>JAQQTP010000088.1:33692500-34942500 GCA_029884605.1 Ormosia emarginata
ATAATTTATATATAATTATTTTATTTTAATATGTGCAAGGAAAGACAAGCATGGACATTGGTCAATGGAATTCACAATCATTTGGAGGAATATTGGGCCACACAGTAACAAGAAAAAGGCAGCACAGTGAAGTTGGGTCGTCCAAAAGCAAATACAGTGCTACAGGACGTGAGGGCAGTTTGCAAAAGAAATAGAAAAGAAACAGGGTCGTGCTAAGCAAAATGGTGCAAAGGACAAATTGAAGTAGCAAAGCAACTGGGCCCAAACAAATGAAAAAAAAAAAAAGAAGTCAAGACATACGGTGGAAGCAAGATATAAAAGGAAGAGAAACAAATTGAAAAAGGGCACGCCGCCCGAATAGGAGAGAAATAGATTGGAGTCACGTTGTGGTACACGCAGCGCCGCGTTTAAGTTGTGTATAATAGAGAGTTTTAATGAAATAATTTTGTTATATTTTAATATTATTATGTTTTACTAAATTTTTTTTTTATACTGAAAAAGTAATAAAATTTTGATTATTTTGATATTATTATGTTGAATTATTTTTACTCAATTTTTACATTTAAAGTTTATTGATTTTATTTTTTATCGATTATATGAATAAATTTTAAGATAAATTTAATCATATTTTTTCTCACGCTTTGTAATTTATTTGTGTTATCTGAATGTTAATGGTAATTATTAGATATCAATTGTGATTTCTTATTAGGAATACATTTGATGGTTCAATAATTACTATTAGTTAGGGAAAATTTTATCACACGTGTGATTATTATTTTTAATGCTTTATGATATATTTTTTATGAACACATGTTTTCTGTTAGATATTCATGAGTTAAATTAAATGGGTAAAATAATTTGGTATACTTAATGTTAAAATTAATTTTGATGGATTCTGAACCTTAGTCATCTTATATTTGGTATAAAACTCAATTTGCTTTACTTTACTTTACTTATTTTTGCATTTAAATTAATATTTATTTATTTTTAATTATTTGATATTTTTATTTAATTTCTTTGTTTATTTAGTTATTCTTTTAATTTGTCTCTCTGTGGAATTGGCACCCCAAAGTTGTGTTACAATTATCGCATTATTCTTTAGGCATAATCAAATTTTTGCGTCGTTATTGAGGAGACGGTAGAAGAATTGCTAATTAAATTTTTTTTTTTTAGCGTTTGTAAAGGTGATAACTTTGTTCACTCTTTTATCTTGTTACATCTTTATTTATTTTCTTTTCTTTTCTTTTTGTTGTTTTTTCTATTTTTTTATTTTATTTTATTTTTTTTATTTAGTGTTGCATTATTTTTCCTTACTTGCATGAATAGGCATAAAGACGCTTTGGGTCGATTTGTTTGTAAACCTATGTCAAAGTCAGAGTCATAGTATAATTTTTCTATTCATTTATTTGATACTTCTGATTCTGAGAAAATGAGTGAACATGGAGATCAACCCACTAGGACCTTTCGGGATTACCTCCACCCTACATGCACAACCACACCGTCGTGCATCATGTTCCTACCTAATACTCTCCAACTGGATTTTAAAACAGGGATGATATAGTTACTCCCTACTTTTCATGACTTAGAAAATAAAAATCCATATTTGCATATTAGGAAATTTGAGGAAGTAGTTGTGACTTTTCATAGTTAAAATGCAACTGATGATGCTGTGAGACTTAAGTTTTTTCCTTTCTCTTTGAAAGATAGAGCTAAGAGTTGGCTATACTCGCTGAGGCCACAATCTATTGGATCATGGAATGAGATGACTCAGGTCTTCATTAATAAACATTTTCTCCAACATAAGACCAACGCTTTGAAAAGGCCTCCACCTTTGCACAAAAGGATAATGAGACTCTGCATCAGTCTTGGGAGAGATTTAACGAGTTGCTGAGTATGTGTCCTCACTATAGGTATGAGAATTGGCGCTTAGTGAGCTATTTTTATGAGGGACTTACACTTAGAGAGCGTCAATTTGTGGAGATGATGTGCAATGGTGAGTTCTTACAGAAAGATCCTGATGAGGTCATGGAATACCTCAATGAGCTTGCTGAAAAAGCTCACACTTAGACTGGACCTAGTGCTACTGAAAGCACAAACAGGTCACGACTTGCACGAAACCCAAATAGAGGTGGAATCTACCATCTTAGGGAAGAGGATATCCTAAAGGCTAAGGTTGAGATGCTCACTAGAGAACTAGAGGTGTTAAAGACTAAGAACTTAAAGCCAACAGATGTGGAGCCAACACATGTGGCTAATCATACAGAGTCTTTTGGACCATGTTTTGTGTGTGGCGGGATGGATCACCTCGCCCAAGATTATCTCACATTTGCTGAGATGAGAGGGATGTACGAGGAACAATGTAATGCTTTAGGTATGTACAAGAAACCTTTTACACCTTTCTTTGATACATATAATCTGAGGTGAAGCAATCACCCCAATTTTAGCTAGAAGTCTAAAAATTACCCTCCTGCACAGCCCCCTAAATCATATCCTGCACCATATCATGCTCCTTCACCTTCTAGGAGTCCTTTAGAAGACACTTTGCATGCTTTTATTGAGGCATAGGGTAAGACAAACTAGAAGTTCAAATCTTTGATTATGTAGGTTTGTTGAAGAAAACAAGGAGATGAAGAGTCAAATGTCCAAATTGATGAACTTCTTGAGTGTGAATGAGCGAGGTAAGTTCCCTTCTCAAGCTTACTCCACACCCCATGGTCAACACATGGCGCAAGAGAAGTTGAAGGATGTGAATACCATTGTGACACGAAGTGGTACATAATTACACATCCCAACTATAACATTTTCTCCAATTTAACAGGTTTAATTAGATTATATGGTGAGTTGGAATATATTAAGTTAAGACAGGATACTGAAACTTGAGATACCAGTATTGCAGTATAAGAAAAATAGTGAAAGGAAAAAATGGAAATTATGAGTTAAATTTAGAATTTTCTACGATATCTATGAAGGTAAGAAAATTCAATTATGAGAAACTAAAGTGTCCTTAACAGATATAAGGTGCACAGTTGAATTTTTGAGTTTTGAAACTCATTTTCACGTTTTGGGTACTGTAGCTTTCTGCTACCCAAGCCCAAAATAAGATATTTTTACTCATTCCATCATTTTCTCTTATCCTTCATGTTACCATCACTTCACCCTCTCCTATTCTCTTTTCTCACACGGCTCACTCTCACTCACTCTCCATTCTTCCTTGCCTCCATGTTTCAGCCAAGGAGGAAGGGGGAATCAAGAACAAGAGGAAGCACAAAGGAAAAAGGAACAACAAGGGAAAAAGGGAAAAAGGGAAGAGGATACAAGCTAGGTAGTGTTTTTCCTTCATCTTTTCTACTCTTTCTTTCTTTTCCAAAGTTTTGGAAACTTGAGATTTGAATGATGATTTTGTAATAGAAAAGATGATTGTATGAAGAGGTTTGGAAAAATGGGTTTCATACCCATATTGAGATTTATTGTTTTATGAGTGTTTTGGATGCATTTGTGTGATGACTTGATGTTGTTATTGATGTTTGATGGTTTGGTTTAGGTTAAAATGGTTTAAGGACTCTGTTTTATGCATAAAACGAGCTTGTAATCGATTACATAGCCCCTACAATCGATTACAACGCTTCTGGAGCTACGAAAATGATACCTAGGCAGGATGTAATCGATTACATCCTGGATGTTGTAACATCCCAAATTTTCTATCTCTTAAACAATAATTTTTGATTAGCTAATTTTTTATCGTTTAGTAATTTCTGTGCACTGTAAAATTATTTTGTTTATTCCGTCAGCGTATTTAATCGTTTTGAGTGATTTACTCCGTGTCGAAAATAAAAATTTTCGTTTGAAGAAAACTTTACGTAATTTAATTTTTACCGTTAGGTAATTATTTTACGTAATCGATTTGATATTTGTGCGTTTTCTAATATTTGTGATTTTTGTGGATGATTATGAATTTTTTTTATCGTATGTGGGCCCAGGTGGTCCTATGTGGGCCCAGGTGACCTTACGTGGCCCGAGTATGGGTCCTCAAGAAGCAAAAAATTTTCTACGCATAGAAAAATTTGTACTTATTTAGACGGAGACAGGAGATCTTACTAAACCCGAACCTGGAAACAGTTTTAGAAAATTTCTCAGTATCTTGTGTTTTGTATCGTATTTAATTATCGGATGATAAAAATACAATTAAAAATATTATTTGTAGGATACAAGAATAAATATTATACTCGCGTAGTCAACAAAGAGAGCTTGACTTGATTTATACCCTTGGATGAGAAACACTTAGTTTGAATATTAACCATTGATTTAATCAAAGGTTAAGAAACAAACTTAATAAAGTTGCTCGATAATAACCATTGATTTAATCAATGGTGTGAGAATGCTTAGTTAGGAAGGCTTTGATATCAACTATAGATGTAATCAAAGGTGTAGAATTGGTCTTGAAAAATGACAAAGACCATTTATAACCATTGGATTTAGATTAAATCAAGGGTGAAGATTTAATCTTAAAAAGTAACAAAGACCATTTATGACCATTAGATGAAGAATCAATCAATGGTGGAGATTTGGTCTTCTAAAGAAGCAAAGACTAATTAGGACCCTTGGATTTAAAATTTGAAGAAGCAATCTTGACCCTTAATTTTGTGAGACACATCTAAGGGCTAGAATTTAAAGGAGAAAAATCCAATACTAGATTTAGTTTCTAAAATTAAAAATCTACCTAAATCCTAACCATTGAATTAATCAATGGCTAGAATGCTTAAGATGGTGACTTGTGAAATTAGTCACACTTTGAAGAAGCTAGAGAAGGGGGGGGACGGTTTTTGTAGTGAATTAGAGCTAAAGGAGACTTTATGACCATTATTACATGTCATGGTCAATATTACATCATCCTTGATTATGATTTCTTTGTTTGCATCCTTAGGAAATTTCTTGGAGGGAGGCCAAAATTATTTCATTGTATTACCAACTTTTGTTTCAATTATTTTAGTAACTTGACTATCACTCAAATAAATAAATAATTCACTCCACTTTCCAATTAAGGCTACGGCTATACAAAGAAGAAGGGGAGCCAATTTGATTCAATCAATTCCAATAATTCATGTTCCATTATTTATATTATACAACAAAGCAAGCTAGTCAATTATGGTGACTCTCCATTTTGTTTCTACGGCCATGCATGTTTGGTAAAAGAAAAACATGCTATCTTTCATTCATTATCACTTTTGTTTTTATTTCAAGATGGCTCACGGCCAAGGAGGCATTAGAAAGCCAAAAATCATTTCATATCTCACTTATTCACCTTTTCTCTCAAATGAGTCAATACCAATTATTTAATCAAATAATACATTTTTTTTCTCTCTTCACTCTACGGCAATCACCAAAGGAGGAGGGGTGTTTATGTTCATTTTATCTCACTTGAACTCCTAAGTCTTCTATCCATTCTCTTTCTCCTTCTCTCCAAATTGAAGCTCACGATTAGCTCATCAAGAACCATCATCCAAATTTTTTTAATTTCATCCAACTATAGATCTTGAATTTACATGATATTCTAAGCAATTTTCATGTTGAAGACTTTCTCTAAATCACTCATCTTTAACCTTATTCTTCAAGCTAAAGATTGAAGCTCTTAGATAATTTTCTCTCTTTTCTCTCCTTAGTGGATTCGGTCATGACTCCTAAGTATGGCTTCCATCACTCTTAATTTCAACCAACCATATTTCTTGAATCCTTACCTTATTCTAAGCAACTTTCATGTTGGAGACTTTCTCTAAATCATTCATTTTCAAGAAGTTTTTTCCAAGAGCAAGTTGTAAGGTTTTTGAGGTGAAGTATAAGGAAACTTCATTTTCTTCTCTTCTTTTTCATAATCTAAACCATGTTTGATCCATGGTTCCTCTTAATCAAGTTTCGTATACTAATTTTTATGTATTTTATTTTGTATTTGAGAAGCTCTTGGTGATGAAGGACTTGGAAAAAGAAGCAAAACAAGGAGTTTTTGAGGATCTTCAAGAGGTAAGAGGGGGATCCATCTCGCCAACCAAGCATGGTGGTGAGAGATGGTATTTTATTTGATAGATGTGGAATCCATGTGAGGATTCATATCCATGGTCATGTAATTAATTTGTGGGTGTTTATGAGCTTTGATTAATTTTCTATGCTTGATATGCTTTGCATGATTTTATAGCTTTGATGATATGCTTGATATGCTATACATGCTTTTATGGCTTTGATGGTATGCTTATATTATTTATGATGAAATATATATGTATATGCCATGACTTGATGGTGGAAAGGAAATTGATTTTTGGCTCCAATAGCCAAGGAAGAGCTACGGTTTTGATGCCCTTGATTAGGGTTCATGTTGAAAATTTTCAAGAACAAAAGAATTGATTTTTGAGTACTTAGAACATGGTGGATTTCGAACAAGACACCTCAAAATAGGTGTTCACAAATTAATATTTTCATAAAAGATGAAAATGGATGATTTGAAGAGTATGGAAAATAAACAAAGGATTTGATTTCCAAGAGAACAAGAATATAATTTTTGGAGGAATTTTTATTGATTTATTTTGTGTAAAAAGATGCTAAGTGTTTTTCTAAATATGAGTTTTTGAATGAAACAGACAAATGTTGATTTTATGGATTTGCAAAGAAAGTGAAAAAGGATTTGTAAAGAAAGTAAAAACGAATTTGAACAAATGGCTTTGGTTTTTATGACCATAAGACTTACGGTTTTGAAAACAAAATTTTAATGGTTTTGTTTGTGTAAAATCCTATCAACTTAGAAAGAAAGAATGTTTTCATGATTTCAATAGTCATGCCCACGTTTTTGAAGGTTTGTAATGTCTTGATTTTATGAACAAGTTTCCAAAATGAAACAAAAGAGAATTTCAAAGTAATTTGATACAACAAATTTGGAAAGGGAATCAGAGCATTTTAATGCTTGAGGGAATTTTTGAGAAAAATGGAGAATATGATTTTCCTAACATGTAAATCATACTTTGGGTTTTGAAGAGTGATTTTTAAAGTTAAAAACATTGATTTAATTCAATGGAAAAGTGATTTTGTGAATTATATTTTGGGAAAAGGATTTTTTTGGGAAAAGAAATGTGGAAAAAGATTTTCTTGAGTAAGAAAACATGAAAAATGAAATATAAAGTTATATTATTTTGAGAAAAGTTGAAAAGGAATTTTTGAAGGTTAAGAAATATTTTCTGTAATGAAATTGTGATGAAAAACGTCTTAATATCTTAAAAACGTGATTTTTAAGCTTTCTACGTAATTTTGAACAATGTGTTAAAAATGATATTGATTTATTTAAGTCCAAAATAATGTTTGGAATATTGTGGAATATTTTATGTGATTGAAAAATGTTAAAAAATATTTTACGTATCTTAAAAACAATTTGAAATACAGTAAAATATTTCTACGCGATTTTAAATACGTTGAAATATTTCTACGCGATTTGAATTACGTTTAAATATTTTACGTAATTTGAACTACTATTGAAAAATCACTACGTGATTGAAAAGTGATGAATTATTTTTACGTGATTGTGAAAATGAAGGAAAATCGTTATGTGATTTGGAAAGTGTTTTAAATATTTTGAGAATGATGAAAAATGATTTACGTGACGTAAAAGAATGATTTTTAAGTTACGCGATTTTGAAAACGGTGGAAAATCATTACGCGATTTGAGAAACGATATTTTTATGCGATTGAGAGAAATGTTAAAAAATTAAATACGTGATTTAAAAGTACAAAGAAGAGTTGCAAGATTTTGAAAGCGTAAAAGAAATGTTACAAAATTTTGTAAACGTAATAAATAGTGTTACGGTATTGTGAAAACATAATAAAAATGTTTTGGAATTGAAAAAAACGTAACAAAAGTGTTATCGTATTTTGAAAAACGCAATGAAGTGTTGTGGAATTGTGAAAACGAACGGGAATATTGCGTAATTTTGTGAAAACACGACAACAAATGTGTTTTATAACTATGAAAACATGATAAGATGATTTTGTTATAGAAAATACAAGATGATTCTTTGTTAAACCAAGTGTCCATACACTGCTTGTGAAAACAATGAGTTTTGCTTGTTATTAGCACGTGGTGCATTTTAGATGCATTGAAATATATATATATATATATATATATATATATATATATATATACGTTGAGGTATATGATTTAATTGAACAAATGAATTTGAAAAGAATGGCCCTTGTGGTTGGACTTGCACTGATATATTCATGCATTGTATAAACTATATCTGAGAAATTATGAGATATACCTGTGATTGGTATTATACCTGTGATTGGTATTTGGTGCATTATACATGCATTGGAATGGTCCGATAAGGACTGGATATGACTGATTGCCTAGGAGAAATACACCTCTTGAGTGTGTGTGATATGCGTAGTGTAGGTCACTTGTTGACCTTGGGGGCATCGGGGTGCGGGTTGCTTACACGGGTGGTTGGTCGCGCTTCTTCCCGTAGGTTAGACCGATGCAACACACCGATGATCCTGACCGAGACACTATTCTTATTCAAGATCTGATAAAGACTGTCGTGTATATGCTAGATGTGCAAAATCAAAATGAGGATTATAGCACGTGGTCTGAGGCATGTGGTACCGACAGATCTTTTCGATCATTCTCCGACCTGAGTTTAGCTCCATGGAGTAGGAAATCGAGTCTTGTGTACATGCATAATCTGAACATTTATATTTGTGTGATATATTAATTGAGGAATATTGACTATGACAATTGTTTTGAATACTTGGATTGATATATGATTGGATGATGATAGTTGATTAATATTGAATATATTATTGGAAGTTTGATATGATATCCCTGTATAATATTACTGCTTATGTTATCTCTGTGCTGCCATGTTGGTATTGGCGTAGGTGATCTCACCTATTTGTTATGTTATTTTGCTGTGTCTGTACCGTTAAAATCAAATAATAGAAAGATCGAGTTGTCTTAGACATAACGGGCGATGGATACTCTGAGATTGGTGACAACAATAAGGAGTGGACATTCAGGACTCGAAGGTGTGCAATGTTGACAAAGAACAGATATAGAACAGATGTCTGATGCAACAAGATGGATACACAACAAAATAAGTATGTTAAGTTTTAACGTTAGTGTTGTACCGTGCTATTAAGTAGGACCCGTCATGGGGTTTGCTATTGTTAAAAAAAAAAGAGTCTGTTAATTTTATATTTCTCTTTAAATTGTGAAATATTAATTGGTGTCAATATTGTATATTAATCAGTTTAAATATATTTTCAGTAATACTTATGAATTTCAATAAGTTTATGTTTCAGTAAAGAAAGAAATTTTAAAACCCATCTTTTTATAACTCAAACCTTGTGTGAACTTCTTTACAGATTTTGAGTCAGGAGTCAGACATGTGATACCCTTGGGAGGGTGTTACATTAGTTGGTATCAGAGCTTAAGGTTTAAGTGTCAGAGCATGGTTTGAGTCTTTTGGGGTTTGTGGTTAGGTCTGTTTTGCTTGTGTTGTGTTCTCTGTGTTATTGTTTTCCAAAAGGAAACAATGTTGTTTATAATGGATATCAGATCCATTGTATTTCGATCTGCACGCCTCGAGAGAAAAAAAAAAAAAAGAAATGGCTCGGGATAGTTGTACTTGTGTGGAAGTGGAACATGTTACTAGTAATGCAGCTGCAACTGCAGGAACTAAGGGAGCGTAATGTAGTTGCAAGAGTTACGAGAGCAACGGGAGCAACATGGAAGGATGACTGCAGGAACAAAGGACCGCTATTCAATGGGGAAGAAATGAAAGTTGAAGTTCAAGATCTGATAGAAGAGAATCAGTCTTGGAATATAAGATTTTGTAATTTTGGAACCCGATATTTTTAGGGATATTGGGAAAGTGATTGATTTCAACAAAAGATGTATACAACCATTGAGGAAACCAAAGGCAGTAACTGATGTGAAAGAAGGTACTTAATGAAGGAATGTATGTCAAGAAAACAAACGTTTATTTGAAATGGTTACATCTGATTTCCATTTTATTTTGATTCGTCCATTTTTGAAGAAAAGAAATGACTCGTGATAGACGTACGCGTGTGGAAGCGAGACATAATGGTGGTGATATGATTGCAACTTTGGAAGTAATACAAACAGTGGCTGAAGCAATTATACAGCAAACTCAGAAGATTGTTCCGCAGCAAGAATTGATTTCTTAAGCTAAGATTTTGTTAGAGTTAAATCAATCTCAGGATGAGAGACCCTGTAACGTTGAATTATATTGGTTACAAAAAAGGGGAAATCGTAAGGTCAAGCAATTCCAACAGAAAACATACTTGCAATCTCCAGAAAGTCAACAACAACAACAATCTTGTGGAGAAAGTACTAGTAATGACAGTTTAGTTTGACTGTGACATCTGCACCGAAATGTAAGAAGTGTGGAAAGGGGCACTTAACGAAAGATTGTACGTCCAAGGAAATAATTTGTTTTAAGTGCGAGAAGTTTGGAACACAATCTTTGAAAATAAAGTTCCAATGAAAACAGAGTTTTCTGTTAGTAAAATCTCAGGTACTAGGAAGTGTTCGGAGCAGTAAGATTTAAACAATGAAGATTGTGTCATTGGAGCTAATCCTGTAAACCATACTGAATATTTCTGTGAATAACCTATTCCTTATGGCATATGATTGAGTAGATCAATTATATGCTAGAGTTATTCGTAATCCTCTAATTTGTTTACTTCTGTTTCTATTCTTAGCCGATCGAGCTACTCAAGTTATTCAAATCATTGTTGCAGATCAAATCTTTGTGTTAGTTTGATCTGTCATTCAAAATTTTGTGTTAGTTTGATCTGTTTCATAAACAGATATGATTTTTGAAAATGAATTGGTTATTTTCCAACCATATCCTATGAGATTGTCTCAATACAGTGTTAGTATTTCAGAAAAACTCATTCCTAAAAATCAGGCAAAATCAAATTCTTGTTGAATATGTTTGGTAACATATTAGATCATTTCGCTACCTTTTCTTCCTAAACCTCTATAATGTTCTTTCATATATTGCATTTGCAAGAAAGAATATTTTGCAAGAAAGAATATTTTACAAGAAAGGATATTCCTATTTAAAATCCATGTCATAGTATCTGGTGTAAAATGCGGTTGAAAGGAGAATTCGGCTAGTGAGACATTTCCTGGTAAAAGCTAAAGCTGGAGAATAAAGTAATATGAAGATAAGAAAATTTTAAGTAATACATTACATTAGTTGGAAGTTATCTGAGAAAAACTATTCTAGGCATGAATCAAGGATTGGTAGCCGCTGTATTGATATCCGAGAATTCATTCTTGAAGATCGAGTTACATCCAATTCTTTGCTGGATATGTTCGATAATATATTCGATTCGTTTTGTTCTTTTTCATGATGTTTTCTTTCATTTACTGCAATTGAAGGAATATTTTGCAACAGAGAATATTCCTATTTATATCCAGGTCAGAGTATCAAAGTGGCGTAGTGGAAGCGTGGTGGATTCTTCAAAAATTGAAGAAGTATGTCTATGGGAAAAGTTAAGACGGTAATGGAAAATCGAAAAAAAAAATTAAGATATTTGTTTGATCAGGAGAAGTGAACAAGAGATAAAGAACTTTTAATGGTTTAAAATCGTTTGGAATAACGTAAGAGGTGAAACTACATGGGAACTGAAGAAAAGATAAAGGAATAATGTCATTATTTATTCTGAGGGTATGAAATCATGGTCATGAAATTTCGAGGACGAAATTTCTATAAAGAGGGGGAGTATTGTAACATCCCAAATTTCCTATCTCTTAAACAGTAATTTTGACAGTAAACAGAATTTTACTATTTAGTAATTTCTGTGCACTATAAAATTATTTTGTTTATTCCATCACCGTATTTCATCGTTTTGAGTGATTTACTCCGTGTCAGGAAAATAAAAATTTTCGGGCCGGGAAAAACTTTACGTAATTTAATTTTTACCGTTAGGTAATTATTTTACGTAATCTGATTTGATATTTGTGCGTTTTCTAATATTTGTAATTTTTCTGGATGATTATGAATTTTTTACTGTATGTGGGCCCAGGTGGTCCTATGTGGACCCAAGTGACCTTACGTGGACCCAAGTGACCTTACGTGGGCCCAGGTGGGTCCCGCAAGCAAAAAATTTTCTACGCATAGAAAAATTTGTACTGTTTAGACGGAGACAAGAGATCTTACTAAACTTGAATCCGGAAACAGTTTTAGTAAATTTCTTGTACTGTGTTTTGTACTGTATTTAATTATCGGATGATAAAAATATAGTAAAAATATTATTTGTAAGATACAAGAATAAATATTATACTGCATAGTTAACAAAGAGAGCTTGACTTGATTTATACCCTTGGATGAGAATACTTAGTTTGAATATTAACCTTTGATTAAATCAATGGTTAAGAAACAAACTTAATAAAGAAGCCTTGGATAATAACCATTGATTTAATCAATGGTGTGAGAATAAGCTTAGTTAGGAAGGCTTTGATATCAACTATAGATGTAATCAAAGGTGTAGAATTGGTCTTGAAAAATGACAAAGACCATTTATAACCATTGGATTTAGATTAAATCAAGGGTGGAGATTTAATCTTAAAAAGTAACAAAGACCATTTATGACCATTAGATGAAGAATCAATCAATGGTGGAGATTTGGTCTTCTAAAGTAGCAAAGACTAACTAGGACCCTTGGATTTAAAATTTGAAGAAGCAATCTTGACCCTTAATTTTGGAGACACATCTAAGGGCTAGAATTTAAAGGAGAAAAATCCAATGGCCTAGATTTAGTCTTCTAAAATTAAAAATCTACCTAAGTCCTAACCATTGAATTAATCAATGGCTAGAATGCTTAAGATGGTGACTTGTGAAATTAATCACACTTTGAAGAAGCTAGAGAAGGGGGGGGGATGGTTTTTGTAGTGAATTAGGAGCTAAAGGAGACTTTTTGACCATTATTACATGTCATGGTCAATATTACATCATCCTTGATTATGATTTCTTTGTTTGCATCCTTAGGAAATTTCTTGGAGGGAGGCCAAAATTATTTCATTGTATTACCAACTTTTGTTTCAATTATTTTAGTAACTTGACTATCACTCAAATAAATAAATAATTCACTCTTCACTTTCCAATTAAGGCTACGGCTATACAAAGAAGAAGGGGAGCCAATTTGATTCAATCAATTCCAATAATTCATGTTCCATTATTTATATTATACAACAAAGCAAGCTAGTCAATTATGGTGACTCTCCATTTTGTTTCTACGGCCATGCATGTTTGGTAAAAGAAAAACATGCTATCTTTCATTCATTATCACTTTTGTTTTTATTTCAAGATGGCTCACGGCCAAGGAGGCATTAGAAAGCCAAAAATCATTTCATATCTCACTTATTCACCTTTTCTCTCAAATGAGTCAATACCAATTATTTGATCAAATAATACATTTTTTTTCTCTCTTCACTCTACGGTAATCACCAAAGGAGGAGGGGTGTTTATGTTCATTTTATCTCACTTGAACTCCTAAGTCTTCTATCCATTCTCTTTCTCCTTCTCTCCAAATTGAAGCTCACGGTTAGCTCATCAAGAACCATCATCCAAATTTTTTAATTTCATCCAACCATAGATCTTGAATTTCCATGATATTCTAAGCAATTTTCATGTTGAAGACTTTCTCTAAATCACTCATCTTCAACCTTATTCTTCAAGCTAAAGATTGAAGCTCTTAGATAATTTTTCTCTTTTCTCTCCTTGGTGGATTCGGTCATGACTCCTAAGTATGGACTTCCATCACTCTTAATTTCAACCAACCATATTTCTTGAATCCTTACCTTATTCTAAGCAACTTTCATGTTGGAGACTTTCTCTAAATCATTCATTTTCAAGAAGTTTTTCCAAGAGCAAGTTCTAAGGTTTTTGAGGTGAAGTATAAGGAAACTTCATTTTCTTCTCTTCTTTTTCATAATCTAAACCATGTTTGATCCATGGTTCCTCTTAATCAAGCTTAGTATACTAATTTTTATGTATTTTGTTTTGTATTTGAGAAGCTCTTGGTGATGAAGGACTTGGAAAAAGAAGCAAAACAAGGAGTTTTTGAGGATCTTCAAGAGATAAGAGGGGGATCCATCTCGCCAACCAAGCATGGTGGTGAGAGATGGTATTTTATTTAATGGATGTGGAATCCATGTGAGGATTCATATCCATGATCATGTAATTAATTTGTGGGTGTTTATGAGCTTTGATTAATTTTCTATGCTTGATATGCTTTGCATGATTTTATAGCTTTGATGATATGCTTGATATGCTATACATGCTTTTATGGCTTTGATGGTATGCTTATATTATTTATGATGAAATATATATGTATATGCCATGACTTGATGGTGGAAAGGAAATTGATTTTTGGCTCCAATAGCCAAGGAAGAGCTACGGTTTTGATGCCCTTGATTAGGGTTCATGTTGAAAATTTTCAAGAAAAAAAGAATTAATTTTTGAGTACTTAGAACATGGTGGATTTTGAACAAGACACCTCAAAATAGGTGTTCACAAATTAATATTTTCATGAAAGATGAAAATGGATGATTTGAAGAGTATGGAAAATAAACAAAGGATTTGTTTTCCAAGAGAACCAGAATATAATTTTTGGAGGAATTTTTATTGATTTATTTTATGTAAAAAGATGCTAAGTGTTTTTCTAAATATGAGTTTTTGAATGAAACGGACAAATGTTGATTTTAAGGATTTGCAAAGAAAGTGAAAAAGGATTTGCAAAGAAAGTGAAAAAGGATTTGCAAAGAAAGTAAAAACGAATTTGAACAAATGGCTTTGGTTTTTATGACCATAAGACTTACTGTTTTGAAAACAAAATTTTAATGATTTTGTTTGTGTAAAATCCTATCAACTTAGAAAGAAAGAATGTTTTCATGATTTCAATAGTTATGCCCACGTTTTTGAAGGTTTGTAATGTCTTGATTTTATGAACAAGTTTCCAAAATGAAACAAAAGAGAATTTCAAAGTAATTTGATACAACAAATTTGGAAATGGAATTAGAGCATTTTAATGCTTGAGGGAATTTTTGAGAAAAATGGAGAATATGATTTTCCTAACGTGTAAGTCATACTTTGGGTTTTGAAGAGTGATTTTTAAAGTTAAAAACATTGATTTAATTCAATGGAAAAGTGATTTTGTGAATTATATTTTGGGAAAAGGATTTTTTTGGGAAAAGAAATGTGGAAAAAGATTTTCTGAAAGAGTAAGAAAACATGAAAAATGAAATATAAAGTTATATTATTTTGAGAAAAGTTGAAAAGGAATTTTTGAAGGTTAAGAATATATTTTCAGAATGAAATTGTGATGAAAAACATTTTAATTATCTTAAAAACGTGATTTTTAAGCTACGCAATTTTGAACAATGTGTTAAAAATGATATTGATTTATTTAAGTCCAAAATAATGTTTGGAATATTTGGAATATTTTATGTGATTGAAAAATGTTAAAAAATATTTTACGTATCTTTAAAACAATTTGAAATACAGTAAAATATTTCTACGCGATTTTAAATACGTTGAAATATTTCTACGCAATTTGAATTACGTTTAAATATTTTACGTAATTTGAACTACTATTGAAAAATCACTACGTGATTGAAAAGTGATGAATTATTTTTACGTGATTGTGAAAATGAAGGAAAATCGTTATGTGATTTGGAAAGTGTTTTAAATATTTTGAGAATGATGAAAAATTATTTACGTGACGTAAAAGAATGATTTTTAAGTTACGCGATTTTGAAAACGGTGGAAAATCATTACGTGATTTGAGAAACGTATATTTTTATGCGATTGAGAGAAATGTTAAAAAATTAAATACGTGATTTAAAAGTGCAAATGTAAGAGTTAAGATTTTGAAAGCGTAAAAGAAATGTTACAAAATTTTGTAAACGTAACAGTAGTGTTACGGTATTGTGAAAACATAATAAAAATGTTTTAGAATTTTAAAAAAAAAACATAAGTGTTACTATATTTTGAAAAACGCAACAGAAGTGTTGTGGAATTGTGAAAACGTAACGGGAATATTGCGTAATTTTGTGAAAACACACAACAAAAAGTTGTTTTATAACTATGAAAACATGATAAGATGATTTTGTTATAGAAAAATACAAGATGATTGTTTGTTGAACCAAAGTTGTCCATACACTGTTTGTGAAAACAACGAGTTTTACTCGTTATTAGCACGTGGTGCATTTTAGATGCATTGGAAATATATATATATATATATATATATATATATATATATATATATATATATATATATATATATATATACGTTGAGGTATATGATTTAATTGAACAAATGAATTTGAAAAGAATGACCCTTATGGTTGGACTTGACTGATATATTCATGCATTGTATAAACTATATCTGAGAAATTATGAGATATACCTGTGATTGGTATTTGGTGCATTATACATGCATTGGAATGGTCCGATAAGGACTGGATATGGCTGATTGCCTAGGAGAAATACACCTCTTGAGTGAGTGCGATATGCGTAGTGTAGGTCACTTGTTGACCTTGGGGGCATCGGGATGCGGGTTGCTTACACGGGTGGTTGGTCGCGCTTCTTCCCGTAGGTTAGACCGATGCAACACACCGATGATCCTGATCGAGGCACTATTCTTATTCAAGATCTGATAAAGACTGCCGTGTATATGCTAGATGTGCAAAATCAAAATGAGGATTATAGCACGTGGTCTGAGGCATGTGGTACCGACAGATCTTTTCGATCATTCTCCGACCTGAGTTTAGCTCCATGGAGTAGGAAATCGAGTCTTGTGTACATGCATAATCTGAACATTTATATCTGTGTGATATATTAATTGAGGAATATTGACTATGACAATTGTTTTGAATACTTGGATTGATATATGATTGGATGATGATAGTTGATTAATATTAAATATATTATTGGAAGTTTGATATGATATCCCTGTATAATATTGCTGCTTATGTTATCTCTGTGCTGCCATGTTGGTATTGGCGTAGGTGATCTCACTTATTTGTTATGTTGTTTTGTTGTGTCTGTACTGTTAAAATCAAATAATAGAAAGATCGAGTTGTCTTAGACATAACGGGCGATGGATACTCTGAGATTGGTGACAACAATAAGGAGTGGATATTCAGGACTCGAAGGTGTGCAGTGTTGACAAAGAATAGATATAGAACAGATGTCTGATGCAACAAGATGGATACACAACAAAATAAGTATGTTAAGTTTTAACGTTAGTATTGTACCGTGCTATTAAGTAGGACCCATCATGAGGTTTGCTAATGTTAAAAAAAAAAGAGTCTGTTAATTTTATATTTCTCTTTAAATTGTGAAATATTAATTGGTGTCAATATTGTATATTAATCAGTTTAAATATATTTTCAGTAATACTTATGAATTTCAATAAGTTTATGTTTCAGTAAAGAAAGAAATTTTAAAACCCATCTTTTTATAACTCAAACCTTGTGTGAACTTCTTTACAGATTTTGAGTCGGGAGTCAGACATGTGATACCCTTGGGAGGGTGTTATAGATGTAATCGATTACCAAGTCCCCAAATTAGGGTTTTTGCTCCAAAATTGATGGGAATAGATTTTTTAACCTTATGGGACCTAAATGCAAACCTTAAACCTTGAATGTGGAATGATTATGCAAACCTTGCATGCTATTGTATGATGATGAAATGTGAGGTCTTGTGCCATGATTTAAGATTGATGGGATGAATATCATGAGTATATATGAATTGATCACTATGCATGATAATGTGATATGAGATTGATGATTTAAAATAATGATTGATTCTTCATGAGTAACCCAATACCTAGGATATCCTTGGACCTAGGAGGTGACTTAGAAATGGTGGTTGAGGATGGACATTCCCTTACCACCAAAGTATTGAGGTTGAGGGTGGAAGTTACCACTCCCTCTTTACCTGAGTTCTCCATGGTCAATGTGTAGTTGAGGATGGACATTCCCTCTCTACATTTGAGGTATTCCTAGTTTAAGGATAACATGAGAATGGACATTCTCTCCCTATCAATAGTAGTTGAGGATGGGCATTCCCTCTCTACTCACAACTCTATGGAAGATGGACATTCCCTCTTTGTTTTGGCTCAATTTGGGTTACTCAGGGTAGTCTTGCGTAGCAAGAGCTATGAATGGGTTGAAGTGCACTAACCTGAAAGCAGACTATTATCAAGAGATTGGTATTGTGACCATTGGTTTGATCGATGACCACATGTGTCTTGGGAACTAGAAATTATGAGATTCGAGATTATGATTTATGACTTGATAAAAATGATTTATGATTAGACAATTAAATGGTTTTCATAATGATTTAATGACCTGTTTATTTCGGGAAGAGGAAGGACTTGGATTTGACTTTTTGCCAACTTCCTAGGAAGGTACTAAATGATTTGAACCGATTTTTCCCTGAAATAGCTGGGACCATTATGATGACATGTTTTTGAAACTACTATTGAGAGTTTTAAGATTCTCACCCCATTTCTTTGATTTCCATAATGATTCCAAGATACCCCTATAGCTTGTAGAGATAAAGTTGGACCCGAGCTTATGAAAAAGAGCTTACTTCTTTTGATATGACATTTTGTATATGGTTATACATACCATTCTTTTAGGCCTTAGAGCCAGTCGATGTATTTAATATATTTGGTTGTATTAGGGAAAAACGTATTGTATATGACTTCATTCCATAGAAATATATTATGTACTTCCGCTTCAGGCTCATATCTTGTATATTATTTATGTTTCTTTTCAAAAAATTATTATATTGAACTTGTGACATCCTTTAATACGATTGTTTATGCATAATTTTAGATGTATCATTAGCTTAAGTATTAGGATGTTACACCATCAACAAACAACTCAGAGGATGTTGACAAGAATCAGGATAATAATGATGTTGAGCTGCTCAAGGAACCTGATATGACAAAGAATTCTGTTAAGGTACCATTCCCTCAAGCTTTAAAATTGAGCAAGCTGATCCTGAATCCCAACAATGAAATCCTTGAGAATCTAAGGCACGTAAAAATCAATCTTCCACTTTTGCATATGATTAAACAAGTTCCTATTTATGTAAATGTTATCCAAGATTTGTGTACAGTTAAGAGAAAGCAACATGTGAAGAAGACAACATTCCTGACAGAACAAGTTAGTGCTTTAATTGAGCAATGGATTCCTCCCAAGTACAAAGATCCTGGCTGTCCAACCAATGAATGCAACATCAGAAATCATGAGTTTGGGCAAGCTTTACTAGATTTAGGAGCTAGCGTGAATCTAATGTCATACTCTATTTATTTGCAGTTGGGGTTAGGAGAACTCAAACCAATCACTATGGTATTGCAATTGGCTAACCATTCAGCCAGAGTACCTCGCGGTGTGGTAGAGGATGTTTTAATTCAAATTGACAAATTTTATTATCTTGTTGATTTCCTAATCTTTGACACTAGCTTTGCTATTGATACTACTTCTAAAATTCCTTTGATTTTATGTAGGCTTTTCCTTTCCACTGCTAATGCTCTTATTAATTGCAGGAATGGGTTCATGAAGCTGTCTTTCAGAAACATGACTCTTGAGGTGGATATCTTCCATATTGCAAAACAACCAGAAGATGATGATGAGGGCCACCAAACATACATGATTGAATCAATCATGGATAATGGAGTTCCTATAGCTAATGATTTTGATCCTCTTGAGTATTTTCTTGTTAATTCCGAGTTTGATTCTATCAGTAATCCATTTGATGTAGTTGATATTAGTGTTATTTTTTTTTATAAAACTTAGGATTATGGCACTCGGGCATGGCAACTGTAACACCATATTCCTATACATTGTAGTATCCTCTAGTATAGTAAGTAAATAGAATTAGTATGCCACTTTCTAACGTAAGCGTAAGTTACATCCTGTTTAATATCTATTAACAAATAAATATATAAAGCCTTTATAAAAGTAAGAGAGTAAGACATTTTATACCTCGGGAAACTTGCTCTTTACTGGAAATCTATCTGATATGTCTGAGATTGCAAACCTTTACAAACTAATTACATGAACTTAATTACAGAACCATAAATATAATTACATAACCAAAATTATTACATATACAACTTAACTAAATCTTCAACCCTTTGCCTTGTGCTTACTCTGATCCTTCTCTGGATTTATCATTGTGACGCCCCTTTTTGGAGAGGGACAGTCACACCAAAACGAACGAAATTCAAAAGATAACATTAATGTAACATCCCGAATTTAATAACCATAGTATACTACCACAATCACTAGATTCGGACCTGCTACTTAATAGCTATACAATTTTCAATATAACATAACAACATTATATACAAAATATAAGCCATGAATGAATATATATATATATATATATATATATATATATATATATATATATATATATATATTACACCACAATAGTATTCCTCGTAAAAAAACATACATACATTATTTCAAAATAAACTACCTAGCTACGTTAAGCTAAGCATTCCAAGCTCCTGACTTCAATCGCTTCATTTCCCACAAAGCTTCCTCCCTGGAATCATCATGGAAATACACACAGGGGGTGAGAATCACGCATTCTCAATAGTTCTACATAGTTAAAACATGCCATCACAATCATTCCAGCTATTTCGGGGAAAAACATCAAGTGAAAACACAATATTACTAGAAAGGTGACAAAAGCCAAAATCATGTCCCATTTTATAAGTTGTATAGAAAACTCATTTCCACATGTAACTAATAAAATCACGCTTCACATCACAAAAGTAAACTACACTTCATTCCCAGAAGCCAACAATAATAACATACAACTGCCCATACAATCATATACTAGTGTCATGCATGTATAAGTCGTAGTGAGGATAAATCCACCCCAACTACTCATCATACGTAGTGAGGACATCGCCCTACCTCGACTACTCTGGATTGCCAAGAGTAAAGAAGGAATGCCCGTCTTCAACTACTCTTTCACAATTAGGCATTTCACCCCATCAAACAACTAGGAGAAGCATTACACCTCAACTAGTCAAACTATACCATACAATCCCTAGTTACCTACAATAATTAGGATAACAATTAATTTACATGCATCACGAATACACTTCTTTCACAGAAGCACAATAACACTCCCCTCTCAGAAGTACGTAACAACAACATCTCTATCTCAGAGACACGCAATAACAACATCTCCATCTCAGAGACACACAATCGCCCATACAATTGCAATGTTTATGAGTTTATGTCATGATAGCAACCACCCATACAATTGCCATATTATGCCAAGGTATGTCTAATGTATATGCCTATGCAATAACTTAAGTATGGAATGAATAATGCATGATACCAAGTCCATGGTAATGCCATGAATGCATGAGTCCTGAACAAAGTAATGGAAGTCACATCCATAACCTTGGACAAACACTGGAAGTCTATCCAAAAAATAACACTCCGGGTAGTGGAATCCATCAACTATACTTTTTGAATTTTATATATATTATAGGCAGAAAACATAAACTTAGCAGAAATAAATAACATGGAAAGTTAAACCATACATTTATACAAAAGATATGAGTCATAAGTGTTTAGATACATCGACATATTTATCAAAAGAAAATAGAAACTTTACATGCCCAAAAGGATATACATATTACAGCCCACCAAAAAGACAAAACATCAGGCCCCCAAAAAGCTATACACTACATGCCAAAGTCCCATAACTATGGGAGAGGACTCTCCGATGGGTCTTCCTCCGACTCCTCGAAAGATAAGACTACCGGAGGAGGCACTCTCTAACAGACAGGAGTCCGTGCAGAGGATACCTCACTGTCCTCATGAGGGGTATAGTTCAGAACACCCTAAAGCTCCCTGACAGGCATGAAAAACTCCAAGTGGATAATAGTATCCAAAGAGAAGAAAGGGACATCATTCCTAGTCCTACAGATAATAATAGAAACTTCTCCATCATATCTGATGTGTTCTGAGTTTCAATCAATCTTCCAAGCATCTGATCTGCCATAGAACAAAACATTTACATAACCCAAAAAGCTTCGGCCCAACACCATCACGAAACAAAAAACTAGGCTAACTAATAACTAGGAAATGCAGGCTCGCCCTCGCCTTGGTCTTTGCGGAAGTACAAATATAAACAGAGTAACAAAGTAAAGAGGTGAGATTACCAACATCATTACCAACACAGCAGTAAAGAAACATAAAATGGTGCATAATGCCAAACAGTAAAGTACAATAGTAAGCAGCATCAAGATCAAAGAATAAGCAGTTTAATAATCCAGGCAATGATAATATTAGTAAAAAAACAATTTCATAATCATATAAATAGATGCCATGTAGATATGATGACTGACTATGCACAAGCACAAGATACCAAAATCCTATTCCATGGAGCTAAACACAACATTCAGAGAGAATGATCAAGAAGACATGTCTGTATCTCATTGGCCTCAAATCAAGTGCTCAAATATCAATAAATTGTGCAATATGGCTCATACAAGACATTCTTCACAAGATCGCGATATAGGACAGTGTCTTAGTCCAGATCGTTGGTGAGTTTGCATCGGTTTGTCTCACGGTACAGAGGAGCTACCAACTGCCCATTGCGAGATACCCGCACCCTGACACCCCCAAGGTCAACGAGTAACCTACACTAGTCTATTTGATCCCGTACTAAGATGTGATTTATCTCCTAGGCATACAGCCTTACAACAAAGTCCACTGGACTTTCACGATGCATGATGACTTAATGCATATTCATGTATATTCAATAATAATATACTTTTTCATAATCATGCCACAATTTGGCCAAATTAATTGTCAACAGATTCTTGGTCCCATTTATGGACCCACAACAACACATTATCCAATTCTCAAATGTAAAAACATACCTTTAAGGCTTATTATGAAGTTACGCTTTAACTTCAACGTTTTTCCTATTAAGCCTCTCTAGGGGAATTCTCTTGCATTCTCACCAAATCTTTGTTATCCTAATTAAATAAGTCTCACACTTAGTTCTTAGCATAATTTCCTTAGAGTAATTATTTTAAGTTTCCTCAAAGCTTCACTCACACTCATGTTCTTTCTTTGGCCACAAGTTACTCTAGGTTATCAGATAAAATTTTGTTCTTTGTTCTTTTCATTTTATGAATCCCAAATCAACATTTAATCATCTAATTAACTAGGTTTTGGCTTGATGTAAAAACTTTTCCATTGGTTGTCCTACAAGGTCATGGGCTTTAGGGAATGAGAAATTCCACAATTTTTTATCACCTCACAAATTGGTCATCATTAAATGTCTTAATTCCCAAATTATTACACAAATTTTCATCAAGGACCCATTATTAGGCCATTTGGCCGTGAGCCTCCAAGAAAAGGGCAAAGAACCCTTGCCTTCCATCCATGATTCCAATCCATCAAAATTATTCCAAACTATTAAGATATACAAATACAACCAATAAAATCATATAGAATAAAATCAATGCAAAATCATCAAAGTCATACAACAAAGTGAGTAACCCTCACATGGGTTCTTCACTATCAACACATAAATATGCTCCTCACTACCAAGATAGGTTGAAGTGGATGATCTCCCTCTTACCTAAAGAGAAAACAAGAAAAGCAAGCTCCTTGAAGCTCTTGAAATTCGTCCAACTCCTCCACCAAAACCCTAGAATAGTCAAACTCTCATAATCACTAACCAAAACTTAAAAGAAGAATCCTTGATCACCAAAGTGACCAAGGATCACGAAAAAGAGGTGAGGAAATAGAAAAGTCATGAACTTTACCTCAAAGCTTCAAACTTTAGGGCTTTATGGAAGAAGGTGAAGATGGAGGATTTAAGTGATGGTCACAAAAGAGAAAAGCTTCAAGATGATGAAGAGATGTAAGAAATGAGGTTGGTTGAGCAAGAAAATGTGGATGGCCAAAAATGGTGGTTTGGCCGTGGACTTGGAGAGAAAATGGAGAAGAAATGTGAGCTTCCTAAAGATGGTTTCAACAAGAACAGAAAACCTTCAAAGGAAATGTAGCTTCAAGCAAAGTGGTTACTTGAAATCAAGCAAACATGGAGGGGAAAAGGGGGTGGTGTTGTCGTGGAAGAGGAGAGAAAATGGAAGGAGAGAAATGTGTGAGGGAAAAATGAGAGAAGAGAAATGTGGAGAAAGAAAGTGATAGAAAACTTTTTGGAAATTTTTAAAAGTGAAATTGAATATGTGCTTTTGGTAAAAGGTGACAAAAATTATCACTTTTCCCTCCCATTGTCATGGACCTCATGGGGGAGAGAGAGGAGAAGCTTCACCTAGAAGCTTGGTGCAAAGCTTCCTTGAGAAGCTTTGTTCACTTTTTGCAAAAGTCAAAGTGATGATGTCATATTGATGATGTCATTAAAGTGCTCTTCTAGAAAGATGACTAACACTCTACTAAAGCTATTATCTAGTGGACAAAAGCTACAGTTAACAAAACCAAAATTTATTGTCTAATGGATAATAAAGCGTACTGCAATTTTATTTTATCAGATAAAATCTCGAAAAATGTAAACTCCATAAACTGTGTCTGACCTCGGGTTTAGTAAGATCTCTTATTAACGTTTCCAACGTTCAAGATTTTCCAGCCTCAAGGAAAATATTTTATTTTCCTGGCTGCGCTTAGCACGCATGCAAATAGAGAAATATATTAAAATAATCAACATTTTCAAAAAAATTCACAAAAATTCACAAAAATCACAAATATTTTAAAATGAATATTTATCATGAAACAAACAATTTTTGGGATGTTACAACTCTCCCCTTCTAAAAAGAAATTTCGTCCTCAAAATTTTGATAACTTAGAACAGATGTGGATATTGTTCCTTCATCTTGTCTTCTAGCTCTCACGTTGCATCTCTGGTTGTGTCATTCCAGATCACTTTCACCAATGGAATTTTTTACTCTCATGTCTTCGATCTTTATAGGAGGTAACTCATAGGTTAAATTCTCTTTCAATTGTACCGTATCCGGTGCTATGACATGGTTCAGATCAGAAATATCTTTTCGCAATTGTGACACATGAAAGACATTGTGAAGGTTAGAAAGAAAAGGTGGTGAGGCTACTTGATAAGCTACTGGACCTATTTGGTGAAGAATTTGATAATGAATGAATTTAGGAGTGAGTTTTCTAGATTTAAGAACTTGGCCGACCCTAGTCGTGGGTGTGACTTTCAAAAGCATATGCTCGCCTTCCTCAAATTCAAAAAGCTTCCTCCTTTTATCCACGTAGCTTTTCTGCCTACTCTAAGCCGTTCTCATCTTTTCCTAAATCATCTTGACTTTTTCCGTCATTTGTTGCATAAGATCAAGTCCAATTGTAAGGTGTTCTCCAACCTAGTACTAACACAAAGGTGTTCTACACCGTCGTCCATATAGAGCCTCATAGGGTGCCATTCCTACGCTCGAATGAAAACTGTTGTTGTAGGTGAACTCTATCAATGGTAAAACTTCATCCCAACTTCCAGTTTGCTCCAAAGTACAAGCTTTAAGCAAATCTTCCAACGATTGGATCATCATTTCCGATTGACCATCGGTTTGAGGATGATAAGCAGAACTCAGACAAAGCTTCGTTCCCATCACTTCTTGAAGACTTAACCAGAACCTTGATGTGAACCTCAGATCTCTATCGGATCAATATTGGAAGGCACACCATGCAGTCTAACAATCTCACTAATATACAACTGGGTCAACTTATCCACTGAATACCTTATGTTAATTGGTAAGAAGTGTGCTGACTTTGTGAGCTACTCAACGATTACCCATATCGAATCATGGCCTTTTCGAGTCTTCGGAAGTCTAATCACAAAATCCATTACGATACTGTCCCACTTCTATTCGGGAATAACTAGAGGTTGCAACATTCCTGACGATCTTTGGTGTTCAACCTTAGCTTTCTGACAAATCAGACATGACGACATATATCTAGGAACATCTTTCTTCATCTCGTGCCACCAAAATAACTATTTTAGGTCTTGGTACATTTTCGTCATTCCCGAATGCATACTCAACTTGCTCATATGAGCGTCTTCGAGAATGAACTTCCTAAGTTCTGGATCCTTGGGCACACAAACCCTGCCTCTGAACCATAGGATTCCACTGGTTTTTTTCTCTACTGTCGACACAATATCGCACTTCATCAATTCCCTTTCATTTTGCAAAAAATTGTCATCTTTTTGTTTCTCTCGAATCTCTTCCATTAGATCACTTGAAATAGTAACCATGTTCATACAAATCTTCCTCGGTGCCAATTCCATAGAGGTCCATATATCCCTAAATTGCTCTATCAACTCCTTCTCCTTGACCATCATAGCAGAGATACTGAACATCTTCCTACTTAAAGCATTTGCCACAACGTTTGCCTTCCCAGGGTGATACTAAAGTTGAAAGTCGTAATCTTTCAGAAACTCCAACAACCTTCGTTGCCTCATGTTCAACTCCTTTTGATCAAATAGGTACTTCAGACTTTTGTGGTCACTAAAGACATTGAAAGTCGCTCCATACAGAAAGTGTCTCCATATTTTCAGAGCAAACACCACAACTGCTAACTCCAAGTCATGTGTAGGATAATTCCTTTCATGTACTCTCAACTATCTTGAAGCATACGCCACCACTCTCCTACCTTTGCATGAGCACACATCCTAGTCCTTGATGTGAAGCGTCACAATACACCTCAAAGGGTTCATTGGGGTTAGGTAGAACTAAAACTAGTGAAGTAGTCAATCGTCTATTCAACTCTTGAAAACTTTCTTCACAAGCATCGATCCACTCAAAAGCTTGGTTCTTCCTCATAAATTGAGTAAGAGGTCTTGCTATATTAGAAAATCCTTCAAGAATCTTTGATAATATCCAGCTAATCCCACAAAGCTTCGAATTTCAGTCACGCTCTTTGGCCTTTCCCATTATAGAACTGCTTCGACCTTCAACGGATCCACTACAATTCCATCTTTCGAGATTACATGACCTAAAAACTTAACTTCTTCCAACCAAAATTCACACTTTGACAACTTGGCATACAACTTCTTCTCTTTCAGGATCTGGAGAACTACACTGAGATGTTCAGCATGTTCCTCCTGATTTCGAGAGTGAGAATGTCATTAATAAAAACAACGACAAATTTGTCTAAGTAAGGACGAAAGATTCTATTCATGTAGTCCATGAATATGACAGATGCATTCGTCACTCCAAACGACATCATAAGGTACTCATAATGCCCGTAACATGTACGAAAAGCCGTCTTGGTAATATTCTCTGCCTTCACTCAGATTTGATGATATCTAGAACGCAGATCTATCTTAGAGAAAATAACAGCTCACCTCAGCTGATCCATTAAATCATCTATCCTCGGAAGTGGATACTTGTTCTTAATTGTGACCTTGTTCAGCTGGCAATAATCTATACATAAGCGCGAAGTTCTATCTTTTTTCTTGACCAACAACACTGGCGCTCCCCAGTGTGACACACTAGGCCTAACAAATTGCTTTTCCAAAAGCTCTACCAACTGTTTCTTAAGCTCAACCAATTCTGATGGTGACATCCTGCACAGTGCTATGGATACAGGACTGGATCCCGACACAAGATCTTTGGTGAACTCTATCTCTCGCTCCGGCGGCAAACCAGGTACATTATTAGGAAAGACTTCTGGAAACTCATTGACTACCGAAATAGCATTCACATCCACCTTGCTCTCGACTACTAAGTAAGACAACAACATATATCCTTGAGCTCCTTTTCTTAAGAAAGCTTTTACTTGATTGACCGTAAAAAATCTAGAAACTTCAGACTTAGGGAAAACTAGGGTTTTATTAGAACAATCCAATAGGATATGGTTAGAAGATAACTAATCTATTCCTAAGATTACGTCTATTTGCAAAAGAGGTAAACATATCAAATCAATAGAAAAGATTTGACCTTCAACAGATAAAGAACAATTCAAACAAACTTAGGTAGTAACAATAAGTTTAGCAGTAGGGGTAGAAACACTTAAATAAAAGGGTAAAGAAGATACAAATAAACCTAATCGACGAACACAATCATAAGCAATAAAAGAATGGGTCTCCCCTGAGTCATACAGTATAGATAAAATATTACCTCCTATGATACCATCTCCCTTTATCAGATATTTAGATTGGGAGGCTTCAGCTCCATTCATCATATAAACTCTGCCTCCTACCTGAGGCTTGGCAACTCGTCTATTGTTGACAAAAGGCTCTGCCTTGGGTTAGTTGCAATCTCTAGAGATATGTCCAGACATCCCGCATCTAAAACAGATAATCCCCTTGATTGTACACTCCCTCATCAAGTGGTCCTTTCTACATTTCAAACATTTTGGCAGAGATATCCAAGTCTGACCTGCTCTGTTGCCACCAAAATTTCCACTCGGACCTCCACCCTATGATTATTGTTGTTGATTCCCTGGCGGTCGGGAATAGGGCTTTCTCTAAAAGCAGTTCACATTGCTGCCACCTCCTCTTTGGAACCTAGAAGGTCCAAAGTTACGACTCCTCGTGTCTCTTGACTGATCGAGCCCTTCAATCCCTCAACACTTGTCTAACAAGGTTGGGAATTGGTCAATTCTCAAAGGCAATATTGCCTTCTTCAAGTCATGGCACAGTCCTTCCTCAAACTTCTGGCATTTCCACTCTTTGTCAGGCTGGAGCTGGAAATATCTTGTAAACTTGGACAAGCTTTCAAACTTTGTCGCATACTCGCTAACTGTCACGCTTCTTTATTTTAGACCAAGAAACTCCATCTCCTTGGCATGCCTCGCACTTGTAGGAAAATACTTCTCAAAGAATTTGTTCTTGAAGACTTCCCATGTGATTGTTGTTCTCTCGGCTTCTATTAACATTTGCGCTCCATTCCACCAGTCTTCAACATCTCCAACTAACATGAAGGTAGCATAAGTTACCTTCTGTCATCAGCACAA
The DNA here is from genome assembly GCA_029884605.1 of Ormosia emarginata. Classification (NCBI taxonomy): domain Eukaryota; kingdom Viridiplantae; phylum Streptophyta; class Magnoliopsida; order Fabales; family Fabaceae; genus Ormosia; species Ormosia emarginata. The sequence continues at coordinate 33,721,566 of JAQQTP010000088.1, forward strand.
CCTATCCATCAGAATATTTTCTTCAGTTCCTTAATCCAAAGACTAGCCTTTTCCGGATCTTTAAACTGAGGTGGGTTGTTGTAGCAAAATTCTGACAAGTTCTGGGTTTCAGTCATTGCCTCTTGCTGTTGTGCAGCTCTCTCACTTTGTTGTGTAATAACATCTGCCATCCATTGCATTGCCTCGACTGCTGCAACAATAGCTCCACGACGAGCCATCACTCTCTTTCAGAGTTAGACTGAACAAAAACATAAGGAAAATTAGATGCAACATTTCAAAAACTAAACACAGAGAATCACACAGCACAAACAAGACAGACCTAACCACAAAACCCAAAAGAAAACTCAAATTGGGGCTCTGATACCAAACTAGTGTGATGACCCTTTTTGGAGAGGGATAGTCACACCAAAACGAACGAAATTCAAAAGATAACATTAAGACCTGGTTATGTACATATAGATAGTAACTCGCTTATTTATAAAGCATATAGTAATTTGGAAATTCTTATATATATATATATATATATATATATATATATATATATATATATATATATATATATATATATATATATTAGAGTTTACATCTGTTTGAAAACGCTTATAGTTTTCAAAAAACCATTTCCGTTGAGGCGTCCATGCCTTGGAAAAGAAGTCTTTTTTAAGGGTTGGTTTATCAATTATGAATGGTGTACTAGTCTTGGACATCATTCATATATGAGAAAGTTGGGGAGAGAATAGATCTCTGATCATTGTTATCTTCCTGTCAGTAGATAGGTTTGGGAAGGGTAGACGATGTATCTAAACCCTGCAAATTGATCGTAGAAGAGGATCTTACAGTTGAAAATGATTTTCTAGACAAGGCAGATCTAAACTTATCAGACCTAGTTGAATTAGACCTAAAAGATCTGGATGAACTAAATGAGTTTCTTAGGTCAAATGTTAATTTGACTTTTCCAGATTGATATTGGATGATTTCGTGAATTTCAGGAGATTCTCTGGGCAAAGCTGGTGTAGCTTCATCTATAATCCATTTTTGAAGGAGAACAACATCCTCCCATCGGATCATTTTTGGAACAACTACGTTGGCCTTAGATGTGTCAGTTAAAAATAAGGTTGTTACGCCATTATCTTTAGATTTTAAGGCTTTGGACATAGAAGAATTCATTACTTTATACTGAATTCTATAAATTAAAGACAAAGGGACAGATCTGGGCTTCATGTCTAAGCCACAAACTTTCAGGTTTAAGCAAAGACTGTCTAAGATGTTTTTATCTTGAAGACTAACCGTTCTATTTGGATAGCAGTTGAAGTAGATTAGACCATGACCTAAGCTTGTTTCTACAATTCCAAGCAGAGAGTCGTGGAATTGATTATGACGAGCGTCTCTAAGACAGAGAAGAATAGATACATTTAATCCTTCACGGATCAGAGGTTTGACAACAACCTCCACACAAGCAATATACAGAAAGTTATATTTTGATGTATATTTCTTAATTGATTCTTCTGACAACAAATGAAATTCTTCGTCATCAGATTCAATTATAATTTGTTTCTCTACAATCCTAATTATATAATCAGAACTCCTAAAGAATCTACCTTCAGGTTTGTAGAGTTCGTTTGTGGAAATTTTTGGGATTTCCCAGTTGTCAAAATCTTGATTTATGTTTTCAAAATGAATTTCCTCATTAAAGATGTCAGTTTTAGGTGTTTTAATTTGTTCTTCAGAAAGAGAAGAAGATGAAGATTGAGATGATTTGATTAAAAGTTCAGACAAAGATGAAGACAAAGATCGCAACATAATATAACAGATAAAAGGCAGAAAAATAAATCAGAATAAGATCAGAGTAAGAGCAGGAATATAAACGCAAAAAAATAAAAGATCAGAAGCAAATAGATGTATATTCCCCTGATATCATAGCCATCATATAGATCTATAGAAGCGGAAATGAAAAATTTAAGTTAAATTTATCTTCTGAACTAGATCTTAAGAATAGTGTATTATTTCTTACTTTGATTTAGATATGAGATGTTTATTAATTATTGAATCATACTCTAACCTTTTAAGTCCTTGATTATGTCTAGATCTACAGCCACTGCAAACATTTACCAGATCTTGGTCCAAGGTCACCACCGTACCCAAACTATCACTACTTGTGGAAGCATCATCGAATTAGACTTACTGCCCTTCACCACCGGGTCTTATTGCTACAGCTCCACAACATAGATCCAACACGGGTATTATGTACCATCCAGTCCATGATAGGGTAACATAAACTGCGTACTTTCTAAATCTAGTTATAATTTCCAATTTTAACAGGTTATAATATAATTCAACAAAGAAATAAGCAGATCAGATAAATATCAAAACATTATAACATAATAACGTTAGTTTCCAGTTCAATAGGATAAAAGCAACTTAAATCCGTTCATTTACTTTCCTACTTCCCCATCAGGCTTTGATACCAGAGCTATAAGGCGAAGATCACGGGAAAAACGAAAGGGGAGAAGGGAGTAGGATGAAGAGAAGTAGGAGGCAGATAAACTGCTTACATGAAATGAAATGTAGAAAATTAAAAATAAATAAATTTAAAACATTTAAAGTGAAAGTTGAAAGTGCGTCAGAGACAGCGAGATCCGACGATGGGAAGAGAAAAGAAGAATAAGTTACATATGATAAAATTAAAACTTTATTTATACAAAGAAAAGATTACAAGATTGAAGGGAGATGGGAAAAGGGAGGAAGACTCACTCTCTCTGATTTCTCTCTGTAAGACTAAGCTCTTAAATGTCTCAAAATTTTTGAATGTCTTACAATTCTCATGACAGAAGATTAATAAACAAAAATTTTACTATTACAAAGCATAAAATGAAAATGCTGCTATAGTGAACAGTAGCAAACAGTGTTCTGCCGCTTTCCGCTGTAGTGAACAGTGTACAGTGACCCTGCTACAGTAACTAGCTGCAAAGATGACTATTCATCATCATTGAGATTAACACTATGACTGTTAATGTCCTTGCCATAACAGTCATCTTCATTCTGATTGTACAAGCTAGATGCAACATCAGACTCTTGTTGAGATTCAGCTACAATGTGGTGAAGGATAATGCGAAGAATTTTCTCGAAATCTTCTTTTGAGGTTGAGGTAGACAAGGCTGCAGTTGCTTGGGCCTTCTAATTATGGAAGACACTAGTTTCAGAATCTGCAGCCTTTAAAAGCTTTGGATTCAGATCAAACCATGCTTTGATAGCTTAAGGAGTGGCATAAGATATATCGAACTTAGGCCACCACTTGACATAGGCAAACCTGCGCAGAACAGGGAGATGCTTTAGATGATATTGGCTCTTCTTGTATTTGATCTGCTAAGAAAAGATCCATGATAAAGATAGTTTGGAGAAAAAATACAGATCAACTAGCCAAGGGTCATGGGAGAGGTCGATCCTGGTCATGAAATATTTGAGTCCTTCCAGAACATAATCGGGAAGAATTGCTTGGACAGGGCCAAAGTAAGACCACCAATGATGAAACTAATCAGGGAAATTGTACTTAGTGTTTTGTTTGAAGTAAAACATCCATGAATGTTTTCCTGAATCATTTTTAAACCAAAATGTTTTATTCTAAGCTTCAAGGTAATCCCAGAAGTTGAAATCAATTGGATAAGGTTTAGAAAATGTTCTTGGTTTGCAAAGATTAGATCCCCATTCATTCGGAGAGATGAATTTCAAGATTTGACAAGTTGAATAATTGATCTTGTTTTTGTCATTTGGATCTTTAAAATGCTTTAAAGAAACAGATTTGGTATCTACGAGAATAAACTTATAAAACTGCTGGGTTTTATAAGGATTTTCTGGTTTGAACAAAAAGCCTTTTGGAAAGATTTTTTGTGGAACATTGTTTGGGTTAACATAAAAAATATCAGGTTCCATTTGGATGACAAACCAAGATCCTTCCTTTTCAATATACTCAGTTTGAGATTGAGATGGAATAGGTTGGGACATGATAATTTGTTTGCTAGGGAATTGATTACAATTTCCTTGTTTTTCTATTTTTGGATGAGTGGTTCAAGTTCATCTTGTTCAGAGGCAATATCGGCCCAAGATTGTCTAGGAAGTTTGGTAAGGCCTTGCTGTTGGAAAGCCTATAGTGTTTGGATTGGGTATGCAAATGCATAGTCGTCACTGGATTGTTTCTGGGTTAATGACCCAATTTGGGTAGTTTGAATCTGAGTAGAAGACTCAACAGGAGTTGAAGACCTCGAGTTTGAAGATTTTTTTGTTAGTTCAGAAAGAACTAACTTACCTTTGCCTCTTCCTTGGGAAGAGGATGTTGAGCCTCCTCGAGGCATGATGCTATTTACCCTGAAGATATTCACGAGTAAGGTAGTAAGGTAGAGTGTTTGAGGTTCCTTTGATATACTCAATATCAAAATCAAAGATAGAAAGGATGGCTTGCTATCTAGCAAAAATTTGTTTTGAGGCGAAATTCTTAACATCTTTTAACAAAATGTCTTTAGCAGATTTATAGTCAACACGAATAAAATTTTTTTTATTTAAAAGATCAGATTGAAACTTTGTAATGCATAAAACAATTGCCAAAATTTCTTTTTTCACAGTTGAATAATTCTGCTGGGCAGAATTCTAATGTTTTGATGCATATGCAATGACATGCTATTTATCTGCGACACACTGTTTGAGAATGCCACCATAACTAATGTCAGAGGCATCAGTTTTGACAATCTTGAAAGCTTCAGGATTAGGAAGGTAAAGACATGGAAGAGACTTTACCTGTGACTTGATTTGTTTGACAATACCTGTATGGATGTCTGACCACTGAGGTGGGTTAAATTTCAGATGGTCATGCAGGGGTTTAATGAGATTACTCAGCTGAGGGAAAAAATTAGCGACATAGTTTAAGCAACCAAGAAATCTCTGTAGTTGATTGTTATCAATAATTTGATTAGGGAATTTGTTAGCAAATTCAATAACTCTACTGATGGGATTGATAGTTCCTTGATAGATATTATGGCCAAGAAATCGAATTTGAGTTTGGAAAAGATTAATTTTTGATTTAGAAATAGCTAAACCATTTTTCTTAATTACATTAATAAAGATATTAATGTGTTTGAAGTGTTGATCAATTGATTGTGAGTATACAAGAACATCATCAAAGTATACAATTGTAAAGCTTCAATAAGGATTGAAGATTTCATTCATGATTCTTTGGAATTCTGAAGGAGCATTCTTCAAACCGAAGGGCATTACTTTCCATTCATACTGCCCGAAGGGTACAGTGAAAGCCGTCTTGTAGCGATCACACTCCTTGAGTTGGATTTGCCAAAATCCTGACTTCATGTCGAATTTAGAAAATATTTTAGCAGAATGGAGTCTTTTGAGAAAGTCTTTTTTGTTTGGAATAAGATACCTAATCCATTGCAAAGCTTGATTGAGCGGTTTGTAGTTTATGACAAGTCGTGGAGTTCCTCTCTCGATCTCCGTGGGTTTGTTGACATAGAAGGCAGAGCAAGACCAAGGGGACTTACTTTTTCGGATGAGACCTTTAAGCAGGAGATCTTTGATTTCAGTTTGACAATAGTCAAGCAGTTCATGACTCATCTGGATAGGACGAGCTTTGGTTGGGATCTGATGATCATTGAAGTCCTTTTCATATGGAAGATCGACCATATGTTTTTTTGTTCCCAAAACGCATTTGGAAGATTAGAACAAATTGAATCTTAGATTTGAAGATGGAGAGTTTGGATGCATTTCTGAACCTGGGGTTGAGAAAGCTGAGATTCAATGTTCTTAAAAGAAATTTCTTCTTTATTCAATCTGTTTTTGTTTGTTGTTAATTAAATTAACAATTGGATTCAGACTTTTAAGAATCAATTTTCTAAGAAATGGAAAACAAATAGCCTGACCGAGATGTTTGGTAATAATACCTTCGTTAGTGATTTGAAGAGGGAAGAGAGACCTAATGAATGAAGTTCCTAGGTTCACTTCACCTTTGAGATTTTTGACAAGGAGAAAGGAGGTTTCAATTTGGAAACCTTGATTTTCTATTATTACAGAAGATAGTTTGTACTATATTTTTAGTTTGGAACCACTAGCAGTGCTAAGCCGCTTAATAGTTTTTTCAAAGTATTTTGTTGGAACCATTCCCTCCAAAATACAGTTTGAATCTGCACCGGTATCAAAAAGTGCAACAATGTTTAACACAAAATCACCGATTTTGATGTTTATATTGATGAAGAACTTTTTAATTCTTAATTGATTAATAATGTCATAGAACGTAACATCATCCTCTTGAGTTTTAGATTTGATTGAAGTTTCAGGCATCTTTTCAGATTTCTCAGATTCAGAGTCAGACTGCGTATCACCTAATTGGGAGATGATAAGATTATGGATTTGTTGTTGTTCTTGCAGATTTTTAACTTCAATTTTAAGATTATTAATCTCGAATTGAAGATCTTGAAGGGTGACGGGTTTTTTAGAAGAAGTTTTTTCAAGCTTCTTAATTGTTTCCTTTAGATCATATTTGTTTCTAATTATTGGATTCTTCATGTGTTTGGAAAAATTTTCATCAATAATAGATTTGAATTTCTGTAAGAAGATATTGCGCTCTTTAGAGTTTTCGACAGAATTAAGAACTTCAAACAGAAGATCTTATTCTTTGGTTAAGACATTGATAATAGGAGAGTCTGAATCTCCATCAGATGATGAGATATCATCATCTTGGATTTGGTTTAAATCTTCAGAAAATTCTTTTTCAGAATCTTCCTCAAATGACTTGATTAGGAGGTTATTAAGTTGTTCTTCAACAGCTTGGTCAAGATTCGAGGCTTTTATTTTCTTCTTAAGCCGACAATATTTGCTAATGTGACCGGGTTTGCCATAATTATTGTAACACCCTCCTTAGGGCATCACATTTCTGACTCCCGACTCATAATCTGAAAATCAATTCGTAAAAGGTTTGAGTTATGAAAATATGGTTTTCAAAATTTCTTTCTTGTTGAAATATAAACTTACTGAAATTTATATGTAATACTGAAAAATATATATTGAAACAGATTCATATACAATATTGACACTAAGTAATATTTCACAATTTAAAGAGAAATATAAAACTAACAGACTCTTTTTTTTTTAACAGTAGCAAACCCCATGACGGGTCCTACTTAATAGCACGGTACAACACTAACGTTAAAACTTATCATACTTATTTTGTTGTGTATCCATCTTGTTGCATCAGACATCTGTTCTACCTCTGTTCTTTGTCTACACTGCACACCTTCGATTCCTGAATGTCCACTCCTTATTGTTGTCACCCATCTCAGAGTATTCATTGCCCATTATGTCTAAGACAACTCGATCCTTCTATTATTTGATGTTAACAGTACAGACACAGCAAAACAACATAACAAAGAGGTGAGATCACCTACGCCAATACCAACATGGTAGCACAGAGATAACACAAACAACATATCATACAAATATATCATGCCATCAACATTAATCAACTATCATCATCCAATCATCCAAGTATTCAAAACAATTGTCATAACCAATATCTCTCAATTAATATATCATGCAGATATAAAATGCTCAGTTTCATGCATGTGCACAAAAACTCAGTTATTTAAAAACAACTCCATGGAGGTTTTCACAATTTCGAGGAGAATGCTCTATCAATTGTCAGCCTTAGCCCAAAGACAATCTTCCAGTTGTTGAAAAGAATCGTGTTCTTGTTGAGTATCGTCAATGCGTTGCAACGGAATGCATCGCCAAGTGGCACAGGGTACTCACCAGCTGTCCACTGGTCGACCGCCGCACCTCGACGCACCCCAAGATCCATCATAGATCTCACTATTAATTCTCATTCCCTCTTCAACCACAAGGGCCAAAATAGCTTATTAGCTATACTTTATACAATGCACGAATATATCAGTGCAACTCCAACCCCAAAGGGCCAAATCTTTTCAATTTTATTTGTTTAATGTAATCATATGCATCAACGCATATTTTTCCAATGCACGTATAATGCACCAAATCCAACCACAGACAAAATATGTCATTTTCTCACAAACAGTGTATGGACACTGGTTCAACAGTAATCATACTGCACTTTCAACAGTGAAAATCATGTTATCACATTTTCATAGTTATAAAACACTTTTGTCGTGTTTTCACAAAATTGCGCAACATTCTTGTTACGTTTTCACAATTTCACAACACTTCTGTTGCATTTTCAAAATACCGTAACACTTTTGTTACGTTTTTAAAATTCTAAAACGTGTTTATTACGTTTTCACAATACCATAACACTACTGTTACGTTTACAAAATTTCGTAACATTTCTGTTACGTTTTCAAAATGTTGCTACTCTTCTGTTGCATTTTTAAACCACATACTAATTTTTTTTCAACGTTTTTCTCAATCGCGTAAAAATATAGTTTCTTAAATCGCATAGTATTTTTCCACTATTTCAAAATCGCGTAACTTAAAAATCATTCTTTTAAGTTGCGTAAATCATTTTGTGTCATTCTCAAAATATTTAAAACACTTTTCAAATCATACAACGATTTTTCGTCATTTTCACAATCACGTAAAAATATTTTATTACTTTTAAATCACATATTGAATTTTCAACAGTAGTTTAAATTACGTAATATATTTAAATGTAATTTAAATCGTGTAGAAATATTTTAACGTATTCCAAATCGCGTAGAAATATTTTATTGTATTTCAAATCATTTTTAAGATACGTAAAATATTTTTTAACATTTTACAATCACGTAAAATATTCCTCAAATATTCCAAACATTATTTTGGACTTAAATAAATCAATATCATTTTCAACACATTTTTCAAATTGCGTAGAAATATTTTAACGTACTCCAAATTGCATAGAAATATTTTACTGTATTTCAAATCGTTTTTAAGCTACGCAAAAAATTTTTCACCATAATTTTATTACAGAAAATATTTCTTAACCTTCAAAAATTCCTTTTCAACCTTTCTCAAAATAATATAACTTTATACTTCATTTAATATATTTTCTTACTCATGAAAATCTTTTTCCACAATTCTTTACTCAAGAAATTCTTTTCGGAATATAATTCACAAAATCACTTTTCCATTGATGTAAATCAATGTTTCAAAATCTTAAATTTTCCTAACATACTCCAAAACTTGAAAATAAGTTATACGTTAGTAAATTCTCAAATCACCATTATATTCTCCATTTTTCTCAAATCAATTTTAAAATCAATTCTCTTCAAAATAAATTGAAGTTAAAACATTTTCAACCTCTCTTTGTCTTTCGTTTACAAAATTTTCTCAAGTGATAAAACACTCTGATTCCCTTTCCAAATCCTTATACTAAAACATTTTGTTCAAACATTTTGTTTTCCACTTTAAAATTACTTTGTTTCATAAAACCAAAATTATTCCAACCTCCAAAAACCGTAGAGTCTTTGGCCATTGAAGCCATCAAATATTTTTCCTTCTAAATTGATATGGTTTTACACAAACAAAATCATTAAAATTTTGTTTTCAAAACCATGAGACTTATGGTTATAAAAATCAAACCCATTTGTTCAAATTCATTTTCACTTTCTTTGCAAATCCTTTTTCACTTTCTTTGCAAGTCCTTAAAATCAACGTTTGCCCGTTTCATTCAAAACTCATGTTTAGAAAAACACTTAGGATCTTTTTACACAAAATAAATTAATAAAAATCCTTCCAAAAACTATGTTCATGTTCTCTTGAAAAACAAACCCTTTGTTTATTTTCTATACTCTTCAAATCAATCCAATTTTATTCTTCCATGAAAATATTAATTTGTAAACACCTATGTTGAGGTGTCTTGACCGAAATTCACTAAGTTCTAGGGACCCAAAAAAATCAATTCCCTTGTTCTTGAAAATTTTCAACATGAACCCTAATCAAGGGCATCAAAACCGTAGCTCTTCCTTGACCATTGGGACCAAAATTAATTTTCTTTCCATCATCAAATCATGGCATACACATACATACACAATATATATATATATATATATATATATATATATATATATATATATCAAAAGCATGCCATATTATAATCATGTCTAGTATAAGCATACCATCAAAATCATAAACTCATGCAAGGCATATTAAGCATAGGCAATTAATCAAAGCTCATAAACACATATAAATTATTACATGACCATGGATACGAATCCTCACATGGATTCAACACCCATCAAATATAAGACCATCTCTCACCACCATGCTTGGTTGGTGAGATGGATCTCCCTCTTACCTCTTGAAGATCTTCAAAAGCTCTTTGTTTTGCTTCTTTTTCCAAGTCCTTCACCACCAAGGGCTTCTCAAATACAAAACAAAATACATAAAAATTAGTATACTAAGCTTCATTAAGAGGAACCATGGAATCAAACATGGTTTAGATCATAAAAAAGAAGAGAAGAAATGAAGTTTCCTTACACTTCACCATAAATACTCCATAACTTTGATCTTGAAGAGAGTCCATGAAGATGAATGATTTGGAGGAAATCTCCAACATGAAAGTTGCTTAGAATAAGGTAAGGATTCAAGAAATATGGTTAGTTGAAATTAAAGAGTGATGGAAGGTAGATTGGAGGGTCATGGCCGAAACCTAGAGGAGAAGAGAAATGGAGAGAAAATTTGCTAAGTTTAGCTTCTTGAAATTGACAAAGAAAGACCAAGAATGAGTAATAATGGTGGTCTTCAACTTTGCTACTCACTTAAGCCACCAAAACTGTAGCCCCCCCTCCAATGCATTCTCCTTGAGTGCAAATTGATCAATAATGATCAATAATGATACACTATTGACCATGACATGTAATAATGGTCATAAAGTTTTGTTTCTTTGTCTCCTAAACAATCCAAAACCATTCCCTTCCATGCATGCTTCTCCTTGTGCATTTAATTATTTGTCATCATTATTAGCCACCATCTAGAGCATTTCTAGCCATTAATTAATTCAATGGTTAGGATTTAGGTAGACTTTTGATTTTAGAAGACTTAATCTAGGCCATTGGATTTTTCTCCTTGAAATTCTAGCCATTAGATGTGTCTCCAAAATGAAGGATCAAGATTACTCCTTCTTACTTTTAATCCAAGGGTCATAATTAGTCTTTGTCACTTTTTAAGACTAAATCTTCACCATTGATTAAATCTAAATCCAATGGTCATAAATGATCCTTGTTACTTTACAAGACCAAATCCCTACCCTTAATCAATTCTATATCCAGTGGTTACAAATGGTCATAGTCACTTTATATGACCAAATCTCTACTCTTGATTTAATCTCCATCTAATGGTTATAAATGATCTTATTCACTTTTAATATCAAATCTCCACCGTTGATTAAATCAAGATCAAGTCTCCATCGTTAATTAAATCAATGGTGGATATCCAAACCACCAAGGTTGACTTAAGCAATTTAATTTATATTTTTATCTACTGAAATCCCATGAAAGAATATATTTACTGTATTTTTTTATCGCCCGATAAATTAAATACAATACAAAACACAGTACAATAAAATTTTTAAAAGCTGTTTTAGGATTCGGGTTTAGTAAGATCCCCTGTCTCGTCTCAACGGTACAAATTTTTCTATGCGTAGAAAAATTTTCACTTTATGCGGGACCCACTGGGCCCATGTATGGCCACTGGGCCCACATAGGACCACTGGGCCCACATGCGATCAAAAAAATTCATAATCATCCACAAAAATCACAAATATTAGAAAACGTATGAAAATCAAGTCGATTATTAAAAATAATTAACAGTCAAGAGAAATAAATATTTAAAGATTTTCTCCGGCCCGAAAATTATTATTTTCCTAACACGAAGTAAATCACTCAAAACGATCAAATACGCTGACGGAATAATCAAAATAATTTTACAGTACACAACAATTACTAAACAGTAAAATTCTGTTAACTGTTAAAATTACTGCTTAAGAGATAGAAAATTTTTGGGATGTTACAATTATAGCAGATTACAGGTTTCTTAGGAACATTGACATTATCGATTGGAGGTTTTGACTTAAATTCTTGCTTAAGTCTTTTGGGTTTGGTTGAAGCTTTGTGCTTGAAGTATTTAGATTTTTTATTCTGTAGATGAATCTATTTTGGTTTAGTTTTCTTCTTCCTAGCACAAGGAAGACCAAATTGTTCACAGAAGTTTCCAAGGTCCCGCTTAGTTTGAATCTTTTCTCTAACAAGTTGGGATTGTATTTTGTCATCTTGGCAAATTTTTAGGGCTACTTTCTAGACGAAAGCAATAAGTTGACCGTAACTCAACTGCTCATAAGGGATTTCACCATTATGAGATTGACCACGAATTTCATCTCTAACTTTGTCACTTAGAGATTTAGGAAGACCTGCAAGGAATTTCTCCTTTTAGAATGGTTGTTGACAATCTTCTCGAGTATAAACCTTAGTAAAGAAGGTATCTCGATACCATCTAAAGTCAGCTAAGGTTTTACATTTGAGATTAGACAAGAGTTCAGCAGATCTATCACGCCAGATAGTTGTATCACCAATGAAGTGTTGAGCAACGCAAAGATGAATGTATTTACTGCGTTAAGAATAGGTTTGCCATCACTAAGGATAGGATAGCCATTTGGGTCAAGCTTGACAGCATTTTGGATGTCATTTCGTTGATTATCAGTGACGTAATGATCCCACCAACCTTTGAGTTGACCAGTGAAGCCAGCAATAAGGACTTCGCAGATAATTTGATCACTACAGTCGTAAGAAGTTTGATAGGCTGTAGAGACCATCGTCATTTCTTGAAGAATATTAAGGATTTGATACTCAGTTTTTTCATCTATATCCTAGACATAAACATTGTTGGCGCTAAAGGATTTGAAAGTTGGATCACGTTCTTCAAGCAACAGATCAGGAGGAGTTGCTCGCTGATAATAGAGTTTAGAAGGATTTTTCAAGTTAAGAACCTTGCTAATAACTAGGTTGACTTTAATGATAGAACTTTGGTCAGATTGATAATCTGGCTCAGACTGGGAATCAGATTGTTTGAGTGTGTTAATGATTAAAGGTTTAGAAATTCTGGAAGTTTCAGATTGAGGTGTATCCAGGATGACTGCATCAATAGACGGAATACGATTTAGTTTGGAGACAATTTCACTAGTTAGATCAGTATTAGGATTGGAATTAGGGTTTCCTAAATTTTTAGTTTTTAAAAGTTTAATACTTTTTTTTACTTGTTTAGAAACTCTAAACGGTTTGAAAATGGGTTTTTCGATTGTAGTTTTCTCAGTTTTGACTCCAGAAACTGAAAGTTTATCTTCAAGTTGTTTTTCTTTATTCTTAGGTTCTCTGTTTAAGATTTTCTCACCTAAGACCTGGAAATACTTGTTTGTATAATTATTTTGTTCCACAAGACCTTTAATATCTTGCGAACTTATGGGTTCATCGTCTACTTAGATTTGAAAGGAGAGGCGATGACATGTTTATTGTTTTTGTCTTTCTTATCTAGGAAATAAGAACTTTGAGGAGGAAGGACAGATTTGACAAGGGTTTCGTCCTTGCGATGCTAGACTGTTAAGACGTTAACAGACAGATCCTCCATCAGACCGATGCTCCATGGATAAGGAATTTCATTCCTAGTTAAGTAGGCATGAAACCAGTCAAAGAATGGAACATTATGTTTGACATTTTCCATAAATGAATACCATTTATTTTGGAAGCAAATAGATGTGTGTATATATAAATATATGTATATAAATATATATATATATATATATATATATATATATATATATATATATATATATATTATAGGCGTAAAACATAAACTTAATGAAATAAATAACATGGAAAGTTAAACCATACATTTATACAAAAGATATCAGTCATAAGTGTTTAGATACATCGACAGATTTATCAAAAGAAAATAGAAGCTTTACATGCCCAAAAGGATATACATATTACAACCCACCAAAAAGACAAAACATCAGGGCCCCAAAAAGCTATACACCACATGCGAAAGTTCCATAACTACGGGAGAGGGCCCTCCAATGGGTCTTCCTCTGGCTCCTCGGAAGATAAGACTATCGGAGGAGGCACTCTCTGACGGACAGGAGTCCGTGCAGAGGACACCTCACTGTCCTCACGAGGGGTATAGTTCAGAATACCCCAAAGCTCCCTGACAGGCATGAAAAACTCCAAGTGGATAGTAGTATCCAAAAAGAAGAAAGGGACATCATCCCTAATCTTACGCATAATAATAGAAACGTCTCCATCATATTTGATGCGCTCCGAGTTTCAGACAATCTTTTAGGCATCTATTTTGCCATGGAACAAAACACTTACATAACCTAAAAAGCTTCGGCTCGATGCCATCACGAAAGAGAAAACTAGGTTGACTAATAACCAGGAAATGCAGGCTCGCCCTCGCCTTGGTCTTTACGAAAGTACAGATATAAATAGAGTAACAAAGTAAAGAGGTGAGATATCCAACATCATTACCAACAAGAAGTTAAAGAAACATAAAACGACACATAACGACAAACAGTAAAGTATAATAGTAAGCAACATCAAGATCAGAGAATAAGCAGTTTAATAATCTAGGCAGTCATATTATTAGTAAAGAAACAGTTTCATAATCATATAAATAGATGCCATGTAGATATGATGACTAACTATGCACATGCACAAGGTATCAATATCCTTCTCTATGGAGCTAAACACAATATTCAGAGAGAATGATCAAGGAGACATGTCTGTATCTCATCAGTGTCAAATCAAATGCTCCAATATCAATAAATTGCGCAACATGGCTCATACAAGACATTCTTCACAAGATCGTGATATAGGACAGTGTCTCGGTCCGGATCGTCGGTAGGTTTGCATCGGCTTATCTCACGGTACAGAGGAGCTACCAACTGCCCATTGCGATATACCTGCACCACGACGCCCCCAAGGTCAACGAGTGACCTACACTAGTCTATTCGCACTCGCACTAAGGTGTGATTCATCTCCTAGGCATACAGCCTTACAACAAAGTCCACTGGACTTTCACAATGCATGATGACTCATTGCATATTCATGTATATTCAACAATAATATACTTTTCCATAATCACACCACAATTTGGCCAAATTAATTGTCAACAGATTCTTGGTCCCAATTTTGGACCCACAACAACACATTATCCAATTCTCAAATGTAAAAACATACCTTTAAGGTTTATTATGAAATTATGCTTTAGCTTCGACATTTTCCTATTAAGCCTCTCTAGGGGAATTCTCTTGCATTCTCACCAAATCTTTGTTATCCTAATTAAATAAGTCCCACACATAGTTCTAAGCATAATTTCCTTAGAGTAATTATTTTAAGTTTCCTCAAAGCTTCACTCACACTCATGTTCTTTCTTTGGCCACAAATTACTCTAGGTTATAAGATAAAATTTTGTTCTTTATTCTTTTCATTTTATGAATCCCAAATCAACATTTAATCATCTAATTAACTAGGTTTCGACTTGATGTAAAAACTTTTCCATTGGTTGTCCTACAAGGCAGTGGGCTCTAGGGAATGAGAAATTCCATAATTTTTCGTCACCTCACTAATCAGTCATCATTAACTGTCTTAATTCTCAAATTATTACACAAATTTTCATCAAGGACCCATTATTGAGCCATTTGGCCGTTGTGAACACCCAATTTTGCCTGGACTCAAAAATAACAAGAAAATAATAAAATAAATAACACATATTCTTTGAATAATTTCTCTAATTCATGCCTTTACCTCATTTATTCTATTTGCTTGGTCTTTTCTTTTATTCTTAAAAAAAATGTTGATTTTCATTTTTTTTTATTATTTTAAAAAAGAAGAAAAAAAGAAAGAAAAAATAAAAAAAGAAATCTAATTTCGTTAAAAAAAAAGAAAAGAAAATGAAGGAATGCAGCTGTTTCATTTTGTTACGTTACCTCCACTGCAACCAGAGGACTCAAAGCTCAAAGTAGGTAAAAAATAGCAACTTTGCAGGCATGAAAACTATACAAAGAAGTCTCAATCCAAGAAAAAGACATGAAAATGGAAACACCTAGTTGCAATGAGCCACACTATCTACCACCTAGAACTGATCTCATTGGGGTTGTAGATTTGATTTTCTGCTTACAAGGAGGAGGAAACGTGAACAAAAGGAAAGGGGTAGCGGGAGAACCATTTTTTTTTATAGAGCAAAGGGGGGAGAAAAGAGGGCAACATAGAGAGAGCAATCTTCAGGATTTTTTCGAGGAGCACATTCATTATTCATCATCTTCCTAAACTAGCCATTCCCAAAACCATAAACCATCCATCTCCATCCTCCATCTTCTTCCACATTTCCACCACCATAAACCACCATCTCCACCACTATTCATCATCATCTTCCCCTCACCTCCATAATCACAAACAACCTTCCACCTCCACCATTTTCGTCAATACCACCCACAACAACCAAACTCAATCCAAAGAGAAAAGAAAGAAAAAAACCAACCAAGACTAGCAAACCGCCGACCAGACCACCCATCTGAACCGTCTGCACCCGCCGTAGCCCGAACTAGCACCCTACACTAGCGACCCAGTCGGAGCTCCGCCCTGCGCCACCGCGAGCCGCTCAGAGCTCCGCGCGACCCGCTCGGAGCTCCGCGCTGTGCCACCGCGAGCCAGAGGCCGTCCAGCCGCACTGCGCCATCTCAGCCCCGCACCGGCAACGCTCCACTTGTCATCCCTCGCCGCTGCAGATCCAGCCACATAGCCCGCTCTGACGTTCGAACCGTGACCTAGCTAGAACCATAATCTAGGAATCGCATGACGCTGTGCCTCCACTCGTCGGAAACCAGATCCGATCTCTCCGTCGGACTAGCCACGCCCCGAACCAAGAGCTCTGCCGAGCCGTCCGCCGATTCGATCTCTGTCATCGCCGCCACTCCTCTGATCGCTCGAGAACCGGTACCGGCGACGTCCTCTCTAGCCGCCATACAGATCTGGTTTGTCCAAGCTTCATAGTGGTATCCAATCCTTTCTTTATGTCGTTTCTTTGAGTTTAGAAGTTAAAGTCCCTTCATTGTTTATTTGAAAGGAGTCTGCCTCTACTACATGGGAAACAAAATGTAAGGGATAAAGAAATTTCTAACGGGCTTGTAGCTTTGGGCTTTTTTTTTAGATTCTTTAATAAAAAAAATTATAATAACAAAAATAAAAATGGGCTACTGAAACACAGTCCGTATATGTGATCAGATTTAACTTTGTTTTTTTAAAAAAAAAACCAAAGGAATATATTTGTATATATAAAAAAAATGAAAATTCATATAAAAAAAAAGAAATCTTTTAATAAAGGCAATGATCAATGATGTTGATTGAATAGTAAATGCTATCTTCAATTGTCGTTTGGATCATAAAGGTTTATTGAGTAGTCCAGTGCTAACTTGAACGCTGTGCAAAAATGAACTTTGTTTTTTTCAAAAAAATAAAACTTTTTTTTTCTAAAAAAAATCTTTTTATTTAAAATCAATTAACTCACACTTATTTTCTAAAGAACTACGTGACTTTGAATTCCTCATTGCACCTGAGGGTACGTAGGAGCAAAATTTTCATTATGTCAAGCCAAAATTAAATTTTTACAATTTGGATGTTTTTTCTTTAAAAAAATAATAAAAAATAAAATAATTACAAAATGTTTTTAAGAGGAGTAAAATAAATAAATTTGAGATTATCAAGTCTTTGCACAACTAACTTAAGATACCATCTCAGGACGGGTGTGATAGGGGTGCAGTGGGATTAAGTTTCCACCTTTCCCTATCCATAACCGACTCTCGTATCCAATCTGGTTTTCAAAGACTATTTTTCTAAGAAAGGTTTTCCAATTTTTCCTAATTCAAATAAAATTGGTGGCGACTCCATTTTGTTTAAAATCTCGCGAATTGTTATTTTGCCGCGATCCCAGTCGCGACAGATGGTGACTCCACTGGGGATACTTGGAGAGTCAAGCCTATTGTGGTTAGTTGTGCAAATTTTTAATAATCTCTACTTATTTATTTTACCCTTTTTGTCCTTGTTTTGCTTTCTTAGTTGTTTGTAAATAGTTTTTGTTTAATACTTTGGTGTAAATATTTGATAGCATTATCTTATGTATGCTCCCTCACACACGTCACTATCACTTACCTCACACACTTTTTGGGCTTTATACCCGAGTCTGTGCAAATCCGAGGAATAGGATAGGTCTCGACTTTTGTTATTGAGGGGTTTCATGCTCACTTGACATTGGTTGGGATACCACTCAGATTGTTACCAGTATCATGGACTAATCATATTGAGAGGGTTTATCCCTACTTGTGATTAATTCATGAATTGGATCCTTGTCTTTCGAGATAAGAGCAATCTGGGGACCATGACTTTTAGAGGTCTAGATCTGTCCTAAAAACCTTGCACTGATAGATTGAACATAGTAGCTATCAAAATTAGAATCGTGACTTTAAGGAGATCCAAATTTTAAGTTTCACCTAATTAGGGCACAAAGGGAGCATACCTTCTTCTTGATCTATTTATTTCTCATGTCATTCATTCTTGCATTCCTTTAAATAAAAAATAAAAAAATACCTCATCTTGCATTTTCTTGTCATTTCCTTGCATTCCAAAAAAATAAAAAAATATACATTGCATTTTCATAGCATTCTTAGTATTCAAAAAAAAATCATGCATTTTCATGTCATTCATAACTTGTTTGAAAAAAGAAAAAAAAAACATATGCATCATTTTGCATTTTCAAGGCATTCATAGCATTTTTTTTTTAAAAAAAAGAGAAAAGAATGTTTTCAAAGTTCATTCATTTCACCTTATGCATCCATTGCATCTCATTCATTTCATCTTATGTTTCTCATGCATCTCATTTATTTCATCTCAGTCTTTGTTTTAATAAATCAAACTGGTTCAGGAACCTTTGCGCGACCTAGAAAAGAAAAGACCAATCAAACCTGAGTTCGCAATACCAGATCTCGAACTAGAATGGCTACAAATAATCCTGAGATGGGGAGAAACTTGAGCAGAGAAATTGATGAAATGACAAGGAGAATGAATGAGATATCTAAGAATCAAGCCAGGATAGAAGCAATATTACAAGATCTGAGGGACTCTCTCCACTTAATCAGTGGAAATAGAGGTACAAATGGGGTTGAAGAATATGTAAGTGTGCCATCGGTGACTGCTGCGATTTTCTCGACTGTAACCTCAAGCATCGCTATGGGGATACGTGAGCAACCACCTCAAATGACATCAATGGTCATGGCTATTGGGGAGGAGTATCGCACCTTGGAAGACGCTCATGTTGAAATTCCTGATTATGCTGGCCCTACCTTGGAACAACCTCATGTGTCTCTTCCGGAGTAGACAACAATGCCTTGCTCTGGAAATAGTCATGTCAGGACTGAGAAAGACAAGATGAAAGAAGAGTGGATGAAGAAAATGGAAGAATAGATCAAGGCAATCAAGGGCCCCGACGCTTATGGACGTCTTAGAATAGAAGATCTGTGTCTTACCACCAATGTCATAATCCCTAAAGGTTTCAAGATTCCTAATTTTTCCAAATATGATGGGAGTAGTAACCCTCGATTTCATTTGATCAGTTATGGAACCATGATGGCCGTTTGGTCCAAGGATGATAAGTTCCTCATTAGCTTTTTCCATGAGAGTCTTACAGGCACTGCTTTAGAGTGGTATCTTCAATTAGACCGTTGCAAGATTTCTCGTTGGATGGAGCTGGCTAATTTATTCATGGATCAATACAAGTTTAATCAGGATGCAGCTCCTACTCGAGAACAATTGAGCTCGATGCAGAAAGGAAGTGAGGAAACCTTTAAGTAGTATGCCCAGAGGTAGAGGGCTCTCGCAGCACAAGTGCAACCACCGTTGACTCTGATAGAAATGTGTTCATACTTCTTGGGGACTTTGAGAGCTCCATATGTTGAGATAATGACGGGTATTGTGTATTGAGACTTTGTTGAATTAATAGCTGCTGGGGAAAGGATTGAAGTTTTGGTAAAAGCTGGTAAATTGGCAACCGACAATAATAAAGGTGGTTTTGAGGAGGGAATTTTCCCCTAAGAAAAGAAAGTTGGAAGTGAGCTATATGCAAAATCAGCAACCTTCACAACCTCACTTTCCACTGTCTCACTCTGGTTATACCAATCACCCTCCTGCGATTTGGAACCTCTGAACATCTAATAATCTGAGGCATTAATTGATGAGATTGCCATTTTAGACTTTTATGATGATGAACTCATGTAAACTTTCTTGAAGCATTAATATAATGGATTTGCATGGATCTCAACATACCTTGTTTCTTTTTCCTATGTTCTTGACACTCAGATTATTGTCATGTCTTTCTCGTCGTTCTTTTTTTTCTTCTCTTTTTTGCTTTATTTGGGTTTGGATCTCATGGGATTCTCATTCTAAAAAATTTTTGGTAGTTATGAAGCCCACATGTGTAGATATTATTTGAAAGAAAAAAAAACAAAAAAAAAATAAATAACCAAAAAAAGGAAAAATAAAAAGGGAGCAAGGAAGTTATCACTCGGCATGCACTGTCTTTTTGTCTAGAAATTAAAATTTTTAAAAATGAGCACTCAAGATTTGAAATGAAGATTGACCATCTTTCTTTATCTTTCACAAGAATTCATCTTTTCATTATCTCTTGTTGTCCCTTTTTGAGCTTGAAAGTTTTCTTCAATTTAACCCTAGACAAGGATCACCCCTACATTAGGGTTAACACAAAGTGAAAATAGTGATTTCTGTGAAAAAAAAAGGAAAGAAAATGAAATGAAAGAGGTCACTACAAGGTGAATTGTTGAAGTGAAAAGAAAAGGGGAAGAAATAAAGAACAATAAAAGAAAAGTGTGCTTGAAAATGCAAAATCAGTTGACAATGTTTAATTTTGAACAAGGATCCTTGGTCCTATTCAACCCTTAAACACTTGTTTGAGCCTTATATCTTTCATTTCATAACCTTTAACCTTATCCACGTTACAAGCCTTAAAAAGTCCATTCTGATCAATGAAGGATTGCTGCATTTTCATTAACTTTAATTTTGAGACAAAAGGTTCGTGCTATTTCGAGTTTTCAATTTCTTGCTCTTACAAAACAAAAAAGGTAAAAAAAATGAAAAAAGAAAAAGGAGGTACTTGCTAGTCCTACACTGGGGCAAATTTCTCTTCGGTTCAATTTAGCCTACACTAGGGCAAATTTCTCTTTGGTTCAATTTGGCCTTGCACTAGGATAAGTTTCTATCCTGTTCAAGTTTGACTCCAAACTAGGGCAATTTTTTTCGTTTCCCTGGTTCAATTTGACCTACGTTAGGACAACTCTTTTGGTCATTAAGACGTCGGCCCTATTCAATCAACTTATACTTATTTTCTAAAGAACTACATGACTTTGAATTCCTCATTGCACTTGAGGGTACGTAGGAGCAGAATTTTCATTCCGTCAAGCCAAAATTAAATTTTTACAATTTGGATGTTTTTTCTTTAAATAAAATAATAAAAAATAAAATAATTACAAAATGTTTTTAAGAGGAGTAAAATAAATAAATTTGAGATTATCAAGTTTTTGCACAACTGACTTAAGGTACCGTCTCAGGACGGGTGTGATAGGGGTGCTGTAGGATTAAGTTTCCACCCTTCCCTATCCATAACCGACTCCCGAATCCGATCTGGTTTTCAAAGACTATTTTCTAAGAAAGGTTTTCTAATTTTTCCTAATTCAAATAAAATTGATAGCGACTCTATTTTTTTTTAAAATCTCGCGAATTGTTATTTCGCCGCGATCCCGGTTGCGACAGCTGTGAGCCTCCAAGAAAAGGGCAAAGAACCCTTGCCTTCCATCCATGATTCCAATCTATCAAAATTATTCCAAACCATCAAGAAATACAAATGCAACCAATAAAATCATATAAGATAAAATCAATGCAAAATCATCAAAGTCATACAACAAAGTGAGTAACCCTCACATGGGTTCTTCACTATCAACACATAAATATGCTCCTCACTACCAAGATAGGTTGAAGTGGATGATCTCCCTCTTACCTAAAGAGAAAACAAGAAAAGCAAGCTCCTTGAAGCTCTTGAAATTCATCCAACTCCTCCATCGAAACCCTAGAATGGTCAAACTCACATAATCACTAACCAAAACTTAAAAGAAGAATCCTTGATCACCAAAGTGACCAAGGATCATGAAAAAGGGGTGAGGAAATAGAAAAGTCATGAATTTTACCTCAAAACTTCAAACTTTAGGGCTTTATGGAAGAAGGTGAAGATGGAGGATTTAAGTAATGGTCACAAAAGAGAAAAACTTCAAGATGATGAGGAGATGTAAGAAATGAGGTTGGTTGAGCAAGAAAATGTGGATGGCCAAAAATGGTGGTTTGTTCGTGGACTTGGAGGGAAAATGGAGAGGAAAGGTGAGCTCCTTGAAGATGGTTTCAACAAGAAAGGAAAACCTTCCAAGGAAATGTAGCTTCAAGCAAAGTGGTTGCTTGAAATCAAGCAAACATGGAGGGTAAAATAGGGTGGTGTTGTCGTGGAAGAGGAGAGAAAATGGAAGGAGAGAAATTTGTGAGAGAAAAATGAGAGAAGAGAAATGTGGAGAGAGAAAGTGATAGAAAACTTTTTGAAAATATTTTAAAGTGAAATTGAATATGTGCTTTTGGTAAAAGGTGACAAAAATTGTCACTTTTTCCCTCCCATTGCTGTGGACCTCATGGGGAAGAGAGAGGAGAAGCTTCCTCTAGAAGCTTGGTGCAAAGCTTCCTTGAGAAGCTTTGTGCAAAGATTCATTGAGAAACTTTGTTCACTTTTTGTAAAAGTCAAAGTGATGATGTCACTTTGATGTTGTCATTAAAGTGCTCTTCTAGAAAGATGACTAACACTCTACTAAAGCTATTATCCAGTGGCTACAGTTAACAAAACTAGTATTTATTATCCAACGGATAATAAAGCGCATCACAATTTTATTTTATTAGATAAAATCTCGAAAAATGTAAACTTCATAAACTGTGTCCGGGCTCGGGTTTTGTAAGATCCCCCGTCGACGTTTCCACAGTTCAAGGTTTTTTAGCCTCAGGGAAAACATTTTATTTTCCTGGCTCCGCTCAGTGCGCATGCAAATTGAGAAATATATTAAAATAATCAACATTTTCGAAAAAATTCACAAAAATTACAAATATTATAAAATGAATATTCATCATGAAACAAATAATTTTTGGGGTGTTACAATCATGGAAAACATAAAAAGAGCTGGGGTGAGAATTAATAATTCTCAGTAGTAAAATTTAAATCATGACATCATGGTAAATCCATTTGCTTTGAATAAAACACAAATTGTACTTAATCATTTGGAAAGGTGGCATAAGCCAAAAACTCATTCCTTTCCATTCCCAAAATAGACAATTTATTTAATAAAGAAAAGAGTTCAATCATTATATAAAAACTCAACATGAGTCAACATATATTCACTATAACAATTATAGAGGCTAACAAGCAAACTCATTCCCTCCATTACACACCTTTAAACTAAACTTTGATCTTCAACCTTTTCAAAAACTTTTATCCTTAAACTCCACATTTAATTAAAACAAGACAATTGTCCATACAATTGCCAATTTTATGCAATGCATATTGATGTATGATTATGCTTAATGAAATCCTAAAGTATGCTTATGCAATGATTTTTAAAAGATTTCATTTTACAAAAACTCATGTTATTTGAATATTTCCTAGCAGCCCTTTTGTTCCAAGAAGCCCTTTTGTTCCTTGTATTGTTTTCTGGGTAGGCAAGACGCTTTTTTGTTCCTTGCACTACCAATCATGACACTTGGAGCCCTTTTGTCCAAGCCGCTTGGTGCCCTTTTATCCAAGCAATAGATTAACAATACATGGAAACATCAAATAACAAGTTTGAAAATAAAACATGTATAATATTAAAACCTTTCTTTCTTTATCTTTTACTTAATCATATCTTCCATTACATAATAGGGAAGTAATACCATAATCATTAACTTTCTCTTTTACATTATCATACATGCCTGTAGAGAGAGACTCACTCAACCTCATCTACCTTTACCATCCTTTTATATTGCTTTCCAATATCATGATCATCAATATTATTTGATAACATGTATAAATCAATATACTTCTTTACATTACACCATATCATGGCTCATTGTATCATTTAATATCTTATCATCATGATGATCATTTATTTCTTACAAAGTATAAACTTTTTTGCACATCTTTTAAATATATCAATTTGACATAACATTACATTGGAAATCAATTTCCAAATCAAACAATCCAAGTTCATAATATACCATCATCATATCGTTAATCGAACCATAATGTGTCTCATTATATCATTTAATAATAACACATAATACATTACCCAAAAAAATCTATCACGGATGATTTTCATCCTTATATCTAGGATTCACCTTTGGTGCAATCTTGAAAATCATCCTTTTTGAGGCAAATATTAAGGTGTTTTGGGATAATTGAGGTTGAATGGTTTGTGAACTATGTTTTATTTTCTTTTTGGCTAAGATTGAGTTAGGATGATGTGATATAATGTGTCTAATACACCCTTATATCACATCATCCTAACTCAATCTTAGCCAAAAAGAAAATAAAACATAGTTCACAAACCATTCAACCTCAATTATCCCAAAACACCTTAATATTTGCCTCAAAAATGATGATTTTCAAGATTGCACCAAATGTGCATCCTAACTTAGAACATTATGAAATTTTATAAGCATATAGCCTTATATGTTAGCTTTCAAATGCCTCTAGAATCAGGTTATTCTGATATCTATAACTCAAGTTATGAAACAAATACTACAAGTTGTCAGGATGTTGTCCTATCTCACGCCTAGGCTTGGTTTTACCACACTAGGCGTGGCACTCTCTGTCTCACAAGTTTTTCAGTCCACGCCTAGGCGTGAAAAACCTACGCCTAGGCATGACCAACACCAGAAAATTATGCAGAAACGTGTTTTCTGCATTTTCTTGATTCCAATCGAAAACCATTCACCAAAATCAATATTCAATCATCAAAAATGAACTACAAACCTCTTGTAACCCTCAAATATCCACTTACTTACTCAAACATAAATGAGGGCAATCAATCATGAACCCAAAACTCATTGTTTTCAATCTTTCAAACATATAAATACATGAGAAACAAAGAGACTCAAATTCATCAATAATCCAACAAGAAGTTATATTCAATCCATTTTCAATCTTAAAACTCAAGAATAATCAAGAATAACTCAAATTTATAGCAAACCCCTTTTTGGATTCAACAAACAAGATGAATGAAAAGAAAGGTGATAGATGAAAGAAAGTATCCTCTACCTCAAGCTTGGATCTTGGTTCTTGATTCCCATTTCTTTCTCCTCCATTTTCTTCCTCTTTCTCTCTCCATTTTCTTCCTTTTTCTTTCTCTATTTTCCTCCCCTTCAGCTGAACGAAAATGATGATGAGAAAGATGAGAAAATCTCATCTTTTTAATTGATAACATTAAGGGTAATTTTGTCCTTTTGCTAAATTTCATATCTTCTAAGAACACTTTGATTTAACTAAATCAAGTTTTTTGCTTTCCAACAACCTTAGAATAAATTATAAGATCCATCAAAATTCTTGTTTCATCATTTCATATTTGTTGTGATCCAATTGGTACTTTAATACTCACTCAGTATCTTGAAAAATACCAAACTGACTCTATTTGCCTTAAAGATTTAGCCACTTCCTCTTTCACTCATTTGTGACCTAGAAATAACTTTTTGATATCCATTTCCTTTAACATAGCATTTATGCTATTTTTCTAAGTTAAAATAACCATTTTGCACGTTCTTTGTGTAATACCCTAAAATTTATTTATTTTATTATAAATAGTTATTTTCTAATATTTGTAATTTTTGTGAATTTTTCTAGATATTTCTGAGAATGTGGAATATTTTAATATTATTTTTCGTTTTACGTGCAAACTGAACGGAGCTGGGGAAATACAATGTTTTTTCCAAGAACCTTGATCTGTGAAAATGTCGATGGGGGATCTTACTAAACCCGAGGCTAGACACGGTTTACGAGGTTTCATCTTTTTCGAGAATTTTATTAGATAAAATAATAACCACTGTGTAAATTTTATCCGCTGGACAATTAATACTGACTTCTGTCAACTGTAACAATTGTCCATTGGATAATGCTATGTGTTAGAAATCCTATCACATTATCCTAATGTAATCCACTTTATGTCTAATCAAATCCACCTTTATTCAAAAATACAATATTTTGCTCAAGCTTCTCATGGAAGCTTTGACCACCAAATGACCAAATTACCCTAAGCTTGTTGGAGAAGCCATTCTCCCCCTCTTTCTCCCCTCTTTGCCACGACAATGATGCCCTTGGGGAAGCAAAATTTTACTTCCCACACTTATCACACTTCACTAAAAAATATCACTCATTTCTACTATCACTTTCTCTCTCTTCAATCTCTTCACTCCATTTTTCTCTAACTTCTCTCTTTTTCTTCTTTTTCACCCCTCACGGTTTTTGTAGCCCTTGAGTGGCCATTTCCATTTTCTCACTTCACCATCACCATTTCTACACACTCCTTCTCATTCTAAACATTTTTTCTTTAGAGATCTTCTTCAAAATCCATCATCTTATTCACTTTCTCTCAAGAACAAAGTTTAAGACTTTGAAGGTAAATCTTTGATTCTTCACTTTCTCTTCCTATTTTTTGTTTCTATAGACATATTTATGACCATGGATCTCTTCTTTTTCATCCATTGGTGTTGATTCTTTGAGCTTGATTTTTAGGATTTTTGGAGAGCCAAAACCGAACCACCAAGAAGCCAACTAGGAGGCCATTTTCATGTTCTTCCTTTAGGTAAGAGGGAGATTTACTCACTTTAACCATTATTGGTGATGAGAAGACTTTTGTGTGGTTGTTGATGGAGAAATCCATAATGGATGCTTACTTTGTTTGATTGTTTTTCATGTTTTGTGTGTTCTTGATTGAGATTAATATTGATTAGTCGTTTTGAATGCATTAAGGAGGTTGGAATGCTTTGATAATGTTGAATATGATAAATGGAAAATTTGAGGGTTTACTACCCTATTGAGAGGCCACGGTTTTGGCCCAAAATTTTTAAGGGTTTGAATTGATTTTTGTGTAAAATGAAACCTAGGTAATTAGTTGTCAAAGGATGGATGGAAGGAATGAAAAAAAAAAGTTGGAACCTTGATGCCTTAGGGAGGCTACGACCTCTAAAGGAATTTTTGAGTCCAAATGATGCTTTTGTGTATCTTTGGGAATTAAGGATTTGGAGATATGCAATTCATAATGAGATGGAAGAAATTAATTGAGTGATGAACATTTAGAGGGGCCATGGTTTCTCAAGGGTTCTTTAGACCAAAATTTTCATAATTGATCAAGACTTAGGAAATTGATAATGTTGAATTTATAATACAGAATTGTGGCATGTGTTGAACCATATATAAAATGTTGATATTAAGAATGGATTTTTTTGATATTGTGGGTCCATGTATGGGACTAAGTACTTGTTGATATGTATTTGATTAAATTGAGGCATGATGTTGTTGAGGATTGACTGTATGCCATTGAGACATATTCTATAAGAAAATGTATTGTTGATGAATAAGCATGATATGCATTGCGTAATGAGGAACATACAATTGATACACATACATGATGTAAATTGAGTTGTCATGCATATGTGATGTCCGTTGGACTTTGTTGGAAAGACGATGTGTGCCTAGGAGATTGAATTACACCTTAGTGCGGGTGCGAGTAGACTAAGCGTAGGGTCATAATGGTTGACCTTGGGGGCGTCGGGGTGCGGGTGTCTCACAATAGACAGTGGTAGCTCCACTGGGGCCATGAGATAGACTGATGCAAACACATTGACGATCCGGACCGAGACGTTGTCCTATATCGCGATCAACTGTTGAGGTGCCATGTATAAGCCATATTGCGCAAATATTTTTATGAGATGAAGTACTTTATTTTAAGGCTAACGAGATACTGACATGACTCCTTGATCATTCTCTCTGAAATGTTGATGTCTAGCTCCGTGGAGTAGGATTTTTGGTACCATGTGCATTGTCAGTCTCATATTTCATTGAGCATGAGTACCTATGACTGTTAGACTATCTATTTTGATTCTGCAAGGATTATCTGATTGATGAACTATTTATTGCCTAAGATTCTGTTATTACTCCTATTTTATTGCTGACTTGATTATTACTATTAATTTTATTATTACTGTTGATGAATATATGTGTTGTAATGTTATGTGGGCGCCCGACGCCGTTCTGTTTTCTTACTACCATTTTGGTATTGAATGCTGGGTGTCTCACCTCTTTTCTATATATCTGTACCACCGTTATAAATTATGTACTTATGAGAAGATGCTCGTGAGGAAGAAAAGGAGGCACCTGGTTTTCCTAACTTTTGGCCCAATTACGACTAGTGTTGATTGAAGATGTCTTCACGTCCGCCCTGATTTTTGGGTTATGCAAGGATGTTCTTTCACGGTGGTCCAAACTGCTAGCACATAAACTTGAGCACGGACCATTGCATCTATCATGGGGAGCTAACTGTGTCTTTAGCTTGGGGTCGCTATGACCCGCCTGTCTTTGACTTCACTGCTTTTGTCCATTTAGAATTTTACCTGTCTGTTAGGAATTTGTGGGATGACCTTTATTATACCCCACGAGATGATTCATTTTCTCCACTGCTCGAGCTTCTACCCAAAATTCGATCGTTCTAATGATGATCTCATCGGATGAGGAGGATCCCGCTATGGTTCCTTCTCGTTCGTCTTAGGGGCTGATATTATCGGTGGCTACTGATGGCTATCCGTATATTTTTGGGGAAGCCTGACGTTTTGCTAATTTGATGGGATGTAAATTTGTAATCATCTTGGGTGGGTAAAGCCTTTACTT
The DNA here is from genome assembly GCA_029884605.1 of Ormosia emarginata. Taxonomy (NCBI): domain Eukaryota; kingdom Viridiplantae; phylum Streptophyta; class Magnoliopsida; order Fabales; family Fabaceae; genus Ormosia; species Ormosia emarginata. The sequence goes on from JAQQTP010000088.1 coordinate 33,750,618, forward strand.
TTTGCAAATTTGATGAGGTAACTTAACAGACTCGATGCATATATAACTATATTTATATACAATGGATGTATGGTTTCATTTCTTGTTGATTTATTTTATAGTACCTATATTTATCACAATCTCTTCAAAAAAAATGTACACATATTTCGATACTCGATTACTACACTATTAAAATGAAAATTGTTTATTTAGATAACAAATATAAATTAGATCTTAATTAATCAATGTATTTACATTTTTCGCATTTTTGTTTCATTTACATTTTACTTTACTATGGTGTGACTTTCTTTCTTCTAGCGGAAAAAAGGGCGTCACTGTCTTGGTATCAGAGCCCCGATTTAAGTTTTCTTTTGGGTCTTGTGGTTTTGGATTGTCTTGTTTGTGTTACCCAAATGACTTCAGTACTCAAGAGGGGGGTGAATTGAGTATTAAAAACTTTTTCGCAAACCCTTTTTAACACAAATTTCTCGAAGCAATAAATTAAATATATAAAGATGATGAAATGCCTTAAGAACAGTAAATAAACAATTAAGCAATAATAAATAAATTGCAATAAATAAAGAGATGAGGAAAAGAAAAGCAGAGACGATATTTATCCTGGTTTGACCACCAACCACTTATGGCCTACGTCTAGTTCCCGAAACACGGTTTGAGATTTTTTACTATTCAATATAAGCTTAAAACAGGTGCTTGCAACCTTTACACAATAGAGCACTTTTCACACACAAGGAAACTCTACCCTTGTGCTAAAGCCTCAGCCTGCAGGGATACCTCACCTTTACACAAACCTTAGAGGGATACCTCACCCTCAATACAATATATCAGAGAAATAGATAAAGAAGAGAAACTCTCACTCAGAGTAAATTAACAAATTGAAGTGCTAATGAAGCTCTCACAAAAATATCTCAAAGTTTTAATCGAAAATAGAGCGTAGAAAATAATTTCACAGGATAGAGCAAGTAGAAAATAATTCAGAGTGTCAGGCACTTTTAGAGAAGACCCAAGGCTTCTAGTTATAGAGAAAATTTGAAGAAGCAACCGTTGGGGGTAATTAATACTCAATATTTCAAATATAATTTCCATATCAATGTTCGTAAAACCCGTGTTTATTCGAATAGATGAAACCTCTATTCGAATAACACTGTTTGTGACATCTTCGTAAAAAACCAGCTAATATGGGTTATTCGAATAACCTTAAGTTTATTCGAATAACTTTTTAACAAATAGTTTCTGAAAAGCTTGGATTATTCGAATAGTTGCTGAGTTATTCGAATAACTCATTTGAGAGAAGCCTTTCTGGAGGTCCTATTATTTGAATAAACAATGGTTTATTCAAATAGCCTTTTAAGAAAACAGAAGCTCTCAGCAAAAATTAAAAGCTATTATTCGAATAACTTAACTTGTTATTCGAATAGCAGATTTAGAAAGCAGAAACAACTAAAGGACATTATTCAAATAGCAAGAACATTATTCAAATAAGGATATTAAAAACAGAGGCTTGGAGAAAGTTTTATTTGAATGGAATAAGTTTTATTTGAATAAAACAATAGAAACCAATTTTGAATAAATCATTCCAAAAACACTTGAGTTTCTTTTTTTAAAAACAATATTTATTTTTCTTTCAAAACTGAGAGATATTAGAGTGAGCTCCATACAAAAAGATCTTAAGTCATAAAGCTATTCTTATGCGATCTTGGACTTGGTCTTTCTATCATCTTCATTTTAGTCTTCACGTTTGTTATCATCAAAATAAATCTCCAAAGGCATATGTTCAATTACATTCTCCCCCTTTTTGATGATGACAAACTAACATTTGAGAAAAGAATTAGTTCATATAAATTAGAATTCACAAAGTTGTTTAGAGATACTTACTCCCCCTCTTTTCATAAGAGGTGATTTATATCAGAGATGTGCACAACAGCTCTCCCTTACTTTTGGAATCCAATTTCCATTTTTGTCTTACCGGACTTTTACTTTTTCTCCCCCTGACTTTTCTCAAACAAAGAATTCAAGCTTTTTTTTCTCCCCCTTTTGTCATGATCAAAAAGATGGGGCAAGATAAAGCATAAAGCTAAACAGAGTATATTTTTATAAATTTAGCAAGATAAGCACAATATTCAGTACATGAGCAAAGATATATTCATTCATAGATCAAGCAATTTCATTGTATAGTCATCAAAACAATCATTTACATTTACCAAGAGAATCATGACATTTACCACTTGTTGTCAATTTCTTATAATACTGCCATATATCAAGAGAGACATAGATATTAAACATTTTACCTTGATGAAATATGCTATAGGGATCAGAGCATTGTATAGAACTAACATTATCTACCCTACATGCAATGACAAAAAAAAGGTAATATCCAATTTGACACTTTGTCAATGCTAAGCATACTACTCATGTAAGAAAAAATATTTAGTCATTTAAGATCAATTTATCAACAAGTATCTTACAATTTATATATAAAATACCATAATAGCTTGGGAATAGAGATACTTATTGTGTTAGGAATAGAGAGATGCTACTTTAGTATGTTCTTCATTTATTGGTCTTCTTGAGCTTTCTTCCATTGAGTATTCCATTTCAATGTACTTGAAGAAAGTCTCCTCATGTCCTCTTCATTCATTTCCCTCAAGTTGAATAATCTTTTTCATTTAAGAGTTTGCTTGAGGTAGTTATAACCCTACAAAAACAATTCAAAGTACTTTTTTTTGTATCCATTAATTTTTGGATCCATAGAGGTTAGTCAAACTCATAAGCCAATAAGCATTCAAAATAATAAGGCAAAACAACAAATGAGTTCATAAGGGCAAAAGATATTTCATTGATTAATTTGGCCAAGTAACCACTTGTTTGATACCACTTGTTGCACTTGTTACCACGTTCATATTGTAACGCCCCAATTTTTAGAAAATATTCTGAATGTACTGTTTTCTGTTTTTCATGCTTTTGTATGAATGACCGCTGTGTCCCTATTTTTCTGTTCTCGATTTACGTATGAAAACAATTACGATAATGACGACTCAAATTTTATTTGATCGTTTTACGTAGTTTGCTTCGAGACGGTAAAATAAAAATTTTTTCGAGCACTCTTGTATTAATTTTTCTGAAAGATATACTGACTATATAATCTTGCTTGGATATTTTATTTGAACGTTTTTGGACGATTACCTACGTTGTGGGAAAAAACGGAAAATGATCGTTACGTCCCGAACGCATCTTGTTTTCGCTTTTTTTTTGTTTTTAATTGTTTTCTTCTTGATTTAATGCCACGAAAATACCGCATCGTGATTTTATATGGACTTTTTGTGTGATTTGCTCGAGGCAGGAAAATAATATTTTTCGGGCCGGGAAAATCTTATTTTATTATTTAGAATTGGGGGATCTTACTTAACCCGATTGAATGAGACTAAAAATAATCTTTTAATTTTTAGTATTTAATGTCAAATAAAATAATTTTATATTATTATAATATTATTTTATTAGTCAAGTATAGTTTAGTGATGAGTGGACGAAAATATTTTGCGGGACCCACAATTAGCAAACGGTTAGATCGGTAACTTAATTAATCACCGTAGCGGTAGAACTTTCAGAAAGCAGTGACTCACTAGTCGACTCAAATGAGAGAATTTGTTACTTTGTGTGACTAAGCAAGGTGAGTCACCATGAGCAACCAATAGAATTTAAGCTTGTTAAGCAAGATTTGATCTTGGCCTTTGATGTATTCAATGGCTTGGATGAAGCCAAATCCATGCACATCCTTACCACTTGAAGGCTACGGCCATTAGGAGTGAGAAAGCCAAAAACAACACTTCATCTTCATCACTTTTCTCTCTTCTCTCTCATCAAGAACCCTAGCCACCATTGTTGTTCTTTTTTCTCCTTCCATTCGGCCAAGCTTGTTTCTTAACCATCCAACCATCAAAAAAAATTTCTAACCAAGTTTCCTTAACCTAAATACTATTCTAAGAACCTTTCTAGTTGGAAGTTTCTTCAAAATCTTCCATTAAGGGCTTGGAAATCAACCTTGAAAGTTTTACCTAGAAGGTGAAATATCATATTTTTCTTTTCTCTCTTCTTTTTTCAAAGTTCTAAACCATGATTTCTCCATGGTTTAGCTTCTTTTTCATGGTTAATAACATGTAGATTTTATTTGAGATTTTTAGGTATTTGGAGGAGTGAAAACCGAACCATAGGAGGTGTGAAAGCAAGCTTTTTGTCTTCATTTAAGGTAAGAGGAAGACAATTCTTATCATCCCTTGATGGTGGTAAGAAGATGGATTGTTTGTAGAATCCATAAGGATTCGGTTGTGGTGTGTTTATTGATGTGTATTTGTTAATTTTTGTGGTTGCTAGTAGCTTAAGTGTTGTATGTTAGTAGCTTTCTTGTTTGGTGATTGTAATAATTTTGCATGTTTATTAGCTTTTGATTGTATGTCTATAAGCTTTAGTTTAGGTTTTATATGTTAGAAATATTTTGCATGTGTTAGAAATATAAATGCATGTGTTAGAATTGTATGATAAGGTTTAAGATGTGAATAACATGTGTAAGTTTGCATGAGTGTTCCAAAGAACACATTCCCTAGCTCACGGCAATGACAAAGTGTGAGGACCAAAATGTTCTCTTCATTTTTCCTAAAGTGCAACTTAATTAATTAGGAGAAATAAGAAGGTTTCAAATTGTTTTGATCAAAGAAAAGGAATTTAGAAATCAAATGGTAAAGATTTAGTAAATTTGGGCCAACATGCCTAAAGGATTTATTTGATTCAAAATCATTACTTTATAACATGATTTAATGAACTTAGATAAGATAATACCTTTGACATGATTTAGAAATCAAATGAAAAAGTTTTACAAAATTCGGCCAACATGCCACTATAGGTAATTATGATTTCTAAAACTTGATTTCAAACCTTTTTCAACCAAAAAGAGACAATACAAGTTAAAAGGAATTTTTTATAATGATTTTTGAAGAAACAAATTGAGTAGAATTAAGCTTAAAGGATTAAAACTAGTGATTTTATCATTAGGAAGTAAAATACAGAAATTTTGAGAAATTTTCTAACATATAGCTCACTTTAAGTTTTGAAGCATGTTAGAGATTTCAAAAAGAATTAAATGATATGGTTAAAAATTAGGTAAATAGAAAATTTTATGGAAAATTTAGAAAAAAAACCATTATTATAAGTTTATAAACTAAATGCTGTCAATTTTTAGTAAAAATGATCCTATAAGATAGTAAAAATATCCTAAAGACAGCATGTGGTATGAAAAATTATTTTACGTAGTTTAAATGTACTAAGTACTATTTCTATCTGTTTAAACAGTAATTTTAAGGGCATTCGAATAAGAAAATGATTTAAAAATTCTACACGATTGAGAAAACGTATTAAAAATGCTACGTGATTTTAAAAACAGAAAAATATCTTTACCCGATTTTTAAACGTTTGTAAAACGACGGAATTATGAAAATGCGATAAAATTTCTACGCGATTGACCGTTACTATATTTATTTTATCTTTGTCGGGAAAAAGTGAACCCGTACATGTGCTTTTTGAAAATCTATATGTCGGGAAAATGTGAACTGAAAATCTATAGGCATGTGCTTTTGAAAATCTATTTCTTGTCGGGAAAATGTGAACCCCGTGTGGTTTTGAGAATTATTTGCTGTCGGGAAAATGTGAACCCGTACAGGCTTTCCATCTATCTGTTATGTGTGCCATGTATTTGGTGGATTTGTTGACGAGACGAATCACATCGTGTTGTCAATGCGATAAACATAGTGTGGTTCATTGTTCTAATGAACTTGGAGGCTTTAGTGTACGGGATCCCACATGTGGACAGTTGGTCGCTCCGCTGGGCCGTGGTAAACCGATAGCACACTATGGTACTCGACGTACACTATATTTAATCGAGATTTGTGAAATCTAGTAGTACATTTGCCTGTAGTGCTATAACGTGAGACCGTGAACTACACCACGCCTGGATTGATGGATTCCTGTGTCGTGGGGCTATAGGACGCAACGTGTGACAAGCGCAATAGTTGGTGGGGCAGCCGTGGTACTATTAGGTTTTGCGAATCATTCCTCTCTCGATACTTGTGTTTTTCTTTAGCTCCATGGAGTAGGATTTTGTCATATTATTTATCTCTATGTCTATTTGTTTCCATCTTATCTATTTATTGTTTATCGTATTTTATTTGTTTATTTTATCCGGTTATTGTTATTATATTTGGTTATTATATCTTATCTGTTTATTCTTATCTTTCTTGTTTTATCTGTGAAGTTTTATTTGTGATGTGATACATTGTGATGATATCTAAATTTTCTTCAATCTGTTATTATAATTGTTAAAGCTTTATGTATTGCATGAACTGTATGTATATTGTTTGTCGTCTTTTTATTGGCCATGTGGTGATGATTTTATGTTGTCTTACCTCTTTGTTATATGTATTTTCTGTTTATTTATTTTACGCGGTAAAGACTTCGAGGAAGAGCAACAGCCCCTTGAGATCGTGTACCCTGAAGAGGAGGAAGACCGGTGGCCAGACGATCGGTTGACGATCAAGAACCATCCGATCATCCATATCCTCTGGATTGATTGTGAGGGATGGCGACGCCAGGATTTTTGGGATTCATAGAGTTGGTATTTCATGGAGGTGCTCTGGCTTGGCATCTACGAGGAGATCGTGACTCGTGACGTATGCAAGACGTGTGACTGTGATCCTACGTCATCGTTTTGATGAAGAGCCTGTCATGACTACGACGCTTTTTCGCACTTAGAGTTACCCTTATCCATTAGGCGTTATTGGGGTGCTTGAAAACCCCGAGCCTAGTGAGATAAGCATCGTATCGACCGCGCGATCCCGTTATCGCCGTGTGTCGAGACATCCAGGATATCTATCTCCGATGATCATTTTCATACCGAGAGTGATCCATCGAGGATTAGATAATCATGATGTTTTTTTTTGGGTAGCGTCGTAGTACAGTATGTATCAGTATATATTAACTCTTTTATTGCTTTCTTTACTATTTTTGTTTAAATATTTGTAGTCTTAGTTGTAAATTATTTGTACAGTTTATAACTTAATCATATGTATATTATTAGTGATGATTTTTTTTTTTATTTCGTATTTTCCGCATTATCTTTTATTACATATTTCTGTCTATCAGGAATTATTTTACAACCCGTAATAATATTTAACAAATGTTTCACAACTTGGGTAGATTTTATTTCTATTTCTTTTATTTTCTTTTATGTGTGACATCCTCCAAAGGGGTGTTACACATATATTTATCAAAACAGTAACCAATTACATTTGGTTAAGCATTTGTATTACAGAGAATTTATCAAAAAAAAAATTCTTGTGAAAATGAAAGGGCAAGAGCAAGCTAAGAAAAATGCATTTAAGTGCATCATGTGATTTTCATTTAAGGCATAAAATATAGGCTCAAAAGAAATAAGATGTATTTCATCAAAAACATGTCATTTATAGAGTCAAATTTGGCCAATTACATTTAGTTGAGCATTCAATAAAAAAAGGAGCATAGATGATATATATATATATATATATATATATATATATATATATATATATATATATATATATAACAAGGTAACTCAAACGTCGTAACTAGTTTCTAGACGTTTATTCGAATAACTCTTGAGTTATTCGAATAGACTAGCTTGTAAAGCATGAAATATGCAAGGCTGAAATATGGTTATTCGAATAGACTTATCAGAAAAGCATTAGAAAGCATGTGCAAAGGCTATGGTATTCGAATAACTACTGAGTTATTCGAATAGAACAGATATCAAATAAAAGGATTGTGGTTGCTGGGCTCAGATTATTCGAATAAATTGAGTGGTATTCGAATAGAACTGATGTGCAACACATAGATATGAGCAACTGGTTGAGTTTTATTCGGATAACCATAGGTTTATTCGAATAAACCTATCAGAAATATATTACTAAGCACGTTCAGAGATGGAAATTAAGAAAGAAAAGCTTACCCAAAGATAGCATACTTACAAAATACATTATGGGATATTTTTATCAAAGATTGCAAGTCCACACTTCATGAAAACAAGGAGGAAAGCTCGGAATTATTTCTAATCTTATGCTTGTAGTAGTCATTTTCAAAATGCCAAAGTCAATTCTTGGTCTTCAAGCACACCTACAACATATTTCAATTTTTGGTTTTTGGTACCCAAATCTTTTTAGGTCCTTGTGTGTTAGTTATGGGTATTGTACCCTTAGGAACCCATACCATTTTAGTTCCAATTTTTGTATTAATGTTTTTCCTTGCATTGCATGTTGATGCACTATGTCCTTTCTTTCCACAATAGAAACATTTAATAAAAGGACTACATGAAATACTAGAATTAACAAAGAAATTTTTATAAAACTTTTGTTGATTTTTCTGGTTATATCCTATCCTGGCTTTTTGAAAAACAACTCTTTGTTTTCCTAACAAGATATTTAAATTATCCCTTCTATGAGTGAATTTAGAAAGAGTGTTCTTTAAATCTTCAATTTCTTTTTCAAGCAAATGACAAGATGAACAAGATGAAGATGTAGAAGCATGCGAAGAATGAGTTGTGCATGCATCAATTAATCCTAATGTCTCATTTTCAATTTTTAATTCTTCAATTTCTTTGTTTAAAATGAGAATTTAGTTTTCTAAAGAAGAAATTATTTTCTTAGATGAGGAAATTAATTTTGTGAGCTTTATTGATTCGTCATGTAATTCTTCAAAAGCATCTTGTAATTCATCATAAGAAGGAGATAAGTCAAAGTTAGAAATTACCTCATTGTCGCTTTCTTCTTCTTCTTCTCCTTTGGCCATAAGACATAGATGGGCTTCTTCGCCATCTGAACTATCAGTTGAGTCCATGTCATTGTCATCCTATACTATGTAGGCTCTTCTTCCCATTCTTTCCTTGAAGGGTTTCTTTTCAAATTAATCTATTTTCTTTTCGAAAGTTGGGCACTCCATCTTCATGTGTCCAATTTTACCACACTCGTAGCAAGTTGGAATTGATGACATTTTTCTTTGAGTTCCCTTTTTCCTGTGAAATTTTCTAAATTTCCTTACAAAAAGACTGAGGTTTTCTTTATTTATTTCTGTGCCTTCTCTATCATCATTATCACCATCACTATCATTAGTTGAGGAAATGGCTTTGAGTGCAATTCCTTTATTTTTCTTCTTATCATTTTCTTCACTTTGATTGAGTCTATTTAACTCTAATTCATGTTCTTGAAGTTTTCCAAAAAGAGTCGTAAGAGTCATAGTTGCCAAATTTCTTGACTCTGAAATAGCTGTCACCTTAGGCTGCCAAATCCTGCTCAAACATCTCAACACTTTGTTAATCAAATCGTCGTTAGAAAATTTCTTTCCTAATGATGCAAGATGATTTACAATGTAGGTGAACCTCTTTTGCATTTCTTGAATGCTTTCTCCTTAGTTCATTGTAAATAATTCATATTCACGAGTAAGAGAATTAATTCTAGACCTCTTAACTTCACTAGTACCCTCATGGGTAACTTGTAAAATGTCCCACATTTCTTTAGCAGTTTTGCAATTTGAAATTCTAAAAAATTCATCAAGCCCCAAAGTTGTGGTAATGATGTTTTTGGCTATCAAGTTATTTTGAACTTTTCTTTTATCATCTTTAGACCATTCACTTCTTTGTTTTTCAATCTTTATACCATTGATTTCTTGCGTAGGTATAAATGTGTCATTTTCGACAGCATCCCACATGTAACGCCCCAATTTTTAGAAAATATTCTGAATGTACTGTTTTCTGTTTTTCATGCTTTTGTATGAATGACTGTTGTGTCCCTATTTTTCAGTTCTTGATTTCTGTATGAAAACAATTACGATAATACTGGCTCAAATTTTATTTGATCGTTTTACGTAGTTTGTTTCGAGACGGTAAAATAAAAATTTTTCTGAGCTACTGTATTAATTTTTCTGAAAGATATACAGCTATATAATACTGCTGGATATTTTATTTGAACGTTTTGGATAATTACCTACGTTGTGGGAAAAAACGAGAAAATGACCGTTACGTCCCGAACGTACTGATTTCGCTGTTTTTGTCTGTTTTTAATTGTTTTCTTCTTGATTTAATGCCTGAAAATACTGTCTGTGATTTTATATGGACTTTTTGTGTGATTTGCTCAGGCAGGAAAATAATATTTTTCGGGTGGGAAAATCTTATTTTATTATTTAGAATGGGGGATCTTACTTAACCCGATTCTGAATGAGACTAAAAATAATCTTTTAATTTTTAGGATTTAATCGTCAAATAAAATAATTTTATATTATTATAATATTATTTTATTAGTCAATTATAATTTAGTGGATGGACCCGGAAATATTTTGCGGGACCCACAATTAGCTTGAACAGTTAGATCGGTAGCTTAGTTAATCACCGTAAGTCGTAGAACTTTCAGATCACGTGTCGACTCAACTAGTCGACTCACATGAGAGAATTTATTACACTTTGTGTGACTAAGCAAGGTGAGTCACCATGAGCAACCAATAGAATTTAAGCTTGTTAAGCAAGATTTAATCCTAACCTTTGATGAAATCAATGGCTTGGATGAAGCCAAATCCATGCACATCCTTACAAATGAAGGCTACGGCCATTTGGAGTGAGAAAGCCAAAAACAACACTTCATCTTCATCACTTTTCTCTTCTCTCTCATCAAGAACCCTAGCCACCATTCTTGTCCATTTTCTTCACCATATTCGGCCAAGCTTATTTCCTAACCATCCAACCATCCAAAAATTTTTCTAACCAAGTTTCCTTAACCTAAACACCATTCTAAGAACCTTTGTAGTTGGGAGTTTCTTCAAATTCTTCCATCTAGGGCTTGAAACCAACCTTGAAAGTTTTACCTAGAAGGTAAAATTTCATGCTTTTCTTTTCTCTCTTCTTTTTTCAAAGTTCTAAGCCATGATTTTTCCATGGTTTAGCTTCTTTTTCATGGTTAGTAACATGTAGATTTTGTTTGAGATTTCTAGGTATTTTTGGTGGTGAAAACCGTGACCTAGGAGGTGTGAAAGCAAGCTTTTGTCTTCATTTAAGGTAAGAGGAAGACAATTCTTATCATCCCTTGATGGTGGTAAGAAGATGGATTGTTTGTAGAATCCATAAGGATTCGGTTGTGGTGTGTTTATTGATGTGTATTTATTAATTTTTGTGGTTGTTAGTAGTTTATGTGGTAATTGTTATTAGCTTTCTTGTTTGATGATTGTAATAATTTTGCATGTCTATTAGCTTTTGAAAGCATGTCTACAAGCTTTAATTTAGGTTGTATGTACTAGAAAATATTTTTGCATGTGTTAGAAATATAATGCATGTGTTAGAATTGTATGATAAAATATAGGATGTGAATAACATGTGTAAAGTTGCATGAGTGTTCCAAAGAACACATCCAATAGCTCACGGCAATGACAAGTTTGGAGGACCAAAATGTTCTCTTGATTTTTCCTAAAGTGTAACTTAATTAACCTAGGAGAATCAAGAAAGTTTCTAATTGATTTGATCAAAGAAAATGCATTTAGAAATCAAATGGTACAAACTTAGTATTTTGGGCCAACATGCCTAAAGGATTAAATTGACTATTGTTAACTATTTTCTAAAATGATTTAATGAACTTAGACAATATAATACATTTGATATGATTTAAAAGGTGAAAGACATTTTGGAAATCAAATGCAAAAGTTTTATAAAATTCGGCCAACATGCCACTATAGGTAATCATGATTTTTAAAACTTGATTCTAAACCTTTTTCAATTAAAAAGAAACAATACAAGTTAAGAAGAAATTTTCTATAATGATTTTTGAAGGAACCAATTGATTAGAAGTAAGTCTAAAGGGTTAAAATTCATAATTTTATCATTAGGAAGGAAATACAGTAATATTAAGAAATTTTCTAACATACTTTAGCTCACTTTTGGTTTTGAAGCATGTTAGAGATTTCAAAAGAATTTAATGAAATGGTTAAAAATTAGGTAAATAGAAATTTTATGAAAAATTTAGAAAACCATTATTATAAGTTTATAAACAAAATCTTGTCAATTTTTAGTAAAAATGAACCTATAAGATAGTAACAATATCCTAATGACAAGTATGCGGTATAAAAAATTATTCAACGTAGTTTAAATGTACTAAGTACTATTTCTATCTGTTTAAACAAGTAATTTTAAGGGCATTCAAATAAGAAAATGATTTAAAAATCCTACGCGATTGAGAAAATGTATTAAAAATGCTACGCGATTTTAAAAACAGAAAAATATCTTTACCCGATTTTTAAACGTTTGTAAAACGACGAGATTTCAAAAACGCGATAAAATTTCTACGCGATTGACCGTTACTATATTTATTTTTATTTGTCGGGAAAATGCGAACCCGTCTGTTGTTGAGGTTATTTTTTGTCGGGAAAAAGTGAACCCGTCTATGCTTTATGCCATTGAGGGCATATTTTTATCTTGAGGGCATTTTCGTAATTTCATATATTTGGAATTATGTATTTGTCTTTATACCAATTTTTGGTGTTTTGGTTGACGAGACGAATCACATCGTGTTGTCGATGCGATAAATGTAGTGTGGTTTATTGTTCTAATGAACTTGGAGACTTTAGTGTACGGGATCCCACATGTGGACAGTTGGTAGCTCCGCTGGGCCGTGGTAAACCGATAGCACACTAATGTACTCGACATTCACTATATTTAATCGAGGTTTGTAAAGTCTAGTAGTACATTGCCTATAGTGCCACAACGGAGACCGTGAACTATACTACGCCCGGATGGTGGATTCCAGTCTAGTAGGCTATTGACGCAACGTGTGACCGCGTAATAGTTGGTTGGGCAGCCGTGGTACTAATAGATTTTGCAAGTCATTCTCTCTCGATATCCGTCTGGGTTTAGCTCCATGGAGTAGGGTTGTGTTTTGGTGTATTTGATTTTATCTTGGATAATATTCAATTTTTCTCTATTTATCTTTATCTGGTAATATCTTGGATGTTTTTACATTTTCTCTATTTATATTTATTTGATAATTCTTATGTTAGTTGTCCATTTCTTATCTTATTTTATCTGTGAGATTGATTTATCTGTGTGATTTTCTTTATTTGTGTTATATCTATGATGTTCGAAACACTAGGATATCTAATATGTATTACTGTTATAGCTTTTTCGTATTGTATGAACTGTGTAGTTGTTATTTGTCGTCTTCTTATTGGCCATGTTGCGATGATTTTATGTTGTCTTACCTCTTTATTGTATGTGTCTCTTGTCTATTTATTTTATACGGTAAAGAGTTTGAAGAGGAAGAAGAGGAACAACCTCTTGAGATCGTGTACCCTGAGGAAGAGGAAGGTCAGCAAGCCGACGATCAGTTTTACGATCAAGAACCATCCGATCATCCATATCCTCTGGATTGATTGTGTGGGATGGCGACGCCAGCATTTTTGGGATTCATAGAGCTGGTATTTCATGGAGGTGATCTGGCTTGGCATTTACGAGGAGATCGTGCTTCTGTTACCTATGCTGGACGTATGACCGTGATTCTACGTCATCAGTTTGATGGAGATCCGATTATGACGACGACGTTATTTCTGCACTTAGAGTTACCCTTATCCATTAGGCGTTATTGGGGTGCTGAAAACCCTGAGCCTAGTGAGATAAGCATCGTATCGACTGCGCGATCCCGTTATCGCCGTGTGTCGAGACATCCGGGATATCTATCTCCCGATGATCATTTTCAGGCTGAGAGTGATCCATCTGAGGATTAGATAACCATGATGTTTTTTTTTGGGCGCGTCAGCGTATGTCTGTATATATTAACTCTTTTATTGCTTTCTTTACTGTTTTTGTTTAAATATTTGTAGTCTTAGTTGTAAATTATTTGTACAGCTTATAACTTAATCATATGTATATTATCAGTAATGATGTTTTTTTTTATTTCGTATTTTCCGCATTATCTTTTTATTACATATTTCTGTCTATCAGGAATTATTTTACAACCCGTAATAATTTTTAACAAATATTCCGCAACTTGGGTAGATTTTATTTCTATTTATTTTATTTCTTTTATGTGTGACATCCTCCAAAGGGGTGTTACACCACACATCTAGATCAATAGCTTAGATGAAAATTTTCATTCTTTCCTTCTAATATGCATAACCATCCCCATTGAAAAAGGGTGGTTGGTTTATGGAAGATCCTTCTGAAAACCATTTGAAGAAGCCATGTTCTCTTGAAGCTGCTAAGCTCTTTATACAAGAGTCTAGCTCTGATACCACTTGTTACCCAAGTGGCTTCAGTACTCAAGAGGGGGGTGAATTAAGTATTAAAATTTTTTTCGCAAACCCTTTTTAACACAAATTTCTCGAAGCAATAAATTGAATATATAAAGATGATGAAATGCCTTAAGAACAGTAATAAACAATTAAGCAATAATAAATAAATTGCAATAAATAAAGAGATGAGGAGAAGAAAAACAGGGACGATATTTATCCTGGTTCGATCACCAACCACTTGTGGCCTACGTCCAGTCCCCGAAACACAGTTCGAGATTTTTCACTATTCAATACAAGCTTAAAACAGGTGCTTGCAACCTTTACACAATAGAGCACTTTTCACACACAGGGAAACTCTACCCTTGTGCTAAAGCCTTAGCCTGCAGGGATACCTCACCCTTACACAAACCTTAGAGGATACCTCACCCTCAATACAATATATCAGAAAAATAGATAAAGAAGAAAAACTCTCACTCAGAGTAAATTAACAAATTGAAGTGCTAATGGAGCTCTCACAGAAATATCTTAAACATTTTAATCGAAAATAGAGCGTAGAAAATAATTTCACAGGATAGAGCAAGTAAAAAATAATTCAGAGTGTCAGGCACTTTTAGAGAAGACCCAAGGCTTCTATTTATAGAGAAAATTCGAAAAAACAGTCGTTAGGGGTAATTAATACTCAATATTTCAAATATAATTTCTATATCAGTGTTCATAAAACCCGTGTTTATTCGAATAGATGAAACCTCTATTCAAATAACACTGTTTGTGGCATCTTCGTAAAAAACCAGCTTATATGGGTTATTCGAATAACTTTTTAACAAACAGTTTATGAAAAACTTGGATTATTTGAATAGTTGCTGAGTTATTCGAATAACTCATTTGAGAGAAGCCTTTCTGGAGGTCCTATTATTTGAATAAACAATGGTTTATTCGAATAGCCTTTTAAGAAAACAGAAGCTCTCAGCAAAAATTAAAAGCTATTATTTGAATAACTTAACTTGTTATTCGAATAGCAGATTTAGAAAGCAGAAACAACTGAAGGACATTATTCGAATAGCAAGAACATTATTCGAATAAGGATATTAAAAACAGAGGCTTGGAGAAAGTTTTATTTGAATAAAACAATAGAAACCAATTTTGAATAAATCATCCAAAAACACTTGAGTTTCTTTTTTTAAAAAATAATATTTATTTTTCTTTCAAAACTGAGAGATATTAGAGTGAGCTCCGTACAAAAAGATCCTAAGTCCTAAAGCTATTCTTATGCAATCTTGGACTTGGTCTTTTTATCATCTTCATTTTAGTCTTCACGTTTGTTATCATCAAAATAAATCTCCAAAGGCATATGTCCAATTACAGTTTGTGCTATGTGATTCTCTGTGTTTGGTAGTCCGAAAGGATACATCTGACTTTTCTCTTTGTTTTGTATAGTTTGACTTGAAAGAGAATTATAGCTCATAGAGGAGATATGACTGCAGCGATTGAGGCGATTTAGAAGATGGCTAAGGCTATATTGCAACAAAACTAGCAGACTACTCAACAGTAAGAGAGGACTGCACAATAATTGGAAGCTACTACAGATGCTCAAAACTTGGCGGAATTTCGTCGCACTAATCCTCCACAATTTAAAGGAGAATTTGATCTTGAGAAGGCTACTCTGTGGATCAAGGAGCTGGAGAAGATATTCACGGGTATGAACTGTGCTAATGACAAGAAGGTGACATATGCTGCGTTCATGTTGGTTGGGGACGCAGAAGATTGGGGGACAGGAGCCCAAAGATTGTTGGAGACTGAGGGACGAGCAATTACTTGGGAGTATTCAAGGAGAAATTCTTGGATAAATATTTCCCGAAAAGTACCAGACATGCTAAAGAGATGGAGTTTCTCGATTTACGATAAGGAAATATGACTGTAAGTGAGTATGCTGCAAAATTTGAAAGCTTGTCGAGATTCTCAACTTACTTTCAACACCAGCCGAGCGAAGCATGGAAATGTCGGAAGTTTAAGGAAGGTTTGACACATGATGTGAAAAGAGCTGTTATAACATTGAAGATCAACCAGTTTTCGGAATTGCTTGACACGTGTCACCGGGTGGAAGACTTAGACTAAGCGCGGGACACGAGGAACCATAACTTTGGACCTTTTTGGTCCCAAAGAGGAGGAAGCAATAATGCCAATCACTACCAGAAAAAGCCTTATTCGAGACCACCTGGAAATCAGCAACAACGACCGCAAGGTGAAAGTCCTAGTGGAAGTCCTGGTAGGACTGGTCAAACTACAACTTTTACTCCAAGATGCATGAAGTGCGGAAATGAGCACTACACGAGGGATTGCACAATCAAAGGAATCATTTGCTTCAAATGCGGGAAGGCTGGACATGTTTCTCGCAACTACAATTAGATAAAGGCGAAGCCTTTGGTTAATGCTGCAAGAACTGCGAAACTATAGGCGGGAGGTAGAGTTACACCCTGAGCAGTGCTGAAGCCTCTCAATCCAAAGATCTTATACAAGGAGAAGGTCTTATAGAGGGTAATCTTTTAACTGTATTGTATGACTCTGAGGTAACCCATTCTTTTATTTCCTATGATTGTGTGAAAAGACTTGGTTTGCCTATGTCTTCTTTGCCTTTTGACTTGACTGTCTCAACTCCTACTACTAAACCTGTTGTTATCACCAAAGTCTATTTGGATTGTCCATTGATTGTTAAGGTTGAATCCTTTCTGTTAATTTGATCTATTTACCGCTTTCCCAGTTAGACATAATCTTAGGAATGGATTAGTTATCTTCTAACCATGTCCTGTTAGACTATTCTAGAAAAACCATAGTTTTCCCTTTAGATGAGAATTCTAGATTTTTGACGGCCAACCAAGTGAAAGCTTTCTTGAAAGAAGGAGATCAAGGATACATGTTATTGTCTTCTTTGAAAGTCGAGAATAAGGTAGATGTGAATGCAATTCCAGTGGTTCCCGAAGTCTTTTCTGAAGATGTACCTAGTTTATTGTCGAAACGGGAGATCAAGTTTTCCATTGACCTGGTACCTAGAGCTGGTCCTATTTCTATAGCGCCATACCGAATGTCACCAGCAGAGCTAGCTGAACTCAAGAAGCAATTGGATGAACTCTTGGAAAAATAGTTTGTTAGACCTAGTGTATCCCCATGGGGAGCGCCAGTATTACTAGTCAAGAAGAAGGATGGTACTTTGTGATTGTGCGTGGACTATCGTCAGTTGAACAAAGTCACAATCAAGAATAAGTATCCACTTCCAAGAATAGATGACTTGATGGATCAGTTGAAGGGAGCAGCGGTGTTTTCTAAGATCGATCTGCAATTAGGTTACCATTAGATCAGAGTAAAGGTGGAAGACATTCCCAAAACAACTTTTCGTACTCGTTATGGACACTACGAGTACCTGGTAATGCCGTTTGGAGTAACGAATGCACCTGTTATATTTATGGACTATATGAACAAGATCTTTCATCCTTATTTGGACAGATTTGTTGTTATCTTCATTGACGATATCCTAATCTATTCTCGAAATCAGGAGGATCATGCTGAACACCTTAGCATAGTCCTTCAAATTCTAAAAGAAAAGAGAATGTACGCCAAACTGTCAAAGTGTGAATTATGGCTGGACGAAGTCAAATTTTTAGGCCATATGATTTCGAAGGAAGGAATTGTTGTAGACCTGTTAAAAGTGGAAGTTGTTCTGCAATGGGAAAGGCCGAAAACAATGACAAAGATTCAAAGCTTTGTGGGATTAGCTGGCTATTACTGGAGATTCACTGAAGGATTCTCTAAGATAGCTAGACCTCTCACTCAACTCACAAGGAAGAATCAAGCTTTTGAGTGGACGGATGCTCGTGAGAAAAGTTTTCAAGAGTTGAAAAGGAAACTAACTACTTCACTAGTGTTAGTTCTACCTGATCCAAGTGAACCATTCGAAGTATATTGTGATACTTCATATCAAGGATTGGGGTGTGTGCTTATGCAAAGCGGAAAAGTGGTGGCTTATGCTTCGAGACAATTGCAAGCACATGAGAAGAACTACCCAACACACGCCTTGGAATTAGCTGTTGTTGTCTTTGCTTTGAAGATATGGAGATATTTTCTTTATGGAGCAACATTCAACGTCTTTAGTGATCACAAGAGTTTGAAGTATTTGTATGATTAGAAAGAGTTGAACATGAGACAACGAAGATGGTTAGAATTCTTAAAAGACTATGACTTCCAACTTCAGTATCACCCTGGGAAGGCGAATGTTGTGGTAGATGCTTTAAGTAAGAAAATGATCAGTGTTTCTGCTATGATGATCAAAGAAAAGGATTTGATAGAAAAATTTAGAGATATATGGTCCTTTGTAGAGTTGACACCTGGAAAGATTTGTATGAACATGGTCACAATCTCAAATGATTTAATGGAAGATATTTGAGAAAAGCAGAAAGTTGACAAGTTCTTAGAAGAAGAAAGGGAAAGATGAGGCAAGGCGGTGTAACAACCTTAGAGGAAGGAAACGATGAAATTTTAAGTATTAGAGGTAGAGTCAGTGTGCCTAAGGATCAAGAGCTTAGGAAGTACATTCTTGAACATGCTCACACAAGTCAGCTGAGTATGCACCCTGGAATAATCAAGATGTACCAAGATTTGAAGAAGCTATTTTGGTAGCACGGGATGAAGAGAGATATTGCTAGATGTGTATCTTCTTGTCTAGTTTGTCAGAAAGTGAAGGTTGAACATCAAAGAACGTCTGGAATGTTACAACCCTTAACTATTCCCGAATGAAAATGGGATAATATTGCTATGGACTTTGTTGTTGGATTACCAAAGACCAGAAAAGGTTATGATTCGATATGAGTAATTATGGATCGACTCACGAAGTCAGCACACTTCTTGCCGATCAACATAAGGTATTCAATGGAGAAGTTGACTCAGTTGTACATCGGTGAAATTGTCAGACTACATGGTGTACCTATAAGTATCATTTTTGATAGAGATCTAAGATTTACATCAAAGTTTTGGCAGAGTCTTCAAGAAGCAATGGGAACAAAGCTACGTTTAAGTTCTACATATCATCCTCAGACCGATGGTGTAACGCACCTAAATGTAGCCACTACAGCACATTCGTCATTATACCACAGCCACTAGGTCCAGGCATGTCACAGTGTCAAATATCCAGTATTTTCAAATTTTGAAGATTTATAAAATAATTAGAGATATTTCCATTATGCATAAATAGAAATACAAGCCATGAGATGAAATGTAATTATATTGTCTTGCAATACCAAAATACAACATTAGCTTAATACAAAGTAGAGTACACATTCATTATCCTTACATAAATTAATGTACAACAATATAAAATGTAGGTTTTACATAGCATAACATAACTACCATATAAAAGTTCAACCTTCCCCGAAGTCTAACACATGTAAAGAATGGTCCTGCACCTGATCTTCTTCAGTGTTTTCGATAGGGAATACTCGCCATTGCGACACTTCCAGATGGATGGGAGCACTAACATACGTTATAACCGAAACCTCTCTAGGAAAGAGGTGGCAATTATCCCACATCTCCCCAATGGGTATAGGGAACTCCACACATATAGGAACATAAGATATGTTCGTACTAGCTCCAGGTTCATTACTGCACTGAACTAGAGTCACATCCCCAATGTAAGTAACACGCTCCGCTTCACGGTCGAAGTGCCAGGCTTCTAAGCCGCTATGAAACTGTATCCACATGCGTAACAGAAGAGGTTGTGCAGATACCATCACAAACAAACAGAAGTCGATCCTTAAAACCTAACTAATCGAACTCAATTCACGCTCTTCACTGTCTTTATCCAATACGACATAAAATAGGGTAATACAGTAAAGAGGTGAGACACCCAACTTTCATTACCATTAATGCAGTAAGAAGACAACACGGCGCAGAGCGCCCACATAGCAACACAGTCCATATATTCATTAATAGTAATAGTAGAATTTATAGCAAAGTAGTACAATTATAAGCAATAATATCTCAAACAATCAGCACAATATCCAGATAATTATCACAGAAATAAAACATATATTTTCACATTTACAAATGTTCATACTCGACAATTTATGAGATCGACAATGAATAGCGCATAATGCATTATGGTACCAAAATCCTACTCCATAGAACTAGACATCAACATTTTCGGAGAGAATGATGAAGGACTAATGCCAGTATATCGTTAGCCTTAAAAATAGTGTGCTTTATCTCATAAAAATATTTGTGCAACAATGGCTTATACATGGCACCTCAACAGTTGATCGCGATATAGGACAGCGTCTCGGTCCGGATCGTCGGTGTGTTTGCATCGGTCTACCCCACGGCACAGAGGAGCTCATAACTGTCCATGTGAGGAACCCGCACCCGACATCCCCACGGCCAACCACTATGACCCTACGCTTAGTATATTCGCACCCGCACATAGGTGTTATTCAACTCCTAGGCATACACCGCCTTTACAACAATGTCCAATGGACGACACATATGCATGACGACGCAATGTCCAATCATGTATATTTATCAATGATGCATTCATCATAAGCATACCACAATGGCATATACATTCATTCTCAATATCAATATATCATAATCTTTGAAGGAATTCATCAACAAATACTTAGCCCCACTTAGGGTCTTAAAACAATATAGAACCACTTTCCAACATCAATGTATGTTTACGGTCCATCATTTATCACCATTCCCCATTAAGGGTCCAACATTTCCAATAACTTCATTCTTGATCAATTATGAAATTCCCTAGGTTAAATAACCCTTAAAACTGTGGCCTCACAAGCCTTCAAGGTTCTAATTTTCCTTCCATTTTATACGCTAGTCTCTTGATACCTAATTACTTAGCTTTTATTTCACATAGGATCAATTTATTTTCTCAAGGTTCAAGCCAAACCGTGACCCCACATTAGGGTGGGAAACCCCCCAAAATTTCCATTTCATGTCTTACTCATTTCATAACCAATCACATAAGTCGATTTTACACAAATCAAATCTAACCTTAGGAATTTCAAGCCAAAACCGTAACTCCTCATAAGTGTGGTGAACTCCCAAATTTTTCCTTTCATTACATCTAACATTACCATTCAATACTTAACCACTTAAGCTTCACTTGACTCTTATTCCAAACCCAAATTTTACATTCCTAGGTTCTTATCAAAACTGTGACATCCATAAGTGTTAGGAGAACCTAGATTTTTCATTCATCAATCCCATTATGATCATTAATTCTTAAATGTCCAATTACATAAGTTTTATTAACCACCAATTTAATCCAAACACTTACTATTTTAGGTCAAAACCGTGGCCCTTCAAGAAGGTAAAAGACTCTCCAAATTTCATTTCATGCATAATTCATTTCATACCTAATTACATAGGTTTCATTCTACACAATTCAACTTCCAACTCTAATAATCCAAGCCAAAACCATGGCCTCATATTAGGGTAGGAAACTCCAAATTTTTCATTTAACAATCCTAACATGGTCAAGCATTTTCAACATACCCAATACATTCAAGATCATTATACAAACACCAATCTCAATTTAGAATACATAAACATGTAAAATCACCAAACAAAGGAAGCAAACAAAGATGGATTTCTCTATCAACAAACACACAAAGGTCTCCTCACCACCAATAATGGTTGAAGTGAGTAAATCTCCCTCTTACCTAAAGGAAGAACACGAAAATAGGCTCCTACTTCCTCCTTGAAGATTCAGTTTTGAGCTTCCCAAAACCCTAGATTTTCATTCATCAAGAACCAACATTAAACATGGTAAAGAATGGATCTTTGATCTCCAATGAGACCCTAGAGCACGAAAATGAAGAGAAAGAAGAAGAAAAATGGAAGTTTTACCTCAAAGTTGGAAGCTTTGTCTTGGATGGCAATGGAGGTGAAAGTGGGTTTTTGAAGAAACTTTCAAAAAAGAAAGTGTAAAGGAGGTGGAGGTGAGTGTGAAAATGGTGTTGATGGAGAGAAAAGACGAAGAGTGATGGTCACAAAGGGGGCTGCAAATTTCGGATTGGAGAGGAGGAAGAAGAGAGAAGGTGGAGAGAAATGAAGAAGAAGCTTGAAGAGAGAGAAAGTGTTGGTGAAAGTGTGAGATATTTTGGGGTAAGTTAGGTTAAGTGTGTGGGAGCAAAATTTTGCTCCCCCAAGGCTTAGAGTGCCGCGGCATAGAGAGAGAAGAGAAGGGTGGAGAGGCTTCTCCAACAAGCCAAGGGCATTCTTGTCCTTTGGTGGTCAAAGCTTCTCAAAGAAGCTTTGATGAAAGTACACTTTATTTGAATTAAAGTGGATTTAATTTGACATAAAGTTGATTGCATTGGGATAAGGTGATAGGGTTTCTAATACATGCTATTATCCAATGAATAATTGTTACAGTTGACAGAAGTCAGTATTAATTGTCCAGCGGATAAAATTACACAGCGATTTATTAGTCTCTCAGATAAAATTTCTCGAAAAACATGAAACCTCGTAAATCATGTCCAGTCTCGGGTTTAGTAAGATTCTCCGTCGACGTTTTCACCGTTCAAGGTTCTCGGGAAAAATATCTCATTTTTCCGGCTCCGCTCAGTGCGCATGCAAAACGAGGAATAATATTAAAATATTCCGCGTTCTCAATAAAATCAAGAAAAATTCACAAAAATCACAAATATTATAAAATGACTATTTATCATAAATTTATTAATTTTCGGGATGTTACAACTCTCCCCTTCAAATAGAAATTTCGTCCTCGAAATTTTAATTTCTTAAAATAAACATGAATGTTGTTTCTTTATTTTATCTTCTAACATTCACGTTGCGTTCCTAGCCACGTTAACTCAGATCACCCTTACCAATGTGATCCCCTTGTCTCTGTGTTGCTATGCTCTCCTATCCTCGATCTTTACAGGGAGCATTTCATATATCAGGCTCTCTCTGAATTGTACTGTGTTTAGTTTGATGACATGGCTGGATCGGAGATAAACTTTCGCAATCACGACATGTGGAAGACATCATGAAAATTAGAAAGAAAGGATGACAAAATTGGTTGTTAGGCTACTAGACCAATTCGACAAGAAATTTGATATGGTCCGTAGAATTTTAGGAGTGAGTTTGCTGGCAACTTAAACAAGATGACGCACATTTAGTACCGTCTCTCTCCATTCCTTACCACCAATACTTCTGTTTTAGATACTGATATATCTTGGTCATTCTTCTACTTCACTTGAATCCCTCCCAATAGACCATTGGGGATAGTAACCATACCTAGACGTACCTCTCCCGGTGTCATATCCAATGACAACCACTTGTCCTTGAATTACTCCATTAATTCCTTCTCCTTGACTACTATAATGTAGGTATTAAGTAGCTTCAGGTTTAGAGTGTATGCTATGATTTTTGCTTTTCCAAGATGACACTGAAGTTAGAAGTCATACTTCTTTAAAATTTCTAGTCACCTTCTTTGCCTCGTGTTTAGTTCCCCCTTTTTTTTATCGAACGTATACTTCAGGCCTTTCGATTTCTAAAGGCGTTGAACATTGCTCTACATAGAAAGTGTCTCCATGTTCTCAGAGCAATTTTAATTGCGGCTAACACCAAATCGAGAGTTGGGTAATTCTCCATGCACCCTCAACTACCTCGAGGCATAAGTCACAACTTCCCAACTTTGCATGAATACACATCCTAGACCTTGATGTGAAGCATCACAAAACACTTTGAATGTCTCATTGGGGTCGGGTAGGACCAAAATTGGCGAGTATTCGAATGTTTCCTCAATCTTAGGAAAACTTTCTTCTCATGTGTTGTTCCATAAAAGTTTTGATACTCTTCTTGTAAGCTGAGTAAGATGTCCTACTTTCTTGGAGAATCCATCGATACTTCTTCGATAACAACCAAATAATCCTACCAGCTATGAATCTCCTTTACGATCTCCGTTCTTTCCTTTTGAAGAACTGCTTCAATCTTTTGTGAATCCGCAACAATTCCTCGAATTTCATGATCCAAAACTAAACCTCTTCAAACGAGAATTCGTACTCTAATACTTTGGCATTTACTTTCTCTCCTTTAAAGTCTAGAAAATTATACTGAGATGTCCAATGTGTCTCTTAATATCTTCGAAAATAGATCAGAATGTCATCATTAATGACAACGACAATTCTATTCTAGGTAAGGACAAAAGATACAACTCATGTTATCCATGAATATGACAGGAGCATCTGTTACTCTGAATGACATCACGAGATACCCATAATGCCCATAGTGCGTTCGAAATACCGTTTTGGGAACATCCTCAAATTCCCACGAATTTAGTGATAACCAGAACGTACATCTTTCTCCGAGGATACTCACCCTTGATCATAGTCTTGTTCATTTGACGACAGTCCTCATCTCACTGAGATGTTCCATTCTTCTCCTCAACTGACAGCACTGTAGTTCATCACGAGAAACTCACTGACTACAATAGTAACAGTCATATTCCTTTTTCTCTTGTCCTCCAAGGAAGACATTAACATGTATTCTCAGGCTCCTTTCGCTCACAAGGCTTCAACTTTGTTGGCCGTTATGAATTCAAAAGTCTTAGTTCCAGGAATCACTAAGGTTTTCATTAGAATGATCTAGCAGAATATGGCTAGGAAAATAATCGATCTAGTCCTAAAATCATAAATTCTAGTAAGCGTGAACTTAGGTATACAAGTCAAGTTAATAAAGGATTCAACCTTTAATAGAAATAGGATAGATTAAACAAACTTGAGTGTCAATGACAAGTCTTGGTAATAG
Organism: Ormosia emarginata; assembly: GCA_029884605.1. Taxonomy (NCBI): domain Eukaryota; kingdom Viridiplantae; phylum Streptophyta; class Magnoliopsida; order Fabales; family Fabaceae; genus Ormosia; species Ormosia emarginata. The sequence continues at coordinate 33,775,758 of JAQQTP010000088.1, forward strand.
GAATAAAAGTAACTGGGTCAAAACTAATGAAAACACAGATGAATCCAAATGATCCATACAGTTACAAATCGTAGAAGGAGGGGTTGACCCCAGAATTGTACAGCACAATTACAGGATCGTCACTTGAGGCATAATTTCTGTTGTTTAGGTCTTCAAATTTAGAGTCCTCAGCACCACCCAGGGGTATAAATTCTATCCTTTGCTTGCGGTTTCACAGCCTTTGCAGCATCGACTGAAGAATCTACCTTCGCTTGGTGGCAGTTGGGGGAAATGTGTCCAGGCTTTCCACATTTAAAACAGATGATTCCTACAATTGTACAATCCCTCGTTAGGTGCTTGATAATCACATATTTTATTCATTAAGAAACCCTTATGTTTAGTCATTTACACTCTCCATATTCTTAATTGATTGAGTTTGGTATGATTTTGTGAGTTTGAGCTCAAATTGGTCCTAATTGAATATTTTCAGCATTATTGAGATTTGACACTATTTCTGTATTTTGGCCATAACTTGAGTTCCTAATATCTGATGAACATGAATTTTACCTTGTAGGAAAGCTAAGAGGAAGCTCTACAACTTTGATGAAGAGCTCAGAGTCTGATTCAGATGTCTAATGGACCTAAGTTGACATGGAAGTCAGAATACGGGTTCTGTCAGTAGAATCCGAACAGTGTGCACTCATAAAATCATATCTCAATATTTAATAATGGATATGGTCTGAAATTTGGACAGTGGATAGTCAAGATCCAAATAAACAACTTTCATGAAGAACACATTTTGAGAAAAAGAAGTCTAGTAGGTCATTTTGAGCTTGCAAGTCGGAACAGAGGAGCTGAAGTTGGGTTTGAGCAACCTACGGTATTTGGGACATATCTTGGGCTTAAGGAAGCCAAATTGGACGAACCAGCTATCCATTTTATAGCCAAGACAAGGATCTACAACTTTCATGAAGAACACTTTTTGTGGTTCTGAAGTATAATGGGTCGTTTTTGGCTTCCAAGTCAGACACGAAATTTTCATCCTCAACCACCCACTCATCCATCCACTAATCCACTCATCCACTCATCCACTAACTCACCCACTCATCCACTCATACACTAATCCAACCACTTAACCACTCCACCCACTCATCCACTAATCCATCCACTCACCCATTCATGTCCATAATTTCCCACTCACCAAAAGTCCTTTGGCATTTTTCACTAATTCAACCACTCAACCATTCCACTCACTCATCCACTAAACCAATCCACTAAACCAACCCACTAATCCATTCACTCAAACACTCCACTCACTCACCCACTCATCCACTCACTTCCCTTTGTCATTTTGTTACCTTAGACTTCTATAAAAGGCACCATTTATCATGAACAAGATGTAAATTCTCCTTCATTTCTCTCTAAGTTTCTTCTTGCTTCTTCATAGTTTCTCATAGTTTTGTATATTTTGATGCTCCCCTTCATGGTAATGGAGGGCTAAGCTACTTTGGGTCAATTTAGAACTCTTGAAGAGATTGTGGTTTGGATTCTTGAGACCTTGGTTATGTATTGTATTTGATTTGTAATTGAATTCCTCTTTCTTCTTCTTTTTCATCTTCTTGATCTTGAATGCATGAATGGTGATTCTATTTATGTTGATCTCGATTGATTTTGGTTTAAGATTGAGATTTGTGATGAAACTTAGAACTGATTGATCTAAACTAATCACATAAATGAAGATTGAGATTTGTGATGAAACTTAGAACTGATTGATCTAAATTAATCACAGAATTGAAGAGGTTAGGTTACTAATTTGTGCCTAAGTTAATTGAATTCGGTACTTGAAATTAACATAGATTTTCATGAATGGTGCGATTGCGGATTTGTGTTTATCACTTGTTAATTGAATTCTAGACGATCGTCTAGTATGAATTCTGGATTTAATGCAGAGATCTCGGTTAGATTCAAATTAACAATTCAATTGCGCTTCAAGTGTTTTATGAAGGGTCTATGATTGAATCCACCCAATCTTGGATATGTTTCTAAATTGACTGCTCTTTAATTGTTATTTCTTCCTTTAATTTTGTTAAGTGCGATCTTAAACTGTCAAACCCCCCTTTTTGCTAACCTTCACTTGATTTGATCAAATTGCATTTACGATCCTTGAGGAGACGATCCGGTGTTGTCACTGTGCTACAAGCTTAGGTAATAACTTCGGTTATAATTTTGACTGAGTTCGGTGCTCGTCAAAATTTTGGCGCCGTTGCCGGGGATTAGTAAGTGTAATCTTTTCATTTTAAGTGTTTTTACTAACCTTTACTTTTTATTAACTTTTCTAACAATGGACCATGCATAATGGAGTCAAAACTTGAGGAGTTGACTTCTTTGGTAAGACATATAGTAGTGAGACAACAATCACCTGTGCAGGAAGCTACACTTGTATGTAACATTTGTTTTTGTTCATCTCACCCCACATATGCATGCCCTACACTTCAAGATGGTAGTTCTGTTTTTCCAGATCAATTTGTTGCAAAGACGGTGGTTATTTTCCGATGAACCACAATTCCAAAGAAGAAGCAACAGAGTTATGACCCCTTCTTCAACACATACAACCCTAGTGGGAATACTATCCGGATCTGGGATATGGCAATACGGCATCACTACAGCAACAATCATTTCAATATGAGCAACCATTCCAACAGATAACAAGTCCATCAACCACAAAACTTGAGCCTTCATGGGAGGACTTGATAAAAACCCAAATTGAGTTCCAAGAGAGTTTCACGCCACTATTCAGATTTAACAACCCAAATTGAGCAGATGACAACCACTATTAATGAACTGAGAAGTCAAGAGTCAGACCAACTCTCTTCCCAAACAATTCCCAACTCCCTGCATTCTAATTGTCATATTGATTTACCTGCAGATTTAGTTGAGGAAACTCATGATGAGTTGTGTGTGAATTTCCGATTTTATTGATTTTAATGATTCTATCAATTGCAACTCATGTACTGATTGTGACGGTGATATAAAATGTGTTATGTGTGCTGAGATTTCTGCATATTTGAAAGCTGATGATTCTGTTTACGTAGCATCTAATGATATTGAAGAGTCTATCAACAATGCAGTTGCAGAATCTGAAACACATAGGAGGTGGAGTTGAAGGCCATTGAGGAATTTTCAAAGAAGGAGGAAAGACAAGATATGACAGTAACTCTGAAGTGGATTTTGTTTTTGGACCATGGTCCAATATAATCAATGAAAGCAGAATTGTAAAATTACACGTATTGCATGCCATTGGTGAAGTCAAGGAAGACCAATGGGACCCTAATGGGAGCCCTCATGCTTCAAGCTTAACTTGGTCATTACACTTCAACCAATGGGACCCTAGTGAAAGCTATCATGTTGTGTCAACCATAACTTGGTCATCACGTTTCAACCAATGGGATCCTGGTGGAGTCTTTTTACCAACCTCACTTAATAAGACCAATGGACACCATCTCAAGCCGAAAAATGTGGAAGTGAAAGTGATGGGCTTTTACCATCCACATTATAAAGATTACTAAGAAGTGTCCCAACGTCGAGCTAACGACGTTAAACAAGCGCTTATTGGGAGGCAACCCAACTAGATTTGCTTTTAAGAACTTTGTGGAAATTCTTCCTTATTTTTCTTCTTCTAGCTGTTTTTGTATTTTAGTTTCAAATGCTACTCATGTATTTTGTGAGTTTTCAGGTTCTGCTGCAGCTTTGATTCTTGCACATCTTTTCTGCTTGCCATTATCTCGCCCCTCATCAGGTTGTGTTGCTCTTTTATTTCCGATTTATTTATCACTTTCACATTGAGGACAATGTCTATATTAAGTGTGGGGGAGAGAATTTAGCAAGTTTCTTTTTTGTTAAAAAAAAAAAAGAAAGGGTTCATTGCATGATTGAATAACTTTTCTCCCTTCTTGAACTGATATGCTTGGAGATGGATGATTGAATTGATGAATTGAGTTTGATGGATGCATACCTTGTGAGATTTTGAGCCTAATGGATGGATTTAACATTTATGCCATTCTCTTCTTTCTTGTGTGATTTTCACTCATGTTAATGACCACTCTAGAACTTGCTTTGATTCTTTTTTAGGCTACATTTCACTTGCATGCATGAACATGATTGAGGCCCTCTTTCTTAATTAGCTAGTTTAACCAAATAGCCAACCTTGTTTTCAATATGATATCAAGCACTCTTTTGACTTCTTGAAAATTCTCTGATTCCTGCCAACCTTGTATATTTTCCTTTGCTTAACCCCTTTGAGCTTATTTGACCATTCCTTGTTTCTAGCTCATTATGTGCCTTAAATGAGAAATCGTGTTCTTACTTTACCTTAGGGAATAAAAGAACATTAGCTTGGTTAATGGATGAGTTTTTGAACAAGTGTGGGGGTGTGTGTACAAAATGGTTGTTGAAAAAGAAAAGAGTGCCCAAAAAAAAAAAAAATGTATGTATATAGTTATGTTCATATATATAAAAGAAAAGAAAAAAAAAAAAGAAAAAAAAAGAGAAAAAAAAAACCAAGTGTTTAAAAAAAAAAAAAAGGATTGGGAAATGAATATGTAAAGGGATATACACTAGAGTTGGGATGAACTTTTATGCTTGTTATTTGAACTCAGCTCTCATTTGCTTTTATTCTCTTTGGTATTTATCTTCTCATATCCATTTTATCCTCTCCTGTTACCTTGACCTCACTACAATCTTGAATAAAGTCCGATGATTTGTGTGTGCATGTGTTTTGAGTAGTGGAGAAGTAGAAGATAAGCAAGCTTATGGTAGTGCAATTTTCATGGGTTGAATTGAGTGAAATACCTACCCTTTAAACACTTGAGAGATTGAGAAGGAATCTTGTGAAGATCTATCATTCTCGATTCATGTTGAAGATACCTTGCTTGTTGGTTTGAGATGTGGAGAATTGTTAACTCATGAATGTTTTGATCCCTTGAACCTTTGGTTGTTCTTCTTGATTGTAAAATTTTGGTCTTGAGTTTTGCCAGTGAGTGCAAAAAGCTAAGTGTGGGAGAATTTGATAATCACATATTTTATTCATTAAGAAACCCTTATGTTTAGTCATTTACACTCTCCATATTCTTAATTGATTGAGTTTGGTATGATTTTGTGAGTTTGAGCTCAAATTGGTCCTAATTGAATATTTCCAGCATTATTGAGATTTGACACTATTTCTGTATTTGGGTCATAACTTGAGTTCCTAATATCTGATGAACATGAATTTTACCTTGTAGGAAAGCTAAGAGGAAGCTCTACAACTTTGATGAAGAGCTCAAAGTCTGATTCAGATGTCTAAGGGACCTAAGTTGACATGGAAGTCAGAATACGGGTTCTGTCAGTAGAATCCGAACAGTGTGCACTCATAAAATCATATCTCAAGATTTCATAATGTATATGGTCTGAAATTTGGACAGTGGATAGTCAAGATCCAAATAAACAACTTTTATGAAGAACACATTTTGAGAAAAAGAAGTCTAGTAGGTCATTTTGAGCTTGCAAGTCGGAACAGAGGAGCTGAAGTTGGGTTTGAGCAACCTACGGTATTTGGGACATATCTTAGGCTTAAGGAAGCCAAATTGGATGAACCAGCTATCCATTTTATAGCCAAGACAAGGATCTACAACTTTCATGAAGAACACTTTTCGTGGTTCTGAAGTATAGTGGGTCGTTTTTGGCTTCCAAGTCAGACACGAAATTTTCGTCCTCCACCACCCACTCATCCATCCACTAATCCACTCATCCACTCATCCACTCATCCACTAACTCACCCACTCATCCACTCATACACTAATCCAACCACTTAACCACTCCACCCACTCATCCACTAATCCATCCACTCACCCATTCATGTCCATAATTTCCCACTCACCAAAAGTCCTTTGGCATTTTTCACTAATTCAACCACTCAACCATTCCACTCACTCATCCACTAAACCAATCCACTAAACCAACCCACTAATCCATTCACTCAAACACTCCACTCACTCACCCACTCATCCACTCACTTCCCTTTGTCATTTTGTTACCTTAGACTTCTATAAAAGGCACCATTTATCATGAACAAGATGTAAATTCTCCTTCATTTCTCTCTAAGTTTCTTCTTGCTTCTTCATAGTTTCTCATAGTTTTGTATATTTTGATGCTCCCCTTCATGGTAATGGAGGGCTAAGCTACTTTGGGTCAATTTAGAACTCTTGAAGAGATTGTGGTTTGGATTCTTGAGACCTTGGTTATGTATTGTATTTGATTTGTAATTGAATTCCTCTTTCTTCTTCTTTTTCTTCTTCTTGATCTTGAATGCATGAATGGTGATTCTATTTATGTTGATCTGATTGATCTTGGTTTAAGATTGAGATTTGTGATGAAACTTAGAACTGATTGATCTAAACTAATCACATAAATGAAGATTGAGATTTGTGATGAAACTTAGAACTGATTGATCTAAATTAATCACAGAATTGAAGAGGTTAGGTTACTGATTTGTGCCTAAGTTAATTGAATTCGGTACTTGAAATTAACATAGATTTTCATGAATGGTGCGATTGCGGATTTGTGTTTATCACTTGTTAATTGAATTCTAGACGATCGTCTAGTATGAATTCTGGATTTGATGCAGAGATCTCGGTTAGATCCAAATTAACAATTCAATTGCGCTTCAAGTGTTTTATGAAGGGTCTATGATTGAATCCACCCAATCTTGGATAGGTTTCTAAATTGACTGCTCTTTAATTGTTATTTCTTCCTTTAATTTTGTTAAGTGCGATCTTAAACTGTCAAACCCCCCTTTTTGCTAACTTTCACTTGATTTGATCAAATTGCATTTACGATCCTTGAGGAGACGATCCGGTGTTGTCACTGTGCTACAAGCTTAGGTAATAACTTCGGTTATAATTTTGACTGAGTTCGGCGCTCGTCAGTGCTCTTTTCCGCACTTGAGACAGAACATTCTCTTGGTCTTACATCCCTTCGTTGAGTGGTTCTTTCCACATTTCTTATATTTTGGTAAGGATGTCGAGGTCTGATTGGATCCACTACCACTAGCATTTTCCCCATGAGTTGGATATGGTTGTCGCTTCCCTGACAATCAGAAGTATGGTTTCCGCTTGAATTGATTAGCCTTTCTATTACTCCTCCTTTGGGATTTAGGCAGTCTAAGGTTATCCCAAGTCTGACTTTCCTTCAACAGATTTAGGACCTTAACCTCCACAGTTCTCACTATTGTGCGGTCCTCTGATCTTGGTGAGTTATCACATCAGTTATCCCTTGTCTTTCTTCTGCAGTCGCAGCTAAGCTTTCATTATCTCGTCCTGCGCTCACATACGTACGCCTATCACGAGCCATTGGCCTTGTATGTCTACCGCGAGCCATCAACTTTCTTCAAAGATGGACAACACATAACACAACAAAACAAACGTAATTATTTCAAACAACGTTGTCTCCTCTCGGAAACCAAACACAAAGAGTCACACAATTCAAACAAGACAAGTCAAATCCACGAATCCTAACAGTCTCCAACTCGAGCCTCTTCGTTCTGCCTTCCATGGCGTAATCTCTTGTAAGTCGTCAACCCCCAAACAGCTTCTCAAACCAAACTTACACCAGTCATTTCTTTCTCCAGAAGATCGGTTCCCCAAAACCTTTTGATCTCCTTACAAAAAGAATTCCTATTTTCCTAGTACAGTACACCTAGGTGAAGTCATAGTTTCCTGTACACACATAACATTACATATTGAGTAGGCCAATCCTCAATATCATGTAACTGTATAACAGTAGCTACTAATATTCATCCTACGGCAAGCCATGCATTACTTTCCCATCATCTCAATCAAGAGACAAGGAAGTGCACAACATGCAAAATTCTAATATGCCTAAACATAGCAAGTCTATACCCCGGCTCAACAGGATGAGCTGCTCTGATACCACCTTTAGTGTAATGCACCCAAATCTAGCCTCCACAGCACAATCATCATTATACCACAACCACTAGGTCCAAGCGCGTCACAGTGTCAAATATCCAGTATTTTCAAATTTTGAAGATTTATAAAATAATTAGAGATATTTCCATTATGCATAAATAGAAAATACAAGCCACGAGATGAAATGTAATTATATTGTCTCGCAATACCAAAATACAACATTAGCTTAACACAGAGTAGAGTACACATTCATCATCCTTACATAAATTAATGTACAACAATATAAAATGTAGGTTTTACATAGGATAACATAACTACCATATAAAAGTTCAACCTTCCCCAAAGTCTAACACATGTAAGGAATGGTCCTGCACCTGATCTTCTTCAGTGTTCCCGATAGAGAATACTCACCCTTGAGACACTTCCAGATGGATGGGAGCACTAACATGCGTTATAACTGAAACCTCTCTAGGAAAGAGGCGGCGGTTATCCCACATCTCCCTAATGGGTATAGGGAACTCCACACGTATAGGAACATAAGATATGTTCATACCAGCTCCAGGTTCATTACCGCACTGAACTAGAGTCACATCCCCAATGTAAGTAACGCGCTTCGCTTCACGGTCGAAGTGCCAGGCTTCCAAGCTATTATGAAACTGTATTCACGTGCGTAACAGAAGAGGTTGTGTAGATGCCATCACAAGGAAACAGAAGTCGATCCTTAAAACCTAACTAATCAAACTCAATTCGTGCTATTCACTATCTTTATCCAATACGACATAAAATAGGGTAATACAGTAAAGAGGTGAAACAACTAACTTTCATTACCATTAAAGCAGTAAGAAGATAACACGGCGTAGAGCGCCCACATAGCAACACAGTCCACATATTCATTAACAATAATAGTAGAATTTATAGCAAAGTAGTACAATTATAAGCAATAATATCTCAAACAATCAGCACAATATCCAGATAATTATCATAGAAATAAAACAGATATTTTCACATTTTCATACTTGACAATTTATGAGACCGACAATGAACAGTGCATAATGCATTATGGTACCAAAATCCTACTCCATGGAGCTAGACATCAACATTTTCAGAGAGAATGATCAAGGAGTAATGCCAGTATATCGTTAGCCTTAAAAATAGTATGCTTCATCTCATAAAAATATTTGCGCAACAATGGCTTATACTGGCACCTCAACAGTTGATCGCGATATAGGACAGCGTCTTAGTCCAGATCGTCAGTGTGTTTACATCAGTCTACCCTACGGCATAGAGGAGCTCATAACTATCCATGTGAGGAACCCACACCTCAACGCCCCCAAAGCCAACTACTATGACCCTACGCTTAGTCTATTCGCACCCGCACATAGGTGTTATTCAACTCCTAGGCATACACCGCCTTTACAACAATATCCAATGGATGACACATATGCATGATGACGTAATGTCCAATCATGTATGTTTATCAATGATGCATTCATCATAAGCATACCACAATGGCATATACATTCATTCTCAATATATCATAATCTTTCAAGGAATTCATCAACAAATACTTAGCCTCACTTAGGGCCTTACAATAATATAGAACTACTTCCCTACATCAATGTATGTTTACGGTCCATCATTTATCACCATTCCCCATTAAGGGTCCAATGTTTCCAATAACTTAATTCTTGATTAATTATGAAATTCCTTAGGTTAAATAAGCCTTAAAACCGTGGCCTCACAAGCCTTCAAGGTTCTAAATTTCCTTCAATTTTATACACTAGTCTCTTGATACCTAATTACTTAGCTTTTATTTCACACGGGATCAATTTATTTTCCCAAGGTTCAAGCCAAACTGTCACCCCACATTAGGGTGGGAATCCCCCCAAAATTTTCATTTCATGTCTTACTCATTTCATAACCAATCACGTAAGTCGATTTTACATAAATCAAATCCAACCTTAGGAATTTCAAGCCAAAACCGTAACTCCTCATAAGTGTGGTGAACTCCCAAATTTTTCCTTTCATTACATCTAACATTACCATTCAATACTTAACCACTTAAGCTTCACTTGATTCTTATTCCAAACCCAAATTTTACATTCCTAGGTTCTTATCAAAACCGTGACATCCATAAGTGTTAGGAGAACCTAGATTTTTCATTCATCAATCCCATTATGATCATTAATTCTTAAATGTCCAATTACATAAGTTTTATTACCCACCAATTTAATCCAAACCCTTACTATTTTAGGTCAAAACCGTGGCCTCTCAAAAAGGTAAAAGACTCTCCAAATTTCATTTCATGCATAATTCATTTCATACCTAATTACATAGGTTTCATTCTACACAATTCAACTTCCAACTCTAATAATCCAAGCCAAAATCGTGGCCTCATATTAGGGTAGGAAACTCCAAATTTTCCATTTAACAACCCTAATATTGTCAAGCATTTTTAACATACCCAATACATTCAAGATCATTATACAAACACCAATCTCAATTTAGAATACATAAACATGTAAAATCACCAAACAAAGGAAGCATACAGAGATGGTAAAGAATGGATCTTTGATCTCCAATGAGACCCTAGAGCATGAAAATGAAGAGAAAGAAGAAGAAAAATAGAAGCTTTACCTCAAAGTTAGAAGCTTTGTCTTGGATGGCAAAGGAGGTGAAAGTGGGTTTTTGAAGAAACTTTCAAAAGAGAAAGTGTAGAGGAGGTGGAGGTGAGTGTGAAAATGGTGTTGATGAGGAGAAAAGACGAAGAGTGTTGGTCACAAAGGGGGCTGCAAATTTCGGATCGGAGAGGAAGAAGAAGAGAGAAGGTGGAAAGAAATGAAGAAGAAGCTTGAAGAGAGAGAAAGTGTGAGATATTTTGGGGGTAAGTTAGGTTAAGTGTGTGGGAGCAAAATTTTACTCCCCCACGGCTTAGAGTGCTGCGGCATAGAAAGAGAAGAGAGGGTGAAGAGGCTTCTCCAACAAGCCAAGGGCATTCTTGTCATTTGGTAGTCAAAGCTTCTCAAAGAAGCTTTGATGAAAGTACACTTTATCTGAATTAAAGTGGATTTAATTTGACATAAAGTGGATTGTGTTGGGATAAGGTGATAGGGTTTCTAATACATGCTATTATCCAATGAATAATTTTTATAGTTGACAGAAGTCAGTATTAATTATCCAGCAGATAAAATTACACAGCGATTTATTAGTCTGTCAGATAAAATTTATCGAACAACATGAACCTCGTAAACCATGTCCAACCTCAAGTTTAGTAAGATCCCCCGTCGACGTTTTCACAGTTCGAGGTTCTCAGGAAAAATATCTCATTTTCCTGATTCCGCTTAGTGCGCACGTAAAACGAAAAATAATATTAAAATATTTTACGTTCTCAAAAAAATCCAAAAAAATTCACAAAAATCTCAAATATTATAAAATGACTATTTATCATAAATTTATTAATTTTCGGGATGTTACAGATGGTGAATCAGATAGGACAATTCAATCATTGGAAGATTTGCTTAGAGCTTGTGCGTTGGAGCAAACTAGAAGTTGGGATGAAGTTTTACCGTTGGTAGAGTTCACCTACAACAACAGTTACCATTCGAGTATAGGGATGGCACCCTATGAGGCTTTATATGGACGAAGGTGCAGAACACCTTTATGTTAGTATCAAGATGGAGAGCGACTTATCGTTGGACCTGATCTTATACAATAAACGACTGAGAAAGTCAAGATGATTTAGAAGAAGATACGGACCACTCAAAGCCGACAAAAGAGTTATGCGGATAAAAGAAGAAAACCTCTTGAATTTGAGGAAGGAGAGCATGTGTTTTTGAAAGTCACGCCTACGACTGGGGTCGATCGAGTTCTCAAGTCTAGAAAACTTACTCCAAAATTCCTTAGACCTTACCAAATTCTTCGTTGAGTAGGTCCAGTTGCTTATCAAATAGCTTTACCACCTTTTGTTTCAAATCTCCACAATGTCTTTCATGTGTCACAACTTTGAAAATATATTCCTAGCCCTGATCATGTCATAGCACCTGACACAGTACAACTAAAGGAAAACTTAACTTATGAGATGTCACCTATAAGGATTGAGAATAGAAGAATGAAGCAACTCAGAGGAAAAGATATTCCATTGGTAAAGGTGATTTGGAATGAGACAAGTGGAGATGCGACATGGGAGTTGGAAGGTAAGATGAATGAGCAAACCCACAATTATTCTAAGATATGAAAATTTCAAGGATGAAATTTCTATTTGTAGGGGAGAGTTGTAACACCCTAAAATTTATTTATTTTATTATAAATAGTCATTTTCTAATATTTGTGATTTTTGTGAATTTTTTTAGATTTTTCTGAGAATGCAGAATATTTTAATATTATTTCTCATTTTACGTGCAAACTAAATGGAGCCGGGAAATGCAATATTTTTTTCGAGAACCTTGATCTGTGGAAACATCGATGGAGGATCTTACTAAACTCGAGGTTGGACATAGTTTACGAGATTTTACGTTTTTCAAGAATTTTATCAAATAAAATAATAATCATTGTGTAAATTTCATCCATTAGATAATTAATACTGACTTCTGTCAACTGTAACAATTGTCCATTGGATAATAATATGTGTTAGAAATCCTATCACATTATCCTAATATAATCCACTTTATGTCTAATCAAATCTACTTTTATTCAAAAATACAATATTTTGCTCAAGCTTCTCATGGAAGCTTTGACCACCAAATGACCAAATGACCCTAAGCTTGTTAAAGAAGCTATTCTCCCCCTCTCTCTCCCCTGTTTGCCACGACAATGATGCCCTTGGGGAAGCAAAATTTTACTTCCCACACTTATCATACTTCACTCAAAAATATCACTCATTTCTACTATCACTTTCTCTCTCTTCAATCTCTTCACTCCATTTTTCTCTAACTTCTCTCTTCTTCTTCTTCTTCACTCCTCACGATTTTTGCAGCCCTTGAGTGGCCATTTCCATTTTCTCACTTCACCATCACCATTTCTACACACTCCTTCTCATTCTAAACATTTTCTCTTTAGAGATCTTCTTCAAAATCCATCATCTTCTTCACTTTCTCTCAAGAACAAATTTTGAGACTTTGAAAGTAAATCTTTGATTCTTCACTTTCTCTTCCTATTTTTTTGTTTCTATGGCCATATTTATGACCATGGATCTCTTCTTTTTCAACCATTGGTGTTGATTCTTTGAGCTTGATTTTTAGGGTTTTTGGAGAGCCAAAACCGAACCACCAAAAAGCCAACTAGGAGGCCATTTTCGTGTTCTTCCTTTAGGTAAGAGGGAGATTTACTCACTTCAACCATTATTGGTGGTGAGAAGACTTTTGTGTGGTTGTTGATGGAGAAATCCATAATGGATGCTTACTTTGTTTGATTGTTTTTCATGTTTTGTGTGTTCTTGATTGAGATTAATATTGATTGGTTGTTTTGAATGCATTAAGGAGGTTGGAATGCTTTGATAATGTTGAATATGATAAATGTAAAATTTGAGGGTTTACTACCCTATTGAGAGGCCACGATTTTCGTCCAAAATTTTTAAGGGTTTGAATTGATTTTTGTGTAAAATGAAACCGAGGTAATTAGTTGTCAAAGGATGGATGGAAGGAATGAAAAAAAAAATTTGGAACCTTGATGTCTTAGGGAGGCCACGACCTCTTGCTTTTGTGCATCTTTGGGAATTAATGATTTAGAGATATGTAATTCATAATGAGATGGAAGAAATTAATTGAGTGATGAACATTTAGAGGGGCCATGGTTTCTCAAGGGTTCTTTAGCCCAAAATTTTCATAATTGATCAAGACTTAGGAAATTGATAATGTTGAATTTATAATGCAGAATTGTGGCATGTGTTGAACCATATATAAAATGTTGATATTGAGAATGAATTTTTTTGATATTGTGAGTCCATGTGTGGGACTAAGTACTTGTTGATGTGTATTTGATTAAATTGAGATATGATGTTGTTGAGGATTGACTGTATGCCATTGAGACATGTTCCATGAGAAAATGAATTGTTGATGAATATGCATGATATGCATTGCGTAATGAGGAACATGTAATTGATACACATACATGATGTAAATTGAGTCGTCATGCATATGTGATGTCCATTGGACTTTGTTGGAAAGGCGATGTGTGCCTAGGAGATTGAATTGCACCTTAGTGCGGGTGAGTAGAATAAGCGTAGGGTCATAGTGTAATGCCCCTTTTTCTTAATGTCATGAAGAAGGAATGTCACACCATAATACAAAAGAAACGAAATAAATTGCGAAAAGGAATAGTTACAGTGATTAATTAAGTCCCGGTTCATTATTAGCACAAGATTAAATAGTTTGTATTCTTGGATAATTAAAATAGTCGAGTATTGAAACATCTGTAAGCATTTTTTTTTACAGTAAATAACAATGAAGAGATAATATAACGGTAAGGACATAATAATAATTATCAATACAACAGAAGTGGGACAGAATTAGAAATTATACATCCACAATATATATATATATATATATATGCATCAACCTGTTTAGTTACATCACAAAATATACAAAAAGTAAAGGCTTAACCCACCCAAGATAGTTACAAATTTACACCCATATTAGCAAAACGTCAAGCTTCCCAAAAAAGATAAACGGTTAGCCATCAGTAGCCACCTATAGTATCAGCCCCTAAGACTGACGAGAAGGGACCGTAACTGGGTCCTCCTCTATGTCCTCTTCATCCGATGAGATTGCCATTGGAGCGACCGAATTTTTGGCAGAAGCCCAAGCAGTGGAGAGGAAAGAATCCTCTTGAGGGGTGTAGAACATATCAGTCCTCATGTCCCTCACGGGTAGGTAAAATTCCAAAATAACAAAAGCAGAAAACTCAAAAACAGGAATGTCATAGCGGCCCAAAGCTAATAACACCGTCGGCTCCCCACGGTACACGCATCGGTCCGTCTGCACATGTAGATGCCAGAAATCGGGTCCCTCATGAAAGGTCAACTTCACATACCCCAAAAAGCAACGTGATCGCGACGATATCCTCAGTAGGTTTAGTCGTAGTGTGACCAGAAACCCAGAAACTCAGTTGTTTTCTTCTCTTCCTCATGAACGTTTTCTCTGAACACAGTCCGATAAAGATATAGAAAATACATAAAACATAGAAATAGGTGAGACACCTAACTTTCATTACCAAAATGATAGCGAGAAAACAAAACGGTGTTGGATGCCCACGTATAACACAGTTTATACGTCAATACAGTAAGGATTAAAATTAACAGTAAGAGCAGAACAACAATAAATAACAGTAAATATCATCAACAATAGGCAGATAGCATTAACATTTCTAATATTCAACATTCCAGGTAATCAAATAATTATTGCAATGATAATAACAGATACTTTCCATAATTATAAATGCTCATGCTCAATGAATTATGAGACTGACAGTTCACAATGCAAATGGTACCAAAATTCCTACTCCATGGAGCTAGACATAAACATTTTCGGAGTGAATAATCAAGGAGTAATGCTAGTATCTCGTTAGCCCTTAAAAAATTATATGCTCATCTCATAAAAATAGTTGCGCCATACGGCTTATACATGACACCTCAACAGTTGATCGCGATATCGACAACGTCTCAGTTAGATCGTCGGTGTGTTTACATCAGTCTATCCCACGGCCCCAGTGGAGCTACCACTGTCTATTGTGAGACACCCGCACCCCGACACCCCCAGGGCCAACCATTATGACCTTATGCTTAGTCTATTCGCACCCGCACATAAGTGTTATTCAAACTCCTAGGCATACATAGCCTTTCCAACAATGTCCAATGGATAACACATATGCATGATGACACAATGTACATCATGTATGTTTATCAATGCTACATTTATCATAAGCACACCACAATGGCATATTTTCATGTCATAATATCAATAGGTCATGAATTCTTCAAGTACTCAGTAAACAGGTACTTAGCCCACATAGGGATTTCACAATAACATAGAATTCAATCCTTAACATCAATATGTATTCATAGTTCATCAATTTTCACAAGTCTACATTATGGATCCTCATTTTTAAAGTCTAAAGCTTTGGTTAATTATGAAAATTTTAGGGTAATTAATCCTTCAAAACTGTGGCACTCTCAAGAGTCATTACTCAGTTTAATTCTTCCACTTGATTATGGATTTTGCAAGTCTCTACATTCGTGATCTCCAAAGATTGATCAAGGCATCATTTAACCCCTAATTTTTCTCTAAAAACCGTGGTCTCACTAGGTCATCAAGGTTCCAATTTCCTTACATTTTATGCATTAGTCTTTTGATATCTAATCACTTAAGTTTTAGTGCACTCCAAACCAATCCAATCCCTCAAAATTCAAGTCAAACTCATGGCATCACATTAGGGTAGGAAACTCCAAATTTTCCATTTAATAACTCTAACATGATCAAACATTTTCAACACATCCAATACATTCAAGATCATCAATCAAGCATAAATCCAATTTCAAGAATATATAACATGCAAAATCACCAAAACAAAGTAAGCATACAAAGGTTCCCTCACCACCAACAATGGTTGAAGTGAGTAATCTCCCTCTTACCTAAAGGAAGAACACAAAAATGATCTCCTTCTTGCTCCTTGAAGGTTTCGGTTTTGAGCTTCCAAAACCCTAGGGATTTCAAAACAATGATTCAACATCAATGGTTGAAAAAGAAGAGATCCATGGTCACCAAAGAGGCCATGGAGCATGAAAATGAAGAGAAAGAAGAAGAAAAATGAAAACTTTACCTTAAAGCTTTGTCTTGGATGACAATGGAGGAAAGGTTAGATTTTGAAGAAAATTTCTAAATAGAAAAGGTAGTGGAGGTTGAGGTGAGTGTGAAAATGGTGTTTATGAAAAGAAAAGTGAAGAAAAATGGTTGCTTATGGGGCTGCAATTTTCGTATGGAGAGGGAAGAAGAAGAGAGAAATGAAGAAGAAGAAGTTAGAGAGAGAAAGTGTTGTAGGAAAATGAGTAAAATGTGATTAAATGAATTATGTGGGAGAGCAAAATTTTGCCCTCCTTGGACATTGGTTGCTGCGGCAATAGAGAGAGAGAAGGGGAGGGAATGGCTTCCCCAACAAGCCAAGGGTAGCTTGGTCATTTAGTGGTCAAAGCTTCTCAAAGAAGCTTTGATTAAAATACTATAAATTTGAATTAAAGTGGGTTTGATTAGATATAAAGTGGATTACATTAGGATAATGTGATAGGGTTTTTAATACATGTTATTATCCAATAGACAATTGTTACAGTTGACAGAAGTCAGTATTAATTGTCCAGCGGATAAAATTTTACACAGCGATTTATTATTTTATCTGTTAAATTTTTCTCGAAAAACATAAAACCTCGTAAACCGTATCCAGCCTCGGGTTTAGTAAGATCTCCCATCGACGTTTCCACAGATCAAGGTTCTCGGGAAAAATATCTTATTTTCTCAGCTCCGCTTAGTTTACATGCAAAATGAGAAATAATATTAAAATATTCCGCGTTCTCAGAAAAATCCAAAAAAATTATCAAAAATCACAAATATTAGAAAATGAATATTTATCATAAAATAAATAAAATTTGGGGTGTTACACATAGTGGTTGACCTTGGGGGCGTCGAGGTGCGGGTGTCTCACAATAGACAGTAGTAGCTTCACTAGGGTCGTGGGATAGACCGATGCAAACACACCGACGATCCAGACCGAGATGCTATCCTATAACGCGATCAATTATTGAGGTGTCATGTGTAACACCCACCGTAGGGTGCCACATTTATGTTACTTTATTACCAAATTACCCCAAGTTATAAAATATGATGTTATAATAAAATACGAGTTGTGAATTTTTTTTTATGACAATAAAATAAACTTAACGAAAAATAAAACTATTATACATCATCACACATAATGTACATCATTATACATATTACACAAGTGCTGTCAGGTTTATTTATTACAGACCATTTCTTGAAATAACAAACACACTTAAATAATTACAGACATTATTTATATCAGAGTTCAAACATGCCCAAGTTTAACTAAGCAGAAGACCTCTCAGACGGGTCCTCCTCGGGTTCCTCAGCAGGTAGGAATCCGTTATGACGAGTAGCCCTACGAACAGGTGTCCGGGCTGACGACACTATGCTGATTTCCGTTGGGACATAATTTTTAGTGTCCCAATGTCGCCTGATATGCAACAGAAATTCAACATGAACAAAGATAGTCACACAGAAAAATGGATCCCCACGATACAACCTACTAATACTAACAGTCAGGTACCCCTCGTAAATAAGTCCTCGCTCATCGAGACTTGTCCTTCATTCTCCAGCTCCTCCGTGAAATTGTAAACGTACATATCCGAAGAAACTGGCTCTTGACGTCATACTGTCAGAACTCTGCGGTCCCTGATGTGAGAAGTAATTCCTCTTCTCCTTCTAGTACCGTATCTTTCTCAACGTCTTCACCCAATATAATTACAATATACAGATATACATACAAAGAGGTGAGATCACCTACGCCAATACCAGCATAATAGCACAGAGATAATACAAACAACATATTATACCAAAAATATCATATCATAATCACAATTATGCCATCATCATAGTGTAAGAATAATAATTACCATCATGCCACTATCACTGTTTAAATCACAAAATAATTACACAAACACCATCACATAGATATAGATGCTCAGTTTCATGCATGCGCACGTAGACTCAATAACCTACTCCATGGAGCTAATACTCATGTCGGAGAAATTGATCGAAAAGATCTGCCGGTACCAAGTGCCTCAGACCAAGTGCTATTATTATATCTTGCACATCTAGCATATACACGACAGTCTTTATCAGATCTCGATTAAGAATAGTGTCTCGGTCCGGATCATCGGTGTGTTGCATCGGTCTAACCCATGGTGCAGAAGAGCTACCAACTGCCCATTGCGAGCAACCCGCACCCCGATGCCCCCAAGGTCAACAAGTGACCTACACTACGCGTATCGCACCCACTCAAGAGGTGTACGTTTCTCCTAGGCAATTAGCCATATACAGTCCATCGAACCATTTTCAATGCATGTGTAATGCACCAATTACCAACCAAAGGTAAATCACATAATTTCTCATACGAGGTTCAAATACTGTTTTACGTTCGTAAAATGGATTAATGCCAATTACAGGCAAACTTCTCAATTTCCTTTACAGTATCCATAAATTGCTTTTAACTGTAAAGTTTACTATATAATTAACAGCTAAATCATATTACCGTGTTTTTCTCGTTCGCAAAATATTTTTGTTACATTTTTACGTAATATTAATGATTTGTAACATTTTCTGTTACGTTTTAAAATCGCAAAACTATTTTCTACTGTATTCTAAATTGCGTAAAAATAATCTTTTACTTTTAAATCACATAGCGATTTTTCTACAACGTTTTGATCGTGTAAAATATTTAAACGCTTTATAAATCGCGTAGAAATATTTTAACGTTTTTCTAATCGCGTAACTTAAAAATTACGTTTTTGAGTTACGTAAATCATTTTTCACCGTTTTTACTCTTCATAAAATATTTCCTCACTTTAAAAATATTATTTTGAACATTTCTTATAAAAATATAATTTCTTACATTATTCTCTTCCTATTCATAATCAAAAATCCTTTCCGTAATATATTTTCTCAAGATCACTTTTTAATCTTACAAAAACATATTTACTTGATTTAATTACTATTTCAAATTTTAGATTTCCAAACGTTTTCCAAAACCCAATAATTAAATTCTACGTTAGTAATTTTAAATTACAAACGTTTTCTTTTATATTTCTAAATCACTTCTAAAAATTAATTCTCTTTAAAGTTCAACACTATAAATCCCCTTTTTCTTTTTATTTATGAAAATTCCACTTGACAACACTTTAATTCCTTTCCAAAATCCTTATTTGAAAATTCTTATATTTTATAACATCAACACATTTTTTCTAAATTATCAAAACCTTGTAAATGGCCATTGGAACCATGAAATATTTTTCTTCTAACTTAAATAAATTTCATTCTTGTTTCTACACAAAATAAATTCATGAAAATATTTACTCAAAAACCGTGAGCACTCTTTTTGTAAAACAAGTCCTTTTTGTTTATTTTCTTTACTACTCAATTTATTTATAAAAATATCATTTTTGTGAACACTAAATTTGTTGGTGTCTTGGCTGAAATTTATTTTAGTTCAAGAACTAAAAATCAACTTCATTGTTCTTGAAAAATTTCAATAAAAACCCTAGTCTTGGAAGCTCAAAACCGTGACCTCCTCCATGGCCTTTGGAGCCAAAATTTTGCTTATTTCAACATACATCCATCATAATATATTCAACATATATCATCATGCATATTATAAGCATACCATATAAACAAATAAAAATTATACTAAGCATGCATACACAAGTAAATCATGCAAAGCATATCAAACATAGGCAAAAATAATTTAAAGCACATAACACACATAAATTATTACATGACCATGGATAGGAATCCTCACATGGATTCACCATCCATCAAATATAAAACCATCTCTCACCACCATGCTTGGTTGGTGAGATGAATCTCCCTCTTACCTCTTGAAGAACCACCAAAAAGCTTGTTGATTTGTGTTTTGAGCAAGATTTCCACCAACACAAGTTCTTAAACATGAAACAAATACAAGAAAATTAGTATATCAAGCTTGAATAAGAAGAACCATGGATCAAACATGGTTTAGAACATGAAAAAGAAAAGAATAAATGAAGTTTTCTTACACTTCACCAACAAAAGCTCTAGAACTAGATCTTAGTAAAAGTCCTTCAAGATGGAAGAATTAGAACTTGGTATGAACTACAAAGGTTCTTAGAATGATGAAAGGATTTAAGAAACTAGGTTGTATGAAATTAAAAAGTGATGGAGGGGTGAGTTGGAGTGCTTGGCGAATGGTGTGTTTTTGGGAGAAAGAATGAAATTTTCTTGGTTTGGTCTTGAAACTTAAGTGGAAAAGTGAAGAAATGATATTATGAAGTATAGAAATGAATGTTTTTGGTCTTCAAAGGAATGCATTGCCGTAGCATGCAATTAGAGAGAATGGAAAGTGAAGTTTGACAAACATAAGCATTAATGATCAATAGTAATTGGTCTTGACACTTGGCTTGTCTTCATTTTTTTTTCTTTGGCCTAAAAAGCCTACACTAAATTGTCTCCTTTCCTCCTTGCTCTTCAAACCATCCCCCTCCCCTTCATACACTCAAAATGTGCCAAATTACAAAGCCATCACTATAAGTCATCCTAACCATTGATTAAAAGAATGGTTTGGATTTAAATTAGCTACTAGGTTTAGGTTTTAGATGGAAGACTTCATTTGAGCCATTGGATCATTTTTGGCTTGCAATCCTAACCATTAAATATGTCTCCAAAATGAAGGGTCAAGATTACACCTTC
The DNA here is from genome assembly GCA_029884605.1 of Ormosia emarginata. Classification (NCBI taxonomy): domain Eukaryota; kingdom Viridiplantae; phylum Streptophyta; class Magnoliopsida; order Fabales; family Fabaceae; genus Ormosia; species Ormosia emarginata. Next base: position 33,797,197 of record JAQQTP010000088.1, read on the forward strand.
AAATTTTACATCCAAGGGTCCAAAATGGTTGTAGTCATTTTTGATGACCAATTCTCCACCATTGATCTAAATGCAAATCCAATGGTTATTAATGATTCATCTTCACCATTGATTAATTCTACATCCAAGAGTTGATAATGGTCATAGCCATTTATAAGATTAAATCTTTACCCTTGATTTAATTTCCATCTAACGGTTATAATTGATCCTATTCAATTTTAAGATCAAATCTCTACCGTTAATTAAATCAAATTAAATTTCCAACGGTAATTAAATTAATAGTGGATATCCAAACCACTAATATTAACTTAATAGTAAAGAATTTTATTTTATTATTTTTTCTATTTTATAACCCCACTAAAGAATATATTTACTATGTATTTTTATCATCCGATAATTAAATACAGTATAAAACACAATACAATAAAATTTTAAAAACTGTTTCCGGATTCAGGTTTAGTAAGATCTCCTATCTCCGTCTAAACAGTACAAATTTTTCTATTCGTAGAAAAATTTTTCATTTTGCTGGACCCACCTGGGCCTACGTATGGCCACCTGGGCCCACATACACCTCGTGGGGCCCGCAACACAGTAAAAATTCCAAAATCACACATAAAATCACAAAAATTAGAAAACGCACAAATATCAAATCAAATTACGTAAATCAATTAAGACTAAATAGTAAAAATTAATTTACGTAGATTTTTCCGGCCCAAAAATTATTATTTTCTTGACACGGAGTAAATGACTCAAAACGATCAAATATGCAGACAGAATATTCAAAATAACTTTACAGTACATAGAAATCACTAAACAGTAGAATTCTGTTAACTGTCAAGATTACTGTTTAATACATAGGAAGTTTGGGGTGTTACATCATGTATAAACCATATTGCACAAAAAATTTTATGAGTTTATTTTTAAGGCTAATGAGATACTGACATGACTCCTTGATCATTCTCTCCAAAATGTTAATGTCTAGCTCCATGGAGTAGGATTTTTGGTACCATGTGCATTGTGCATTATCAATCTCATATTTCATTGAGCATGAGTACCTATGACTGTTAGACTATCTGTTTTGAATCTGCAAGGATTATCTGATTGATGAACTATTTATTGCCTGAGATTCTGTTATTACTCCTATTTTATTGCCTACTTGATTATTACTATTAATTTTATTATTATTGTTGATGAATATATGTGTTGTAATGATATGTGGGCGCCCAACACCGTTCTGTTTTCTTACTGCCATTTTGGTATTGAATGTTGGGTGTCTCACCTCTTTTCTATATATTTGTACCTCTGTTATAAATTATGTACTTCTGAGAAGACGCTCGCGAGGAAGAAAAGGAGGCACCTGATTTTCCTGGATTTTGGACTGATTACGACTAGTGCTGATTGAAGATGTCTTCACGTCCGCGCTGATTTTTGGGTTATGCAAGGATGACCTTTCACGGTGGTCTAAACTACTGGCACATAAACTTGAGCACGGACTGTTGCATCTATCATAGGGAGCTAGTTGTGTCTTTAGTTTGGGGTTGCTATGACCCGCCTGTCTTTGACTTCACTGCTTTTGTCCATTTAGAATTTTACCTGCCTGTTAGGGATTTGTGGGATGACCTTTATTACACCCCACGAGATGATTCATTTCTCTTCACTGCTCGGGCTTCTGCCCGAAATTTGGTCGCTCTGATGATGATCTCATCGGATAAGGAGGACCCTGAGGAGGATCCCGCTACGGCTCCTTCTCATCAGTCTTAGGGGATGATATTGTCTGTGACTATTGATGGCTATCCGTATATTTTTGGGGAAGCCTGACGTTTTGCTAATTTGATGGGATGTAAATTTGTAATCATCTTGGGTGGGTAAAGCCTTTATTTTTTTGCAAATTTGATGATGTAACTAAAAAGGCTTGATGCATATATAAGTATATATATATACAATGGATGTATGGTTTCTTTTCTTGTCGATTTATTTATAGTACTTATATTTATTACTATCTCTTAAAAAAAATGTACACATATTTCGATACTCGATTACTATGCTATTAAAATGGAAATTGTTTATTTAGATAACAAATACGAATTAGATCTTAATTAATCAATGTATTTACATTTTCTGCATTTTTGTTTCATTTACGTTTTACTTTACTATGGTGTGACGTTCCTTCTTCTAGCGGAAAAAGGGGCGTTACACTTTGTTGCGGCAAAGTGCCTAATGTAACACCCCGAAAATTGATAATTTTGTGATAGATTGTCGTTTTATGATATTTGTAATTTTTGTGAATTTTTCTGGATTTTTTCAAAAACGTGGAATATTTTAATGTTATTCCTCGTTTTGCATGCGTGCTGAGCAGAGCCGAGAAAATGAAATATTTTTCCCGAGAACTTTGAACTGTGAAAACGTCGACGGGAGATCTTACTAAACCCGAGGCCAGACACGATTTACGAGATTTCATATTTTTTGATATTTTTATCTGATAAATAAAAATCGCAGAATAATTTTATTATCCGTTACACAATAAATACTGATTTTTGTTAACTGTAACTTCTGTCCACTGATAATAAATTTGATACAGTGTTAGTCATATTTTAGAGAACACTTTGATGACATCACAATGGTGACATCATCACTATGACATCACTTTGACTTTTCGAAAAGTGGAAGCTTAGCTTGTTGGAGAAGCTTGGAGGAAGCTTCCTAGCAATTTCCTCATGGCTTGTAAGAGAAGCCATATTTTCCTCTCTCCTTCTCTCCACCACACAATTTTGGGAGCTCTTTGTGGCCACTCATTTTATTCCATGCATTTACACAAAATACACTTAAGCCACATTTCATTTCATTTCAAATTTTGCTATCACTTTCTCTCTCTACCTTTCTCTCCTCTCACTTTTTCTCTCACATTTTCTTCTTCCTTCTTCCTCCTCTCTTCCACGGTTGCACCCTCCATTTCCTCCCGTGGATGCTTGATTTCAAGCTTCAACCATGCTTGAATCTACACTTCCATTTAGAATCTTTCTTTCTTGTTGAAATCACCTGCAAGGAACTCACTTTTCTTCTTCATTCTCTCACCATCTCCATGGCCTCACCCCTCTAAACCACTCATCCATCTTCTTTAATTCCAACTAACTCTTGATCTTGAATCTAGACACCATTCTAAGCAACTTTTATGTTGTGACCATCACCAAAATCCACCATTTTCGCTTTTGTTCCATCAAGCTTCAAAGTTGGAGACTTTAAGGTAAAGTTCATAGCTTTATCACATTTCCTCCCCATTTTCATGATTCTTGATCTCTTAGGTTGTAACGCCCCTTTTTCTTTCCTCATGAAGAAGGAACGTCACACCATAATATAGAGTAACGAAATAAATTATGGAAAATAAGAAGTACGTTGATTAATTAAGACCCGGTTCATTTTCAACACGTGATTAAATAATTTGCACTCTTGAATGATAAAATAATCGAGTATTAAAATATGTGTATGACGAGCGCCGAACTCAGTCAAAATTATAACCGAAGTTATTAACTAAGTTTGCAGTATAGTGAACAACACCGGATCGTCTCCTCAAGGATCGTAAATGCAATTTGATCAAATCAAGTAAAAGTTAGAAAAAGGGGGGTTTTGATTGTTCAAGGATTACAATGACAAGATCTGAAGAAAAATAACAATTAAAGAATAGTCAATTAAAATCTATCCGAGATTGGGTGGATTCAATCATAGACCTTTCAACAAACACCGAAATACATTTGAATGGTTAACTTGGATCTAACCGAGATCTCTAATCGATCCGAATTCATACTAGACAATCGTCGTAATTCAATTGACAAGTGATAAACACAAATTAAATTGCAATCGCACCATTCATGTAAATATATGTCAATTTAAGCACCGAATTCAATTAACCTAGGCACAAATCAGTAACCTAACCTCTTCAATTACGTGATTAGTTTAGATCAATCAGTTCTAAATTTCATCACAATACTTAATCTTAAACCAAGATCAAATCGATCAAACATAAACGGAATTACCATTCATGCATTCAAGATTAAGAGAACGAGAAGAAGAAGAAAGAAGAGGAATTCAAATATAAATCAAATACATTACATAACCAAGGTCTCAAGAATCCAAGCCACAATCTCTTCAAGAGTCCCGAATTGACTAGAAGTGACTTAGCTCTCCATTACAACGAAGGAAAAATATACAAGAACTATGAAAAGCTATTTCTAACACTAAGTGTATGTTGTGTTTAGAGCTCTCCACATGCTTCCTTTTATAGAGGATTCAGAGTAGTAGTAGATGGGTAGATGAGATTAGTAGGTGGAATTAGTAGGTGAGCTTGGTAGGTGAACTTGGTAGGTGAGCTTGGTAGGTGAGCTTGGTAGGTGAGCTTGGTAGGTGAACTTGGTAGGTGAGCTTCCTTGTCTCCGAAAGTATTCATTGCTGAACTCATTGATTTCGTCATTGTTGAGCCAAATGGTCTTCATGAAAGTTCTAGGAAATTGTCTAAGCTTTCCAATGGCTCTGGAAGCACCCAAAAATTCGTCCTACAGCCCAAGATATGACCCAATTACTACAGACTGCTCAGGACCAGTTTCAGCACCTCTGTTTTGACTTTCAGACCCAATATCTCCATCAAGGAGCCCGAATCAAGTTTTGTGTTTGTCATGAAAGTTGTACATATGGGTCTTAACTTTCAGATCACCAATTTTCAGCCCATTCTATAAACCCAAACTCGAATTATGTTCTGGTTACTACACACTGTTCAGGTTCCAGTCACAAATCCCGTATTCTGATTTCCATGCCCAATTAGCTCCACTAAATGTCTGAATTTGACTTTGAGCTCTTCATCAAAGTTGTAGAGCTCTCTTTTATCTTTCCTACAAGGTAAAATTCATAATTATCAGACATTTAGAACTCAAGATATGGCCAAAATACAGAAACAGTGTAAGACTCGAATAATGCTGAAAAATCAATTAAGTCCGATTCGAGTTCAAACTTACAAAACATAATCAAATTCAGTCAATTAAGTACATGAAGAGTGTAAATGACTAATAATGAGGGTTTCTTAATGAATAAAATATGTGATTATCAAATTCCCCACACTTAGCTTTTTGCACTCCTGGGCAAAACATATAAAACTAAAGTTAGAAGACAAAGACAAACGACACAAACTTAAAAGTTAAAAACTCTAAAGGACTCAATGAAGCAAGAAGAGCAACAAGAAATTCAAGGGATCAAAGCATAAATGAGGTAACATTTCTTCACATCTCAAACCAAAATGCAAGGAAACTTCCGTTGAAAAGAATGAATTAAGAATGATGGATCTTCACAATATTCCCTCTCAATCTCTCAAGTGTTTAAAAGGTAGGTATTTCACTCAATTCAACCCATGAAAATTGTACTACCATAAGCTTGCTTATCTTCTACTTCTCCACTACTCAAAACACATGCACACACAAATCATGAGGACTTTATTCAAGGTTGTAGTGAGGTCAAGGTAACAGAAGAGGATAAAATGGATATGAGAAGATAAATACCAAAGAGAATAAAAGCAAATGAGAATGAGTTCAAATAACGAGCATAAAAGTTCATCTCAACTCTAATGTATATCCCTTTACATATTCATTTCCCCATCCTTTTTCTTTTTTTTTTTTTTATATATATATGAACATAACTATATACATACATTTTTTTTTTTTTTTTTTTTTTTTTTTTTTTTTTTAGGCACTCTTTCTTTTCTTTTCTTTTTTTTTTTTTTTTTTTCAACAACCATTTTGTACACACACCCCCACACTTGTTCAAAAACTCATCCATTAACCAGGCTAATGTTCTTTTATTCCCTAAGGTACAGTAAGAACACGATTTTTCATTTAAGGCACATAATGAGCTAGAAACAAGGAATGGTCAAATAAGCTCAAAGGGGTTAAGCAAAGGAAAATATACAAGGTTGGCGGGAATTAGAGAATTTTCGAGAGGTCAAAAGAGTGCTTGATATCATATTGAAAACAAAGTTGGCTATTTGGTTAAACTAGCTAAGAAAGAGGGCCTCAATCATGTTCATGCATGCAAGTGAAATGTAGCCTCAAAAAGAATCAAAGCAAGTTCTAGAGTGGTCATTAACATGAGTGAAAATCACACAAGAAAGAAGAGAATGGCATAAATGTTGAATCCATCCATTAGGCTCAAAATCTCACAAGGTATGCATTCATCAAACTCAATTCATCAATTCAATCATCCATCACCAAGCATATCAGTTCAAGAAGGGAGAAAAATTATTCAATCATGCAATGAACCTTTTTTTTTTTTTTTTTTTTTTTTTTTTTTTTTTTTTTTTTTTTTTTTTTTTAACAAACGAAAAGAAACAGAAACATGCTAAAATCTCTCCCCCACACTTAATATAAACATTGTCCTCAATGTGAAAGAAAGAGATAGAAAAGAGCAACACAACCTGATAAGAAGTGAATCAACGCTAAGCAGAAAAGAAACACACTGTCAGTGCCGCATCAGACCCTGTATGTACAGTCTCCATGGCGTATCTTTATACTGCGCGTCATGAGTGCAGTAGACATCACGTCCTTTTTTTTTTTTTTTTTTTTTTTTTTTTGAAATTGTTAAAAAAACTTGATGAAAGATGAGTGTATACTTACTTAAGATTGGGATGGAGGTAGTCTGCTCTTTCGGCTTTGTGCCAAAGCATTGTTGACCAATATTCGACCCATTCAAGACCAACGCAACATAGGGCTCCCAAAAGGGACAAGTGGCCATAATACGATTTGCCTCACATGTGGGATACAATCTACCTTCTTTGTTTTTCAATTAAGAAGGTGGATCCTAGGATGCATGCATTTCCCCATTCACGGTTTGTGTTACCAAAGCCAACCCTAAGAAGTATACATTTTTTTTTTTTTTTTCATTTTTTTTTTTTTTTTTTTTTTTCATTTTCATTTTTTTTTTTTTGTAAAATGCCATGAAGAAGAAGAAGAAGAAGATGATATGTACAGATTGTTTGTGGATGGCTGGCTCGCATCGCCCTCGGTTTAACGTCCAAAGAACGGCTTAAACGTCTTCTATGAGTCGAGGATAAGCTTCCCATCCAATTTTCTTATAAATTGGCAAACAGGGTCTTTTAGAGTCAGATTCCCAAGACTGTAGCGTTGTTGTTCATCCTTGAAGAGATTCCACAATTTAAGAATTTCACGATGCACCAATCCACAAGAATGCGTCTCAAGAGTCAATAAGATATCATCTAATGACTCCTTACTCACCCATTCTTAATGAAGAAAATTTTATCTTCTCTATTTGCGGAAACCATCCCCTTAGTACGACATCGCTTGTTACAGTTCCATCGTCCACATTTGTGACAGACTTGTAACCTTTTTGCTCTTCTCCTTTTAGAATATGAACTTCTTCCAAGACCGGGCATATATGAGTCAAATGAAATTGAGGACTCACCTGCTAATCGGACCTTTGCTTCAATTATCCAAATAGTACATCTTCTGGCATACCCTTGTGCATTAACATTCTCAATCTCTCACATCGAACTTTGTAGATTTTTCTCAGAGCATTTTGAGGAAGAGAAGGAAAATGTTTTCTCAGGTTTGAAAGAATGACATCCATTTTGAAGGAGAAGAAGGGTTCAGTTATTTTGGGAAACTGAAGAATAAACCGACTCAAGAGTCACGGAGTACCGTATCCGCCACTTAACCGGCAACGCAAAGAACTCAAGAACTTGGTTTTCCAGGAATGATTGAGTCTTTGTCCATTAACCTTAAGCGCATTACCATTCCTAGGATCCTCAGTATCTGATGCTGAGAGGATACGCGTGTCTGACAACAAAAGAACCACGCCACCTAGATCTCAATTTTCCAAGGAGTAGGTGCAGATGATAATCTCAAAGCAGAACTTTTTGACCAATTTCCGCAGCTTTTGCAAAAGGTGTAACAGACCTTTAATAAAGTAGGCCAATAAAATCCATACTGCAAGATTTTCGCAGTTGTTGTCGCTGAAGAAAAAATGACCTCCACATGCTTCTGAGCGACTCTACCTACCTCATTGTCGGGCACACAGCTGTTTTTTTTTTTTTTTTTTTTTTTTTTTTTTTTTTTTTTTTTTTTTTTTTTTTTTTTTTTTTTTTATTCATAATGCGGATGGAGAAGGTTCATCACTCCACTTCGCATTTCTCGGAAGTTCATGATCTTGTTTGAGGCGGTGTCCATTTACGATGAAAGCTTTGGCGGTGACCTCACTTTTAATCCGAATGACACTGAAGGAAAAGCATTAGTAACAATAAATGGTCCATCCCATCTAGACCTTAATTTACAGGCATGAGTCGGAGGCGGGAGTTATAGAGGAGAACTTTTTGACCAATCTCAAATGTTTTCCTCGAATCAACTTATCATGGAAGGCTTTGGTCTTCTCCTTATAAAGTTTGGAACTTTCATATGCCTCCAAGCGGATCTCCTCCAATTGCAGCACTGCAGCCTTCCTCTCCAAACCTGCTTGATCTAGGTCCAAGTTGCACCTTTTCACCGCCCAGAATGCTCGATGCTCAATTTCCACCGGTAGGTGGCAGGCTTTTCCAAAAATAATTCGATACGGAGACATCCCGATTGGTGTCTTATAAGCAGTCCGGTAAGCCCATAAAGCATCCTCAAGCCTCTTGCTCCAGTCCTTTCTGTTAGGTTGAACATTCTTCTGGAGTATCTGCTTAATTTCTCTGTTGGAGACCTCGGCTTGCCCATTGGTTTGGGGGTGGTAAGGTGTAGAAACCTTGTGTTGGACTCCATACTTCTTCATCAAAGCCTCCATGCTTCGATTGCAAAAATGTGAACCTTGATCACTAATGATGGATCTCGGGACTCCAAACCTACGAGAAAATCGTGATCTAATAAAATCCACAACAACTTTAGAATCATCGGTCCGAGTGGCCTTAGCCTCCACCCATTTAGATACATAATCCACAAAGAAGCGTAATGTAAACAAAACCAAATGATACAGAAAAGGACCCATAAAGTCAATACCCCAAACATCAAAAATCTCACAGAATAATAAGGGTTTCGGGGCATTTCATTCCTACGAGAAGTATTCCCTGTTCTCTCGGCATTGATCACAAGATTTGCAAAACATATATGCATCATGAAATAGAGTGGGCCAATATAATCCGAGTCTAAAACTTTCCTAGCAGTCCGTTGAGGACCGAAGTGGCCGCCACATGCAAGTTTATGACAAAAGCTAAGAATGGAATGGAATTCATCATCGGCACACACCTCCTAATTACTTGGTCACCGCAAAATCTCCATAAGTAAGGATCATCCCACACATAATACTTTGACTCACTTTTCAATTTATCAATCTTAGCCTTAGTGAAATGTGCAGGTATTCGTTAGCAACCAAGAAATTAATCCAATCAAGCAAACCAAGGGATGTTGCCTTGCAGCTTGAAAAGTTGCTCATCGTGGAAAACATCATGGATGGGAAAAACATCTGCCTCCCTTTCAATTCGACTCAAGTGATCAGCCACCAAATTCTCCGCTCCACTCTTGTCACGGATCTCAATATCAAACTCCTGGAGGAGCAACATCCACCTAATCAACCGGGGCTTGGCATTGGGCTTTTTCAGGAGAAACTTCAATGCTGCATGATCTGAAAACACAACACACTGGAACCAAGCAAATATGATCGAAATTTATCTAAAGCAAAAACAATTGCTAAAAGTTCCTTTTCAGTTGTGGTGTAGTTGATTTGTGCAGGATCTAAAGTTCTCGAAGCATAGGAAATGACATGAGATACTTTACCGACCCTTTGTGCAAGAACAGCTCCCAATGCATAATTAGAGGCATCACACATCAGTTCAAATGGAAGTGTCCAATCCGGCGGTTGGATGATAGGTGTACTGGTCAATGCCTGCTTCAATTGATTGAAGGCATCCTGGCACTTCTTGTCAAAGTGAAACTCCACATCTTTTTGCAGTAAGTTGGATAGCGGAAGTGCAATTTTGCTGAAATCCTTTATGAACCGCCGATAGAAACCTGCATGACCAAGGAAAGAACGAATCTCCCGCACGCATGTGGGGTAAGATAGGCATGAAATAACATCTATTTTTGCAGGATCTACCTCAATACCCTCATGAGATATCACATGCCCTAAGACTATACCTTGTTCTACCATGAAATGACATTTCTCAAAATTTAGAACGAGGTTAGTCTTAATGCATCTATGCAAGACCCGAGCCGACTATCTAAACATGCATCAAAGGAAGATCCATAGACGGTAAAATCATCCATAAATACGTCCATGCAATTTTCTAAAAATCGAAAAGATACTTACCATACACCTCTCGAAAGGTGCCCGGAGCGTTGCATAGACCAAAGGGCATCCTCCCGTATGCAAATGTGCCAAATGGACAAGTGAAAGTAGTCTTCTCTTGGTCTTACGGGGCTATATGAATCTGAAAATACCCCGAATATCCATCCAGGAAACAATAATGTGACTTGCCGCCTAACCGCTCCAACATCCGATCAATGAAGGGCAGCGGAAATGATCCTTTTCGGTAGCCTGGTTGAGCCGCCTATAATCAATGCAAACTCGCTAACCTGTTTTGAACTCGTGTGGGCACAAGCTCATTGTCTCGATTCGCAACCACTGTGACCCCACATTTCTTGGGAACCACTTGCACGGGCTCACCCATTGACTGTCAGATATGGGATAAATAATGCCAGCTTGAAGTAGCTTTGTAACTTCCTTCTTCACCACATCTAGAATCAGGGGATTTAGTCTTCTTTGGGGCTGTCTAACTGGTTTGATCCCTTCTTCCAATAAAATCTTATGCATGCATGTGGAGGGACTAATACCAGAATATCTGCAAGAGTCCATCCGATGGCTTGCCTATTCTGCCTCAAAATCATGCAGTAATTTTTCTTCTTGATCAGGTTGTAGGTTTTTAGCAATGATCACCGGAAGTGTCTCACCATCTCCCAAATATGCATATTTAAGATGGTCTGGTAAAGTCTTCAACTCCAAGGATGGAGGTTGTACAATGGAAGGTAACAAGTGATCGAAAACAACTAACTCAAAGAACATTAATTTCAAAGATGGTATCGACTCTCATTCTTAATTGTTGCATCATCGAGTCAGTATCATTACTCATAATGTAATAAATCTCAAGACATGCAAAGACATGGTTCAACATCACAAGTGGCACATGTATCACAAGAAACAGAACCAAGATAGTCAACAATATCGGGAATTCAAAGATATAAATCAAGATAGACATCATCAACCAAAGATCTCAATCATATCAACATGGAAAACAGAATGCTCCTCTAGGGGGTGTCTCATGGCATCAAAAATGTTAAATTGTACCAAATCGTCGCCAAACTCCATAGAAAGTGGTGCCAAAGCATGCACGTCTATCTTGGTCTTGGCGGTCTTGAGGAATGGTCTCCGCCTAGAATCAATGGAGCATGGTTTGTTGGAGACTCATCTTCCATGTCCGAATGTAGAAATCATTGGAAAAATCAACTCATTCACCCGAACTAACACATCTTCCAAAGACACCTGCAGGATGAGCAAAGTGGCTCTATTCGCCAACCGAATCACGATACCGGTGGGTTGCAAAGTACCGATGTTTAAACACTTATACACCGACATGGGCATGACATTGATCGAAGCACCCAAATCTAGCATTGCATGCTCAAATCTAGAGTTGCCAATTGTGCAAGAAATTGTGAAAGTTCCAGGATCTTTGCATTTCTCGTGGCATGCTTGGCGTAATCATTGCAGTAAACATTTCTTCCCATGCCGATCTTCTCATCCCCTTTCAACCTTCTCTTAAGTGCACAACTCCTTGAGAAATTTAGCATATTTTGGAATTTGCTTGATTGCATCTAGGAGGGGAATATTGATTTCCACTTTCCCGAATGTCTCCATGACTTCTTTTTCCATTTCTCGCTTGCATTGTTCTCTTGGATTGTGTGATCCTATTTGGAAAAGGTAATGGAATGGCAACATCTGAATTCTCTCGCAATTTTCTTCAAGGGTACTGCATTTCCGGATTTGAATTATCCATTTCCGCCGTTTTTGGTCAATTTCGATTCTTTGTAAGGTTGGAACATCAACTTCTTTGCCACTTCTCAAGGTAATTGCACTTACGTTGCCTCTTGGATTATTGATTGTTTGTGAAGGCAATTGGCTAGAACCTTGACTCTTTAGCTCGCTCACAAGTGGTTGCCACCGCCCAATTTGAGTTTGTAAATTCGAATGTTGGCACCGACGTTCACTGAACCGAATGTTATTTGTGGCCATTTGTTTCATCAGTCTTCCAATGATGGCTCGTGGAGTGGATTGGACAGACCGCCGAATGTTCTTCGTTGTCCGAATGCGGGGGTATTTGTTGGTATTTGTTGCTTGGACAATTGACTTGGTATCTAAATTGTTGCAATTTCAATAATTTGTTGTTCTTGGCTAGGATTCCCATATCTCAAATTGGGATGGTCTCGCCAACCAGATTATAAGTACTAGAAAATGGATCATATCTAGATTGTTTCGTTGTTTTCGATATTGGGGTCTACCAGGAAAAACACCAGTTGCAAAGCAACACATTGATCCGGGAAAGGCGGGACCATCTTCCCGAAGTGTAGGGCATGAATCAAGAGGGATGAGATGAATTAGAGCAAATTCCACACACCGATGCAGTCATCTCGCATGGGTGGTTGTTGACCCATTGCTATCCGTCTTACCAAAGAAGTCAATTCATCTAGTCTGTGTTCCATTCTTTGTTGGTCCATATGAGATGCTTGAATTTCATTAACTCCTCTGGTTGCGGTGATGATCCGCGAGCCAAACTGTTGGGTATTGGCTGCCATGTTTGCTATCAGATCTCTTGCAGCGGTAGGAGTTTTGTCTACTAAGGCTCCTCCGAGGCAAGCATCGATCATGCTTCTATCATTTGGCAGCAAACCCTCATAAAAGTATTGAATCAAGAGCTGGTCACTAATTTGGTGATGAGGGCAGCTTGAACACAACTTCTTGAATCTCTCCCAGTATTCATGCAAAGTCTCACCAGACATCTGTCTGATGCCACATATATCCTTCCTAATTGCAAAGCAGCCTCTCGAGGCAGGGAAGAATCTCTCCAGAACAACCTCTTCATGTCATTCCAACTTCGACCGAACCTGGTGAAAGATAAAACAACCAATCTTTGGTCGCATCGACAAGTGAGAAGGGAAATGCCCTTAACTTGATGTGTTCCTGAGATGCCTTGTGGCTTCATGGTTGAACACACAACATGGAACTCTTTCGTGTGCTTATGAGGATCTTCACCCGCAAGACCATGAAACTTTGGTAACAAGTGTATCAAACCAGATTTTAACTCAAAATCTGCATCAAGATCGAGATATTGAATGCACAAAGATTGGTAAGATACATCAGAGCAAACAAGTTCCTTAAGGGTTCTATTATGCATGTTATCACCATGATTTCGGGATTACTTAAGTTATCGTGTTCACTCCCAAAATTTGGTTCAGAATTAACTCGAATTTATCACACGAGCTCTAATTAATCTATGCAAGGTCTTATCAATCTCGGGATCAAGATCAAGCAAGATATCGGGATTGGACCTAGTCATGCATCAACTAAAGCACAAAAACACAAAAGCGCAACTAAGCAAAATACACTAAACAACACTCAAAATATGCAAAAATAAATCTAGTTAATATGTCTAAACATTTTTAAAAATTATGGAATCAACACAGAACAAAATCTACATAAAAATGAAACTAGAAAATGTAATAAAAAATATTAAAAAATTGAAAAAGTGGTCTAAATGATAGAATTTCGAAAAACCAGGGGTGACCTCACAGTTTACTGTGAGTCTTGTTTATCAGGCTGTTTTCCTTCAACCGACCAAGTTTCAGCTCATTCTGGGCATGTTGCAGTTCGAAAATTGCAATAGTTACCCGTAATCAATTGTTTTCCGTCTTTCCTAAATCGAAAAATTCAAAAGCTAGGATAAAAATGTTAGTATGGTATGAACAATGTTAGTAAATGAAAAATAACTGTTAGAATAGGTAAGAAAGAACAAAAATTAGTAAGGTTACTCAAAATGAAAAGATTACACCTACGAGTTCCCCTATAGGCCAAAATTTTGACGAGAAATGAATAAAATTATAACCGAAGTTATTAACTAAGTTTGCAGTATAGTGAACAACACCGGATCGTCTCCTCAAGGATCGTAAATGCAATTTGATCAAATCAAGTAAAAGTTAGAAAAAGGGGGGTTTTGATTGTTCAAGGATTACAATGACAAGATCTGAAGAAAAATAACAATTAAAAGAATAGTCAATTCAGAAATCTATCCGAGATTGGGTGGATTCAATCATAGACCTTTCAACAAACACCTGAAATACATTTGAATGGTTAACTTGGATCTAACCGAGATCTCTCGCATGATCCGAAATTCATACTAGACAATCGTCTTAATTCAATTGACAAGTGATAAACACAAATCTGCAATCGCACCATTCATGTAAATATATGTCAATTTAAGCACCGAATTCAATTAACCTAGGCACAAATCAGTAACCTAACCTCTTCAATTACGTGATTAGTTTAGATCAATCAGTTCTAAATTTCATCACAATACTTAATCTTAAACCAAGATCAAATCAGATCAAACATAAACAAATTACCATTCATGCATTCAAGATTAAGAGAACAAGAAGAAGAAGAAGAGAAGAGGAATTCAAATATAAATCAAATACATTACATAACCAAGGTCTCAAGAATCCAAGCCACAATCTCTTCAAGAGTCCCGAATTGACTAGAAGTGACTTAGCTCTCCATTACAACGAAGGAAAAATATACAAGAACTATGAAAAGCTATTTCTAACACTAAGTGTATGTTGTGTTTAGAGCTCTCCACATGCTTCCTTTTATAGAGGATTCAGAGTAGTAGTAGATGGGTAGATGAGATTAGTAGGTGGAATTAGTAGGTGAGCTTGGTAGGTGAACTTGGTAGGTGAGCTTGGTAGGTGAGCTTGGTAGGTGAGCTTGGTAGGTGAACTTGGTAGGTGAGCTTCCTTGTCTCCGAAAGTATTCATTGCTGAACTCATTGATTTCGTCATTGTTGAGCCAAATGGTCTTCATGAAAGTTCTAGGAAATTGTCTAAGCTTTCCAATGGCTCTGGAAGCACCCAAAAATTCGTCCTACAGCCCAAGATATGACCCAATTACTACAGACTGCTCAGGACCAGTTTCAGCACCTCTGTTTTGACTTTCAGACCCAATATCTCCATCAAGGAGCCCGAATCAAGTTTTGTGTTTGTCATGAAAGTTGTACATATGGGTCTTAACTTTCAGATCACCAATTTTCAGCCCATTCTATAAACCCAAACTCGAATTATGTTCTGGTTACTACACACTGTTCGGGTTCCAGTCACAAATCCCGTATTCTGATTTCCATGCCCAATTAGCTCCACTAAATGTCTGAATTTGACTTTGAGCTCTTCATCAAAGTTGTAGAGCTCTCTTTTATCTTTCCTACAAGGTAAAATTCATAATTATCAGACATTTAGAACTCAAGATATGGCCAAAATACAGAAACAGTGTAAGACTCGAATAATGCTGAAAAATCAATTAAGTCCGATTCGAGTTCAAACTTACAAAACATAATCAAATTCAGTCAATTAAGTACATGAAGAGTGTAAATGACTAATAATGAGGGTTTCTTAATGAATAAAATATGTGATTATCAGTGTACATATTTTTCTTTCCCTTTTTTTTTCTTTTTCTTACTTAAACTAATAATAAAGAGAGAATAATAATTACAAATATAATAAAATCAACATAGAATTGAAAATCATACATTCACAATATATATTATATACATCAGCCTGTCTAATTACATCATAAATTATACAAAAAACAAAATATGAACCCACCTGAATTGATACAAATATACACCCATTAAATACGGCAAAACATCAAGCTTCCCCAAAAAGATAAACGGTTAGTCATTAGTAGCCACCGACAGTATCAACCCCTAAGACTGACGAGAAGGGACCGTAGCTGGGTCCTCCTTAGGGTCTTCCTCCTCCGATGAAATTATCATTGGAGCGACCGAATTTCGAGCAAAAGCCCGAGCAGTGGAGAGGAAAGAGTCCTCTTGTGAGGGGTAGTACATATCAGCCCGCATATCCCTAACGGGTAGGTAAAACTTCAAAATGACAAAAGCAGTGAAATCGAAAACTGGTGGGTCATGGCAACCCCAAGCTAAAGACACCGTCAGCTCCCTACAGTAAACACATCGGTCCGTCTGCACATGTATATGCCAGCAATCGGGCCCTCCATGGAAGGTCATCCTGATGTACCCCAAAAATCGGCGTGGGCGTGGCGACATCCTCAGTAAGCTCTAGTCGTAGTGCGGCCAAAAACTCGGAAACTCAGGTGTTTCCTCCTCTTCCTCACGAACATCTTCTCAGTAGTACACACACCGACAAAAATATAGAAAATACAAAAAGAGGTGAGACACCCAGCTTTCATTACCAATATGGTAGTGAGAAAACAGAATGGCGTTGGACGCGCACATATCAACACAGTTCAAATATCCAATCACAATGATAATTAAAACTTACAGTAAAAGCAGAACAATAATAAATAACAGTAAGGATCCGCAATATTAGGCAGACAACATCAATATTTCCAACAATCAACAGTTCAAGTAATCAGAATGTTATTGTAGTAATAAGAACAAGTATTTTTCCGCAGTTATAAATGCTCATGCTTAATGAATTATGAGACTGACAGCTCACAATGCAAATGGTACCAAGTTCCTACTCCATGGAGCTAGACATAAACATTTTCGGAGTGAATGATTAAGGAGTTATGCCAGTATCTCGTTAGCCTTAAAAAGTGTATGCTCCTCTCATAAAAATATTTGCGCAATACGGCTTATACATGGCACCTCAACAGTTGATCGCGATATAGGACAACGTCTCAGTCTAGATCGTCGGTGTGTTTGCATCGGTCTATCCCACGGCCCCAGTGGAGCTACCACTGTCCATTGTGAGACACCCGCACCCCGACGCCCCTAGGGCCAACCACTATGACCCTACGCTTAGTCTACTCGCACCCGCACATAAGTGTTATTCAAACTCCTAGGCATACATCGCCTTTCCAACAATGTCCAACGGAAAACACATATGCATGACAACACAATGCACATCATGTATGTTTATCAATGATACACTTATCATAAAATATATCACAATGGCATATATTTATTTCTCAATATCAAATTATCATGATTTCATCGAATACCTAGTTCCACAAAGGAACTCACAACAACATAGAACCAATTCTCAACATCAACATCTATACGTATATGGTTCATCAATTATTACAAGTCCATATTATGGATTTACATTTTCAAAGTCTTAAGCTTTGATCAATTATGAAAAATTTAGGTCAAATAGCCCTTAATAACCGTGGCCCTCTTAAGAGTTATTACTAAATTTAATTTTTTTTCCCATCTCATTATAGATTATGTATATTCCTAAATTCTTAATTTCCAACAATGCACCAAGACATCATTAGCCTCAAAATTATTCTCTAAAATTGTGGCCTTCCTAGGTCACTAAGATTCCAATTTTTTTTCACATTATACATTAGTTACTTGATACCTAATCACTTAAATTTTATTTCACCCAAAATCAATCCAATCCCTTAAATTCCAAGCCAAAACTGTGACCTCACCCTAGTGTAGAAAACCCTCAAATTTTCCATTCATTCATTCTAACATTTCCAAACATTCCAACACCACCAATGCATTCAAAATCATTATTAAATCATCAACATCAATTAAGAACACATACACATGTAAAATCATCAATTAAAGCAAGCATACAATTATGGATTTCTCCATCAAACAATCACACAAAGTCTCCTCACCACCAATAATGGTAGAAGTGAGTAAATCTCCCTCTTACCTAAAGGAAGAACACGAAAATGGTCTCCTATTGGCTCCATGGTGGTTTCGATTTTGAACTTCCAAAATCCTAAAATTTTCCAACACAAAGAATCAATATTAAGCTTGGTAAAAGATGGTTCTTTGGTCTCCAATGAAGCCATAGACCACAAAAATGGAGAGAAGAAAGAAGAAAAATGGAAACTTTACCTTAAAGTTTGAAGCTTTGCCTTGGAAGACAATGGAGGTGAAGATGGATTTTGAAGAAATTTCCTAAATAGAAAGTGTAAAGGAGGTTGAGGTGAGTGTAGAAATGGTGTTAATGAAGAGAAAAGTGAAGAGAAATGGTCACTAATGGTGGTTGCAAACCCATGACCAAGGAGGAGAAGAAGAGAGAAAATGAAGATGAAATCTAGAGAGAGAAATGGATAGATGAAAAATGACATTTTTGGAGTGAATGTGTTAAGTGAAGGAAGCAAAAATGTTGCTTCCCATGGGCCACATTGCCGCATCAATAGAGAGGAGAGAGGGGGAAAATTTGGCTTCCCCAACAAGTCAAGGGTAGCTTAGTCTTTTGGTGGTCAAAGCTTTTTTAAGAAGCTTTAATTAAAATACACTAAATTTGAATTAAAGTGGATTTGATTAGACATAAAGTGGATTATATTAGGATAATGTGATAGGATTTTTAATACATGGTATTATCCAATGGACAATTGTTACAGTTGACAGAAGTTAGTATTAATTATCCGACAGATAAAATTTATACAGTAACTTATAATTTTATCAGATAAAATTTCTCAAAAAATATGAAACCTCGTAAACCATGTCCAGTCTCGGGTTTAGTAAGATCCCCCGTCGACGTTTCCACAGATCAAGGTTTTCGGGAAAAATATCTCATTTTTCCGGCTCCGCTCAATTTGCACGCAAAATGAGAAATAATATTAAAATATTCTACGTTCTTAGAAAAATCCAGAAAAATTTCCAAAAATCACAAATATTATAAAATGAATATTTATAATGAAATAAATAAATTTTGGGGTGTTACATAGGTGATCAAGGTTTCCTTTTCTAAGCTTTGATGATGATTTTGGTGAGTTTTGATGTCCTTAGGGTTTTCTTGAAGGTGGAAGACGAAAATCAAGAACAAAGAAGCTTACTTTCTGGTGTTGTCTTCAATAGATAAGAGGGAGATTTACCCACTTCAACCTTTATTGGTAGTGAGGGAACCTTTGTCTGTTATTGATGGAGGAATCCTCAATGGATTGCTCTCTTTGTATGCTTATTTTTCATGTTATGTGTTTAATTGACTTGTATGAAAGTGTTGGTTGTTTTGAATGCTTTGATGATGTTGGATTGTTTGGATCAGATGAATAGAAAATTTGAGGGTTACTACCCTATTGAGGAGGCCACGGTTTTGGCCAAAAATTTTAAGGGTTTGGATTAATTTTGTGTGAAATGAAACCTATGTAATTAGGCAATAAATGATTGATGCTTGTAATGGATAAAATTGAGTTAGAAATGATCCTTGAGAGGCCACGGTTTTGAAGGGTTTCCTTGACCCAAAAATTGCATAATTGATCAAGATTTAGGAAATTACGGATGATGAATTCATAATATGGAATTGTGGTATGTGTTGAATCATATATATGAAATGTTGATATTGAGAATGAATTGTAAGATATTGTGAGTCCATGTGTGGGACTAAGTACTTGTTGATGTGTACTTGACTAAATTGTGGCAAGAAGTTATTGAGGATTGATTATATGCCATTGTGGTATGTTCCATGAGAAATATATATTGTTAATAAATATGCATGATATGCATTGTGTTATGAGGAACATACAATTGATGAACATATATGATGTACATTGAGTCATCATGCATATGTGAATGTCCGTTGGACTTTGATGGAAAGGTTGTATATGCCTAGGAGATTGAATTACACCTTAGTGCGGGTGCGAGTAGACTAAGCGTAGGTCATAGTGGTTGACCTTGAGGGCGTTGGGGTGTGGGTGTTCCACATGGACAGTTATGAGCTCCTCTGTGTCGTGGGATAAATCGATGCAAATACACCGATGATCCGGACCAAGACGTTGTCCTATATCGCGATCAACTGTTGAGGTGCCATGTATAAGCTATGTTGCACAAAATACTATTTTTATGTGAAAGCACTTTATTTTAAGGCTAACGAGATACAGGCATAACTCCTTGATCATTCTCTCCGAATGTTGACGTCTAGCTGCATGGAGTAGGATTTTGGTACTATATGCATTATGCATCGTCAGTCTCATACTTCATCTGGCATGGGTGTCCATAACTGTTAAATTATCTCTTTTAATGTTGTAATAATCATCTGATTATTGAACTGTTTACTGCCTGAGATATCATTGTTATTTCTCTGTTATTGCTTATTTTATTACTACTTATTGTTGTTTCTCTTTTATTGCTTATTCCATTATTACTGTTGATAAATATATATGTTGTGATGTTATGTAGGCGTCCTGCGCCATTCTGTTTTCTTGCTGCCATATTGGTATTGAATGTTAGGTGTCTCACCTCTTTCCTGCATCCTTGCATTTCTATTTTATATTATATTTAATAAAAGATCGCGAAGAAGATAAAAATGGACCACACCTTGCTGATTGGACTGGGTCGATTCATTATTTTCGATATGGCATCTGTACGAGATTTTTGGTTACGCACAGGTGCAACTTCATGGGGGCTTTGATACCTGACTTGTCGACTAAGACTCTGAGTGTCACATATATAAGGGTTGGACTTTGTCTGCTAGTAGTACCTATCCCAGGGTTACTACTTTCCCTATTTAGTGCTTTTGTACCCGTCATCTTTTATTTGAATATGTAAGTACTATGTTTCGTAATTTCAGTGTTTTGTGTTAAGGATGAATATATTATATATGAAACATACTTTTTCTTTTGTTAGTTGTATTTTTATGGTTGGGTACTAAATATGCTTCATCTCGGGGCTCATACTTTCTATCTATGTATATTGGAAATTTTTGAAAAGATTCTTGTTGAGACTGTGACACATTTGGATTTAGTGACTGTAGTGTAATGACGATTGTGCCGTAGTTATTAGATCTAGGGGTGTTACACCTAAATTAACTCAAAATGTCACAAAATTTAGCGAATATGTTAAATTAGTATTAAGCTACCTCTGTAACCTTATACAAGCCTAACATGTGTAAAAAGAGGATGTTACAGCAACCCAAGTTCAAAGAGTTACCCGTGAAAGGTGAAAAACAAATTCCTTCAAATGTGAAAGCACCCAAAATTGAATTGAAACCTCTACCTAAGGGTTTAAAGCATGCTTTCCTTGGTCCAAGTGATACTTTTCCTATTATTATCTCATCTGAATTGTTTGAGTCTCAAAGTGAGAAATTAATTCGAGCCCTAAGTGAGCATAAGTTAGCTTTAGGTTGGAGCATTGTTGATATAAAATGTATTACTCATCTGGTTTGTTCTCATAAAATTAATTTGGAGGAAGGTAAATGGTCAACGGTTGAAGCCTTAACTAGAGTGAAAGGATCTAGATGTAGAAGAGACTTTGGTAGACAATTCTGTCTACCAAAGTTAAGGTAAGCTCTTTTTTTTAGTATTTTGTTTGTTTTTTTATTGAGTCAGTGTAACACCCCGAACTTTCTATCTTAGAAACAATAATTTTGACAGTTAACAGAATTTTACTATTTAGTGATTTCTGTGTGCTGTAAAATTATTTTGAACATTTCGTCTATATATTTGATCATTTTAAGTAATTTGCTCGGTGTCAGCGAAATAATAATTTTTGGGCCGAAAAATTTTTACGTAATTTAATTATTACTGAAAAGTCTTAATTATTTTATGTAATCTGATTTGATATTTGTGAATTTTCTAATTTTTATGATTTTGTAAATGATTATGAAATTTTTACTGTTTGTGGGCCCCAGGGGGTGTATATGGGCCCAGGTGGCCATACGTGGGCCCAGGTGGGTCCCGCAAAGTGAAAATTTTTCTACACATAGAAAAATTTCTACTATGTAGATGGAGACAGGGGATCTTACTAAACCTGAATCCAGAAACAGTTTTAGAAAATTTCTTTTACAATGTTTTATACTGTATTTAATTATCAGACGATAAAAATACAGTAAATATATTCTTTCGTGAGGTTATAACAGATAAAAATAAAATTCTATACTGTTAAGTCAACATTGGTGGTTTGGATATCCACCATCAATTTAATCACCGTTGGAGATTTAATCTTGATTTAATCAACGGTGGAGATTTGATCTTAAAAGTGAATAGGATCAATTTAATCGTTGGATGGAAATTAAATCAAGGGTAGAGATTTATTCTAATAAAATGGCTATGACCATTATCAACCCTTGGATGTAAATTTAATCAATGGTGGAGAAGGATCATTAATGACCATTGGATTTGGATTTAGATCAATGGTGGAGAATTGGTCATCAAAAATGACTACAACCATTTTGGACCCTTGGATGTAAAGTTTGAAAGTGTAATCTTAACCCTTCATTTTGGAGACACATTCAATGGTTAGGATTGCAAGCCAAAAATGATCCAATGGCTCAAATAAAGTCTTCCATCTATAACCTAAACCTAGTAGCTATTTTTAATCCACACCATTCTTTTAATTAAAGGTTAAGATTGCCTAAAATGATGGCTATGAAATTTGTCACATTTTGGAGTGCATGAAGAGGGGGGATGACTTTGGAGGCTTAAGGCAATAGCCAAGTTTCAAGACCACCAATTATTTTCCTATTGATCATTAATGATCATTCCAAAAGGCTATAGTTTTTCAAACTTCACTTTCCGCCTTTCTCCATGCAAGCTACGACCATGCATAGCTTTGAAGACCAAATAATTCATTTCTACACTTCACATTATCACATCTTCACTTTTTCACTTAAGTTTCAAGAAACAAACCAAAGAAAACTCCATTTTCTCTCCCTAAGAAGACCATTCGGCCAAGCATCTTAAATCTCTCCTCCATCAGTCTTTAATTTCATAAACCGAGTTTCTTGAATCCTTACCTTATTCTAAGCAACTTTCATGTTGAAGACTTTCTCTAAATCTTCCATCTTGAAGGACTTTTACTAAGATCAAGTTATAGAGTTTTTGTTGTTGAAGTATAAGGAAACTTCATTTATTCTTTCTTTTTCATGTTCTAAACCATGCTTGATCCATAGTTCCTCTTATTCAAGCTTGATATACTAATTTCTTGTGTTTGTTTCATGTTTAAGAAATTTGTGTTGGTGGAGATCTTGTTCAAAATACAAAGCAAGGAGCTTTAGAGGATCTTCAAGAGGTAAGAGGGAGATCCATCTCACCAACCAAGCATGGTGGTGAGAGATGATTTTATATTTAATGGATGGTAAATTCATGTGAGGATTCATATCCATGGTCATGTAATAATTTGTGTGTGTTATGTGCTTTGATTATTTTTGCCTATGCTTGATATGCTTTGCATGATTTAATTGTGTATGCATGCTTAGTATGATTTTTATTTGCTTATATGGTATGCTTATAATATGCATGATGATATATGTTGAATATATTATGATGGATGTATGTTGAAATAAGAAATTTTGGCTCCAAAGGCCATAGAGAAGGTCACGATTTTGGGTTTCCAAAACTAGGTTTTTATTGAAATTTTTCAAGAACAATGGAGTTAATTTTTAGTCCTTAAACTTAAGCAAATTTTCGGCCAAGACACCAACCAATTTGGTGTTCACAAAATTATATTTTCATGAATGATAAAATTGAATGATTTGAGAAGTAAGGAAAATAAACAAAAGGGTTTGTTTTACAAAAATAATGCACACGATTTTTGAGTTGTATTTTTATTAATTTATTTTGTGTAGAAACAAGAATGGAATTTATTTAAGTTAGAAGAAAAATATTTCATAGTTTCAATGGCCATCTATAAGGTTTTGATAATTTAGAAAAAATGTTTTAATGTTATAAAATTCAAGAATTTTCAAATATGAATTTTGGAAAGGGAATTAAAGTGTTATCAATTAAGTGAAGTGGAATTTTCATAAATAAAAGAAAAAGGAGATTGAAAGTGTTGAACTTCAAATTATTTTAAAGAGAATTAATTTTTAGAAGTGATTTAGAAATATAAAAGAAAACGTTTGTAACTTAAATTTACTAACGTAGAATTTATTTATTGGGTTTTGGAAAACGTTAGGAAATTTAAAGTTAGAAACAGTAATTAAATCAACTAAATGTGATTTTGTAAGATTAAATCAATAAAAAGTGATTTTGAGAAAATATATTACGGAAAAGATTTTTGACTAAGAATAAGAAGGGAAGAAAGTAAGAAATTATATTATTGTAAGAAAAGTCCAAAATAATATTTTTTTTAAGTTAAGAAATATTTTACGAAGGGTAAAAACGGTGAAAAACGATTTACATAACTCAAAAATGTAATTTTTAAGTTACGCGATTTGAAAAATGTTAAAATATTTCTACGTGATTTTTAAAGCGTTTAAATATGTTACACGATCATAGTGTGGTAGAAAAATCGCTATGCGATTTAAAAACAAAAGAATATTTTTACGCAATTTAGAATACAGTAGAAAATGGTTACGCAATTTTTAAATGTAACAGAAAATGTTACAAATCATTGTTTATGTAACAAAATATTACGTGACTGTGAAAACGTGACAAAAATATTTTGAGAATGAGAAAAACATGGTAATGTGATTTTGCTGTTAATTATACAGTGAACTTTACAGTTAAAATCAGTATACACTGTACAAGAAATTGAGAAGTTTGCCTATAATTGGCGTTAATACACGAACGTAAAACAGTATTTGAACCTGGTATGAGAAATTATGTGATTTACCTTTGGTTGGTAATTGGTGCATTTCACATGCATTGAAAATGGTCCGATGGACTGTATATGGCTAATTGCCTAGGAGAAACGTACACCTCTTGAGTGGGTGCGATACGCGTAGTGTAGGTCACTTGTTGACCTTGGGAGCATCAGGGTGCGGGTTGCTTGCAATGGACAGTTGGTAGCTCTTCTGTACCATGGGTTAGACCGATGTAACACACTAATGATCCGGACCGAGACACTATTCTTAATCGAGATCTGATAAAGACTGTCGTGCATGTGCTAGATGTGCAAGATATAATTATAGCACTTGGTCTAAGGCACGTGGTACCGGCAGATCTTTTCGATCAATTTCTCCGACCTGAGTTTAGCTCCATGGAGTAGGAAATCGAGTCTATGTGTTCATGCATTAACATAAATGCCTACATCTATGAAATATTGATTATGACAATTGTACTTTTTAAAATATCTGCTTAGTGTAGATGGCATTTCCTGTAATTATTAAATGTTAATTTTGATCAACAATATGTTGATGCCATATTTGTAATATGATGTGTTTATATGGCATGTTTTTATGTTATCTCTATGCTACCATGTTAGTATTGGCGTAGGTGATCTCACCTCTTTGTATGTATATTTTTATATTGTATTTATAATTGGCTGAAGACATTGAGAAAGAAATAGTACAAGAAGGAGAAGAAGAACTACTTCTCACATCTGGGAACGCAGAATTTTGAGAAGACGGAGATGCCCAACTTTCTAGGATACGTGACGTTACAGTTTCGTGGAGGTTCGGAGGCGTGACATGTCCATTTGAATCGACAGTGTATATTTTATATAGAGGACCTGAACATTACTTACAGTAAGCTTTATCAAGGGAACCCCTACTTTAGTATCAATATTTATGTACAGTTAGAGTTTTCACTATCCATTAAGCAGTACTGGGGAGCTTACTACTGTACTCCTAGTGCGATAAGTATCGTGTCGTCTGCGCGGACACCTGTCCGTAGAGCTTCACGTAATAACGGATTCCTATCTGCTGAGGAATCTGAGGAGGACCCATCTGAGGGTTCTGCTGTTTAGTCAGACTTGGGCAATTATGTGAGTCTTAAATTATGTTTAACTACTTTGAGAACTTGGTCTGTATATAAATAATCCTGATAGAACTTTTGTTATGTATAATGATGTAAATTATGTGTGATGATGTATAATATTTTTAATTTCCGCTAAGTTTATTTTATTGTCATCAAAGAAGAAAAAAAAATTTTACAATTCGTATTTTTATCATAACATCACTTTTTATGATCTTGAGGGTATTTAGGTAATTAAGTAACATAAATGTGGCACCCTACGGTGGGTGTTACATTAGTTGGTATCAGAGCCCAAGTTAGAGTCTTTTTGGGGTTTGTGGTTAGGTTTGTCTTGTTTGTGTTGTGTGATTCTCTGTTATTGTTTTCTGAAAAGAAACAATATTGTTTGAATATTGACTTTACTTTCTTTGTATTATCCAGTTTGAGTAGAAAAAGCAATGACTGGACGAGGACGTGGACGTGGGAATAATAGAACAGATATGGAACTTAATGGGGATGATAATTTGAATATGGCTGTAGCTGTAGCAGCTATGAAACGAATGGCTGAAGTTATTGTGCTGATGAACGGAAGCTTACGTTAGCAACGTTTATGCTGGTAGGAGATGGTGAACGTTGGTGGGCAGGAGCTAGAAGACTGTTAGAAGTTGAAGGAAGGATGGTGATATGGCAACTTTTTAAGCAAAAATTTCCGGAGAAATATTTTCCAGCAAGTGTGAGGCATATGAAGGAAATGGAATTTCTAAGTTTACGACAAGGATTGATGTCCATAAGTGAGTATGCGGCAAAATTTGAAAGTCTGTCTCAGTTTTTGAGATATTTGCAGATGAACCCAAATGAGGGCTGGAAATGTAAGAAATTTGAAGAAGGATTGAAGCTGGACATAAAAAGAGCAGTGGCTACTCTGGAGATTAATCAATTTCCAACATTGATTGAAAAGTGTCGTAAAGCTGAAGAGATTGATCATCAACGTGCGGCAAGAAATAAGAATTTTGGACCTGCAAGGTTCCAAAAAGGGAAGAATAATCAAGCAAATCGCTTTCAGCAAAAGCCGTATGCAAAACCGGCAGGAGGTCAGAATAAGAAGCAATTTATGGGAGGAAGTTCTAGCAGTAATAAGGCAAGTCAAGCTGAGACTCCTATTCGATGTTTCAAATGTGGGAAGGATCATCTCACGAAGAATTGTCAACATAAGGAAGTTGTTTGTTTTAAGTGTGGAAAGCTTAGACATTTCTCCAAAGACTGTGATCAGATAAAGAAGGAATCCTCTGTGGGAAACGTCCGTACTGCCAGGCCACAGGCGGGTGGTCGTGTCTATACAATGAGCGGGGAGGAAGCCGCTAAATCTGAGGATTTGATAATGGAGGAGTGTACTATTAAAGGTAATCCTTTAACCATACTCTATGATTCGGGAGCAACACATTCTTTCATTGCATGTAATTGTGTGGAGCGTTTGGGATTGACTGTGACTGCATTGCCATATGATTTAAGTGTTGCTACTCCTACTGATAAGCCTGTGATTACTTCAAAAGTATGCTTGAATTGTTCTATTTGTGTTAGGGATAAAACATTTTATGTGGATTTGATCTGTTTGCCTCTTTCTAAGATCAATGTAATCTTGGGAATGGATTGGTTGTCTTCTAACCATATACTAATTAATTGTTCGAATAAGACATTAGTATTTCCTGAGACTAAGGATTCTAGATTCCTAACGACTACTCAAGTGGAAGCTTGTCTGAAGGAAGGAGATCGTGGGTATTTATAATTATCTTCTTTGGAAGGGCAATGTGAAGATGTCTTGAAGGATATTTTCATGGTCAATGAATTTCCTGAGGTATTTCCTGAAGATATACTTGGACTACTGCCAGAAAGGGAAATTGAGTTTTCTATTGATCTAGTACCTGGAGCTGGACCGATATCTATAGCGCCCTATCGGATGTCGCCGGTAGAATTAGCCGAACTGAAGAAATAGCTGGAGGATTTATTGGAGAAACAATTTGTGAGACCTAGTGTGTCACCTTGGGGAGCTCCAGTATTGTTGGTAAAGAAGAAGGACGGAACTTCTCGTCTATGTGTAGACTATCGGCAATTGAACAAGGTTATGATTAAGAATAAATATCCACTTCCAAGGATAGATGATCTGATGGATCAATTGCGAGGAGCCGCATTATTTTCCAAGATTGATTTATGTTCTGGGTATCACCAGATACGTGTGAAAGTGGAGGATATTCCCAAGACTGCATTTTGGACGCGCTATGGGCATTATGAATATCTTGTGATGCCATTCGGTGTGACAAATGCACCAGCTCTATTCATGGACTTCATGAATAGAATTTTTCGTTTATACTTGGACAAGTTTGTTGTTGTCTTTATTGATGACATTTTAATCTATTCTCGAAATCAGGAGGAGCACGCTGAACATCTCAGAGTAGTTCTTCAGATTTTAAAGGAGAATAAGCTTTATGCTAAATTGTCCAAATGTGAATTCTGGTTAAGTGAAGTTCAATTTTTGGGACACATAATATCGAAGGATGGAATTGAAGTTGATGCTTCAAAGGTGGAGACAATTGTTAAATGGGAAAGACTAAAGACTGTAACAGAAATCCGTAGTTTTATCGGATTAGCTAGTTACTATAGACGGTTCATTGAGGGGTTTTCGAAGATTGCAGGACCTTTTACCTAACTTACACAAAAGAATCAACCGTTCGTGTGGACTGATGCATGCGAAGAAAGTTTTCAAGAGTTGAAAAGAAGATTGACTACTTCACCGGTATTGATTCTACCTGATCCAAACGAACCTTTCGAAGTATATTGTGATGTTTCATACCAAGGATTGGATTGTGTACTTATGCAGAATCGTAAGGTGGTAGCTTATGCTTCAAGGCAGTTGAAAAATCATGAGAGGAATTATCCGACTCATGATTTAGAGTTGGCGGCAGTGGTGTTTGCTTTGAAAATTTGGAGGCATTTTCTCTATGGAGCTACGTTCATTGTTTTTAGTGATCATAAAAGTTTAAAATATCTGTTTGACCAAAAAGAGTTGAACATGAGGCAAAGGCGTTGGTTAGAGTTTCTGAAGGATTATGACTTTCAATTGCAGTATCATCCCGGAAAGGCGAATGTCGTAGCGGATGCGTTGAGTAGAAAAATACTTAGTCCTTCTGTTATGATGATCAAAGAGAAGGAGTTGATAGAAGAATTTCGGGATATGCGATTATCTGTGAAATTGACGTCGGGCAAGATGCGTTTAAACATGATCACCATTTCAAATGATTTGATGGATAGAATTCGTGAAGGACAAAACAGTGATCAGTATTTGCAAGAAGCAAAAGAAGCAAAGAGCCAAGGAGCAGTGTTGGAATTTAGCGAAGGTGCTAATGGAATTTTGAAGTTTCAAGGAAGAGTTTGTGTGCCTAATGATCTAGATCTTAGGAGATTGATTTTGGATGAAGCTCACAGGAGTAAGTTGAGTATGCATCCAGGAGCCACAAAGATTTACCAGGATTTAAAACAATTATATTGGTGACAAGGAATGAAGAAAGATGTTGCTGAATATGTATCATCTTGTTTAGTGTGTCAGAAAGCTAAGATTGAACACCAAAGACCTTCGGGAATGTTGCAACCTTTGCCTATTCCTGAATGGAAATGGGATGACATCGCAATGAATTTTGTGTTAGGTTTACCAAAAACTCGAAAGGGTCATGATTCTATTTGGGTAATTGTTGATTGACTTACAAAGTCGGTGCACTTTTTGCCAATTAATATTAAATACTCAATGGAAAAGTTGGCCTAAGTGTACATCAGTGAGATTGTTAGACTTCATGGTGTACCATTCAGTATCATTTCGGATCGAGATCCGAGATTTACTTCAAGATTTTGGAATAGTTTGCAAGAATCGATGGGAACTAAACTACGTCTAAGTTCTGCTTACCATCCACAAATAGATGGTCAATCAGAAAGAACAATTCAGTCTCTAGAAGATTTATTGAGAGCTTGTGTTCTGGAGCAAACTTGAGGTTGGGATGAATTCTTGCCATTGATAGAATTCACATATAACAACAGTTTCCATTCGAGTATAGGGATGGCACCCTATGAGGCATTATATGGGAGGCGATGTAGAACACTGTTGTGTTGGTATCAGGACGGTGAGAGTGCTATGTTAGGACCAGAGATTGTCCAATAGACAACCGAAAAAGTGAAGATGATTCAAGATAAAATGAGAGTGACCCAAACTCGGCAAAAGAGTTATCTTTGATAAAAGGAGAAAATCTCTTGAGTTTGAAGAAAGTGACCATGTATTTTTGCGAGTGACGCCTATGACGGGTGTTGGATGAGTGCTTAAATCTAAGAAGCTCACTCCAAAATTTATTGGGCCGTATCAGATTTTACGTCAGGTAGGTCCGGTGGCATATTAGATTGCATTACCACCTTTTCTGTCAAATCTTCACAATGTATTTCACATATCACAACTACAGAAATATATTTCTGATCCTACTCATGTTATTGAGCCAAACACAGTACAGCTGAAGGAAAATTTAACCTATGAAACTTTTCCAGTAAAGATTGAAGATCGAAGGACAAAGCAACTTCGAGGTAAGGAAATTTCATTGGTTAAAATCATTTGGATTGATGTAAGTGGAGAAGCCACATGGGAACTAGAAGAAAAGATAAAAGAACAATATCCATATTTATTCTGAAAATGTGAAATCGAGTTTATCAAGTTTTTAGGATGAAACTTTTGTTAGAGGGGGAAAGTTGTAACACCCCGAACTTTCTATCTTAGAAACAATAATTTTGACAGTTAACAGAATTCTACTGTTTAGTGATTTCTGTGTGTTGTAAAATTATTTTGAATATTTCGTCTGTATATTTGATCGTTTTGAGTAATTTGCTTCGTGTCAGGGAAATAATAATTTTCGGGCCGAAAAAATTTTATGTAATTTAATTATTGCTGAAAAGTCTTAATTATTTTACGTAATCTGATTTGATATTTGTGAATTTTCTAATTTTTATGATTTTGTGGATGATTATGAAATTTTTACTGTTTGTGGGCCTCAGGGGGTGTATGTGGGCCCAGGTGGCCATACGTGGGCCCAGGTCGGTCCCGCAAAGTGAAAATTTTTCTACACATAGAAAAATTTGTACTATTTAGACGGAGACAGGGGATCTTACTAAACCTGAATTCAGAAACAGTTTTAGAAAATTTCTTTTACAGTATCTTATATTGTATTTAATTATCGGACGATAAAAATACAGTAAATATATTCTTTCGTGGGGTTATAACAGATAAAAATAAAATTCTATACTGTTAAGTCAACATTGGTGGTTTGGATATCCACCATCAATTTAATCACCATTGGAGATTTAATCTTGATTTAATCAACGGTGGAGATTTGATCTTAAAAGTGAATATGATCAATTTAACCGTTGGATGGAAATTAAATCAAGGATATAGATTTAGTCTTATAAAATGGCTATGACCATTATCAACCCTTGGATATAAATTTAATCAATGGTGGAGAAGGATATTAATGACCATTGGATTTGGATTTAGATCAATGGTGGAGAATTGGTCATCAAAAATGACTACAACCATTTTGGACCCTTGGATGTAAAGTTTGAAAGTGTAATCTTGATCCTTCATTTTGGAGACACATTCAATGGTTAGGATTGCAAGCCAAAAATGATCCAATGGCTCAAATAAAGTCTTCTATCTATAACCTAAACCTAGTAGCTATTTTTAATCCACACCATTCTTTTAATTAAAGGTTAAGATTGCCTAAAATGATGGCTATGAAATTTGTCACATTTTGGAGTGCATGAAGAGGGGGGACGACTTTGGAGGCTTAAGGCAATAGCCAAGTTTCAAGACCACCAATTATTTTCCTATTGATCATTAATGATCATTCCAAAAGGCTATAGTTTTTCAAACTTCACTTTCCACCTTTCTCCATGCAAGCTACGGCCATGCATAGCTTTGAAGACCAAATAATTCATTTCTACACTTCACATTATCACATCTTCACTTTTTCACTTAAGTTTCAAGAAACAAACCAAAGAAAACTCCATTTTCTCTCCCTAAGAAGACCATTCGGCCAAGCATCTTAAATCTTTCCTCCATCACTCTTTAATTTCATACAACCTAGTTTCTTGAATCCTTACCTTATTTTAAGCAACTTTCATGTTGAAGACTTTCTCTAAATCTTCCATCTTGAAGGACTTTTACTAAGATCAAGTTATAGAGTTTTTGTTGTTGAAGTGTAAGGAAACTTCATTTATTCTTTCTTTTTCATGTTCTAAACCATGCTTGATCCATGGTTCCTCTTATTCAAGCTTGATATACTAATTTCTTGTGTTTGTTTCATGTTTAAGAAATTTGTGTTGGTGGAGATCTTGTTCAAAATACAAAGCAAGGAGCTTTAGAGGATCTTCAAGAGGTAAGAGGGAGATCCATCTCACCAACCAAGCATGGTGGTGAAAGATGGTTTTATATTTGATGGATGGTGAATTCATGTGAGGATTCATATACATGGTCATGTAATAATTTGTGTGTGTTATGTGCTTTGATTATTTTTGCCTATGCTTGATATACTTTGCATGATTTATTTGTGTATGCATGCTTAGTATGATTTTTATTTGCTTATATGGTATGCTTATAATATGCATGATGATATATGTTGAATATATTTTGATGGATGTATGTTGAAATAAGAAATTTTGGCTCCAAAGGCCATAGAGAAGGTCACGGTCTTGGCTTCCAAAACTAGGGTTTTTATTGAAATTTTTCAAGAACAATGGAGTTAATTTTTAGTCCTTAAACTTAAGCAAATTTTTGGCCAAGACACCAACCAATTTGATGTTCACAAAATTATATTTTCATGAATGATAAAATTGAATGATTTGAGAAGTAAGGAAAATAAACAAAAGGGTTTGTTTTACAAAAATAATGCACATGGTTTTTGAGTTGTATTTTTATTAATTTATTTTGTGTAGAAACAAGAATGGAATTTATTTAAGTTAGAAGAAAAATATTTCATGGTTTCAATGGCCATCTATAAGGTTTTGATAATTTAGAAAAAATGTTTTGATGTTATAAAATTCAAGAATTTTCAAATATGGATTTTGAAAAGGGAATTAAAGTGTTATCAATTAAGTGAAGTGGAATTTTCATAAATAAAAGAAAAAGGAGATTGAAAGTATTGAACTTCAAATTATTTTAAAGAGAATTAATTTTTAGAAGTGATTTAGAAATATAAAAGAAAACGTTTGTAACTTAAATTTACTAATGTAGAATTTATTTATTGGGTTTTGAAAAACGTTAGGAAATTTAAAGTTAGAAACAGTAATTAAATCAACTAAATGTGATTTTGTAAGATTAAATCAATAAAAAGTGATTTTGAGAAAATATATTACGGAAAAGATTTTTGACTAAGAATAAGAAGGGAAGAAAGTAAGAAATTATATTATTGTAAGAAAAGTCCAAAATAATATTTTTTTTAAGTTAAGAAATATTTTACGAAGGGTAAAAATGGTGAAAAACGATTTACGTAACTCAAAAACGTAATTTTTAAGTTACGTGATTTGAAAAACGTTAAAATATTTCTACGCGATTTTTAAAGCGTTTAAATATTTTACACGATCATAGTATGGTAGAAAAATCGCTATGCAATTTAAAAACAAAAGAATATTTTTACACAATTTAGAATACAGTAGAAAATGGTTACGTGATTTTTAAACGTAACAGAAAATGTTACAAATCATTGTTTACGTAACAAAATATTATGTGACTATGAAAACGTGACAAAAATATTTTGTGAATGAGAAAAACACGATAATGTGATTTTGCTGTTAATTATATAGTAAACTTTACAGTTAAAATCAGTATATACTGTACAAGAAATTGAGAAGTTTGCCTGTAATTGGCGTTAATACACGAACGTAAAATAGTATTTGAACCTGGTATGAGAAATTACGTGATTTACCTTTGGTTGGTAATTGGTGCATTTCACATGCATTGAAAATGGTCCGATGGACTGTATATGGCTAATTGCTTAGGAGAAACGTACATCTCTTGAGTGGGTGCGATACGCGTAGTGTAGGTCACTTGTTGATCTTGGAGGCATCGGGGTGCGGGTTGCTCGCAATGGATAGTTGGTAGCTCTTTTGTACCGTGGGTTAGACCGATGTAACACACCGATGATCCGGACCGAGACACTATTCTTAATCGAGATCTGATAAAGACTGTCGTGTATGTGCTAGATGTGCAAGATATAATTATAGCACTTGGTCTGAGGCACGTGGTACTGGCAGATCTTTTCGATCAATTTCTCCGACCTGAGTTTAGCTCCATAGAGTAGGAAATCAAGTCTATGTGTTCATGCATTAACATAAATGCCTACATCTGTGAAATATTGATTATGACAATTGTACTTTTTAAAATATCTGCTTAGTGTAGATGGCATTTCCTGTAATTATTAAATGTTAATTTTGATCGATAATATGTTGATGCCATATTTATAATATAATGTGTTTATATGGCATGTTGTTATGTTATCTCTATGCTACCATGTTGGTATTGGCGTAGATGATCTCACCTCTTTGTATGTATATTTTTATATTGTATTTATAATTGGCTGAAGACATTGAGAAAGAAATAGTACAAGAAGGAGAAGAAGAACTACTTCTCACGTCTGGGAACGCATAATTTTGAGAAGATGGAGATGCCCAACTTTCTAGGATACGTGACGTTACAGTTTCGTGGAGGTTCGGAGGCGTGGCATGTCCATTTGGATCGACAGTGTATATTTTATATAGGGAACCTGAACATTACTTACAGTAGGCTTTATTAAGGGAACCCCTACTTTAGTGTCAATATTTATGTACAGTTAGAGTTCCCACTATCCATTAGGCAGTACTGGGGAGCTTACTACTGTACTCCTAGTGCGATAAGTATCGTGTCGTCTTCGCGGACACCAGTCCGTAGAGCTTCACGTAATAACGGATTCCTATCTGCTGAGGAGGACCCATCTGAGGGTTCTGCTGTTTAGTCAGACTTGGGCAATTATGTGAGTCTTAAATTATGTTTAATTACTTTGAGAACTTGGTCTGTATATAAATAATCCTGACAGAACTTTCGTTATGTATAATGATGTAAATTATGTGTGATGATGTATAATATTTTTAATTTCCGCTAAGTTTATTTTATTGTCATCAAAGAAGAAAAAAAAATTTTACAATTCGTATTTTTATCATAACATCACTTTTTATGATCTTGAGGGTATTTGGGTAATTAAGTAACATAAATGTGGCACCCTACAGTGGGTGTTACAGTCAGCTTTAGTGCCTCCCAGATTTTAGAGCCTTTGTATGGGGGATATAAATAGTGTCAGCCAACAAAAAAAATTAAAAAATTCAAAACCCAAAAAAAAAAATAGTTTGTATGCTTGTTTATTTCATTTTACTTTATTTTGTTTTTGTTATTTTTGTCATTGCTAACCATTGTCAAGATGTAGTTATCCTCTTCTTGTCTTCTCTTTTTAATCGCTAAGCATTTCAGGTATATGACTCCTCCCTATTACTCTGCTTATTTTTGTCCCAATAATTTCTTAGTCTAGATTTAATTTTAAACATTGAGGACAATGTTTCATTTAAGTTGGGGGGTGTTGGTGGTGCAAATTCAATATTTAAAATGCTTGTTGGAACTCTGTGGCATATTTTCATATGTCAATTTTTTAAAAAAATTTGCATCACACGTGCATCTTTATCATATGTGTACTTATTCTCATTCATAGTCATCTTCATGAATTCACCAAACCCACCATAATCACTTTTGTTGAAGCACCCACAGAACCTCTAATGCACTTATCCAAGCTTTGTGGTAAGATGGTGGTTTGATACATGTAGCTAGAGAATTCTTTTGCTAAAGTATTCATGTGAATTTTGGAGAGAATTGAGAGCCTACAAATGTCATAAATTGTGATAAGCGTTCATTGATTTGTTGAATTGGACACTTCTTTTGAGAACATCATCATATGGTTTGTGGTAAGATGGTAGATATACTTGGGATATGACGAAGGTTAGCTTAGGATTAACATTTGAGCCTTTCAGGCTAACCATTTCCATCATAGACCCTTAATTGTAACGCCCACCATAGGGTATCATATTTTATACTAATTATTATCGAATTACCCTAAGTTATAAAATAATATTTTATAATATAAATGTGAGTTGTAAAATTTCTTGATATTGATAATATAAACGTAGCCGAATATAAAAATACCTAGATAGTATCACAATATAATATACATCATCTACATAACATAAGTATTATCAAACTTAAATATATACAGACAGAGTACTCAAAAGAAATTAAACATTATCATAACTACTATACTGGCCCAAGTACACCTATGGAGCAGAACCCTCAGAAGGGTCCTCCTCAGGATCTTCCTCAAATTCCTTAAAAGATAAGAATCTAGGATGACGCGTCCTCTTCCGGACAGGTGTCCAACAAAATGATACAATACTAATCTCGCTAGGGGTATGGTAGCAACCACCCCAATGTTGTCTAATAGATAATGGAAACTCCAAATGCACGTAAATATTGACAACAAAGTAAGGGATCCCATGATAAACCCTACTTAGGGAAACAATCAGATCTCCCATGTAGATAATATACTATCTATCTAAGTGAACATGCCAAGCCTCCGAACCTCCCCAAAACTGCAACCTTGGGAATCCAAGAAAACTTGGCATCGCCATCGATTCAGAAATCAACTTCCTCCACCAAAATTTGTTCCTCACCTTCTTGCTCAACGTCTTGCTCACCATCTTTACCGAATATAAATACAGTACAAGAATAGCATACAAAGAGGTGAGATTACGAACACTAGTACTAATATGGCAGTAAAGAGTTATAAATGACAATGATGTCATACAGCTATAACAACAGTGAATATAGTCATGGCATCAAGCATTTAATCAATATTAACAAATAAAATATCACAAAGATATATGTATACGTACAACTATGCACATGCATATTGACTCAATTTCTAACTCCATGGAGCTAAACACAAGTTGGAGAGATTGATCAAGAAGATCTGTCGGTATCACAACTGCCTCAGACCAAGTGCCATAACTTTCATCAGTTTTGCACATCTAGCATTATACATGATAGTCTACGTCAGATCTTGATTAAGTATAGTGTCTTGGTCCGGATCGTCAGTGCATTGCATTGGTTCGATCCACGATATAGTAGAGCTACTAACTGCCTATTGTGGAAAACCCGCATCCCGACGCCCCCAAGGTCAACAAGTGACCTACACTATGCCCATCGCACCCGCACAATAGTGTAATTCTCTCCTAGGCCATTGGCCTTAAAATAGTCCATCAGACTTTTTCAATGCATGTTTAATGCATACAGACCAATTACAGTCAAAGTCACAATTTCACATACATGGGTCCACAGTTTGGCCCAACAGTAATTTTACTGTATTTTCAGTCACGTAATCACTTTACCGCATTTTCACAACAGCGCAACATATTTGTCGCATTTTCAAATCGCGTAATTATTTTTTGATGTTTTTTCATTCGCATAAAAATATTTAAATATTTTCCAAATTGCGTAGCAAATTTTCAACATTTTTGAAATCGCGTAACTTAAAAATCACATTTTTAAGTCGCGTAAAACATTTTTCATCATTTTTCAACTTCGTAAAATTTTTTTCAATATTCTAAACATCATTTTGGATTTTTCAAAAATTAATACAACTCCTAACTTCATTTTTCACATTTTCTCATTTAAGAGATCTTTTCCATAAATTTTCCACTTTCGCACATAAAATTGCCATTTTATTGATTTAAATCAATCGTTCTAGCTTAAAATTTTCTAACACGCTCCAAAACTCAAAGGGTGAGCTATACATTAGTAAATTTCAAGTCATCAATTTATTTCTCATCATAATTATATTAATTCAAAAAATTAGTTGACTGTATAAAATATTTTGAGGTTCAAACACTTTCAACCTCACTTTTCTTTTCATAAAATGAAATCTCCATTTTTCAAATAATAATTTTTTTGTTTCAATTTTTATTTCTTAATTCCTTGTATTAATTTCCTTGCACCTAATCAACTAAGTTACCATTTAGAAATCATATTTTTACACAAAACAAATCCATTCAAGCCTTCATGGCCATGAGGTACATGGTCATTGGAACCAAAATATTTATTCATTTCCTTTGCTCTTCTAAACATCCAATTTTACCATTCATAAAAATATTAACTTGGAAACACTTATTTTGAGGTGTTGAGGCTGTGAGCCTCATGATCTTTGGAACCCAAAATTTATTTTCCTTTTCAACATCTGTTATGGCATACATGGCATATAATCATCATACTATATATCAGGCATACCATTAAAGCAATAAAATCATATAAAGTATAAATAAATAAATTCAAAGCACATAAACACACATAAATAATTTACACAACCATGGATATGAATCCTCACATGGATTCACCATCCATCACATACAAATTCATCTCTCACCACCATACTTGGTTGGTGAGATAGATCTCCCTCTTACCTTGTGGTGAAGCCTCCAAAGCTCCCTACTTTGCTTCTTGTACTAGTCCTTCACCACCAAGAGCTTCTTGAACATAAAAATAAACACAAGTTTATTAGCATCTAAAGCTTGAATAAGAAAGACCATGGATCAATATATGGTCTTAGAGTAAGAAGAAGAAACCAATAGTGAAGTTTTTATGAACTTCACCTCAAAAGCTTCAAATTTTGATCTTTGAAGAACAAGGTGAAAATGGATAATCTAGTCTTAGCTTTCAACTATGAAGAGTCTTAGAATGATGAGAAGATTTGTGAAGTAAGGTTGATAGAAATTATTGAAGATGGGAGGTTGATTTTCTCTAGCTTGGCCATGGGGTGTTCTAGAGAGAATGGAGAGAATTTGTGAGTTTTTGCTATATGGAAATGTTAAAGATATGATTAAATGAATTAAAAGTCTTCCTATAGCTCCCTAAAGCCCTAAAACCATGAGCACCCCCCATGGACACCAAGGGAGTGTCCAAGTTTATCTAGCCACTTTATGAGACTCCTTATAGCCATAAATTGAATAAATGGCTAATATGCAAAGCCTTCACCTCCAAGCTTGTTTTCTATAGGTTTAGATAAAGTAGTCAAATAGTTTCTAGATGATACTTGTAGTTTCCTAACTATAGGGTTCAATATAAACAAACCAAGTTTCCAATTCCATTACTTCCTAACTTAATTAAGCTAACTTAGTTAGATTTTCTAGTTTTTTTGCTAACTACCTAATTACCTTAAGTGTAACTCACAAAGCTTCTAGAAGCTCCTAGAGCCTCCAAAACCGTGAAGCCCTAATGAGGTGCAAACTAGGTTTGTTCCATTTAATTACTACATAGGCTTTATGTTAACTTAGTTTAAGTTTTCTAATTTCATTTAGTTACAAAGTTAATTAGTCTAACCATCTTTGTGGACCATTTTCTATTGTTTCCTATTAAGTTTTAAATATTCTAATTGGTTCACAAAATGAGTCATCACAAATTTTTCTACAAACTATTATCCAAATGGACAATAGTTACAAAAATTATTACTTAATGAACAGAACATATTGCTCACAAGTCAGTAAATATCTGTTCGCTGTAAAATAAAAATATAGTATATTTTTATTTCACAGATAATTTCTAAAAATTAAAAGATTGTGACACGTATCTCTCATATTTGGGTTTAGTAAGATCCCCTGGCTCCGAATAAATACGTAAAGATTTTTCTCGGCCCAAAAATTATTATTTTCCTGACCCAGTGTAAATCACACACAACAAACAAATATGGTCACAGAACAGTCAAAATAAATTTATAGCATACAGAAATCACAAAACATTACAATTTTGTCATTCCTGTAAAATAGCTAATTTTGGGGTGTCACAGCTCTCCCCCTCTAAAAAGAAGTTTCGTCCTCGAAACTTAAACATATTTTAAAACAAATATAGATATTGTTCTTTTATTATATCCTCCAACTGCCACATTGCTTCTCCACTCATTCCAGACTACTTTAACTAATGAAATCTCTTTACCTTGGAGTTGCTTTATCCTACGATCCTCGATCTTAAAGAGAAATGTTTCATAGGTTAAATTCTCCTTTAGTTGTATGATGTCTGGTTTAATAACATGAGTGGGATCTGGAATGTACTTCTGCAATTGCGATACATGAAATACATTGTGAAGATTCAATAGAAAAGGCAGTTACACAATTTGATAAGCTATCGGACCTATCCAATGAAGAATCTGATACGATCCGATAAACTTTGGAGTGAGCTTTCTAGACTTAATCACTCGTCTGACTCCAGTTGTAGGTGTCATTAAAAAAAATATGTGGTCATCTTCTTCAAACTCAAACGGTCTCTTCCTTTTATCAGAATAACTCTTTTGTCGAGTCTGAGTTATCCTCATCTTGTCTTGAATCATCTTTACTTTTTCTGTAGTCTATTGTACAAGCTCTGGTCCTAAAATAGCACTTTCACCGTCTTGATACCAACACAACGGTGTTTTGCATCGTCTTCCATACAACGCCTCATAGGATGTTATCCCTATACTTGAATGAAAACTGTTGTTGTATATGAACTCTATCAATGGTAAGAATTCATCCCAACATCCAATTTCTTGCAAAACGCGCCCTCAATAAATCTTCTAGTGACTGAATCGTTCTTTCTGACTGACCATCTATTTGTGGATGGTAAGCAGAACTTAGACGCAGTTTTGTTCCCATCGTTCCTTACAAACTGTGCCAAAATCTCAACGTGAATCTCAGATCTCGATTCGAAATAATACTGGAAGGTACACCAATAAGTCTAATGATTTCACCGATGTACACTTAGGTTAACCTCTCCATTGAGTACTTGATGTTAGTTGGTAAAAAGTGCACTGACTTTGTAAGTCGATCAATAACTACCCAAATAGAATCATAACCCTTTCTAGTCTTTGGTAGTACAGTCACAAAGTCCATTGCTATATCATCCCATTTCCATTCAGGAATAGACAAAGGTTGTAACATTCCAGAAGGTTTTTGATGTTCAACCTGATCCTTTTGACAGGCTAAGCAGGACGATACATATTTAGCGACGTCTTCCTTCACTCCCTGCCACAAATATAGTTGCGTTAAGTCTTGATACATTTTTGTGGTTTTGGGATGCATACTCAGCTTACTCCTATGAGCTTCATCCAAAATTAATCTCCTAAGTCCTTGATCGTTGGGCACACAAATCCTTCCTTTGAATTTCAAAATTCCCTCTATTCCTTCTTTAAATTCCAATATTACGCCTTGTTTCATCGCTTCTTTTGCCTTTTGCAAATATTGGTCATCGTTCTATCCCTCTCGGATTTTATCTATCAAACTACTTGAGATAGTGATCAAGTTCGAACACATCTTTCCCGGCATCAACTTCACAGACATCCGCATATCCTGAAATTCTTATATCAATTCTTTCTCCATGATCATCATAACAGAAGCACTAAGCATTTTTCTACTCAAAGCATCCGCTACAAAATTTGCCTTCCGGGATGATACTATAAGTGAAAATCGTAGTCCTTTAAAAATTCTAGGCAACACCTCTGCCTCATGTTCAACTCTTTTTGGTAGAACAGATACTTCAAGCTTTTATGATCACTAAAGACATTGAAAGTCGCTCCATATAGAAAATGTCTCCACACTTTCAATGCAAACACCACAGCTACCAATTCTAAATCGTGAGTGAGATAATTCCTCTTGTGTACCTTTAACTGCCTTGAAGCATATGCCACAACCTTCCAGTTTTGCATAAGCACACAACCCAATCCTTGGTATGAAGCATTGCAATATACTTCAAAGGGTTCATTTGGATCAGGTAGAATCAATACCGGTGTAGTCAATCGTTGTTTCAACTCTTGAAAACTTTCTTCGCATACATCACTCCATAAGAAAGGTTGATTCTTCCTTGTAAGTTAGGTAAGAGGTCCCGCTATCTTGGAAAGCCCCTCAATAAACCATTGATAGTAACCAGCTAATCCGATGAAACTGCGGATCTCTGATACAGCCTTCGGCCTTTCCCACTGAAGAACTATCTCCACTTTTGAAGCATCAACTTCAATTCCTTCCTCCGATATCACGTGCCCCAAAAACTGAACTTCACTTAACCAAACTTCACATTTGGACAACTTTGCGTATAACTTATTCTCGTTCAAAATCCGAACTTCACTTAACCAAAATTCAGCATGTTCCTCCTGACTTCGAGAGTAGATTGGAATGTCATCAATAAAGACAACGACAAACTTGTCCAAGTAAGAACGAAAAATTCAAATAATGAAGTCCATGAATATGACAGGTACATTTGTCACACCAAACGACATCACTTGATACTCGTAATGCCCATAATGCATTCAGAATGCAGTCTTGGGAATATCTTCCACCTTTACACGAATCTGGTGATAACCAGAACGTAAGTCAATTTTGGAAAATACTGCGACTCCTCACAATTGATCTATCAGATCATCTATCCTTATAAGAGGATATTTATTCTTAATCGTAATCTTGTTCAACTTTCGGTAATCTACGCATAGTCGAAAAGTCCCATCCTTTTTCTTAACCAACAATACTGGAGCTCCCCATGGTGACACACTAAGTCTTATGAATTGTTTCTCCAATAATTCCTCCAGTTGTTTCTTAAGCTCTGCCAACTCTGACAGTGACATCCTATAGGGCGCCATAAATATAGGTCTAGCTCTTGGTACCATATCAATAGCAAACTTGATTTCTCTTGCTGGTAGTAGTCTAGGTATATCCTTAGGAAAGACTTCAGGAAATTCGTTGACTACAAAAATATCTTTCACAACTTCTTCGCTTTGTACTTCCAAAGAAGACAACAATAAGTATCCTTGAACTCCTTCCTTCAAACATGTTTTGACTTGATTGACCGTTAGGAATCTAGAATCCTTAGCCTTGGGAAAAACTAATGTCTTATTGGAACAAACTATTAGGATATGGTTAGAAGATAACTAATCCATTCCTAAGATTACATTAATCTTGGAAAGAGGCAAACATATCAAGTCAACATGAAAGAGTCTATCCCTAACACAAACAGGGCAATTTAAACAAACTTTTGTAGTAATCACAGGCTTATCAGTAAGAGTAGCAACACTTAAGTCAAAAGGCAATGTAGTCACAGATAATCCTAAACGTTCTATATAATCATAGACAATGAACGAGTGGGTTGCTCCTGAATCATATAATATGGTTAAAGGATTACCTTCAATGGCACACTCTCCATAATTAGATCCTCTGACTTCGAGGCTTCCTCCCCGCTCATAGTATATACACGACCACCCACCTGTGGTCTAGCAGTATGGATGTTTCCCACGGAGGGTTCCACCTTCAGTTAATTATAGTCTCTTGAGAGATGTCTAGGCTTCCCACATCTGAAGCATATGATTCCTTTATGTGGGCAGTCTTTGGTTAAGTGGTCATTTCCACATTTAAAACATTTGGA
This sequence comes from Ormosia emarginata, assembly GCA_029884605.1. Classification (NCBI taxonomy): domain Eukaryota; kingdom Viridiplantae; phylum Streptophyta; class Magnoliopsida; order Fabales; family Fabaceae; genus Ormosia; species Ormosia emarginata. Next base: position 33,840,665 of record JAQQTP010000088.1, read on the forward strand.
TGTAGAAGCTCCAACTTGACCAACCTTGTTACCACCAGAACCTCCCCTATAAGGTTGTTGTTGAATCTGACTCCCTGATGGTCTAGCATACGGTTTGTGCTGATAACGGTTGCCACCGCTATCTTTTCCTCTTTGGAACCAAGTAGGTCCAAAGTTCCAGTTCCTCACATCACGATAATGATCTATCTCCTTAACTTTACGACATTTATCTAACAGCGCTGGGAACTAATCAATTCCCAAGGTTAATACTGCCCGTTTTATGTCATGTCTCAACCCCTCTTCAAACTTCCTACACTTCTATTCTTCATTTGGTTATATCTGAAAATATCTTGAAAACTTAGACAAGCTTTCAAATTTCACACCATATTCACTTATTGACATCACCCCTTGTGGCAAGCTAAGGAATTCCATCTCCTTATCATGTCTAACACTAGCTGGAAAATACTTTCCCAGAAATCTTTGCTTGAAGAGTTCCCATGTCACAACTCTCCCTTTAGTTGCCAATAATCTTCAGGCTCCAGCCCACCAATCTTCGCCATCAATAACCAGCACAAAGGTCGCATAAGTGACCTTCCTTTTATTAGTACAACCCATGCCATTAAATATTTTCTCTAACTCTTTGATCCAAAGATTGGCTTTCTCTGGATCAAATTCTCCGTTGAACTGTGGTGGATTATTTCTACGAAACTTTGACAAATTATGAGTTTCCTCGTTTGCCCTTTGATTTTGTTGCACGATGACATCTGTCATCCTTTGCATTGCTGCCACAGCTACAGCCATGCCTTGATTGTCATCTTCAACATTCACACGTCCACCTCTAGTATTCATACGTCCTCTTCTTGTCCAGCTATCATAATTCTTGGAAATCAAACTAAACAATACAAAATAAAAGTCAAGAACAATCATTTCAAACAATATTGTTTCCTTTCGAAAACTAATCACAAAGAATCACATAACACAAGCAAGACATACCTAACCACAAACCTAAAAGACTCTAACTTGGGCTCTGATACTAACTAATGTAACACCCACCGTAGGGTATCACATTTTATACTAATTATTATTGAATTACCCCAAGTTATAAAATAATATTTTATAATATAAATATGAGTTATAGAATTTCTGGATATTGATAATATAAACATAGCTGAATAAAAAAATACCCAGATAGTATCACAACATAATATACATCATCTACATAACATAAGTACTATCAAACTTAAATATATATAGACAGAGTTACTCAAAAGAAATTAAACATTATCATAACTACTATACTGGCCCAAGTACACCTATGGAGTAGAACCCTCAGACGGGTCCTCCCCAAGATCTTCCTCAGATTCCTCAGAAGATAGGAATCCAGGATGACGCGTCCTTCTACGGACAGGTGTCCGAGCAGATGATACAATACTAATCTCGCTAGGGGTATGGTAGCAACCACCCCAATATTGTCTAATAGATAATGGAAACTCCAAATGCACGTAAATATTGACAATAAAGTAAGGGTTCCCATAAGAAACCCTACTTTAGGAAACAGTCAGATCTCCCATGTAGATAATACACTCTCTATCTAAGTGAACACGCCAAGCCTCCGAACCTCCCTGAAACTGCAACCTCAAGAATCCAAGAAAACTTGGAATCGCCATCGATTCAAAAATCAGCTTCTTCCACCAGAATCTGTTCCTCACCTTCTTACTCAACGTCTCGCTCATAGTCTTTACTGAATATAAATACAGTACAAGAATAACATACAAAGAGGTGAGACTACCAACACCAGTACCAACATGACAATAAAAGATAGGAATGACAATAATGTCATACAGATATAACAACAGTGAATATAGTCATGATATCAAGCATTTAATCAATATTAACAAATAAAATACCACAAAGAGATATGTATTATGTTCTGACTATGTTATGCATACTGACTCAAATTCCTACTCTATAGAGCTAAACACAAGTCAGAGAGATTGATCTAGAAGATCTGTCGGTATCACAACTGCCTCAGACCAAGTGCTATAATTTCATAATTTTTAAACATTTAGCATTATACACGACAGTTTACCTCAGATCTTGATTAAGTATAGTGTCTCAGTTCGGAACATCGGTGCGTTGCATCAGTCTGATCCACAGTACAGTAGAGCTACCAACTACCCATTGTGGAAAACTTGCACCTCGTTGCCTCCAAGGTCAACAAGTGACCTACACTACGCCCATCGCACCCGCACAATGGTGTAATTCTCTCCTAGGCCATTGGCCTTAACATTGTCCATTGGACTTTTTCAATGCATGTTTAATGCATACAGACCAATTACAGTCAAAGTCATAATTTCATATACATGGGTCCACACTTTGGCCCAACAGTAATTTTACTGTATTTTCAGTCGCGTAATCACTTTACCGTGTTTTCACAACAACGCAACATTTTTATCGCATTTTCAAATCGCATAATTATTTTTTGATGTTTTCTCAATTGCATAAAAATATTTAAACGTTTTCCAAATCGCGTAGCAATTTTTCAATATTTTTTAAATCGCATAGCTTAAAAAATCACATTTTTAAGTCGCGTAAAACATTTTTCATCATTTTTCAACTTCGTAAAATATTTTTCAATAATCTAAACATCATTTTGGATTTATAAAAAATTAATACAACTCCTAATTTCATTTTTCACATTTTCTCATTGAAGAGATCTTTTTCGTTAATTTTTCACTTTCTCACATAAAATTGCATTTTCATCGATTTAAATCAATCGTTCTAGCTTAAAATTTCCTAACGCGCTACAAAACCCAAAGGGTGAGCTATACGTTTGTAAATTTCAAGTCATCAATTTATTTCTCATCATCACTATATTAATTCTAAAAATTAATTCACTGTATAAAATATTTTGAGGTTCAAATACTTTCAACCTCACTTTTCTTTTCATAAAACGAAATCTCCCTTTTTCAAATAATAATTGTTTTGTTTCTATTTTTATTTCTTAAATCCTTGTATTAATTTCCTTTCATCTAATCAACTAAGTTACCATTTAGAAATCATATTTTTACACAAAACAAATCCATTCAAGCCTTCAAGGTCGTGAGGTACATGGTCATTGGAACCAAAATATTTATTCATTTCCTTTGCTCTTCTAAACATCTAATTTTACCATTCATAAAAATATTAACTTGGAAACACCTATTTTGAGGTGTTGAGGCCGTGAGCATCATGATCTTTGGAACCCAAAATTTATTTTCCTTTTCAACATCTATTATGGCATACATGCCATATAATCATGATACTATATATCAAGCATACCATTAAAACAATAAAATCATATAAAGCTTAAATAAATAAATTCAAAGCACATAAACACACATAAATAATTTACACGACCATGGATATGAATCTTCACATGGATTCACCATCCATCACATACAAATTCATCTCTCACCACCATACTTGGTTGGTGAGATAGATCTCCCTCTTACCTTGTGGTGAAGCCTCCAAAGCTCCTTGCTTTGCTTCTTGTATTAGTCCTTCACCACTAAGAGCTTCTTGAACATAAAAACAAACACAAGTTTATTAGCATCTAAAGCTTGAATGAGAAAGACCATGGACCAATATATGGTCTTAAAGTAAGAAGAAGAAACCAATAGTGAAGTTTTTATGAACTTCACCTCAAGAGCTTCAAACTTAGATCTTTGAAGAACAAGGTGAAAATGGATGATCTAGTCTTAGCTTTCAACTATGAAGAATCTTAGAATGATGAGAAGATTTGTGAAGTAAGGTTGATAGAAATTATTAAAGATGGGAGGTTGATTTTCTCTAGCTTGGTCGTGGGGTGTTCTAGAGAGAATGGAGAGAATTTGTGAATTTTTGCTATATGAAAATGTTAAAGATATGATTAAATGAATTAAAAGTCTTCCTATAGCTTCCTAAAGCCCTAAAATCGTGAGCGCCCCCTCCCCTTGGACACCAAGGGAGTGTCCAAGTTCATCTAGTCACTTTGTGAGACTCCTAATAGCCATAGATTGAATCAATGGTTAATATGCAAAGCCTTCTCCTCCAAGCTTGTTTTCTATAGGTTTAGATAAAGTAGTTAAATAGTTTCTTGATGATACTTGTAGTTTCCTAACTATAGGGTTCAATATAAACTAACCAAGTTTCCAATTCCATTACTTCCTAAGTTAATTAAGCTAACTTAGTTAGATTTTCTAGTTTCTTTGCTAACGACCTAGTTACCTTAAGTGTAACTCACAAAACTTCTAGAAGCTCCTAGAGCCTCCCAAAATCGTGAAACCCTAATGAGGTGCAAACTAGGTTTGTTCCATTTAGTTACTACATAGGCTTTATGTTAACATAGTTTAAGTTTACTAATTTCATTTAGTTACATAGTTAACTAGTCTAACCATCTTTGTGGACCATTTTCTTTTTGTTCCTATTAAGTTTTAAATATTCTAATTAGTTCACAAAATTATTACTAAGTGGCTTCAATACTTAAGAGGGCGGTGAATTGAGTTTATAAAACAAGTTCGCAATTCTTTCGCAAAACACTTGAATGTTGAATTTCGTTGAAACTATTGACTATTTGAAATGAATGAATTGATATGAACGATAAATATTGCTTAATAACCAACCAAGAGAGAAGTAATCAAGTAAGAAAATAAGCAATGCACAAATATAAAGAGGAGGGTTTAGAGAATCAATCACAATAGTTTATCCTGGTTCGGCCACCAATCCACTTGTGACCTACGTCCAGTCCTCAAGCAACCACTCGAGAATTTTCACTATATCTTCAAGCTTCAATAGGTGCTTGACGACCTTTACAAACTTAAGCACTCAACTCCTTGGGATGCCTCACCCTTAAGCTTGAGTCTTTTCAAACAAAAGGATTCCTCACCCTTTACAGATTTATGGGATGCCTCACCCTCACTACAAATTTTATAGAGATTGAATAGATTGAAACTCTCTCAAAGTGGATAACACAAATTGAAGCTTATAGGTACTGATGATTCACATTTTAGCTCAAAAATAGGGAGAAATATGAAGAGAATATGTAAAACACATATTGATGTGCAAACAAGGTTTTTCAGAATACTTCTCTAACCCCATCAATGCCCAACAACCTTGCATTTAAAGCCCATTGGGGGTAGTTGAGAAGCATTAAATGCTTCATTATATCCGTTGTACCCTGTTTCTGAAAACCACGTTATTCGAATAACACAATGGTTATTCGAATAAAGCTTTATATAGCATTTAGAAGAAAAACTTGATGGAGACCGTTATTCGAATAACACAAGTGTTATTCGAATAAGTCACTTAAAATTGTTTTCTAGGAAAAACATGTTATTTGAATAAAACAGGGTTTATGCGAATAACTCATTCGAATACTGAAGTGTCTTAATTTTCTTTAAATGTTTATTCAAATAAAACAGGGTTTATTCGAATAAATCTTGATCAGTTTACAGACTTGGCTTTTCTAACTTTTGTTATTTGAATAAGATAAGTCTTATTCGAATAAACCTTGTTTAGTTTGAATTTTTGCTTTCTCCTGACTTCTGTTATTCGAATAAAGTAACCTTTATTCAAATAAGCTATATAAAACTTGTTTAGTCAGTAATGAAGCAATGCCAAGGGACTTCAAGTGGTTTTATATAATTTTTGGCACTTAAAACAGTTTCCTTGGGAAACCAAAAACTATTTTTGAAGCTTCTCTTCTCTTTTTGCTTTTAAACAATTATTGCTTTTCAAGTTCTTTTTGAAAGATAAGTTATGGAGCATTTGTGTGAATCACATTATACCTTTACATATTGATCTAAGTCCTAAAGCTAGTTTTAAAGGTCTTGGACTTGATCTTGCAACATCTTCAAGTTTGTTATCATCAAAACAAAGTCTTCATGGATTGGTAGTCAATTACATTCTCCCCCTTTTGATGATGACAAACAATCATTGAGAAAAGAGTTAGTTTTATAAATTAGAATTCACAAAATTATAAGAGAGACTTACTCCTCCTCTAGTTTGTAAGAGGAGAATTAATTTTCAGAGTTATGCGCAGCTCCCCCTTTCTTTTGGAATCCTTGATCCTTTTTAGGAAAGATTTTCTAACATGTCTTTTCTCAACACAATCTCCAAAATTGTCAAAAGATAACTATAACTTTTTCTCCTCCTTTTGTCATTATTAAAAAGATAGGGCAAGATAAAGTCAAGGTAAGTAAGAGATGTTCAAAATAGATCAAGATATATAAATTCAGTTATGATGAAACAAATTAGATCGATTTCCATAATACTAAGATGCACATAGTAAATAAAATAATACTCATTGTTATTTATTCTTAACAAAAGAAAGCCAATTACATTTGATAGGCAGAAACAACAAGGTGAAACACAAACAAGGATCCTAAATAATAAGAATTCTAAAAATATGGATCCGGTGGAGGGGAACTGGGAGCTTGTCCAGACACCAAGGCTCTCAAAGCAGCTTGTTTGCGCTCTATAGCCTCAAGCCGGTCAAAGATGATGTTGTTGGTGTTCTCCATATCAGCCTTGAGGTTGAGCATGGTCGTTAGAAGCTGTTCATTGGACACAAAACCAGTAGCAGGTGCATCAGCTACAGGAGCATCATCCTCTGGAACTTCACCAAGTGCAGCAGGGGCATTTTCCTCAGGAGCGTCTTCTTCTTCAACTCCAACTTCACCTATCTCATCAGGGTATACCCATCCTTCAGCATCAGTGTTGACCATCCTCATCTTTTTCAGAGTGTATTGCCTAAATATGTTGAAATGAGTTAACACAATAGCTTGTTCTGTTTCCAGAACCTGAGGGTAGTCCCGTAGGAAGGCTGTAATTAGCAGCGCATAAGGCAACTCAGCTCGTTCTTTTCCTTTAGCCTTCATCATGTGTTTGTCGATGAAGTTTTGCAAATTAATCTTGTGGCCCTTCTTCAGAATCCACATCATGCAGATGTCATCCTCCGTCAGGTAAGCATAATTCCCACCACGAGGGTTAAGAATATATGCGTAAGCATAGTGAAGGAGCCTTTCTTGGTTTTTGAGCATTCTTCCCTTCAACCCAGCCTTTCGAATCACTGTGCCAGGTTTCACAATCAGATTAATAGCTTCTTCTCTATTGTAGTCCAGAGGCCTACTTTCTTCTTCAATGAGAGGCCCAGTAGCTCACATGCCAAACTTGTCCATCCATTTGGCAGGAGTGATTACAATTTGTTAATCTCTGACCTCAGAAATAATGTTTTCATTTTCAAGTCTGAGATTACAGAAAAAAAATTTTACCAGGTCAGGGTAGATTTTGTCCTTGTAGTAACGCATCCTCAAGACTCCCTGGTGTTGCAGCTCATCCAAGAATCCAAAGCCTTCTTCCTTTTCAAACCAAGGAAGATCAATGTATTTTGGTTGAACCACGTTCCTCATTATGAAGCTTTTGCAGAAACGGGCTCTATCTTCAACGTTGGATGAAAGCCTGCGAAGATCTAGAGGGTTGTTTGTGGGTGCGTTCTTGGTGCGAGGACATTTAGAGGAGGAGGCCATGGTGTACAAGAGATGTGGGTATGGTTTTGGAGTGAGAGAGAAGATATGTGGGTATGGTTTTGGAGTGAGAGAGAAGATATGTGGGTATGGTTTTGGAGTGAGAGAGAAGAGATGGGAGTGTGAGAGAGAGTAGGTGAAAGAAGAGTAGAAGGGAAACGAAGAAGAGCAATGGTGTAATACCCTTAAACACATGTTAGACTGGTAAATGGTTACCAAAGGTAGCGTTTAACTTGTTTAGCATGTCAGTCAAGTTTTGTGACAAACTGAGTTCATTTAGGCACTTAGTTGCAACACAGAAGTTGAAAAATGGCTTAAAATGACTCAGATACTAACATAAGTTGCTAAGTTAAGGGAAATAAACATAGAGAATATATTTCTAGGTCACAAATAAGTCAAGTAAGATGTGGTAAAAGTTTCAAGAGAATTAGAGTCAGTTTGGTATTTTTAGGCATACAGGTTGTGCTTTTAATGCCGGATTGATCCCTAGCAGATATAAAAAATCATGAAAATGGTGAAACAACAATTTAGATGAATCCTATTATTTATTCTAAAGTTGTTGGAAGCTGAGAAACTTGAATTAGCATAATTCGAGTATCCTTAGCAGATATAAGTTTCAGTGTAGAAACTTAAGTTAATCTTTTTCCTTAATTTCCTCCATGTCCCACCCCCTATTTCTATCTTCTCTCTCGGCAGAAGGAAACAAAAACGAAAAACAGAAAGAAGAAAAGAGAAAGAGAGAAAGGAGAGAAGAGAGGAAGGGGAAGAAAGAAGAGGAAGAGCAAGATCAAGAGGATCAAGCTTCAAGATCTTTAAGAGTCTTCAAGAGGTAGGCGTTTAGAACTTCCACTCATCTATTTTCTCTATATTCTCTATGCATGCATATTAACAACCTAATATGCTAAAGTGAGTTCTAGATGAGTTTGATGTGTTTGGTTTGCATGGATATGTTTCTTAGATCAATTATGATTTGTTCATGTCATAAACTGAATTTAGAAACTTCGAAATATTCATTTAAACCATTGATGCCCATTTTGGGGTTTAGGGTCAAGCATGCATTATTTTGGTTCAAGAATCCAAATCAAGGGGTTTAAAATGGTGATTGAGGTTTCCTAAGTGTTAATGAACTAATTAGGGACTTAAAATCACATAGAAAATGATCTTAAATGATTAGAAGTGAGAATTGTTCCAAAGGAACCATTTTCGGATTTTGCAGAATTCTGCAGAATCCAGTGAGTAGTCAGCGATGTTTGCTGCATAACTCGAGCTGTAGATATCAGAATCACTTGATTCTGGTGCCATTTGAAAGCTAAGACATAAGTATTCATGTGGTAAAAATTTCAGAATTATTGAGCAAGCCAATCAATACCAGTTTCTGTTTGAATCCAAGGCAGATTCTACAGAAAAAGGCATTCTAGCAGTCAGTAAACCAGATTACATAATTTCTTGCTCTGAAATCATATTTACATGAAACTAGTGCCATTTGAAAGCTAACACATAAGGCTATATGACTGTTAAATTTCAGAATTATTGAGTTCTTAGTTTGTTCCTAGTTTCATTTCAAAGTCAGGTCATTTTCGGGTAAAACAGAAAATGCCCTGTTTTAGCTTCTGCACAATGTTGCATAAATTTGGCTACATTTATCCAAATAAGGTGAGGTTTGTGGCATTTGAAAGATATGAGGGAATACTATATTACTGTAAAATCTCAGAATTATTGAAGTTAGTATGTGCATTTGGTGCACTCATGAAAAACAGCCTTTTTAGGCGAAAATTAAGGGGGTTTCGAGAAAGTTTGGACCCTAGAAACTTTAGTAGCTTCTTTAATAGGTAAAGTTGAATTATGAAAGTGTAATAGAAATGTGTTTTCTCCTTTATGGGTTAAACTTGAATTAAATGCTCTTTTATTAAGCTTATAATGAAATATATGCATGATATTGATGTATAAATGTAACAGATTGAATGACTTATGAAGTAAATCATTATATGCACTTAATATGGAATGAATGACATATGTGAATGATGTTGATGTTGTAATACATTGAATATGCCTTGTATGGTATGGATAAAGTTGATGAACACGATATTGGGAAGCAATGTAAAAGAAAAGGTAAAGGTAGATGAGGTTGAATGAGTCCCTCTCTACTAGCATGTATGATAATTCATTAAGAAAAGTTTAATGATTATGGTAATTGCTTCCCTATTATGTAAAGAAAAGTACAATTATGTAAAAAGTGAAGGAAGGAAAGGTTTTAATACTCTTGCATGTTTTGTTTTCAAACTTGTTATTTGATGTTTCCATGTATTGTAAATTTATGCTTGGACAAAAGGGCTCCAAGTGGCTTGGACAAAAAGGCTCCAAATGCTAAAGGTATGAATGTTTGGTAGTGCAAGGAACAAAAGGGCATCCTGTCTACCCAGAAAACAATACAAGGAAGCATTCTCCTACATGGTTCTAGGTTTGGTCCAAATGAAGGGCTATAACCTGAAGGAGGGGATTCAATAATCCCAATGAAGGGTTGTAGTCCGAAGGAGGGGATTTAATACCGAGCCACCTTCAGGAGAAACAAAAGGCATGGTTCTAGGTTTGATCCCAATGAAGGGCTATAACCTGAAGGAGGGGATTCAATGATCCCAATGAAGGGTTGTAGTCTGAAGGAGGGGATTTAATACCGAGCCATGTGAACAATACGGAATAGATTAACATAGCTTCCCGGGAGTTGGAGCTCTGGCTGGGGGTGTTACATTAAAAGATGCTTCTTGGAAAAAAAAGGCTTCCTGGAAATAATCAAATAACATGTGTTTTCTAAAATAAAATCTTTTCAAAGAATCATTATATGAGTATATTTTAGGATTCTCATTAGGCATAATCATACATTACCATGCATTGCATAAAAATTGATGATTGTGTGGGCAATCGTCTTGTGTTGATTCAATATAAAGATTAAGGTTAAAAGCTTATAAAAGGTTGATAGTAGTATTTACGAATTAGTCAAGTAGTATCGATCTTGGTGAGTATCCTTTGATGTTCATTCATGGAGGCAAAAGGAGATAGATGGGTGTCCGAAGGACTTTTGAGAAGGACATAACCCTGATGTCTCGACAGTGTCAAGGCCAAAGGAGATAAGTGGGAAATCCAAAGACGCTCTTTGAGCAAGGATAAAGCCCAAATTTCTCAGCGTGCCAGGATATGTGTAATGCGAGGATGAGTTTTCCCTCTAATTACCACTGGATGATATACTGACTAGTTCCTAGCAAACTTCCTTGTTTTCAAAATAAACTTCTGCATGTATTTAAAAACAAACCCTGTATTTGCATTTCACCCACATACTCTTAGGATTCCTTAGACATATTCATATTACATATCATACTCATTGCATTCACAGACAGTTGTATGGTCATTGTCCATCACTGTTGGTATTTACAGCTGTATGGGCGTTGTATATATTAATAGTGTGTTGGCTATCGGTTGATACCACACTATAAGAAAGTGTGCAGATATGAGGAAAGAGGAGGAAGCTCCTAAGTTAGACTTATAGCATCTGTTATATAATTGTTATATACAATGTTATAGTTAGATGGTATTGGAATTACTTTTACTGAGAATGTTTATTCTCACCCCAGTTGCTATTCCATGTAAATCCAGATGTAGGAACAGATGCAAGAACAGATGCAGGATCAGGCACAGGTACAATGGTATAGACCCTGCTAAGGGTAAGAAGATAAAGCATGAAGACTAGAGTAGTTTTTATTATTTTAAGTAGACAGAACTTATGTAATCAGTTTATATTTGTTCTATATCATTTATGTTATATGTATTATAATGAGCCCTCTTGTGGCTAAGTTTGTATATATATATGTATGAGGTTTAAGTTTTTCCACAATCTCTCAAGGCTTTCTATAATTACTCAGTTGTGATTATAGATATATGTTAGTAGATAATGTGTAGAAGTGACGTTTCTAGTACTGTTATCTTTATATATCATTGTGTAACTATGATATATCCAGATATCTATATTAGGGTGTTATATTATGGTATCAGAGCAGTTCATCCTGTTGAGCCGGGGTATGGACTGACTATGCTTAGGCATAAGTAGCAGTTTAGTAGAAAGTTATGCATTCTTTTATCTCTTTTTGAGATATGCTGATGGGATTGCATGACTAGCCTTAGGTATGTGTGCTACTAGCTACTGTCACATAGTTATATGATATTGAATCTAGCTAACTCAATATATAATGTTCTGTGTGTACAGGAAACTATGGCAACTACCAGGTGAACTTATGAGACTAGGAGACTGGTAAAGGAGGAGAAAACCAGAGCTCTTAGAGAAATGGCTACTGTATTGAGAGAGCAGACTGCCATTAGTAGAAGTCTATCAGTAGTGATAGAATAGGACTCGCATAGTTAGTTGCGGGGACGAGAAGGAAGTTGTGAGAGATCAGTATTTCTCAGAGTTTAGGAAAGTTACTCCTTTGTTTTCAAGGGAGAGTTTGGTTTTGTCAGAGCCGAAAGATAACTTCATGTGATGAAAGAGATCTTTGAGGTCATGTCGTGCGCTGATGAACAGAAGGTAACCTTACTTCGTAAGGGTTAGTAGGTGAAGCCGAAAACTGATGAGATGAAGCAGAGAGGTTACTAGAGATAGTTAGTACTCGAACCACCTGAGAGGTGTTTAGAGTTACTTTCCTAGATAAGTATTATTCCCTTGAGTTATAGAAAGCAAAGGAATAGGAATTCCTAAAGTTGGAGCAAGGGGATATTACTGAAGACCAGTATGCGAAGCAATTCAAGGAATGTCAAAAGTTCTTTTCTTATTTTATGTCCAACCCAGATGAAAACTGGAAGTGAGTAAAATTTGAAGTAGAGCTTGGAGATGGCATTAGAAGAGTTATGATGCAAAATAAGGTTAAGGACTTCTTCGCTCAAGTTAGTGAGAGCAGAGTGGTAGAAGCAGATAATCTCAGGACCACGATGGAACAAGAGTTAGAAAGTTCCTAAAGAGGAAAAGATCATATGTTGAGATCAGGAAGGGTGCCTCTTGATCTCAATTTGTATCAGAGTTGCGCAGTGGAAGCTTGGAGTGATGATAAGTATAAGTAGAGTGCTTTTAGATGAGCAACTCTAAGGAAAAAGGTATATCGAGCTTCAAGTCACCAAGATATGCTAGATGTGGTAAGACATAGATGTAGACCATTTTTTATGGGTAATCCCTGTGCGCATAAGTAAGTAACCAGGACATCATAAGAGAGATGGTTCTTGGAAGAAGAAAGCGACGAAATCTTCTAACTTGGTATGAGATGAGAACACATGTAAAGAGAAATCTTTTAAGGTGTGTATAAGAAGAGAATAGATTTACTTTGTAGATCATGTTGATTTACTTTGTGAATCTAGTTTGCTTACCTTGTTGGTATGGTTTGGTTGTTTTAGAGAGACAAATGATGTTATATTCTTGTTTAGTTGGTGTGTGAGACTATGCCTTAAGTTAAAGGCAAGTTGAACAAAGGAAATATCAAGAATAAATGTCTTTGTCTAAGAGAAGGATGTTCAAGTATATCAGTTGAGAAAAGCTTTGAATTTTCTCAGGAGATAATCTAAGACTTGGTTATCATAGAAACAAAGTAAAGAAAAGCAGACCTTCGAGAGTTTTCCAGGATTACGAAAGGACATGAAGAGTATGTCAAAGGTAGTTTTGGAAACTTTTGGAAAAGAAGTGATTAAGTGCCAAGTAAGTCGAAAGTCAGTTTTGGATTACAAGTGGTACAGTTTAAGAGTTATGTAATTTCTCAAGATAGAAATTGCAAAGAATTTAGTAGAGTTTAAGTAGAGGTACAATGGGTAGAGTAGCCATTGTACCCAAGAATAGAGAATCTATCAGTGGATTTTCTCAATTAGTGCTACCTGGATTAGGCCAGTTAAGGTAGGTGGTACTCAGCAGTGGACTCTAGATGGTGAGTTTGTTTTCCAAGACTAGAAGAGAAGATTGATTACTACATTAGTATTGGTAATTCCAAATTCCCGTGAGAGCTTTGAAGTAGTCAGATATACTTCGAAGATGGGACTAGGGTGTGTTCGATGCAATAGAGGTAGGTAGATGCCTACGCATCAAGGCAGTTAAGTCTGCAAGAGAAGGACTACCCTAGGTATAATTTGGAATTAACCATAGTGGTGATTACCTTATAGTTTTGGAGATATAACTCATAAGGAGTCTAGTTAAAGGTGCTCAGCGATCATGATAGCTCAAGATGCTTGTTGATCAGAGGAAGCTGGACATGAAGCAGAATAGATGGATAGAGTTTTTCAAGGCTCATAACCTTAAGTTGAGATATCATTCGGGTAAGGCCAAAGAAGTGGTCGATGCACTAGATAGGAAATTCCTACAGGTGTCCCAAATGATAGTCCAAGAGAGAGTGAATTTCTTGAGAGTTTTCGAGAATTTGAGTCTAGCGGTAACTATGATTCCAGATAGTCTCTCAGTGAGCAAGGTGGACATAGTAAGAGGCCTCAAGACTTAGATTTCTTCAAAGCTCAGAAGGAGAATGAAACTCTAAGGGACAAGTGTGAGCAGATCTTCTAAGGAACCCTAAAGGATTTTGTTATGACTAAGAAGGAATAACGAAGTCTAGAGACAACTTTGTTTTCCAAGAGGGTCAACAATCAAGAACAGAATTCCGTAGGAAGCTCACCAGAGAAAGTATACCATCTATCAAAAGGCTATAGAAGTTTTCCAAGAGTAAGGAAGACGTATAGTGGCATAGTATGTTAAAGAACATAAAAGAATATGTTGAGTTGCAGTGAATGTAGTGTCTGATAGAAATATTAGATTCACACCAGGTTTTGGAAGCCTTATAAGAAGGAGTTCAAAGTTAAGTTATGTTTTAGTACAGCTTACCATCCATAAGCATAGAGATCAAGAGCTTTAAGGTAAGCAAATCTCGTCAAGAGAAGGTGGATGGGAGAAGCTGGTACTGAAAAAGGACTGCATGGAAGCAGAAGTTCCAAGTGGAGTTTTGTTTAACTAGAATTGTTTACTTGAGGTGAGCAATTTTGAGGACAAAATTTTAAAAAGGAGGGGAGAAATGTAATACCCTTAAACACATGTTAGATTGGTAAATGGTTACCAAAGGTAGCGTTTGACTTGTTTAGCATGCCAGTCAAGTTTTGTGACAAACTGAGTTCATTTAGGCACTTAGTTGCAACACAGAAGTTGAAAAATGGCTTAAATGACTCAGATACTAGCATAAGTTGCTAAATTAAGGGCAATAAACATAGAGAATTTATTTCTAGGTCACAAATAATCCAAGTAAGATGTGGTAAAAGTTTCAAGAGAATTGGAGTCAGTTTAGTATTTTTAGGCATACAGGTTGTGCTTTTAATGCCGGATTGATCCCTAGCAAATATAGAAAATCATGAAAATGGTGAAACAACAATTTAGATGAATCCTATGATTTATTCTAAAGTTGTTGGAAGCTGAGAAACTTGAATTAGCATAATTTGGGTGTCCTTAGCAGATATAAGTTTCAGTGTAGAAAGTCATATGATTACATGCATCTCTAAGAGTTTTGCAAGTAATTACCCCTTTTGATACATCACCTATCACTTTGTCAAGAGGATGATATCTTGATGTTCTCCATTCCTTGGGAAGATTCATGATTTGAGAGTCTTCTTGTCTTGGGGAATCATATGGGCTTTCTTCTTGCTTCTTGACTTCTTTTCCTTGATTTTCTAGGTGAGTCCTTTCTAAAATTTCTGCAACATCATCAACAAACTCTTTTCTCGACTCATTTGGATTAGTTTCATCAAATGCAACATGTATGGACTCTTCTATGGTCATAGTTTGTTTATTGTAAACTCTAAAGGTCTTACTATGTATAGAATAGCCAAGAAATATTCCCTCATCAGATTTTGTACTAAACTTTCCTAAGTTATCCTTTCCATTGTTTAAAACAAAGTATGTACATCCAAAAACATGAAAATGTGAGACATTTGGTTTCCTTCCTTTGTATAACTCATATAAGGTTTTCTTTAAAATTGGCCTTATTAGAGCCCTATTCATAACATAACAAGCGGTGTTAACCGCATCTGCCCAAAAATACTTAGGAAGGTTGGCCTCATTGAGCATAGTTCTTACCATTTCTTCTAAAGATAGATTTTTCCTTTCTACAACACCATTTTGTTGTGATGTTCTAGGGGACAAAAAATTATGCTCAATGCCATGTTCATCACAAAAGGTTTCAAATTCATGGTTTTCAAATTCACCACCATAGTCACTTCTTATGGATGCAATACTAAAACCTTTTTCGTTTTGGATAACTTTGGCAAGCTTTTTGAATGATTGAAAAGCATTATTTTTGTGAGACAAAAATAATGTCCATGTAAACCTAGAAAAATCATCCACAATCACTAAGGCATAGTAATTCCCACCAAAGCTCATAGTTCTAGAGGGACCAAAAAGATCCATGTGCAAAAGTTGTAGAAGTCTAGAAGTTGAAACCACATTTTTAGCTTTAAAAGAGACATTTACTTATTTTCCCTTTTGACATGCATCACAAAATTTATCTTTTTCAAATTTGAGCTTTGGAAGACTAATTACTAGTTCTTTAGAAACCGATTTGTTTAAGTGATCCATGTGAATGTGAGCAATTCTTCTATGCCATAACCATGAATCATTTTCTTTAGTCATAAAACATTTAGCATCATTTGAGAAAATGTCATCAAGGCTAATCATATATATTTTATTGATCCTATGACCAACAAACTTAACATGCTTATCATCCTTACCCTTAATTATGCAACAATTTGAATTAAATATCACTCTATTTCCCTTATCACATAGTTGACTAATGCTAAGCAAGTTATATTTGAGTCCTTCAACAAGTAAAACATTATCAATAGATGAGGAAGGGATCTTACCAACTTTACCAACTCCAAGAATCTTTCCTTTGTTGTTGTCACCATATGTCACGTGACCACTCTTCTTGGGTACAATGAAGGAAAACTTGGAGCCATCACTGGTCATGTGCTTGGAGCATCCACTATCAAGATACCAACTTGAACTTTTGGTCTTCAAGCACACCTACAACACACATTTAAATTTTAACCTTTGGTACCCAAATCTTCTTGGGTCCTTGTGTGTTAGTGTTAGGCATGGTACCCTTAGGGACCCAAACATTTTAGTTCCAACCTTTGTGTTAATTTTCTTCCTCACATTACATGTTGATGCACTATGCCCTTTCTTTCCACAATGAAAGCATTTAATGAAGGGACTACTTGAGGTACTTGAGGAAACAAATAGATTCTTGAGAAACTTTTGTTGATTGTTGGGATTATACCCTAAATCGGCTTTTTGGAAAACACATATTTGTTTCCCTAGCAATATATTCAAGTTGTCTCTTCCAAAGGTGAATTTTACAAGTGTGTTTTTCAAATCCTCAATTTCATTTTCATATTCTTTACATGAAGAACACGATGAGGGTGTGGGTGCATTAACATGTGAAGAACAAATCATGCATGATGAGTTAGCATTAATAAGTCCAAGAGTCTCATTTTTAACTTTGAGTTCTTCAACCTCCTTGGTTAAAATAGAAATTTTGTTAGTCATTAAGGAGATTGTTTTGTTGGAAGTTAAAACCATTTTAGTGAGTCTCATAGATTCATCATGCAATTCTTGAAATGCATCTTGCAATTCACTATATGAGGGAGAAAGTTCAAGATTAGATGAGGTTACCTCGATTTCACTTTCTTCTTCTTCTTCTCTATTTGCCATAAGGCAAAGATGGACTTCCTCATCCTCCGAATCATCGGTGGAATCCATATCGCTTTTTTCCTATGCAATGTATATTCTCCTACCTTTTCTTTCCTTGAAAGGCTTCTTTTCAAATTTCTCCATCTTCTTTTGATAAACCGAACATTCCATCTTCACGTGTCCCGGTTTTCCACATTCATAGCAAATTGGAGTAGATGAAATTCCTTCTCCCTTTTGATATGACTTCTTAGGAGGGAAATGAGGTCTTTTTTTATTTCCTTTCTTCTTGAGAAATCTTCCAAACTTCTTCACAAGGAGGTTGAAATTCTCTTCATTCATTTCAATATTGTCAAGATCATTTCCATCATCTTCATCTTTATATTCAATTGAGGAAGATGTGGCTTTGAGAGCAATCCCCTTGTTCTTCTTTTCTTGCTCCTCATTTTGACTTAATCTATTTAGCTCTAACTCATGCTCTTGAAGCTTTCCAAAGAGGGTGACCAAGGTCATTGCAGCTACATTTCTTGACTCCGATATGGTCATCACTTTGGGTTGTCAACTCCTGCTCAAGCATCTCAAAACTTTGTTAATAAAATCTTCATTGGTAAAAGTTTTTCCTAATGAAGTAAGATGATTAACTATATGAGTAAATCATTTTTGCATATCTTGAATGCTTTCCCCTTGATTCATTCTAAATAATTCATATTCATGAGTGAGTGTATTAATTCTAGATCTTTTTACCTCACTTGTACCTTAATAGGTTACTTGCAATGTATCCCACATTTCTTGAGTTGTCTTATAATTTGACACCCTAAAAAATTCATCATACCCTAAAGAAGTAGTGATGATATTTTTGGCTCTCAAGTTATATTGGACCTTTTTCTTGTCATCATCAGTCCATTTATTTCTTGGCGTATTTGTTCTAACACCATCAACTAGACGTGTGGGGACAAAATGACCATTTTCAACAGCAACTCACACATCAATATCAATAGCTTCAATAAAAATCTTCATCATTTCTTTCCAATATGCATAACCATCCCCATTGAAAAATGGATGTCTATTTATAGAAGAACCTTCATTAGAAAAATCATTTGAAGTCATCTTTTCTCTTGAAGCAGCTAAGCTCTTTATATAAAAGTCTAGCTCTGATACCACTTGTTACCAAGTGGCTTCAATACTCAAGAGGGGGGTGAATTGAGTTTATAAAACAAGTTCGCAATTCTTTCGCAAAACACTTGAATGTTGAATTTCGTTGAAGCTATTGACTATTTGAAATGAATGAATTGATAAGAATGATAGATATTGCTTAATAACCAACCAAGAGAGGACAAATATAAAGAGGAGGGTTTAGAGAATCAAACACAATAGTTTATCCTGGTTCAGCCACCAATCCACTTGTGACCTACGTCCAGTCCTCAAGCAACCACTCAAGATTTTCCACTATATCTTCAAGCTTCAATAGGTGTTTGATGACCTTTACAAACTTAAGCACTTAACTCCTTGGGATGCCTTACCCTTGAGCTTGAGTCTTTTCAAACAAAGGGATACCTCACCCTTTATAGATTTAAGGGATGTCTCACCCTCACTATAAATCTTACAGAGATTGAATAGATTGAAACTCTCTCAAAGAGTGGATAATACAAATTGAAGCTTATAGGTATTGATGATTCACACTTTAGCTCAAAAACAGGGAGAAATATGAAGAGAATATGTAAAACACGTATTGATGTTCAAACAAGATTTTTCAGAATATTTCTTTAACCTCATCAATGCCCAACAACCTTACATTTAAAGCCCATTGAGAATTAGAGTCGTTAGGGGTAGTTGAGAAGCATTAAATGCTTCATTATGTCCGTTGCACCCTGTTTCTGAAAACCACGTTATTCGAATAATACGATGGTTATTCGAATAAAGCTTTATATAACATTTAGAAGAAAAGCTTGTGGAGACCATTATTCAAATAACACAAGTGTTATTCGAATAAGTCACTTAAAACTATTTTGTGGGAAAAACATGTTATTCGAATAAAACAAGGTTTATTTGAATAACCATTTCGAATACTGAAGTGCCTTAATTTTCTTTAAATGTTTATTCGAATAAAACAGAGTTTATTCAAATAAATCTTGATCAGTTTACAGACTTGGTTTTTCTGACTTTTGTTATTCGAATAAGATAAGTCTTATTCGAATAAACCTTGTTTAGTTTGAATTTTTGCTTTCTCTTGACTTCTGTTATTCGAATAAAGTAACCTTTATTTGAATAAGCTATGTAAAACTTGTTTAGTCAGTAATGAAGCAATGCCAAGGGACTTCAAGTGGTTTTATATAATTTTTGGCACTTAAAACAGTTTCTTTGGGAAACCAAAAACTATTTTTGAAGTTTCTCTTCTCTTTTTGCTTTTAAACAATTGTTGCTTTTCAAGTTCTTTTTGAAAGATAAGTTATGGAGCATTTATGTGAATCACATTATACGTTTACATATTGATCTAAGTCCTAAAGCTAGTTTTGAAGGTCTTGGACTTGAACTTGCAACATCTTCAAGTTTGTTATCATCGAAACAAAGTCTTCATGGGTTGATAGGCAATTACAAAAATGAGTCATCACAATTTTTTCTATAGACTATTATCCAAATAGACAATAGTTACAGAAATTATTACTCAATAAACAGAACATACTGCTCACAAGTCAATAAATATTTGTCCGCTGTAAAATAAAATATAGTATATTTTTATTTTACAGATAATTTCTAAAAATTAAAAGATTGTGACACGTATATCTCAGATTTGAGTTTAGTAAGATCCCCCGGCACCGATTACATACGTTAAGATTTTCTCCGACCCGAAAATTATTATTTTTCTGACTCGGAGTAAATCACACCCAACGATCAAATATGGTCACAGAACAGTCAAAATAAATTTATAGCATACAGAAATCACAAAATAGTATAATTCTGTCATTACTGTAAAATAGCTAATTTTGGGGTGTTACACTAATATTCAACTTTGAGTAAAAAAAGAAAAGCCTTTTCTTTTCATATGCCCACATCATTCATGTCTCTCCACATTGGAGTATAGCCTATACATTGATTTTTCTACCCTTTTTACTTCCAAGTGTATGCTTAGTGTGAAATTTGCATTTTCTTTCATTTGAGTTTAGCAAAAATAAAAAAAGTAAAAAAAAAAAAGAAAAGTCAAAGTTGGGAAGAAATGACAAGAATAACAAAGTGGCATGTGTTTGTTCATCAAAAAGTTCAAAAAAAAAGGAAGAAGAAAGACAAGCATTATTATTCAATGATTTGAAAAGTTATATAGTACATCAAGTGAGAAGTGTGGTTTACTGAGATATTTAATAAGATTTCCTTTGTATGTACTTGGAAGTCTTTTTGAATCATTTTCTATTTTTTCATATAGCCCCAAACCCAAGTCACGTTACAGCCTTTTGTATTGACTATTCTGATCTTAAGTAAGCTTTTGGAAAGAGTGGTGGAAGTCTCATTTGTTAGTGTTCCTATCATAAGATCAATGTTTGCTTGTTGCTTGTACATAATTGCCTAATTTCTCATGAGAGTGTGTGTACACCCATTGTCAATTCCATAGAGAGAATCTTCACACAAAACACTTTTATACCCGTAAGTTATGAAGTTGAACCTTTTACTTGAGATATTCTTAATGTTGCATGTGTTAGGGTTTTTAGTTAGATGGATATAGTTTGGAACACACATACACACTCTGTGAACTACTATAGGCAGATTGCTTTTGATATGGTTGTTGAATTCCTAAGATTATTTTGATATGTGAATCTAGAAAATGTGAATTGATAGGCTATGTTATCATTTTCTTAGTTTTTATAATATTTTTTGCATAAAAATTACTAGAAACTAGCAATAAGTAAGTTGGAAGATGTGATAAGTATGCGAAAATACTATCTAAATATTTTATTATTGAGTTAAAATGTTAAAATGTGAATAAAAATTATTAAAATTATTGTATATTTTTAAATTAAATTTTTATTTACTTTAAAATATTCTTAAGCAATAATTTATATATAATTATTTTATTTTAATATGTGCAAGGAAAGATAAGCATGGACATTGGTCAATGGAATTCGCAATCATTTGGAGGAATATTGGGCCACAAAGTAACAAGAAAAAGGCAGCACAGTATAGTTGGGCCTTCCACAGGCAAATACAGTGCTACAGGACGTGACGGCCGTATGCAAAAGAAATGGCCGTGCTAAGCAAAATGGTGGAAAAGGGCAAATTGAAGTAAAAAAGCATTTGTGCCCAAACAAATGAAATAAAAAAAGAAGAAGGAGAAGTCAAAACATACGGTGGAAGCAAGATATAAATAGAAGAGAAACAAATTGAAAATCTAAAATTTTAGTGAAATAATTTTATATTTTAATATTATTATATTTTATTAATTTTTTGTATTAAAGAAATGATAAAATTTTAATTATTTTGATATTATTATATTGAATTATCTTTATTTAATTTTTAAATTTAATGTTTATTAATTTTATTTTTTAATTAGATTATATAAATGAATTTTAAGTTGAATTTAATCATATTTTTCTCATGTTTTATAATTTATTTGTGTTGTCTGAATGTGAGTGATAATTGTTAGATTTCAAGTGTAATTTCTTATTAAAGATATATTTGATGGTTTAATAATTACTATTAATTAGGAAAAATTTAGCATATATGTAATTATTATTTTTAATACTTTATTGATATATTTTCCGTAAACACATGTTTCTTGCTAGATGTTCATGAGTTAAATTAAATAGGTAAAATAATTTGGCATACTTAATGTTAAAATTAATTTTGGTAGATTATGAACCTTAGTCATCTTACATTTGGTATAAAACTCAATTTGCTTTATTTTGCTTTACTTACTTTTGCATTTAAATTAATATTTATTTATTTTTAATCATTTAATATTTTTCTTTAGTTTCTTTGTTGCTTTAGTTATTCTTTTAATTTGTCTTTCTGTGAAATCGACATCACAAAGTTGTGGTATAATTACCATGCTATTCTTTGGGCGTAATCAGATAGTATAGTAGTTTCTATGGGCTTCTTCTCAAATTCTTTCTTTAATTTCAATTTTTCTTGGCACACACATTCTATTTCTGAACATAATCATTCTATCTTGAGCCTTTCTAAATTTCTTTTTCTTTCTTAGCAAAATTTGCTCACTTATCTCTTTCAATTCATTATCTTTCTCTTGAGCAGCTTTAATTTGATTCCTTAATTCATTTTGAATATCCAATCTATTCAACAGAGACCATGTGGTAACACAGTCATTGCAAACTCAAGTTTCTGAAACTCTCTAACAATTCTATTTCTTGTATCATCATCATATGGGACACATGCAGAAATTTTTTGCTTAGTGCATCGATCACAACATTGGCCTTACCCAGATGATACCTTAATTTAAAGTCATAATCTTTTAAAAATTTCATCCACCTTCTTTGCTTCATATTCAATTCTTTTTTATCAGACAAGTATTTCAAACTTTTATGATTACTAAAGATCTCAAATTTTACACCATACAAATAGTGCCTCCAAATCTTCAAGGCAAAAACAACTGTCTGAATGTGAGTGATAATTGTTAGATTTCAAGTGTAATTTCTTATTAAAGATATATTTGATGGTTTAATAATTACTATTAATTAGGAAAAATTTAGCATATATGTAATTATTATTTTTAATACTTTATTGATATATTTTCCGTAAACACATGTTTCTTGCTAGATGTTCATGAGTTAAATTAAATAGGTAAAATAATTTGGCATACTTAATGTTAAAATTAATTTTGGTAGATTCTGAACCTTAGTCATCTTACATTTGGTATAAAACTCAATTTGCTTTATTTTGCTTTACTTACTTTTGCATTTAAATTAATATTTATTTATTTTTAATCATTTAATATTTTTCTTTAGTTTCTTTGTTGCTTTAGTTATTCTTTTAATTTGTCTTTCTGTGAAATCGACATCACAAAGTTTTGGTATAATTACCACGCTATTCTTTGGGCGTAATCAGATAGTATAGTAGTTTCTATGGGCTTCTTCTCAAATTCTTTCTTTAATTTCAATTTTTCTTGGCACACACATTCTATTTCTGAACATAATCATTCTATCTTGAGCCTTTCTAAATTTCTTTTTCTTTCTTAGCAAAATTTGCTCACTTATCTCTTTCAATTCATTATCTTTCTCTTGAGCAGCTTTAATTTGATTCCTTAATTCATTTTGAATATCCAATCTATTCAACAGAGACCATGTGGTAATACAGTCATTGCAAACTCAAGTTTCTGAAACTCTCTAACAATTCTATTTCTTGTATCATCATCATATGGGACACATGCAGAAATTTTTTGCTTAGTGCATCGATCACAACATTGGCCTTACCTAGATGATACCTTAATTTAAAGTCATAATCTTTTAAAAATTTCATCCACCTTCTTTGCTTCATATTCAATTCTTTTTTATCAGACAAGTATTTCAAACTTTTATGATTACTAAAGATCTCAAATTTTACACCATACAAATAGTGCCTCCAAATCTTCAAGGCAAAAACAACTGTTTCTAATTCCAAGTCGTGGGTTGGATAGTTTTCTTCATGGGGTCTCAGTTGTCTAGAAGCATAAGCAACTACCCTACCATTATGCATTAAGACACATCTTAATCCCTTTCTTGAGGCATCATAATATACCTCAAATTTTTCCTGTGGATCTAGAATTACTAAAACTAGAGTGGTGGTCAACTTCTCTTTTACTTCTTGGAAACTCTTTTTACATTCTTGTGTCCATTCAAAGTTGTTTCCCTTTCTGGTCAATCTGGTCAAAGGTAAAACTATTTGGGAAAAACTCTTAATAAATCTTCTATAATACCCTGCTAAACCCAAAAAGCTTCTAATTTTGGTTACAATGGACGATCTCTCCCATTGTAACACTACCTCTACTTTACTAGGATCTACGAATATTCCATCTCCAGTTATCACGTGTCTTAGGAATTGCACCTCTTTCATCCAGAATTCATATTTTGACAACTAAGCATACAATTTCTTTTCTTGCAGAATTTCTAGAACAAACCTAAGATGTACTTTATGTTCCTCTATTGTCTTTGAATAAATGAGAATGTCATCTATAAAGACAATAACAAACTTATCAAGGTACGACCTAAAAATCTTGTTCATATAGTCCATAAACATGGCTGGTGCATTAGTTAAACAAAAAGATATTACAAGATATTCATAATGCCCATATCTAGTTCTAAAGATAGTCTTAGGGATATCTTCTTCTCTGACTCAGATTTGATGGTATCTAGATCTTAAATCGATCTTGGAAAACACTGTTGCACCTCTTAACTGATCCATCAAATAATCAATTCTAGGCAATGGAAAATTTGAAGTTTCCTACCCCAACATGGTGCCACGGTTTTGACTAGAAATTAGGGGTGTAAATTGGTTTTGTACACAAGTAAAATGAGACTTATGTAATCAAAGATTGAATGATAATATTGAAACTAATTAATGGAAGATTTTGAGGGTTTAATACCCAAGAGGGAAGCCACGGTTTTGAGAGCAGTTTTGGCTTGAAAATTGGTTCTTGTA
This sequence comes from Ormosia emarginata, assembly GCA_029884605.1. Taxonomy (NCBI): domain Eukaryota; kingdom Viridiplantae; phylum Streptophyta; class Magnoliopsida; order Fabales; family Fabaceae; genus Ormosia; species Ormosia emarginata. Next base: position 33,865,544 of record JAQQTP010000088.1, read on the forward strand.
CATGATAAATTGAAACTATGGAATTAAAGATTGAGTATTAATATTGGAATCTTGAAATGGAAAATTATCAAGGGATTATTAACCTAAATTGAAGCCACGGTTTTGACCTAGTAATGTAAGGAATTGGATTGATCTTGATGAACTCAATTTGAGTGAACTAATATTAAGAAGTTGATACTTAAAATGAAAAAGGAACATTGGACTTTGAAGACTCAATGATGGCCACAGCTTTGGCTTGAACAATAAGGCAAATGGAATGACCTTGATACATTAAACTTAAGTAAATTGATCTTAAAAAATCAATACACAAATGAGTGTGAATGCATGTGTCTTGAAGCATGTCAAATGATTTTTGATGATAACAAAGACAAAGATGAAGATCAGAGCGAAAGAGTAAACCAAGATCAAAGGAAGAAATCAAGAGGTTTAGATATAGGCATTATAGTACATCAATGTTAAATGCTCCCAAGATATCTCAAATGGTTTTTCAAAAATGATTTGAATCAATATGGTTTTCAAAGATCAATTCCTAAAAGAGAACTTCTTTTACCTTGGATCATGCCAAATAATGTTCTATATTTATTTAATCCATGTTTTCTAAAGTTAGGAATGATATAAATCTGTTTTAAGGCTTGAAAAATGAGTTTGAAGTATAGTGTAATCAATTACCAAGGTTTAGTAATCGATTACAAGCCAAACAGAAATCTTGTAATCGATTACACCACCATCCATGTCGATTACCGACAAGAAAGTCGAGAATGTGTAATCGATTAGACCAAGTCATGTAATCGATTACCATGTTCCCGAAAGCCAAGAACACGACCAAAGGGCCATGTAATCGATTACATCAATATTGTAATCGATTACCATGAAGTCGAGGGCGTGTAATCGATTACACAAGCCATGTAATCGATTACCACAAGCCAGAAAGCCAAGAACACGTTCTATTTTCCATGTAATCGATTACCAAAACCTTGTAATCGATTACCAAGGTTCTGACATGCCCAACGGCTATATTGAATGCATTTAATGCTTGGCTTTAACCACCCCAACGGCTCTTTTAATGAATGGGCTTTAAATACAATTGCTGGGGCATCATTAAGGGTTGTTCTTGAACCTAAAAACATCATAGCAACACATCATACGAGAATCAAACTCGAAATCATTCTTGCTCTGTTTTTGTCCAATCTTTGAGATATCTTTGTGAGCATTATTAGAGCTTCAATTTGTATCATCTACTCTAGTGAGAGCTTCTCAAATTCAATCTTAATTGCTGTATAAGATAGAGGGTGAGGCATCCCTCAATTTGTAAAGGTGAGGCATCCCTTTGTTTGAAGAGACTCAAGCTCAAGGGTGAGGCATCCCAAGGAGTTGAGGGCTCAAGTTTGTAAAAGTAGTCAAGCACCTATTGAAGCTTGAAGATATAGTGGAAAATCTCAAGTGGTTGCTTGAGGACTGGACGTAAGTCACAAGTGGATTGGTGGCCGAATCAGGATAAATCACTGTGTTTGATTCTCTAAACTCTTCTCTTTACATTTCCGCATTGCTTATACTCTTGCTTGATTACTTCTCTCTTGGTTGGTTATTAAGCAATATACATTGTTCTTATCAATTCATTCATTTCAATTAGTCAATAGCTTCAACGAAAATCAATAGTCAAGTGTTTTGCGAAAGAATTGCGAACTTGTTTTACAAACTCAATTCACCCCCCCTCTTGAGTATTGAAGCCACTTGGTAACAATGAGAAATAAAAAATGGAACTTAGACGACCTATGAAGCCACGGTTTTGGCATGGACCTTAGGCAATTGGATTGATCTTATGAGAAATGAAAATTTAAGTGATTAAGTATCAAGTAACCAATACATAATATAGTGAAAGAATGAAACTTTAAAGACTAAAGAAGGCCACGGTTTTGGCTTGGAATCATGAGGGATGGAATTGACTTTGGTGAACTAAAATTATAGTGATTTATTAACAAGAAACTATTACATAAAATGGAGAGGATTTGAGATTTTGAGAACTTTGAGGGACCACAGTTTTAGAGAGAGAGATTGAGCTCAAGTGATGCCTTGGTGCATCCTTGGAGATTGAGGAATTAGAGGTATGCACAATCTTTAATAAAGTGCAAGAATCAAATTGAGTAATGATATTTGAGAAGATCATGGTTTCAAAGAATTATTTACCCTAACCTTTTCATAATTGACCAAAGACTTAAGACCTTGAAAATAAGTATCCCTAATAGGGACATTGTGGCAATTGATAAACCATGAATACTTAATGATGATGAGGAATTGAATTAAACCCATGTGGAACCAAAACTAAGTAATTGGTATCAAGAGACTCGTGCACAATATGGGAAGACATTTAGAACCTTGAAGGCTTGTGAAGCTAAGGTTTTTAAGGGTTAGTTAACCTAAAGATTTGCATAATTGATCAAGACTTAGATTCTTGGAAATGTTAAACCCTTAGTGGGAAATGGCGATTATGATAAGCCATAAAATATATTGGTATTGAGCTTCGACTCTATGTATTGTGAATCCCTGTGAAAGGTTATATATATATATATATATATATATATTTGTTGGTTTAATTCTCGATGAGAAATGATTTATTGATATTGAGAATGAATATATGCCATTATGGTATTATATATGATGAATGCATCATTGATAAGCATACATGATTGGACATTGAGTCATCATGCATATGTAATTTGATAATGACTATATACCGTTGTGGTATTGTATATGATGAACGCATCATTGATAAACATACATGACTGGACATTGCGTCGTCATGCATATGTATTGTACATGATGAATGAATCATTGATAAACATACACATGACTTGACATTGCGTCGTCATGCATATGTATACCTAAGAGTTGAATAACATCTATGTGCGGGTGTGAATAGACTAAGCTTAGGTGTCATATATTGTTGGCCTTAGGGGCATTAGGGTGCGGGTGCCTCATCATGGACAGCTAAGAGCTCCTCTGTGTAACGCCCCAATTTTTAGAAAATATTCTGAATGTACTGTTTTCTGTTTTTCATGCTTTTGTATGAATGACCATTGTGTCCCTATTTTTCGTTCTTGATTTGTATGAAAACAATTACGATATCTGAGGCTCAAATTTTATTTGATCGTTTTACGTAGTTTGCTTCGAGACGGTAAAATAAAATTTTTTCTGAGCTACTGTATTAATTTTTCTAAAAGATATACAGCTATATAATATTGTTGGATATTTTATTTGAACGTTTTGGACGATTACCTACGTTGTGGGAAAAAATGAGAAAATGACCGTTACGTCCCGAACGTACTGTTTTCGTTGTTTTTGCTATTTTTAATTGTTTTCTTCTTGATTTAATGTCCGATATCATCTGTGATTTTATATGGACTTTTTGGGTGATTTGCTCGAAAGGGGGAAAATAATATTTTAGGGCCGAGGAAAATCTTATTTTATTATTTAGAATTGGGGGATCTTACTTAACCCGATTCTGAATGAGACTAAAAATAATCTTTTAATTTTTAGGATTTAAGCGTCAAATAAAATAATTTTATATTATTATAATATTATTTTATTAGTCAATATATTTTAGTGACAAGTGGACCCGAAAATATTTTGCGGGACCCACAATTAGCGAACGGTTAGATCGGTAGCTTAATTAATCACCGTAAGCAATAGAACTTTCGAGCAGTGACTCACTAGTGACTCAATGAGAGAATTTAATGCCTTTGTGTGACTAAGCAAGGTGAGTCACCATGAGCAACCAATAGGATTTAAGCTTGTTAAGCAAAATTTGATCTTGACCTTTGATGCATTCAATGGCTTGGATGAAGCCAAATCCATGCACATCCATTTGCACTTGAGTGCTACGGCCAAGAGGCCTTGGAAGACCAAAACTACACTCCATCTTCATCACTTTTCTCTCTTCTCTCTCTTCCAAGAACCCTAGCCTCCATTGTTGTTCTTCTTCCCTATCATTCGGCCAAGAGCCATTCCTAATCATCCAACCATCCAAAAATTTTTCTAACCAAGTTTCCTTAACCTAAACACTATTCTAAGAACCTTTCTAGTTGGAAGTTTCTTCAAAATCTTCCATTTAGGGCTTGGAAATCAACCTTGTAAATTTGACCTAGAAGGTGAAATATCATATTTTTCTTTTCTCTCTTCTTTTTCAAAGTTCTAAGCCATGATTTCTCCATGGTTTAGCTTCTTTTTCATGGTTAATAACATGTAGATTTTATTTGAGATTTTTAGGTATTTGGTGGAGTGAAAACCGAACCATAGGAGGTGTGAAAGCTAATCATTTGTCTTCATTTAAGGTAAGAGGAAGACAATTCTTATCATCCCTTGATGGTGGTAAGAAGATGGATTGTTTGTAGAATCCATAAGGATTCGGTTGTGGTGTGTTTATTGATGTGTATTTGTTAATTTTGTGGTTGCTAGTAGCTTAGGTGTTGTATGTTAGTAGCTTTCTTGTTTGGTGATTGTAATAATTTTGCATGTCTATTAGCTTTTGATTGTATGTCTATAAGCTTTAATTTAGGTTTTATGTGTTAGAAATATTTTGCATGTGTTAGAAATATAAATGCATGTGTTAGAATTGTATGATAAGGTATAAGATGTGAATAACATGTGTAAATTTGCATGAGTGTTCCAAAGAACACATTCCCTAGTTCACGGCAATGACAAAGTGTGAGGACCAAAATGTTCTCTTAATTTTTCCTAAAGTGTAACTTAATTAATTAGGAGAAATAAGAAGGTTTCAAATTGATTTGATCAAAGAAAAGGAATTTAGAAATCAAATGGTAAAGATTTAGTAAATTTTGGGCCAACATGCCTAAAGGATTTATTTGATTCAAAATCATTATTTTATAACATGATTTAATGAACTTAGATAAGATAATACCTTTGACATGATTTAGAAATCAAATGAAAAAGTTTTACGAAATTTGGCCAACATGCCAATATAGGTTATCATGGTTTCTAAACCTAGTTTCAAACTTTTTTTCAATCAAAAAGAGACAATACAAGTTAGAAAGAAATTTCCTATAATGATTTTTAAAGAAAAAAATTGGTTAGAATTAAGTTTAAAGAATTAAAACCAATGATTTTATCATTTAGAAAGGAATACAAGTAAATTTTGAGAATTTTCTAACATATAGCTCACTTAAGGTTTTGAAGCATGTTAGAGATTTCAAAAAGAATTAAATGATATGGTTAAAAATTAGGTAAATGGAAATTTTATGGATAATTTAGGAAACCATTATTATGATATTTTAAACAAAATACTGTCAATTTTTAGTAAAAATGAACCAATAAGATAGTAAAAATATCCTAAAGACAGTATGCGGTATGAAAAATTATTCTACGTAGTTTAAATGTACTAAGTACTATTTCTGTTGGTTTTAAACAGTAATTTTAAGGGCATTCGAATAAGAAAATGATTTAAAAATCCTACGCGATTGAGAAAACGTATTAAAAATGCTACGCGATTTTACAAACAGAAAAAATATCTTTACGCGATTTTTAAACGTTTGTAAAACGACGGAATTATGAAAACGCGATAAAATTTCTACGCGATTGGCCGTTACTATCTTTATACTATCGGGAAAATGTGAACCCGTCTGATTATTTTTGAAAATCTTTTATTTGTCGGGAAAATGTGAACCCGTCTGTGCTTTTGAAAATTTATATCTTTGTCGGGAAAATGTGAACCCGTATGTGCTTTTGAAAATTTATATCTTTGTCGGGAAAATGTGAACCCGTCTGTGCTTTCCATCTATACATTATGTGTGCCATGTATTTGGTGGATTGGTTGACGAGACGAATCACATCGTGTTGTCGATGCGATAAACGTAGTGTGGTTCATTGTTCTAATGAACTTGGAGACTTTAGTGTACGGGATCCCACATGTGGACAGTTGGTAGCTCCGCTAGGCCGTGGTAAACCGATAGCACACTATGGTACTCGACATACACTATATTTAATCAAGATTTGTGAAATCTAGTAGTACATTTGCCTGTAGTGCCACAACGTGAGACCGTGAACTACACCACGCCTGGATTGATGGATTCCTGTGTCGTGGGGCTATAGACGCAACGTGTTTGCAATAGTTGGTGGGGCAGCCGTGGTACTATTAGATTTTGCGAGTCATTCCTCTCTCGATACTTGTGTTTTCTTTAGCTCCATGGAGTAGGATTTTGTCATATTATTTATCTCTATGTCTATTTGATTCCATCTTATCTATTTATTGTTTATACGTATCTTATTTGTTTATTTTATCTGTTCTTTGTTACTATATTTGGTTATTATATCTTATCTGTTTATTCTTATCTTTCTTATTTTATCCGTGAGGTTTTATACGTTATGTGATATATTGTTATGATATCTAAATTTTACTTCAATTTGTTATTATAATTGTTAAAGCTTTATGTATTGCATGAAGTGTATATATGTTGTTTGTCGTCTTCTTATTGGTCATGTTATGATGATTTTATGTTGTCTTACCTCTTTGTTATATGTATTTTCTGTTTAATTATTTTACGCGGTAAAGACTTCGAGGAAGAGGATCACCTATTGAGATCGTGTACCCGAGGAGGAGGAAGATCGGCGGCGGAGACGACCGGTTTACGATCAAGAACCATTCGATCATCCATATCCTCTGGATTGATTGTGAGGGATGGCGATGGATTTTTGGGATTCATAGAGCTGGTATTTCATGGAGGTGCTCTGGCTTGGCACTTACGAGGCGATCGTGACTCTGTGACGTATGCGGGCGTGTGTGACCGTGATTCTACGTCAACGTTTTGATGAAGAGCTGTCATGACTACGACACTTTTACGCACTTGGAGTTACCCTTATCCATTAGACGTTATTGGGGTCTTGAAAACCCGAGCCTAGTGAGATAAGCATCGTATCGACCGCGCGATCCCGTTATCGCCGTGTGTCGAGACATCCAGGATATCTATCTCCGATGATCATTTTCATCTTGAGAGTGATCCATCGAGGATTAGATAATCATGATGTTTTTTTGGGCGCGTCGGTAGTATGTACGTATATATTAACTCTTTTATTGCTTTCTTTCTTGTTTTTGTTTAAATATTTGTAGTCTTAGTTGTAAATTATTTGTACTGAGTTTATAACTTAATCATATGTATATTATTAGTGATGATGTTTTTTTTTTTATTTCGTATTTTCCGCATTATTTTTTTATATTTCGTCTATCGGGAATTATTTTACAACCCGTAATAATATTTAACAAATGTTTCACAACTTGGGTAGATTTTATTTCTATTTCTTTTATTTTCTTTTATGTGTGACATCCTCCAAAGGGGTGTTACACTCTGTGCCGTGGGTTAGACCGATGCAAACACACCGACGATCCGGACCGAGATGCTGTCCTATGTCGCGATCAACTATTGAGGTGCCACGTACAAGCCATGATGTGTAAATATTTTTATGAGATGAAGCACACTATTTTTAAGGCTAACGATATACTGGCATTACTCCTTGATCATTCACTCTGAAAATATTAATGTTTAGCTCCATGGAATAGGATTTGGTACCATAATGTATTGTGCATCGTTCATTGTCAGTCTCATAAGTTGTTGAGCATGAACATCTATTAAAGTATCTGTTTTACTACTGTACATGATTTGTCTAATGAGTTTGCTGATTTACCAGAAATCCTGTGGTGATTTGCCTGTTGAAATTGATTATTATTGCCGACTGCTGATCTACTTTTACTACAAACATCATTATTGTCATTGATTCTCATTATTGCTTATAACTAAACTGCTTGTGTTATAAATTCTGCTGCTGCTGTTGATAAATGTATGAACTGTATTGCTTTGTGGGTGCTTTGCGCCGTGCTATTTTCTTACTGCCGTAGTGGTAATGAAAGATGGGTGTCTCGCCTCTTTCCTGTATTACCATGTTCTATGTCAAATTGGATAAAAATAGTGAAGAGTGCGAGTGGACTCGATTTGTTGTACTTGAGGATCGACTTTTACTTCCTGGTGATGGCGTCCCCAACACCCTACATGTTTCGCACGTGGATACAGTTTCTCCAAGGCTTGGAAGCCTGGCACTTCGAACGTGAAGCGGGACTTGTCGTTTATGTGAAAGATGTAACCCTGGTACAGAGGGAAGATGAACCCGGCGATGGGACGAACATCGCCTATGTTCCGTTGCGTATGGAGTTCCCTATACCCATTGGGGAAATATGGAGTAACCGTCATCTCTTCCCTAGAGAGGTTTCGGTTATGACACAAGTTCGTACTCCTTTTCCCTTGGAGATGTCGCAAGGGTGAGTCTTATCCGTCAGAGATGCCGAGGAAGATCAGGTGCAGGATCTTTCCATTCACGTGTTCGACTTCGGAGAAGGCCGAACCTTTATATGGTAGTTTATGTTATGTAATGAAAGATTCAAGTTTGATATTGTGTAATTCTACTTTATGCATTAATTTTGGATATATAATTTTGTATCAAATGATGTTGTGTTCGTTGATGAGTCAATATATTTATATCTCATTCGAGGCTCGTATTTTCTACTTATGCATAAATGCGAAAAATAAACTTGTAAATTTTGAAATTTATGTTATCATGACTGTGACACACCTGGATTTAGTAACTGTAGTGTAATGACGATTACGCTGCGGTTGTTATATTTAGGTGCATTACAGTAATTCACTAACTTCATTCGGGAACACTTTTAGGTATTCCCTCACCACAATTATGGTTTCTAAACTTTGCTGACTTTTGGAATTCAAAGAAAATATGAGAACATAGCCCTGAGCTCCTTCTATTAGGTGATTGATGACTTGATTGGCATTTAAGTATATGGATTCAAATGAAGAGTTCAAGAAAGGAGTATTAGACAAAAACACTAAAGTTTAACTTAAACAATTTAGGATAATATGGTTTGATGATAGCCAGTCCATACCAAGAATAATATCTATATTAACAAGGGGTAAACATATGAGGTTTACAAGGAAATCTCTATTTTCAACAGTTACACAACAATTTAGAAATACTTTAGAAGTGAATATCAGTTTTCTAGTGGGAGAAGAGACTGTTAAGTCATAGGGAAGTTCAGAAATAGTTATCTTCAGTATCCTTACACATTCATAAGAAATGAAAGAATGGGAAGCTCCCGAATCAAATAACACAGTTAAAAGATTACCTTTAACTATGCACTTACCCCGAATCAGATCAGAAGATTGAGCTGCTTCTTTGCCGCTTAGAATGAAAGTTGTAACATCCTAATACCGGTAACCTATTATACTTGACATATACCTAGATAAATAGTATTAGTTATGCTACTTCTAACTTAAACATCAACTAATCCATATCATTTAAACAAATAATAATGGAGAGCCTTGCGAAAACTAGAAGTTATATACATATACATCAAAAGCCTCATTGGGAAAATGTTATACATACAACACTACTATTACTCAAAAGCAAATATAAACAGATATACAAGCTTTGTTAACATCAGTATAAAAACTACTCTAGTCTTCATAGTTCTTCTTCTTTTCCTTGGAAGAACTCTCACCTGGATTTACATGGCAACATACAGGGTGAGAAATCATAATTCTCAGTATAAGCATTCCAATACTAGAGTTTAATCATTTATGATGAATAAACCACAACACAACATAAGATTATACTCGCAATTGAATTATGAGTCATTGCTCAACAATATCAAAATATACATACGCTTTATGTAGCATTCTCTAGCAACCTATAATCTTATCTTACATTTGTAACAAAATAATATCAAATAATCACCCATACAATTGTAAGATATCATCAAGAAAAACAACTGCCCATATAGCTGTCACTAAAGGTGTAACATCCTAATACTGACATCTCAATAAATGTAGCATTTATAATGATAAATAGTATTACAACGCCACTACATATATAACAACTTGATAATATATCCATAATGTACACTGAAGTCATTATAGAGAGCCTTATGAAATGCGAAAAACATAAACTCATAAGAAAATGCATATATATACAACATTTGCCTCCCATTGGGCCTGAAGTATCACATAACTCTTTACTTTACAAAAGAAGTATACTTATACAAAAATTGTAACATAAATAATAAAACTAGAACTAGTTTAATCCTATAGCTGCATTTTTCTTCTCTTTCTTTGAAGAACCTTTACTTGGAATTATATGTCAACCCAGCGGGGTGAGAATCAACAATTCTTAATATGAGTAAACCAAAACCAGTCATACATATCATAATAAACATAGTCTTAATACATGCTATAATAAGATATGTTTAAGAATATACAAGGTTATCCTTTAACAACTAAAGATATCAAGTTAACATACATTCATAACATACATACTTAGTTCCCTTACGAACCAAGATATTTAACTAGGAATGCTGGTTTAATGTATTATCTTGTGGTAAATAGAGGGAAAGCTCATCCTCGTATTATGCATAGCTTGGCACTATCGAGAAGCTCAGGATGAATCCAGGCTTAAAAGAACCTTTATGGACTTCCCTCTTATCTCTCTTGGCCTAAATGACTGTACATCCTGACACTATCGAGAAGCTCGGGTTGAATCTAGGCTCAAAAGAACCTTTATGGACTTCCCTCTTATCTCCTTTGGCCTTAAGGACTATGCGCATTATCAAAGGATACTCACAAAGATCAATACTACCAGACCATCCTTCATACATGAATCTAAACACTACATCACCACTCATTTACTCTTAAGTGGCCTAAAGTGTTTGATACTTACCTAAGGCAAAACCATTTCTCTTGAATGCTCAAAGGTTAAAACATTTCTTTTACTTACTACATGGTCATTCCTTACTTGAATTTCCACTAGTAGTATCTTAATATATGCTAAAAAACACAAATGAAGGATCTCATCAAGTAGTGAAGTTCATTTCTTCAAACTAAAAAGTTTGGGAGTTACTATCTTTGGGTGCTTAATCGGTCATTTTCTCAGTGCTTAAGCACTGGATGACAGAAACCTCTACCCTATTTCATCTGACATTGAGCACTTAATCGCTCAAAATCTGACTGCTTAATCGGTCAGTACCTGTGACCTCTGGACTAGCGCGCTTAATCGCTCACTTTTTGGGCACTTAATTGGTGGCTTCCAAAACCTAACCACGAGCTCTCTGGCCTTGGGTGCTTAATTGGTAAAAAATTAGGAGCTTAAGTGCTAGGCATCTGAAACTTTAGTTACTATTCCATTGGACTTCAAACTAGTTCCAAACCTCTAATCTCAGGTTCTAAATGGTTTTTAACCCTAAAAGTGGTCCTTGAGCATGCTAAATCTTCATGCTTACCTTCAACTCACCTAGTATGGATTCATGACCTAGAAAACCAAGAGCTTACTCTCCATTTCTCAACTTTAACCCTAAGCATCAAAATGGATTTCCCTAAGTTTCCAAACCATTACCATGCACAGGTTAAGCTCAAAATAGACCAATTTTACCATAAAAGGTTAAGCTCAAAATAGACCAATTTTACCATAAAAGCAGCAACAAAGCAAGAAAACAACATAATCTCCTCAAAACTCACTCTTCATCCATGAACCAAAACATGAAAAAGAGATGAAGTTACAGAGAAAAGAAGCTCATAAACACAACCACCCCTACCTCAAAACCTTGATGATGATGGTAAGTTATGGATGATCAAGCTTTGGCCTTCCTTTTTGCCTTCTTTTTCCTCTCTTCTTCTTCTCTTGTTTCTCTATTTCCTCTTTTCTCTTTTCCTTCTACACTTAGAGCCGTGAGAGTGATGAGAGAATGAATAAAAATATTGAGGAGAAAAGTCAAATAAAGGGGGCTTCCATTTCATTACTCACTTCACTTAAGTATAACACTAATACTTCTTGATCTTCTAAAAACACTTAGATTTAGCTAAACTAAGTTTTCCAATTTCTAATAACTTTAAAATAAATCTTAAGATTCATATAAATTGTTGTTTTACAATTATCTTATTTTTTCATATTATAGAAATCCATAGTTAACGAATGCACAAAGCTTGCTTACCTCCTCTTATATGCTAGGTGGTCTTCCCTCTCTAAGAAATACTCTTACTAGCGTCTCAATGTACTCTAGGAAGCATATATGAAAGATTCTAATTGATAAGGAACTATATTCCAACAAGATAATAATCTTGTGAAATTCAGGACTGGATGCCTAGGCGCTAACTACCCAGTGCTCAAGCACTGGCTTAGTAGAGACATTACTTTGTCTTTCCCTGTGACTGGCACTCAAGCACTCCTTGCTTGGCGCTCAGGCGCTCAATGCGAGCTTAGGCATTCATATCCCAGAGCTCATGCGCTAGCGCACATTGTAAACACCTTTCCTCTGGACATTAGGGGCTTGAGCACCCAAAACTCCGTGCTCAGGCGCTTAATGCCCATAATCAATTTCTGCAGAATTTTGGAGAAACTTCAACTATTTCATTGATTTTTAAATCAAATCCACTCTTCCAAATCACTTTCTACATGGTTTCTAACCATAAACATGATCTCTAATCACCCTTAAACCTTCATACAAGTTTTCTAATTATTCAACTTCATTAAAACACAAGTATATTAACCTTTTATCATAAAAACCTATTTTTCAACTCTAACTAACATGCTTCATACATGAGGAAAGGAGTAGAAAAATGAAGGAATCAAATGCCCCTACCTCTTGTATGGATGATGATCTTCAAGCTTGGTATTTACCCTTTCCCCTTTTCCTTTATGCTTTCTCCTCCTTCTATTTTTTTCCTTTTTCCCCTTTCTTTCTCTCTTCTTTCTCCTTTGTTTTCTGCTTCATCCGTGAGAAATGAAAAGAAGAGAAGTCAAATATGACTTCTTTAGGATAGGAACTAAAACCTCCTCTCTACTAAGAATACTTAGATTTCAGCACATCAAGTTTCCTAGTTTTCAACAAGTTTAAAATAAATCCTAAGATTCATCAAAAATCTTGTTTCATCATTTCCATACACTTCCATATCTGCTGGTAGTCAATCTGACATTAAACACACATCTAATATGCTTAAAAATACCAAACTAACTTTGATTATCTTGAAACTTTAACAACATCGTATTTCACTTATTTGTGACTTAAAAAGAAGCTCTCTAAGTTTATTTCCCTCAACTTAGCAATTTATGCTACTATTTGAATCATTTTAAGCTACTTTTCACACTCTGGGTTACAACAAAAGGCCTAAACTAACTTAGTTCGTCAAAAAATTTCACAAGCATGCTAAACAAGTATTAGGCTACCTATGTAACCATACACGAGTCTAACATGTTATCGAAGGTGTTACAAAAACCCTTCCTCTGGTTTAAGGCCTGGAAGGAAGTGGTATTGCAGCTTGCTTCTGGGGGCAACTCTTAGCGAAATGTCTCTTCTATCCGCATATTTAGCATTCGACCTGATCTACCCCACAAGGTTTATTCCCGTACCGTCTACCACATTTTGGACATGCTGGTCCATAAGATTCTGTCTGAGCCTGCTTCCCTTTTTCTTGTTGATTCTTCGGTCGCTGACCATTCTTCTTAAATTTGTTATCTCTTCTCTTTCTTTTTTAAAATCCTTGTTGCTTATACTATAGTTGTGGCTTCGGACCCACTGACTCCACAATTTTGCATTCTTTTACCAAAATTTGAAAATCTCTAATCACCAATGGCTTCACCATTCTCTTGATTCCATTTCTTAATCCATCTTCAAATTTGATGCATTTCCAATTTTCATTTAGATTATACCAGAAATAAGAAGAAAATTTTGATAACTCTTTGAACTTTGCAACATATTGGCCCACAGACATATCTCCCTGCTCCAATTTCAAAAATTCCAATTCTTTTGCTTCTTGTAGATTTCTTGGAAAATACTTATCCAAGAAAGTTGTTCTGAACACTTCCTAAGTCACCAGAACACCCGCTGCTTCCTTTAACCTTCTCATATCATTCCACCAATGTTCAGCTTCCCCATTAACATGTAGGAAGCAAAAGACACTTTCTGATCGTCCCTACACCTTATCACCTCAAATATCTTTTCCAATTGCCTCAACCATAATTCTGCTTTTGTTGGATCATATTCACCTTAGAACGAGGGAGGATTTGCCTTCCTGAATTCAGATAGATAAGGGAAATGTAGGTTTTCTACCAAAACCACATTATGCACTAGAGCTAGTTGTGCATTGTCCCACATTTCTACTAATATCCTATTAGTCATGGCTGCTTGCTCTCTAACTGCAGCAACTATGTCTCTAACAACCTCAAATATGTCTGGACTGTAACACCCTCCGTAGAATGTCACATTTATTAATACTTATAATAAAACATTTCCCAAGTTATAAATCATTTATTAATATAATAGTACGAGTTGTAAAATTTTTCTTTTTGCGGATAACATAATTAAATAAATAAGACATAACATGAAATACAATTACTGAATATAACACACCATAATTATACATATAATTTTGTTTCTAAAGATACATATAAGTACACACTGTTAGACAGAACTGTAAATTGTTTGACATAAAATAAACTATAGACTAGCCCAAGTGCATAACTAAAAGTTTTGACCCTCCGACAGATCCTCCCATGGATCCTCGGAAGATAAGAACCATGCATGACACGTAGTCCTACAGAAATTCCAAATGTACGTAAATATTGACAGTAATATAAGAGTTCATATGATAAACCCTACTTAGGGAAACAGTCAGATCTCCCATATAGATAATACACTCTCTATCTAAATGAACACGCCAAGCCTCTAAACTTCCTCGGAACTATAGCCTCATGTACCTAAGAAAACTTGGCATCGCCATCGATTCAGAAATCAGCTTCCTCCACAAGAATCTACTCCTTACCTTCTTGCTCAATGTCTCGCTCACAATCTTTACCGAATATAAATACAGTACTAGAATAACATACAAAGAAGTGAGACTACCAACACCAGTACCAACATGACAGTAAAAAGATAAGAATGACAATAATGTCATACAGATATAACAACAATGAATATAGTCATGATATCAATCATTTAATCAATATTAACAAATAAAATACCACAAAGAGATATGTATTATGTTCAGACTATGCACATGCATACTGACTCAAATTCCTACTCTATGGAGCTAAACACAAGTCGGAGAGATTGATCTAGAAGATTTGTCGGTATCATAACTGCTTCAGACCAAGTGCTATAATTTCATCATTTTTAAACATCTGGCATTATACATGACAATTTACGTCAGATCTTGATTAAGTATAGTGTCTCGGTCCGGATTGTCGATGCGTTGCATCGGTCTGATCCATGGTACAGTAGAGCTACTAACTGTCTATTGTGGAAAACTCGCACCCTGACGCCTCCAAGGTCAATAAGTGACCTACACTACTCCTATCGCACCCACACAAAGGTGTAATTCTCTCCTAGGCAATTGGCCTTATCATAATCCAACGGACTTTTTCAATACATGTTTAATGCATACAGACCATTTACAGTCAAAGTCACAATTTTACATACATGGGTCCACACATTGGCCCAACAGTAATTTTATTGTATTTTTAATCGCGTAATCACTTTATCACATTTTCACAACAGCGCAACATTTCTGTCACATTTTCAAATCACGTAATAATTTTTTGACGTTTTATCAATCGCGTAAAAATATTTAAATGTTTTCCAAATCTGGTAGCTATTTTTCAACATTTTTGAAATTGCATAGCTGAAAAATCACATTTTGAAGTCACGTAGAGCATTTTTCATCATTTTTCAACTGCGTAAAATATTTCTCAAAATTCTAAACATCATTTTGGCCTTTCTAAAAATTAATATAACTTCTAACTTCATTTTCCCACATTTTCTCACTTAAGAAATTCTTTCCACAATATTTTCTACAAAATTACTTTTTTATTGATTTAAATCAATGGTTCTATCTTAAAATTTCCTAACGCGCTCCAAAAACCCAAAGGGTGAGCTATACATTAGTAAATTTCAAGTCACCAATTTATTTCTCATCATAACTATATTAATTCTAAAAAATTTGTTTACTGTATAAATATTTTGAGGTTCAAACACTTTCAACCTCATTTTTCTTTTCATAAAACGAAATCTCCCTTTTTCAAATAATAATTGTTTTGTTTCTATTTTTATTTCTTAAATCCTTGTATTAATTTCCTTGCATCTAATCAACTAAGTTACCATTTATAAATCATATTTTTACACAAACAAATCCATTTTAGCCTTCATGGCCGTGAGGTACATGGTCATTGGAACCAAAATATTTATTCATTTGCTTTGCTCTTCTAAACATCCAATTTTACCATTCATAAGAATATTAACTTTGAAACACCTATTTTGAGGTGTTGAGGTCGTGAGCCTCATGATCTTTGGAATCAAAGTTTATTTTCTTTTTCAACATTTATCATGGCATACATGGCATATAATCATCATACTATATATCAAGCCTACCATTAAAGCAATAAAATCATATAAAGCATAAATAAATAAATTCAAAGCACATAAACACATAAATAATTTAAACAACCATGGATATGAATCCTCACATGGATTCATCATCCATCACATACAAGTTCATCTCTCACCACCATACTTGGTTGGTGAGATAGATCTCCCTCTTACCTTGTTGTGAAGCCTCCAAAGTTCCTAGCTTCGCTTCTTGAATTCGTTCCTCACCACCAAGAGATTCTTGAAAAACAACATAAACACACACAAATTAACATCTAAAGCTTTGAAATAGGAAACCATGGATCAAACATGGCTTAGAAGAAGAATATGAAATTAATAATGAAGATTCCATTAGTTTCACCTTAAAACCCTAGAACTTAGGCTTTGAAGAAAGTCCTTGAAGATGAAAGATTTAGGACTTGACCTTAACTACAAAGATGTTTGGATTGATGTAAGGGTTCAAGAAATGATATTGGTAGGAATTATAGGAGTTTGGAGAGTGGATTTTGATGAGGGGACCGAACCTAGAGAAAATAGGAAAGGAGACAGTTTTTGTTGCTTGTTCTTAGTTCCTTGGAGAAATGATGTGCAAGTGAGCAAGTGAGATGAATTAATACATATTGTCTCCTATTTTTGAGTGTTTGGCCGTGAGAGACTAAGAGAGAGAAAGTGAGATATTGATTGCTTGTTTTATTGAATATTGGATAGAAGTAAGACCAAATACATTAATTGAACTCATTTAGCCTTCAATTTGGAGTGCATGGCCGTAAGTGCTTCTTCAAGGATGTGGCCACTTTGCTTGACTCTCCATGACCACACAATGAACTATCAAATCCTATTTGCTAGCCATAAAGTTGTCATAAGCCATTTTTGTTGAATAGCCTTCCTATTGGTTCTTAGAAAGTCCAAACCACTAAGTTGGACTCATCACCACCATTGATTAGATCAAGGGTGGAAATCCAAAGACTTCACCTCTAAGCTTGCACTTTTCTGATAAATATTAACCGATGGACAATAACTAATAGTAAAATATACAGTAAAAGAAAACTTTAAAAACTATTTCTAGATTCGGGTTTAGTAAGATCCCCCAGCCCTGTATCAACAACACAAAATTTTCTGGCCATAGAAAATTTTCATTTTTCCAAGCCCGCCTCGTGTCCGCATACAACCCAAAAATATTATTAAAATAATAAAAAATATAAAAACACACAAGAATTCACAGAAATCATAATAATTATGAAATTCATGAAAATCAAATCAGATTGGTAAAAATCATTAAGGGTTGATAGAAATAAAAAATATGAAGGCTCGTATATAGTTCAAAATAATATTAAAATAATAAAAAACGTAAAAACTCCCAAAAATTCCTAAAAATCACAAAAATCATAAAATTCATGGAAGTCAAGTCGAATTACTCAAAATATTCAAGAATCGACCAAATTAAATAAAATACGAATTTTCAGGGTGTTACAACATTTCCATCCTAAAAAGAATTTCATCCTCGAAATTCGTAGTAGTTTCAGAACAAATATGGATACTGCTTTTTCATCATGTCTTTCAGTTCCCACATTGCTTCTCCACTTACGTCACTCCAGACTACTTTAACTAACAAAATCTCTTTACCCCAGAGTTGCTTCGTCCTCCGATCCTTGATCCTAACGAGAAATGTTTCATAAGTTAAATTCTCCTTTAGTTGTACTGTGTCTGGTTTGATAACATGAGTAGGATCTGGAATATACTTCCATAATTGCGATACATGAAATACATTGTGCAAATTTGAAAGAAAAGGCGGTAATGCAATTTGATAAGCTACCGAACCTATCCGACAAAGAATTTGATACGGCCCGATAAACTTTGGAGTGAGCTTCCTAGATTTAATCACACGTCCGACTCCAGTCGTAGGTGTCACTCGCAAAAACACATGGTCACCTTCTTCAAACTCTAGCGGTCTCCTCCTTTTATCAGAATAGCTCTTTTGTCGAGTCTGAGTTATCCTCATCTTGTCTTAAATCATTTTCACTTTTTCTGTAGTTTGTTGGACAAGCTTCGGTCCTAAAATAGCATTTTCGTCGTCATGATACCAACACAACAGTGTTCTACATCGTCTCCTATACAATGCCTCATAGGGTGCCATCCCTATGCTTGAATGAAAACTGTTGTTGTAGGTGAACTCTATCAATGGTAAGAATTCATCCCAATATCCAGACTGTTCTAGCACACAAGCCCTCAACAAATCTTCCAGTGACTGAATCGTTCTTTCCAACTGACTATCTGTATGTGGATGGTAAGTAGAACTTAGACGTAGCTTCGTTCCTATCGCTCCTTTCAAACTATGCCAAAATCTCGACGTGAATCTCGAATCTCGATCTGAAATTATACTGGAAGGTACACCATGAAGTCTAATGATTTCACCGATGTACACTTGAGTCAACCTCTCCATTGAGTACTTGATATTAATTGGCAAGAAGTGCACCGACTTCGTAAGCCAATCAATAACTACCCAAATAGAATCATGACCTTTTCGAGTCTTTGGTAGTCCAGTCACAAAATCCATTGCTATATCATCCCACTTCCATTCAGGAATAGACAAAGGTTGTAACATTCCATAAGGTCTTTGATGTTCAACCTTTGCTTTCTTGCAGACTAAGCAGGATGATACATACTCAGTGATGTCTCTTTTCATTCCTTTCCACCAATATAGTTGCTTCAAGTCTTGATACATTTTTGTAGCTCTGGGATGCATACTCAGTTTACTTCTATGAGCTTCATCCTAAATTAATCTCCTAAGTCCTTGATCGTTGGACACACAAATCCTTCATTTGAATTTCAAAATTCCCTATGTTCCTTCTTTAAATTCCAACACTGCGCCTTGTTTCATTGCTTCCCTTGCCTCTTGCAAATATTGGTCATCATTCTGTCCCTCTCGAATTTTATCTATCAAACTATTTGAGATAGTGATCATGTTCAAACATATCTTTCCCGGTGTCAACTTCACAGACAACTGCATATCCCAAAATTCTTCTATCAATTCGCTCTCCTTGATCATCATAACAGAAGCACTAAGCATTTTCCTACTTAAAGCATCCACTACGACATTCGCCTTCCCAAGATAATACTATAACTGAAAATCGTAGTCCTTTAGAAATTCTAGCCAACGCCTCTACCTCATGTTCAACTCTTTTTGGTCAAACAGATACTTCAAGCTTTTATGATCACTAAAGACATTGAAAGTTACTCCATATAGAAAATGTCTCCACGTTTTCAATGTAAACACAGTTGCTAACTCCAAATCGTGAGTGGGACAATTCCTTCCGTGTACCTTCAACTGACTCGAAGCATAGGCCAGAACCTTCCGATTTTGTATAAGTACACAACCCAATCCTTGGTACGAAGCATCGCAATATACTTCAAAAAGTTCATTAGGATCAAGTAGAATCAATACTGATGAAGTAGTCAATCATCTTTTTAACTCTTGAAAACTTTCTTCATATGCGTCAGTCCATGCAAATGGTTGATTCTTTCCTGTAAGTTGGGTAAGAGGTCCTGCTATCTTGGAAAACCTCTCAATAAACAGTCGATAGTAACCGGCTAATCTGATGAAACTACGGATCTCTGACATTTTCTTCGGCCTTTCCCATTCAAGAACTGTCTCCACCTTTGAAGCATCAACTTCAATTCCTTCCTCCGATATCATGTGCCCCAAAAACTAAACTTCAACTCAACCAAAATTCACATTTGGATAGCTTTGCGTATAGCTTATTCTCCTTCAAAATCTAGAGAACCACTCTGAGATTTTCAGTATGTTCCTCCTGAATTCAAGAGTAGATTAGAATGTCGTCTATAAAGACAATGACAAACTTATACAAGTAAGAACGAAAAATCCTATTCATGAAATCCATGAATATGGTAGGTGCATTCGTCACGCCAAACGACATCACTTGATACTTGTAATGCCCATAACGCGTCTGAAATGCTATCTTAAGGATATCTTCCACCTTCACGCGAATCTGGTGATAACCAGAACGTAAGTCAATTTTGGAAAACACATCTACTCCTCGCAGTTGATCCATCAGATCATCTATCGTTGGAAGTGGATAATTATTCTTGATCGTGATCTTGTTCAACTTCCGATAATCTACGCATAGGCGAGAAGTCCCATCCTTCTTCTTAACTAACAATACTGGAGCTCCCCATGGTGACACACTACGTCTCATGAATTGTTTCTCCAACAATTCCTCCAGCTGTTTCTTAAGCTCTGCCAATTTTGACAGCGACATCCTATAGGGTGCCATAGATATAGGTCCAACTCCTAGTACCAAGTCAATAGCAAACTCGATTTCTCTTGCTAGTGGTCATTCGGGTATATCTTCAAGAAAGACTTCCGAAAATTCGTTGACTACAAAAATATCTTTCACAGCATCTTTGCTTTGTACTTCCAAAGAAGATAACAATAAGTATCCTTGAGCTCCTTCCTTCAAACAAGCTTCTACTTGAGTGGCCAATAGGAATCTAGAATCTTTAGCCTCGGGAAAAACTAATATCTTATTCGAACAATCTATCAGGATATGGTTAAAAGATAACTAATTCATTCCTAAGATTCCATTAATCTTAGAAAGAGGCAAGCATATCAAGTCAACATGAAAGATTCTATCCCTAACACAAATAGGACAATTTAAACAAACTTTTGTAGTAATCACAGGCTTATCAGTAGGAGTAGCAACACTCAAGTCATAAAGCAATGTAGTCACAGATAATCCCAAACGTTCCACACAATCATAGACAATGAAAGAGTGGGTTACTCCCAAATCATATAATATGGTTAAAGGAATACCTTTAATGGCACACTCCTCCATAATTAGATCCTCCGACTTCGAGGCTTCCTCCCCACTCATAGTATACACACGACCACTCGCCTGTGGTCTAGCAGTACGGACGTTTCCCACAAAGGGTTTCGTCTTCAGTTGATTACAATCTCTTGAGAGATGTCCAGGCTTCCTGCATCTGAAACATATGATTCCTTTATGTGGGCTGTCTTTAGTCAAGTGGTCCTTTCCACACTTAAAACATTTGAAAGTAGAAGTCCCTGCTTGACCAGTCTTATTGCCACCAGAACTTTCCCCATAAGGTCGTTGTTGAGTCTGATTCTTGGTGGTCTAGCATATGGTTTCTGTTGATAACGATTGTCACCGCTACCTTTTCCTCTTTGGAACCGAGTAGATCAAAAGTTCTGGTTCCTCACATCATGGTAATGATCTATCTCTTCAACTTTACGACATTTATCTAACAGCGTTGGGAACTGATCGATTCACAAGGTTACTACTGCCCGCTTTATGTCGTGTCTCAACCCCTCTTCAAACTTCCTACACTTCCATTCTTTATCTGGTTGCATCTGAAAATATATCGAAAACTTAAACAAGCTTTCGAACTTCACAACGTACTCACTTATTGACATCACCCCTTATTGCAGACCAATGAATTCCATCTCCTTTGCATGTCTAACACTAAATGGGAAATACTTTCCCAAAAATCTTTGCTTGAAGAGGTCCCATGTTACAACTCTCCCTTCAGCTTCTATTAACCTTCGGGCTCTTACCCACTAATCTTCACCATCACCAACCAGCACAAAGGTCGTATAAGTGACCTTCCTTTCATCAGTACAACCCATACCATCGAATATTTTCTCTAGTTCTTTGATCCAAAGATTAGCTTTCTCTGGGTCAAATTCTCCGTTTAACTTTGGTGGATTATTTCTATAAACTCAGACAAATTCTGAGTTTCCTCGTTTGCCCTTTGATTTTGTTGAACGATGACATCTACCATCCTTTACATTACTGCTATAGCTGCAGCCACGCCTTGATTGTCATCTTCAACATTGATACGTGATAATAATGTATTTTATGCATTTTATAATCCTTTAACTAGGCTTCTTAAGGTTCAATTTGGCTT
This sequence comes from Ormosia emarginata, assembly GCA_029884605.1. Taxonomy (NCBI): domain Eukaryota; kingdom Viridiplantae; phylum Streptophyta; class Magnoliopsida; order Fabales; family Fabaceae; genus Ormosia; species Ormosia emarginata. The sequence goes on from JAQQTP010000088.1 coordinate 33,887,967, forward strand.
AATTAAGTTGATTTTATCACATTTTATGAAATTAAGCTTAATTGGATCATTAAACAAATTATTGCTTCAATTATCATTAATTTGGACGATTGCATTCTTAAGTAAAGTGGCCACAACTTGAGTTGTAATTATCTGATTAATGTGATTCTGGTCTTGTTGGAAAGTTAACATAATTCTCTAATAAATATTCACTTGATAGCAAGAGCCACATTAATAGTAATATATTTCATTCATTGTATAACCTTTTTACTTGGATTTTTTAGTAAACTGGCTATAATTTGAGTTACAAATATCCGATGGATGTGATTTTAGTCTTGTTTTTAAGCTAAGATAAATTTCTACAACTTTCATGAAGGCCTCAAGACCAGAAACATATGTTTGGATAACTCAAATTGGAGTTGAAACAAAATCTAGTGTTTTGAACCTGACAGCTTGACCTTTATGCACTCATTAGGCTATATCTCGGGCTATTGGAGTTCAATAATTTTGAAATTGTGATAATGGAAGGTTAAGACCCATATCTACAACTTTCATGAAGAACACAAAAGCTAGTTCGGATTTCTTGAAGGTGATATTGGGCTTAGAAGTCAGAACAGAGGTGCTGATGTTGGGTCTGACCCATGAGCAGTAATTGGGCCATATCTTGGGCTGTGGTTATTGGATTTGGCTAAACTTGGTGTCTAGGGAAAGCTGAGACAATGTGCTAGAACTTTCATGAAGACCACTTGACTCAAAAATGACGCATGCCATGAGTTCAGAAGGGAAACATTTCGGAGACAAGAATCCACCCACCATTCATCTCTTTTAGCATTTTGTTCTCATCATCCATCATCTCTTTTGGCTATTTGTACTCTTCTAATTCTATAAAAAGAGGCAATGACTGATCATTTGAGGGTGTTAGCTTAGTGTTAGTCTAGATTTTACTTTCATGTATGTATGTTAATTGCTTCCTTTGTTGTAATTTTCTCTTGTTCTTAATTGAAGTTATGTTCATCTTTCTCTTCTTCTCTATTTCTTTCTTCTTGTTTATGAGTAACTAAATCTTCATCTTGCTTGGGTGAAAAGGTGAAGCTCTTGGTAATAAGTTAAGGTTAGATTAATTTCTTTCTTGTGCTTTAAATGATATATTTTTATGTGATCTTTATATGAGTTGTATGTTGTTTCCAATTAATTTAGAAACTCTGTATAATGAATATCTTGATCCATTGTAGACAATAGGATTGGCACAGTGGATGCTTTTGACGATTTACAAGTATTGATAGATAGTTATTGGAACCATTATATGATTGCATGATTGAATTTTGAATGTTAAATATTCCGATTGGAATCTTCATTATGCATGATTTCAATTGAGTTATAAAACGAAATAATCTTGATTTTAATTTATTACCAAGAGTGGATCTCCTAACCTAAGCAAATCTTTTTCATCTGTGAACAACTTATATTATTTTTAGTATTGTGACAAATATTCTCCATACCTCAAATAATTTTCTCTTCATCAATTCCCTGTGGATCGACCTCAGACTCTCGAGAATTTACTACTTGAAACAACCTGCACTTGGGTTTGAAACTGTATAATTATATCCAACCAAGTTTTTGGCGCCGTTTCTGAGGACTTGATTTGAAGTTCTAATATATTGAGGTTCTCTTTTTCGTAAGTAAACTTCATTATCGGTATATTCTTCCTTTACTCTTTTCATTTTTATTTATCTATTTACTAATTTACTAACTAACTTACTAACTAATTTATTAACTAACTTTTATATTTACGTTATTTATTTACGTTTTTTTTTTTTTTATTTTCATTTTTATTTTTTATTTTATTTTATTTTTATTTACGCTTTTTGCTTATTATTATTATTATTATTATTATTATTTATGCTTTACTGCTTACTAAGCTTGTCAAACTTTTAAATTTTGTCATTTATTTTCTGTAATCTAACTTTTAAATTCTCATCATTTATTTTTCGCAATCTAACTTTTAAATTGTCATTTATTTTCTCAATCTAACTTTTAAATTGTGGATATTTATTTTCCGCATCTAACCTTTAAATTCTATCATTTATTTTTCATGCAATCTAACTTTTAAATTTGTCATTTATTTTTCCGCAATCTAACTTAATGAAATAATTTTTCTTCTTCTCTTCTCTTCGGGCTCTGTGGGGCTCGCCACTCTCCGATTTTCATATTTTAAATTTATTTTTCTGCACTTTATTTTCTGTATTTTATTTTCCGCACTTTATTTTTCGCATTTTATTTTTGTATATTATTAACTCTCTAACTATTTAATTTTTATTTTATTTTATCAGTTATTTAACTTTTTAATTGTATATATATATATATATATATATATATATATATATATATATTTGGGTGGTTGGTTTATACCACATCCTTCTTAATATTTAACGGCCGATTTATACTGCCTACTTGTACATTATTTTTATTTTATGTCACTTATTTATGCTTAATTGGTATCGCGATTTAAATTCTGGTCGTTTGGTTAAAATTAATCCAAGTAACTTATATATTGATTTATTTGAATCACAATCACACACAATTAACACAATGGCTGAATTTGAAGGTGCACATGTTGAACATGATAATTAAACACAATGAGCTAAAAATGAAAGTATACATGATGAACAAGGAAATCAACCATTGCGAACTATGCGTGCATATTTGCAACCACCTCGAAATTCTAGTCCATCATGTTTTATCTTTCTACTTACTGCTAATAATTTTAGATTTAAGCCGGGTATGATTTCTTTACTTCCTAATTTTCATGGTTTAGAAAATGAAAGCCCATATTTACATCTAAAAGAATTTGAAGAAGTCCGTATTACTTTCAATGATCAAAATTGTACTGAAAAGATTGTTAAGCTTAAATTGTTTCCTTTTTCTTTGAAAGATAAAGCAAAAACTTGGCTTAACGCTTTGAAACCAAGATCAATTGGCACATGGCAAGAAATGCAAAGTGAGTTTCTAAAGAAATTTTTTCCAACACATAAAACCAATGCTTTGAAAAGACAAATCCAAAATTTTTCCCAAAATTCAAATGAAGCGTATTTTCAAAGTTGGGAACATTTTAAAGATTTGTTAAATTCTTGCCCACATCATGGTTTTGAATAATGGCAGACTATAAGCTTCTTTTATGAAGGTTTAACACCTGAAACTAAACAATTTGTGGAAACGATGTGTAATGGCAAGTTTCTTGATAAAGAACCCGAAGAAGCTTTAGATTATTTAAACCATTTGGCTGAAAATTCTCAATCTTGGCATGGTACTAATCTTTCTGAAAATTCAATTAGATATAACCTTGCAAATGCAGGAAAAGGAAAATACCATCTTAGTCAAGAAGAAGATCTAAATGCAAAGTATGCTAGTTTGGCTAGAAAGGTTGAATCCATGGAATTAGGCAAAGTAAAAGAAGTCAAATATGTTCAAAATGAAGAAATTTGTAACATTTGTGATGAATTAGGACACTCGACAAATGAATGTCCTAATATTCCTGTTTTTAAAGAAGTTATGCATGAGTAAGTAAATGCAATGAACAATTTTAAAAAGCCATTCACTTCTTTTTTTTCAAATTCTTACAATCCAGGATGGAGAAATTACCCGAACTTCAGTTGGAGGAATAATAATCAAGCACAATTTATGCAACCACCGCCTCCTCAGGAACAACAAGATTCTCAAAATTCTCAAGGATATGCACCTTATGTCTCACCATATAGGAAAAACCTTGAAGGAACATTGAGTGCATTCATAGAAAAACAAGAGGCCATCAATAAACAAAACACTCAAACCATGATTGACATAAAAGACACTCTTTCCAAACTTACTTCTGCACTCACCATTCACGAGAAAGGAAAATTTCCTTCTCAACCTCAACCGAATCCCAAAAGTCAATATAGTCTAAATGAGGGTAGTTCAGAAAACCAACAAATAAATCAAGTCAATTCTGTGATAACTCTTAGGAGTGGAAAAGTTGTTGAAAAAGAAATTTCTGAACCTTGTGAGAAAGATGGTGAATCAATTCCCCAAGATAAGGAAGAGGTTGATAAGTCATCTGGCCAAAATGAAACCAAACTCTCGTCTCCTCCACTTCCATTTCCTCAAGCATTAAGCAAACCAAAGAAATTGGACCACCAAACTGAAATTTTTGAAATTCTTAAACAAGTGAAGGTCAATATTCCATTGTTAGATACTATCAAACACTTTCCTTCTTATGCCAAATTTTTGAAGGACTTATGCACTATTAAAAGAAAATTAAATGTGAAAAAGAAAGCCTTTCTGACCGAGCAGGTAAGTTCCATTATTCAAAGCAATAATGTTTTGAAATATAAAGACTCTGGTTGTCCTACTGTTTCATGCATTATTGGAGAACATATAATTGAACAAGCTTTACTTGATCTTGGTGCTAGTGTTAATTTGCTTCCATATTCAGTTTATCAACAACTCAATTTGGGTGAGTTAAAATCAACTTTTGTAACTCTTCTACTTGCTGATAGATCAATTAAAATTCCAAAAGGAATAGTGGAAGATGTGTTGGTACAAGTTAATAAATTTATTTATCCTATGAATTTTATTGTCTTGGAAACTGAACCTATGATTAATTGTTCCAAGTTAATTCCTATTATTTTAGGTCGTTCATTTTTAGCAACATCCAATGCTTTGATAAATTGTAGAAATGGATTGTTGAAGTTAACATTTGGAAACATGATACTTGAGCTTAATGTTTTCAATTTATGCAAGCAACCACATGAAGTCAATGATGAAAATGAAGAAGCTGACGGGATTAAGGCCGTTGTAGATGATCATCTTCTAAAAGTGAGTTCTTCTGACCCATTAGAAGTTTGTTTAATTAATTCATTTGATTCAGGTACACAAGTAGATAGTGATATTTGTGAAATATGTTCTTTTCTTGATTGTACACAAGCAATGGAATATAAGGGATGGAAGCCGAGATTCGAAGAGTTACAACTCATGAATGATAATATTCATGAAGAAGTACCCACACTGGAACTAAAGCCATTACCTTCTGGGTTGAAGTACACATTTTTGAGAGAAGACCAAAGCTTTCCAGTAGTAATTTCATCAATCCTTACTGAAGAACAAGAAGGTATGTTGATAGAAGTACTTAAAAGGCATAAAAGTGCAATTGGATGGACATTAACAGATATAAAAGGCATTAATCCATTAATTTGTACACATAGAATACATTTAGAGGATAATGCTAAAACATCACAACAACCTCAAAGAAGATTAAATCCACACATGAAAGAGGTAGTTAGGGCTGAAGTTCTTAAATTACTTGATGTTGGAATTATTTACCCTATTTCCGATAGCCAGTGGGTAAGCCCTACACAAGTTGTGTCTAAGAAATCTGGAATAACAGCGGTTGAAAATGAAAAAAGTGAGTTAATACCTACGCGAGTTTCATCTAGTTGGCGTATGTGTATTGATTTTAGAAAATTGAATGCAGCCACTAGGAAAGATCATTTCCCCTTACCATTTCTTGATCAAATTCTAGAAAGAGTAGTAGGACATCCCTACTATTGTTTTCTTGATGGTTATTCGGGGTATAATCAAATACCAATTGCATTAGAGGATCAAGAAAAGACTACTTTTACGTGCTCCTTTGGCACTTTTGCATATAGACGAATGCCTTTCGGTCTTTGTAATTCTCCTGTAACTTTTCAAAGATGCATGCTAAGTATTTTTAGTGACATGATTGAGCATTATTTAGAGATTTTCATGGATGATCTGACAGTTTTTGGAAATTCTTTTGAAAATTATCTTGATAATTTGGATAAAGTTCTTAAAAGATGTGAAGAAAAAGGATTTGTTTTAAATTGGGAAAAATGTCATTATATGGTTACTTCAGGAATCGTGTTAGGTCATGTGATATCTTCTGAAGGAATTGAAGTTGATAAGACCAAAGTTGAATTAATTGCTCATTTGCCTTCCCCAAAAACAATCAGAGAAGTTCGTTCCTTTTTAGGACATGCAGGATTTTATCGAAGATTCATTAAGGACTTTAGTGTCATATCTAGACCATTATGCAATCTTTTGATAAAAGATGCACCATTTGATTGGACTCAAGAATGCCAAAAATCTTTTGAAAAATTAATTGGTCTTCTAACATCGGCTCCTATCATGCAATCCCTTGACTGGTCTTTGCCTTTTGAATTAATGTGTGATGCAAGTGATTTTCTTTGTTGGCCTAATTGTTTTAGGCCAAAGAAAGGAAGGTAAGCCTCATGTGATTTGTTATGCAAGTAGAACTTTAAATAGTGCACAAATGAATTACACCACTACTGAAAAAGAACTGCTTGCTGTAATTTTTGCATTAGACAAATTTTGAGCTCATTTAATTGGTTCTTCTACTATTGTTTTCACTGATCATGCTGCTGTTAGATATTTAATGTCTAAGCAGGATGCCAAACCTAGGTTGATACCGTGGATCTTGTTGCTTCAAGAATTCAACATCACAATAAAATATAAGAAATGAGCTGAAAATGTTGTCGCAAATCATTTGTCCAGACTTACAACAGGCTCATCTTTTGATAGCACACCTATCAATGATTCTTTTCCTGATGAGTTTTTATTTTCTGTCAATTCCATGCCTTGGTTTGCGAACATAATCAATTTTCTTGTAACGGGAAAGATGCCGCCTCAATGGTCACATCAAGACAGAAAAAAGTTTTTGGTGAGGTGAAAAATTTTTATTGGGATGACCATATTTGTTCAAATATTCTCCTGATCAAATCTTTCAGAGATGTGTACCGACAATGAGGTAGGTAGTGTCATTAAATTTAGTCACTCAGAAGCATGTGGAGGTCATTTTTCTTCAAAGAAAACAGCTGCGAAAATCTTGCAGTGTGGATTTTATTGGCCCACTTTATTTAAAGACAGCCATACCTTTTGCAAAAGTTGCGAAAATTGTCAAAAATTAGGGTCCATTTCTAAAAGAAATATGATGCCTCTGAACCCTATCCTTGTCATTGAAATTTTTTATTGTTGGGGAATTGATTTCATGGGTCCATTTCCATCCTCATTTGGATATATGTATATTTTGGTTGCAGTTGATTATGTCTCAAAATGGATTGAGGCAATTCCATGTCGACAAAATGATCATAAAACTGTTCTTAAATTTTTAAAAGAAAATGTCTTAAGTCGATTTGGAATCCCTCGAGCTATCATCAGTGATGGGGGAACACATTTTTGTAATAAACCATTTGAATCTTTAATGAAGAAATATGGTATTACCCATAAAGTTGCTACCCCTTATCACCCTCAGACAAGTGGACAAGTAGAATTAGCAAATAGGGAAATTAAACAAATTTTAGAAAAAACAGTTAACCCAAATCGTAAAGATTGGTCTTTAAGACTAAACGATGCACTTTGGGCTTACCATACTACTTTTAAAACATTTTTAGGCATGTCACTCTATCGGTTAGTCTATGGAAAACCTTGTCACTTGCCTGTAGAACTGGAGCATAAAGCATTTTGGGCCATTAAAGCTTTCAATTTAAATCTTGATGATGCTTGCAAGTTACGTAAATTGTAAATAAATGAACTTGAGGAATTGAGAAATGATGCATATGAAAACTCAAAAATTTATAAAGAAAGAACAAAAGCTTTTCATGATAAATCTATTTTGAGGAAATCTTTTGAAATTGGTCAAAAAGTTTTGCTTTATAATTCTCGTCTTCACCTATTCCCTAGAAAATTGAGATCTAGGTGGACTGGTCTTTTTATTGTCAAACATGTATATCCTTATGGGGCCATAGACATTGAGAATCCTAGGAATGGTAATGTGTCTAAGGTCAATGGACAAAGACTTAAACCATTTCTAGAAAATCAAGCTGCTGAGGTAGAATTCAATTCCCTTTCTGATCCTTGTTATGTGAAAAATTTACTCTAATTTTGTAGCTTTATTTCGTTGTGTGGCTCTTTAGCTCCCCGGTAAAATGGCGGATGACAGTACTCCATGACTCTCAAGTCGGTTTACTCTCTTTCAGTTTCCCAAAATAATTGATTTCTTCTCCTTCAAAATGGATATCATTCTCTCAAACCTGAGAAAATATTTTCCTTCTCTTCCTCAAAATGTTCTAACAAAAATTTACAAGGCTAGATTTGAAAGATTGAGATTGTTAATGCACAAAGGTATACCAGAAGATGTACGTTGGATAATCGAAGCAAAGGTCCGATTAGCAGGTGAGTCTTCAATCTCATTTGACTTATACATGCCAGGTCTTGGTAGAAGTTCATATTCTAAAAGGAGAAGAGCAAAAAGATTACAAGTCTGTCACATATATGGACGATGGAATTGTAACAAGCGATGTCGTTCTTTGGGGATGGTTTCCAAAAACAGAGAAGATAAAATTTTCTTCATTAAGAATGGATTGAGTAAGGAGTCATTAGATGATATCTTATTGACTCTTGATACGTATTCTTGTGGTCTTGTGCATCGTGAACTTCTTAATTTGTGGAATCTCTTCAAGGATGAACAAAAGCAATACAGTCTTGGGAATCTGACTCTAAAAGACCCTGTTTGCCAATTTATAAGAAAATTGGATGGGAAGCTTATCCTCGACTCATAGAAGGCATTTAAGCCGTTTTTGGACATGAAACCAGAGGTAGATGTGAGCTACATCCACAACAACATGTACATATTTTCTTCTTCTTCTTTTTCATGTTTAAAAAAAAGAGAAAAAAAAAAAAAAAAAAAAAAAAAAAAAAAGAAAAAAAGAAAAAAAAAGTATGTATACATCTTGGGTTTGGCTTTGGTAATACACAACGTGAATGGAGAAATGCATGCATCCTGATCTAGCCTTCTTAATTGAAAAACAAAGAAGGTAGATTGTATCCCACATGTGAGGCAGCCAGTCGTATTATGGCCACTTGTCCCTTTTGGGAGCCCTATGTTGTGCTGGTCTTGAATGGGTCTAATACTGGTCAACAATGCTTTGGCACAAAGCCAAAAGAGCAGACTACCTCCATCCCAATCTCAAGTGAGTATACACCCATCTTTCATCAGGTTTCTAACAACTTAAAAAAAAAGGAGGGCGAAACTACGGTTGTACTTGGTCTTTAATTAGATTAGGAGCCCCGGGCGGATGCCCGTCCTGTCATAGACTCAGGAGGAGACCTTCACACGCCAGTATGTAAATAAAGTTCGTGTGCCATGCTCTGTAGAGAGCCGTGTGCTACATTCCCAGTTCTTGGAACCAAGGCTCTATAGCGCTGATGGACAGAAAGAAGCGTCCCGTCTTTACAGTGAACGAAAACTGTTATCTGAGCTGTATACTTACTTTAATTAGTAGGTCTCTATGGCGAGTTCTGACTGGCTGCGGTCAGGTACCATCTTCTTAGAATACAGGCCTTTAATTAGGTTTGTAAGAAGATAGAGGGTTGTTCTTCCGTAAGCAGGACGGAAAGGATTCAAAGGTTCTTGTTGTCGGTTCAGCAATCCTTGTGGAATTCATATGTTGCACTGGTGACACGCAACTCAAATACATGTCACTACTGCATTCATGACACGTAGTATAAAGATACGTCATGAAAACTATACATACAGGTATGTCTTCATTTATTATTATATTTTTTTTTATCTTTGTATGATTTTGTTGTATTTTGATTTTTGGACAGATGATCCTTTGAGCAGGGTCCTTCAGGGGTTTCTAGACTTCTTTACCCTGACGGTTTTCTTGAAGTTAAAAAAAAATCAAATAGTGAAAAACAAAAAAAATAAAAAAAATAAAAAGAAAAAAAAAGATTCTATTTTTTTATTTTCAAACTTTTCTGACAATAGCCAACCTACTCATATAGGTGCTATGATTACTTTTTCCCTTTTTTTTCCCTATTTAAACACTTCATTCTCTTCACTTTCCTTCAACTCATAATCATTTAGAGGGAAGGTGAAATTATGGGACCTCCTGTTCGTAACATTAAAAATGTCTGTGTTTTTTGTGGGTCAAGTTATGGGAAGGGTTTAGAGTTTATAAGTGTAGCAAGCGCTCTTGGTCGAACACTTGCTGCAAGGAATATTCATGTTGTATATGGGGGTGATTATCGTGGGTTAATGGGGGCTGTATCACTCTCTGCATTTCTAGGAGGCAGTCAGGTTTTAGGTATCATTCTTAAACCTTTAACTCAAAATAACATTACTGAAAAGACATTTGGAGAAGAAATTCTGGTATCATCTATGCATGGCCGAATGAAAACAATGCTTGACAACTCTGATGCATTCATTGCCTTACCAGGTGGTTTTGGTACTTTGAAAGAAATTTTTCAAATTGTCTCTTGGGCCCAACTGAACATCCACCATAAACCCATTGGTTTGTTGAATGTTAATAATTTCTTTGATCTTTTGTTATTTTTTCTTGACAAAGCTGTGAAACAGAAATTTATCACTCCTTTGGCAAGAAAACTTCTTATCTCTGCCTCCACTATTGATAAGCTTATTGATAAATTAGAAGCTTTCGAGTATGAACCTGATAAAGTAATAGCTCAGATAGATTGGTCAGCAGGAAGGAGCGAGGAAAGCAATAAAAAAAGAAAGCCAGATCTGACACTTCATCTTTAATGGGTTTGATTTTATTTATCGTAATTTGTTTCTGGTTTAAATTTGTGTCAAATTTTTTCAGTAAGTAATATCTTCTATCATTTACTCATCTATATTTTAACATTGCGGACAATGTTGTGATCTGGTTGAGGGGAAGGATAAGAATAGTTAAATAGTTAAAAAAAATGGTAGAAAAGTATGATATGATTTTCATGAACTTGCTAAACCAATGAATATTGGCAGAGTAAGGAGTAATTTTACTCCTGAGACGCATTTTAGTTGAAGAAAGTATGTTTAGTGAGATGACTGTCAGAAACCTACAACAAAACCAATTAAGGATGGCAAACTAAGGAGAAAATTTTGCCCTTAAGGTAATTTTACTCTTGAGACGCATCTTAGTTGAAAGAAAAAATGGTTTTAGAAGTAGCAAAAAGCATATCTTGGGTCATAGCATAAATTTTCTTCTTTCTTATAAATCACATGCTTGGATATGAATGTTGAATTGATGGATTGAGAATGATAGAAATATGCCTTGTGAGATTTTGAGCCTATTGATGAATGGATTGAACATTTGTACCATTCTCTTCTTTCTTGTTTGATTTTCACTTGTGAAATTGTTACTCTAGAACTTGCTTTGATTCTTTTTTAGGCTACATTTTCACATGCATACATAAATATGATTGAGGCATTTTAAAATAGCTACTTTGACCAAATAGCCATCCTTGTATATTTTCCCTTGTGTAACCCCTTTGAACTTATTTGGCTACTTCTTGTTTTTAGCTTATTACGTGTCTTTAAAAAAATAAGAACATGTTTTTACCTGACCTTAGGAAATAAGAGAGCATTGACTTTGTTCTTAAACAAGTGTGGGGGTGTGTGTGTAAAAAAAGGGGGAAAAAGTAAAAAAAAGAAAGAAAATGAAAGAAAAAAAAAAAAAAAAAAAAAAAAAAAAAAAAAAAAGAAAGAAAAATTTGACCATCTGATACACTATGTGACATATCCATATCTAGAATAAAGATAGATGTTTGGAAACAACAGGAAGAGAAGGAGAAGGTTTATACCAAACAATGAATTCAACTCATCAATTTGGGATTAATCTTCAACAAAACATTAGTCAAATATTGGTCATTGTCCTTATTGATGAATGTTCTCAAATATCTTTTTCACTCTAACTGTACCATAATGCTCTTCTATTCTCTTTGGTATTTATCTTCTTATATCCATATTATCCTTCCTTCTTTACCATGACCCCGTTATAGCCTTGAATAAAGTCCTCTTGATTTTTGTGTGCATGTGTTCTTAGTAGTGGAGAAGTAGAAGATAAGCAAGCTTATGGTAGTGCAATTTTTCATGGGTTGAAGTGAGTGAAATACTTACCTTTTTAATACTTGAAAGATTAAGAGTGAATCTTGTGAGGATCTATCATTCTTGATTCGTTCTTTTTAACTGAAGTTTCCTTGCTTGTTGGTTTGAGATGTGAAGAAATATTACCTCAAAAAAAATGCTTTGTTCTCTTGAATGACTGGTTGCTCTTCTTGTTTCATTAAATCTTTTAGAATTTTTAGCTTTTGAGTCTGTGTCATTTTTTTCTTTGTTCCTTAGTTTTTGTTCTTATGTGTTTTGCTCGGGAGTGCAAAAGTTTAGTGTGGGGGAATTTGATAACAATATATTTTATGCATTTTATAATCCTCTAACTAGGCTTCTTAAGGTTCAATTTGGCTTAATTAAGTTGATTTTGTCTCATTTTATGAAATTAAGCTTAATTGGATCATTAAATAAATTATTGCTTGAATTATCATTAATTTGGGTGATTGCATTCTTAAGTAAAGTGGCCACAACTTGAGTTGTAATTATCTTATAAATGTAATTCTGGTCTTGTTGGAAAGTTAAGATAATTCTCTAATAATTATTCACTTGATAGCAAGAGCCACATTAATAGTAATATATTTCATTCATTGTATAGCCTTCTTACTTGGATTTTTCAGTAAACTAGATATAATTTGAGTTACAAATATACGATGGATGTGATTTTGGCCTTGTTTTTAAGCTAAGATAAATTTCTACAACTTTCATGAAGGCCTCAAGACCAGAAACACATGTTTGGATAACTCAAATTGGAGTTAAAGCAAAATCTAGTGTTTTGAACCTGACAGCTTGACCTTTATGCACTCATTAGGCTATATCTCGGGCTATTGGAGTTCAATAATTCTAAAATGTTGACAGTGGAAGGTTAAGACCCATATCTACAACTTTCATGAAGAATACAAAAGCTAGTTCGGATTCCTTGAAGGTGATATTGGGCTTAGAAGTCAGAACAGAGGTGCTGACATTGGGCCTGACCCATGAGCAGTAATTGGGCCATATCTTGGGCTGTGGTTATTGGATTTGGCTAAACTTGGTGTCTCTGGAAAGATGAGACAATGTGCTAGAACTTTCATGAAGACCACTTGACTCAAAAATGACGCATTCCATGAGTTCAGAAGGGAAACATTTCGGAGACAAGAATCCACCCACCATTCATCTCTTTTAGCATTTTGTTCTCATCATCCATCATCTCTTTTGGCTATTTGTACTCTTCTAATTCTATAAAAAGAGGCAATGACTGATCATTTGAGGGTGTTAGCTTAGTGTTAGTCTAGATTTTACTTTCATGTTTGTATGTTAATTGCTTCCTTTGTTGTAATTTTTCTTATTCTTAATTGAAGTTATGTTTATCTTTCTCTTCTTCTCTCTTTCTTTCTTCTTGTTTATGAGTAACTAAATCTTCATCTTGCTTGGGTGAAAAGGTGAAGCTCTTGGAAATAAGTTAAGGTTAGATTAATTTCTTTCTTGTGCTTTAAATGATATATTTTTATGTGATCTTTATATGAGTTGTATGTTGTTTCCAATTAATTTAGAAACTCTTCTTGTATAATGAATATCTTGATCCATTGTAGACAATAGGATTGGCACAGTGGATGCTTTTGACGATTTACAAGTATTGATAGATAGTTATTGGAACCATTATATGATTACATGATTGAACTTTGAATGTTAAATCTTCCGATTGGAATCTTTATTATGCATGATTTCAATTGAGTTATAAAACGAAATAATCTTGTTTTTAATTTATTATCAAGAGTGGATCTCCTAACCCAAGCAAATCTTTTTCACCTGTGAACAACTTATATTATTTTTAGTATTATGACAAATATTCTCCGTACCTCAAATAATTTTCTTTTCATCAATTCCCTGTGGATCGACCTAGGACTCCCGAGAATTTACTACTTGAAACAACCTGTACTTGGGTTTGAAACTGTATAATTATATCCAACCAATACGTCCAGCTCTAGTATTCATATGTCCTCTTTCTCGTCCAACCATTGTAATTCTCAGAAATCAAACAAAAAAATACAAAATAAAAGTCAAGAACAATCATTGCAAACAATATTGTTTCCTTTTGGAAACCAATCACAGAGAATCACATGACACAAACGAGACAGACCTAACACAAACCCAAAAGACTCTAACTTGGGCTATGATACCAACTAATATAACACCCTCCGTAGGATGTCACATTTATTAATACTTATAATAAAACCTTTCCCAAGTTATAAATCATTTATTAATAAAATAGTACGAGTTGTAAAATTTTTCTTTTTGCAGATAACATAATTAAATAAATAAGACATAACATGAAATACAATTACTGAATATAACACACCATAATTATACATATAATTTTGTTTCTAAAGATACATATAAGTACGCATTGTTAGACAGAACTATAAATTGTTTGACTTAAAATAAACTACAGACTAGCCCAAGTGCATAACTAAAAGTTCTGACCCTCTGACAGATCCTCCGATGGATCCTTGGAAGATACGAACCTTGCATGGCGTGTAGTCCTATGGAAATTCCAAATATACGTAAATATTGACAGTAAAGTAAAGGTTCCTATGATAAACCCTACTTAAGGAAACAGTCAGATCTCCCATATAGATAATACACTCTCTATCTAAATGAACACGCCTCCGAGCTCCCTCGGAACTGTAGCCTCATGTACCCAAGAAAACTTAGCATCACCATCGATTCAGAAATTAGCTTCCTCCACAGGAATCTGCTCCTCACCTTCTTGCTCAACATCTCGCTCACAGTCTTTACCGAATATAAATATAGTACAAGAATAATATACAAAGAGGTGAGACTACTAACACCAGTACCAACATAGCAGTAAAAAGATAGGAATGATAATAATGTCATACAGATATAACAACAGTGAATATAGTCATGATATCAAGCATTTAATCAATATTAACAAATAAAATACCATAAAGAGATATGTATTATGTTCAGACTATGCACATACATACTGACTCAAATTCCTACTCCATGGAGCTAAACACAAATTGGAGAGATTGATCTAGAAGATCTGTTGGTATCACAACTGCCTCAGACCAAGTGCTATAATTTCATCATTTTTGCACATCTATCATTATACACGATAGTCTATGTCAGATGTTGATTAAGTATAGCGTCTCAGTCTGGATCGTCAGTGCGTTGCATCAGTCCGATCCACGGTACAGTAGAGATACCAACTGCCCATTGTGGAAAACCCGCACCCCGACGCCCCCAAGGTCAACAAGTGACCTACACTACTCCTATCGCACCTGTACAAAGGTGTAATTCTCTCCTAGGCCATTAGCCTTATCATAGTCCATCGGACATTTTCAATGCATATTTAATGCAAACAGACCTTTTACAGTCAAAGTCATAATTTCACATACATGGGTCCACACATTGGCCCAACAATAATTTTACTGTATTTTTAATCGCATAATAACTTTATCTTGTTTTCATAACAGTGCAACATTTCTGTCGCATTTTCAAAACACGTAATAATTTTTTGACATTTTCTCAATCGCATAAAAATATTTAAACGTTTTCCAAATCGTGTAGCAATTTTTCAACGTTTTTGAAATCGCGTAGCTTAAAATCACATTTTTAAGTCGCGTAAAGCATTTTTCATCATTTTTTAACTGCGTAAAATATTTCTCAAAATTCTATACATCATTTTGGCCTTTCTAAAATTTAATATAACTTCTAACTTCATTTTTCCACATTTTCTCAATTAAGAAATTCTTTCCACAATATTTTCCACAAAATTACTTTTTTATTAATTTAAATCAATGGTTCTAGCTTAAAATTTCCTAACGCGCTCCAAAAACCTAAAGGGTGAGCTATACGTTAGTAAATTTCAAGTCACCAATTTATTTCTCATCATAACTATATTAATTCTAAAAGATTTGTTTACTGTATAAATATTTTGAGGTTCAAACACTTTCAACCTCACTTTTTTTTTCATAAAATGAAATCTCCCTTTTTCAAATAATAATTGTTTCATTTCTATTTTTATTTCTTAAATCCTTGTATTAATTTTTTTGCATCTAATCAACTAAGTTACCATTTATAGATCATATTTTTACACAAACAAATTCATTTTAGCCTTCATGGCCATGAGGTACATGGTCATTGGAACCAAAATATTTATTCATTTCCTTTGCTCTTCTAAACATCTAATTTTACCATTCATAAAAATATTAACTTGGAAAAACCTATTTTGAGGTGTTGAGGCCGTGAGCCTCATGATCTTTGGAATCAAAGTTTATTTTCTTTTTCAACATCTATCATGGCATACGTGGCATATATTCATCATACTATATGTCAAGCCTACCATTAAAGCAATAAAATCATATAAAGCATAAATAAATAAATTCAAAGCACATAAGCACACATAAATAATTTACACAATCATGGATATGAATCCTCACATGGATTCATCATCCATCACATACAAGTTCATCTCTCACCACCATACTTAGTTGGCGAGATAGATCTCCCTCTTACGTTGTTGTGAAGCCTCCAAAGCTCCTAGCTTTGCTTCTTGAATTCGTTCTTCACCACCAAGAGATTCTTGAAAAACAACATAAACACACACAAATTAACATCTAAAGCTTTGAAATAGGAAACCATGGATCAAGCATGGCTTAGAAGAAGAAAATAAAATTAATAATGAAGATTCCATGAGTTTCACCTTAAAACCCTAGAACTTAGGCTTTGAAGAAAGTCCTTGAAGATGAAAGATTTATGACTTGGCCTTAGCTACAAAGATGCTTGGATTGATGTAAGGGTTTAAGAAATGATATTGGTAGGAATTATAGGAGTTTGGAGAGTGGATTTTGACGAGGGGGCCGAACTTAGAGAAAATAGGAAAGGAAAGAGTTTTTGTTGGTTGTTCTTGGTTCCTTGAAGAAATGATGTGCAAGGGAGCAAGTGAGATGAATTAATGCATATTGTCTCCTATTTTTGAGTGTTTGGCCTTGAGAGACCAAGAGAGAGAAAGTGAGATATTGATTGCTTGTTTTATTGAATATTGGATGGAAGTAAGACCAAATATATTAATTGAACTCATTTAGCCTTCAATTTGGAGTGCATGGCTGTAAGTGCTTCTTCAAGGAGGTGACCACTTTGCTTGACTCCTCCATGACCACACAATGAACTCTCAAAACCTATTTGCTAGCCATAAAGTTGTCATAAGCCATTTTTGTTGAATATGCTTCCTATTGGTTCTTAGAAAGTCCAAGCCACTAAGTTGGACTCATCACTACCATTGATTAGATCAAGTGTGGAGATCCAAAGGCTTCACCTCTAAGACTGCACTAGATATTTTTTGGTAAATATTAACCGATGGATAATAACTACCGTATTTTTATTGCCCAATAAATAAAATAGTAAAATATACAGTAAAAGAAAAATTTGAAAATTGTTTTCGTATTCAGGTTTAGTAAGATCCCCTAGCCCGTATCAACAGTACAACATTTTTTGGCCATAGAAAAATTTTCATTTTTCCAGGCCCGCCTCGAGTCCGCATACAATCCAAGAATATTAATAAAATAATAAAAAAATATAAAAACACACAAGAATTCACAAAAATCATAATAATTATGAAATTCATGAAAATCAAATCAGATTGGTAAAAAACATTAAGGGTTGATAGAAATAAATATAATACGAAGGCTTGTATACAGTCTAAAATAATATTAAAATAATCAAAAACGTAAAAACTCCCAAAAATTTCTAAAAATCATAAAATTCAGATAAGTCAAGTCGGATTACTCAAAATATTCAAGAATCGACCGAATTAAATAAAATACAAATTTTCGGGGTGTTACAACAGCATGTGGTGTCCCGAGGCCAACAAGGATGGGGAGTGGTCGTCGGTGCTAAGAGAAAGCATCAATGAGCGGCTCTTGGCAGGCTTCTAGACAAAAGGTCCCATGAATGAACTTAATACGAACTAGAATGAGAGGGATTCGGAGACTGTGCAGGTATGGGACTGCATAGTAGAGGATGATTTAAAGGAATTGATTAGGCGTAGCCATATGAACAATTGCAACTTCTTTTCAGGAGCCTAGAACATAAAAACTCCATGGTTAAGCGTGCTTGATCTAGAGCAATTATGGGATGGGTGACCTCCTGGGAAGTTTCCAAGGATGCGTGTGAGTAAAGACAAAGCACGTTGAAAAGACCCGTGTTGATTTGTAGAGACACTCATCAATCCTACAAGCAGTCCCGAGACGTTACAAATGGTATCAGAGACGGGACCTCTCCCAGTATGGTGTGGTTCGGGGACCAACCAAGCGAAAGTTGGTGGGCACGTGGTATCTCGGGGCCGATGAGGGTGGTGAGTGGTCGCCGGTGCTAAGAGAAAGCATTAATGAACGGCTCCTGGCAGGCTTATAGGTGAAGGATCCTATGAATGAACTGAATACACTCCAGAATGAGAGGGATTTAGAGACTGTGCAGGTATGGGACTGCATAGTTGAGGATGGCTTAAAGGAATTGATTAGTCGTAGCCATATCAACAAGTTGCAACTTCTTTTCGGGAGCCTAGAACATAAGAACTCCATGGTTAAGCATGCTTGACCTAGAGCAATTGTGGGATGGGTGACCTCCTGGGAAGTTTCCTAGGATGCGTGTGAGTGAGGACAAAGCACGCTGAAAAGACCCGTATTGATTTATGGGGACACTCATCAATCCTGCAGGCAGTCCCGGGATGTTACATAGAGTATTATCCTTATCTCCAGTAGGGAATCTAGATCGACCACAGGTGCGCCTAGTCGATGCCATAGCCTCCTGCACACACAACACATTATATATTGAGTTGATCAAACTCAACATTATGTAACAGTGTAATAGTTAACTATAAATATACAAACTTAAGGAAGTTATGCAATTCTACCTATACATCTCATTATTAAGACAAGACAAATGCATAACAAAGCATAACTAGTCCATACTCCGGCTCAACAAGATGAACTGTTCTGATACCAAAATGTAACACCCTTACTATTATTACCAGTGTATCCAGAAATACACCATAGCAATAATAGTAAGGACATCACTTAAATTATTCATTAAAAATTTTGAATATACTTTTCAATGATATGTAAAAAGAATGAGCCTGGACAAGGTGTAATAATGGACATATATATACTGAAAGGGGTTTATACAATGATACATCATAGTACAAATACATACATATGCCTCCAAGACATTTGTTTATACATTCATTATACAAAAGTCTAAATCCAAAAACAAGTATCCACTTCTGCACGTGTCATTGCGCTGCAAATACTGAGCATATAATTATCATGGAATATATAATAATAATGGGGTGAGAATACTAATTCTTAGTCAATTCTATTATGAAAATGGCGTCATGACAATAATTCCCACTGTTCAGGGGAAAATACATTGCTTTGAATTTCCATTTAAATAAACACACACACACACACACAATATATATATATATATATATATATATATATATATATATATATATATATATATATATATATATATATATATATATATATATATATATATATATATATATATAGTTAGAAGGGTGGCATAATGCCAAAATTGGTCCCTTCTCTTCTTGGAACATAATTCCATTTAATAATTTCAAAATAATATATATATTTACAAGCAATACATATTTTATTCATGAGCAATTTCAGAAATTGTTTCTAAATACAATTTCCATAATGACAAATTCATACAATGATTCAATACTTTTTCAAGTCATAATATGACATACAAGTTTAATTCAAACACCAGTGCTCATTCATATGTTCGCTTATCCCACAGAACCACCTTATATAGCTTGAGTTCTATATACTCATAGTAGGGAGTGATGCAAGGTCTCACACTACCACTAGTATCCTATGAGAGAATTAATACATGAGGATTATACTGATACTATGAGGAATTTTCCAAGAACACACGATCCCCCTTCCTCACAAGAGGCCATCTCCATGGTTCTAATAGAATTCTAAATACCCTGCCCTCATACAGGATCGTCTTCAAAATCCACGAAACTAGGTGAAACATAGTTCACAAAAGAAACCAAAGGATACTAAGTGGGAAAACATGGACTAATTACCTTCCCATTGAAGAATAATTGTTCAATTCTCATTCTCAATTCAATACAAATTCATTGAGCATTGATTATTCAAGAATTCATTCAATACATCATACTTGCTCAACCTTAAAATCAAAGGGAGCATATCCTCAAATTCACAATATTCAATTTAAATTCACAATTTCAAGATACAAGGGTGCATTCAAAGTACATTACCAAATTCATCATTCATAATACAATGTTGCTTTCAAAGCAAGTCTCTAAAAATTCATGCATGTAAAAATTCTTGACTCACAAAAGAAATTTTATTTCAAAACAATTATTCTAATACATAGGAAATGTTCCACAATTAATAACACATCATACTTAGAAAATATGCACAAGGGATCCCAAAATGCATAATATCCCATTAAACAAAATACATCTCTTTTTGTTTAATTTTTTTTTCTATGATAGGGTTTTTACAAAAAAGGTGCCGCGACTTCACTCTTCATGGGTGCTGTGGCTTCAAATTTTTAATTGGGTGTTGCGACACCTTATCTGGTTTGTGTCATGGCCCCATATTTTCTTTACTGAAAATTTGGTTTTCTAGAGACTTCGGTGCCACGACTCTTCCTTTGGTGTTCTGCGGATTCCCATGGAAATTCCGGGTTCACGTGAAACACTGACAACTTAAGATTCATCAAAATAAATCAAAGATTTCAAGTTATCAATTTACAATTAACACTTAATCATTTTTCCTCATTTGAGATCTTCATCAAAGTCACAAGATTTCACAACTTAGGGAAATAAAAAATGGAGAAAATAATAGAGAAAGATCCCCTACCTTACTCTATTTGAATACCTTTCTCTTTGTCTCTTTTGCTTTTTCCTTCTTGGTTTGCTTCAATTTTCACCTCCTCTTTCTCCTTCCTTTTCTTTCCTTTTTCTTTGTCTCTGCTAGCTGCTGTTCTTGGGCCTGAAAGTGATGAGAGAGTGAGTGAAAATATCACATTACAAAGTCAACATATAATAGAAAAATGAGAGAGAGAGAGAGAGAATAGAGGCGGTGGAAAATAGAAAATAAGAGAAAATTCTATAACTTTGTATCTCTTAGGGATGTTTTAACATTCCTTTAATGAATTTTCCAACCTTCATTGGTGTTGTAGAAAATTTTAGGATTCTATTCATTTCTCATATTTTTCATTCTTTAACTTTTCATATACTCCTTTATCATTTACTGAGCTTCAGTGTTCTTTCTTAGGTTCAGTTAAACCTATGAACTTGAACTAAGAAGCTTACAAATACTCCTTTTTAACCTATTTTCATTACCAAATTAACCTTCTTCCTCTCTTTATCATTTGCTCAAAGTTTTATAATTTTCTGAGCTACTTTTCTATTTAATTTGACCTTTAAATACTCACTTAGTGATACTAAAATGCCAAACTAATTTATTCAATCCTTCAAAATTTTATGTAGCTCACTACTATTGTTTAAGCTCTAGAAATAAATTTTTTATATTTATTTTTATCATACTAGCCATTTTAGCTAAATTTTTAGCTATTATTCACATTCAGTGTTATAGAATTAGGCTCAAACTAATCCAAAAGATTATCAAAATTATTATCCAATTTATACTTATAGTATTAAGCTTCTATAACCCTGATTAACATCATTAAGATAAAGAGGATGTTACAGCGTGATCCGTGATGGAGGGTCGAGAGAGAGTCTCTTGGATGATAGAACGGTTGTTGCTAGGGGTTTTTATACTGGCAAGCTTAGATAGAAGGTCTGCTTTGGAGTTATGCTCCCTGGGTATATGCTCCATCTTAGCTTCCTGGAGATTTTTAAGGAGCTCTTGTACCTTGGCCAAGTATCACTGAAGGAGGGGCTCTTTGGCATGATATTCACCTCGGATCTAGGAGGTCACAAGTTGGAACTCACTACAAAGTGTGAGTCTAGTGGCTCCCATGTCCTTGGCCATTACCAGTCTAGCAATACATGCCTCATACTCTACCTGATTATTTGAGGTTGGGAAATCGAACTGCAGGGAGTTTTCCAAAGTCACTTATTCAGGATTTTCCAAGATTATCCCAGCACCACTTCCCTTGGGATTCGAGGATCCATCAATAAATATGACCCAAGAAATTCTTGTGGGATTGTCAGGATCTAATGTAAGTTCAGCCAGGAAGTCAGAGAGCGCATGAGCTTTTATTGCTAGTCGAGGTTCATACATAATTCCAAACTCAGAAAGCTCTATGGACCATGCAAACATTCTTTCTGCTAAGTCTGGCTTGTGCAACACTTGGCGTTCGGGTTGATCCGTCCTTACTACCATGAAGTGGCATTGGAAGTACTGCCTAAGTCTTCTGACCGTGATGACAAGTACAAAAGTGACTTTTTCAATTTTTTGATAGCAGAGCTCTGGGCCTTACAGGACTTTGATCATGAAGTAGACTGACTTTTGTCCCTTTTTTGTCTCCCAGATTAGCATTGAGCTTATAGCCTCTTCGTGAACTGAGAGGTATAAGTACAACATTTCTCTGGATTTCAATCTTGTCAGTATACGGGGAGAGGATAGAAGGCTCTTCAAAGAGGAAAATGCATCTTCACACTCTTGATTCCACTTAAAATCCTTCCCTTTCTTGAGTAGTTTGAATAAAGGGAGGGATTTATGAGCAGCTTGATAACTGTCGAGTTTACCAAATTTAAATCAATTTATAACCGAATTACCAAAACTACTTGCAGCATAAGGTAACACTGGGTCGAGCCTATAGATCACTCTAATTATGAAGTCAAATTCAAAGGTTAATAAACAGGGTGGAAGGAGTTTGTGAAATTAAACAACAAAAATAGAAAGCAATTAAAGAAGAGAAAACAGAATTAAGAAGCAACTAATCCAAGAGAATTAACTAATCTTGATTTTAATCTATCCTTGATCTCTATAGATCCATTCAATTATCAACTGAATCCTTGGTCTTAGATCACATCAAGACTCCTCAAAATGATCCATGGATCTTCTACTAGAAACGTATCCAGAATTCAATTAATTAAGGTTAGACAAATTAATCATTCATCCAAAACCTAAATTAACTTAAAAACCAAGATCTAACTAAGCTAAACATTTCATCAAACACCTTCAATGCCTTGTTAAGTCTCTGTAATTCATCCTTCACACATGGTAATTACACAATTATTATATAAATAACCCAATCAAATTAAGCAACTGAATTTGAACTAAGAAAAGATGAAGGAGAGAAACTTGATTAATAATTGAATGTAGAACAATTAAAACAAAATCTCAAGATTAAGCATCAACAATGTCAATCCCTTGGATTGATTAAAGACTCTACCCTCCATGAATGGGAGGGAAGAACTTATTAAAAAAGGAAAAATCTAGAGAGAAAGGAGAGAAACGAGAAAGATCTAGATCTAGAGAGAGAATGAAAGTGTAGAATGAAAAGATGAGTCTCGAATTTATCCTCTAACCATCTTAAACTAACTCCTAATTTTGCCTTACATGATTAGAATTCTAATGGGTACAAAGCTGGGTCAATTAGGAATCATTGGGCCCAAGTCCCATGTCATTTAGAGGCCTACAACTCAAGTTATGCTCAATTAAGTAGCCCAACTCATCACTAACTCGTCTCTGTTTTCCAGCTTCAATTACGTGCCCAAAATGACGTAGTTTAACTTGGGAATCTTCATAAGAGTTGTTGTTTTGTGTCTTAGCTTTCATTTGGGCTTAGTTTGGCATCCATTGAACTCTTATAACTCAAGATATAGGCTAACGAGTGCGTAGAGGTCAAGCTATCAGGATTAGCATTCTGGGTCTTGCTTCAACTTCAATTTAAATTATCCAAACGTATGATTCAACTCCCGAGGTCTTCATGAAAGTTGTAGAGATTTGTCTTAGCTTTTGCAAAAGACCAAAATCACACTAATCAGATATTTGGAACACAGATTATAGCCAAAATACTGAACATTACCAAATAGACAAATAAAGGCTATTTCATGCAATAATTCCTTCAATGATCCAATTAGGCCCAATATCATAAAATGTGACAAAACCATTCTAATTAAGCTAAATTGAACCTTCAGACACCTAGTGAGAGAATTATTAAATGAATAAAATATATTACTATCAAATTTCCCCACACTTAGCTTTTTACACTCCTGGGCAAAACACATGAGACCAAAACTAGGGAACAAGGATAGACACACAAACTCAAAAGCTAAAAAACTCTAAAAGACTCAATTTCCAAAATTTTCAATGATATTCAAGAATGACAAAAGTTTGTAAGCAAGAAGAGCAACCAAAGATTCAGGGGATCAAAACATTCATGAGGTAACATTTTTTCACATATCAAATCAACAAACAAGATATCTTCAATTTGAAAAGCTTGAATCAAGAATGATAGATCCTCACAAGATACACTCTCAATCTCTCAAGTGTTTACAAGGTTAGTATTTCACTTAATTCAACCCATGAAAATTGCACTACCATAAGCTTGCTTATCTTCTACTTCTCCACTACTCAAACACATGCACACATAAATCAAGAGGACTTTATTCAAGGTTGTAATGGGGTCAAGGTAAGAGAAGGAAGCAATATGGATATGACAAGCTAAATACCAAAGAGAATAAAAGAGCATTGGGGAGGAACTCAATTGATAAGCATGAAATTTTACCCCCCCCAATTCCATATTATGCACATTCTCTTTACATATTATTTCTCTTATTTATTTTTTTCTTTTTCGAGTTCTTTTCTTTCACAACCTTCTTGCATTTATTCTTTTTCTTTTCATTTCTTTTTTTTTAATTGGCTCTTTTTCTTTCTTTTTCTTCCACCAAATACTTTGCATAGTGCACATTAATTTGCACAACCCTCACAGTGTACTATTAATTATCCACAAACAAAAGAGCTCTTGCAATGAAAATGAACCAGTGTTCTTCTATTCTCCAAGGTATGGTAAAAATATGATTTTTCACATAAGGCATGTAATGAGCTAAGACACAGGATAGGAAAATAGGCTCAAGGGGATTAATCAAAGGGAAATGATGCAAAGTTAGCTATTTGGCCAAAGTAGTTAATAAAGAAAGAAGGCCTTAATCATGTTTATGCATGCAAGTGAAAATGTAGCCTAAAAAAGAATCAAAGTTCTAGAGTGATCAATTGCCAAGAGTGAAAATCACATAAGAAAGAAGAGAATGACATAAATGCTAAATCCATCCATCAATAGGCTCAAAATCTCATAAGGTATGCATATATCAAACTCAATCCACTAATCAAACATCCAAAAACCAAGCATGTCAAGTTTAAGAAGGAAGTTAATTTATTCAATCATGCTATGAACCTTGAATTTCAGTTGCTTCAAACTCATAAACTTCACAAATCCTAAAACATCATTGGAAAGTAGTTAAAAACACATTTTTTTTTTCAAAAATAGAAAAATAGAATTTAAGGTAAACAAAACAACAAAAATAGTAAAAATAGAAAAATAGAAAAAAAAACAAAAAATAGAAACAATAAATAACAACAAAAAATTAAGACATAAAATTAAAAACAAAAACTGAATTTGAATTACCCCCCACATTTAAATTCTACATTGTCCTCAATGTAAAGCTCAAAAGAAAACAACATCCCTCAATTATCATCAATTAATCTATGACAAGTAAAATAAAAGAGAGAGAGAAGAAACAACCTTATCAAGTGGGGTAAATGAAGAGTCTTCCACCATGATTCCATTGGCGAAAGCATAATGACCGAGTTATGCTTGAAGCATGAGAGCTTCCACTGAGGTCCTATTGGCCTTCCTTAATTCCCTTGGGATTCACCCAAGTGCTATCATGAGGATCCTAGGCTTTCTTATGCTCTCTTAAAATTTGTAGCAGTTTCTCCTCCTGTTCAGCAAGGAAGTTCTTGGCCACGATCATAGGAAGCTGCTCATCATCTGCCAAATATACATACTTTAGGTATTTGGGTAATGGCTTCAGCTCAAACTTTGGTGGCTGCACTACAAAAGGTAGTAATCTAGGGGGCTGCAATGATTCTGCTTCTGCTACTTGAACCTTTGCATATATATCACTTGTTGCACAATCTACTAACATAGGAACAGATGCATCATATGCCAAAAATATAAAAATTTCAGAACAAACGGAACACAACTTATTACTATCACAACAAGCACACAAATCACCACACACAGAGTCATCAAAATTAGCAATCTCACGAAACTCCTCACATAAGTCAGCATATGAATTATCAACCAAATCAACAATTAAATCAATATGAAAGACATAATATTCTTCCGTGGGATGTTTCATAGCATCAAGAATATTAAACCTCACAATGGAATCTGCAAACTTAATGGATAAAACTCATGCATTCACATCAATCTTTATCCGTGTTGTCTTGAGGAAAGGTCTCCTTAGAATGAGTAAAGCCTTGTGAGATGGTGACTCGCCCTCTATCTCCAGAATATAGAAATCTGTAGGAAAAATCAGCTCATTCACTCGGACTAACACATCCTCCACCAAACTAGCTAGGTAAGCATTACTCTTGTTAGCTAGATGGATCACCACACCTGTGGCCTGCAAAGGACCAAGTTCAAGGGAACTAAAAATAGACATAGGCATTACATTAATGGAAGCACCTAAGTCTAGCATGGCATGCTCAAATATGTGATTTCCTATTATGCAAGGAATTGTAAAAGTACCAGGATCCTTGCACTTCTACGGCATAGGTTGGATGAGGGCTGAAACATTTTGCCCCATGTTGATTCTCCCACTGCCCTTTAACCTTCTCTTTTGGGTGCATAATTCCTTAAGAAACTTGGCATATTTTGGAATTTGTTCAATTGCATCCAGTAATGGAATATTGACTTCTACTTTCCTGAAAGTCTGAAGAAGATCTCTATCATTCTCAGCCTCATATATCTTTCTAGTCTAAATGGCTCTCTGTGGAAAGGGAAGGGCTACTATAGGCTTCTGCTGCTTATCACACCCTTAGATTTTTGGACTTGTGCATCAGAAACTGAATGCTCTGCTGGCTGTTACTTGCTTGCTGGTTGAGGTGTAGGTGATGCTTCTACAGATTTTCCAGACCTCATCATAATGACACTCACATTCCCCTTTGGATTGGGAATTACTTGGTAAAGGAGTTGTCTAGAACCTTAGGCCTGCAGCTAACTCAATGTAGAGACCACTTGTCTAATTTGAGTTTTTAAATTTTGTACAATAGCCTCTGTCCTCTACTGAAACTGAATGATATTTGTGGCCATCTGCTTCACCAAATCCTCAAATGAAGGCTCAGATTTTGTGGCTGTTGGACTTGGTTGTTGGAATTTCCTACTTAGTCCAGCTTGAGGTTGAAACTGCTACTGTCTCATTGGCTGCTGGAATGGTTTCTTATACTATAATGGTTGCTGCTGTTGTGAGGCTGTATTACCATATCTCAGATTTGGATGATCTTTCCAGCCAGGATTATATGTGCTAGAGTATGGATCATATCTTAGATGTTGCTGGTATTGTGGTTCACTAGGAAAGACACCTACTACAACTACAAAGTGATCTTGAAATGCAAAACCATCATCCTGAAGTGTAGGGCATGCATCTATGGGATGAGATAAACAAGAACAAATGTCATACACAATTGCAGCTATCTGCATAGGTAATTGTTGTCCCACTACTAACTGTCTAACCAAAGAAGTCAGTTCATCAAGTCTATGCTCCATTCTCTATTAGTCAACATGAGACAATTGAACCTCATTGACTCCTCTAGTTGAGTTAATGATTCGTGTGCCAAATTGTTAAGTGTTTGCTGCCATATTCACTATTAAATCTTTTGCTACAATAGGGGTTTTTGTCAACTAAGGCATCTCCACTCGCAGCATCCACCATGCTTCTGTCCATAGGCAATAAGCCCTCATAGAAGTATTAGATTAACAGTTGGTCACTAATTTGGTAGTGGGGACAACTTGAGCATAACTTTTTGAACCTCTCCCAGTACTCATGCAAGGTCTTTCCTGTCATCTGTCTTATACCACATATGTCTTTTCTAATAACGACAACTCTAGATGCAGGGAAGAACTTCTCCAAGAACAGCCTATTCATATCATTCCAATACATTACATAACTTGGTGAAAGGTAATATAGCCAGTCCTTAGTCGCATCAGCAAGAGAGAAAGGAAATTCCCTTAGCTTGATGTGCTCGTTAGGGATCCCTTATGGCTTCATGGTTGAACAGACCACATGAAACTCCTTAAGATGCTTATGAGGGTCTTCACTGGCAAGACCATGAAACTTAGGCAATAAGTGTATCAATCCAAATTTTAACTCAAAATCAACATTAAGATTAGGATATTGAATGCACAAAGATTGATATGTTACATCAGGAGCAACTAATTCCTTAGAAGTCCTATTCTGCATGTTATCACCCATAGTTGCAAAATTACTTAAGATCTTGGGTTCATTTTTCAAATTCAAATTCAGAAGCAATTTTTGCACTTAGCCTATGAGCTCTATTCAGCCTATACAAGGTCTTATCAATCTCAAGATCAATATCAAGTAATTAGGCAGCAGAAGACCTAGTCATGCATCATCCAAAACACAAAAAGCACAAAAATAACAAATAAGCAAAACACACTAGACAACACTAAAAATCTACTAAAATAAATCTAGTTAACATATATAATGATTTTTAAAAATCATGGGACCACTACAACATGAAAATCACACAAAAATAAAACTAAAAAATGCAATAAAAATTAAAAAAGTTGTCTAAACGATGGAAATTTGGCAAACCAGGGGTGACCTCATAGCATAACTATGAGTCTTGTTTATTTGGTCGTTTTCCTTCAACTGATCAAGTTTCAGCTCATTAAGGGCATGTTTGTTGTCAGTACGAAATTCTACAAAGTGACCCCATAATCACCAATTGTCACTAGAAAGCCACCAAAACACAACAACACAGGGGTTAGTGAGGGATTAGTAGTCAAATATACTCCTAATAAGATAGATTAAAATCAAAATAATCCCTAGCAATGGAGCAAAAAATTTGATAACTGCTGAGTTTATCAAATTTAAAATAATTTATAACCAAATTACCAAAACTACTTGCAGCATAAGGTAGCACCAGGTCGAGCCTATAGATCACACTAATTATGAAGTTAGATTCAAAGGTTAATAAACATGGTGGAAGGAGTTTGTGAAATTAAACAACAAAAATACAAAGTTATTAAAGAAGAGAAAACAGAATTAAGAAGCAACCAATCCAAGAGAATTAACCAATCTTGATTTTAATCTATCCTTGATCTTTATAGATCCATTCAATTATCAACTGAATCCTTGGTCTTAGATCACATCAAGATGCCTTAAAATGATCCATGGATCTTCTACTAGATACGCATCCAGAATTCAATTAATTAAGGTTAGACAAATTAATCATTCATCCAAAACCTAAATCAACTTAAAAACCAAGATCCAACTAAGCTAAACATTTCATTAAACGCCTTCAATGCCTTGTTTAGTCTCTGCAATTCATCCTTCACACATGGTAATTACACAATTATCATATAAATAACCCAATCAAATTAAGCAATTGAATTTCGAATTAAGAAAAGATGAAGGAGAGAAACTTGATTAATAATTGAATGTAGAACAATTAAAACAGAATCTCAAGATTAAGCATCAACAATGTCATTCCCTTGGATTGATTAAAGACTCTACCCTCCATGAATGGGAGGGAAGAACTTATAAAAAAAGGAAAAATCTAGAGAGAAAGGAGAGAAACGAGAAAGATCTAGCTCTAGAGAGAGAATGAAAGTGTAGAATGAAAAGATAAGTCTCGGATTTATCCTTTAACCCTCTTAAACTAACTCCTAATTTTGCCTTACATGATCAAAATTCTAATTGGTATAAAGCTAGGTCAATTAGGAATCATTGGGCTCAAGTCCCATGTCATTTAGAGGCCTACAACTCAAGTTATGCTCAATTAAGTAGCCTAACTCGTCACTAACTCATCTATGCTTTCCAGCTTCAATTGCATGCCCAAAATGACATAGTTTAGCTTAGGAGTACTCATTAGAGTTGTAGCTTTGTGTCTTAGCTTTCATTTGAGCTTAGTTTGACATCTATTGAACTCTTATAACTCGAGATATGGGCTGCTGAGTGTGTAGAGGTCAAGTTGTCAGGATCATCATTCTAGATCTTGCTTCAACTTCAATTTAAATTATCGAAATATATGATTCAACTGTCGAGATCTTCATGAAACTTGTAGAGATTTGTCTTAGCTTTCCTACAAGACTAGAATCACACCAATAAGATATTTGGAACTTAGATTATAGCTAAAATACTGAACATTGCCAAATAGACAAATAAAGGCCAATTCATGCAATAATTCCTTCAATGACCTAATTAGGGCCAATATCATAAAATGTGACAAAATCAATCCAATTAAGTCAAATTGAACCTTAAGAAACCTAGTGAGAGAATCATTAAATGAATAAAATATGTTACTATCACAACTTTAGCAAAAAATTGTTTAAGAGCTGTAATCCAGCCAGTTAGCTGTTGCATTTCTTTAACATTCTGAGGGCTTCGCATATTGAGCACCACTTAGCATTTATCAGGATTAGCCTCAATTCTGCGGTGGGTCAACATGAAACCCAAGAACTTGTCTGACTGGACTCTGAAGGCGCACTTTTTCGGGTTAAGTTTTATATTGTACTTCCGGAGTTGTGTAAACACTTCTTTGAGGTTCGTGATATGTGATCCGTCTTGTGGGATTTTTACTATCATGTCATTGATGCAGACCTCTAGCATCTTCCCTACTTAGTCTTCAAAAACCCTGTTGATCATTCTTTAGTAGATGGCTCTTGTACTTTTCAAACCAAATAGCAACCCTGTAGCAGTAGCTTACCTTATCGGTGATGAAGGCGGTTTTGTCTTGGTCTCTAGAATACATTGGGATTCAGTTGTACTCAAAGTATGCATCCATGAACAACAACAAACGAAAATTTAAGGAGTTATCCACCAATTTATCCATGTTGGGAAGTGGGTACAAATCTTTTGGGCAAGCTTTGTTCAAGTATGTGTAATCTACACACATTCTCAACTTCCCATTCGATTTCTTCACCAGAACTACATTAGAGAGCTATATGGTATATGGTACTTCCTTGACAAAGCCGGAGCTGAGCAACTCCTTGACTTGTTCATCAATAACTTGCTGCCTTTCTAAGCCAACTTTTCTTTTCCTCTGGGAGACTGGCCTAGCACCCTCCCTAATAAATAGGTGATGGAAAACGAAGGAGGGGCCAAGCCCAGGCATGTCTGAGGATGTCCAGGCGAAGAGGTCTCTATTTTTTAACAAGAGCTCAATGAACTAGCACATATCTTGTTCTTCCAATTATTCTAATTTTGGTGACCTGATCTGGTTTGGTACCAAGTTGGATGGGCTGTAGTTCACCTTCCGGGTGGGATCTGGTATGCTAAATTTCCTCCCGATCATCAAACTTGGCCATAAGAATATTGACCTGATCCAGGACAGGGCTTGATGTAGTGGCTTTTGCTTTCTTGGGAACCATGCAAATTCTAAGGCTCTCATTATAACATTTCTGTGTTGCAATCTGGTCTCCCTTTACTGTGACAATTTCATCATTCTTGCTGGGAAACTTCATAACCAGGTAGGTAATGGACACCATGGCACCCAATGCATTCAGGGTAGGATGACCTTAGATGATGTTGTAAGTCGAAGGGCGATCCATAACCAAGAACTTTACCTTGACTGTCCTGAAGAGTTTAGGGGACCCTAGGGTCAAGTGGGCTTCATAATATCCTATCGGGGTGATCTTCTCACTAGTGAAACCCGTAAACTCCCTGTTATATAGAGTTAGATCAGTACACAGAAGCTCTAACTTTTGATAAAGGCCCATGAACATGATATATGCTAAACTGCCTTGATCCATAAAAATACATCGGACTTCAGCATTAGAAATTAATCCTGAGATGACTAGTGGGTTGTCATGATCTGGGATGATTCTACTGTAGTACTCATAAAAAAAAGTAATGGTGGGCATCTTCAGCCTTCTATCTTTTGACTTAGGTTCAGAGTGGGAGACACTCAACACTGCCACCCTAAGGGCTTTCTTCTGGAAACCATTGGATGAACCACTACTAGCGAATCCACCAGCAATTGTGTTGATGATTCTGTTCAGTTGGGCACGACGGTCGTCGTTGGCGTTAGGTGGAGCGTCCCTATTCCTATCCTGCTAATCATTTGTATCATGATGAAGTGGATTCTAGGATCTTCTCCTGGGGCTCCAAGTTCTTCTCCTTTGGCATGGAGATGGGCTACATATTTCATCTCTCCGCCTTTCGCGATGTTCATTATTTTGAATCTGGATGACCTATCGTTGTAGCCTTCCTGCTATGATCAAGAACTTAATTGCATCGCAGAGTTGGTAACAATCCTCAATTTTATTGCCATAGCTTTTGTTCCATGTATAGTGTTTGGAATGATCCTTCTGCTTCCTTTTCTTCAAAGGGGGTGGCCTTTTAATGTCCTGAAACTCTGTTTGCAACACTTCATTCAAGATTGTCTCGTGTGGGGTGTTCAAAGCAGTGTAATTGGAGTACTTGCCCCAGGATGGACTTTCCTTGGAGTTCTGTGACTATGAAGAATCATGGTGAGAGGGCTCACCTTTCTCCAACCTCCTCTGGTCCTTAGTTGCCTCTTCAAGGTTTATATATTTTTGAGATCGTTGTTGAAATTCTTGCATATTTTCTGACCTCTTCTTTACCAAAGATGTGAAGAACTCGGAACCGACTCGGAGGCCACTTCTAGCATAATGGAGGGCAATCCTATTTTCAAAATTCTCCTCATTAGTATATGTCGCATTGAATCTCTTAATATACTCACGAAGGGGCTCGTCACGCCCTTGGAGAATTTTGGATAAAGATTCAATGGACTTAGGTTGTTCTTTGCTAGT
Organism: Ormosia emarginata; assembly: GCA_029884605.1. Lineage (NCBI taxonomy): Eukaryota > Viridiplantae > Streptophyta > Magnoliopsida > Fabales > Fabaceae > Ormosia > Ormosia emarginata. Next base: position 33,920,977 of record JAQQTP010000088.1, read on the forward strand.
GGTGTATTAAAGTAAGAAACATTGTCTTAAGTCTAGCCAGTCAGTAACAATTCCCGTGGTAAAGTAACAAACCACCTGAGGGCTCCGTTCTTTAGGGAGAGAGGAAAAGCATGACATAACAATTGTGAGGATCCCCTGTGAAAGCACATAGATTGGACATAGAGGTCTACGTGTTCTTGGGGGTCCGTGGTCCCATCATAGAGCTCTACATTGGTTGGAAATTTGAAATTCCTGGGAACTCTGTATTCTAGGAGTTTAGTAGAGAAGGGTTGATCCTAATTGCCAGGGCCCATATTGTTATTAACAACATCGGACATGTTAGGGTTAGTGTGTGCCCCTCTCTGATTGTTATCCGCTTTCCGTCTCTCATTTTGACGTTGCATTATGTGCTGGCCTTTATGTGCAGTTCGTCTCATATCATCCAATCTATGGTACTACTCTTCTAACATATGCATATGTTGTTGTAGCATATCCTGGAACTAGTTTCTGGATATGTGGGATCAACTCGTGTGTTCTTGACGAGACGTACGATCATTAGCTTCATCGTTTGGGGTTCCTAAACGCTGATGCACGGGGATTCTAGATCCATGAGCTTCAGAGTTAACCTATCTCCTAGGGGTTCCAAGTCTATCTCCTACAGGAGTCCTGCGTGTTGGGTGAGGAATTTTGATATGTGTAAAATGCACTAAGAGCAAGCGCACTCTTTCGCCAAGTAATATAGGACCTGAGTCCCAGTTGTCGATCTCACAAGGAATAAGTAGTAATTACTAGGTTCGTAAAACTCTTTGTTATCCATACAATTGAAAGTGCATGAAGAAATTCAAGATAATATCAAAAATCAAATAAAGAAAAATAATGAACAATCAAAGAAAGAATAAAAAATTAATGAGAGAGAAACTAGGGCGTAAGGTTCACTGGAACCCAATTATTCAGATTTTCTTTCATTTATGATGTAAGGTAATTCTTTTGTCAATATTCTCTTATTTGCTATTGAATCCCAATTGGTCATGGATGAAACAATATTCTATTCCTAATTTAATTTACCTATTTGATCATTTAGTTGAATTAATAAAGAATGCATTAAGCTCCAATTCAACAGATGAACTAACATACCGTTAATTTCATTGGTATGATAAATTGATGTTTGATCATTCACCAATCTAATCCCAAGCTTACCATATAGATCCACTCATTGAATGCGGATGGTCACCAGTTAAACAATGAATTAACACATGCCAAAAGTGATCAAGTTATGACAAGAATGCAAGTAATATGATAGACCCAAAAAGAAATTACCTTAATCAAATTAGAAATCAAACCCAAATAATTAGGAAAATAAGATCCCCCATAGCCCTAGTTATAGGTTTAGCTACTTATGTTCAATACAAACAAATCCATATCACAATACAAATTGATGGAAAGAAAACCCAAAGAAAAGGCGAAAAACTAGAGGGAAAAAGAAATCAAAATCCTTTTTACGGTGATTATGATCTTCAAGCCTTCAAGAATTGAATCCTCCCTTCGAAGCCATCCTCTAAGGATTCGTGGTAATTCTCTCTTCTGATTTGCCTCTCAAAGTTTATTATCGCAAAAGTCTATCTCAGTTTTGAGGGTTTGCCTCCATTTATAATGATTTTGGGTAAAATTGCCTATTTTTCGCTCTAGGAGGCCTCACACGACCGTGTCTCCCTTCGACATGGCTGTGTCCTTTGAAAACCATCTAACTACACTTTAAGTGAGACACGACCGTGTGACCAAGAGACACGACCATGTCTCCAAGTCAGAAGCTTCAATTAATTAAGACAAGGCCGTGTCTCCACAGCTGCATAACTTCAACGTTAGAGGAGACATGACCGTGTGACCAAGAGACATGGTTGTGTCTCAAAGTCAGAAGCTTTCTTCAAGTTAGGCAGGGCCGTGTCTGTAACACCCTCCCTAGGGTATCACATGTCTGACTCCCGACTCATAATCTGAAAAGAAGTTTGCACAAAGTTTGAGTTATAAAAGATGGATTTTAAAATTTCTTTCTTACTGAAACATAAACTTACTGAAATATAAGTATTACTGAAAATATATTTAAACTGATTAATATACAATATTGACACTAATTAATATTTAACAATTTAAAGAGAAAATATAAAACTAACAGACTCTTTTTTTTTAACAGTAGCAAACCCTATAATGGGTCCTACTTAATAGCACGGTACAACACTAACGAGAAAACTTAACATACTTATTCCTTCTTGTATCCATCTTGATGCATCAGATATCTTCTCCTTGTTAACACTGCACACCAACGAGTCCTGAATGACCACTCCTCCATGTTGTCACCAAAACTCAGAATATCTACCACTCGTTATGTCTAAGACAACTCGTTCCTTCTACTGTATAATTTTAACAATACAGACACAGCAAGACAACATAGCAAAGAGGTGAGATCACCTACGCCAATACCAACATGGTAGCACAGAGATAACACAAACAGCATATCATACAGATAGATCATACCAGAATTATGATCATACCATCAATATTAATCAACTATCATCATCCAATCATTTATCAGTTCAATTATCATAAACAACAATTACGATAATGCCTTTAACATTGTCTAATTATCATCATCATCATCATCATCCAAGTATTCAAAACAGTTATCATAGCCAATATTCCTCAATTAATATATCATACTGGTATAAATGTTCAGATTCATGCATGTGCACATAGACTCAGTTTTTCAAAAACAACTCCATGGAGGTTTTCACAAATTTCGAGGAGAATACTCTGTTAATTGTCAGCCTTAGCCCAAAGACAATCTTCCAGTCGTTGAAAAGAATCGTGTTCTTGTCGGATATCGTCAATGCGTTGCAACGGACTGCATCGCCAAGTGGCATATGGCCCAGCCTTAGCCCACAGACAGATATCCACTGGTCGACCACCGCACCTTGACGCCCGCAAGATCCATCATAGATCTCATTATCAATTCTCATTCCCTCTTCAACCACAAGGGCCAAAATAGCTTATTAGCTATACTTTATACAATGCACGAATATATCAGTGCAAGTCCAACCACAAGGGCCAAATCTTTTCAATTTCATTTGTTCAATATAATCATATGCCTCAACGCATATTTTTCCAATGCATGTATAATGCACCAATGCCAATCACAGGCATATCTTTCCAATGCATATAAAATGCACCAAATACCAATCACAGGCAAAACTCGTCATTTTCTCATATAGTGCATGGACACTGGTTCAACAGTAATCATACTATACTTTCAACAGCGAAAATCATGTTATCACATTTTCATAGTTATAAAACACTTTAGTCATGTTTTCACAAAATTGCGCAACATTCCCGTTATGTTTTCACAATTCCACAACACTTCTGCTGCATTTTCAAAATACCGTAACACTTTTGTTATGTTTTTAAAATTCCAAAACGTGTTTATTACGTTTTCACAATACCGTAACACTACTGCTACGTTTACAAAATTTCGTAACATTTTTGTTATGTTTTCAAAATGTTGCAACTCTTCTGTTACACTTTTAAACCACGTACTAATTTTTTAACATTTTTCTCAATCGCGTAAAAATATACATTTCTCAAATTGCATAGTATTTTTCCACTGTTTCAAAATTGTGTAACTTAAAAATCATTCTTTTAAGTCACATAAATCATTTTCCATCATTCTCAAAATATTTAAAACACTTTCCAAATCACATAACGATTTTCCGTCATTTTCACAATCACGTAAAAATATTCTATCACTTTTAAATCACATATTGATTTTTCAACAGTAGTTCAAATTACGTAAAATATTTAAATGTAATTCAAATCGCGTAGAAGTATTTTAACGTATTCCAAATCGCGTAGAAATATTTTACTGTATTTCAAATCATTTTTAAGATACGTAAAATATATTTTACAATCACGTAAAATATTCCTCAATATTCCAAATATTATTTTAGACTTAAATAAATCAATATCATTTTCAACACATTTTTCAAATTGCATAGCTTAAAAATCACGTTTTTAAGATAGGAAAACATTTTTCATCACAAATTCATTACTGGAAAATATTTCTTAACCTTCAAAAATTCCTTTTCAACCTTTCTCAAAATAATATGACTTTGTATTTCATTTTTCACATTTTCTTACTCAAGAAAATCTTTTTCCACATTTCTTTACTCAAGAAATCCTTTTCCAAAATATAATCCATAAAAATCACTTTTCCATTGATATAAATCAACGTTTCAAAACTTAACATTTTCTAATGTATTTCAAAACTCGAAAATCAGTTATACGTTAGTAAATTTTCAAAACACCATTATATTCTTCATTTTTCCCACATCATTTCCAAACACAACCTTCTTCAAAATAAATTGAAGTTCGAAAACATTTTCGTTTACAAAAACTTGATTTTCTCATGTGATAAACGTTCTAATTCGCTTTCCAAATTCTTGTATTGAATCAAGTTACATTTCCACTTTGAAAATTACTTTGTTCATAAAAATTAAGGCATTACAAGCCCTCAAAAACGTGGACATGACTATTAAAACCATCAAATATTTTTCCTTCTAAATTGATATGATTTTACACAAACAAAATCATTAAAAATTCTTTAACAAAAATCGTGAACGTGTTCATTGAAGACTGTCAAATCTTTCGAGTAACAAAACACTTCGTTTTATAAAATATCATTTTGTTCCATAAAAATTTAGGCATAATCAGTTTTTCAAAACCGTAGGGTATTTGGCCATTGAAGCCATCAAACATTTTTCCTTCTAACTCAATTATTTATCATTTCTGTTTTCACACAAACAAAACCATTAAAATCTTTGTTTTCAAAATCGAAATACCGATGGTCATAAAAACCAAACCCATTTGTTCAAATTCATTTTTACTTTCTTTACAAATCCTTTTTCATTTTCTTTGCAAATCCTTTTTCACTTTCTTTGTAAATCCTTAAAATCAACGTTTGCCCATCTCTTTTTCGAAATCATGATTAGTAAACATTTAGAAACTTTTTATACAAAATAAATCAATAAAAATCCTTCTAAAACCGTGTTCATGTACTCTTTGAAAAATAAATCTTTTGTTTATTTTCCTTGTTTTTCTAAACATCTCATTTCATCATTCATAAAAAATTAATTTGTGAACACCTATCTTGAGGTGTCTTGGCCGAAATTCACCATGTTCTAGGGACCAAAAATTAATTCCCTTATTCTTGAAAAATTTCAACATGAACCCTAATCAAGGACATCAAAACCGTAGCCCTTCCTTGGCCATTAGAGCCAAAAATTGATTTCCTTTCCATCAACACATCATGACATACACATACATATTTCATCATAAATACTACAAGCATGCCATATACTCATCATGCATAATATAAGCATACCATCAAAGCCATAAAATCATGCAAAGCATACCAAGCATAGATAAATAATTAAAGCACATAAACACCCACAAATAAATTACAAGACCATGGATATGAATCCTCACATGGATTCACCATCCACCAAATATAAAACCATCTCTCACCACCATACTTAGTTGATAAGATGAATCTCCCTCTTACCTCTTGAAGATCCTCAAAAACTCTTTGTTTTGCTTCTTTTTCCAAGTCCTTCACCACCAAGGGCTTCTCAAATACAAAACAAAATACATAAAAATTAGTATACTAAGCTTGATTAAGAGGAACCATGGATCAAACATGGTTTAGATCATGAAAAAGAGAGAAGAAATGAAGTTTCCTTACACTTCACCATAAATACTCCATAACATGGATCTTGAAGAAAGTCCATGAAGATGAATGATTTAGAGAAAGTCTCCAACATGAAAGTTGCTTAGAATAAGGTAAGGATTCAAGAAATATAGTTGTATGAAATTAAAGAGTGATGGAGGGTACTCTTGGGTGCTTGGCCGAAACATAGAGGAGAAGAGACATGGAGAGAAATTTTTGAAGTGTTAGCTTCTTGAAATTGACAAAGAAAGACCAAGAATGAGTAATAATGGTGGTCTTCCACTTTGCTATTCTCTTAAGCCACCAAAAACCGCCCCCCCTCTTCATAATGCATTCAATTATTTGTCATCATAATTACCCACCATCTAGAGCATTCTAGGCCATTGATTAATTCAATGGTTAGGATTAAGGTAGACTTTAAGTTAGAAGACTTAATCTAGGCCATTGGATCTTTCTCCTTGAAATTCTAGCTATTAGATGTGTCTCCAAAATGAAGGGTCAAGATTACTCCTTCAAACTTTACATCCAAGGGTCATAAATGGTCTTTGTCACTTTTTAAGACTAAATCTCCACCATAGATTAAATCAACATCCAATGGTCATAATTGATCCATCTCCACCGTTGATTAGATTCAAATCCAACGATCACAAATGGTCCTAACCACTTTGCAAGACCAAATCTCCACCCTTGATCAATTTTAAATCCAATGGTTATAAATGGTCATAGCCATTATATTAGACTTATCTTACACCGTTGATTAAATCGACAGTTGATATCAAAGCCTTCCTTATTAAGCTTATCTAGATTAAATCTCCAATATTAGACTTGTTTCCTATTGGTCCATTATCATAACCACTAATGTTGACTTAATAGTATAATATTTATTTTTATATCTGCTATAACCCCACAAAAATTATATTTACTGTATTTTTATCGCCCGATAATTAAATACAGTACAAAACACAATACAAGAAATTTTCTAAAACTGTTTCCGGATTCAGGTTTAGTAAGATCTCTTGTCTCCGTCTAAACAGTACAAATTTTTCTATGCGTAGAAAAATTTTCACTTTGCGGGACCCACCTGGGCCCATGTATGACCACCTGGGCCCACAAATAGTAAAAAAAATTCATAATCATCCACAAAAATCACAAATATTAGAAAACGTACAAATATCAAATCAGATTACATAAAATAATTAAAACCTAACGGTAAAAATTAAATTACCTAAAGTTTTCCCCCGCCCGAAAATTTTCATTTTTTTGACACAAAGTAAATCACTCAAAACAATCAAATATGCTGACGGAATAATTAAAATAATTTTACAGCACTCAGAAATTACTAAACAGTAAAATTCTGTTAACTATCAAAATTACTGTTTACAAGATACGAAATTTTTAGGATGTTACAGTGTCTAACTCCTAAATCGCTTCTGAGTTGACACAGGGCCCTGTCTAAGCCAAAATGGCCCTCTTTTACTTTGAAAATGAGATATCTTTGCCTGCTTTCACTCTAAATGTGTTAAATCTCTCTTAATCTGCAAAAATGAAGATATTTGATTAGGATCCATCTAAAATTCATCAATAATCATAAGCAATTCACCATAATTTATTTGGTATACGACTATAAAGCACAAGATTTGTTCCAAAACAAATGAGTAGAAACTAAAAGAAATAATAGTAAAAAAATAAAAAAAACAATGAAAATAAAATATATGAAGAAGAAGCTCAGGTTGCCTCCTGTGAAGCGCTTGTTTAACGTCATTAGCTCGACGTTACCTCTTTTCAGGTAAATCAAGGTGGCTTAAAATAAGAGAAATATGATGACACCTTCTTCATTTCAAAGCAGTGTTTCCATCATTCGTCAACGGCCTTGGGAATGCTTCCAACGACATTTTGAACTTGATAAGAGCTTAGTTGTCCTAATTGTGCCTTGGCTCCACTAGGCCATGGTGGGTTCAATCGATTAATAGATAAAGGACCAATCTATAATGGAGCATGGACCATAGGAGGACTTTTCTCTAATTCAACAACTTGAGTTTTAGGAAGGTTAACTTCAACATTGTATGATAGCAGGTGGTCTTTGATAGCTAAGATTTCTTGCTTCTTAGCTTGAACGAAATTGATAGTGGCATGGAGATTTGACATTGAGGAAGATTTAGCATCCCTAAAGATATTGATGGCCATAGAATCTTCATCCACGCTTAAAATAAGCTCACTCTGAGGTACATCAATCACTGCTCTTGAAGTTTCCAAAAACGGTCTTCCAAGAATAAGAGGAATAGTAGTGTCATCCTTGTCTATATCCAGCACCACAAAATCAACTAGGAAAATGAATTTGTCCACCTTCACCAAAACATCTTCCACCACACCGCGAGGGTAAGTAATGGATCTATTAGCCAACTATAATGAAATGTTAGTGGGCTTCAGTTTCTACATTCCAATTTCTTAAACACAGAGAAAGGCATCAAATTAATACTAGCACCCAAATCATATAATGCTTTTTTAAAATAAGAAGTACCGATAGCACAAAGAATAGTAAAACTCCCTGGATCTTTTAATTTTAGGGGTAACTTCTTTGAGAGAATAGCAGAACACTCCTCATTTAGACATATCATCTCAAAGTCCTCAAGCTTGTGTTTCTTTGTAAGTATTTCCTTCAAAAATTTAGCATACTTGGACATTTGAGAGATGGCTTCAACAAACGGAATGTTGATTTACAACTTCTTGAAAATCTCCAAGAATTTAGCAAATTGACTATCTTGTTGATTGTTCTGAAGCCTCTGAAGGAATGGGATCTTGGCATATGGTGATGGTTCATATACTGTGTTCTGTTCACGATCCTTCTTTGCTCTCTACCACTTTGGTTGATTTTTCTCAACCTCTCTTTCTTTATTGTCATTTGGAATTGAGACATCTTCAATAGGAGCATCATCTTTCTTTTTCTCAATTCCTGATGAGCTAGGTGCTTCGTTCTCCTGTCCTTCCAAAGTCTTGCCACTTCTCAGGGTAATTGCGCTACAATTCTCCTTTGGATTAGTCTCAGTATTACTAGTCAATGTCCCTGGTGCCCTTGCTATCATCAAAGTAGCCAACTGACTAATCTGAGTCTCCATGCTCTTCATTTTGTCCTCTGAATTCTGCATGAACTTCATCACAAGATTTTCAAAATTTGGCATCTCCGCAGGTGCTTGGAAACCTGGGGGTGGTTGTGGAACTCTCTACTGATTGCCCTGTTGATTTCCCCATTTGAAACTAGGATGATCCCTCTAACCAGAATTGTATGTATTGACATATGGATTGTATAGTTACCGGTTGGAATTACCCACAAAATTTTCTACTTCAGGTTCGGGGAAAAATGACTAACAATTTGATAGTTTGAACTTGTATGACCTTGTTGAATTTGAGGTTAGGGTTATGAGAAATTTAGGGCTTTTTTTTAAAAAACTGGAGGAATTTTGGGTGAATGGAAGGTGGGTAATGGTGTTTAGTTTGATGGTTGTTAGGTTTTTGGCTTAGTTGGATGGTGGTTATGGTGGAAATAGGCGGAAGAGTGGTGGTGGTAAACTTTGGGTGTGGCTATGGAAGAAAGAGGAAGATAAGTGGTGGTTGTGAAATGGAGGGTGAGGGAAGAATGGGTATGCATAGGGTGAAAGAGGAGATGTGGTGGGGCTGATTGGCTTGGTTGGTGCAAGGGATGATGGGGTTTTGGTGAAGGAGGGGAGCTTGGGGCGGCGGCTATGGAAGAAAGAAGAAGATGGAGAAGAAGAAAACAATGGGATGAGTGGCCGTGGCACTTAAAAAAAAAATTCTAGGTACGCTCCATGGTCATGGCATGTTCCACGGTCTGGCCGTGGAGCTTGTTGTCTGGCCCCTTCTTTTTTTTTTGATTTTTTTTTGCTAAACTGGAACTGCAACATTCCACAGGTTTGGTACATACCATGGGAAGCCCGTGGAGCTTTCTGACTTTGACAATATTGCAACGCACAAAGGTCCCATGAGTGTGGCAGGTACCACAGGTTGACCATGGAGCTTGCTGACTTTGAGCCAATTTGTTATCCATTTGCAGCGGAGATGGTCCACAGGTATGGCAGCTACCACAGGCAGACCGTGGAGCTTACTGCATAGCCCAACATTCAACTTTTGAAAGTTTAACAAAGTGCATTTGATTCTCAAGTTCAATTGGCTTAAGCCGAGCTTCGCTCCTCGTAATAATCCTATAAAAAGCAATGAAAGATCATCAATGAATGACTAAGGAAATGAAGAATTTGACAGAAATAAACTTGGGTTGCCTCCCAAGAAGTGCTTTTTTATGGTCTTAAGCTTGACCCCTGTAATTCTCAGTTTGAAGCACTTGGGTTGGGAAGGTTGTGCATCACTCCTTTCTCGATAGGTTCATTAACAAAGTAACTCTTCAACCTTTGTCCATTCACCTTGAAAGATCTTGTGGCTTCGCTTCATACCTCTACAGCTCCATAAGGAAACACTTGGTGAACTTGAAATGGCCTGGACCACCTAAACCTAAGCTTACCTGGAAATAGCTTTAATCTTGAGTTGAAGAGCAGCACAAGATCTTCTTCTTTGAATTCTCTACGTAAGATATGTTTGTCATGCCAATGCTTGGTTTGTTCCTTGTAAGTCTTGGCATGTTCATATGCATTAAGCCTCAGTTCGTCCAGCTCATGAAGTTGTAACTTCCTTTTCTCCCCAACTGCCTTCATGTCAAAGTTCAAAAGCTTGATGGCCCAAAATGCCTTGTGTTCTAACTCAACTGGAAGATGACACGGCTTATCATAAATCAACCAGAATAGAGTCATACCAATGGGAGTCTTGCGAGCTGTTCTATATGCCTATAAAGCATCATCAAGCTTCAAAGACCAGTCCTTTCTTGATCTTGACACAGTCTTTTCCAATATACTTTTGATTTCTCTATTGGAAATCTCTACTTGTCCGCTGGTTTAGGGATAGTATGGTGTAGTGACTTTGTGAGTCACACCATACTTCTTCAGGAGATTTTCAAACAGTTTTTCAATAAAATGTGAACCTCCATCACTTATAACTACTCTTGGGACTCTAAACCTTGGAAATATGATCTTTTTTTAATAGCTTCATCACGGTTTTGGCATCATTTATTGGGGATGGCACAACTTCCACCCATTTTGAGACATAGTCCACCGCCACAAGAATATATTTATTGCTACAAGATGGTGGAAATGGTCCCATGTAATCAACTCCCCAAACATCAAAAATCTCAACTTCCAAGATAGTGTTGAGAGGCATTTCATGTCTCTTGGATATATTTCTAGTTCTTTGACAGCTGTCACTAGAAAGAACATACTTACGGGCATCCTTAAAAATGTTAGGCCAATAGAACCCAACTTGTAGGACTTTTGCAGCTGTCTTGAAGTACTAGCATGACCTCCATAACTAGAAGAGTGACAGTGATAGAGTATGTTGTCAACTTCATCTTCCGGGATACACCTCCTATATAATATATCAACACATCTCCTATAAAGGAATGGTTCATCCCAAACATAGTTTTTCACATCAGCAAAGAACTTTTTTTTTTGTTGATAGCTGAGTTCCGGTGGCAATACTCCACATACGAGAAAGTTCACAAAGTCCGCATACCAAGAACATCGAGTTGGACCACAACTATCAATTGTTCATTAGGGAATGAGTCATCAATAGGCAACTCCACCTCTCCATCTACATGCAACTCTTGATGCAACCTTAAAAGGTGATCTGCTACCACATTTTGAGCACCCTTCTTGTCCTTGAACTCCAAATCAAACTCTTGCAAGAGTAAAATCCATCGGATGAGTTGGGGTTTAGCTTCCTCTTTGCTAAGCAAATATTTGATAGTCAAATGGTCTGTGTAGACAATCACTTTAGAGCCCACAATATTAGATCTGAATTTGTCAAAGGCATAAACAATAGCTAGTAGCTCCTTTTCAGTGGTGGCATAATTCACTTGAGCATCGTCCAAGGTTTTGCTGGCATAGTAAATAGCATGCATCTTCTTGTCCTTCCTTTGGCCCAACACAGCTCCTATTGCATAGTCACTTGCATCGCACATGATCTCGAAGGGAAAACTCCAATCGGGTTTTTGCATTATAGGAGCTGAAATCAAGGCTTCCTTCAACCTGTGAAAAGCATCCAAACAAGCTTGATCAAAATCAAATTCAACATCTTTAATAATCAAGTTTGTTAAAGGTTTAGAGATTTTTAAAAAGTCCTTTATGAACCGCCGGTAAAAACCAGCATGTCCTAAGAAACTACGCACTCCCTTCACATTGGTTGGTGGGGGCAATTTCTCAATCACTTCCAGCTTAGCCTTATCAACCTCAATGCCCCGCTCGGACACCATATGTCCTAACACTGTACCTTCTCTTACCATGAAGTGACATTTCTCCCAGTTAGGACTAGATTTACCTCCTCACACCTCTGCTAAACTTTAGACAAGTTAAACAAGCGGTTATCAAAACTTGTTCCATACATAGAAAAGTCATCCATGAACACTTCCATTATATTTTCAATAAAATCAGAGAAAATAGTTGTCATACAACGCTGAAAAGTAGCAGGTGCATTGCAAAGACTAAAAGGTATACGCCTATAAGCAAAAGTGCTATATGGACATATGAATGTGGTCTTTTCTTGATCGTTTGGATGTATGGAGATTTGATAAAAACCAGAATATCCATCCAAATAGTAGAAATATGAATGCCTAGCTAACCTTTCAAGCATTTGATCAATTAAGGGGAAGGGAAAATGATATTTTCTTGTTGCTTTGTTCAACTTCCTATAGTCGATACACATTCTCCACCCTATTACTATCCTAATAGGGATTAACTCATTATTTTCATTTTTAACCATAGCCATCCCTCCCTTTTTAGGGACTACTTGGACAAGACTTACCCATTCACTATCAGAGATTGGGTATATTACCCCTACATCTAACAATTTAAGCACTTCTTTCTTGACCACATCTTTTATGTTAGGATTTAATCTCCTTTGATGCTCAATAGAGGTTTTATGGTCATTTTCAAGCAAAATTCTGTGCATACAAATAGAAGGGTTAATGCCCTTAATATGATCAATAGTATACCCAATGGCCTTCTTATACAATCTAAGTTCCCTAAACAATTTTTTGGTTTCAAATTCATTCAGATTTGTATTGCTAATCACAGGGTATGTAAAGTTGGGAACAAGAAATTCATACTTTAGGATTGAAGGAAGAGGTTTAAGTTCTACCTTTGGTGCACTTTCTTCCTCCCAATCTGTTGATTTGTATTTGGGCTCCAACTTTTCAGTTTTGGCTTTTTATAACTGTGGACATGCGTCCAAGAGACGAGCATACTCACCAATCTCACCATCGAACCTTTGCCAATCAAGCACATTTCCAATGGATTGATAGAGGAACATTTAGGCTTTACCTCCTTTAGTTCCTGCTGTAACAAATCTATCCTACAACAAAGATCGTCAACAGAAGGTTATTTTACAGCATTAGACAAATCAAACTCAACTTTATCATTTCCAACTGTCAAAGAAAGTTTGCCATTTTTCACATCAATTATGGCTTCAGCAGTGGCCAAGAAAGGCCTTCCAAGCATGATGGGGATTTGAGAGTCCTCCTCCATCTCTAAAATCACAAAATCAGCTGGCACAAAGAACTTACCAACTTTAATAGGAACGTCCTCCAAAATACCTATGGGGGGGTATTTCACAGAACAATCCGCCAACTGTAATGAGATTGTTGTGGGCTTTAGTTCACCCATCTCTAGCTTGTTACAAACAGATAGGGGCATAAGACTGACACTAGCCCCAAGATCAGAAAGAGCTTTATCAAAGCTCATGTTGCCGATTAAACATGGAATTGAGAAACTACCTAGATCTTTGAGCTTTGGAGGTAATTTATTTTGAATCAAAGCACTGCACTCCTCAATCAAAGCTACAGTTTCATATTCTTTGAATTTTCTTTTATTTGACAAAATATCCTTTAAAAACTTAGCATAAGTAGGCATTTGTTGCAAAGCTTCTGTGAAATGAATATTTATATACAATTTTTTCAAAACTTCTAAACATCTGCTAAATTGCTTGTCAAGCTTGGCCTTAGCTAACCTTTGAGGGAAAGGTACGAGTGGTCTATAAGGTGTGGCTAGAGGTGTGTGACTAGGTTCCTCACCTTTTTCCTTAGTTTCTTCCTTATTCTCATTTTCCCTAGGTGATGGCCTAGTAACCTCAACTTCCTTACAACCATCTTTCTTTTCACTCTCTTTTCATGCCTTAAGATCTTCTAATTGCTTACCATATCTCAAGGTAACAACCTTGCCTTAGTCACTCGGATTTGTTTCAGGATGACCGGGAAACCTTCCTAGTGTTCTTGCAGAGGAACTAGCTTGTTGTGCTATTTGGGTCTCTAACATCTTATTATGGATAGTTAGACTATCAACCTTAGATGCTAGTTGCATAATTACCTCACCCATGACATGACCCTGCTGCTTAAATTCCTCATGTTGCTTGGATTGAGTCAAAATGAAATTTTCCATTAAGGTTTCCAAATTAGATTTTTGTACCTGTTGTTGAAATCCAGGAGATGGCCTCACATTACTTTGCCCAGCTTGATTCTGATTAGTCTGATAGGAGAAGTTGGGATGATTCCTCTAACCAGGGTTATAACAGTTTGAGAATGGATCATTCTGCGCCTTCTGGTTAAAATTATTGATGGCATCAACTTACTCCATCGGTGCATCTTGTGTGGAGTAATTCCTAGATGGAAATCTACAGCTATATGCCCTGCTGTACCATATATCTCATAAGAGGCATTAGAAGCACAAACAACATTGACATTAATTTTATCAAATTTCTGAGATAAAGCTTCTACCTTAGCTGCTATAAGATCCTAAGCATCTACCTCATACTTACTTGTAACTCCCTTGGGATTACCTCTTTCATTTGCCCATTGGTGGTGGTTTAGAGCCACATTTTCAATTATCTTATAGGTCACTTCTAAGTTTTTATTCATCAAAGCTCTTCCAGTTGCGGAGTCCAATGAGACCTTGGCTTGGTAGGTTACACCATTATAGAACGTGTGAATGATCAACCACTTCTCAAGGCTATGATGAGGACATTGTTGCAATAACCCTTTAAACTTGTCTCAAGCTTCAAATAATGACTCACCGTCTTTTTGAGCAAAGCTGGTAATTTGATTCCTAAGATGAGCAGTCGTGCTTGGAGGGAAATATTTGTCAAGGAAACGTTGCTCCAGGTGAGCCCATGTTGTAATGGACCCCACAGGAAGGGAATGTAACCATACTCTAGCCTTGTCCCTTATAGAGAAAGGGAACAACCTCAGCTGGATGGCATCTGCGGAAGTGCCATTGAACTTCAAAGTCTTGCAGAACTCCAAAAACACCTCCAAGTGAAGATTAGGATCATCCGTTGGCAATCCTCTAAATTGCTTCTGCTGAATCATTGAGAGAAGCGAAGGCTTCAACTCAAAATTGTTAGCTTCAATAGGAGGTCTTGTGATACTAGAATGCAGCCCTCGTGCGCTAGGCGCAGCGTAGTCCTTCAGTGGCTTATTTTCATTTTCGGCTGCCATGATTGGTGTAGGTTGTTTTTGGGCTGCTCTTCACTGTCTTTGCAATCTTCTTCTTGCTTGAAAGGTCATTTCAATTTCTGGGTATGCTTTTATAACTTTTCCAAAATTTCTAGACCTTCACATACAAGAATTACCTGCTCAACTGCAAGGCTATAAATAGAAAATAAATTAAAATCAACAAAAATAAAAGTCCAGAGTAACTAATATGCAAGTGAATTGATATCAACAAAACACAGTCCCCAGTAACGGCGCCAAAAACTTGTTGGTGTAAATCGCAAGTGCACGATTTTTTTTTCTAGTAGTAAAATTATCATTCCACTGGGACTGAGTTGATGATTACCAATTATGCACAATTATGATTATCTAGATGAAATCAATGATGCAAAATTGTAGTGATAGAACAAGATCATAGAAAAAAAAATCTGAAAAATCACAAAGATGATCAACTTTGGAATTGATAAAGGAATCAATTTTAAAGACTCTAGGATTCGGGTTCACCACGGTGGTAATTAACAAATTTGTAATTTTCCCCCTCTTATTAAACTAGGTTACTTTTAAAGGTGAATTATCCTAAAGAATTATTGTTTCCTTTCAAAATACAATAACGTATCCAATCTAATCCAAATTCTTATTTTCACAACAATTGGATTAGAGAAGACCCTGTAAGAACAAGATAATTCAAAGAAAGCCTCAAGAGAATTAATCTACTTTCATGATTGAAAGATCAAGTTCAGTTTCTAGAGTTCTACAATCAAGGTTCACCTTTTAGTTCTTCCCATAATATCAAAGAATCAGGGAAACATGTGGCCAAGCATATTCACAAACAATTGGTGTGCTAAATAAAAACTGAATCAAGAGAAACTAGCATTAAAGAGGTAAGAAATTCATACATCAAACATTGTCAATACCCAATCGGGTTACCCCCAAATCCTATAACAAAGAACTACTCAAACATGTTCATCAAAATACAATCCATAAGAATGAACAAGAACATTCAGAAAATCGGATTGAAATGCAAAAAGGAGAAGAGAAAAAAAAACTTTGATTGAGTGATGTTGTTTCTTCTAATTTCCTCTTGTCCAATCTCTCCTCATTTTCTTTAGTCCAATAGTTGTTTATATCCTCTTCTAATCTCCCCTTTCAGATCCCCTTTTCGTCTTTTTTTTTTTTCAGTTCAGCTTGTTGTAAAGGAGCAATAATACAGATTTAAATGTGCTGACGCTCCATGATCCACAGTCATGGTAGGTGCCACGGGCTGGCCGTGGATCTTATTGTCTTGCTTTCAATCATGTGTAAAATGGTCAGAATACTCCACGACCGTGGCAGGTTCCATGGGCTGGCTATAGAGCTTGCTATTTTGCTTGTTTCTCTCCAGCAACAGGTTCCACGGGTGTAGATCATTCCATGGTCAGGGTGTGGTTCTTTCTGCACCTCCTCTTTTAGTTTTGCTCTTCATATTTTGGTGCTTCAAAGTCACAAATCCATTCACCTATGAAATATAAAAACAAAATGTAGTCATCTGAACTAAAGGAATAAAAACCTAAGATATATACTAAAAATCAACACAAAATATGCAACAATTAAATGCTAACTAAGACAAAATTATATGCATGCTTCACACGCATCACCTACGAGTTATTTTCTCAATTTCAAGATCTAATGTCAAATCAAGAAATTGAGATCGAGTAAGCATAAACAAAAAATATAAACAAGAGATGAAGTGACTAATTAAAGTAAAAAAAATAAAAATAAAATAATAATAATAATAAATAGAAAGAAAATAAAATAAAAGTGCATCTAAACTAACTAGAGCTTTTCGCTTCTAATATTACTAAACTTATTCTCCAACAACGGCACCAAAAACTTGATATGCATAAAATATACTAAGAGCAAGTGCATTCTTTCGCCAAGTAATATAGGACTTGAGTCCCAATTGCGATCCCACGAGAAATAAGTGGTAGTTACTAGATTCGTAAAACTCTTCGTTATCCAGACAATCGAAAGTGTATGATGAAATTCAAGATAAAATCAGAAAGCAAATAAATAAAAACAATGAACAATCAAACAAAGAATAGATAATCAATGAGAGAAGGCGCAAAGTTCACTTGAATCCAATTATTCAGATTTTCTTTCATTTATGATGTAAGGTAATTTTTTTGGCCCATATTTTCTTATTTGCTATTGAATCCCAATGGTCATGGATGAAACAATATTCTATTCCCAATTTAATTAACCTATTTGGTCATTTTGTTAAATTAATCAAGAAACATATCGTCAATTTCATTAGTAGGATAAACTGATATTTAGTCATTCACCAATCTAATCCTAGGCTTACCATATAGATCTACTCATTGAATATAGATGGTCACCGGTCAAACAATGAATTAACACATGCCAAAAATGATCAAGTAATGACAATAATGTAAGCAATATGATAGACCCTAAAAGAAATTACCCTAATCAAATTAGAAATCAAACCCAAATAATTAGGAAAACAAGATGCCTCATAGTCGTAGCTATGGGTTTAGCTACTCATGTTCAATACAAACAAAACCTATATCACAATACAAATCCATAGAAATAAAACCCAAAAAAGGGGGGAAAACTAGAGGGAAAGAGAAATCAAAACCCCTTTTATGGTGATTATGATTTTCAAGCCTTCAAGAATTGAATCCTCCATTCAAAGTCATCCTCCAAGGATTCGTGGCAATTCTCTCTTCTGATTTGCCTCTCAAAGTCTACTGTCGCAAAAGTTTGTCTCAGGTTTGAGGGTTTGCTTCTATTTATAATGATTTAGGTTAAAATTGCCTATTTTTTGCTCTAGGAGACCTCACATGGCACTGTCTCTCTTCAACACGGCCATGTCCTTTGAAAACCATCTAACTGCACTTTAAGTGAGACACGATCGTGTGACCAAGAGACATGGTCATGTCTTCAAGTTAGAAGCTTCAATTGATTAAGACAGGGTTGTGTCTCCAAAACTGCGTAACTTTAACGTCGGAGGAGACACGACTGTGTGACCAAGAGTCATGGTTGTGTCTCAAATTCAAAAGCTTTCTTCAAGTTACACAAGGTCGTGTCTAACTCCTAAATCATTTTTGAGTTGACACAGGCCCCTGTCTAAGCCAAAATGGTCTCTTTTGCTTTGAAAATGACATATATTTGCCTGCTTTCACTCTAAATGTGTTAAATCTCTCTTAATATGTAAAAATGAAGATAATTGATAAGGATTCATCTAAAATTCATCAATAATCGTAAGCTGACTGCGGGATTTAAAGATGCAAACTGACGAGTGCCGAACTCAGTCAAAATTATAACCGAAGTTATTACCTAAACTTGTAGTATAGTGAACAACACCGGATCGTCTCCTCAAGGATCGTAGATGCAATTTGATCAAATCAAGTGAAAGTTAGAAAAAGGGGGTTTTGATGGTTCAAGGATCGCATGGATGATTTAAAGAGAAATAACAATTAAAAGAACAAATCAATTCAGAAATCTATCCGAGATTGGGTGGATTCAATCATAGACCTTTCAACAAACACCGAAATACATTTGAATGGTTAACTTGGATCTAACCGAGATCTCTCGCATCGATCCGAGAATTCATACTAGACAATCGTCGTAATTCAATTGACAAGTGATAAACACAAATCTGCAATAACACCATTCATGTAAATATATGTCAATTTAAGCACCGAATTCAATTAACCTAGGCACAAATCAGTAACCTAACCTCTTCAATTACGTGATTAGTTTAGATCAATCAGTTCTAAATTTCATCACAATACTTAATCTTAAGATCAAACATAAACAGAATCACCATTCATGCATTCAAGATCAAGAGAACAGAAGAAGAAGAGAAGAGGAATTCAAATATAAATCAAATACATTACATAACCAAGGTCTCAAGAATCCAAGCCACAATCTCTTCAAGAGTCCCGAATTGACTAGAAGTGACTTAACTCTCCATTACAATGAAGGAAAAATATACAAGAACTATGAAAAACTATCTTTAACACTAAGTGTATGTTGTGTTTAGAGCTCTCCACATGCTTCCTTTTATAGAGGATTCAGAGTAGTAGTAGATGGGTAGATGAGATTAGTAGGTGGAATTAGTAGGTGAGCTTGGTAGGTGAACTTGGTAGGTAGCTTGGTAGGTGAACTTGGTAGGTGAGCTTCCTTGTCTCTGAAAGTATTCATTGCTGAACTCATTGATTTCGTCATTTTTGAGCCAAATGGTCTTCATGAAAGTTCTAGGAAATTGTCTAAGCTTTCCAATGGCTCTGGAAGCACCCAAAAATTCGTCCTACAGCCCAAGATATGACCCAATTACTACAGACTGCTCAGGACCAGTTTCAGCACCTCTGTTTTGACTTTCAGACCCAATATCTCCATCAAGGAGCCCGAATCAAGTTTTGTGTTTGTCATGAAAGTTGTACATATGGGTCTTAACTTTCAGATCACCAATTTTTAGCCCATTCTATAAACCCAAACTCGAATTATGTTCTGGTTACTACACATTGTTCGGGTTCCAGTCACAAATCCCGTATTCTGATTTCCATGCCCAACTAGCTCCACTAAATGTCTGAATTTGACTTTGAGCTCTTCATCAAAGTTGTAGAGCTCTCATTTATCTTTCCTACAAGGTAAAATTCATAATTATCAGACATTTAGAACTCAAGATATGGCCAAAATACAGAAACAGTGTAAGACTCGAATAATGTTGAAAAATCAATTAAGTCCGATTCGAGTTCAAACTTATAAAACATAATCAAATTCAGTCAATTAAGTACATGAAGAGTGTAAATGACTAATAATGAGGGTTTCTTAACGAATAAAATATGTGATTATCACAAACCCAAGTGCAGGTTGTCTAAAATAATAAATTTCTCGGGAGTCCGAGGTCGATCCACAGGGAATTAATGAAGAAAAATTAATTAAGGTAAGAAAAAGATTTATCACAACACCAAAAGTAATAAAAGATATTCACAAATGAATTTAAGAGCTTGCTTGGGTTAGGAGATCCACTCTTGGTAATAAATTAAAGGCAAGATTATTTCTCTTTATAACTCAATTGAAATCCATACACAATGGAGGTTCCAATCGAAAAATATAACATTCAAAGTTCAATTATACATGTAATCATATTATGATTCCTTTAATTATCTACCAACATTTGTAAATGAGTTCAAGCATTCACTATGCCAATCTTATTGTCTACAATAAATCAAGATCTCTATTATACAAAGAAGGTTTCTAAATTGATTAGAAACAAAATACAACACATATAATGTCCATTTGATAATATATCATTTAAGCACAAGAAATAGAATAATCTAACCTTATTTCATTACCAAGAGCTTCACTCTTTCACCCAAGCAAGATGAAGATTTAGTTACTCATAGATAAGAAGAAAGAAAGAGAAAAGAAGAGAAAGATGAACATAGCTTCAATTTAGAACAAGAGAAAATTACAACAAAGAAGAACAATAAACAAGCATAACCATAACTTGTAAAAACTAAGCCTAACGCCAA
Source organism: Ormosia emarginata (assembly GCA_029884605.1). Classification (NCBI taxonomy): domain Eukaryota; kingdom Viridiplantae; phylum Streptophyta; class Magnoliopsida; order Fabales; family Fabaceae; genus Ormosia; species Ormosia emarginata. Next base: position 33,941,864 of record JAQQTP010000088.1, read on the forward strand.
GAGCACCAAATGATCAGCTAATGGTGCCTTTTATAGAGGATTAGGGATACAAAATGACAAAGGGGCTGATTAAGAGTAGGTGGATGAGTGGATGAATGAGTGGAAAATGCCAAATGGTGAGTTGGTAAGTGGAAAATTATTGAGATTCTTTGTCTCTGAAATCATTCAGTTCTGATCTCATGGATGCCATTAGAATGAAGCAATATGGTCTTCATGAAAGTTGTAGCATTGTGTCTCAGCTTTCCAATAGCACTGAAATCATCCAAAAATTCATCCTACAACCCAAGATATGACCCAATTACTATAGACTGTTCAAGCCCAATTTTAGCAACTCTATTTTGACTTCCACACCCAATATCACCTCCAAGCTATCCGAATGAGCTCTTATGTTCTGCATGAAAGTTGTAGATATGGGTCTTAAATTTTAACTCTCCAGTGTGTGGACCCTGATTTTGAGATTATGAAATTAAACTGAGAATGGGCCAATGTGTGGACCTTGAATATGAAATGGTGAATTTTGCCTGTGATTGGCATTGGTGCATTGAACATGCATTGGAAATGGTGAATTTTGCCTGTGATTGGCATTGGTGCATTTTATATGCATGAACTAGTGTATGAACACTGTATGGTAAAATGATAAATTTTGCCTATGATTGGTATTGGTGCATTGAAGATGCATTGGAAAGGTCCAATGGACTGTATGAGGCTATTTGCCTAGGAGAGACATACACCTCTTGAGTGGGTGCGATATGCGTGGTGTAAGTCACTTGTTGACCTTGGGGGCATCGGGGTGCGGATTGCTTACATGGGTGGTTGGTCGCGCTTCTTCCCGTAGGTTAGACTGATGCAACGCACCGATGATCCTGACCGAGACACTATTCTTAATCAAGATCTCGTAAAGACTGTCGTGTATATGCTAGATGTGCAAAAATCAAAATGAGGATTATAGCACTTGGTCTGAGGCATTTTGGTACAGATAGATCTTTCGGATCAACTTCTCCGAACTGAGTATTAGCTCCATGGAGTAGGAACATTGAGTCTATGTGCACATGCATAACATATGTATCATTATTGAGTATTAGTTATGATAATTGAACTGCTAAATACTTGAGGAATAATTGAACTGTTGAATAATACTGGATGATGATGATGATAAATAATGTTGAGGGCATTATCATGTATATTGAATGATATTTGAACTGATAAGTGATTGGATGATGATAGTTGATTAATGTTGAAGGCATTATTGGAATTCTGGTATAATATACCTGTATGATATGTTGTTTGTATTATCTCTGTGCTACCATGTTGGTATTGGCGTAGGTGATCTCACCTCTTTGTTATATTGTTTTGCTGTGTTTGTGTTGTAAAAATTATATAATAGATGGAACGAGTTGTCTTAGACATAATGGGTGGTAGATATTCTAAAATTGGTGACAACATCAGAGAATGACCATTCCAGATTTGATAGCGTGCAGTGTTGACAAAGAACAAATGTCTGATGCATCCAGATGTATACAAGAAGGAATAAGTATGTTAAGTTTTCTCATTAGTGTTGTACCGTGCTATTAAGTAGGACTCGTGATGGGGTTTGCTACTGTTAAAAAAAAGAATCTGTTAGTTTTATATTTCTCTTTAAATTGTTAAATATTAATTAGTATCAATATTGTATATTAGTAATACTTATGGAACTCAGTAAGTTTATGTTTCAGTCTTTAATGAAAAGAAATTTTAAAACTCACCCTTTTATAACTCAAACCTTTTATGAAATCATTTTCAGATTGGGAGTTGGTAGTCAAAAATGTGATGCCCTAAGGAGGGTGTTGCATTAGTTAGTATCAGAGCACAGTTTGAGTCTTTTGGGGTTTGTGGTTAGGTCTATTTTACTTGTGTTGTGTTTTCTGTGTGTTTGATTTCTAAAAGGAAACAATGTTATTTGAAATGAATACCAAATCCATTTTATTTTGATTTGTCCGTCTTTGAAAAAAGAAAATGGCTCGTGGTAGACGTACGTGTGTGGAAGCGGAACGTGACACTAATAATATAGTTACCACTACGGGAGCAATGCGGAAGACAACTGACGTGACAGTATAACAGGAGCACAGGATTGCCGAACAGCAGAAGCAGTGAACATGTGGAGGTAGTGCTTGAAATAGTAAACCCATTTGGACCGTGATGTGATTACTGTTTTGTAAGTGAAGTGAAAAGGGGTACTTAATGAAGCATTGTATGTTCAAGGAAACAATTTGTTTTAAGTGTGGAAAGTTTGGACACATTTCTAGAGATTGTGTTCCTTTGAAAACAGAGTTTTCTGTTAGTAAAATCTCAAGTAGTAAGGAGAGTCGATACGTCGAATGGAATGGTAGTGTTCTGAGCTGAAGACATAAACAAGGGAGACTATATTGTAGAAGGTAATTCTTGACCTATTCTTTATAACATATGATTGGGTAGATCAATTATATGTTGGTGTTATCTGTGTCTTCGTGATCTTCTGATTTCTTTATTTCTGTTTCCATTGCTAGCCTATCGTGTTACTCGAGTTATTCGAATTATTATTATAGATCAAATTTTTGTGTTAGTTTGATCTGTCTATTTCTTTCATAAATAGATTTGATTTTTGAAATGGATTGATTATTTTCCAACCATATCCTATGAGATTGTCTCAATAAAGTGTTAATAATCTAGAAAAATGCATTCTTGAAAATCAGGCAACATCAAATTCTTGTTAGATATGTCTGGTAACATATCAGATAGCTTCGTTATTTTCTTCTTTCTAAACCTCCATAGTTTTCTTTCATATATTGAAATTGCAAGAAAGGATATTCTTGTTTACTTCCATGTCAAAGTATCAGAGTGATGCAGCAGAAACGTGGTGGATTCTTCAAAAGTTAAAAATGGTAATGACAATCCGTAGAAAATTTATTGAGATATTTTCTAAGATCGTAGGACTTCTTACCTAGCTTACTAGAAAGAATTAAGTGTTTGTATGGACTGATGTATATAAGGAGAATTTTTAGGAGTTGAAATATGTTTGAGTACTTTTCTGGTATTAGTTTTGTCTAATCTCAGTAAACCATTGGCGGTGTACTATGATGTATTACATCGGAGCTTAGGATATGTGCTTATGCAGAATAGAAGAGTTGTAGGGTATGATTTTAGGAAATTGAAGTCACTTGAGAAAAGTTATTCTACGCATGAATGGAGGTTGGTAGATGTTGTGTTTGTATTAGAAGTATGGATATACTTTCTTTATGGAGTAAAATTTAACATCTTCAGTAATTATAGGAATCTGAGATATCTTTTTGATCAGGAGAAGTTGAATGAGAGACAAAGAATTTTTATTGGTTCAAATCATTTAGAATGATGTAAGTGGAGAAGCAATATAAGAGTTGGAGGATAAGTTAAAAGGACAATATCTATATTTATTTTGAGGATGTGAAATCAGGTTTATCAAATTTCGAGGACGAAATTTCTTTTTAGAGGATGAGTATTGTAACACCCCAAGTTTTCCTAACTAGTTAACAGTAATTTTGACAGTTAACAGAATTCTACTATTTAGTGATTTCTGTGTACTGTAAAATTATTTTGAGTATTCCATCAGCGTATTTGATCATTTTGAGTGATTTACTCCGTGTCTAGAAAATAATAATTTTTGGGCCAGGGGAAATCTTTATGTATTTATTTCTCTTGACTGTTAATTATTTTTAACAATTTGATTTGATTTTTATATGTTTTCTAATATTTGTGATTTTTGTGGATGATTATAAATTTTTGTATTTCTCTGAAAATTGTTTTTGGGCTATTTGTAGGCCCAGGTGGCCTTACGTGGGCCCAGGTGGGTCCCACGAAGTGAAAATTTTTACGTATAGAAAAATTTGTACTGTTTAGACAGAGACAAGGGATCTTACTAAACCTGAATCCGGAAACAGTTTCTAAAATTTTATTGTACTATGTTTTGTACTGTATTTAATTATCGGGCGATAAAAATACAGTAAATATATTCTTTCGTGGGGTTATAGCAGATAAAAATAGAAATTATACTGCTTAAGTCAACGATAGTGGTTATGACAACTTTTGACGGACCAATAGGAAGCAAGTCTAATATTGAAGACTTTGATATCAACCATCGATTTAATCAACGGTGTAGGATTAGTCTAATAAAATGGCTATGACCATTTATAATCGTTAGATTTAGATTTAAATCAAAGGTGGAGATTTGATCTTATAAAGTGGCTAGGACCATTTGTGACCGTTGGATTTGGATTTAATCAACGGTAGAGATGGATCAATTATGACCATTGGATTTGAATTTAATCAATGGTGGAGATTTGGTCTTCTAAAATGGCTATGACTAATTATGACCCTTGGATTAAAAGTAAGAAGGAGTAATCTTGACCCTTCATTTTGGAGATGGATCTAATGGCTAGAATTTCAAGGAGAAAGATCTAATGGCCTAGATTAAGTCTTCTAATCAAAAGTCTACCTTAATCCTAACCATTGATCTAATCAATGGCTTAAATGACTCTAAATGGTGGCTAGAAAAGATGACAACTTATTGAATGCATAATGCATGGGGGGGACGGTTTTGTGCTTGTTTTAGGAGTTAAAGGAAAGTTTGAAGATCATTATTAGTGGTCTTGGTCAATTATGTATCATTATTCATCATTTTGCACTCAAGGAGAATGCATGAAGAGGGGAGGACGGTTTTTGTGCTTGTCTAGGAGCTAAAGCAAAGTTGAAGACCATTATTAGTTGTCTTGGTCACTTATTGATCATTCTTGATCATTTCCTTCAAGCAAACTCTTAGAAAAATTTCTCTCCTCCTCCAAGCTAGCTCACGGCCATGACCCTCAAATCTACCCTCCATCACTCAAAAATTTTATCCAACCTTATTTCTTGAATCCTTACCTTATTCTAAGAACATCTCTAGTTACGAGTTTTCACCAAATCATTCATCTTGAGCTTCAAATCCAAGCTTCAAGTTTCTACCAAAAATGGGATTTTTCCAAGGAGCTTTACGAAATTGGTGGAAGGAAAACTAAGTGTTTTCACTTCATTCTTTATCTTAACCAAGTTTAAGAAACCTTTCCCTCACAAAAATTAAAAACTTCATCCTTGTTCTTCAAGAGGAATTTCAGCCATACCACCCAAAATCACCATCTAATCTCTTTTAATTTCATCCAACCATAGATCTTGAATGTACATGATATTCTAAGCAACTTTCATGTTGGAGACTTTCTCTAAATCATTCATCTTCAACCTTGTTCATCAAGCTAAAGATTGAAGCTTTATTGGTGAAGTTTGTTAATCTTAACTTTTCTTTTGATTTTCAAGGTTCTAAGCCATGTTTGATCCATGGTTTATCTTGTTCAAGCTTGATTTACTAATAAATAATTGTTTTGTTTTGTATTTGCGAAGCCCTTAGTGGTGAAGGACTTGGAAAAAGAAGCAAAACAAGGAGCTTTTGAGGATCTTCAAGAGGTAAGAGGGAGATTCATCTCACCAACCAAGTATGGTGGTGAGAGATGGTTGTGTATTTGATGGATGGTGAATCCATGTGAGGATTCATATCCATGGTCATATAATAATTTATGGGTGTTTATGTGCTTTGATTGTTTGCCTATGCTTGGTATGATTTGCATGATTTATTGCTTTGATTATGGCATGCTTGTGATATATATTTGAATATGTATGTGTATGCCATGATTTGATGATGGAAAGGAAATTGATTTTTCGTTCCAAAGATCAAGAGAATTTCGGCCAAGACACCTCAAAATAAGTGTTCATAAATTAATATTTTCATGAATGATAAAATGGGATGATTAGAAAAGCAAGGAAAATAAACAAAGGGTTTGTTTTTCAAGAAGTAGTGTTTACGGTTTTGAGAAAGATTTTTATTGATTTATTTTGTGTAAAAAGTTTCTAAGCATTTTACTAAACAAGAGTTTTAAATGAAAAGAGCAATGAGTTGATGATTTTAAGGATTTGCAAAGAAAGTGAAAAATGAAATGAACAAATGATTTGATTTCAAAGATCAAGTGCTCACGGTTTTTGTTAAGAAATTTTTAATGGTTTTGTTTGTGTAAAACCATATCAATTTAGAAGGAAAAATATTTGATAGCCATTTGAAAACAAGTACCACAGTTTTGAAGGTTTGTGAATACCTTGATTTTATAAAGGAAAAGTATTTGATGGCTTCAATGGCCAAAGACTCCACAGTTTTTAGGAGATTGGAATAGTTTTGGTTTTATGAAACAAAGTAATTTCAAAGTGAAAACAAAGTGTTTGAACAAAGTGTTTTAGTACAAGGATTAAAGAAAATGGAAACAAGGTGTTTTGTTAATTGCAAAATGGAATTTCGTTTACGAAAGACAAAGAGAGGTTGAAAGTGTTTGAACCTCAATTTATTTTGAAGAGAATTGATTTTAGAATTGATTTGAGAAAAATGGAGAATATAATAGAGATATGATATTTTCTAACGTGTAACTCATCCTTTGGGTTTTGTAGAGCATTAGTAATTTTTAAAGTTAGAAACATTGATTTAATTCAATGGAATTGTGAATTTGTGGAATATATTGTGAAAAGGATTTTCTAGAGTAAGAAAATGTGGAAAATAATGTGAGTAGTCATATTATTTTGAGAAAGGTTGAAATTGAATTTTTGAAGGCTGAGAAATATTTTTCGTAATGGAATTATGGTGAAAAATGATTTACGTAACTTAAAAACATGATTTTTAAGCTACGCGATTTGAAAAACGTTAAAATATTTCTACGCGATTTGGAAAGCGTTTAAATATTTTGAAAATGATGGAAAATGGTTTACGCGACTTAAAAGAATGATTTTTAAGTTACGCAATTATGAAAATGGTGGAAATATTTTTACATGATTGAGAAAACGTTGAAAAATCAATACGTGATTTGAAAATGCAACCGAAGTGTTGTGGAATTATGAAAACGTAACAAAAATGTTACGCGATTGTGAAAACACGACAAAAGTGTTTTATGACTATGAAAACGCGATAATATGATTTCGCTGTTGAAAATACAATATGATTACTGTTAGGCCAGTGTGTGGACCCTGATTTTGAGATTATGAAATTAAACTGAGAATGGGCCAATGTGTGGACCCTGAATATGAAATGGTGATTTTTGTCTATGATTGGCATTGGTGCATTTTATATGCATGAACTAGTGTATGAACACTGTATGAGAAAATGATAAATTTTGCCTATGATTGGTATTGGTGCATTGAACATGCATTGGAAAGGTCCAATGAACTGTATGAGGCTATTTGCCAAGGAGAGACGTACACCGCGTGAGTGGGTGCGATATGCATAGTGTAAGTCACTTGTTGACCTTGGGGGCATCGGGGTGCGGGTTGCTTACATGGGTGGTTGGTCGCGCTTCTTCCTGTAGGTTAGACCGATTTAACGCACCGATGATCCTGACCGAGACACTATTCTTAATCGAGATCTCGTAAAGACTGTCGTGTATATGCTAGATATGCAAAAATCAAAATGAAGATTATAGCACTTGGTCTAAGGCATTTTGGTACAGACAGATCTTTCAGATCAACTTCTCCGAACTGAGTATTAGCTCCATGGAGTAGGAACATTGAGTCTATGTGCACATGCATAACATATGTATCATTATTGAGTATTGGTTATGATAATTGAACTGCTGAATACTTGAGGAATAATTGAACTGTTGAATAATACTGGATGATGATGATGATGATAAATAATGTTGAGGGCATTATCGTGTATATTGAATGATATTTGAGCTGATAAGTGATTGGATGATGATAGTTGATTAATGTTGAAGGCATTATTGGAATTCTGGTATGATATACCTATATGATATGTTGTTTGTATTATCTCTGTGCTACCATGTTGGTACTGGCGTAGGTGATCTCACCTCTTTGTTATATTATTTTGTTGTGTTTGTGTTGTAAAAATTATATAATAGATGGAACGAGTTGTCTTAAACATAACGGGTGGTAGATATTCTGAAATTGGTGATAACATCAGAGAATGACCATTCCAGATTTGATAGCGTGCAGTGTTGACAAGGAACAAATGTCTGATGCATCCAGATGGATACAAGAAGGAATAAGTATATTAAGTTTTCTCGTTAGTGTTGTACTGTACTATTAAGTAGGACCCGTGATGGGGTTTGCTACTGTTAAAAAAAAGAATCTGTTAGTTTTATATTTCTCTTTAAATTGTTAAATATTAATTAGTGTCAATATTGTATATTAGTAATACTTATGGAACTCAGTAAATTTATGTTTCAGTCTTTAATGAAAAGAAATTTTAAAACTCACCCTTTTATAACTCAAACCTTTTATGAAATCATTTTCAGATTAGGAGTTGGTAGTCAGAAATGTGATGCCCTAAGGAGGGTGTTACAGAGTGCCTCTTCTAGTGGTCTTATCTTCCGATGAGACGGAGGAAGACCCATTGGAGGGTCCTCTCCCATAGTTGTGGGACTTTGGCATGTAGTGTTTAGCTTTTTGGGGGCCTGATGTTTTGTATCTTTTTTGAGGGCTTATGTATGTAACACCTTTTTTGGGCATGTGTAACTCTTGTTTATACTTTTCAAGATCTTTGATGTATATAAGTACATGTGATGTCTATATATATAATGTCTTGTTGGATGAATGTAATGTTCTTCTTGTTATTTATTTTCCGCTAAGTTTATGTCTTCTGTTGCAAAAAAAAAAGGATGCGTTTAATTAAAAGAGAATTGCCAATGTACTATATGTTTTATGATTGAATAAGTCACTATCTATACGTTTATATAACCGGGTCTTAGTGTTATCTTTTGATTTTTTGTTCGTGTTTGGTGTGACTATCCCTCTCCAAAAAGGGGCGTTACAATATAAACACCACATAAAGTGGCCTAAGGTGCTAAATACCTACTTAAGGCAAACCATTACTCTAGAATGCTCAAAGGTTCTCATAACTTTCCTATAGACTCAACTTAATATAATGAGAGAGTTTATCTTAGCTAATGCCTCGTTCAACCTTACCTAAGGAAATAAATGAGCTTTTCTCTAGAACTTTGCATACTTAATGAATGTAACAAGCTTACAAGTCAACACTCATCATTTTGTGTATTCTACAATGCACAAGGTCCCACTTAACTAGAGACTTAGTACAAAAACATTCCCTCTTTGGAACTAATACACAACCTTATAGATTAGTTCTTACTTGCAACTCTTTGTTGTTTAAGGTTCTAGGTACCTTCCCAAGGTAATTCACTACTCTTGGATCTCCTAAGATTCATACATTTCTCATACTTACTAGAGTGAATACTATTAATCCATCCTAGTATACTTCTAAAAGTACTCCAGCACTCTTAAAAAAGTACACATGAGTAATTCCAACTCCTAGGAAAACTCATTTTTCACAATATCACAATACATAATTTATGTATATTTGCGTATCCATGCCTAATTACCTCACATAAATACCCTTACAAATCATTCGTGATTTATCACATTCTCGCTTCATTAAATACTCCTATTATTGTTTTATCACTCATTAAGAAGCATAAAAGAAGAAATTATGCCATTAGAAGACTCTGTTGCTTCTAATAAAAATTCTTGTTTTTGCCAGACATCGACTCCTAGGCCCAGCTCTATCACACCTAGGCATGATGCTCACTGTCTCACCAGTTCTAGAAAGTGAAACCCCCACGCCTAGGTGTGGTTCAGGCACACCTATGAGTGACTCTGTGATAGAGAATTCTGTAGAATTCTGCAAATACGGGGTATTGTTCCATTAGGAACATACCCCTATTTATTCATCCAACCATCAATTCCAAATGTTTTCCTACATCATACAAGGTCCTTAAACATGTTATAACACATATACAACTCTTAAATCACTCACAAGGATCAAAAACATGGATTGATGAACCTATCATCCATCTTAAAACCTAAAACCCCAAAAATGAACATCAATGCTATAATATGATGTTCTATGTAACATCCCGAAAAATATATATTCGATCATAAATCATCATTTTATAATATTCTCGATTTTTAGGAATTTTTCTGGAATTTTTCGGAAACGACGAATATTTTAATATATTTCTCGTTTTACGTGCACACTGGATCTGAGAATTGCTTGAGACCAGTGTAACGCTCCGGAAGTTAATTATTTCACTACCAATAGTCGTTTTCTAATATTTGTGATTTATGTGAATTCTTTCGGAATTTTTCGGAAACGATGAATATTTTAATATATTCCTTGTTTTGCGTGTATATGTGTGCAGACCCGGGAAGATGCGATGTCTTCTCTGTGGCTGGTAAACTCTAAATTATGGACTTGTCGACGGGGGATCTTACTAAACCCGAGACTGGGCACAATTTACGAAGTTTACATTTTACGAGGTTTTACCCGATGAATGAAATCGTGGTATTGTAAAATCATCTGATGAATAATAAAATAGTATTTTCATCATCAGTAACTCTTCTACACTGGAGGAAAAGTAATACTCACAGTGTAAATATTCATCTGTGTTAGTGTGCCCGATTAGGAAACAACTTTACTTCCATTTTATCGAGAAACGTGCGAAACTTCTCATGGAAGCTTAGAGGAAGCTTCTTGGAAATTTCCTCTTCCTCCTTCCCCATGCAAAGCAGCCCATTTCTCTCTCTCTCCTTCATGCACGATTGCATGGCAGCCAAAGCAAGGAAATATTGCATTTCCTTATTTCATTTTTATCACACAAATTCATTAACTATCAAAACACTTTCTCTTACTACCATTTCTTTTTCTCCTCCATTTTCGTTTTCTCTTCTCCTCTCTTCATGCTACGGCTTGCCTCCCTTCTTCTCCCTCAACCATCACAAAAATTCAAACTAATTACATTTCCTAACTCCTCTCACCATTCTAAGCACCTTTTCTTCTTGGAGTAACTTGAGATTCCACCATTCTCACCATTTCTTCAAGCTCCAAGCTTTGAGTTTTTGGGTAAGATTCAAGACTTCTCTTCTTTCTCCTCCATTTTTGTGGTCATGGACTTCATGTTGGCCATCCATGGCTTATTTTCCAAGCCATTATGCTATTCTAACAAAGTCACCATTTTTAGGATTCTTGGAGCTCAAATCCGAAATTCAAAGGAAGTTCTTGGTGTTCTTCTTTTGTTTTCTTCACTTAGGTAAGAGGAAGATACTCCTCCTCAACCTCTCTTAGCACCTAGGAACCTTGTATGTGTATTGTTGTTGATTTTGTTTGAGTCTATGTATAAAGTTCTCTCATTTTATGTTGTTCTGGATGATGATGTATTTTGTTGGGTTTGTATGATTTATTGATGTTTCTTGTACGATTTGAAGCTGTATCTGAGTATCTTGTTGATTAAATATGATAATGATTGGTTTGATTTGAGTTAAAGGACCTGAGAACTCTGTTTTCTGCAAGATTACGCATGGTAATCGATTACACGAGGCTTGTAATCGATTACCAAGCTCTTAAAGGTACTAAATCGTGATTCTGGAAATCTGGTAATCGATTACATCTCGTGTGTAATCAATTACAAAGATTCTGACTAGCTCGTAATCGATTACAAGAATGGTGTAATCGATTACCAAGCCTCTGATGTCACGGAATGATGCCTCTGGGAATCACGTAATCGATTACAACTAGAGGGTAATCGATTACGGAGGTTCTGTTCAATTGGTAATCGATTACCACGGTTGTGTAATCGATTACCAGTGCCTTGAAGTTACGAAACGTGATTCTCGGGAATCACATAATCGATTACAATGAAATTGTAATCGATTATGAAGGTTCTGTTTCTCGGTAATCGATTACAATGGTGTCTTTGTAATCGATTACCAAGATCCAAAAATGATATTTTGAGTTGGAAATGATTGAAATTATGGTTCTTTGTCCTTGTAACTCAAACGTAACCTCAAAACTCTGGATTCAAGGAATTTACCTCACTTAAACATGATAGGAATATGTATTCATACCGATAGAAAAGAAATGACTTTGAAAACGGAATTCTTGGATCTATGATATGGAAATTGTGATATGTGTGTGATGAGGAATATATATGTTGATGCTTATATTGGCCTATGGTGGCATGTTATGTAATGGTATGAAATTGTGAATCATACATATCCATGCATAGTGTTATATGCATTGTGAATGTCCTTGTGGATGTTGTAAGGCCAAGTTGCCTAGGAGATTGAACACACCTTAGTGCGGGTGCGAGTAGACAAGTGTGGGTCTTGTTATGACCTTGGGGGCGTCGGGGTGCGGGTCCTTCACAATGGGCAGTTAGTAGCTCCTCCTCGTGGGGCAAACCGATGCAAACGCACCGACGATCCGGACTTGACACCTGTCTATATCGTGATCTAGTGTAGAATGTCCGTGCAATGCCATGATTGTGCACGAGAAAATTTGTTGATAGCACCGGCCTCGGCAGCTCGAGTCACGAACATGTCTCCCTGATCTTTCTCTCCGACTGTTTGAGTCTAGCTCCATGGAGTAGGAATTTGGGAAAGCATGCATACAAGTCATGATATACACCTTGTCATCATTAATTCTTATTTTCGAAGCTATACTTGATCTAACTTGTTATTATAATAATTATATGCCCGTGTTGTTAAATTACTTGTTGAGATTACTTGCTCATTAATTGAATATGATGTGTTGGATTGCTATTTGGGCGCGTGGCGCCGTTTTGTTTCTAGTTGCTATAACGGTAATGATGTAGGATATCTTACCTCTTTCTCTCGTGCTTCTATCATTTCTTTGTTTATGTGTACCCCGTCGATCGAAGACGACGGTGAAGAGACAGAAGATCCCGCCTTCCCCCGGCTTCGGCACCGCACAAGATTGACCTCTCGCGACGATGTCCGCACGTATGCGTGGGTTCCTGGGAGATGTGCGTCTGACCTTCCTTGGGGGCCCAGAGTGCTGGCACATCAACCTGAACTCCGACCGCTGCGTGTATTTGGGAGACGTGTCGATAACGCTTGCCTGGAGACGTCATAAGGCACCTGTCCTCACTTGTTACCTCAGCTTGCGCCTGGAGTTCTACCTGCCCATCAGGGAGATGTGGGGTTCCCGTTATTACACCCCGCAGGAGGATTCGTTTGATTCCACCGCTCGGGCTCCGTCCCGCGCCTTTGTGGTTCCTATGGATGAGTCCTCGGATGAGGAAGATCCTGATGAGGGTCCTCCTGAAGATCCTGAATTGGTCCCTTTCTATCTGAGGGGTCGATGATCGTTGGTGGCTACTAATGGCTGCCAGTGTTTTATTTTTGGGGGCCTGATGTATTTTTCTTTTTGGTTGGGAAATTTGTACATTTTGTATATGCATGAGGGTATATATGCATGTTTCCTTGGGGTGGGTATAGTTTTGCTTTTTGATGATGGCCAGGCTTGTAATTACAAAACAGTTGTATCAAATTTTATATACCTATGTATGCTATTCAGGTGCAAATTCTGTGTATTGTTTTACTCGTCATTTTTGTCCATATTCCGTATTATCAACATTATTATATTATTATTATAAAAAAAAATATTGCCAATTTTGCCCACATGGTTAACATCAATTGAATAAAATGAACCGGGTCTTAATCGCTTGTTTATTTAATTTTCGCATTTTATCTTGTTTGACAATGTGACGTTCCCTCCCAAAAAGGGGCGTTACATTCTAAGCTTCTAACTTCGATTTATGCCATGAACAAGTCATAAATAATCAAAGAAACACATTCATGCAAGCCAAACATATCAAACACCTCTAGAACTCAATTTGGCCTATTAAGCACCTTATGTGCATCCATGGAGAAAATAGAGAAAAGAGATGAATAGAAGATCTAAACCCCTACCTTTTGATGGCTGAGATGAAGATCTTCAAGCTCTATGCTTTGATCCTGATCCTCTTACTCTTGATCTTCATTCTTCCTTTCTTCTTCTTCCTTTCTCTCCCTCTATCCCTTCTCTTCCTTTATTTTCTTTCTTTTTCTTCCTTTGCAGCTTTTGTTGCCCTTTTAACTGTGAGAGAGAGAAATGAGAGAATGACCATTATATCCCTTAGGATATTTTACTAGAACTTCTATATGTGCTAAGAACACCCAAATTATGTTAATTCAAGTTTTTTAAGTTCCAACAACTTTATAATAACTCATAGGATTCATCTAAATTATTGTTTCACTATTTTCATGATTTTTTATAGCTGCTGCTAGTCATTCGGTATTAAAATGCACAACCAGTATGCCTAAAAATACCAAACTGACTCTGATTCTCTTGAAACTTTTACCACATCTTAGTTAGCTCATTTGTGACCTAGAAATAAACTCTCTATGTTTATTTCCCTCAACTTAGCAACTTATGCTATTATCAGAGTCATTTTAAGCTACTTTTCAACTTCTGTGTTGTAACTAAGTGCCTAAATGAACTCAGTTTGTCAAAAAACTTTTGAGGCATGTTAAACAAGTAATACGTTACCTTTTATAACCATATATAAGTCTAACAAGTTACTAAGGGTATTACACAAGAAACGAAGAAAGAACAAGAGAAGAGAAAAGAAGAAGAGGAGAAGAAGAGAAAAGAAATAGACAAGGCAAAAGCATGATCATCCAAAAAGGTAGGGGTGCTTGATTTTCATTAGTTCCCTTAATCTTCATCCTGTTTCTTGGTTAGGATTGATGAGGAAAAATGGGATTTGGGTGAAATTAGGAAGTTAAATGCTAGTTCTTGCTCCTTTAGTTGAAAAGAGTTAGATAATAGCTAGTTGGATGCTTAGATGATAGTTTGGAACCCTAGGGGTCCATAGTTTTCTATTGGTTAATTATTTGGGAAAATAGGTTTTAAGGTTGAGGTTTGAGTTAAATTTTAGTGTTTAATTATTCCAACATGATTAGAAACCATGATTAGGGTTAGGAAACACTTAGAATCCATAATTTGAGGATTAGAACTTGGTTAGAAACCAAAACTATGCAGAACCTGATTATGCAGAAAATAGGACAACATCCGAGTAGCCTATGATATTTGTTGCATAACTTGATCTATAGATATTGTATTGACCTGATTCTTATGGCATTTGAAAGCTAAGACATAAGAATTCATGTAGTAAAAATTTCAGAATTTTAGAACAAGCCAATCAGTATTAGTTTCTATTTGAATCTGAGACAGATTCTGCAAAAATAGCATTCTGGCGCCTATTAAACCAAATTGCATAATTTCTTACACCAATGTCGTCTTTGCATGAAACTAGTGGCATTTGAAAGCTAACATATAAGGCTAGTTGAATGTTAAATTTCAGAATTTTTGAATTCTTAGTTTGTTCCCAGTTTCATTTCAAAGTCGGGTTATTTTCGAGTAAAACAGAGAATGCCCTATTTTAGCTTCTGCATAATATCGCATAACTTTGGCTATACTTATCCAAATGAAGTGAGGTTTATGGCATTTGAAATATATGAGAAAAATCATTTTACCCATAAAATTTTAGAATTTTTGAAGTTATTATGCACATTTGGTACAATCTTGAAAATAAGCCTTTTTGAGGCAAATATTGAGGTGTTTTGGGAGGGTTTGAGCCTTAGAAATGCTAGTAGCTCTTTTAATAGTTAAGTTGAATACCATAGTACCTAGTTGACAATAGTGAAGTGCCATAGTGCACAAAAGCTCTCATAGAGTTAAGGTAGCGCTAGTAGTGCAAGGATAGAGGTTAGATGATGGTTATGCAAAAGTTGGACATAACACCATATGGTTCACAAACACTCATGCATATATTTATATATACACTTGTTATTCCTAAGAAAAGTTAAGAAAAAGGGTTGTACATAGTTTAGAAGGTAGGTGGATTCCTATCTGGTGGGTTAAGGAGGTAACATATTCTCTCCCCACTACAGAGAAGAATAGTAAGTTCATGACATTCATGACATTGTATCCACACAATTGCATTGCATCATACTCATACAATATAACATAGCATATATACTATCTGGCAACTATATAGGTGGTTGTCTTATCATGCATTTTCAGACAGTTGTATGGATGGTTGTCTTATCCATTGAATGAAAAGTTCAAAAAGAGATAACTTATTATAACACCCCAAATTTCCTATCTCTTAAACAATAATTTTGATAGTTAACAGAATTTTACTGTTTAGTAATTTCTGTGCACTGTAAAATTATTTTGTTTATTCCGTCAGCGTATTTGATCATTTTGAGTGATTACTCCGTGTCAGGAAAATAAAAATTTTGCCGGGGAAAACTTTACGTAATTTAATTTTTTCCGTTAGGTAATTATTTTACGTAATCTGATTTGATATTTGTGTGTTTTCTAATATTTGTGATTCTTGTGGATGATTATGAAATTTTTACTGTTTGTGGGTCCAGGGGGTGTAAGTGGGCCCATGTAGCCATACGTGGGCTCAGGTGGGTCCCGCAAAGCAAAAAAAATTTTACGCATAGAAAAATTTGTACTGTTTAGACGGAGACAGGGGATCTTACTAAACCTGAATCCAGGAGACAGTTTTAGAAAATTTCTTATACTTTGTTTTGTACTGTATTTAATTTATCGGATGATAAAAATACAGTAAATATAATCTTTCGTGGGGTTTTAGCAGATAAAAATAGAAATTATATTGTTTAAGTCAACCTTGGTGGTTTGGATATCCACCATTGATTTAATTAATGATAGAGACTTGATATTGATTTAATCAACGGTGGAGATTTGATCTTAAAAGTGAATAAGATCATTTATAACCGTTAGATGGAGATTAAATCAAGGGTAGAGATTTGGCCTCAAAAATTGACAAAAACCATTTACAACCATTGGATTTAAAAGTGATCAAGGGTGGAGATTTGGTCTTATAAAGTAACAAGGACTATTTATGACCATTGGATGAAGATTTAATTAATGGTGAAGATTTAGTCTTAAAAAGTAGCTAAGACTAATTATGACCCTTGAATTAAAAGTAAGAAGGAGTAATCTTAACCCTTAATTTTGGAGACACATCTAATGGCTAGAATTTCAAGGAGAAAGATCTAATGGCCTAGATTAAGTCTTCTAAAATCAAAAGTCTACCTAAAATCCTAACCATTGAATTAATCAATGGCTAGAATGCTTAAGATGGTGAATTGTGAAATTAGTCACATTTTGAAGAAGCATGGAGGCGGGGATGGTTTTGGAGAATGCATAGGAAGGAGGAGACAATTTTGAGTAGCGTTTTTAGGCCAAAGAAAAAGTTTGAAGACCATTAATTACCTATCTTGATCAATCTTCATCATTCATTGATTTTCCAAAAGCAAGACTTATCAAAATATATTATCTTCTTTCTCTCCATATGCAGGCTACGTCCATGCACTCTAAAAGGGGCCAATTCCTTTACTCATTTTACTTGGTCATTCTTCTAATAACAATAATTGAAAAAAAAAAACTATACAAAATTAGTCAATGTTTGGTGTCTATTCTTTCTAATTCCTATGGCTATGCTTGCTTGGTAAAAGAGAAACATGCTATCAATTCAATTCTATCTCTTTTGTTTCAAAGTGGCTAGTCTTAATAATTAATCTATGGTAATAAGTCAACAAAAAAAAAGATTTACTTGATTAATTATTAAGTTAGATGAATTAGTAAACTAACCTAAGCTTAAATGGTCACAAAATTGAAACAATAATTGGATGACAAATTTCATGGACTTCTACGGCCATGAAGAAGTCTTTTAGGACATTCAAAAAGCTAATAATTCATCATGTATTGACCAAAAGCAAGACTTGGTGCCATGTGTTGATTTTGCACTTGGTGGCCATGCAAATAATTTTTCCATGCTATTATTAGCACTCCACGGCAACCACTTTATAATAGGCTATCTTTCTCAATTATATCACTTTGTCTCCTAAGCCATTATCTTCATGTCTTCATTTTTTTACACTTAGCCAATTCTCTCCATTCTTCTCCTCCAAAGGCACCATTCAGCCAAGCCTTCCAAGACAACCATCCAAGCTTCTAAAATTTCATCTAACCTTATTTCCTACACCTAAACACCATTCTAAGAACATCTCTAGTTATGAGTTTTTCCAAAATCATTCATCTTGAGCTTCAAATCCAAGCTTCAAGTTTCTATCAAAAATGAAAAATTTCATCTTTGTGCTTCAAGAGAAACCATTCGGTCAAGACACTCAAAACCACCATCCAATCTCTTTTAATTTCATCCAACCATAGATCTTGAATTTACATGATATTCTAAGTAACTTTTATGTTGGAGATTTTCTCTAAATCATTCATCTTCAAGGAGTTTCTTCAAGATCCATGTTATTGGGTTTTTGAGGTGAAGTATAAGGAAACTTCATTTCTTCTCTTTTTTTTCAAGATCTAAACCATGTTTGATCCATGGTTCCTCTTAATCAAGCTTAGTATACTAATTTTTATGTATTTTATCTTGTATTTGAGAAGCCCTTGGTGGTGAAGGACTTGGAAAAAGAAGCAAAACAAGGAGTTTTTGAGGATCTTCAAGAGGTAAGAGGGAGATCCATCTCACCAACCAAGCATGGTAGTGAGAGATGGTCTTATATTTGATGGGTGTTGAATCCATGTGAGGATTCATATCCTTGGTCATGTAATAATTTATATGCGTTTATGAGCTTTGATTAATTGTCTATGCTTAATATGCTTTGCTTGAGTTTATGATTTTGATGGTATGCTTATACTATGCATGATGATAATATGGCATGCTTTTGATATATATATATATATATATATATATATATATATATATATATATATATATATATATATTGTGTATGTATGTGTATGCCATGATTTGATGATGGAAAGAAAATTAATTTTGGTCCCAATGGCCAAGGAAGAGCTATGGTTTTGATGCCCTTGATTAGGGTTCATGTTGAAATTTTTCAAGAACGAGGGAATTAATTTTTGATCCCTAGAACATGGTGAATTTCTGTTAAGACACCTCAAGATAGGTGTTCACAAAATTAATATTTTCTTGAATGATGAAAATGGATGTTTAGAAAAAGCAAGAAAAATAAATAAAGAGTTTATTTTTCAAAGAGTACATGAACATGGTTTTAGAAAGATTTTTATTGATTTATTTTGTGTAAAAAGTTTCTAAGTGTTTTACTAAACATGAGATTTAAATGAAAATAGCAATGATGATTTTAAGGATTTGCAAAGAAAGTGAAAATGGATTTGCAAAGAAAGTGAAAAATGGAGATGAACAAATGATTTGATTTTCAAAGACTATGAGTCTTACGTTTTTTTTTTTAAAGGATTTTTAATGGTTTTATTTGTGTAAAACCATATCAATTTAGAAGGAAAAATATTTGATGGTTTCAATGGTCATGTCCACGTTTTAGAAGGTTTGTAATGCCTTGGTTTTATAAAATAAAGTAATTTTCAAAGTAGAGATACAGTTTGGTTTAATACAAGGATTTTGAAAAGGGAATCAGAGTGTTTTATCACTTGAGAAAATTTTGTAAATGAAAGACAAAGAGAGGTTAAAAATGTTTTAACTTCAATTTATTTTGAAGAGAATTGATTTTAAAATTGATTTGAGAAAAATGGAGAATATAATGGTGTTTTGAAAATTTACTAACGTATTATTTATTTTTGAGTTTTGAAATACGTTAGAAAATGTTAAGTTTTGAAACGTTGATTTATATCAATGGAAAAGTGATTTTTGTGGATTATATTTTGGAAAAGGATTTCTTGAGTAAAGAAATGTGGAAAAAGATTTTCTTGAGTAAGAAAATGTGAAAAATGAAATACAAGTCATATTATTTTGAGAAAGGTTAAAAAAAGAATTTTTGAAGGTTAAGAAATATTTTCTGTAATGAAATTGTGGTGGAAAAATTATTTACGTATCTTAAAAACGTAATTTTAAAGTACGTGGTTTGAAATACAGTAAAATATTTCTAAGTGTTTGGAAATACAGTAAAATATTTTTACGCAATTTTAAATACGTTGAAATATTTCTACGCGATTTGAATTACGTTTAAATATTTTACGTAATTTGAATTACTATTGAAAAATCACTACGTGATGGAAAAGTGATGAATTATTTTTACGTGATTGTGAAAATAGCGAAAAATCATTATGTGATTTGAAAAGTGTTTTAAATATTTTAAAAATGAAAGAAAATGATTTACGCGACTTAAAAGGATGATTTTTAAAGTTACGCGATTTTGAAACAGTGGAAAAATATTATGGGATTTGAGAAACGTATATTTTTACGCGATTGAGAAAAATGTTAAAAAATTTGTATGTGGTTTAAAAGTGCAACAGAAGAGTTGCGGTATTTTGAAAACGTAACAAAAATGTTACGAAATTTTGTAAATGTAACAGTAGTGTTACGGTATTATGAAAACGTAATAAAAATGTTTTGGAATTTTAAAAACATAACAAATGTGTTACGGTATTGTGAAAATGTAAAAGAAGTGTTATGGTATTGTGAAAATATAACAAAAACGTTTTTGGATTATGAAAACGTAACAGAAATGTTACACAATTGTGAAAATACAGTAAAAGTGTTTTACAACTATGAAAACATGATAACATGATTTTGTTATTGAAAAATACAGTATGATTACTATAAAACCAGTGTATGGATACTGTTTATGAAAACAACGAGTTTTGCCTGTTATTGGCACGTGGTGCATTTTAGATGCATTGGAAATATATATATATATATATATATATATATATATATATATATATATATGTGTGTGTGTGTGTGTGTGTGTGTGTGTGTGTGTGTGTGTGTGAGGTATATGATTTAATTTAACAAACGAATTTGGAAAGAATGGTCTTGTGATTGGACTTGCACTGATATGTTCATGCATTGTATAAACTATATCTGAGAAATTATAACATATACCTGTGATTGGTATTTGGTGCATTATACATGCATTGGAATGGTCCGATGAGGACTGGATATGGCTGATTGCCTAGGAGAAACACACCTCTTGAGTGGGTGCGATATGCGTAGTGTAAGTCACTTGTTGACATTGGGGGCATCGGGGTGCGAGTTGCCTACATGGGTGGTTGGTCGCGCTTCTTCCCGTAGGTTAGACCGATGCAACACACCGATGATCCTGACTGAGACACTATTCTTAATCAAGA
Organism: Ormosia emarginata; assembly: GCA_029884605.1. Lineage (NCBI taxonomy): Eukaryota > Viridiplantae > Streptophyta > Magnoliopsida > Fabales > Fabaceae > Ormosia > Ormosia emarginata. Next base: position 33,962,976 of record JAQQTP010000088.1, read on the forward strand.
TCTGATAAAGACTGTCATGTATGTGCTAGATGTGCAAAAATTGAAATGAGAATTAAAGCACGTGGTCTGAGGCACATGGTATCGGCAGGTCTTTTCGATCATTTCTCCGACCTGAGTTTTAGCTCCATGGAGTAGGAAATCGAGTCTTGTGTACATGCATAATCTGAACATTTATATCTATGTGATATATTAATTGAGGAATATTGACTATGACAATTGTTTTGAATACTTGGATGATGATGATGATAATCATGTTGATGACATTATTGTGATTATTGTGTGATGATAATAATGTTAATGGTATGATGATGATAGTTGATTAATATTGAGTGCATTATTGGAATTCTGGTATGATATATTGTTTGTGTTATCTCTGTGCTGCCATATTGGTACTGGTGTAGGTGATCTCACCTCTTTGTTATGTTGTTTTGCTGTGTCTGTACTGTTAAAATTAAATAATAGAAGGATCGAGTTGTCTTAGACATAACGGGCAATGAATACTCTGAGATGGGTGACAACAATAAGGAGTGGACATTCAGAACTCGAAGGTGTGCAGTGTTGACAAAGAGCAGATGTAGAACGGATGATGTCCGATGCAACAAGATGGATACACAAAGAATAAGTATGTTAAGTTTTAACGTTAGTGTTGTCTTAGTGCTATTAAGTAGGACCCATCATGGGGTTTGCTACTGTTAAAAAAAAAAGAGTCTGTTAATTTTATATTTCTTTTTAAATTGTTAAATATTAAGTGGTGTTTGTTATATTATTTTAAATCAGTTAAAGCTATTTTTTTAGTATTACTTATAAATATCAGTAAGTTTATGTTTCAGTAAGAAAGAAATTTTGAAACCCATATTTTCATAACTCAAACCTTTTACGAATTGATTTTCAGATTATGAGTCGGGAGTCAGAAATGTGATACCCTAGGGAGGGTGTTACATTAGTTGGTATCAGAGCACGGTTTGAGTCTTTTGGGGTTTGTGGTTAGGTCTATTTTGTTTGTGTTGTGTTCTCTATGTTATTGATTCCGAAAGGACACAATGTTGTTTATAATGGATATCAGATCCATTGTATTTCGATCCGCACGCCTCGAGAGAAAAAAAAAAGAAATGGCTCGGGATAGTTATACTTGTGTGGAAGTGGAACATGTTACTAGTAATGCAGTTGCAGCTACGGCAGCAACGGGAGCAACGTGGAAGGATGACTGCAGGAACAAAGGACCGCTGTTCAGTGGGAAAGAAATGAAAGTTGAGGTTCAGGATCTAATGGAAGAGAATCAGTCTTAGAATATAAGATTTCGTAATTTTGGAACCCGATATTTTTAAGGATATTTGGAAAGTGATTGATTTCAACGGAAGATGTATTTACAACCATTGAGGAAACCAAAGGCAGTAACTGATGTGAAAGAAGGTACTTAATGGAGGAATGTACGTCAAAAAAACAAACGTTTATTTGAAATGGTTACATCTGGTTTCCATTTTATTTTGATTCGTCCATCTTTGAAGAAAAGAAATGACTCGTGATAGACGTACGCGTGTGTAAGCGAGACATAATGGTGGTGATATGACTGCAACTTTGGAAGTAATACAAACAGTGGCTGAAGTAATTATACAGCAAACCCAGAAGATTGTTCAGTAGCAAGAATTGATTTCTTAAGCTAAGATTTTGTTAGAGTTAAATCAATCTCAGGATGAGAGACCCTGTAACATTGGACTATATTGGTTACGAAAAAGAGGAAATCGTAAGGTCAAGTGATTCCAACAGAAAACGTACTTGCAATCTCCAAGAAGTCAAGAACAACAACAATCTTGTGGAGAAAGTACTAGTAATGGCAGGTTTAGTTTGACTATGACATCTGCACCGAAATGTAAGAAGTGTGGAAAGGGGCACTTAACGAAAGATTTTACGTTAAGGAAATAATTTGTTTTAAGTGCGGGAAGTTTGGAACACAATCTTTGAAAAATAGAGTTCCAATGAAAACAGAGTTTTCTGTTAGTAAAATCTTAGGTAGTAGGAAGCATTCGGAGTGGAAGATTTAAACAATGGAGATTGTGTCATTGGAGCTAATCCTATAAACCATACTGAATATTTCTGTGAATAACCTATTCCTTATGGCATATGATTGAGTAGATCAATTATATGTTAGAGTTATTTGTTATCCTCTGATTTGTTTAATTCTATTTCTATTCTTAGCCGATCGAGCTACTCGTGTTATTTAAATATTGTTATAGATCAAATCTTTGTGTTAGTTTGATCTGTTGTTCAAAATTTTGTGTTAGTTTGATCTATTTCATAAACAGATATGATCTTCAAAACGGATTGGTTATTTTTCAACCATATCCTAAGAGATTGTCTCAATAAGGTGTTAATAATTCAGAAAAAAATTCATTCCTGAAAATCAGGCAAAATCAAATTCTTGTTGAATATGTTTGGTAACATATTAGATCATTTCGATACCTTTTCTTCCTAAACCTCTATAATGTTCTTTCATATATTGCATTTGCAAGAAAGAATATTTTGCAAGAAAGAATATTTTGCAAGAAAGAATATTTTGCAAGAAAGGATATTCCTATTTAAAATTCATGTCATAGTATCTGGTATATAATGCGGTTGAAAGGAGAACTCGGTTAGTGAGATGTTTCCTATTAAAGAAGCTAAAGCTGGAGAATAAAGTGATATGAGGATAAGAAAATTTTAAGTAATACATTACATTAGTTGGAAGTTATCTGAGAAAAACTATTCTAGGCATGAAAGAAGGTTGGTAGCCGCTGTATTGGTATCAGAGAATTCATTCTTGAAGATCGAGCTGCATCCAATTCTTTGCTGGATATGTTCGATAACATATTCATTTCGTTTTGTTTTTTTCCATGATGTTTTCTTTCATCTACAACAATAGAAGGAATATCTTGCAAGAGAGAATACTCCTATTTATATCCAGGTCAGAGTATCAAAGTGGCAACAGTGGAAGCATGGTGGATTCTTCAAAAGTTGAAGAAGTCAGTCTATGGGAAAAGTTAAGACGGTAATGGAAAACCGTAAAAAAAAAATTATTGAGATATTTGTTTGATCAGGAGAAGTGAACAAGAAATAAAGAACTTTCAATGGTTTAAAATCGTTTAGAATAACGTAAGAGGTGAAACTACATGGGAACTGAAGAAAAGATAAAGGAATAATGTCATTATTTATTCCGAGGGTGTGAAATCATGGTCATGAAATTTCGAGGACGAAATTTATGTAAAAGGGGGAGTATTGTAACACCCCAAATTTCTTATATCTTAAACAATAATTTTGATAGTTAACAGAATTTTACTATTTAGTAATTTCTGTGCACTGTAAAATTATTTTGTTTATTCCGTCAGCGTATTTGATCATTTTCAGTGATTTACTTCGTGTCAGGAAAATAAAAATTTTTGGGCCGGGAAAAACTTTACGTAATTTAATTTTTACCGTTAAGTAATTATTTTACATAATCTGATTTGATATTTGTGTGTTTTATAATATTTGTGATTCTTGTGGATGATTATGAAATTTTTACTGTTTGTGGGCCCAGGGGGTGTATGTGGGCCCAGGTAGCCATACGTGGGCTCAGGTGAGTCCCGCAAAGCAAAAATTTTTTTACGCATAGAAAAATTTGTACTGTTTAGACGGAGACAGGGGATCTTACTAAACCTGAATCCGGAGACAGTTTTAGAAAATTTCTTGTACTATGTTTTGTACTGTATTTAATTTATCGAATGATAAAAATACAGTAAATATAATCTTTCGTGGGGTTTTAGCAGATAAAAATAGAAATTATATTGTTTAAGTCAACCTTAGTGGTTTGGATATCCACCATTGATTTAATTAACGATGGAGACTTGATCTTGATTTAATCAACGGTTAGATTTGATCTTAAAAGTGAATAAGATCATTTATAACCGTTAGATGGAGATTAAATCAAGGGTAGAGATTTGGTCTCAAAAAGTGACAAAAACCATTTACAACCATTGGATTTAAAAGTGATCAAGGGTGGAGATTTGGTCTTGTAAAGTAACAAGGACTATTTATGACCATTGGATGAAGATTTAATTAATGGCGAAGATTTAGTCTTAAAAAGTAGCTAAGACTAATTATGACCCTTGGATTAAAAGTAAGAAGGAGTAATCTTAACCCTTAATTTTGGAGACACATCTAATGGCTAGAATTTAAAGGAGAAAGATCTAATGGCCTAGATTAAGTCTTCTAAAATCAAAAGTCTACCTAAAATCCTAACCATTAAATTAATCAATGGCTAGAATGCTTAAGATGGTGAATTGTGAAATTAGTCACATTTTGAAGAAGCATGGAGGCGGGGACGGTTTTGGAGAATGCATAGGAAGGAGGAGACAATTTTGAGTAGCGTTTTTAGGCCAAAGAAAAAGTTTGAAGACCATTAATTACCTATCTTGATCAATCTTCATCATTTATTGATTTTCCAAAAGCAAGACTTATCAAAATATATTATCTTCTTTCTCTCCATATGCAAGCTACGTCCATGCACTCTAAAAGGGGCCAATTCCTTTACTTGGTCATTCTTCTAATAACAATAATTGAAAAAAAAAACTATACAAAATTAGTCAATGTTTGGTGTCTATTCTTTCTAATTCCTATGGCTATGCTTGCTTGGTAAAAGAGAAACATGCTATCAATTCAATTCTATCTCTTTTGTTTCAAAGTGGCTAGTCTTAATAATTAATCTATGGTAATAAGTCAACAAAAAAAAGATTTACTTGATTAATTATTAAGTTAGATGAATTAGTAAACTAACCTAAGCTTAAATGGTCACAAAATTGAAACAATAATTGGATGACAAATTTCATGGACTTCTACGGCCATGAAGAAGTCTTTTAGGACATTCAAAAAGCTAATAATTCATCATGTATTGACCAAAAGCAAGACTTGGTGCCATGTGTTGATTTTGCACTTGGTGGCATGCAAATAATTTCTCCATGCTATTATTAGCACTCCACGGCAACCACTTTATAATAGGCTATCTTTCTCAATTATATCACTTTGTCTCCTAAGCCATTATCTTTATGTCTTCATTTTTTTACACTTAGCCAATTCTCTCCATTCTTCTCCTCCAAAGGCACCATTCGGCCAAGCCTTCCAAGACAACCATCCAAGCTTCTAAAATTTCATCTAACCTTATTTCCTACACCTAAACACCATTCTAAAAACATCTCTAGTTATGACTTTTTGCAAAATCATTCATCTTGAGCTTCAAATCCAAGCTTCAAGTTTCTATCAAAAATGAAAAATTTCATCTTTGTGCTTCAAGAGAAACCATTCGGTCAAGACACTCAAAACCACCATCCAATCTCTTTTAATTTCATCCAACCATAGATTTTGAATTTACATGATATTCTAAGCAACTTTTATGTTGGAGATTTTCTCTAAATCATTCATCTTCAAGGAGTTTCTTCAAGATCCATGTTATTGGGTTTTTGAGGTGAAGTATAAGGAAACTTCATTTCTTCTCTTTTTTTTCATGATCTAAACCATGTTTGATCCATGGTTCCTCTTAATCAAGCTTAGTATACTAATTTTTATGTATTTTATCTTGTATTTGAGAAGCCCTTGGTGGTGAAGGACTTGGAAAAAAAAGCAAAACAAGGAGTTTTTGAGGATCTTCAAGAGGTAAGAGGGAGATCCATCTCACCAACCAAGCATGGTAGTGAGAGATGGTCTTATATTTGATGGGTGTTGAATCCATGTGAGGATTCATATCCTTGGTCATGTAATAATTTATATGCGTTTATGAGCTTTGATTAATTGTCTATGCTTAATATGCTTTGCTTGAGTTTATGATTTTGATGGTATGCTTATACTATGCATGATGATAATATGGCATGCTTTTGATATATATATATATATATATATATATATATATATATATATATATATATATTGTGTATGTATGTGTATGCCATGATTTGATGATGGAAAGAAAATTAATTTTGGTCCCAATGGCCAAGGAAGAGCTATGGTTTTGATGCCCTTGATTAGGGTTCATGTTGAAATTTTTCAAGAACGAGGGAATTAATTTTTGATCCCTAGAACATGGTGAATTTCGGTTAAGACACCTCAAGATAGGTGTTCACAAAATTAATATTTTCTTGAATGATGAAAATGGATGTTTAGAAAAAGCAAGGAAAATAAATAAAGAGTTTATTTTTCAAAGAGTACATAAACATGGTTTTAGAAGGATTTTTATTGATTTATTTTGTGTAAAAAGTTTCTAAGTGTTTTACTAAACATGAGATTTAAATGAAAATAGTAATGATGATTTTAAGGATTTGCAAAGAAAGTGAAAATGGATTTGCAAAGAAAGTGAAAAATGGAAATGAACAAATGATTTGATTTTCAAAGACTATGAGTCTTACGTTTTTTTGTAAAGGATTTTTAATGGTTTTGTTTGTGTAAAATCATATCAATTTAGAAGGAAAAATATTTGATAGTTTCAATGGTCATGTCCACGTTTTAGAAGATTTGTAATGCCTAGGTTTTATAAAATAAAGTAATTTTCAAAGTAGAGATGTTACCAAGTGGCTTCAATACTCAAGAGGGGGGTGAATTGAGTTTGTAAAACAAGTTCGCAATTCTTTCGCAAAACACTTGACTATTGATTTTCGTTGAAGCTTTTGACTAATTGAAATGAATGAAGTGATAAGAACAATGTATATTGCTTAATAACCAACCAAGAGAGAAGTAATCAAGCAAGAGTATAAGCAATGCACAAATATAAAGAGAAGGGTTTAGAGAATCAAACACAGTGATTTATCCTGGTTCGGCCACCAATCCACTTGTGACCTACGTCCAGTCCTCAAGCAACCACTTGAGATTTCCACTATTTCTCCAAGCTTCAATAGGTGCTTGAATACCTTTACAAACTTGAGCCCTCAACTCCTTGGGATGCCTCACCCTTGAGCTTGAGTCTCTTCAAACAAAGGGATGCCTCACCCTTTACAAATTGGAGGGATACCTCACCCTCTCTCTTATACAGCAATTAAGATTGATTTTGAGAAGCTCTCACTAGAGTAGATGATACAAATTGAAGCTCTAATAATGCTCACAAAGATATCTCAAAGATTGGACAAAAACAGAGCAAAGAATGATTTCACAGTTTGATTCTCGTATGATGTGTTGCTATGATGTTTTAAGGTTCAAGAACAACTCTTAATGAAGCCCCAGCAATTGTATTTAAAGCCCATTCATTAAAAGAGCCATTGGGGGTGGTTAAAGCCAAGCATTTAATGCATTCAATATAGTTGTTGGGCATGTCAGAACCTTGGTAATCGATTACATGGAAAATAGAACGTGTTCTTGGCTTTCTGGGCTTGTGGTAATCGATTACATGGCTTGTGTAATCGATTACACGATCTCTGACTTCATGGTAATCGATTACAATATTGATGTAATCGATTACATGGCCCTTTAAACGTGTTCTTGGCTTTTCTGGGAACATGGTAATCGATTACATTACTTGTGTAATCGATTACACGTTCTCTGACTTTTCTGATAATCGATTACAAGGATGGTGTAATCGATTACAAGGCTTCTGTTTGGCTTGTAATCGAATACTAAACCTTGGTAATCGATTACACTATACTTTAAACTCATTTTTCAAGCCTTAAAACAGATTTATATCATTCCTAGCTTTAGAAAACATGGATTAAACAATATAGAACCTTGTTTGGCATGATCCAAGGTAAAAGAAGTTCTCTTTTAGGAATTGATCTTTGAAAACCATATTGATTCAAATCATTTTTGAAAAACCATTTGAGATATCTTGGGAGCATTTAACATTGATGTACTAATGCCTATATCTAAACCTCTTGATTTCTTCCTTTGATCTTGGTTTTCTCTTTTGCTCTTTGATCTTCATCTTTGTCTTTGTTATCATCAAAAACTAACGACATGCTTCATGACACATGCATTCACAAGAGATACAGTTTGGTTTAATACAAGGATTTTGGAAAGGGAATCAGAGTGTTTTATCACTTGAGAAAATTTTGTAAACGAAAGACAAAGAGAGGTTAAAAATGTTTTAACTTCAATTTATTTTGAAGAGAATTAATTTTAAAATTGATTTGAGAAAAATGGAGAATATAATGGTGTTTTGAAAATTTACTAATGTATTATTTATTTTCGAGTTTTGAAATACATTAGAAAATGTTAAGTTTTGAAACGTTGATTTATATCAATGGAAAAGTGATTTTGTGGATTATATTTTGGAAAAGGATTTCTTGAGTAAAGAAATGTGGAAAAAGATTTTCTTGAGTAAGAAAATGTGAAAAATGAAATACAAGTCATATTATTTTGAGAAAGGTTAAAAAAATAATTTTTGAAGGTTAAGAAATATTTTCGTAATGAAATTGTGGTGGAAAAATTATTTACGTATCTTAAAAACGTAATTTTAAAGTACGTGGTTTGAAATACAGTAAAATATTTCTAAGTGTTTGGAAATACAGTAAAATATTTTTACGCAATTTTAAATACGTTGAAATATTTCTACGCGATTTGAATTACGTTTAAATATTTTACGTAATTTGAATTACTATTGAAAAATCACTACGTGATGGAAAAGTGATGAATTATTTTTACGTGATTGTGAAAATAGCGAAAAATCATTATGTGATTTGAAAAGTGTTTTAAATATTTTAAAAATGAAAGAAAATGATTTACGCGACTTAAAAGGATGATTTTTAAAGTTATGCGATTTTGAAACAGTGGAAAAATATTATGGGATTTGAGAAACGTATATTTTTACGCGATTGAGAAAAATGTTAAAAAATTTGTATGTGGTTTAAAAGTGCAACAGAAGAATTGCGGTATTTTGAAAACGTAACAGAAATGTTACGAAATTTTGTAAATGTAACAGTAGTGTTACGGTATTGTGAAAACGTAATAAAAACGTTTTGGAATTTTAAAAACATTACAAAAGTGTTACGGTATTGTGAAAATGTAAAAGAAGTGTTATGGTATTGTGAAAATATAACAAAAACGTTTTTGGATTGTGAAAACATAACAGAAATGTTACGCGATTGTGAATATACGGTAAAAGTGTTTTACAACTATGAAAACATGATAACATGATTTTGTTATTGAAAAATACAGTATGATTACTGTAAAACCAGTGTGTGGATACTGTTTGTGAAAACAACGAGTTTTTACTGTTATGGCACGTGGTGCATTTTAGATGCATTAGAAATATATATATATATATGTGTGTGTGTGTGTGTGTGTGTGTGTGTGTGTGTGTGTGTGTGTGTGTGTGTGTGTGTGTGTGTGTGTGTGTGTGTGTGTTGAGGTATATGATTTAATTTAACAAACGAATTTGGAAAGAATAGCCTTGTGATTGGACTTGCACTGATATGTTCGTGCATTGTATAAACTATATCTGAGAAATTATGAGATATACCTGTGATTGGTATTTGGTGCATTATACATGCATTGGAATGGTCCGATGAGGACTGGATATGGCTGATTGCCTAGGAGAAACACACCTCTTGAGTGGGTGCGATATGCGTAGTGTAAGCCACTTATTGACATTGGGGGCATCGGGGTGCGGGTTGCCTACACGGGTGGTTGGTCGCGCTTCTTCCCGTAGGTTAGACCGATGCAACACACCGATGATCCTGACTGAGATACTATTCTTAATCAAGATCTGATAAAGACTGTCGTGTATGTGCTAGATGTGCAAAAATTGAAATGAGAATTAAAGCACGTGGTCCGAGGCACATGGTGCCGGCAGTCTTTTCGATCATTTCTCCGACACGAGTTTTAGCTCCATGGAGTAGGAAATCGAGTCTTGTGTACATGCATAATCTGAACATTTATATCTGTGTGATATATTAATTGAGGAATATTGGCTATGACAATTGTTTTGAATACTTGGATGATGATGATGATAATCATGTTGATGACATTATTGTGATTATTGTGTGATGATAATAATGTTAATGGTATGATGATGATAGTTGATTAATGTTGAGTGCATTATTGGAATTCTGGTATGATATATCTGTATGATATATTGTTTGTGTTATCTCTATGCTGCCATGTTGGTACTGGTGTAGGTGATCTCACCTCTTTGTTATATTGTTTTGTTGTGTCTGTACTATTAAAATTAAATAATAGAAGGATCGAGTTGTCTTAGACATAACGGGCAATGAATACTCTGAGATGGGTGACAACAATAAGGAGTGGACATTCAGGACTCGAAGGTGTGCAGTGTTGACAAAGAGCAGATGTAGAACAGATGTCTGATGCAACAAGATGGATACACAATAGAATAAGTATGTTAAGTTTTAACGTTAGTGTTGTGCCGTGCTATTAAGTAGGACCCATCATGGGGTTTGCTACTGTTAAAAAAAAAGAGTCTGTTAATTTTATATTTCTTTTTAAATTGTTAAATATTAAGTGGTGTTTGTTATATGATTTTAAATCAGTTAAATCTATTTTTTTAGTATTACTTACAAATATCAGTAAGTTTATGTTTCAGTAAGAAAGAAATTTTGAAACCTATATTTTCATAACTCAAACCTTTTACGAATTGATTTTCAGATTATGAGTCGAGAGTCGGAAATGTGATACCCTAGGGAGGGTGTTACAACTAGGGTATCAGTATTTGGATGTTACATTTTGGTATCAAGGCAGTTCATCCTGTGAGTCGGGGTATGGGTTGACTTGGCTTAGGAAGGTTTAGGAGTTTTCATTAGGAAGTTTTGTGTGTGTTGTGTGATTTTTTTGCTTTGGTAGGATACTTATATAGAATTGCAAGACTTGCTTTGGATGGATTGCTAATAGCTATTGTTACACAATTGCATGATATTGAGACTGATCACCTTAATATGTAATGTTTTGTATCCACAGGAAACTATGGTACCACCAAGGCATACCCGAGGAAGCGAGAACAGAGGAAGTAGGAATACGGATAATGAAAGACTATACATTGTTGAAGCAATAATGACAATGGTCGATGCAATAAGAGAGCAATCAACCATCACAACAAATGCAGTAAGGGATCACACAGCTATGACAACTTGAGTGTTAGAGATGCTGCAAGCCAACCAACATCAGCAACCAGGGCAACTGCAACCATTCTTGGATTAGTATGCTTATATGATTTTGCTTCCTTAAAATTTGGTTGAACCTGGTTTAAATATGAGTTGTATGAGACTTCTTACATTAGGTAAACTAAATTTTGAGGACAAAATTTTAAAAAAGAGTTGAGAAATGTAACATCCTCCAGAACATGTCAGGCTTGTGTAGGATTCCAGAGATAGCCAAATACTTGCTTCACATACCTGTGAAGTTTCATGACAAATTGAGTTAGTTTAGCCATATTACCGCAACACAGAATGTGAAAAGTAGCCTAAAATAACTGAAAAAATGACATAAATTGCCTAGATAGGAGAAATAATTATGGATAAGTTGTTTTTAAGTCATAAATGAGTTAAGGAAGTTGTAGTTAAAGTTTGAAGAAAAACTGAGTTTGTTTGATATCTTTAAGCACACATAGTAAGTGTTTTAATACTGAATGGACTTAGTGCAGATTCAGAAATTAAAGATAATGATGAATTTGGTAATTAGATAATTCTTATGATTTATTCTAAAACCTATGGAGATAAGAAAACTTGAAATAATTAGGATCAAAGTGTTCTTAAGAAGTATAAGTTTTGATAATGCTTAATAGTTAAGTATAAGAAGTCTTTTGACTTTGTTTTCTCATTTCATTCAGTAGAAGCAGAGACAAAAAATTAAGAAAGAACAAGAGAAGAGAAAAGAAGAGAAAAGAAAGAGGCAAGGCAAAAGTGTGATTATCCAAAAAGGTAGGGGTGCTTGATTTTCATCATTTTCCCTTGATCTTCATCTTGTTTCTTGGTTGGGATTGATTAGGAAAAATGGGATTTGGGTGAAAATAGAAAATCAGATGCTAATTATTGTTCCTTTAGTTGAAAAGAGTTAGATACTAGCTAGTCAGATGCTTAGATGATAGTTTGGAACCCTAGGGATCCATAGTTTTCTATTGGTTAGTTATTTGGAAAAATAGGTTTTAAGGCTGAGGTTTGAGTTCAATTTTAGTGTTTAATGTTTCCAATATTATTAGAGACCATGATTAGGATTGGGAAACACTTAGAATCCATAATTTGAGGATTTGAACTTGGTTAGAAACTAAAACTATACAGAACTTGATTATGCAGAAAACAGGACAACATCCGAGTAGCCTATGATGTGTGTTGCATAACTTGATCTACAGACATCGTATTGACCTGATTCTTATGGAATTTGAAAGCTAAGATATAATAATTCATGTAGTAAAAATTTCAAATTTTAGAACAAGCCAATCAGTATCAATTTTAGTTTGAATCCGAGATCGATTTTGTAGAAATAACATTCTAGTGCCTATTAAACCAGCTTGCATTATTTCTTGCTTCAATGTCGCATTTGTATGAAACCAGTGGCATTTGAATGAAAGGCTAGTTGAATGCTAAATTTTAGAAATTTTGAGTTCTTAGTTTGTTCCCAATTTCATTTCAAAGCCAGGTCATTTTCGGATAAAACAAAGAATGCCTTGTTTTAGCTTTTGCATAATGTCACATAATTGTGGCTATACTTAGCCAAATGAAGTGAGGTTTATGGCATTTGAAAGATATGAGAAAAATCTATTTACCCATTAAATTTTAGAATTTTTGAAATTATTATGCACATTTGGTGCAATATTGAAAACCAGTCTTTTGAGATAAATATTAAGGTGTTTTGGGAGGGTTTAAGCCCTAGAAACGTTATTAGCTCCTTTAATAGTTATAGTTTTATACCGTAGTGCCTAATTGATAATAGTGAATTGCCATAGTGAATGAAAGCTCTCATAGAGTTGAGGTAGCGCTAGTAGTGCAAGGACAAAAGTTAGATGGTAGTTATGCAAAAGTTGGACATAACACCATATGAGTCACAGATACTCATGCATATATTTATATATACACTTGTTATTCCTAAGGAAAATTAAGAAAAAGGGTTGTACACAGTTTAGAAGGTAGGTTGATTGCTACCTGGTGGGTTAAGGAGGTAACATATTCCCTCCCCACTGCAAAGAGGAATAGCAAGTTCATGACATTCATGGCATCCATGACATTGTATCCACACAATTGCATTGCAACATACTCATACAATATAACATAGCATATGTACTATCGGGCAACTGTATGGACGATTGTCTTCTCATGTATTTTTAGACAACTGTATGGACGGTTGTCTTATCCATTGTATGAAAAGTTCAACAAGAGATAGCTTATTATAAAATAGTTTAGTGTTATGTTTGCCTGGGGACATTACATAAAGTGAGAAATGTAATTGTTTCTTAAATCATGAGTAATAGTTTGAATATTGTTTACCGCTTTAATTATGAGATCTGTTGAATATTAATTTAATTACCAGTTATAGTTGTATTTTAATATTTATAGGTTATATATATTCAATGTGAGTATTACGACTGCTAGTATTGGTACACTTATACTGAGAATATGTTATTCTCACCCGTGTGTTGCCATGTAAATCTAGGTGAATGTTCTTATCAATGCGCGTAGCGGAAGATAATTGAAGATTAGACTAACTTTATGTTTTTAGTAGTTAAGTTTTGTATATTCATGTATATCTGATATTAGTTGTAAACAGATGTATGTAGTACTTTTTGTTACTTGAGAAACTATTATATGTATATAAGTTTATGTTTGTTTTCTTAAGGCTATCCATAATGATTTAGTTACATAAATGTTATGGATTAGTTTAATGTTTTAGTTAGAGTAGCATAACTAATATTGTTTATTTAGGTATATGTCAAATATACTAGGGTATCAATATTAGGATGTTACATTTTGGTATCAGAGCAGTTTATCTTGTGAGTCAGGGTATGGACTAACTAGGCTTAGGAAGGTTTAGGAGTTTTCATTAGGAAGTTTTGTGTGTGTTGTGCAATTTTTTTTGCTTTAGTAGGATGCTTGCATAGGATTGCATGACTTGCTTTGGATGGATTGTTAATAGCTATTGTTACACAGTTGCATGATATTGAGACTAATCACCTCAATATGTAATGTTTTGTATGCACAAGAAACGATGATACCACCATGGCATACCCGAGGAAGCGGGAACAGAGGAAGCAGGAATACGGATAATGAAAGACCAGACATGGCTGAAGCAATAATGGCAATGGCTGATGCAATGAGAGAGCAGTCCACCATCATAGCAAATGCAGTAAAGAATCAAGCAACTATGACAACTAGAGTGTTGGAGATGTTGCAAGCTAACCAACATCAGTAACCAGGGCAACCACAACTAGCATCAGAGGTACAGGTTGCTAGGAATAAATATTTTCAAGATATTTCAGAGTTTTAGAAGTTGAATCCCCTGCCTTTCAAAGGTGAATATGATCTAGTTAAGGCTGAATAGTGGTTGACTGAAGTGGAGAATATCTTTGAGGTTATGCAATGTTCAGATGCATAGAGGGTTTCCTTCGTTTCTTTCATGTTTAGAGGGGTAACAAAGCTTTGGTGGAAGAGTACTAGAAAATTGTTAGAAGCAGCAGGAATGCAGATTACAGAGAAAGTGTTTAGGAACACATTCCTAGAACAAGGAATTCCTCAAGCTTGAGCAAGGGAGTATGACTATAAGTCAACATAAGGTGAAGTTTAATGAGCTATTAAAATTTCTTCTTTATACAGGTTCAATTCGAATGAAAATCAGAAGTGTGTTAAATTTGAAGACGGGTTGAGAAATGATATTAAGATGATAGTAAGACCGCTGGATATTAGAGATTTCCCTTCCCTAGTAAATAGGAGTAAAATTGTGGAATCAGGATCTCTCCAACTCCAAGCAGAGCAAGGAGTACAAGATCTTCAGAAAAAAAAAATGTGAGGATGATAGATATAAAAAGGGCAAAAGGAATGCCTTAAAAGCTGGTTTTACTTAGGATAAGGATGATCGAATTCAAAAGGTATTAAAAAGGCCTCAGTGCCCTAAGCATGGGAGAAACCATGGTGACAAACCATGCTTAGCTGGACAAGCAGTATGTTATAAGTGTAGGCAACCAAGGCACTACGCGAGGGAATGTCCACAAAAGGAAGAAGCAAAGTTTGATATAAGACCCACAACCCCAAGGAGATCAGGGAGAGTATTCATGTTGCAAACCAAGGAGGATAAAGGTGGAGAGGAAACTTTGACCTTATTCAACTTCCTTAACCCAAGGAGTAGTGGTGAGTTGAAAGTTTTCCTTGTTTAGTTTCTGTTTTCTTGGTTTAGTATGCTTATATGATTTTGTTTCCTTAAAATTTGGTTGAACCTGATTTAAATGTGAGTTGTATGCGACTTCTTACATTAGGTAAACTGAATTTTGAAGACAAAATTTTAAAAAAGAGGGGAGAAATGTAACATCCAGAAGAACATGTTAGGCTTGTGTAGGGTTCCAGAGATAGCCAAATACTTGCTTGACATGCCTATGAAGTTTCATGGAAAACTGAGTTAGTTTAGGTATTTTACCGCAACACAGAATGTGGAAAGAAACCTAAATAACTTAGAAAATGGCATAAATTGCCTAGATAGGAGAAATAATTATAGATAAGTTGTTTTTAAGTCATAAATGAGTTAAGAAAGTTCTAGTTAAAGTTTGAAGGAAAACTGAGTTCGTTTGATATTTTTAAGCACACTAAGTAAGTGTTTTAATACCGAATGGACTTAGTGCAAGTATGGAAATTAAATACAATGATGAATTTAGTAAGTAGATAAATATTATGATTTATTCTAATACCTATGGAGGTGAGAAAACTTAAAATAATAAGATCAAAGTGTTCCTAAGAGGTATAAGTTTTGATAATACTTAATAGTTAAGTAGAATAAGTCTTTTGACTTCTTTGTCTCATTTCATTTAGCAGAAGCAGAGTCAAGAAACGAAGAAAGAACAAGAGAAGAAAAAAGAAGAACATGAGAAGAAGAGAAAAGAAATAGGCAAGGCAAAAGGGTGATCATCCAAAAAGGTAGGGGTGCTTGATTTTCATCATTTTCCCTTGATCTTCATCTTGTTTCATGGTTGGGATTGATGAGGAAAAATGGGATTTGGGTGAAAATAGATAGTTAGAAGCTATTTCTTGCTCCTTTAGTTGAAAAGAGTTAGATACTAGCTAGTTGGATACTTAGATGATAGTTTGGAACCCTAGGGATCCATAATTTTCTATTGGTTAGATATTTGGGAAAATAGGTTTTAAGATTGAGGTTTAAGTTAAATTTTAGTGTTTATTGATTCCAACATAATTAGAGATCATGATTAGGGTTAGGAAACACTTAGAATACATGATTTGAGGATTAGAACTTGGATAGAAACCAAAACTATACAGAACCCGATTCTGCAGAAAATAGGAAAGTATCCGAGTAGCCTGTTATGTTTGTGGCATAACTTGAGCCACATACATCATATTGACCTGATTCTTATGACATTTGAAAGCTAATACATAAGACTTCATTTAGTAAAAATTTCAAAATTTTAGAACAAGCCAATCAGTACCAGCTTCTGTTTGAATCAGAGACAGATACTACAAAAACAACATTCTGGCACTTGTTAAACCAGATTGCATAATTTTTTGCTCCGATGTCGTATTTGCATGAAACTAGGGAAATTTGAAAACTAACATGTAAGGCTAGTTGACTGTTAAATTTCAAAATTTTTGAGTTCTTAGTTTGTTCCCTGTTTCAGTTCTTAGTTTGTTCCCTGTTCGCCTTACCAGGGTGGTACAAAAGTTGAAAATCGTAGTCGTTCAGAAATTCTAACCATCTTCGCTGCCTCATATTCAGTTCCTTCTGGTCGTACAAGTACTTCAAACTCTTGTGATCACTGAAGATGTTGAACGTTGCTCCATAGAGAAAATGTCTCCATATCTTCAAAGCAAAAACTACCGCAGCCAATTCCAAATCATGCGTAGGATAATTCTTCTCATGAACCTTCAATTATCGAGAAGCATATGCCACCACGTTCCGATCTTGCATCAACACGCATCCTAATCCTTGGTAAGAAGCGTCACAATACACATCGAAAGATTTCTTCGAATCTGGTAGGATCAACACCGGTGCAGTTGTTAACCTCTTCTTCAACTCTTGAAAACTGGTTTCACGCTCTTCCGTCCATTCAAAAGCTTGACTTTTCCTCGTCAGTTGTGTAAGTGGTCCAGCAATCTTGGAAAAACCTTCGATAAATCTCCGATAATAACCAGCAAGTCCAACAAAACTTCGAACTTCATTCTTGTCTTAGGTCTTTCCCCTGTAAAACAGTCTCCACTTTCGATGGGTCCACCGCAATACCTTCTTTAGAAATTACGGGACCAAGAAATTGGACTTCTTCCAACCAGAACTCACACTTAGCCAATTTCGCATACAACTGCTTCTCCCTCAAAATCTGAAGAACAACTTTCAGATGTTCAGCATGCTCTTCCTTCGATCTAGAATAGATCAGAATGTCATCGATAAAGACAACGACAAATCTGTCTAGATACGGACGAAATATCCTGTTCATATAATCCATAAATATGGCAGGAGCATTCGTCACCCCGAATGGCATTACTTGATACTCATAATGTCCATAACGAGTTCGAAAAGCAGTTTTCGGCACATCTTCCCCTCTTACACGAATCTGGTGATAACCCGATCGCAAATCTATTTTGGAAAATATCACAGCTCCTCTTAATTGATCCATCAAATCGTCGATTCTTGGAAGCGGATATTTATTCTTGATAGTCACCTTGTTCAACTGCCGATAGTCCACACAAAGTCGTGATGTTCCATCCTTCTTCTTGACCAAAAGCACAGGTGCACCCCATGGGGAAACGCTAGGTCGTACAAATTCTTTCTCCAACAGTTCCACCAATTGCTTTTTCAGCTCCTCCAACTCTACTGGTGACATACGATATGGTGCAATTGAGATAGGACCTTCCGGTACTAAATCAATTGAGAACTCGATCTCCGCTCGGGCGGTAAACCAGGTACATCTTCAGGAAAAACATCCGGAAAATCGTTGACAACAGGAATAGTATTCACATCCTTCTCATTCTTAACTTCTAGAGAAGACAATACCGAGATATCCCTCGCGCTCCATCTCTCAACAAAGACTTGACCTTAACAAAGTTAGTTAAGAATCCAGACTCTTCTTCCTTAGGAAAAACTATAGTTTTCTTTGCACAATCTATGAGGATATGGTTAGAACATAACCAGTCCATCCCTAAGATTACATCTATCTCAATAAGAGGCAAACAAATCAAATTGACCAAAAACAAACGGCCCTTCACAACAATAGGACAATCCAAACAGATCTTAGAAGTAACTACAGGTTTAGCAGTTGGCGTAGATACACTCAACTTAACATTCAGAGAAGACACAGGCAACTTCAGTCTTTCCACACAATCATAGGCAATAAACGAGTGTGTAGCACCCGAGTCATACAATACAGTCAGAAGGTTACCTCCAATGTCACCTTCTCCTTGAATAAGGTCATCCGATTGAGAAACTTCAGATCCCATCATTGTATAAACTCGCCCTCCAGATTTCGGTTGAGTATTTCCAGGTTTTTGCTGATTAGTTCTAACATGACGAACAGCAGGTTTCTTCTCTGGTCGAGTACAATCCTTCGACATATGCCCAGGCTGTCCACAGTTAAAACAGACAGTTCCCTTGATCGTACAACGGAGATAGATGGCCCTTCTTACCGCACTTAAAACACGTCGGTGTAAACACCACTCTCTGTCCTGCTCCACCACTAGGTACACTCCCTCCAACTGGCGGTCGCTGAGTCTGACTTCCTTGTGGTCTAGCATACGGCTTACGCAGAAACCGATTTGTATTGCTACCTCCACCTCTTTGAAACCTTGTCGGCCCAAAGTTCCGACTCCTCTGATCTCGCGACGGTTCAAGCTCCTCAAGTCGTGCACATGCGTCTACCAAAGTATGAAAATGATTCATCCTCAGAGATATCACTCCCCGCTTCAATTCTACTCTCAATCCAGACTCAAATTTCTGACATTTCCATACCTCATCTTGTCGATTTTGAGCATAATCTGAAAATTGAGACAAACTTTCAAATTTTGTAGCATACTCATTCACTGTCATGTTTCCCTGTCGCAATCCAAGAAATTCCATCTCCTTGGCATGCCTAGCACTTGCAGGAAAATACTTATCCGAGAAAAGTATTAGAAAACACTTCCTGTGTGATCTCGGTCCCTTCACTTGCAACACTCGGCGGACTCCTCTCCACCAATGTTCTGCATCTCCTCTCAAAGCATGAAAACAAACATAAGTTACTTTCTTTTCATCGTACATCTCATCCCCTCAAAGATTCTTTCTAAATCTTGCATCCACCGACTCGCTTTCTCAGGATCCACCTCGCCTCTAAATTGTGGCGGATTATGGCGCCTAAATTCAGATAAATTTAGGGCATCATTTGTAGCATCTTCTTTGTTGGTGCTCTCAAATTTTCTTCGAGTAATCACTTCACCATCGTGCCGCATAGCTTCAAGAAGAACCAACATCGGGTCCTCATCACGATTTACGTTAGCACGTCCTCTGCCTCTACCAGTCCATCTTCTTTCTTTAAACATAACAAAACAAAGTTAGATACATCCTTCTAGATATTTCCGAAAGGATATAAATCACAAAGATCACGAGAGGATCACACAAAGACAAACAAAAACAGACCCAACCACAACCCCAAAAGACTCTAACTTGGGCTCGATACCAACTAATGTAACACCCCTTTGGAGGATGTCACACATAAAAGAAAATAAAAGAAATAGAAATAAAATCTACCCAAGTTGTGAAACATTTGTTAAATATTATTACGGGTTGTAAAATAATTCCCGATAAAATGTAAATATGTAATAAAAGATAGTGCGGAAAATATGAAAAAAAAAAAAAAAACATCATCACTAATAATATACATATGATTAAGTTATAAACTGTACAAATAATTTACAACTAAGACTACAAATATTTAAACAAAAACAGTAAAGAAAGCAATAAAAGAGTTAATATATACAGACATACGCTGACGCGCCCAAAAAAAACATCATGATTATCTAATCCTCTGATGGATCACTCTCAGTATGAAAATGATCATCAGGAGATAGATATCCTGGATGTCTCGACACACGGCGATAACGGGATCGCGCAGTCGATACGATGCTTATCTCACTAGGCTCAGGGTTTTCAGCACCCCAATAACGCCTAATGGATAAGGGTAACTCTAAGTGCAGAAAAAGCGTCGTAGTCATGACAGGCTCTTCATCAAAACGATGACGTAGGATCACAGTCACACGTCCTGCATACGTCACAGAGTCACGATCTCCTCGTAGATGCCAAGCCAGAGCACCTCCATGAAATACCAACTCTATGAATCCCAAAAATCCTGGCGTCGCCATCCCTCACAATCAATCCAGAGGATATGGATGATCGGATGGTTCTTGATCGTCAAGCGATCGTCTCGCTTCACGGTCTTCCTCCTCTTCGGGTACACGATCTCAAGGGGCTGTTCCTCTTCCTCGAAGTCTTTACCGCGTAAAATAAATAAACAGAAAATACATATAACAAAGAGGTAAGACAACATAAAATCATCACCACATGGCCAATAAAAAGACGACAAACAATATACATACAGTTCATGCAATACATAAAGCTTTAACAATTATAATAACAGATTGAAGAAAATTTAGATATCATCACAATGTATCACATCACAAATAAAACTTCACAGATAAAACAAGAAAGATAAGAATAAACAGATAAGATATAATAACCAAATATAATAACAATAACCAGATAAAATAAACAAATAAAATACAGATAAACAATAAATAGATAAGATGGAAACAAATAGACATAGAGATAAATAATATGACAAAATCCTACTCCATGGAGCTAAAGAAAAACACAAGTATCAGAGAGAGGAATGATTCGCAAAACCTAATAGTACCACGGCTGCCCCACCAACTATTGCTTTTGTCACACGTTGCGTCTATAGCCCCACGACACAGAATCCATCAATCCAGGCGTGGTGTAGTTCACGGTCTCACGTTGTGGCACTACAGCAAATGTACTACTAGATTTCACAAATCTCGATTAAATATAGTGTACGTCGAGTACCATAGTGTGCTATCGGTTTACCACGGCCCGGCGGAGCGACAACCGTCCACATGTGGGATCCCGTACACTAAAGCCTCCAAGTTCATTAGAACAATGAACCACACTATGTTTATCGCATCGACAACACGATGTGATTCGTCTCGTCAACAAATCCACCAAATACATGGCACACATAATGATAGATGGAAAGCCACATGACGGGTTCACATTTTCCCGACAAAGACAAATAATTCTCAAAACCTCATGTACGGGTTCACATTTTCCCGACAAGTAAATAGATTTTCAAAAGCTCAGACGGGTTCACATTTTCCCGACAAAGATATAGATTTTCAAAAAGCCACGTACGGGTTCACTTTTTCCCGACAAATATAAAATAAATATAGTAACGGTCAATCGCGTAGAAATTTTATCGCATTTTCATAATTCGCTGTCGTTTTTACAAACGTTTAAAAATCGGGTAAAGATATTTTTCGTTTTAAAATCACGTAGCATTTTTAATACGTTTTCTCAATCGTGTAGGATTTTTAAATCATTTTCTTATTCGAATGCCCTTAAAATTACTTGTTTAAACAGATAGAAATAGTACTTAGTACATTTAAACTACGTAGAATAATTTTTCATACCGCATCTTGTCATTAGGATATTTTTACTATCTTATAGGTTCATTTTTACTAAAAATTGACAGCATTTTGTTTATAAACTTATAATAATGGTTTTCTAAATTTTCCATAAAATTTTCTATTTACCTAATTTTTAACCATATCATTTAATTCTTTTTGAAATCTCTAACATGCTTCAAAACTTAAAGTGAGCTATATGTTAGAAAATTTCTCAAAATTTCTGTATTTTACTTCCTAATGATCCACTAGTTTTAATCCTTTAAGCTTAATTCTACTCAATTTGTTTCTTCAAAAATCATTATAAAAAATTCCTTTTTAACTTGTATTGTCTTTTTGGTTGAAAAAGGTTTGAAATCAAGTTTTAGAAATCATAATTACCTATAGTGGCATGTTGGCGAATTTTGTAAAACTTTTTCATTTGATTTCTAAATCATGTCAAAGGTATTATCTTATCTAAGTTCATTAAATCATGTTATAAAGTAATGATTTTGAATCAAATAAATCCTTTAGGCATGTTGGCCCAAATTTACTAAATCTTTACCATTTGATTTCTAAATTCCTTTTCTTTGATCAAAACAATTTGAAACCTTCTTATTTCTCCTAATTAATTAAGTTGCACTTTAGGAAAAATGAAGAGAACATTTTGGTCCTCACACTTTGTCATTGCCGTGAGCTAGGGAATGTGTTCTTTGGAACACTCATGCAAACTTACACATGTTATTCACATCTTAAACCTTATCATACAATTCTAACACATGCATTTATATTTCTAACACATGCAAAATATTTCTAACATATAAAACCTAAACTAAAGCTTATAGACATACAATCAAAAGCTAATAAACATGCAAAATGATTACAATCACCAAACAAGAAAGCTACTAACATACAACACTTAAGCTACTAGCAACCACAAAAATTAACAAATACACATCAATAAACACACCACAACCGAATCCTTATGGATTCTACAAACAATCCATCTTCTTACCACCATCAAGGGATGATAAGAATTGTCTTCCTCTTACCTTAAATGAAGACAAAAAGCTTGCTTTCACACCTCCTATGGTTCGGTTTTCACTCCACCAAATACCTAAAAATCTCAAATAAAATCTACATGTTATTAACCATGAAAAAGAAGCTAAACCATGGAGAAATCATGGTTTAGAACTTTGAAAAAGAAGAGAGAAAAGAAAAATATGATATTTCACCTTCTAGGTAAAACTTTCAAGGTTGATTTCCAAGCCCTTAATGGAAGATTTTGAAGAAACTTCCAACTAGAAAGGTTCTTAGAATAGTATTTAGGTTAAGGAAACTTGGTTAGAAAAATTTTTGGATGGTTGGATGGTTAAGAAACAAGCTTGGCCGAATGGAAGGAGAAAAAGAACAACAATGGTGGCTAGGGTTCTTGATGAGAGAGAAGAGAGAAAAGTGATGAAGATGAAGTGTTGTTTTTGGCTTTCTCACTCCTAATGGCCGTAGCCTTCAAGTGGTAAGGATGTGCATGGATTTGGCTTCATCCAAGCCATTGAATACATCAAAGGTCAAGATCAAATCTTGCTTAACAAGCTTAAATTCTATTGGTTGCTCATGGTGACTCACCTTGCTTAGTCACACAGCGGTGTAATAAATTCTCTTGAGTCACTAGTGAGTCACTCGTCATTGCTCGAAAGTTCTATCGCTACTACGGTGATTAATTAAGCTTACCGATCTAACCGTTACGCTAATTGTGGGTCCCGCAAAATATTTTCGGTCCATTGTCACTAAACTATCTTGACTAATAAAATAATATTATAATAATATAAAATTATTTTATTTGTGATTAAATACTAAAAATTAAAAGATTATTTTTAGTCTCATTCAGAATCGGGTTAAGTAAGATCCCCCAATTCTAAATAATAAAATAAGATTTTCCCCTGCCCGAAAAATATTATTTTCCCTGCCTCGAGCAAATCACACAAAAAGTCCATATAAAATCATAGACAAGTATTTTCGGGCATTAAATCAAGAAGAAAACAATTAAAAACAACAAAAAAATAAAAACAATGACGTTCGGGACGTAACGGTCATTTTCCCGTGTTTTCCCACAACGTAGGTAATCGTCCAAAACGTTCAAATAAAATATCCAGAAGTATTATATAGTTGTATATCTTTGAGAAAAATTAATACAAGAGAAAAATTTTTATTTTTCCGTCTCGAAACAAATTACGTAAAACGATCAAATAAAATTTGAGCCAAGTATATCGTAATTGTTTTCATACGTAAATCGAGAACGAGAAAAATAGGGATACAACCATCATTCATACAAAAGCATGAAAAACAGAAACAGTACATTCAGAATATTTTCTAAAAATTGAGGCGTTACAACTCTCCCCAACAAATAAAAATTTCGTCCTCGAAATTCGATGTTCATCCGAACAAATGAGGATATTGATCCTTCATTTTATCTTCCAACTCCCAGGTAGCCTCACCCGTCACATCATTCCATATGACTTTCACTAACTCGATCATCTTCCCTCGAAGCTGCTTTACCTTTCTGTCCTCTATCCTGACAGGTAAAGTTTCGTAAGTCAAATTCTCCTTTAACTGCACATCATCTGGTTGTATAACATGTGTCGGATCGGTATATACTTCCGCAATGGCGAGACACATGAAACACGTCGTGCAAATTGGATAGAAAAGGCGGCAAAGCAATCTGATATGCTACAGGACCAATACGTCGGATAATCGGATATGGTCCAATGAACTTAGGAGTAAGCTTCTTCGACTTAATCACTCTTCCGACACCAGTCGTAGGAGTAACTCTTAAAAATACATGCTCACCCTCCTTAAACTCAAGAGATCGTCTTCGTTTGTCCGCATAACTCTTCGTGTGCTTTGCGCCGTCCTCATCTTCTCTTGTATCATCTTGACTTTATCCGTAGTCTGTTGTACAAGTTCCGGTCCAACAGCCATACTCTCCCCATCTTGATACCAACATAGCGGCGTTCGACATCGTCTTCCATACAATGCCTCATAAGGTGCCATTCCGATGCTTGCGTGAAAACTATTGTTGTAGGTGAATTCTATCAAAGATAAAAATTCATCCCAACTTCCTCGCTGTTCCAAAACACAAGCCCGCAACAAATCCTCTAAGGACTGTATAGTTCTCTCTGTCTGACCATCCGTCATGTCTGCGGATGATAGGTGAACTTAATCGTAACTTGGTTCCCATAGCTTCTTGCAGACTTCGCCAAAATCTTGACGTAAACCTTGGATCTCTGTCAGAAACTATACATGTAGGCACTCCATGTAATCTAACAATCTCGCTGATGTACAACTGGGTTAATTTTTCCAATGAATATTTAATATTGATTGGTAAGAAATGAGCTGATTTCGTAAGTCTATCGACTATAACCCATATTGCATCATGACCTCTCCTTGTCTTTGGCAAACCAAGAACGAAATCCATAGAAATGCTTTGTCCCATTTCCATTCTGGAATCGATAATGGTTGCAACATCCCACTGGTCTTTGGTGTTCAACTTTCGACTTTTGACAAACTAGGCAAGTTGACACGCATCTAACCACATCACCCTTCATTCCATGCCACCGAATAACTTCTTCAAGTCTTGGTACATCTTTGTTATGCCTGGATGCATACTTAATAGACTAGTATGGGCATGTTCCACAATATATTGCCTCGGCTCTCGGTCACGAGGAATACGATTCTACCCCGAAACCTCGAATTCCATCAGTTCCTTCTTTGAACTCTCTTACCGCCTCGTTTTGCTTCATTTGCTCCCTTATTCCTTGTAAAAATTTATCGGCATTTTGCTTTTCCCTTATGTCTTCCATCAGCTCGCTTGAGATAGTAACCATATTCATACAGATCTTTCCCGATTTCAACTCAACAAATGACCACTCATCTCTAAATTGTTCAATGAGCTCCTTTTCTTTAATCATCAGTGCAGAAACACTGATAATCTTCCTACTCAAGGCATCGGCCACGACATTCGCCTTACCAGGGTGGTACAAAAGTTGAAAATCGTAGTCGTTCAGAAATTCTAACCATTTTCGCTGCCTCATATTCAGTTCCTTTACGGTCGTACAAGTACTTCAAACTCTTGTGATCACTGAAGATGTTGAACGTTGCTCCATAGAGAAAATGTCTCCATATCTTCAAAGCAAAAACTACCGCAGCCAATTCCAAATCATGCGTAGGATAATTCTTCTCATGAACCTTCAATTGTCGAGAAGCATATGCCACCACGTTCCGATCTTGCATCAACACGCATCCTAATCCTTGGTAACAAGCGTCACAATACACATCGAAAGATTTCTTCGAATCTGGTAGGATCAACACCGGTGCAGTTGTTAACCTCTTCTTCAACTCTTGAAAACTGGTTTCACGCTCTTCCGTCCATTCAAAAGCTTGACTTTTCCTCGTCAGTTGTGTAAGTGGTCCAGCAATCTTGGAAAAACCTTCGATAAATCTCCGATAATAACCAGCAAGTCCAACAAAACTTCGAACTTCATTTATCGTCTTAGGTCTTTCCCATCAGTAAAACAGTCTCCACTTTCGATGGGTCCACCGCAATACCTTCTTTAGAAATTACGGGACCAAGAAATTGGACTTCTTCCAACCGAACTCACACTTAGCCAATTTCGCATACAAGCGCTTCTCCTCAAAATCGAAGAACAACTTTCGGATGTTCAAGATGCTCTTCCTTCGATCTAGAATAGATCGAATGTCATCGATAAAGACAACGACAAATCTGTCTAGATACGGACGAAATATCCTGTTCATATAATCCATAAATATGGCAGAGCATTCGTCACCCCGAATGACATTACTTGATACTCATAATGTCCATAACGAGTTCGAAAAGCGATTTTCGGCACATCTTCCCCTCTTACACGAATCGGTGATAACCCGATCGCAAATCTATTTTGGAAAATATCACAGCTCCTCTTAATTGATCCATCAAATCGTCGATTCTTGGAAGCGGATATTTATTCTTGATAGTCACCTTGTTCAACTGCCGATAGTCCACACAAAGTCGTGATGTTCCATCCTTCTTCTTGACCAAAAGCACAGGCGCACCCCATGGGGAAACGCTAGGTCGTACAAATTCTTTCTCCAACAGTTCCACCAATTGCTTTTTCAGCTCCTCCAACTCTACTGGTGACATACGATATGGTGCAATTGAGATAGGACCTGTTCCCGGTACTAAATCAATTGAGAACTCGATCTCCCGCTCAGGCGGTAAACCAGGTACATCTTCAGGAAAAACATCCGGAAAATCGTTGACAACAGGAATAGTATTCACATCCTTCTCATTCTTAACTTCTAGAGAAGACAATACCAGATATCCCTGCGCTCCATCTCTCAACAAAGACTTGACCTTAACAGCAGTTAAGAATCCAGACTCTTCTTCCTTAGGAAAAACTATAGTTTTCTTTGCACAATCTATGAGGATATGGTTAGAACATAACCAGTCCATCCCTAAGATTACATCTATCTCAATAAGAGGCAAACAAATCAAATTGACCAAAAACAAACGGCCCTTCACAACAATAGGACAATCCAAACAGATCTTAGAAGTAACTACAGGTTTAGCAGTTGGCGTAGATACACTCAACTTAACATTCAGAGAAGACACAGGCAACTTCAGTCTTTCCACACAATCATAGGCAATAAACGAGTGTGTAGCACCCGAGTCATACAATACAGTCAGAAGGTTACCTCCAATGTCACCTTCTCCTTGAATAAGGTCATCAGATTGAGAAACTTCAGATCCCATCATTGTATAAACTCGCCCTCCGATTTCGGTTGAGTATTTCCGGTGTTTTTCTTTCGATTAGTTCTAACATGACGAATGAGGTTTCTTCTCTCGGTCGAGTACAATCCTTCGACATATGCCCAGTGCCGTCCACGTTAAAACAGACGGTTCCCTTGATCGTACAACGGAGATAGATGGCCCTTCTTACCGCACTTAAAACACGTCGGTGTAAACACCACTCTCTCGTCCCTGCTCCACCACTAGGTACACTCCCTCCAACCGGCGGTCGCTGAGTCGACTTCCTTGTGGTCTAGCATACGGCTTACGCAGAAACCGATTTGTATTGCTACCTCCACCTCTTTGAAACCTTGTCGGCCCAAAGTTCCGACTCCTCTGATCTCGCGACGGTTCAAGCTCCTCAAGTCGTGCACATGCGTCTACCAAAGTATAAAAATGATTCATCCTCAGAGATATCACTCCCCGCTTCAATTCTACTCTCAATCCAGACTCAAATTTCTGACATTTCCATACCTCATCTTGTCGATTTTGAGCATAATCTGAAAATTGAGATAAACTTTCAAATTTTGTAGCATACTCATTCACTGTCATGTTTCCCTGTCGCAATCCAAGAAATTCCATCTCCTTGGCATGCCTAGCACTTGCAGGAAAATACTTATCCAGAAAAGTATTAGAAAACACTTCACAGGTGATCTCAGTCCCTTCAGCTTGCAACACTCGGCGGACTCCTCTCCACCAATGTTCTCAGATCTCCTCTCAAAGATGAAAACAAAGATAAGTTACTTTCTTTTCATCTGTACATCTCATCCCCTCAAAGATTCTTTCTAAATCTTGCATCCACTGACTCGCTTTCTCCGGATCCACCTCGCCTCTAAATTGTGGCGGATTATGGCGCCTAAATTCAGATAAATTTAGGGCATTAGCTGTAGCATCTTGCTGTTGGGCTGCTCTCAAATTTTGCTGAGTAATCACTTCAGCCATCTGCCGCATAGCTTCAGCAGCAACCAACATCGGGTCCTCATCACGATTTACGTTAGCACGTCCTCTGCCTCTACCAGCCATCTTCTTTCTTTAAACATAACAAAACAAAGTTAGATACATCCTTCTAGATATTTCCGAAAGGATATAAATCACAAAGATCACAGAGGATCACACAGCACAAACAAAAACAGACCCAACCACAACCCCAAAAGACTCTAACTTGGGCTCTGATACCAACTAATGTAACACCCCTTTGGAGGATGTCACACATAAAAGAAAATAAAAGAAATAGAAATAAAATCTACCCAAGTTGTGAAACATTTGTTAAATATTATTACGGGTTGTAAAATAATTCCTGATAAACAGAAATATGTAATAAAAGATAGTGCGGAAAATATGAAATAAAAAAATAAAAAAAAACATCATCACTAATAATATACATATGATTAAGTTATAAACTGTACAAATAATTTACAACTAAGACTACAAATATTTAAACAAAAACAAGAAAGAAAGCAATAAAAGAGTTAATATATACGGTACATATTACGCCTGACGCGCCAAAAAAAACATCATGATTATCTAATCCTCGATGGATCACTCTCGATATGAAAATGATCATCGGGAGATAGATATCCTGGATGTCTCGACACACGGCGATAACGGATCGATCGCGCGGTCGATACGATGCTTATCTCACTAGGCTCGGGGTTTTCGGCACCCCAATAACGCCTAATGGATAAGGGTAACTCTAAGTGCGAAAAAGCGTCGTAGTCATGACAGCTCTTCATCAAAACGATGACGTAGGATCACGGTCACACGTCTCGCATACGTCACAGAGTCACGATCTCCTCGTAGATGCCAAGCCGAGCACCTCCATGAAATACCAACTCTATGAATCCCAAAAATCTCAAGGCGTCGCCATCCTCACAATCAATCCAGAGGATATGGATGATCGGATGGTTCTTGATCGTCAACCGATCGTCCGCTTGCCGGTCTTCCTCCTCTTCAGGGTACACGATCTCAAGGGGCTGTTCCTCTTCCTCGAAGTCTTTACCGCGTAAAATAAATAAACAGAAAATACATATAACAAAGAGGTAAGACAACATAAAATCATCACCACATGGCCAATAAAAAGACGACAAACAATATACATACAGTTCATGCAATACATAAAGCTTTAACAATTATAATAACAGATTGAAGAAAATTTAGATATCATCACAATGTATCACATCACAAATAAAACTTCACAGATAAAACAAGAAAGATAAGAATAAACAGATAAGATATAATAACCAAATATAATAACAATAACCAGATAAAATAAACAAATAAAATACGAGATAAACAATAAATAGATAAGATGGAAACAAATAGACATAGAGATAAATAATATGACAAAATCCTACTCCATGGAGCTAAAGAAAAACACAAGTATCGAGAGAGGAATGATTCGCAAAACCTAATAGTACCACGGCTGCCCCACCAACTATTCTATTGTGTCACACGTTGCGTCTATAGCCCCACGACACAGAATCCATCAATCCGGGCGTGGTGTAGTTCACGGTCTCACGTTGTGGCACTACAGCAAATGTACTACTAGATTTCACAAATCTCGATTAAATATAGTGTACGTCGAGTACCATAGTGTGCTATCGGTTTACCACGGCCCGCGGAGCGACAAGCGTCCACATGTGGGATCCCGTACACTAAAGCCTCCAAGTTCATTAGAACAATGAACCACACTATGTTTATCGCATCGACAACACGATGTGATTCGTCTCGTCAACAAATCCACCAAATACATGGCACACATAATGAGATAGATGGAAAGCACAGACGGGTTCACATTTTCCCGACAGCAAATAATTCTCAAAAACCTGTACGGGTTCACATTTTCCCGACAGTAAATAGATTTTCAAAAGCCTGTACGGGTTCACATTTTCCCGACAGCATATAGATTTTCAAAAAGCCTGTACGGGTTCACTTTTTCCCGACAGCATAAAATAAATATAGTAACGGTCAATCGCGTAGAAATTTTATCGCATTTTCATAATTCCGTCGTTTTTACAAACGTTTAAAAATCGGGTAAAGATATTTTTCTGTTTTTAAAATCACGTAGCATTTTTAATACGTTTTCTCAATCGTGTAGGATTTTTAAATCATTTTCTTATTCGAATGCCCTTAAAATTACTGTTTAAACAGATAGAAATAGTACTTAGTACATTTAAACTACGTAGAATAATTTTTCATACCGCATACTGTCATTAGGATATTTTTACTATCTTATAGGTTCATTTTTACTAAAAATTGACAGCATTTTGTTTATAAACTTATAATAATGGTTTTCTAAATTTTCCATAAAATTTTCTATTTACCTAATTTTTAACCATATCATTTAATTCTTTTTGAAATCTCTAACATGCTTCAAAACTTAAAGTGAGCTATATGTTAGAAAATTTCTCAAAATTTCTGTATTTTACTTCCTAATGATAAAATCACTAGTTTTAATCCTTTAAGCTTAATTCTACTCAATTTGTTTCTTCAAAAATCATTATAAAAAATTCCTTTTTAACTTGTATTGTCTCTTTTTGGTTGAAAAAGGTTTGAAATCAAGTTTTAGAAATCATAATTACCTATAGTGGCATGTTGGCCGAATTTTGTAAAACTTTTTCATTTGATTTCTAAATCATGTCAAAGGTATTATCTTATCTAAGTTCATTAAATCATGTTATAAAGTAATGATTTTGAATCAAATAAATCCTTTAGGCATGTTGGCCCAAATTTACTAAATCTTTACCATTTGATTTCTAAATTCCTTTTCTTTGATCAAAACAATTTGAAACCTTCTTATTTCTCCTAATTAATTAAGTTGCACTTTAGGAAAAATGAAGAGAACATTTTGGTCCTCACACTTTGTCATTGCCGTGAGCTAGGGAATGTGTTCTTTGGAACACTCATGCAAACTTACACATGTTATTCACATCTTAAACCTTATCATACAATTCTAACACATGCATTTATATTTCTAACACATGCAAAATATTTCTAACATATAAAACCTAAACTAAAGCTTATAGACATACAATCAAAAGCTAATAAACATGCAAAATGATTACAATCACCAAACAAGAAAGCTACTAACATACAACACTTAAGCTACTAGCAACCACAAAAATTAACAAATACACATCAATAAACACACCACAACCGAATCCTTATGGATTCTACAAACAATCCATCTTCTTACCACCATCAAGGGATGATAAGAATTGTCTTCCTCTTACCTTAAATGAAGACAAAAAGCTTGCTTTCACACCTCCTATGGTTCGGTTTTCACTCCACCAAATACCTAAAAATCTCAAATAAAATCTACATGTTATTAACCATGAAAAAGAAGCTAAACCATGGAGAAATCATGGTTTAGAACTTTGAAAAAGAAGAGAGAAAAGAAAAATATGATATTTCACCTTCTAGGTAAAACTTTCAAGGTTGATTTCCAAGCCCTTAATGGAAGATTTTGAAGAAACTTCCAACTAGAAAGGTTCTTAGAATAGTATTTAGGTTAAGGAAACTTGGTTAGAAAAATTTTTTGATGGTTGGATGGTTAAGAAACAAGCTTGGCCGAATGGAAGGAGAAAAAAGAACAACAATGGTGGCTAGGGTTCTTGATGAGAGAGAAGAGAGAAAAGTGATGAAGATGAAGTGTTGTTTTTGGCTTTCTCACTCCTAATGGCCGTAGCCTTCAAGTGGTAAGGATGTGCATGGATTTGGCTTCATCCAAGCCATTGAATACATCAAAGGTCAAGATCAAATCTTGCTTAACAAGCTTAAATTCTATTGGTTGCTCATGGTGACTCACCTTGCTTAGTCACAGTGTAATAAATTCTCTGCTGAGTCAGCTAGCTGAGTCAGCCTGTTCTGGAAAGTTCTACTGCTTACGGTGATTAATTAAGCTACCGATCTAACCGGATTCGCTAATTGTGGGTCCCGCAAAATATTTTCGGGTCCATCACTAAACTATCTTGACTAATAAAATAATATTATAATAATATAAAATTATTTTATTTGTGATTAAATACTAAAAATTAAAAGATTATTTTTAGTCTCATTCAATCGGGTTAAGTAAGATCCCCAATTCTAAATAATAAAATAAGATTTTCCCGGCCCGAAAAATATTATTTTCCGCCTCGAGCAAATCACACAAAAAGTCCATATAAAATCACACGGTACAAGATTTTTCAGGCATTAAATCAAGAAGAAAACAATTAAAAACAAACAAAAACAAAAAAACAAGACGTTTGGGACGTAACGGTCATTTTCTCGCTTTTTCCCACAACGTAGGTAATCGTCCAAAACGTTCAAATAAAATATCCAAAGAAGTATTATATATAGCTGTATATCTTTCAGAAAAATTAATACAAAGATGCTTCGAGAAAAATTTTTATTTTTCCGTCTCAAACAAATTACGTAAAACGATCAAATAAAATTTGAGCCAGTATTATCGTAATTGTTTTCATACAGAAATCGAGAACAGAAAAATAGGGATACAGCGGTCCTTCATACAAAAGCATGAAAAACAGAAAATAGTACATTCAGAATATTTTCTAAAAATTGGGGCGTTACACTTTATGATATTTAAAACCTTATTCAAATAACAAAGTTGTTATTCGAATAAGAGATCGTTCCAGAAAAGGAAATAACGGATAGTTTGCTGCCATTAATGCTCCCAACCACTTCTCCAACGACTCTTTCCATTAATGGTCTATAAATACAAGTTGTTGGGCATTTATGAAGGTTGGTTAATCAATCTGAAAAATTGAGTTGAGCATTAATACGAGTTTCTTTATCATTTTCAAACAATCCTCTTTTAAGCAATTAAAATGTGAATCCTTGATACCCATAAGCTTCAATTTGTATTATCTACTCTTTGAGAGAGTTTCCATTCATACAAACCTTGTTGAATCTGTAAAAGAGAGGGTGAGGCATCCCTCAAATTGTAAGGGTGAGGTATCCCTTGAAAGAAGAGGCTCAAGCACAAAGGGTGAGATATCCCAAGGTGTGTTGAGTGCTCTAATTTGTAAAGGTTGTCAAGCACCTGTTTGAAGCTTGAAGATATAGTGAAAAATCTCAGGTGTTTACTTGAGGACTAGACGTAGGCCACAAGTGGATTGGTGGCTGAACCAGGATAAATCTTGTGTTTGATTATCTAAACTCTACTCTTTAATATTATGCACTATTTTATTGGTATTGCTTGAATACTTTCTTGATTGACTGTGATATTTTTGAGTGAAAGCCTTTTATCTTCTCTATCTATTCATCTCAATCATTCAACAGTTTCAATGAAAATTGATAATCAATTATTTTATAAGAGATTTGCGAAAATAATTTATAAACTTAATTCAGTCTCATCTTGAGTATTGAGGCCACTTGGTAACAAGTGGTATTATAGCTAGACTCTTGTATAAAGAGCTTAGCAGCTTCAAGAGAAAATATAGCTTCAAATGATTTTTTCAATGAAGGTTCTTTTATAAATAGACCTTCCTTTTTCAATAGGGATGGTTATGCCTATTGGAAAGAAATGATAAATTTTTTTATTGAAGCTATTGATTTAGATGTGTGGGACGCCGTTGAAAATGGTGCTTTTGTTCCTACACATATTGTTGATGGTGTAAGAATTAATACACCAAGAAGTGAATAGACCGATGAAGACAAAAAGAAAATTCAATAAAATTTGAGAGCCAAGAACATCATCATCACTTCCTTGGAGTATGATGAATTCTTTAGGGTGTCAACTTGTAAGACCACTAAAGAAATGTAGGATACTCTACAAGTTACCCATGAGGGTACTAGTGAAGTAAAACGATCAAGAATAAATGCTCTCACTCATGAATATAAATTGTTTAGAATGAATCAAGGAGAAAGCATTTAAGAAATGCAAAAGAGATTCACACACATTGTAAATCATCTTATTTCTTTGGGACAGACTTTTCTAAATGAAGATCTTATTAACAAAGTTTTGAGATGTTTAAGCAGGAATTGGCAACCCAAAGTAATGGCTATTGTGGAATCAATGGATTTAACAACAATGTCTTTAGCCACTTTCTTTGGAAAGCTCCAAGAACATGAATTAGAGCTCAATAGGCTCAATTAAAGTGATGAGCATGACAAAAAGAAGAAGGAAATTGCTCTTAAGGCCACTTCATCCACAATTGAAGATGATGATAAAGATGATGAAGAAGGAGTAGGAAACCTTGAGCTAAATGAAGAAAATCTTAGTCTTCTTGTGAGAAAGTTTGGAAGGTTTCTCAAGAAAAAGGAATTCAAAGACGACCCCATTTCACTCCAAAGAAGACTTATCATAAAAGGGAAGGAACCTCATCAACTCTTATATGTTATGAATGCAGCAAATTGGGACATATGAAGATGAAGTGTCCCATATATCTTAAGAAGACAGAGAAATTTGAAAAGAGACCTTCTAAAGAAAGGAAAACAAGAAGGGCCTACATAGCTTGGGAGGAAAATGATATGGATTCCACTAATAGCTCGAAAAATGAGGAAGTTCATCTATGTCTCATGGCTCAAGGAGAAGAAGAAAAGAAGAGTGACACCGAGGTAACTTCTAACCTAGACTCTTCACCCTCTTATAGTGAATTACAAGATACTTTTCAAGAATTACATGATGAATGTAACATCCCTTTTCGCAACGAAAGTCACACTGACAAAAATAACGAAACTCAAAAGAAACTAAAACCCAATTTATAAAAATTACTTTAATTATAAAAAATTTCTTGATTATCAAATAATTATATGAATTAACCAAATTCTTTTTTTTTATGTGGAAACAACATAAACTTAGTGGAGAATAATATCAAGAACGTTCCATACGCCAAACCAAAATAAACATATCATAAGTACTTACATACATTAAAGGATCTTAGTAAAACATAAGCAAAAGCTTTACATGCCCAAAAGATTATACACATCAGCCACCCAAAAAGAACAAAAAGACATCAGGCCCCAAAAGCTACAAAACATATTAGGCCTCACAAGCTACTGATAAGGACCTACGGACAAATCCTCCTCAGAAGAGGTAATCCTGATAGGAGCCACAGGCTCACAGGCAGGGGCCCGAGCAGAAGATACAAACGAGTCCTCCTGAGGGGTATAAAAGTGGTCACCCCATAGCTTTTTGATGGGCATGTTAAACTCTAAGCGTAATGTAACATCAAGAGAAAAGAAAAGGTCCCTATCATGAGTCCTTCGAACAAATATAGTCACGTCCCCTATGTATCTAACGCTCTCAGCAGCCCAGTCAACATGCCACGCATTCTTGCCATCAAGGAACTATACTCTAACTAAACTAATGAAATCTCTCTAACCGCCATCGCCAAAGACAAAACAACAGAAAGGTGTGATCCACTTCGCCTTCTTCTCAATCTTCATCAAGCATATATATATATATATATACACACACACAATACAATAACATGACAAAGAGGTGAGATCTCCTACAACAATACCAACATGGAAGCATAGAAACAACAATGATAGTAATGCCATTCAAAATACAAAAATACACATATAATCATTATTTTATATAGCAAATAATTCAATAAATATTCCAATGGATAATTCAACAAATAATTTAACAAATATGTAATGTCATAATGAGATGTCGATTGACTATGCATATGCACAATGTGTCCAACCCTACTTCATGGAGCTAAAACAACATCGAAGAGAATGATCTAGAAGACATTTGTCTGTATCTCG
Source organism: Ormosia emarginata (assembly GCA_029884605.1). Classification (NCBI taxonomy): domain Eukaryota; kingdom Viridiplantae; phylum Streptophyta; class Magnoliopsida; order Fabales; family Fabaceae; genus Ormosia; species Ormosia emarginata. The sequence goes on from JAQQTP010000088.1 coordinate 33,999,324, forward strand.
TCAGCCTCAAATCATGTGCTTTCATTTTTTCTCAATTTGCACAACATGACTTATACAAGACAATCTACACTAGATCGTGATTAAGGATAGTGTCTCGGTCTGGATCGTCGGTTCATTTGCATCAGTTTGTACCACAGCGCAGTGGAGCTACCAACTGGCCACTTGTGGAATAAGTTGCACCCCGACGCCCCCAAGGTCAACCAATGACCTACACTACGCATATCGCACCCGCACAAAGGTGTAATTTATCTCCTAGGTATACAACCTTAACAAAATAGAGTCCAACAGACTTTTACAATGTATGATGAATAACTCAATACATGCACATTCAACAATGTTATGATTTCTCTGTAACTATACGCCACAACTTAGCCATAACAATTCATCAATAAGTCCGGGTCCCCCCATGTGGACACGATAACAAAAATTGTTGTTTATTTTCAGTTACACAACATCGTCATTTCAAATCTAAAACTCCACTTTGAAACTTTTAAAACTCAATTTTCAATGTCCATCATAATAAAAATTTTCAAGGAAAGATTTTTCTAGCATTTCTCACCGAGTCCGTATTACTTTAATTTACAAAACCCTTTTTCCATTACCTTTAGAGAACTCTCTTGATTAGAATACCTTGATTTTTATAAATCACTTAATTTATTGAGTTCTTAAACATCATTCAAATCCATTTTTAACCACTTTGGCCGAAATTCATTCTTGATGTAAGGATAAAATTTTGTTCTCTTTTTCATTTTATGAGTCCCAAATTATGTCTCTAGTTACCTAATTATCTAAGTTCCAACTTGATACAAAATTTCCTCAGCCTTAAATTCCCTACATGGCCGTGAACCTTAAGGGTTTAGGAACCCAAATTTTCTTTGTTTTATAAATCACTAATCACTAAATTTATTAAATTCCCCATTGATACAAAATTTTGTCTTGGACATCCAATTTTTACCTACTTGGCCATGAGCCTCAAGGTCCATGGGACCAAAAATCTTTTTCCTTTCCAAGTGATTCATATTATACAACATATAACAATCATCATATTTCTATTCTAACAAGTAATTCATAATATTCAAAGCAATAAAATCAAATCAAGCAAATAATCACAAAGCATTTAACTTATACAAACAAATGAATGAATCCACACATGCATTATTGACACACATACACAAAATTTGTTCCTCACCACCATGGATGGTTGAAGAGGATAAATCTCCCTCTTACCTAAAGAGAAGATCAATAAGAAAGAAAGCTCCTTGATGATTTTCATCCACCACCACCAACCAAACCCTAAAAGTTTCAAACTCACAAGATCAACACCTAAAGCTTGAAAAGAGAAGACCAATGGTCAAGATGATGGCCATGAACACGAAAAAGAGAAGAGAAAAAATGAAGATAAAAAATCTTACTTTAAGAGCTTCAAGTTAGGGCTTGAAAGAAAATGTTGAAGATGAGAGAACTACATGGTGATTACAACAAGGAAATGCTCCCAAAGGGTGTGTAGATTCAGGAAGTGTAATTGATTAGAGTAAACAAACATGAAGGGTGGAAAATAGGTGCTTGGCCGTGGAGCATGGAGAGAAAAAGAGAAGAGAAAAAATGAGAGAGAATTGTGAAACTTTTTGAAATAAAAATATGAAGTGAAGGCTTAAGTGAAAAGATGACACTTTGACATCTTTTCCTCCCCAAAATCGTGAGCTTCACCAATGAAGAGAGAGAAAATGGCTTCTCCAACAAGCTTGATGCAAAGTTTCTCCATTAAGTTTTCTCTAAAGCTTGCTTGGGAAGCTAGTTTCACTTTTTAGAAAGTCAAAGGTGATGTCATCTAAGTGATGTCACATGGATGATGTCACATAAAGTGAACACTCTAGAAAAGATGACTAGTACTTTACTAAAAGTTATTATCCAATGGACAAAAGTTACAGTTAACAAAATCAGTATTTATTGTCCGTTGGATAATAGGACATACCTTGATTTTATTTGTCAGATAAAATCTCGAAAAATGAAAAACTTTATAAACTGTGTCGAGCTTCGGGTTTAGTAAGATCCACCGGCCCCGTTTCATAGTCCAAAATTTTTTGGCCTCAAAATTTTTTTATTTTTTTGGCCTCGTATAACGCGCACAAAAATTCAGAAATATAATAAAATAATCAAAATCACCCAAATAATTCATAAAAATTCACAAAAATGACCAATATTATAAAAAACATATAGAACAGAAAACAAGCAATTTCCGAGGTGTTACGACTCTCCCCTTCTAAAAAAAAAATTTTGTCCTCAAAATTTGTCATACTTTAGAATAAATGTGGATATCGTTCCTTCTTCTTGTCCTCTAACTCCCACATTGCGTCTCCCGTCACATCATTCCAGATCACCTTCACCAATGGAATTTCTTTTCCTCTGAATTGCTTCACTCTCCTATCCTTGATCCTTATAAGAAGTGTCTCATAGGTTAAATTCTCTTTCAATTGTATTGTATTTGGTGTTATGACATGGGTTGAATCAGGAATATACTTTCGCAATTGCGACAGATGGAAGACATTATGAAGGTTAGAAAGAAAATGTGGTAAAACTATTTGATAGGCTACTGGACCTATCCAACGAAGAATTTGATAAGGTCAGATGAATTTAGGAGTGAGTTTTTTGAACATAAGAACTAGACCAACCCTAGTCGTAGGTGTGACTTTCAAAAACATATGCTCGACTTCCTCAAACTCAAGAGGTTTTCTTCTCTTGTCTATATAGCTTTTCTGTCGATTCTGAGCTGTCCACATCTTTTCCTGAATCATCTTAACTTTTTCCATTGTTTGTTGCACAAGATCGGGTCCTAAAATGAGATGCTCTCCATCTTGGTACTAGCACAAAGATGTTTTACATCGTCGTCCATATAGAGCCTCATAGGGTGCCATCCCTATGCTTGAGTGAAAACTGTTATTGTAGGTGAACTCTATCAAAGGTAAAAATTCATCCCAATTTCCAGGTTGTTCTAAAATACAAGCTCTCAGCAAATCTTCTAACGATTGAATTGTCCTCTTCGATTAACTATCTATTTGTGGATGATAAGCAGAACACAAATGAAGTTTTGTTCCCATTACTTCTTGTAGACTTTGCTAAAACCTTGACGTAAACCTCGGATCTCTATCAGAAACAATAATAGAAGGTACACCATGAAGTCTAACAATTTCACTAATATATAGTTGAGTCAACCTCTCCATTGAATACCTTATGTTAATCGGTAGGAAGTGCGCAGACTTCGTAAGCCGATCAACAATCACCCATATCGATTAAAACCCTTTCTTGTCTTTGGCAGTCCAACCACGAAATCCATTGCAATACTATCCCACTTCCATTCGGGAATAGTTAGAGATTGCAACATTCTTGAAGGTTATTGATGTTTAACCTTAGCTTTCTGACAAACTAGACAGGATGACATATACTTGGCAACATCCTTCTTCACTCTATGCCACCAATACAATCGCTTTAGATTTGATACATCTTGGTTGCTCCTGGATGCATACTCAACTTGCTTCTATAGGCTTCATCGAGAATTAATCTCCTAAGTTCTGGATCACTGGGTATACAAATCCGATCTCCAAACCTTAGGATCCCATTAAGTCCTTCCTTAAATGCCGACTCAACACCTTACTTTATCAGCACCCTCTCATTCTGCAAATAATGATCACTTCTCTATTTCTCTTGGATTTTGTCCATTAGATCACTTGAAATAGTAACCATATTTAAACAAATATTCCCTAGTGTCAATTCCACAAACAACCTCATATCCTTGAATTGTTCTATCAATTCACTCTCCTTGACCATCATAACAGAAACACTAAGCATCTTCATACTCAAAGTGTCTGCCATGATGTTTGCCTTTTCAGGATGATATTGTAGTTGAAAATCATAATCTTTCAAAAATTCTAGCCATTGCCTCTGCCTTATATTCAACACATTTTGGTCAAACTGGTACTTCAAGCTCTTATGATCGCTGTAGACATTGAACGTTGCTCCATACAGAAAATGTCTCCATATTTTCAAAGCAAATACAATAGCTGCCAACTCTAAATCCAATGTAGGGTAACTCCTCTCGTGCACCTTTAGTTGCCTCAAAGCATATGCCACAACCTTTCGGTGTTGCATAAATACACAACCCAAACCCTGATACGAAGCATCGCAACATACCTCAAAAGGTTCATTGGGATCAGGTAGAATCAGCACTAGCAAAGTAGTCAATCATCTTTTCAACTCTTGAAAACTTTCCTCGCATACGCAAATCCATACAAAAGGTTGATTCTTTCGTGTAAGCTGGGTGAGAGGTCCTACTATCTTAGTAAACCCCTCAATAAACCTACGATAGTAACCGACTAATCCGATAAAACTACAGATCTTTGATACTGCCTTCGGCCTTTCCCATTGAAGAACCATCTCAACTTTTGACGCATCTACCTCAGTTCCTTCCTCCGAAATTACATGGCCCAAAAACTGAACTTCGCTCAACTAGAACTCACATTTGGACGACTTAGTGTATAACTTATTCTCCTTCAAAATTTGGAGAACCACTCTGAGATGTTCCATATGTTCCTCCGGACTTCGAGAATAGACCAGGATGTCCTCTATAAAGACAACAACAAACTTGTCAAGGCAAGAATGAAAGATCCTATTCATGAAATCCACGAATATCATAAGAGCATTCGTTACTCCGAACAACATCACAAGATACTCATAATGTCTATATCGTGTCTGAAAAGTTGTCTTAGGAATATCTTCCATCTTCACTCAAATTTGGTGATAACCAGAACGTAAGTCAATTTTGGAGAATACAGTTGTTCCCTGCAGTTGATTCATCAAATCATCTATCCTCGGAAGAGAATACTTTTTCTTGATTGTAACTTTATTCAACTGGCGATAGTCTACGCATAAACGAGAAGTTCCATCCTTCTTTTTTACCAACAGTACTAGGGCTCCCCATGCTGACACACTGGGTCTCATGAATTGCTTTTCTAATAATTCCTCTAATTATTTCTTAAGCTCTGCTAATTCTGACGGCGACGTCCGGTATGGCGCCATTGATATAGGTCCAGCTCCTGGTACAAGATCAATAGAGAATTCTATTTCCTTTTATGGTGGTAATCCAGGTACATCGTCAAGGAAAACTTCAGGAAACTTGTTGACTACAAGAATACCTTTCATATCCTCTTCACTCTTGATTACTAAGGAAGACAATAACATATATCCCTGAGCTCCCTCTCTTAAGAAAGCTTTAACTTAGTTGGCCATCAAAAATCCAGAAATTTCAATCTTAGGGAAAATTAGGGTTTTACTGGCATAATCCAGCAGGATATGGTTAGAAGATAATCAATCATTTCCTAAGATTATATCTATTTGAGAAAGAGGTAAACATATCAAATCAGCAGAAAAGACGCGACCTTCAACAGTTATAGGACAGTTCAAACAAACTTGAGCAATAATAATGGGTTCAACAGTAGGAGTAGAAACAATCAAGTCAAAAGGTAAAGAAGACACAGGTAATCCTAATCAATGCACACAATCACAGGCAATAAAAGAATAATTCGTCCCTGAGTTATACAGTACAGTTAAAAGATTACCTCTTATGACACAATCTCTTTTAATCATATCTTTGGACTGGGAGGCTTCTGCTCCACTCATAGTATACGCCCTTCCTCCTGCTTGAGGTCTTCTAGCACGTACGTTGCTAACGGAGGGCTCTGTCTTTGGTTAGTTGCAATCTCTAGAGATATGGTCGGGCTTCCCGCTTCTAAAGCAGATGACTCCTTTGATTGCACACTCCCTGGTCAAGTGATCATTTCCACATTTCGAGCATTTTAGCGAAAATGCCACGTTTTGACCAAATCTATTGCCACTAGAATTGCCACTGGGATCTCCACCATGTGATTGCTGTTGATATTGATTCCCCGGCAGTCAGGAATATGGCTTCCTTTGAAAACGATTAACATTACTGTTATTTCCTTTTTGGAACCGAGAGGGTCCAAAGTTACGACTTCAAGTGTCTCGGGACTAGTCCAACTCCTTGATCCTTTGACACTTGTCCAAAAGAGCTGGGAACTAGTCAATCCCCAAGGGCAACACCGCTCTTTTCAAATCATGCCTCAATCCTTCCTCGAACTTGCAACACTTCCACTTGTCATCAGGTTGCAGCTGGAGATACCTCGAGAACTTTGACAAGCTTTCGAACTTAGCTGCATACTCACTAACTGATATGCTCCTTAAACCAAGGAACTCCATGTCCCTCGCATGCCTTGCACTAGCTGGAAAGTACTTCTCCAGAAACTTGTTCTTAAAGACTTCCCATGTGATCACTCTTCCCTCAGCTTCCATCAATCATTGCACTCCAGTCCACCTGTCTTCAGCATCTCCAATAAGCATGAATGTATCATAAGTTACCTTCATATCATCAACACATCCTATTCCTTGTAATATCTTCTCTAACTCCTTGATCCAAAGGCTTGCTTTCTTCGAATCAAATTCTCCTCTAAATTAAGGAAGATTATTGCGGCGAAATTCTGACAGGTTCTGAACTTCAGTCGTTGCCTCTTGTTGTTGGGAAGCTCTCTCGTTTTGTTGCACTATGACATATGTCATCCTCTGCATCGCCTCAGCTGCTGCAACCATACTCTCATTCTCACTCCTATGTTATTGTGTCCACCTTTATTGTGTGTCATCACTCCCCTTCAGAGTTAGACTTGTAACATCTTGCCCAACCTAATGATAATAATCAGTATTATAATAGCTCAATAAAACTGATATGGGTTATTTAATAATTAAGTAATTGTTTGGGTAAATTGATTCTAAATTAACAACATTAAACATTGGGAGTTTCTTAGTTTAATCTCATAAGGTTTAATTTATTCCAGAAATGAATAGTAAAATTTATTAATTGATTAAAGTGTTTATAATCAGTTGTTAAAGGATAAGAATTAGGATTAAGAGGAAATTAGAGGTTGAGTTAGGAAAATTAAAATATTTTAAAAAAAATATACAAATGCTCCTAATAGAATATTTTAATCTTTCTTTCTCAATATTTTTATTATTTTCTTTTTATCTCTCTTGCTTTTTTTTATTGTTTCTAGCCACTCATTTTTTTCTCTCTTATCTTTCTCTCATTCTTCTTTTTCAATCTCACCCGTAGCTCTCTTTCTCGTTGGCCATCTTTCTTTCTTATCTCTCTTGTTAGTCATCTTCCCTTTCTTTCTTTCATTGGCCGTCCCTTTCCTCCCTCACTTGGTCATCCGTTCTCGTTGCCGCTGCTCTCGTCGGCCGGTCTAGTTTGGTCACATGAGTGGGTGCTCATTTGGTTCGTGCTTGTCAACCTCGTTCTCTCACTGAAAAGAGAACGAAACCAAGAATTAAAGAAATGGGAAAAAAAGGGACAATACGGGCAAGAGGAAAATAGAGGGAAGAAAAAGGAAGATAGGAAATTGATTACATTTACTCCATATGCTACATTCATATGTTCACAATTGATTACATTTTAATTAATAATTATATTGAATAGCGATACGTTATTAATGAAAGAATAGGAGGAGTTTGGATTGAATGTTAGGATTGAATGCACTCTGCACATAAACAGATTTCTGATGTTTTATGTTATAATTTGATGATTGAATTGTATTAGAAAATTAAAGTAAGGTGCGGCTCTATTGGTGGTTGCATAAAAATGACAGTGGTATTTGAAATGGAGCTTAAATCGTTGACTTTCTTTGGTCAATGGTGAACCATGTTGATGTTTTGTTGCTTTAAGACATGTTTCTAATGATAAACATCGTTGTAAAGTAGAGTTGAATGTCATGAAAATATATGTTTGTTTATTACCAGAATTATATTGTTTTAATTTGATGTTTGGTGACTTGACTCATCTTTAAACATAGTAAAGTGATACTTATTTGTCAAAGTAATATAATGGTTTTCTTGCTTGATTTTATGGATATTAAACTTAGTTGTGCCTTGTTTGGGCTAATTTATGATTTTTATTTAATTATAATGGTGGATTAAATTATGAAAGAAAGAAATAGGCTTAATGATATCTTATTGACAATAGTATTTGACAGGTAATTAATGGTGAATTTGTAAGCTTGATGGATGATTTTATTTAGGCAGAATACTGCCGGAATTAAATTAGTATTTTGTCTTTTAAATACATATAGTAATGGTTTGCAAAGGTTGGAAATGTTAAGACCAAAGCTTATCTTATCATAATACGAGATGAATTGAAATGGTGCATGCGAAGTTAAATTTGAAGAGTGACATTAGCCACTAAGATAATGTTAATGAATAGTTCTTCACAAAGGTAAATGTACTATTGAGAGTAAGTAACATCATTGTTTTAATCATAGTAGCCAGATTTATTATGACTTCATATTTTATAGACTTATTACTGAGAATTATAAATTCTCACTCTAGTGTTTTGTTTTTTTTTTATGTTTTCATGATAAATCCAGAGGTAGACCAAAGCAAGAGCGAAGAAAGCAATAAATATTAAATTTAGATTTATGTAATTCTATATTATCTTAATTTGTATTAAGTGGTGTATTTATATTAAGGGTTATGTAATTAATTGTTTGTAATCAATCCTGTAAAAAGTTTTAATTTTAAGATAAATTAAATATTTTTGTGGTAAAGAGCAAGTTGCTAAATGCGTAAAATGTCTTGCTCTCTTATTTTTTTCAAGGCTCTATATAATTATGCATTGTTAGATATTATAAAGGTGATGTCCTAGTTTAATTTCATAAGTGACACCCTTGATTCTATTTACTAGAACTAGGGTGTTACATTTTAGTATCAGAGCAGTTTATCATGTCGAGCGGGGAATAGACTGATTATGTTTAGGGTAAGATTAAGCTTGAAGCTTGAATTTTGAAAGTAAGGTAGGTAAAAAAAAAAATCAACCTATGCATGACTATGAACCTCTTTTATTTGTTATTCTATGGCTTAGATGAGAATTTGATTGTGTTCCTTGTGATTGATGGCATGAACTGAGATGCATGAGATGAGGTTTTGAACTTGAATGAGGTTGAGAACTTGTTATATGTACTGTTTTCTTGTTTATATGCTGAGATTGGATACTTAAAATCATTAGTTCGGGGTTTGTACCCTACTTTTTGAAGATAACCAATGGGGAGATGTCTTGAGTGAATAAAAAGTAAGAATTTTTTTTTCTTGGAACCCGCGGCCTAGGGATAGGAAAGAGTAGAAAGTTTGCAAACCTTGGGTTCATTTTGATCCTCATGACCTTTTGTATTTATTTATAAGTTTAAATAATTATGTGATTGAAGAATTTAATTAAAGTTTTGGTATTTAATTTACATGGGTAATCGACCATAACTTGTTTTGGAAGAGGAAAAATTACGTTGTTGATCTAGGCCTCTCGGCCAAGTTGATTTTGTGACTTTTGGATACATGTTAATTCAATATCGTGATGCTAAAATTATATGCCAATGATCTTAGTCATGTGATAGAAATTACTATATGCATGTGGGAGTGCCTTTCGACTGTGAAGGAATTTTATAAAGGTTTATATATGCACATACATGTTACCATGAGAAATGAAATTGATATTGTTGGTAAATATAATTGTATTGCATAAAAATGAGACAATTGTAACATGAAAAGAGGAAGAATATAAAGGATACCTCTACCAGTCATTCATGGTTTAGTCATATTGTGTAATCTTGATTAAACATGAGAATGCCCTCGGGTAAGCTAGGAGAGCCGTAGAAATGTCCTTATACACCATAAAGAAATAAAGAAAGAATGTTGAGGGACTCTCTTGACTAGAAAGTAAGCTCACAATTCGTACACTGGACATAAAACAAAATTTGGATAAAATCCCATATTGGCTAACTAGAGAAAGAATTGAAGGTCATGATAGTTGTTGTCCCGTTATGGTAGAAATTTAGGTGCTGTTTAATTGTAAATGTATTATAGTGGTTTACTTGCTTGATTTACTATGGATATTGACCATGGTTGTGCTTCTGATTTTGGGGACAGATTTGTAATGTTTATTAATTGGAATGATGGTCTAAATCGTGATAGAAAGTATAGGTTAAATGATGCCCAAATTGAACTAGAGGTTTAATATACTCTGTTTTGAAACTAAATAGACAAGCTCTTCATTTACTGATTTTATGATGATTTTAAGTGAATTAAGAGTTAGAAAACATTTGTCGGTTTATGTATGGTGTTGGCTAAAAGTTTGATGAGTTTTAACACTAAAATGTTTTTAAGAATGCTCGTTTTTTGCCTTGGGAACATTGAATCTGAGGCTACTAATTTTAAGGCATAAAGGCTTGAGTTTTATGTTATACAATGTACATTATCTTGGTATAATATGATATAATTGAATGCTTTATGACTTGAGTGATATTATATTGATTAATTTGCATATTGATGAAATGATTTCAAGATGACATTGAATCCTATGAGATTGATTGATTAAATGTCAATAAAATGTGTTACAAATTAAAATTGATTGATAGATATGAATGATGTTTAAGGGCATAATGAAATATGTTTACTAATGAATGTTTTTGGCAAACAAGATATTGGGAAGCACAATAATGTAAAGAAAAGGAGTAGATTGACGTTGAAAGAGTAGAATTACTCCCTCTCTATAATGAATTGTAAGGATTATGGTTTTGCTTCCCTTTTTATGCAATAAGGAGCAAAAGTATATCAAGTAATGGTTTTACTTAACATTGCATGTTTTTGGTTTCTAAACTTGTTATTTGAGGTTTCCACATATTGTAAATTTAAGCTTGGACAAAAGGGCGCTAAGTGTAATGTTAAAAATGTTTGGTAGTGTAAGGAACAAAAGGGCGTCCTACTTACTCAAAAAATAATACAAGGAGGCGTTCTCCTTCGAGAGAAACAAAAGGCATGGTTCCAGGTTTGGTCCCAATAAAGGCTGTAGTCTGAAAGAGGGGATTTAATACCAAACCATGCGAATAATACTGAGTAGATTAACACAACTTCCCGGGGGTTGAAACCCTGACTGGGGGTCTTACATTAAAAGGTACCTCCTGGAACAAAAGGGCTTCCTGGAAATACTCAATTAACATGTGTTTTCTGTATAATGATTTTAAAAGTAACTTTGCATGTTTTGCTTTTCAAACTTGAGATTGCTATTTTCACGTATTGGTTTAGGCCAAAGGCGCTCCCAATGTCCTGAGAATATGCAAGCATCATGAGTCTTCTTAAAAACAAAATGCTTTTAATAATATTGCATAAGCATACATTAGGGCATTCATTCGACATAATCATACATCATAATGCATTGCATAAAATGACAATTATTTGAAAAATTATCTTGATTTAAGATTCAAATTAATGAGGATTAAGATTGATGCCTAATTGTGAGCATTCCAAAAGAATGAAAATAGTGACTAATGGAGGAATATTGTGATGATGTTGAGGTGGTATAAGCTCTAGTAATACTAGTATCTCTTTATCTAAATGAAGATGTATATGTTTGACAAAGTTATTATATATTGTTTTTTGTATTTGTTAAGATGGAATTATGAGGTATGTTATAAGGATGATATTAGTTCTTTTTTAAAATGTGTGAAGTTAGTTTTACGTGTTGGCTGGTATTCCATCTTTACATCACTGATTATGAATCTAATGATTCTTTTATAAAAATAAACTAGTAACTGTAAATGATATTGAAGTGCATAATTTGATTGATGATTGATGGATTTCATTCTTTGGACTTTCGTATATCTTAGTAGTACAAAAAATAAACAAAATGAGTTTCCTTGTGATTTGTGAATGTTAGAAATCATTTTACAATAAGTAATGGTAATTTTACCATATATAAGAATTTTGGAACAGAAGAAGGATTCAACAACTTCCTCTATGAAATATTATTTTGTTAAAAAGAAATTATAATCTCTTGCAAATTAAAGGGCATCTTACATTTTGTCAGATAAGACAATGTTCAAAATTAGATTTTTCTTCGTGCATGCTTAAATGTTAGCCAATGTGTAAAAGTATAAAGTTAGGTATGCCCCTTATTTTATCAAAGACCTCAACATTCAAAATTAACTTGGTAACCGTAAATGTTCAAACTATTAAGTTGAATATTACTAGGATGTCAAAGGACTGGGAACTATGCCCAAGTTTAGACTGCAAGCTATCGATGGGGTATATACTATAAGGAATCAAGAGGAAGCTCAATCTTCCAACATGATAAAAGAATGTAAATACCTAAGTTTTGATTAAAGATTGGAATGAATAAGATAGATATAGTTAAGAGTAGCTATTAGTAGTCTCCAAATTTTTAATATGGTAAACTAAATTTTGGGGACAAAATTTATAAAAAAAGGGGAGAAGAATTGTAATGTCCTACTCAACCTAATGATACTAATCGACGTTATAATAACTCAATAAATTTGATGTGGATTATTTAATAATTGAGTAATTGTTTGGATAAATTGATTCTAAATTAACAACATTAAACATCAGGAGTTTCCTAGTTTAATCTCATAAGGTTTAATTTATTTTAGAAATAAATAGTAAAATTCATTAACTGATTAAAGTGTTTATAATCAGTTGTTAAAGATAAGAATTAGGATTAAGAGGGAATTAGAGGTTGAGTTATGATAGATTAAAATATTTTTAAAAAGATAAACAAATGTTCCAAATAGAATATTTTAATCTTTCTTTCTCAATATTTTTATTATTTTTTATCTCTCTTGTTTTTTCTGATTATTTCTAGCCACTCATTTTTTTTCTCTCTTATCTTCCTCTCATTCTTCTTTTTCAATCTCACCCGTGGCTCTCTTTCTCGTTGGCCATCTTTTTTTCTTCTCTCTCTCGTTAGTCATCTTCCCTTTCTTTCTTTCGTTGGTCGTCCTTTTCCTCCCTCACTTGGCTGTCCTTTCTCGTTGCCGCTGCTCTCGCCGGCCGGTCTGGTTTGGTCACACGGCTGGGTGCTCGTCTAGTTCGTGCTTGTCAAGCTCGTTCTCTCACTGAAAAGGGAACAAAACCAAGAATTAAAGCAATGGGAAAAAAAGGGGAAAATACGGGCAAGAGGAAAATAGAGGGAAGAAAAAGGAAGAACATGAGCAAGGAACCATGGAAGTTTGAGGTAGGGGCTGTTATTGTTCATTTTCACTTTCTTCCTCTATATTTCAATGATTTAAATTCTGTTTTATGTCATAGTTGTTCACGGTTAAACAAAAATTTAAGGAGTTGTGGTTGGTTTCAAATTTGTTATTTCTTTTTTCATGGATTCTTGTATGAAATTGTAATGTGGTGAAACCAAAATTTTGAGGTGATGGACAAGGGTATTCACGGCAAACAGGGCTAGAAGGGAAGTGATAGTTTATCCTATGTTTCTATACTATTCATTTGGTTTAGAGTACTTGGTAATGTGAATTACTATGTACAGGAAACACAATTGCTTGATTTTCTTTGTGGGAGGCTCTCGACCATGATTTGGAAAAATGGTAGCAATGTGTGATTTAGGTAGTTATTCCCAATTGTTGAGTTATAAATCTGGTTGTTTTGTGATATTTCACTTGGTCATATATTCATACTTTACTCCATATGCTACATTCGTATGTTCACAATTGATTACATTTTAATTAATAATTATATTGAATAGCGATACGTTATTAATGAAAGAATAGGAGGAGTTGATGAATGTTAGGACTGAATGTACTATGTACATAAACAGATTTGTGATGTTTTATGTTATAATTTGATGATTGAATTGTATTAGAAAATTAAAGTAAGGTGCGGCTCTATTGGTGGTTGCATAAAAATGACTATGGTATTTGAAATGGAGTTTAAATGGTTGACTTTCTTTGGTCAAAGGTGAACCATGTTGATGTTTTGTTGCTTTAAGACATGTTTCTAATGATAAACATTGTTGTAAAGTAGAGTTGAATGAATGATTATATATGCTTGTTTATGACCAGAATTATTTTGTTTTAATTTGATGGTTGGTGACTTGACTCATCTTTAAACATAGTAAAGTGATACTTATTTGTAAAAGTAATATAATGGTTTTCTTGCTTGATTTTATGGATATTAAACTTAGTTGTGCCTTGTTTGGGCTAATTTATGATTTTTATTTAATTATAATGGTGGATTAAATTATAAAAGAAAGAAATAGGCTTAATGACATCTTATTGATAATAGTATTTGACAAGTAATTGAGGGTGAATTTGTAAGCTTGATGGGTGATTTTATTTAGGCAAAATACTGCCGGAATTGAATTAGTATTTTGTATTTTAAATACGTATAGTAATGGTTTGCAAAGGTTGGAAATGTTAAGACCAAAGGTTATCTTATCATAAAATGAGATAAATTGAAATGGTGCATACTAAGTTGAATTTGAAGAGTGGTAGTAGCCACTAAGATACAGTTAATGAATAGTTCTTCACAAAGGTAAAGGTACTATTGAGAGTAAGTAACATCATTGTTTTAATCATAGTAGTTAGATTTATTATGACGTCATATTTTATAGGCTTATTACTGAGAATTATAAATTCTCGCCCTAGTGTTTTTTTTTTTTTATGTTTCCATGATAAATCCAAAGGTAGACCAAAGTAGGAGCGAAGAAAGCAATAAAGATTAAATTTAGATTTATGTAATTCTATATTTTCTTAATTTGTATTAAGTGGTGTATTTATATTAAGGGTTATGTAATTAATTGTTTGTAATCAATCTTGTAAAAAGTTGCAATTTTCAGATAAATTAGATATTTTTGTGGTAAAGAGCAAGTTGCTAAACACGTAAAATGTCTTGCTCTCTTATTTTTGTCAAGGCTCTATATAATTATGCGTTGTTAGATATTATGAAGGTGATGTCCTAGTTTAATTTTATAAGTAACACCATTGATTCTATTTACTCGAACTAGGGTGTTACAAGACTGAACAAAACACAAAGAAGGTCAGATGTAACCTTTCGGAAACCAAACACTGAGAATCACACAGCACATACAAGACATACCTAATCACAAACCCAAAAGAAAACTCAAATCGAGGCTCTGATACCAAAACTAGTGTAATGTCCCTTTTCGCAACGGGCGTCACACTGACCAAAATAACAAAACTCAAAAGAACTAAAACCCAATTTATAAAAATCACCTTAATTATAAAAAATTTCTTGATTATCAAATAATTATATGAATTTACCAAATTCTTTTTTTTTTATGCGGAAACAACATAAACTTCACAGAGAATAATATAAAGAATGTTCCATACGCCAAACCAAAATACACATATCATAAGTACTTACATACATCAAAGGATCTTAGTAAAACATAAGCAAAAGCTTTACATGCCCAAAAGATTATACACATCAGCCATCCAAAAAGAACAAAAAGACATTAGGCCCCAAAAGCTACAAAACATATTAGGCCTCATAAGCTACTAAGAAGGACCCACAGACGGATCCTCCTCAGAAGAGGTAATCCTGATAGGAGCCACAGGCTCACGGGCAGGTGTAACACCCTCCTTCGGGTGCCACATTTTTCAACTCAACAAAAGACGACTGAATTAAATTATAAAAGATTTGATTATTTAAAATAAGAGTTAAAACTTCTTTCTTGCTAAAAATATATAAATTTACCAAAGATGTAGGTAATATATAAAAAAAAACATCTTGAACTGATTAATACACATAACATACACCACATAGTATTCAACAACATCCAAAACATAAACTTACAGACTTAAGGAGAAACAGTAGCAAACCCCAAGATGGGTCCTACTTAATAGAACGATAATAACACTAACGAGAAAACTCAACATACTTATTCTGTTTCACATCCATCTCGACGCGCCAGATATCTGTTCCTCTGCAAAACTGCACACTGTCGAAATTGGGAAGATCACTCCTTGATGCCGTCACCAAACTCAGAATATTGCCTCCAGTCAAGTCTAAGAAGCTTGCTTCGTCTACTATACAAATTTTTAACAATACAAACACAACACAACAGTACAGCAAATAGGTGAGATCCCCTTCATCAATGCCAGTATGGTAGCAAAGAATGATACGAATGACAAAGTCATTCCATACATACAGATATTACAATTATATTCATGTTATCAATTCATAAACGATTCCAGCAAACATATATCACAGTAAAATAAACAGTAACAATTTTATCATAACAGATATCATCAATATACATAAAATGATTATGTCACGCCATATGAACATTGACTATGCCACAACAATATGTGTACTGACTATGTGTATGCATACTAAACTAATTCTTACTTTGTGGAGCTAATCACAATTTCAGAGAGGAATGACCCAGAAGATCTGTCAGTCTCAATGACAGTCTATGCCAAGCGCGAAAAGAGATAGTGTTGTCGGGCGCGTAATGCGTTGCAACGGTTCATCATGGCCAGAGGTGTGTAAGGTGAACAATTATCACTATGAATCACCGCGCCTTACGGTCCCCTAAGATCCATCATAGATCTCACTATTCGATTCTCATTCACTCCTAGGTAACAAAAGCCATAATAGCCACTGACTATATACTGTTCAATGCAAGATAACTCAATGCATAACTCAATTTCATCATTAGACTGTTCCCCAAAATGAGATTAGAACAACCGCCCATACAATTGTCTAATATCATAAGATCAATCATATTATATAACCGCTCATACAATTACATAATATCACTGACACATCCAGGTCCAGTACATCAGCCTTACAACAACTTTACTGTATTTCTCATTTACGCAATACATTTATTGCGTTTTCACAATCGCGTAATACTTTTGTTATGTTTTCAAATTGTGTAACCATTTTCTAACATTTTCTCAATCGCGTAAAAATATTTAAACGTTTTCCAAATCCCATAGCATTTTTTCAACGTTTTTGAAATTGCGCAGCTTAAAAATCACATTTTTAAGTCGCGTAAAATATTTTTCATCATTTTTCAACTACGTAAAATATTTCTCAATATTCTAAACATCATTTTAGACTTTCCAAAAATTAATACAATTTCTAACTTCATTTTTCATGTTTTCTCACTTGAGAAATCCTTTTCGTAAATTTTCTACTATTTTCCACAAAATTGTTTTCTCATTGATTTAAATCAATTGTTCTAGCTTAAAATTTCTTAACGCGCTTCAAAACCCAATGGGTGAGCTATACGTTAGTAAATTTCAAGTCACCAATTTATTTCTCATTTATAAACTAAATCCACTATTTTAATTAATTCCAAAAATAAGCTTCTCTCACTCTTATATCTCAAAATCCCTTAATTTAAATCCTTTATTATTTTAATCCATTCATTATTATATTTTGAAATACTTTTTATTCTAATCTACTAATTCTTGGCATATTGGCCACAAATGATTTTGTTCTTCAAAAATCAATCATTTAATCACTTCCTACTTCATTTTTAATTTTAAAAACCTTTAATCCAATTTTTTTTTTATTTCTAAATCATCTAACCCATGATTAGTAAAATAACTTAGAACCTTTTGCTCCCAAAAATGATTTTGAGGCCGTGTGCCTCCATGGTTCTTTGGAATTAACATACTTTCCTTTGTCATGAAAATCACATCTTATTATATACACAAATCATCATGCATCATAAACACATACTTAAGCATATTATCAAAGCAATAAGCATACTTATCACCAAACAATCATAAATATGGAAAGCCTTAAACAAATAAGTGAATAAATCCTTATGGATTTTTCACCACGTACAAATCTACTCCTCACCACTAACACATGGTTAATGAGGATAATCTTCCTCTTACCTTAGATGTAGTCCCTTGTTCTTTACTTTGCTCCTTGCTTGTCCTCTTGAAGTAGACCTTCTCCACCAAGTTGTACTTAAAAACAAAGAACACACACAATATTAACATTCAAGGATATCAAAGATGACCATAAGCCAAAATATGGTCTTAGAAACATACCAAAGAAAAGAAAGATGAAGAACACAAATCTTCACCTAAAGGCTCTTGATCTTGAACTTGAAGATCAAGGTTGAAGATGGATGATTTAGACTAAGTGTTCAACATGAAAGTTGCTTAGGATAGCATGTAGATTTAGGAAATTAGGTTGGATGAAATTAAAAGAGATTGAAGGGTGGATTTTGGATGGGTTGGTCGTGAGCCACCTTGGGGAGAAAGATGAGAGCTTTTTGTTTTGGTTCTTGGTTAGGAAAGATGAAAGTGAAGATATGAATGAAATAAATCAAAGACCCCTCCTTTACAAGCCTTGGTCGTGAGGTGCTTTGAGAGGAAAAAGAAAGAGAATTTTGAGAGTTTTTGTGAATTTTGCTATATGAAGATGATGAAGATGTGCTAAAATGAATTAAGTGTCATCTTTTGGCCTTCCTAAAGTCCTTGACCGTGACCGCCCCATTAGACACCAAGGGAGTGTCCAAGTTCATCCTAGCCACTTTGTGAGACTCCTAACAACCATGGCTTAAATCAAGGGTGGATATCCAAAGCCTTCACCTCTAAGCTTGCTTCCTATTGGTTTAGACAAATGAATCACCTAGTTCTAGATGGTCCTTGAAGCTTCCTAACTATGAAGCTCAATGGAGAACTAACCAAGCTTCTAATTCAATTGATTCCTAACTAAATTAAGCTAACTTATTTGGATTTCTTAGTTCCAATGCTAACTATCTAGTTACCTAGGTGTGACTCACAATTTCTAGAAGACACTAGAATATTCTAGTAACCATAAGCTCAAATGAGTAACAAACTAAGTTTGCTCCATTTAGTTACTACATAGACTTTATGCTAACATAGTTTAAGTCATCTAGTTTCATCTAGTTACATAGCTAACTAGTCTAGTCATTTTTGTTGACCACTTTCTATTAGTTTTCCTCAAGCTTCAAATATTCTAATTAGTTCACAAAACAAGTCATCAAAACTTTTTCTATAGACTATTATCCAATAGACAATAGTTATAGAAATTATTAACCAATGGATAGAACATACTGCTCACAAATCAGTAAGTATTTGTCCGTTGAATAATAAAATACAGAATATTCTTATTTCACAGATAAATTCTAAAAATTAAAAGATCATATGACACGTATCTCTCGAATTCGGGTTTAATAAGATCTCCCGGCTCCGAATAAATCAGTAAAGATTTTCCCCAGCTCGAAAATTATTATTTTCTTGACCTGAAGTAAATCATACACAACGATCAAAAACAGTCATTGAACAACTAAAATAAATTTACAGCACACATAAATCACAAAACAGTACAATTCAGTCATTATTGTAAAATAGCAAATTTTGGGGTGTTACAGTAGGGGCCCAAGCAGAAGATACAAACGAGTCTTCCTGAGGGGTATACAAGCGGTCACCCCACAACTCTCTGATGGGCATGTTAAACTCCAAGCGTAATGTAACGTCAAGAGAAAAGAAAGGGTCCCCATCACGGGTCCTTCGAATAGATATAGTCACGTCCCCTATGTATCTAACACTCTTAGCAGCCCAATCAATACGCCACGCATTCGTGCCATCAAGGAACTGTACTCTAACAAAACTAATGAAATCTCTCCTAGTTGCCAACGCCAAAGACAAAACAACAGAAAGGTGCAATCCACTTCGCCTTCTTCTCAGCCTTCATCAAGCATATATATATATATATATATACACGCGCGCACACACACACACACACACACACACAACATAATAACATGATAAAGATGTGAGATCTCCTACAACAATACCAACATGGCAGTATAGAAATAACAATGATAGTAATGCCATTCAAAATACAGAAATACACATATAATCATTGTTTCATACAACAGATAATTCAACAGATAATTTAACATATATGTAATGTCACAATGAGATGTCGACTGACTATGCAGATACACAATGTACCAAACCCTACTCCATGGAGCTAAAACAACATCAAAGAGAATGATCTAGATGACATTTGTCTGTATCTCGTCAGCCTCAAATCATGTGCTTTCATTTTTTCTCAATTTGCGCATCATAACTTATACAACATAGTCTACACCAGATAGTGATTAAGGGTAGTGTCTTAGTCTGGATCGATGGTGCGTTTGCATCGGTCTGTACCACGGTACAGTGGAGCTACTAACTGGCCACTTATGGAATAAGTCGCACCCTGATGCCCCCAAGGTCAACCAATGACTTACACTACGCATATCGCACCCGCACAAAGGTGTAATTCATCTCCTAGGCATACGACCTTAACAAAACAGAGTCCAACGAACTTTCATAATGTATGATGAATGACTCAATGAATGCATATTTAATAATGTTATGATTTCTCCGTAACTATACGCCACAACTTGGGCATAACAATTCTTTAATAAGTCCGGGTCCCCCCTTGTGGACACGACAGCAAAAATCGCCGTTTATTTTCAGTTACGCAACATCGTCATTTCAAATCTAAAACTCCACTTTGAAACTTTCAAAACTCAATTTCCAATGTCCATCATAATAAAAAATTTCAAGGAAAGACTTTTCTAGCATTACTCACCAAGCCCATATTACTTTAATTTACAAAACCCTTTTTCCATTACCTTTAGAGAACTCTCTTGATTAGAATATCTTGATTTTTTTTAAAATCTCTAATCGCTTAATTTATTGAGTTCTTAAACATCATTCAAATCCATTTTTAATCACTTTGACTGAAATTCATTCTTGAAGTAAGGATAAAATTTTGTTCTTCTCTTTCCCATTTTATGAGTCCCTAATTATGTCGCTAGTTACCTAATTATCTAAGTTCCAACTTGATACAAAATTTCCTTAGCCTTAAATTCCCTACATGGTCATGAACCTTAACGATCTAGGAACCCAAAATTTTCTTCGTTTTATAAATCACTAATCACTAAATTTATTAAATTCTCCATTGATACAAAATTTTGTCTTGGACATCCAATTTTCACCTACTTGGCCGTGAGCCTTAAGGTCCATGGGACTAAAATTTTTTTTCCTTTCCAAGTGATTCACATTATACAACATATAACAATCATCATATTTATATTCTAACAAGTCATACATAATATTCAAAGCAATAAAATCAAATAAAGCAAATAATCACAAAGCATTTAACTTATACAAACACGTGAATGAATCCACACATGGATTATTCACACACAGACACAAAATTCATTCCTCACCACTATGGATGGTTGAAGAGGATAAATCTCCCTCTTACCTAAAGAGAAGATCAATAAGAAAGAAAGCTCCTTGATGATTTTCGTCTACCACCACTAATTAAACCCTAGAAGTTTCAAACTCATAAGATCAACACCTAAAGCTTGAAATGAGAAGATCAATGGTCAAGATGATGGCCATGAACACGAAAAATAGAAGAGAAAAATGAAGATCAAGAATCTTACCTTAAGAGCTTCAAGTTAAGGCTTAAAAGAAAATGATGAAGATGAGATAACTACATGGTGATTACAACAAGGAAACACTCCCAAAGGGTGTGTAGATTCAAGAAGTGCAATTGATTGGAGCAAACAAACATGAAGGGTGAAAAATAGGTGCTTAGCCGTGGAGCATAGAGAGAAAAAGAGAAGAAAAAAAGTGAGAGAGAAATGTGAAACTTTTTGAAATGAAAATATGAAGTGAAGGATTAAGTAAAAAGATGACACTTTGTCATCTTTTTCCTCCCCAAAACTGTAAGCTTCACCAAGCAAAAGAGAGAAAGTGGCTTCTCCAACAAGCTTGATGCAAAGTTTCTCTATTAAGTTTTCTCTAAAGTTTGCTTAGGAAGCTAGTTTCATTTTTTAGAAAGTCAAAAGTGATGTCATCTAAGTGATGTCACATGGATGACGTCACAAAAGTAAACACTCTAGAAAAGATGACTTGTACTTTACTAAAAGTTATTATCCAATGGACAAAAGTTACAGTTAACAAAATCACTGTTTATTATCTGTTGGATAAGAGGACGCACCCTCAGATAAAATCTCAAAAAATAAAATCTTCATAAAATGTATCCGACTTCGGGTTTTGTAAAATCCCTCGGCCCCGTTTCACAGTCCAAAATTTTTCAACCTCAAAAATATTTTATTTTTCCAGCCCCGCATAACGCACGCAAAAATTGAGAAATATAATAAAATAATAAAAATCACCCAAATAATTCACAAAAATCACCAATATTGTAAAAGCATATAGACCAGGAAATAAGCAATTTCTGGGGTATTACAATGAATCTTTGAGACTTACAAAAATGGTCTTATCTTCCAACAAAATAATCTTTTTATTGATAAATAAAGTGTCCATTTTAAACAAAGAGATTAATGAACTCAAACTTGAAAATGAGACTCTAGGACTTATTGATGCTAACTCATCATGAATAACTTGTTCCTCACATGACAATGCTTTCATTCAATTACCTTGCTCATCATATGAATCATTTGAAAAGGAGGTTGAGAATTTAAAAATTACTCTTGCCAAATTCACCTTTGGAAATGACAATTTGAATGTGTTACTAGGGAAATAAAGATGTGCTTTTCAAAAGGCCAATTTGGGGTATAATCTCAATAACCAACAAAAATCTAACAAGAACTTCTTTGTTTTCTCAAGTACATCAAGTAGTGTTACCAAGTGGCTTCAATACTCAAGAGGGGGGTGAATTGAATTTATAAAATAAGTTCGCAATTCTTTTGCAACTATTGAATTTCGTTGAAGCTATTGACTATTTAAAATGAATGAATTGATAAGAACGATATATATTGCTCAATAATTAACCAAGAGGGAAGTAAACAAGCAAGAATATAAGCAATGCACAAATGTAAAGAGAAGGGTTTAGAGAATAAAAAACAATGGTTTATCCTAGTTCGGCCACCAATCCACTTGTGACCTACGTTCAGTCCTCAAGTAACAACTCAAGATTTTCCACTATATCTTCAAGCTTCAATAAGTGCTTTACAACCTTTACAAACTTGAGCACTCAACTCCTTAGGATACCTCACCCTTGAGCTTAAGCTTATTCAAACAAATGGATGCCTCACCCTTTACAATTTGGAGGGATACCTCTCCCTCTCTTACAAAGCAATCAAGGTTGATTGAAAGAAACTCTCACTAGAGTAAATGATATAAATTGAAGCTCTTAGAATGCTCTCAAAAGATATTTCAAGTTTTTCACAAAAATAGAGCAAGATGTGGATTCAAAGATTGATTCTCGTTTTGATGTGTTACTAAGATGTTTCAGGTTCAAGAAGTCTCATTAATGATGTCCCAACATCTGTATTTAAAGAGATATGCAGTTAAGGAGCCATTTGGATGATTAAAGCCAAGCATTTAATGCACCTAATATAGCCGTTGGGCATGTCAGGACATTGGTAATCGATTACATGTTTCTGTGAATCGATTACATGGAAATTAGAACGTGTTCTTGGCTTTCTGGGCTTATGGTAATCGATTACAAGACTTGTGTAATCGATTACATGCCCTCTAACTTTATGGTAATCGATTACAATATTGATGTAATCAATTACAAGGCTGTTCGAACGTGTTCTTGCCTTTCTGGGCAGATGGTAATCGATTACCAGCTTGTGTGTAATCGATTATATGCCCTCTGACTTGATGGTAATCGATAACAATATTGATGTAATCAATTACAAGATCTCTGTTTAGCTTGTAATCGATTACCACACATGTGTAATTGATTACATTACAATTTAAACACATTTTTCAAGCATACAAGGATTAGTATTAGGGGTAACTAATCCTTCTGTTAGTAAAGATTCCTCAACTTCAATTGATAATGTCTTGTATGTGGAATGACTCAAACATAACTTGCTAAGCATTAGTCAATTATGTGATAAAAGTAATAAAGTTTTATTTGATACTAATTGTTACATAATTGAAGGTAAGGATAATAAGCAAGTTAAGTTTGTTGGTCATAGAATTAATTATATATATGATTAACCTTGATGAAATTACCTCATAAAATGCAAGATGTCTTATGAGTAAAAAGAGTGATTCATGACTATGGCATATGAGAATTTCCCACATTCATATGGATCATATAAACAAACTTGTTTATAAAGATTTGGTGATTGGTCTTCCAAAGCTCAAATTTGAGAAAAATAAACTTTGTGATACAAGTCAAAAGGGTAAATAAGTAACGGTCTCTTTCAAAGTTAAAAATATTATTTCTTCTACTAGACCTTTACAACTTTTGTACATAGATCTTTTTGGACCATCAAGAACTATGAGCTTTGGGAGTAACTACTATGCTTTTGTAATTGTGGATAATTACTGTATATTTACATGAACACTTTTTCTTGCTCATAAGAATGATGCCTTTCATACATTTAGGAAACTTGCAAAGGTTATTCAAAATGGAAAGAATTGTAGCATTGCATCCATAAGAAGTGATCATGGTGGAGAATTTGAAAATTATGAATTTGAAATGTTTTGTAATGACAATGACATTGAGCATAATTTTTTAGCTCCTAGAACTCCACAACAAATTAGAGTAGTTGAAAGGAAAAATCAATCTTTAGAAGAGTTAGCAAGAACTATGCTTAATGAAACAAATCTTCCTAAGTATTTTTGGGCAGATATGGTAAGTACCGTGTGTTATGTTATGAATAGGGTTCTAATAAGGTCCATTTTAAAGAAAATCCCCTATGAATTATACAAAGGAAGGAAACTAAACATTTTCCACTTTCATGTCTTTGGTTGCAAATGCTTTATTTTAAATAATAGAAATGATAACTTAGGCAAGTTTGATTCTAAATCCGATGAGGGAATATTTCTTGGTTATTCATTTAGTAGTAAATCCTTTTGAATTTATAATAAGAGA
Source organism: Ormosia emarginata (assembly GCA_029884605.1). Lineage (NCBI taxonomy): Eukaryota > Viridiplantae > Streptophyta > Magnoliopsida > Fabales > Fabaceae > Ormosia > Ormosia emarginata. The sequence goes on from JAQQTP010000088.1 coordinate 34,024,119, forward strand.
ACTATGACTGTTGAGGAATCAATACATGTTGCTTTTGATGAAACTAACTCAAATGAGTTAAAAAAGGTGGTTGTTGATGATGTTGTAGAAATCTTGGCAAGAACACACTTGGAAAATCAAGAGAAAGAGCCCAAGAAGCAAGAAGAGAGACCATTTGATCCCCCAAGGTAAGAGGATTCAGAAATCATGGACCTACCCAAAGAATGGAGAACATCAAGATATCATCCTCTTGACAAGGTGATAGGTGATTTATCAAAAGGGGTAATCACTCAAAACTCTCTTAGAGATGCATGTAATCATTTGGATTTTGTCTCTCAAATTGAACCTAAAGACATAAATAAGGTCATTAATGATGAACATTAGATCTTGGCCATGCAAGATGAACTAAACCAATTTGAGAGAAATCAAGTTTGGTAATTAGTTCCAAGGCCCAATGATCATCCTATAATTGGCACCAAATGGGTCTTTAGGAACAAACTTGATGAAATGGGCCTAATAACAAGAAACAAAGCTAAGCTTGTTGCTAAAGATTATAATCAAGAAGAAGGAATAGATTATGAGGAAACATATGTCTTATAGCTAGATTAGAGGCCATTAGAATGCTACTTGCATATGCATGCATCATGGATTTCAACTTGTCTCAATTGGATGTTAAAAGTGCTTTTTTAGATTGTTTTATACAAGAAGAGGTATATGTAGAACAACCTCCTAGTTTTCAAGACTTTGAACTGCTCAATCATGTTTTAAAACTGAAAAAGACCTTGTATGGCTTAAAACAAGCTCCTAGAGTTTGATATGAAAGGTTGAGCAAGTTTCTTTTAGAAAAAAAGTTCTCTAGAGTAAAGGTTGACACCACTTTTTTCATCATGCATAAAAATATGATATACTACTTGTTCAAATATATGTTGATGATATCATATTTGGTGCTACTAATAACCCTCTTTGTAAAGAATTTGCTAATATTGTGCAAAATGAATTTGAGATGGCAATGATGGGTGAGCTCAACTTGTTCCTTGGACTCAAAATCAAGAAAACTAAGGATGTGACTTTCGTAAGTCAATCAAAATATTGCAAGGAGCTGCTCAAGAAGTTTGAAATGGACAATTTCAAGCATATGGACACTCCTATAGGCACTTCTTGTTATTTGGACAAGAATGAAGATAAATCTGTAGAAATCTCAAAATATAGAGGTATGATCGGCTCACTCCTTTATCTTATAGCAAGTAGGCCAGATATTATGTTTAATATGTGCATGTGTGCTAGATATCAAGCTAATCCTAAAGAATCACACTTGTGTGTTGTAAAACGAATTATGAAATATCTAATAAGCATTTCACAAATGGGTTTGTGGTACACTAAAGGTGCCTCATATAGCCTAATTGGTTATTCCGATTCTGATTTTGCTAGATGCAAATTAGATAGGAAGAGCACTAGTGAGACATGCTACTTGTTTGGAAGCTCACTAGTTTCTTGGCATAACAAGAAACACAATAGTGTGACATTGTTAATAACTGAAGCTGAATATGTTACAACTGGGATTTGTGCTCAAATCCTTTGGATGAAGTAACAACTTCAAGACTATGGTGTTGAGCTAGATCACATCCTTATAAGATGTGATAACACAAGTGCAATCAATTTGTCTAAAAAACTCATTTTGTACTCAAGAACAAAACACATTCAAATTAGGCATCATTTTATTAGAGATCATGTTCAAAAAGGTGATTGCGTACTTGAGTTTGTTGAAACCTGTAACACCCTTGTGGGGATGTCACATTTATGAATGCAATAAAATAAAACCTTATCCAAGTTATAAAATATTTGATACATAATTAATATGAGTTGTAAAATTTTTCTTTTTATGCCTAATAACCTTAAATAAAATAACACAGAACATAAAACAACTATTATCTCACACATAATATACATAAGAGTTTGTCTTAAGTTATACAAATAATTTACAACTACAAAATATTTAAACAAAACAATAAAGAGTTAATATACAGTACAACAACATAAAGTGCCCAAGTGCACATCATAGATTCATAACCCTCCGAAAGATCACTCTTAGATGAAACCTCGGGTGTTAGAAATCCAGGATGTCTCACAGTTCTACGGACAGGAGTCCGTGCTGTTGACACTATGCTGATCTCACTGGGAACACGAAAAAGTCCTCCCAGTGACGCCTCAGATCCAAAGGCATCTCCAGATGTAGATACAAGGTTGTAGTAAAGACAGACTCAACATCAAACTCTCCACTTAGGAACACAGTCAGACGTCCCAAGTAGATCACTGATCCTCGATCCTCTTGTAGTCGCCAGGCCTCTGAACTTCTGTGAAACTCTAGTCTCACAAAACTAAGAAATCCCGGCAATGTTATAATCACAAGATCAGTCCAAAGGATATGGATGATTGGACGGCTCGCACTCGTCAAACTGATCACCCGTCTGCTGTTGCTGCTCCTCAGGGTACAAACAGTCTAGAGGCTGCTCCTCTTCCTCAAACTCTTTATAAACATAAATAATAATACAAAAACAATACATATAGAGAGGTGAGATGACCTACATCATTACCAGCATGGCAATTAAGAAAACGACAAAATAACAATTACCACAGTTTGATATCATATACATACCACAATATCATAAACAATAATACAATTTACACTTCATACATAATATCACATAATAAAATTAAGACATATGTCACAAATGCAAATGCATAAGGACTCATCCCTACTCTATGGAGCTATACACAGATATCAGAGAGAATGACCCGTAAAGATCTATCAGTACCTCAAGCTGTGTAACACCCCAAATTTCCTATCTATTAGACAGTAATTTTGACAGTTAACAGAATTTTACTGTTTAGTGATTTCTGTGTACTGTAAAAATTATTTTGAGTATTTCGTCAGCGTATTTGATCGTTTTGTGTGATTTACTCTGTGTCAGGAAAATTATAATTTTCGGGCCAGGGAAAATCTTACGTAATTTAATTATTACTGTTAAGTTTTAATTATTTTATGTAATCTGATTTGATTTTCATACGTTTTCTAATATTTGTGATTTTTGTAGATGATTATAAATTTTTATATTTCTCTGATTATTTTTAGGCGGTTTGTGGGCCCAGGTGGCCTTACGTGGGTCCAATGGGTCTCGCAAAGTGAAAAATTTTCTACGCATAGAAAAAATTGTACTGTTTAGATGAAGACAGGGGATCTTACTAAACCTGAATCCGGAAACAGTTTTAGAAAATTTCCTGTACTGTGTTTTGTACTGTATTTAATTATCGGGCGATAAAAATACAGTAAATATATTCTTTCGTGGGGTTTTAGCAGATAAAAATAGAAATTATACTGCGAAGTCAACATTAGTGGTTATGACGACTTTATGACGGACTAATAGGAACAAGCTTAATGTTTAAGATTTTGATATCAACCGTCGATTTAATCAACGGTGTAGGATTAGTCTAATAAAGTGGCTATGACCATTTATAACCATTGAATTTGGATTTAATCAATGATGGAGATTTGGTCTTCTAAAATGGCTATGACTAATTATGACCCTTGGATTGAAAGTAAGAAGGAGTAATCTTGACCCTTCATTTTTGGAGATGCATCTAATGACTAGGATTTCAAGAAGGAAAGATCTAATGGCCTATATTAAGTATTCTAATCAAAAGTCTACCTTAATCCTAACCATTGATCTAATCAATGGCTTAAATTGCTCTAAATGGTGGCTAGAAAAGATGACAACTTTATGAATGCATAATGCATGGAGGGGGGACGGTTTTGTGCTTGTTTTAGGAGTTAAAGGAAAGTTTGAAGACCATTATTAGTGGTCTTGGTCTTTATGAATCATTATTGATTCATTTTGCACTCTTAGGAGAATGCATGGAGGGGGGGACAGTTTTGATGCATGCTTAAGAGGATAGAATGGTTTCAAGACCATTATTACTCCATCTTGATTATTATTGATCATTTCCAAAAACCTAAAGCTCTTAGAAAAATTTCTCTTTCTCCTTTAAGCATGGTTTGGCCATGATCACTAAATATACTTTTCATCACTCAAAAATTTTATCCAACCTAGTTTCTTGAATCTTTACCTTATTCTAAGAACATCTCTAGTTATGAGTTTTCACAAAATCATTCATCTTGAGCTTCAAATCCAAGCTTCAAGTTTCTATTATAAAGGGTAAAGTTCTTATCTCTTCACCCAAACTTCAAGTTTTAATTTTCTAAGCCATGTTTGAACTATGGTTTACCTATTTCTATACTTGTTATTGATTTTAACATTTGTTTATGATTTTTAGAGATTTTTCCATGGAGCTCTATGAAATTGGTGGAAGGAAAACTAAGTGTTTTTACTTTATTCTTTAACTTAACCAAGTTTAAGAAGCCTTTCTTTTACAAAAATCAAAAACTTCAACCTTGTTCTTCAAGAGAAACCATTCGGCCATTCACCTAAAATCACCATCCAATCTCTTTTAATTTCATCCAACCATAGATCTTGAATCTACATGATATTCTAAGCAACTTTCATGTTGGAGACTTTCTCTAAATCATTCATCTTCAACCTTGTTCTTCAAGGTAAAGATTGAAGCTTTATTTGTGAAGTTTGTTAATCTTCACTTTTCTTTTGATTTTCAAGGTTCTAACCATGATGCACATTCATGGTTTTCTTATTGAAGCTTTATATACTAATAAACTTGTGTTTTGTTTTGTATTTGAGAAGCCCTTGGTGGTGAAGGACTTGGACAAAGAAACAAAACAAAGAGCTTTTGAGATTTTTCAAGAGGTAATAGGGAGTTCTATCTCATCAACTAAATATAGTGGTGAGAGATGGTCTTATATTTGATGGATGGTGAATCCATGTGAGGATTCATATCTATGGTCATATAATAATTTGTGCGTGTTTATATGCTTTGATTATTTGCCTATGCTTGGTATGATTTGCATGATTTATTGCTTTAATTATGGCATGCTTGTGATATATATGTTGAATATGTATTTGTATGTCATGATTTGATGATGGAAAGGAAATTGATTTTTGGTTCCAAAGACCAAGAGGATTTCGGCCAAGACACCTCAAAATAGGTGTTCACAAATTAATATTTTCATGAATGATAAAATTGGATGATTAGAAAAGCAAGGAAAATAAACAAATGATTTGTTTTTCAAGAAGTATTGTTAGCAGTTTTGAGAAGGATTTTTATTGATTTATTTTGTGTAAAGTTTCTAAGCATTTTACTAAACATGAGAAATGTTGATTTTAAGGATTTGCAAAGAAAGTGAAAATAGATTTACAAAGAAAGTGAAAATGAAAAATGAATAAATGATTTGATTTCAAAGACCAAGTGCTCACGGTTTTTGTAAAGGATTTTTAATGATTTTGTTTGTGTAAAACCATATTGACTTAGAAGGAAAAATGTTTTGATGATTTCAATAGTCATGTCCACGTTTTTGAATGCTTGTAATGCCTTGATTTTATGGAAACAAAATGGAAATATAATTGATTTAGAATAAGGAATTTGGAAAGGGAATCAAAGTGTTTTTTCACTTGAGGAAATGAGATTTTTGTATATGAATGGAAAAAAGAGGTTGAAAGTGTTTGAATCTCAATTTATTCTAAAGAGAATTGATTTTAGAATTTATTTGAGAAAAATAGAGAATATAATAGTGATTTGATATTTTTTAACGTGTAACTCATCCTTTGGGTTTTGGAGAGCGTTAATAATTTTTAAAGTTAGAAACATTGATTTAATTCAATGGAATTGTGAATTTGTGGAATATATTGTGAAAAGGATTTTCTTGGGTAAGAAAATGTGGAAAATAATGTGAGTAGCCATATTATTTTGAGAAAGGTTGAAATGGAATTTTTTAAAGGTTGAGAAATATTTTTTGTAATAGAATTATGGTGAAAAATGATTTACGTAACTTAAAAACGTGATTTTTAAGTTACGTGATTTGAAATACGTTTAAATATTTCTACGCGATTTGAAAAACGTTTAAATATTTTATGTGATTGTGAAAATGGTGGAAAATCGCTATGCGATTTGAGAAACGTGTAAATATTTTTACGTGATTGAGAAAACGTTAAAAAATCAATACGTAATTTGAAAATGCAACAGAAGTGTTGCGGAATTGTGAAAACGTAACAAAAATGTTGCATAATTGTGAAAACACGACGAAAGTGTTTTGTGACCATAAAAACACGATAATATGATTTCGCTGTTGAAAATATAGTATGATTACTGTTGGGCCAGTGTGTGGACCCTGATTATGAGATAATGAAATTAAAACTGAGAATGAGCCAATGTGTGAACCCTGAATATGAAAGTATGAATTTTGCCTATGATTGACATTGGTACATTGAACATGCATTGGAAATGAAGAATTTTGCCTGTGATTGACATTGATGCATTGAACATGTATTGGAAAGATATGCGTTAAGGCATATGATGATTTTGAATTGAACAAAAATTGATAGCTGATGCTATTGGAACCCTTGTGGTTGAAGAGAGAATGTGAATTGATAATGAGGTCTATGATGGATCTTGGGATGCGTCAAGGCGCGGCGGTTGACCAATGGATATCTGTCTGTGGGCTATGGCTGGATCATATGCCACTTGGCGATGCAGTCCGTTGCAACGCATTGACGATACCCGACAAGAAGACGATTCTTTTTTAATTTGGACAATTGTCGTGGGCTAAAAATTTGGGCATTATCGTGGGCTAATCTAGAAGATTGTCTTTGGGCTAAGACCGACAATTAACATATTCTTCTCGAAATTGTGAAAACCTCCATGGAGTAGGACGTTAGTCATGCCTATGCGTACATGCATAACATATGCATCATTATTGAGTATTGGTTATGATAATTGAACTATTGAAATACTTGGATGATGATAATAATGTTGATGACATTATTGTTACTATCGTGTGATTTGAATTGATGAATACTTGGATATTGTTGAGGACGTCATCGTGATTATTGAATGATATTTGAATTGATAAATGATTGGATGATGATAGTTGATTAATGTTGAGTGCATTATTGGAATTACGATATGATATATTTGTGTGGTATGGTGTTTGTATTATCTCTGTGTTACCATGTTGGTATTGGTGTAGGTAATCTCACCTCTTTGTTATATTGTTTGGTTAGGCTTGTGTTGTAAAAATTATATAATAGATGGAACGAGTTATCTTAGACATGACGGGTGGTAAATACTCTGAGATTGGTGACAACATTGAGGAGTAGTCATTCAGGATTCGATAGTGTGCAGTGTGAACAAGGAACAAATGTCTGATGCATCAAGATAGATACAAGAAGAAATAAGTATGTTGAGTTTTTATCGTTAGTGTTTTACCGTGCTAATGAGTAGGACTCGTCATGGGATGTGCTACTGTAAAAAAAAAGAGTCTGTTAGTTTTATATTTCTCTTTAAATTGTTAAATATTAATTGGTGTTAATATTGTATATTAATTAGTTTAAATATATTTTCAGTAATACTTATGGATTTCAGTAAGTTTATGTTTCTGTAACAAGAAATTTTAAAACTCACTTTTTATTACTCAAACCTTTTATGAACATCTTTACAGATTATGAGTTAGGAGTCGGAAATGTGATACCCTGAGGAGGGTGTTATAGGCTGCCCAACCAAACTATTTCACTGTCCAACGTCGTCTAGTAGTACACAGTCCAAAATACGTTGTGCACTACAGGCATTGTACTAAATAGTCCTTACAAGATCTTGATTAAGTATAGTGCGTGTTGAGATCATTAGTGTGTTATTAGTTCGATTCACGACCCGGAAGAACGACCTATGCTTGTCGCGTGTGGAATACTCCGCACACTAATGCCTCCAAGTCCACTCGATGAACCACACTACGCTTATCACACTAACAACACGGTGTAATTCGTCTCGTCAATCAATCGCCAATATCAACCAAATTAGCACAACTCAATGCATGAATAAGAACAATAATTACTAAATTACCCTTATTCTCAAAATATTAGCATATTTACAAAAACACCTTTAGTCTCAAAATTCCAATATATAGTACGTCACCACTTGACAGTATCATATCGCAACATGTCCGAGTTCACCACTTTGGCCTGACAGTAAAACTCACTATTTCAATTAATCGCGTAGAAATTTTATCGTATTTTCACAATCGCGTCGCTTTTACAAACGTTTTTAAATCACGTAAATATATTTTGCTGTTTTTAAAATTGCATAGCGTTTTTAAATCATTTTCTCAATCGCGTAAGATTTTTAAATCATTTTCTTAATCAAAAAGCTTTAAAATCTCTATTTTTAAAACTGCGTAAGTTATTTTTCATACTTTTAAACTACGTAGAATATTTTTTTTATGTTATAAATATATTATTAAATGTTCTTTTTATTTGTCTGTTTTTAATAAATTTTTGACAAAGATTTTGTCTATAAAATTTATTAAAATTTTAGGTTCTACGTTTTTCCTTTAAAAATTCTTTTGTTTAGTTTATCATCACAAAATACACTTTGAAAATTACTATCATACTTTAAAACTAAAAGATAAGTATTTTTCAAGAGTTTGATTTATTTTTCTTCTATACCATATTTCTAATAAAAAAATTAGTTTACTTCTTTAAGTTTAAAAATTCATTGCAAAGGTATTCTTTTTAGGTTGGATATCTAATCTACACTTAAAAATTTAGAAGTCATGTTGGCCGAATTTAGCAAAACCTTGGCATTTGATCTTTGGATTAATTTCCATCTTTAAAATCATTTTTGGAATTCATTAATTTACCTAATTCCATTAATTCCCTTCCTTAGAAAATGATTGAGAACAATTTGGTTCTCTTTTCTATGTTGAAGTCGAAAGCTTCATGGTTGTGTTCTTTGGAACACTCATGCAAACCTTACATATTATTCATATCCTAATTAAGAATCATGCATATATCAACACATGCAATATATTTTAAAGCTTATAGACATGCATACAAACAATATCAAACACAAATAGGAAAGCATTTAAACAATCAAACAAGTGAATCCTTATGGATTCTTCACACACATACAATTTATTTTCTCATCACCACACTTGGTTGATGAGATCAAATCTCCCTCTTACCTTAAAGGAAGATAAAACCTTCTACTCCTTCTCCTAGTTGATTTCGTGGCCCTCCAAGAATCCTAAAAGATCTTAAACAAAAATTTAAAGAGTTATAATTATAGGAGAAAAGCATAAACCATGGATCAATCATGGCTTAGAACCTTAGAAATGAAGTTAGAAATGAAAAATAAGGAGTTTCACCTTGTAAGCTCCAAAGAAATTTTCTAAGCTTAAGATGATGGATTTTAGAAAAACTCTCAACTAGAGATGTTCTTAAAATGGTGTTTAGGTTTGAGAAATGAGGTTGGATGAAATTTTAGATGGTTGGATGGTGGTGTAGGGTGTTTGGCCGAATGGTCTTCAAAAAGGGCAACAATGGTGAGTTCTTGTTCTTGAAGAGAGAGAAGAGAGATTTTGTGATAGCAAAGATGAAGAATGAAGTGAAATGGTCTCCTAAGCTCTACTTGGCCGTGGAGCTCATCCAAGAGGAGGTGGCCTCTTTGTTTGACCTTCCAAGACCACTTAATCACCTTAGATGTGATCAAAGGTGGAGAACAAAACTTTGGCTCCAAGCATGTTTCTCATTAGTCTAGGAAAACATAGTCACTAAGTGACTAAGCTCTTCTTGAAGCTTCTTGAAAGCCCTTGGCCGAATGGCCCTAAGGAGAGCAAACTAAGTTTGTGATCCATTTGGTCTTTTAGTTACATTTAGGTGCATTTGATTAATTCATTTAGTTACTTGCCTAACTATATAGTTACTTAGGTTAATTAGGTTAGTCTTGATATTTTGAAAACAATTCTCTAACTAGAACTTAACTAAATAACTAACTAGGTTACTTTACTTAGTTACTGCATAAGCCTTCTATGTTAACTTAGTTAGGTTTTAAGCTAACTTGATTAAACCTTCTAGTTTGATTCCAACAAGTATGACCACTTTTGTAGACTTGTTTTCTATTGGTCCAAACCTTTCAAGCCTACATCGTTGACTTATTTCTATTGGCTTAGAATTTAGTCTAGCCAGAAACGTTGACTGCTTTACTAAACGTGGGTCCCACAGACTTTTTCGGGTCCATGGTTGTTTTAGAGCAGATTTTTACTGTTTTGGAGACAATAGGTACTGTCAGATAAAATAATATTATAATAACATAAAATTATTTATTGCACAGTTAAATCCTAAAAATTAAAAGATGAACAACCATATCACTCGGAATTGGGTTTAGTAAGATCCCCCAGCTCCGAATAACTAAAACAAGATTTTCCCGGCCTAAAATTATTATTTTCTTGACTCGGAGTAAATCACACAAAACATTCAAATATGAACACGAAATAGTCAAATACATTTTATAACATACAGAAAAATATAAAACAGTACAATTAAGACAAAATTGTCATTTATCCAAAAGTTGGGGTGTTACAAAACCACTAAGCCACTAGCTGACATTTTCACTAAACACCTGTCAAAGGATGCATTCTTTTACATAAGAAGAGAATTAGGCATAATTGATCAATCTTGCATATGAATGATGTAACATCCTTAGAAAACATGTTAGACTTATATATGGCCTCAAAGGTATTGTTATACTTATATAACATATCAGTTAAGTTTTGTGACAAACTGAGTTTATTTAGGCACTTAGTTGTAACCCAGAAGTTAAAAAGTAGCTTAAAATGACTCAAATAGTAGCATAAATTTCTAAGTTGAGGGAAATAAGCCTAGAAAGTTTGTTTCTAAGCTGCAAATAGGTTGACTATGGTGTCATTAAAATTTGAGAACAATCAGAGTTAGTTTGGTATTTTTAGGTATACTTATTGTACGTTTTAATGGCGGATTGACCCCCAGTAGATATAAAAAAGTAGAGAAATGATGAAACAAGATTTTTAATGAATCTTATGATTTATTTCAAACTTATAGGAAGTTAGAATACTGGATTTGGAGGAATTTAAGTATTCATACCAGATCGGGAATTCCAGTACCACTTTAGCGGTTATCTTGTAAGAAGCAAAGCTAAACTTTGTTTCTTATATTGTTTTTCTTTCCATGACAGAGAGCCAAAAATAGAAAAGAGGGAAAGAGGAAGAGAAGAAGCTCAAGGACAAAGGCCAAGCTTCAAGATCTTCATCAAAGCTTGAGGATTGAGAAACCTGCAAAATTCATATTTTTACGATTCATTATTTTGGGTTTTTCATTCTCTTTAATATTTTTAATTGAGTTTGTTCTTGAGTTTTGTTATATTTTTGTTAATTTAAATTATGTTTTAATTATGTGTTTTTATAAGTAATTGCATATGGAGAAGATTGGACGCTTGAACGAGGAAGAAAATCTGAAAAAAGCACTCTGGTTGTCCAACGCCCAAGCGCCCAAAAGCCAGTACTTGAGTGAAAGCATGGCAGAAACAAGGAAATTTTTCTGGCACCCCAGCGCTTAAGCGCCCGCATTCCAGCGCTTAAGCGCCTGTATTCCAACGCTTAAGTGCTGGCTGCGTAATAGAATACATTTTTCTGTTTTAAATTAGATTTTTCAACCCACGCACACATAGAGTGACATACAGAGACAATTTTCAGCAGAGACAAATCCTAGTTTAGGGTGGGAGCATTCAGGAGTGAAGATTAGAGATTTTCTTCTTCCTTTCCACTAGCTTTCTATGGAGTTTGTCATATTCTTCTTTGTTTTATTCTTTTTCCATGTGTAACTAATTTCCCTTTGTTAGGGGGATGATGGATCTTGATACTTGGATGATGTAACTTCTTTTATGAATTTAATTTATGTTTCTATTTCATGATTTACGTGTTTATCTCTATTCTTAATGTTTTCCTAAACCTGATCAATTTGGGAATGATTTTTTAGGTTTATGTATGATTTTGGAAAATTTGCATGGACTTATAACACGTGATAAACACCATAATTTCTACAATCACTAGGAATAGACGTTGTGGGTTATGTGGTCTTTCTTTTAATTCCCTTGTTCTTGATAATCCCTTTCTATTTGGGGTTAGACTAAGTGATTAGTTAATTCCAAATAGCGTAAGAGGATTAATATACCAAGGGATTGTGTGTTGATTAATTTTAGGAATTGACCATAAATCTTTGAAATAGAATATAGTTAAATCAATATTTGAATGTGCATTTAAAAAGTTCAAGTGAAGTTTGAACCCTAACACTTTCCCATCATTGTTTTCAGCTTTTGCTTAATTGTTTCGATTTACTTTGTTTAAATTTAATTGCTGTTCTTTAATTGTTTTATTCTTGCTTTTATCAAATCTCACCTTTTGTGAAGCTTAAATAGTGTTAGTTTAACGAAATTGGTAATTGGCAATATAATCCTCGTGGGACGATACTCTTTTCACTATTTTGTTACTTGTTGCGAGGTGCACTTGTCGATTTACACATCAAGGATCAACATGTCTTCAAGAGGTAGGGGTTCTCTAACCTTCAATCTCATCCTTGCTTCATCTTTTCCATTGAGTGAAGTTAGGTTACCTAGATGGAGAAATTGGGTTTAAGATGCAAGAATCCACTTTCTTTGTTAGTTTTTGCTTCTTTTGATGAAACTGAGTTAGTTTCACTCTATTGGATGCAAATTGGTTGATTTTGTGCTTAAACAAATCAAGAAGTTCCATAAGTTGGAACATAGAACCTAGGTTGTGATTTTGAGCATTAATCCATGTTTAAGTGAATTGATGAGTTGATTTTAGTGTTTAATGATTCTAGCATGATTAGAGACCATGATTAGAGTTAGAAAATACTTAAAATCCATGTTTGGATGATTAGGAATGGATTTAGAGCCAATAGAACAGTGGCTCGATTCTGCATAATTTTTTTGCAGAATTGACCACGCCTAGGTGCAACTTTATCACACCTAGGCTTGGACTGATTAGTTTTTGGTCCAGGTGAGGCAGAGAGCACCATGCTTAGGCATGGTAAAACCAAGCCTAGACGTGAGACAGGACATAAGCCACGCCTAGGCGTGAAAATGTCAAGCCTAGGCGTGAGTTCCATAATTTTTCAAGAATTGTATCCTTGATGTTTTGGACTTCCTTATGTATTGGGATCACTTTTATATGCCTTTATAAGTGTGTTGAGGCATCAATAGGGATGCTTCAAGAGGGAAATCATCACCTATCAAGTATAAGAATGTTAGACCCTTTGTGCATCATATAGTTAGGGATTGCCATTGGTAGGTATCTAAAACCCTAGGCACTTAGTGTTATATCAGATATCACACAAGATGTGATGAGATGGTATAATAGATATGAGTGTACTAGAATGAATTAGTAGCATTCACTATAGTTAGTTGGTAAAGGTATGAGCCTTAGGATATCCAAGAATAATGGATTACTTTGGAAGAGTACCTAGAATATTAAGCAACAAAGTGTGCAAGTACTAACCACTCTTGTATTAGTTTCACTCAAGTGGAGTCAAGTTTGTGTGTTTAGTTCCCAAGTGGGGTTAGTTGTGTACTAAGTTCTCTAGTTAAATGAGATCTCGTGCATTCTTTAATACACAATAGGATGAACTATTACTCAAAAGCTTATCATATTCATTGAGTATAGTAGAAACGTGGTTAGTTCTTCTAATAGTATAGTTGAGTTGAAGTTGCATGTTGGAAGAGAGTTACTTCCTTGAATACTAAGTTAAGTATGGAAGTTCAAGTCGTTAGGTATTCCAAGAGTTAAGTGTTACCTAAAACATGTATTTGGAACCTTGAGCACTCTAGTGTGACACAAGTCACTACAGGTAGTGCAATAGCAAGGAGAGCCGGATACAAATGAGAGAAGTATAGTTTACTTATCTGGATGCAAGAATTACTCACTTGCAGTAGAGTTGAGTTAAGTGTGCAAAGACCAGAGAAGTGCTCATTTGACTCCATAAGTTGGGTTAAAATATTGCATTAGTTAAGATAGACTCTTTCACAAGGATGTGTTGAGTCTATGAGCAAGTTTACAGTTAGTGAGGATTATAGTTTTCCTTTGTCCCAGGTAGGACCAGGATGTGATAAGTTCACTCCCTACCTTAGCAAGAGTTCGTGGAGCCAAAGTTTCCTAGAATGAATAAGTAGAGGTAGGGTTAAATCGTCAGCTTTGCAGTTACAGTCAGTTATATGGGCAATTGTCTATTGCTTTTGATATATGCGATTATATGGGCGGTTACTTATGTTAATGGTATGTAGCATATCAGTTTGGCTATACTATTAGGCATTATGCAATTTTCAGTTATAGTGGAGGCAACTCCTATGATAGTAATTATAGATAACGTTATACTATTGTATAGGCGATCGTATAATGTTGAGTTTAGTTTAATTATGTATGCAGTTTACATAGTAGTATGCCATGAAATATATGTTTATTACTGAGACTTTTATGTTCACACCCCTTTCTATATTTTCATGGAAGAAGTAGGTCAATGATCATCTTAGAGTAAGAAGTTCAAGAAATAGAAGAACTAGGGTAGTATATTTTTACTTGTTTCTTGTTAGATAAATCTTATGTACGTTGTTTATATTTGCTTTGTAGTTATATTCAGAGGCATCTATTACAATAAACCCTTCTGTGGCTAAGGATGTATATATATATATATATAAGTTAAAGTTTTCTGCATTCTCTAAAGGCTTTCTATAATGACTTGTGTGGTCGTTTTAGATATATTAGTAGTTAGTTATGTAGTAAGTGGCATAGCTAGTACTGTTTATCTCTATATATCCAGATATCTATCCTAGAATGTTACAAATGAATACTTATATTTGATGTTCTATTATTGATCTATCCCTCTTGAATTATTACTGACTTGAGCGTCAGAGGTTCCCCTAAATTATTTTTGCAAGTACTCCGCAAGTTTGGTAAGAATCCTCCTTTAAATCTGATGATGAAAATGTACTTAACTAATGCTTTTATGTCCATCTTATTTGAATAAGAAGATTCTTATTTGAATAACATTCTTCAATAGCCCCCATCTCTGTTATAAATGTATGCCTTATTCGAATAAGGCCTTCCTTATTTGAATAACGTTATACTGAAGGTCTTCAAAATTCGGATCTTTCATGCGTTATTCAAATAACCATCTAGTTATTCGAATAAAGATTGACAGAAAGCCAAGTACGAACTCATGGTTATTCGAATAACGTATGTTATTCGAATAACAGTTGGCAAAATGTCATGACCTTTGAGCTATTATGCTATTATTCGAATAACACAAACTGTTATTCGAATAATGTTTGGTAGAAAGGCCAAAACGGTTGATCTACCATCTTGTTATTCGAACAACACCATCGTTATTCGAATAACACGTGGGTTATAAAAAGAAATCGTGCATTTTCTGTCTCATTTCTCACTTTTCTTTCTTCTTCCTCTGATTTCCTCTCTACGAGCCACCTGCTACCACCCTCACCCATCATTTAAAAATTACTTTCATCACCATTATTCTCTCCATCTCTCTCCCTAAACTACTCTCCACCATCCCAAACACCATACCCATACCCCAAAAAAAATCTGAAATGGCTTTCTCATCCAAACGCCCATGTACGAAGACCACTCCAACTAACAACCCCGTTGATCTTCGTCGTCTTTCATCAAATAAAGATGACTTGAAATGTTTTAGGGAGCATTTCTAGAATAGGAATCTAGTGCAACCTAAGTATATGGATCAGAAGTTCTTCGAAGATGATGGCGGGTTTGAGTTTTTGGACTTCCTGGACCACTAAGGCGTCATCAAGCTGTGCAACTACAAAGACACCATCTTCTCAGACCTGGTGAAGATGTTTTATTACAACTTAAGGTTAGATGGTCCAAACATCATTTCTGAAGTTAAGGACCAATAGATTGTGTCACACTGACTGATTGGATAAAGCACTTCAACCTAAGCAACAGGAACGACCATTGAGGAAGACAACAGGCCATACGTGCAAGAGTATGTCAAGGAGGATGTTATGCCACTCATGGTGAAGCTTAGAATGAAGTGGCCTAAGGTTGAGTTAAAGAGTGGGATGTTGAATAGTCAAGATAGGTTACTCCACTATGCCTATGCCCACATTCTTGCCCTTTATGGTGGCAACTATGCTTACCTAACGGAGGATGATATTTTTATGGTCTGGGTGCTGAGGAAAAATTGGAAGGTCAATTGGTCCAATTTCATTGGGAAGCACATGATGAAGGCCAATAGTCAAGAGAACTCAAACTTGCCTTGTGACCAGTCAAGCTCACGCACTTCAACATCTTCGGAGAGTACACTATAAAGAAAATAAAGATGGTTCCAGATAACATTGGAGGATGGGTGTAACCCGATGAGTTGGAAGAAGCTAAAGCTGGTGAACAAGTTGACATTGCTCTTACTGAAGTTGCTGGGGAAGAAGCTCCTGCTGAAGTTACTAGTGAAGAAGTTCTTGCTCCAGTCACCTTGGAGCAAATTATGACCACCTTGATTGACAACCACACCTACATGGAGAACACCTACTCTATTCTGTTGGATAGAATAGAAGGTGTTGAACGTGCAGTGGTTGAATTGCGAGCACAACAACTTGATCACGCACCTCATTCCCCTCCTCCTCCACCGGACGCTTACTTCTAGGATCCTTAGTTCTTAGGATCATTGGTTCCTTGTTTTTCAGTAATATTGTATTTGGCAACTTCTTTGATATATAATTGATTATGTAATTGGCCAAACTTTGTTTTAATTAAATGACAATTGTTTTTAATTGCAAATTCTAGCTTTTTATCTTGATATATATCTTTGCTAAATTGGTAAACTTCAAATGAATATATCATGTGTACTAAAAACTATTTTGTTTGTACTTCTCATGCCCCATCTTTTTTATCATGCCAAAAGGGAGTGATAAAAGAAGTCAATAACATCTTAAGAAAAGATAGGAACATGTGAACCAGATCTTGAGATTCCAAAAGAAAGGGGGAGCTACGCAAAAACTCTGATATAAAATCATCTCTTTATAAATAGAGAAGGAGTAAGCTTCGAATACCTTTTTCAATTTAATTGAACTAACACTTTTCTTAATAGTTGTTTGTCATCATCAAAAAGGGAAAGAATGTGATTGGCCATTGACTCATTAAGAAACTTTGTTTTCATTATAACAAACATGATGGTGCAAGATCAAGTCCAAGACCTTCAAGACTAGTTATAGGACTTAGATCATTATGTAAAATGTATAAAAAGTTCATACTAATGCTCCATAAATAATCTTTTCAAAGAACTAAAAAAACACGTTTCCAAGGCTTCAAAATGTTTTTTGGTTTTTCAAAGAAACAAACACAAAGTGCCTAAAAGCTTACTGCATCATTTGAGATTAATTGGTAATGTTTAGAAGCTATGAGAAATGATTTTCTAATGGCTTATTCGAATAACAAGTTCTGTCATTCGAATAACCAACGTCAAAGAAGTCAAGAATCTCATCTGGTTGAGCTTTATTTGAATAATGCCATGTGTTATTCGAATAACAATTCAAAATTATCAGAGCGCGTAAGCTATTATTCGAATAACATATATGGTTATTCGAATAACACGTTTTGCATAAACAAATTCTTGAATATATTATTCAAATAACAAGATTGTTATTCGAATAACAAGTTTTTCCAGAAACCAGTTTTTAAAGTGGTTATTCGAATAACATGTGTTATTCGGACAACACGTTACAAAGGCAAAATTAGCTCTGTGCTATTTAAAGCCTTATTCGAATAACAAAGTTGTTATTCGAATAAGAGCTCATTCCAGAAAAAGAAATAACGGATAGTTTACTACCATTAATGCTCCTAACCACCTCTCCAACGACTCTTTTCATTAATGGGCTATAAATATAAGTTGTTAGGCATTTATGAAGGTTGGTCAATCAATCTGAAAAACTGTGTTGAGCATTAATACGAGTTTCTCTATCATTTTCAAACAATCCTTTGTTCAAGCATTTAAAGTGTGAATCCTTGATACCCATAAGCTTCAATTTATATTATCTACTCTTTGAGAGAGTTTCTATTCATACAAACCTTGTTGAATATATAAAAGAAAGGGTGAGGCATCCCTTACAGTGAGGTATCCCTTGAAAGAAGAGGCTCAAGCAAAAAGGGTAAGGTATCTTAAGCTGTGTTGAGTGCTCCAACATGTAAAGTTTGTCAAGCACCTGTTTAAAGCTTGAAGATATAGTGGAAAATCTCAGGTGTTTACTTGAGGACTAGACGTAGGCTATAAGTGGATTGGTGGCTGAACTAGGATAAATCTTATGTTTGATTCTCAAAACTCTACCATTTAATATTATGCACATGTTTATTGGTATTGTAACACCCACCGTAGGGTGCCACATTTAAACATTATTATTATCGAATTACCCCCAAGTTCATAAATTGTGATGTTATAATAAAAATACGAGTTATAAAATTTCTTAATATCAATAAGATAAACTTAGCGAAAAATAAAAATATTACAACATCATCACAAATAATTTACATCATATATACACAAGTCTTTGTACTATCATACTTAAATATTTACAGACCAGGTTCTCAAAGTATTTGAACATTATTCAAACTAACATATTGCCTAAGCATTACTAAGCAGCAGAACCCTCAGACGGGTCCTCCTCAGATTCCTCAGTAGGTAGGAATTTGGCTTGATGCAATGTCCTATGAACAGGTGTCCGTGCAGATGACACAATACTAATTTCCGTTAGGACGTGAAACCTACTGCCCTAATACCGTCTAATTTCCGTTGGGACGTGAAACCTATCGCCCCAATGCACCATTCTCAGTTCAAATTCATAATTCATATTCAGGGTCCATACACTGACCCATTTTCAGTTCAAATTCATAATCTTATAATTTCTCATACAGTGTCCATACACTATGGTCCAACAGTAATCCTACTGTATATTCAATCGCAAAATCATATTATCGCGTTTTCATAGTCACGCAACACTTTTGTCACGCATTCACAATCGAACAACATTTTTGTCGCGTTTTCAAAATCACGTAGTGATTTTCCATCGTTTTCTCAATCACGTAAAATTATGTCATTATTTTTCAATCGCATTAGCGATTTTTTCACAATATCTCAATCGCGTAAAAATATTTAAATGCTTTCCAAATCGCGTAAAAATATTTAAATATTTTTCAAATCGCGTAGCTTAAAAATCACGTTTTTAAGTTACGTAACACATTTTTCACCATTTTACAACCACGTAAAATATTCCTCACTATTTCAAACATCATTTTGGACTTTCCAAAAAAAAAATCAATGTCATTTCCAACATCATTTTCTACATTTTCTCCTTTAAGAAAACCTTTCCACAATTTATTCCATAAATTCACCGTTTCATTGAATTAAATCAATGCTTCCAACTTAAAATTTCCTAACGCGCTCCAAAACCCAAAGGATGAGTTATACGTTAGTAAATTTTTAAGTCACCAACGTATTCTTTATAATTCTCAATCAATTCTAAAAATCAATCCTCTTTAAAATAAATTGAGGTTCAAACACTTCCAATCTCTCTTTTCCATTCATATACAAAAATTTCATTTTTCAAGTGACAAAACACTTTGTTTCTATTTCTTTAATCCTTGTACTAGATCAATTCTATTTACACTTTGAAATCACTTTGTTTCATAAAACCAAGGCATTACAAGCCTTCAAAACCGTGGTACATGGCCATTGAAACCATCAAATATTTTTTCTTCTAAATCAACTAAGTTCCATTCATGTTTTTACACAAACAAAACCGTTAAAATTACTCCAAAAACCGTGAGACACTTGTTCTCTAAAACCAAAACATTTGGTCATTTTCCTTGTTTTTCTAAACATCAAATTTTATCATTCATGAAAATATTAATTTGTGAACACCTGTTTTGAGGTGTTGAAGCCGAAATCCTCATGGTCATTGGAACCAAAATTCCTTTTCCTTTCCAACAGTTTTTATGGCATACATAACATATAATCAACATATTATATTTCAAGCATACCATAAAAGCAATAAAAATCATACTAATCATGCAAGCACAAATAAATCATGTAAAGCACATAAATCACATAAACACCTACAAATAATTACACAATCATGGATATAAATCCTCACATGGATTCATCATCCACCAAATACAATTTCATCTCTCATCACCATACTTGGTTGGTGAGATGGATCTCCCTCTTACCTCTTGAAGAACCTCAAAAGCTCTTTGCTTTGCTCCTTGAGTAAGTGATTCACTACCAAAAGCTTCTTAAAAACAAAATAAAACACAAGTTTATTAGCATATCAAGCTTGAACAAGGAGAACCATGGATCAAACATGGCTTAGATCATGAAAAAGAGATAAGAAGTGAAGTTTCCTTACACTTCACCTTAAAAACCCTAGAACTTTGCTCTTGAAGAAAGTCCTTGAAGATGATGGATTCAGAACTTGGTGTAAACTACAAAGGTTCTTGGATTGAGGTATAGATTCAAGAAGTAAGGTTGTTTGAAATTTTTGAGTGATGAAAGGTGGTCTTGGGTGGCTTGACCGAAACTAGCATGAAGAGAAATGGAGAGAAAAGTTTGAAGAGCTTAAGCTTTTGGAATGATCAAGAATGATCAATAATGCTCTTCAAACCTTGCTATAGCCTTAAGGCCATCACAAAACCGTCCCCTCCCTCTTTTTGCACTCTCAAAGAGTGATCAATTTCACTAGCCACCATTTTAAGCATTCTTAGCCATTGATTAGATCGATGGTTAATATTAATATAGATTCTAATTATAGCCTCCAGATTAGAAGACTTAATCTAGGCCATTAGATCTTTCTCCTTAAAATCCTAGCCATTAAATGTATCTCCAAAATGAAGGGTCAAGATCACCTCTTCATACTTTACATCCAATGGTCATAAATGGTCCTAGCCATTTTATAAGACCAAATCTCCGCCGTTGATTAAATCAATGGTGGATATCCAAAGCCTTCAACATTAAGCTTGCTTCCTATTGGTCCGTCATAAAGCTGTCATAACCACTAATGTTGACTAAGCAGTATAATATTTATTTTTATCTGCTATTACCCTTCGAACAATATTTTTATTGTATTTTTATTGCCCGATAATTAAATACAGTACAAAACGCAGTAAAAGAAAATTTTAAAAATTGTTTTTGGTTTCGGGTTTAGTAAGATCTCCCATCCCTGTCTCAATAGTACAAAATTTTTTGGCTGTAGAAAAATTTTCACTTTTATGGACCCACTGGGCCCACATACAGCCCCCCTGGGATCACAAACGGCCTATGGATAATATTAAAATAATCAGAGAAATATAAAAATTTTATAATCATCCACAAAATCATAAAAATTATAAAACTTACGAAAATCAAATCAGATTATGTAAAATAATTAAGACTTAACAGTAATAATTAATTTACGTAAGATTTTTCTCGGCCCAAAAATTATTATTTTCCTGACACGGAGTAAATCACACAAAATGATCAAATGTATTGACGGAATACTCAATAATTTTACAGTACACAGAAATCACCAAACAATAGAATTCTGTTAACTGTCAAAATTACTGTCAAACAGTTAGGAAATTTGGGGTGTTACAGGTATTGCTTGAATACTTTATTGATTGGTTGTGATATTTGTGAGTGAAAACTTTTTATCTTCTCTATCCATTCATCTCAATCATTCAATAGCTTTAATGAAAATTGATAATCAAGTATTTTTTAAGAGATTTGCGAAAATAGTTTATAAATTCAATTTACCCCCTCTTGAGTATTGAGGCCACTTGATAACAAAAGTAGCATAACTAATATTGTTTATCCAGGTATATGTCAGATATATTAGGGTATCAGTATTAGGATGTTTCACTATCTCTATGGATCAACCTCATTGCATAAGGGTTCCATCTCTATGGTTCAACCTTATTTCATAAAGGTTTCATCTCTATGGATTAACCTCATTGTATAAGGGTTCCATCTTTATGGAACAACCTCATTGTATAAGGGTTCCATCCCTATTGACTATAGATCAACCTCATTGCATAAGGGTTCCATATCTATGGATCAACTTCATTACATAAGGGTTCCATATCTTGTTATGGTTCAAATTTGATAAACAAAGGAACCACTCTTTCTAAACACTCCACTTAATCTCAACTTAATTAGAGAATAAAGTATTTGCACTATGGTTCAACTTCATAAATAAAATATCCAACTTTTACTATGGTTCAGCTCTATAAACAAAGGAACCAACTCTTGCTAAACACTCCACTCAATCCCAACTTAATGAGAAAACAGAGTATTTGTTAGAAAACTTGTATATTTAGCTCAACTTTAACTATTAAAGTAGCTACTAGTGTTCATAGGGCTTAAACTTTCCCCAAAACACCTCAAATCTTGCCTAATGTAACACCCCGAATTTTATTTTTTCTAAATAAATATGAATTTTATAATTTTTGTGAATTTTGAGAATTTTTGTGGAATTTTCTGAATTTTTTAGAGCCGAAAAATTTTGTACTATTGATGCGGGTCTGAGGGAGCTTACTAAACCCGAAACTGGAAACAGTTTTCAAAATTTTCTTTTACAGTAATTTTGTTCTGTTTTATTATCAATTGAGTGAAACTATTATCCATTGGACAATATACATTATTTTTTAACCAATAGCTATTATCCATTGGGTAATAACTACTAGAAAAATATCGTAATGGCTAGTCAAACTTGATGGTTATGACATCTTTATGATGAACTAATTAGAAACTAGTCACCTTAAAATGAACCAATGAAAATTAGTCAATAATAGTGGCTTTGATTTTTTTGTGATGCACCATTGGATGAAAAACTTGGAGGGAGAAACTTTGACCACTTATTTCCATGAGTTCCACGGCCAAGGCATGAATGAGGGAGTTCAAAGACTTGGTTTCATTTTTTTTAGTTTCATTTTTATCTCCTATAGTACATATCTATGCCTCCAAAAATATCTTTATAGTAAGATATCTACACACAAATATCTCACTCCTCTCTCCTAGAACACTTCACGGCAAAGGGGTAAAAGGAGGGCTCAATAGATTTCATTTCATTTCTATCTTCACTTTTATCTTTTCAAACAAAGAAAATTACACAAAGTTCTCTCATTTTCTCTTCTCCATAGCCACGGTCAAACCACCCAATACCACCCTCCACTCTTTAATAATTCCAACCAACTTCACTTCTTGAATTCTTATACTATCTTAAGACACTTTGTAGTTGTAACCAACATCTAGTTCCATCATCTTCTATCTTTTCTTCAAGCTTAAAATTTGAAGGTTTTTGAGGTGAAGTCTTTGATCTTCATTTTTAATCTTGTTTCAAAGTTCTAACCATGACTTTGGAGCCATGGTTATCTTAGTTTAAAGTATTAGATGTTAATATTGTATGTTTTCTTTGTTTTTAAGTTTAAGTTGGTGGTGAAAGCTTGGATCAAGAAGCCAACCAAGGAGCTTTGGACATCATCCAAGATAAGAGGGAGATTTAACCTCATCAACCACTCATGGTGGTGAGGAACAAATTGTGTGTGTGAATAATCCATGTGAGGGTTGTTCACTTGTTTGTATAAATTTAGTGCTTTGTGTTTATTTACTTTATATGCTTTTACTGCTTTGATATTATACATGAACTTGTTAGAATAGATTATTGATGATTGATGTATGTTATAGGATGAGAATCATGTTGGAATAGAAACAATTTTTGGTCTCCAATGGACCATGAGGCTCACGGTCTCCATACCCCAAAATGGGTATACCAAGTTAAAATTATTTTATGAATAATGAAGTTAGATGACCATGAGGCTTGATTAGGATAATCTAGTGCAAAAATGATTTATTAATGGTAAACCTAGTTGATTAGGTGAAATGAAATAAATGAAAGATTTATAAAATGGAAACAAGAAATAAATAAATTTTATTATTTCACAAATGATGATTTTCGGCAATAATGTTATAAATTAGGGTTTTAAAGTGAAGTGGTAGTTTGAGGTATTTTGTTAAAAAGGATTGTTAGTAAAATAAATGTAAAAGATTTTATTAAATTATAATAATACAGATTTTGAGAGAAACATTAGAAAATATTATTAGATGTGTTTTATTGAGAAAAATGAGAATTTGAAGTCCAACTTATATTTTAACCTTATAAAGTTTCAAAATTTAATTTAAAACGTTAAGAAATATTTTATATAGTGAAAAATAGTGGAAAAACCTTACGCGTTTCAAAAACATGGATTTTTGAGCTATGCAATTTCAAAAACATATAAACATTTTTACGCGATTGAAAAAATGATGAAAAATATTTACGCAACTTGAAAACACAACAAAAATGTTGCACGATTGTGAAAATGCGATAAAAGTGTTACGCGATTGAGAAACAGTAGGATTATTGTCAGGCCAACGTATTGGACCTATAAATATAAAGTTGTGACTTTGACCTGTAATTGGTTTGTTTATGCATTGATCATGCACTGTGAAAGTCTGGTGGACTATGTTAAGGCTGGTAGCCTAAGAGTTGAATCACACCTTAGTACGGGTGCGATAGGCATAGTGTAGGTCACTTGTTGAACTTGGGGCCCTCGGGGTGCGAGTTTTTTATAATGGACAATTGGTAGTCCCACTGTGCCATGGATCAGACTAATGCAACGCACCGACGATCCTGACCAAGACACTATTCTTAATCAAAATTTGGCGTAGACTGTCTTGTATAATACTTGATGTACGCATTGATAAAAATTATAGCACTTGGTCTGAGGCAGCCAAGATACAGAGAGATCTTCTAGATCATTCTCTCCGACTTGTGTTTAGCTCCATGGAGTAGGAAACTGGGTAAGTATACATGTGCATAGTCTGTCTACATATCGTTGTGATATTTTATTTGTTAATATTAATTGATACTTAATGTCATGACTATATTCATTGTTTGCTATATCTGTATGACATTACTGTCATTTCTGTTTCTCTACTGCTATGTTGGTAATGGTATAGGTGATCTCACCTCTTCATGTTATGTTGTATATTCATATTAAATAAAGACGGTGTAGAAGACGAGTCAGGATCACCCGGATTCTGTTTGGGATAGTTTATCTGTAATATCTTATGGCGTATCGACGAGGCATCATCGAGTTTATGCGTGTACAATTCCATGAGGGTATTGATGCTTGGACTATAGACTTAGAGAAGGATCATGTTATTGATCTTGGGGAGCTGTGTAACACCCCTTTGGAGGATGTCACACATAAAAGAAAATAAAAGAAATAGAAATAAAATCTACCCAAGTTGTGAAACATTTGTTAAATATTATTACGGGTTGTAAAATAATTCTTGATGAAGAGAAATATGATATAAAAAGATAATGCGGAAAATACGAAAAAAAAAAAAAACAGATTTTATTTATTTATTTAATTTTATAGTTATTCGTAAACACAAAATTTGCTAATCATCACTAATAATATACATATGATTAAGTTATAAATTATTTATAAATAATTTACAACAAAGACTACAAATATTTAAACAAAAACAACAAGGAAAGCAATAAAAGAGTTAATATATATTATGTATGGTCAAATACTCTCACGCGCCTAAAAACATCATGGTTATCTAATCCTACGATGGATCACTCTAAGCATGAAAATGATCATCGGGAGATAGATATCTCGGATGTCTCGACACTAAGGCGATAACGGGATCGCGCGGTCGATCACGATGCTTATCTCACTAGGCTCAGGGTTTTCAGCACCCCGGTGCCTAATGGATAATGGTAACTCTAAATGCGAGAAAAAGTGTTGTGGTCATGATGGGCTCTCCATCAAAACGTTGACGTAGAATCACGGTCACACGTCTGCGTATCAATCACGCAGATTCACGATCGCCTCGTAGATGCCAAGCTAGCGAACTCCCATGAAATACTAGCTCTACGAACCCCAAAAATCCTAATTATTGTGCCATCCTCACAATCAATCCATAGGATATGGATGATCGGATGGTTCTTGATCGTCAAGCGATCGTCTAAGCTTATGCCGATCTTCCTCCTCCTCGAGGTACAAGATCTCAAGGGCTGATCCTCTTCGCCTAAAGTCTTTCTGCGTAAAATAAATAAACAGAAAATACATATAACAAAGAGGTAAGACAACATAAAATCATCACAACATGGCCAATAATAAGAAGACGACAATCAACATATATACGGTTCATGCAATACGAAAAAGCTTTAACAATTATAATAACAGATTGAAGTAAAATTTAGATATCATAACAATATATCACATGAGATAAAATATCACGAGATAAAATAAGAAAGATAAGAATAAACATATAAGATATAAAAAAGAAAAACCAAATATAGAAGCAAAGTAACAGATAAAATAAACAAATAAAATACGAGATAAACAGTTAAAATAGAAATAAATAGATAAGATGAAAATAAATAAACATAGAGATAAATAAATAATATGACAAAACCCTACTCCATGGAGCTAAAGAAAACACAAGTATCGAGAGCGGAATGACTCGTAAAATCTATTAGTACCACACGCTGCTCAACCAATTAATCAAATATTGCGCGGTCGCGCGTTGCGTCTATAGCCCCACGACACAGGAATCCATCATCCAAGCGTGGTGTAGTTCACGGTCTCACGTTTGGCACTCAAGAAGCAAATGTACTACTAGATTTCACAAATCTCGATTAAATATAGTGCGTGTCGAAAATACAAAAAGTAGTGTTATTATCGGTTTACTAACTCCCCGGTAGCTACCAACTCGTCCACATGTGGGATCCCGTACACTAAAGTCTCCAAGTTCATTAGAACAATGAACCACGCTACGTTTATCGCATCGACAACACGATGTGATTCGTCTATCGTCAACCAATCCACCAAAAACTTCGGCACACATAAATAGAAAGCGTTCATGCGGGTTCACATTTTCCCAATGACAGATAAACTCTCAAAAAAGATTTCATGACAAAGTTTCTCAAAAAAGTTTAAAACCATGCTCAAACGGGTTCACATTTTCCGACATGAATGAAAGATCCTCAAAATAATGTATGGGTTCACATTTTCCCGACAATTTGAAAGATTCTCAAAAATAATCATGCGGGTTCACATTTTCCCGACAGCATAAAATAAATATAGTAACGATCAATCAGCGTAGAAATTTTATCGCGTTTTCATAATTCCATCATTTTTACAAACGTTTAAAAATCGGGTAAAAGATTTTTTAAAAGGATAATTTTTAATACGTTTTACTCAATCGCGTAGGATTTTCAAATCATTTTCTTATTGAATGCCTTTAAAATTACTTGTTTAAACAAAAGAAAAAGACTTAGACATTTAAACTACGTAGAATAATTTTTCATACCGCATCTTGTCTTTTGGATATTTTTGCTATCTTATTGGTTCATTTTTACTAAAAATTGACAGTATTTTATTTAGAATATCATAATAATGGTTTACTAAATTTTTCCATAAAATTTCCATTTACTTAATTTTTTAACCATATCATTTAATTCTCTTTGAAATCTCTAACACTCTTTAAAAAACCTAAAGTGTCCATCCTATATGTTAGAAAATTTCTCAACATTACTGTATTTCCTTCCTAATGATAAAATCATTAGTTTTAATTCTTTAAACTTAATTCTAATCCATTTGTTTCTTCAAAAATCATTATAGAAAATTTCTTTTTAACTTATATTGTCTCTTTTTGATTGAAAAAGGTTTTTAGAAATCATGATTACCTATATTGGCATGTTGGCCAAATTTCATAAAACTTTTGCATTTGATTTCTAAATTGTTTTTCACCTTCCAAATCATATCAAATATATTATATTATCTAAGTTCACTAAATCATATTAGAAATAATTGATAGGAATCAAATTAATCTTTTAGGCATGTTGGCCCGGAATAAAAATACTAAATCTTTACCATTTGATTTCTAAGTTCATTTTCTTTGATCAAATCAATTTGAAACCTTCTTGATTCTCCTAGGTAAATTAAGTTACACTTTAGGAAAAATCAAGAAACATTTTGGTCCTCCACATTTGTCATTGCCGTGAGCTATTGGATTGTGCTTTCTTTGGAACACTCATGCAAATTTAAACATGTTATTACATCCTATACCTTATCATACAATTCTAACACATGCATTATATTTTAACACATGCAATATATTTTCTAACACATATAACCTAAATTAAAGCTTGTAGACATGCACCTAAAAACTAATAGACATGCAAAATTATTACAATCATCAAACAAGAAAGCTACTAACAATTACCACATAAACTACTAGCAAACATAAAAATTAACACATACACACCAAACAAAGACAACACCACCGAATCCTTATGGATTCTTCAAACATTACAAATCATTCCATCTTCTTTTGAGGGATGATAAGAATTGTCTTCCTCTTACCTTAAATGAAGACAAAAGGTTTGCTTTCACACCTCCTAGGGTTCGGTTTTCACCTTCAAAAATACCTAGAAATCTCAAACAAAATTTACATGTTACTAACCATGAAAAAGAAGCTAAACCATGGTGAAATCATGGCTTAGAACTTTGAAAAAGAAGAGAGGAAAGAAAAGCATGAAATTTCACCTTCTAGGTAAAACTTTAAAGGTTGGTTTCCAAGCCCTAAATGGAAAATTTTGAAGAAACTCCCAACTAGAAAGGTTCTTAGAATAGTGTTTAGGTTAAGAAAACTTGGTTAGAAAAATTTTTGGATGGTTGGATGGTGTAGTATTGGTCTTGGCGAATGGTAGGAGAAAAAGAACAACAATGGTATTTAGGGTTCTTGAAGAGAGAGAAGAGAGAAAAGTGATGAAGATGAAGTGTTATTTTGGCCTTCCTTCTCCTAATGGCCGTAGCCTTCAAGTGGTCAAGGATGTGCATGGATTTGGCTTCATCAAGCCATTGAATGCATCAAAGGCTAGGATTAAATCTTGCTTAACAAGCTTGATTGCTATTGGTTGGTTCATAGAAGTTTCAACTTCCAATTGTTCTTCCATTAAATCTCATGTGACTCACATCTTTGAGTCACACATATACAACTCATCAAAAAATTCATTTAATTAGCCACTGTTACGGAAAGTTCTACTGCATAACGGTGATTAATTAAGCTACCGATCTAACTTGATTACTTAGATGCTAAGCTTGTGGGTCATAGCAAAATAACCGGGTCATTAATCATTACTAAATTATCTTGACTAATAAAATAATATTATAATAATATAAAATTATTTTATTTGTGATTAAATCCTAAAAATTAAAAGATTATTTTTAGATACTCATTGAGAATCGGGTTAAGTAAGATCCCCCAATTCTAAATAATAAAATAAGATTTTCCCAAGAAGCTGGAAAATATTATTTTCTTGACTTCTCGAACAAATCACAAAAAAGTCCATATAAAATCACAGAGAAGTATTATCGGACATTAAATCAAGTAGAAAACAATTAAAAACAAAGAAAAAATAAAAAAAGACGTTCGGGACGTAATGAGTCATTTTCTCATTTTTCCCACAACGTAGCTAATCGTCCAAAACGTTCAAATAAAATATCCAAAGCGTATATCATTTGAGAAAAATTAAAACAATAGCTCGAGAAAAATTTTTATTTTACCGTCTCAAAGCAAATTACGTAAAACGATTAAATAAAATTTGAGCCTGTATTATCGTAATTGTTTTCATACGAGAAATCGAGAAAATAATAAAATAGGGACACAACGGTCATTCACACAAAAGCATGAAAAACAGCAAACAGTACATTCAGAATATTTTCTAAAAATTGGGGCGTTACAAGCTGACCTTAACCTTTAGTGGGTCCCGTAATGGGAACCCTATTTTGTCTACTACTGTCTCGTTACATTTAGAATTTTCGATGCCTATGAGAGATTTGTGGGGTATTCTTTCTTACACCCCTAGAGAGAATTCTATGGTGTCGTCTGCGCGTACACCTGTTTCTAGGTTTGCGCAGAACCCGGGGCCTTTGTCTTCGGAGGAGATTGAGGAAGATCCTTCTGAGGATCTTTATCACTAGAAGTTATAACTTTGGTTAGTTTAATGTTTTGAAGTAACAATTGTACATATTTACTTTTTGAAGTACAATCTTATGCATGTAAATTGTGAACCGAGTTTATATTTATGTATATTATGAGTGAGTGTCATTTAGTTTGTATTGTATGATTTTATTTATTTATTTAATTTTATATTATTCGCAAACAAAATTTTACAATCAGTATCATTACAAGATTAATTATTTTACAACTTGTATATAAATAAAAATAAATTATTTATAACTTGGGTATGTTTTGATAATAATTAGTCTTAAATGTGATACCCTACGGTGGGTGTTACACCTAAAAAGGCTTATTTTCAAGATTGCACTAAATGTGCATCATAACTTCAAATATTATGAAATTTTATGGTCAAATATCCTTTTCTCATATCTTTCAAATGCCACAAACCTCACTTCATTTGGCTAAGTGTAGCCAAAGTTATGTGATGTTATGCAGAAGCTAAAACAGAGCACTCACTATTTTACTAGAATCTAACTTGACTTTAAACTGAAACTGGGAACAAACTAAGAGTGATAAAATTATGAAATTTTACAAGCGAAAATCCTTACATGTTAGCTTTAAAATGCCTTTGGTCTCATATAAATACGATGTTGGAGCAAGAAATTATGCAATCTGGTTTACTGGTTGCAGACTGCCTTTGTTGCAAAATCTGCCTTGGATTCAAATAGAAATTGGTGCTAATTGGGTTGGTCTAAAAATATGAAATTTTTATTACATGAAGCCTTATGTCTTAGATTTCAAATGCAACAAGAATCAGGTCAATCTGATGTTCGTAGCTCAATCTATGCAGCAAACATCACAGGATGCTCACTGGATTCTATTGAATTCTGCAAAATTCGAGAATTGTCCCATTGGTACAATACTCACTTCCAATCATTCAAGATCAATTTCTAAGTGATTTCTAACACCAGTTACAGTCCCTAATCATATTGTAACTCTCAAACAACCTATTGAGTCGCTTAGGTATGCAATTAGATCAAGAATCACACTAACTCAAACTCATTTGTTCCTCATCTATGAACCAAAACGATTTGTCTAAGCTACATATGGCCATCTTGTACTCACTAGGCTGAAAATGATTGAACTCAACCAAAGAATGCAAGAACCAAACCAAGAACATGGATTTGGCACTTTAAATCTATTTTTTTATTCATGAACCCTAAGTTCATTCAAGATGAACCAAAAGGAAAAAGATGAATAGAAACTTCCCTACAAGCTAGAAAATACTTAAACTCAATTCTTGAAACCAAGAATCAAGCAAGGAAAATAGATTTGCTTCTCAAATTCATTTCTCTTTTATCATACAACCTAGTTTTTACACAAGATGAAACAAAAGGAAAAGATGAGAAAGAAGCTCTTCTACCTCTTGTGGTGCGGTTGATCTTCAAGCTTTGGAGTGCTCTTGATCTTCCCTTCTTCCCTTCCTCTTTTTCTCCTCTGTTTCCCTCTTCCTCTTCTTTATTTTCTTTTCTTTGTTTCTGCTAGTTGGCTTCGTGAGAAAGGAGAGGAAATGAGGATAAAAGCCAAACTTAGAAACTTAAGTTTCTATACTAAAACTTATATCTGCTAAGGACACTTGAATTATGCCAAATCAAGTTTCATAACTTCCAACAACTTTAGAATAAATCCTAGGATTCATCTAAATTATTAGTTCACCATTTTTCTAATTTTTCATATCTGCTACTAGTTAATCCGATATTAAAGCACACTGTCAGTATGCTTAAAAATATCAAACTAACTCTGATTATTCTAAAAATTTAACTACATCTTACTTGGCTCATTTGTGACCTAGAAACAAATTATCTATACCTGTTTCCCTCAACTAAGCCTTTAAAGCCATTTTCTGGGTTATTTTAGGTTACTTTTCACCTTCTGTGTTGCAGCAAAGTACCTAAACTAACTCAGTTTGTTACAAAATTGAACTGACATGTTAAGCAAATATTAGGCTACCTCTGTAATCATTTACAAGCCTAATATGTTATTGAGTGTGTTACAGTTATCAAGGAATCACACACTTAAAGCTCAAAACATGAGTTTTTGAGAAATGATAGTAAAACTCGTATTTAGTGCTCAAGAAGATTATGTAGATTGATTCCTAACTTTTCTTTAATGTCCAAACACTTTCATTTATAGCCCAAAGAATTTAAGAGTCGTTGGTGGTGGTTGGGAGCTTTAAATATCAAAAACTAGTTGTTATTTTCGTTTTCTAACTCCCCTGATAAATGGTTATTGGTTTTGAATAACTGGCTATTGGTTTTATTAAGAAACACTATAACACACAAATAACATGTTATTCAAAGGTTATAATCGATTAGGAATTTTTAAAAACATGAAGATACGCTCCTGAATTAGTGAATAACTTGTTATGGGTATTCCATATTCGGTTATTTCCTTTTAAAAATCGGCATGTTTCTGACTTGGCAAATAACCTGTTATAGTTTTCAAATAATCATTTATTGGATTTTAGATAACCAATTATTGAATTCAGATAACCAGTTATTGGTTTATTAAGAAGATAAGATTTCAAAAAGATTTTGCAACCAAAGTTTCCCAAAAACTTTCAACCTTTCTAAAACCATTTTGCTCAAACTTAATTAATATTTTCACAAGTATAAAACATGATTTTGCAAAGAGATTTAAGTTGAATAAAAACCAAGAAATGAGCTAAGTTTGATTCCCATTTACTTTTACACAAGATCTAAGTCCTATAAGCTAAATTTGAAGATCCTTGGAACTTGATCTTTGCACAACCATTTCTTTCTTGTTTGTTATCATCAAAACCACTGTCATTGTCAATGCTAATTGCACTTATATGCACTTGTACTGGTAACAAGCAGCATGTGTAATGTCCTTAATAACAATACTAATAACGTATCCGGATTTACATATTAGACAATAAAACTAAGTACATCACGTAAAATTAATAATTTATTTTTATACTATATTTAGTTGTTATAAAGAATATATGAGCGTGTGCAAAATAATATAACGCTTGTACATTAAAAGGATAATATACAACCTATGTCACAGTACAATAATTTACATAAACTTATACAGAGTATTAATTATACAATACAAAATAACAAAAAAACTACCCTATATCTTCTGCTTTTGCTTCCTCGCTGAAGATCTCGACCTTAGAAATATTACGGAAAACAAGAACAGAAAAGGGGTGAGTATTCAGAGAATTCTCAGTAATATAGTTAAAAATTAGTGACATTGTAATACTTCTAGCTATTTCGGGGGAAATCATTTTAAAGCTCATTTTATTATATAGAAAGGTAGCAAAAACCAAATCAAGTCATTTTTCTTCCCGAAACAGAAATTTCATTTTTACTAGTTTCTAAAAATATTTATTATCAAATATCGCATTTAGCATCCACATTAAATTTCAAAAACACAAATTTAAACAAGTATCACATTTAGCCAAATAAATTCAATTTCATCTTAATGTTTATTTAAATTAATTGGCAGTAGTATGCTTTTCGCCTAGTGCACTTCAACCTATTTATGACTATTCGTCAGTCACATAGAACTACTCTTATAAATGAGTAACCTGACCACCTCTAGTGAGGGAATGTCCATCCTCAACATAGAGTTGTGAGTAGAGAGGGAATGTCCGTCCTCAACTACTAAAATAGGGAGGGAATGTCCATCCTCACACTATCCACAATCTAGGATCACCTCCATCAATTAGAATGAGTTTTGAATAAAGAGTGAGGGAATGTCCATCCTCACACTTCCATTCTATTTAGTGATGAGGGATCATTTCCAAAGGGCCCCTCAATTAATCAACAAATTCCTTATTATGGAAATTTGGTTATGATTACCATTCAATCTCAAAATCACATTTTTAGTAACAAGAATACCCTCAGATTAAGTTTTAACATGGTAACATACAACCTTGCTTTCTAAGCACATTTCAAGCCATAATTTAAAATATGTCAACACCAAAATTTTGGTCTCAATGGGAAGCTTACTACTTTGACCTTTAACCATCATTCATATCACAATTTCATGCTCAAAATAACAACACTTTTGATCACATAAGACAACCATGCTGCTGTGACCTATAAGGACCATTCAAGGCACGATTTTTATGTAAACACACATCAAAATTTTGATCACAAATACAACAATAATGCAATGACCATTCAACACCAATCAAGTCATATTTTTACACATTAAAATCTTCTACATACAAGTCAAAAATAGGGCAGCTGCCCTTGTCATTTATCATTGTTCAAAGTTTCAATTCAAGCACAAAAGCCATTATAATTCCACCACAAAAAGGGTAGCACATTTGCCATATTTTCTAAGACAATTAAATCCATAAATACAAGCATTTAATCATTATCAAATGAGCTTAAAAACAGGGCAGTAACTATCTTAGCAATTCAATTCAAAATACACAATGAAATATCCATTTTCTTAACATATTCAACATCACATATTCAACACCAATTTCAATAGAAATTTGATAAACAATCAAAAGGATACAAACACCATCATAACTCAACATAACCGTGAATTATAGGACAATACAATACTAATCAATTCACAAATTCTTGCTCTAGAACTCAAAGAAAGAATAAAACTAAAGCAAAGTGAGATAGAATCACAAAATAACCAAAACTCGTGCTATTTTTCAAGCTGCTGGCCATGAGCTTCCAAGCTCCAAGGACTAGATTTTGGCTGAAAAATAATGTAAAATGAGAGTAAGATGTTGGCAAGAAACCCTTACCTCACTTCTAGGTTTGCTCCCTTAAATTTTCTTGTTTTTTCTCTTGTTTTTGCTTCTTGTTTCTCTTCTCTTTTCTCCCTTCTTCTTCACGAAGTTGTTGTTGTTTTTCTTCTTCATTTTTGAGCCCTATTAGCCATGTAAAAGTGAGGACAAAATGAGAGAATTGTCTAGAGAAAACTAGACATAAAAGTGACGGTGGTCTATGATCAAGAGTGACCAAAATTTTAAATGCAATAATTTTTATATTTGTTAAGCAATCTTTAATCTTCCAAACCTAAGTTTTCAAGTGTTCATAAGTATTATAGAAAATTTTAGGACTCAACTTAGTTCTCGGATCCATTTTTCCATAATTTTTTATATACGGTTATTTATCAGTTAAGCTTCATTACTCAGTCCCAAGTTAAATTAAACCAAAGGATTAAATAATAAGTTTACTAATATTTATCTTAGATGGTATTTTAAACCAAATTATTTTCCATATCTTACTTGTCATCTCCATATAATTTCATAATTTTTTGAATTACTTAGTTGTTCCATTATTATTCCCTTAATTTTTCTTCGGTATCCTTAAAAAATACCAAACTGGCTCTGATGCTTCCAAAAAATTTACTACGACATTTATACATGGTTTATAGCTAGGAAATAAATTTTTCATATTTATTCCCATTATATTAGTTGTTTACGCAGAAACTTTGGTTATTTCATTATATTTAGTATTATAGAATTACGCTCAAACTAGTTTAGAAACTTTCCTAAATTAACAGATAATTCTTACTTGTATTACTGAGCTTCTATAACCCTAATTAGGATTGTGGAAATAGGTTTACCCCAATGATTTAATATGTTAAGTTTGATGATGACAAATACAAGATAAAAAGAATGATGCTTATGCTTGATAGATGTGCTTTATAGATGACAAATGCATCACAAAAGAATATTGATCATGTTACATATATATGCTTAAAAGTGATATATTGGATCATGCATGATTATGTACTTTATTTAGTTACAATTCACTTAATAATCATGCAATGAGATATATGCAATATTCTTATATGCATGTTAGACTAACTAGAGTTATACATTTATGAATCATGCATATTAAGATATGAAGTTATGAATTTGGACTAACTATGTTTGTTTAAGTGAGCAAAACTTTGTAGGATAGTCCAAGTACCAAGAGTGAGCATTGCAACAAGAAAGCAAAAGATCTCAATTATGCTCAACTCAAGGAGAATGTAAATGCCTATTTCATAAAGGTTTTGATAAACAACAAAGACATGTCAAAGACCAAGTCCAAAGGAAGATTAAATGGTATAGCTTATAGGACTTAGTGTCTTTTATGTAAGAAACCTTCTAAATATCTCAAATATGTTTTCAAATCTTTACAAATGGTTTTCATATGCTAAAATGTCCAACAAACAATTTTTGAAAAGCTAGTTATGGTGGTAGTTCAAAACTATGAAAAATAGTCAAGTTTGAGTTTTGCAAAATTGACCTTTGGTTACTCTTTTGATCATATCTTTCAAAATACTTTGAGTTTTGTTCTGAAACTTATTCCATTTTAAAATAGACTTAAAGATCTTTCTAATGAATGGTCATTTACTTTAAACGGATAAGAAATGAAGAAGTTATGACCATTTGCCTTAAACTATGAAATATAGTCAAGTTTGAGTTTTGAAAAGCTGACCTTTGGTCACTCTTTTGATCATAACTTTCAAAATACTTTGCGTTTTGTTGTGAAACTTATTTCATTTGAAAACAAACTCAAAGATCTTTCCAATGGCTAGTTATTTGCTTTAATCGGATAAGAAATGAAGAAGTTATGATATTTTAAAGTTAGATTTCGAAACTAGAGTGGTTTATTCGAATAACCATATATTTATTCGAATAAAACACCCAGAAAATGTTCCAGAACATATTTTTAGTGATTTATTCGAATAACCAAAGTGTTATTCGAATAACACATTCTGGAAAGCATTTCCTGGTGCATAATAAGTGGATTTATTCGAATAACAAAAGTGTTATTCGAATAATACGACCCAGAAAACTCACAACGACTAGTTTCTTGGCATTTAATGCTATCAATTATTACACCCAACGACTCCTTTGATCAAATACTCTATAAATACATGTCTTGGGTCATCTTTAATGGCTAACCAACATCTTGAAACATATTTCTATTGCATTAATCCAAGAATCAATCTTTCAATCCGTTTGTGCTCCATTTTTATAAATATTTGAGATATCCTTCAAGAGCATTATAGAGCTTCAATTTGTATTATCCACTCTTGAGAGAGTTTCTATTCATCTATACTTTGTATAATCTATAAAAAGAGTGAGGTATCCCTCAAAAGTTTGTAAGGGTGTGGTATCCCTTGAAGTTGAGGCTCATGCACAAAGGGTGAGGTATCCCAAGGTGTGTTGAGTGCTCTAGTTTATAAAGGTTTCATGCACCTGTTCAAGCTTGAAGTGATAGTGGAAAATCTCAGGTGGTTTACTTGAGGACTAGGTGTAGGCCACAAGTGGTTGGTGGCCGAACCAGGATAAATATTATGTTTACTTCTCTCAACTTTATCTCTTTTACATTTGTGCTTTAATTATATATGCTTGAGTTGAATTTGATATCTAGCTTATTTATTTGATTTATCCTATAACCCAAGTGGTATTTGAGAAATATCTAATAGTTGTACCTTTTTCGCTGTATGTGTTGATTGAAAATATCAAAATGCATAATTTGTCAAAGTTGTTTTAAAAATTTGTAATTACCCAATTCACCCCTCTCTTGGGTGATGGTTACCATGACTAACCAGTGGTATCAGAGCTTCGTGCTCTGTTGAAAGCTTAACCGCTTAGAGTTAAAGATCCTTGTTTGTTGGCAACCATTGAGCTTTTCAAAATGGAAGGTTTTGAAATTGATAAATCACTATTCTTTGATGGTGTACATTTTGTTTATTAGAAAGGTAGAATGGAATTTTATATGCAATCTATTAATCTTGATTTGTGGGATATTATGCTTGATGGACTTACTTACAAATCAAAACAAACTTAGAATGTCTATGACAAGAAATGTTTTTCATTGAACATTTGAGCTATGCAAATCTTAAGAAATGGTTTGAATGATGATGCTTATGATAGAATTAAGAGTTGCTCTAGTGCTAAAGATATATGGGATACTCTTGATGTTATCTATCTTGTTAATGATGATCTTATGCATAAAGTTGTATATAGAGAGCAAGAAGAGCAAAAGCTATTGAAGGAAGGTTGTCATGGAAAATGTCCTTAAGAAGATGTTCAAAGTAAGAAAATGAGCTCAATGCCTCTTGGTGATGATGGTGCTCAATTTGAAGAAGATGCAAAGCAAAATAACATTGAGAAGGAAGATGTTCTTGAATCTTGGATGAACAACAATGAGGAAGATGAAGATTCCCTTAAAAAGCCAAGTATGCTTGAAATTGAGACCACTTCATATACGACTAAAAAGGACTTTGAGGTAAATGATACTCATCTTAATTATGGTCTTTCCTATGATGAGTTACAATGTGCATATGATGAATTGAATGATGGTTTATTAAATTTAGAAAAGAAAAACTTGGCTTGTTTGCAAAACATTTCCTCCATTGTAAACAAAATTGAGACTTTGAAAAATGAATATGCTTTTCTTGATGAGAAAATGTCTTTGAAATGTGAAACCTCAACTTCTTGTAAAAAGTGCATTGATTTAGAAAATCAAGTTGGAGACTTATCTTTCGAATTTGCTAAAGCTAATGATTCTAATTACTTTCATTCTATGCTTGTCAATGAGAATAAAATTATGATATTCCACATGAAAATTCAAGCAAGGCTTATGGTAAAAATAGTTTAGAATGTAAAAACAACAAAAGGCTTAAGTTTTTCAGAGATGATCTTCAAAGGACCAAGTCATCATTAAATTCAATTGTTTGCAATTTTTGTGGTCATCTAGGACATATTTCTCATTTATGCAATTATAGAAGAAGTCTTTATATAAGAAATAATATAGTATGGGTTCCTAAAGCTCTTAAAGGCCCTAGTACTAACATTCAAGGACCCAAGATGAAGTGGGTACCAAAATGTCCTTCTAATGTTTCAATTATGCAAAACATTTCTCAAAAGGATGGACTAATTGGTCAAAGGAAGAAAGATTCATCAAGGAGAATACTTCCAAAGCCCAATGGTAGAAATTTTGGTCAAAGAAGGAAGATGAATCAAGGAGAATGCTTCCAAAGTTCAAGTACAAAATGTGGAACTTGCAAAGTTCAAAACACCAAAAGAAAAGCAATGGGTAAGGAAAAGAGTTTCCTTGATTACCAAAGCCAAGGTATCAAATGTTTTTACCTCTTATGCATATTCACTTAAAAAGACAATGAATATGAGGTATATTCCTTGTAGACCCTAGGTAAAGGATAGAATCATATGTACTTGGTAAAATTTGAATATTATGTTTAGCACATGATTATGTTCATTCTTATTGTACCATAGCTGATTAACTAGTTATATATATATTGGTACATAAGGTTCTACAATACCTAGGTATGCTTGCTATGCTTTAAATTGTCTATATATCATGAAAGTAAGCATGCTATCGACTATGTGCTTAATGACAATTGGTTATTTAATTTGTTGTGCTCAATTTCAATACTATGGAAAAGTTAATCTATATGAGAGCATAATGGATGAATATTCAAAAACTAACATACAAGGACCCAAGAAAATTTGGGTACCAAAAACCCAAAATTGAAGTGTGTTGTAGGTGTGCTTGAAAGCCAAGAATTGACTTTAGCATCTTGAAAGTATCTACTGCAAGCACAAGACCGGAAATAATTCCAAGCTCTCTTCCTTGTCTCCATTAAGCTTGGACTTGCAATCTTTGGATAAGTAGAGACTTATGTTATGGTTTTCTATCCCTATATCTTGAAAATATCTCTACATGCTATATAAGTATGCTTCTTGTTTGAAATGACATGTTTGATAATGATATCTCTGTTCTTAAATTTTTTTATCAATCATGAGTGTTTGTGTTAGATGGTTTTATCTTGTTTTTTTTTTATCCGTATCTAACATGATATTTTAGTTGATTTAAAATGGCTTTGTAAGAATTAGAACTTTGTGATCATGTCTTTATGTT
Source organism: Ormosia emarginata (assembly GCA_029884605.1). Lineage (NCBI taxonomy): Eukaryota > Viridiplantae > Streptophyta > Magnoliopsida > Fabales > Fabaceae > Ormosia > Ormosia emarginata. The sequence goes on from JAQQTP010000088.1 coordinate 34,064,134, forward strand.
CTTACTTGGTATGTATGCTAAAATGTATCACTTTGATCCTTGGATAAGCTTTTGATCTTTTTGACCTGCTACTTATGTTTACTGGTGTATTTCATTTAGTTTTATTCGAATAAGACTCCTCTTATTCGAATAACGTTTTCTAGTAGCACCTCATAGTTATTGTTTTGTATGCTTTATTCGAATAAAGCATATCTTATTTGAATAATGCTTGGCAGAAAGTCAAGTCTGGTTGTTTTCCACACGTTTATTCGAATCAAGAACCTCCTATTTGAATAAACACAGATTATATGAAAGGTTATGCTAATTTTCTCCTTCATTTCTCAAGAATTTGTTGTATATACTGAATTCTTTGTAATTGGACTAAAAATGAAAATGCTTAACCAAATGTAATTGGCTATTATTTTGATAAATATATGTACTTGCCTAAATTGATTAATGAAATGAAATATCTTTTGCCCTTGTGAACTCATTTGTTGTTTTGCCCTATTGTTTTGAATGCTTATTTGCTAATGAGTTTGGTATAATGACTAACCTTTATGGATCAAAAATTGATGGATACCAAAGAAAGTATTTTGAATTGTGTTATAGGGTGATAACTGTAACACCCTCCTTAGGGCATCACATTTCCGACTACAAACTTATAATCTGAAAATGATTTTATAAAAGGTTTGAGTTATAAAAGATGGGTTTCAAAATTTCTTTTCACAAAAACATAAACTTACCGAAATTTATAGGTAATACAGAAAAATAGATTTAAACTGATTAATATACATTATTGACACCACATAATATTTAACAATTATTTTGGACACAAAAAACTTGCAGACTTAATTTTAAATTGTAGCAAACCCCATGACAGGGCCTACTTAATAGCACGGTAAAACACTAACGAGAAAAACTCAACATACTTATTTCGTCTTGTATCCATCTTGATGCATCATGTATTTGTTCCTCCTCAAATCTGTACACCATCGAATCTGGAATGACCATTCTTTGATGTTATCACCAAACTCAGAATATTTGCCTCCAGTCACGTCTAAGAAACTCGTTCCATCTACTATACAATTTTAACAATACAAGCACAACAAAAATAATATAACAAAGAGGTGAGATCCCCTTTCATCAATACCAAAGTGGTAACAAGGAATGATACGAATGACAAAGTTATTCCATACACACAGATATCACAGTTTCATTCATGTTATCAATTCATCACAATTCCTTATCAATTCATCATACTTTGTTATCAATTCATCATACTTCGTTATCAATTCATCACAATTCCATATATCTTAGTTAAATCACCAGTACCAATTTCATCATAACAGATATCCTCAATATATAAAATGATGATGTCACACCATATGAACATTTATCATGCCACAACAATATGTGTTCTGACTCATGTGTATGCATACTAGACCAATTTCCCACTCCATGGAGGTTTTCACAATTTTGAGAAGAATGCTCTAGTTAATTGTCCAGCCTTAGCCCACAGACAATCTCTAGTCTTCGAAAAGAATCGTGCTCTTGTCGGGTATCATCAATGTGTTGCAACGGACTGTATCGCCACGTAGCACAGGGTACTTGCCACTGCCCACTGGATTGACCGCCGCGCCTTGACGCCCCCAAGATCTATCATAGATCTCACTTTTCAATTCTCATTCCCTTTTCAACCACAAGGGCCATAAATAGCTATCAACTATATTTCGTTCAAAGCACGAATATCTCAATGCAAGTTCTGTTCAATTTCATCATATGCCTCAATGCATATCTTTCAATTTCATCATATTCCTCAATGCATATATTTTAATTTCATCATTAAAAAGGTTCCCTTTCAGTACATCCGTTCTTTACAGCATCTTTACTGTATTTTTAATCGCATATCATTTTTAACGTGTTTTCACAATTGCTTAACACTTTTGTTACATTTTCAAATCTCATAATCATTTTCTAACGTTTTCTCAATCGCGTAAAAATATTTACACGTTTTTCAAATCGCGTAGCGATTTTCCATCGTTTTCAAAATCGCATAACTTAAAAATCATATTTTCAAGTCGCGTAAATCATTTTTCCATCATTTTCAACTACATAAAATATTCCTCATTATTCCAAACATCATTTTGGACTTTCCAAAAAAATCAATGTCATTTCCAACATCATTTTCCACATTTTCTCCTTTAAGAAATTCTTTCCACAATATATTCCACAAAATCACCTTTCCATTGATTTAAATCAATGTTTCTAACTTAAAATTTCCTAACGCGTTCCAAAACCCAAAGAGTGAGCTATACGTTAGTAAATTTCAAGTCACCATTATATTCTCCATAATTCTTAGATCAATTCTAAAATCAGTCCTCTTCAAAATAAGTAGAGGTTCAAACACTTTCAACCTCTCTTTTCCTTTCATATATGAAATTTCCATTTTTCAAGTGACAAAACACTTTGTTTCCATTTCTTTAATATTTGTACTTAATCAATTAACTTTCTACTTTAAAATCATATTGTTTCATCAAACAAAGGCATTACAAGCCTTCAAAAACCGTGGGCACATGGCCATTAAAACCATTATATATTTTTTCTTTTCCTTTTCCTTCTAATCACCCATTGTTACCATTCATGAAAATCTTAATTTACCAATCCTTGGCATATTAGCCAAAAATCATAAATACTTTCATCATAAAAATCTTTGTTCATTTCCTTGTCCACTTTCTTTGCAAATCCTTAAAAACATTAACTTATTACCCTTTTCATTTAAAACTCATGATTACTAAAATACCTAAAATCTTTTGCTCCCAAAATCACTTTGAGGCCGTGTGCCTCCATGGCTCTTTGGAACCAACATATTTTCCTTTGTCATGTAATTCACATCTTAAAACATACACAATTCATCATGCATCATAAACACATACTAAAGCATGTTATCAAAGCAATAAACATCTCAATCACCAAACAACCATAATATGGAAAGCTCTTAAACAAACAAGTGAAATAATCCTTATGGATTTTTCACCACACACACATCCATTCCTCACCACCAACACATGGTTGATAAGGGTTGTAACACCCTAACTTTTGAGTTAAGTATGATATTGTCCTAATTGTACCGTTTTATGTTTTCTGTGAGTTATAAATTGAATTTGATTGTTTTGTTATTGTATTTGATCATTGTGTGTGATATACTCCGAGTAAAGGAAATAATAATTTTCTAGCCGGAAAAATCTTAATTTAATTATTCAGAGCTGGGGGATCTTACTAAACTCAATTCTGAATGATACGTGTATTAATCTTTTAATTTTTAGAATTTAACTGTGTAATAAAATAATTTTATATTATTATTAATCTGAATAATATTATTTTATTTGATAATACCTGCTATCTTGAAAATAGTAGAAATTTAAATAATATTATTTTATTTGACAGGACCATGGACCCAAAAAAGTTTATGGGACCCATGTTTAGTAAACCAGTCAACATTTCTAACTAGATTAAATCCTAAGCCAATGAAAGCTAGTCAACATTAGCGGCTTGAAATTTCTAGACCAATAAGAAGTAAGTCCATAAAAGTGGTTAGACTTGTTGAATTATGACTAGAAAGCTTAACCATGTTAGTTTGAACCTAACTAAGTTAGTATAGGAAGCTTTTTTAGTAACTAAATGAAGGAAACCTAGTTAGCTATCTATTTAAGTTCTAGTTAGAGAAGGTTTTAGAGAAATCTAGGAGATGGTTAGTCATCTTAGCTAACTAAATGACTAACTAAGTAACTAAGAAGCCTAACTAAGTTTGCCTAAACCTAACTAGGAAACCAAATGAACCAAAAACTAGTTTGTTATTCCTAAAGGCCATTCGGCCAAGCACCTTCAAGAAGGGCTTAGTCACTTGATGACTAGGTTTTCCTACACCAATGAGAAACAAGCTTGAAGCCAAAGCCTTTGATATCATCCATTGATCTAATCTAAGGTCATTAAGGAGTCTTAAGAGTCAACAATGATGGCTACCTCCTTTGTGAAGCTCACAGCTATGCTTAGGAGTTAGGAGATCATTTTCATCTTCATCTTCATTTTGCTATCATTCAAAATCTCTTTTCTTTCTACCAAAACCTAAAAACACCATTGTCACTCTGCGAGCCATTCGACCAACACCTACAACCAACACCTCCACTCTTCTAAAATTTTAGCTAACCTTATTTCTCAAATCCAAACACCATTCCAAGAACATCTCTAGTTGAGGGTTCTTTCAAAAAAGTTCATCTTGAGCTTGGAAAACCATCTTTGAAGATTTTCCTACAAGGTGAAAATCTTTGTTTCTTATTTCTAACTTGATTTTTGATGTTCTAAGCCATGATTGATCCATGGTTTGTATTTTTCTTCTATAGTTATAACTCTTTAAAATTTGTTTAAGCTTGTTAGGAACTCTTTGGGAGCCACATGAAATCACTAGGAAGGGTTAGAAGGAGTTTGTCTTCCCTTAAGGTAAAAGGGAGATTTAATCTTATCAATCTTGTGTGGTGATGAGAAAATGGATTGTATGTGTGGTGAAGAATCCATAAGGATTCATTCATTTGGTTGTTTAATGCTTTCCTATTTGTGGTTGATTTTATTTGTAAGCATGTCTATAGCTTTAAAAATATATTGCATGTGTTTATAAATGTATGACTATTATTGTAGGATGTGAATAATATGTAAAGATTGCATGAGTGTTCCAAAGAACACAAAAGGAGCTCACGACTTCTCCAAAGAAAAAGAGAACTAAAATGTTCTCAACCATTTTCTAAAATAATGATTTAATGAATTTAGGTAAAACAATGAATTGGAAAATGATTTAGAAGATGGAAAATAATTTAATGACCATTTGTAAAGGATATGTTGAATTCGGCCAATATGCCCTTCAATGTATAATTGATTTCCAAAAATTATTTTCTAAGGTAGATTGAGTAGTTAACTACAAAAGAATTTAATTTCAATGAATCTTTGGGAAATAAAATGAATGAACTTAGTTTTAGAATCCTAAATTAGAAGAATTTGTTATAAGTAAGAAATAAAGCAAACACTTGAAAAATACTAATGTAGAGCTCACTCTTTGAGTTTTGAAGCACGTTAGCAAGTTTCAAAGTGTAAATAATGGTTAAGGCTAAAATATGTAGTATTTAAAGAAAAACATAGAAAATATCATTTAATGAATTTTCTAGACAAAATGCTGTCAAAATTTACTAAAAAGGACAAATAAAAGAGAAAGTTTCATAATATATTTATAACATAAGGAAAATATTCTACGTAGTTGAAAAGTATTAGAAATAGCTTACGCGTATTTAAAATAATGATTTTTGAGCTATGCGGTTAAGAAAACGATTTAAAAATCTTACACAATTGAGAAAATGATTTAAAAACATTACGCGATATTTAAAAACATCAAAATATATTTACACGATTGTGAAAATGCGATAAAATTTTTACTCGACTAAATGGAACAGTGAGTTTTACTGTTGGGCTAAAGTGGTGGACCCGGACAGGTTGAGATATAGTACTGTCAAGTGGAGACGTACTATATTTGGAAATATTGAGACTGAGGGTATTTATGTAAATATGGTGACATATTGAGACTGAGGGTATTTATATAATTATGGTTCTTATTCATGCATTGAGAGTTATGTCAATTTGGTTAAAATTGGCGATTGGTTGACGAGATGAATTACACCGTGTTGTGGGTGAGATAGGCGTAGTGTGGTGCATTGATTGAACTTGGAGGCGTTAGTGTGCGGAGGATTCCACATATGGACAGTTGGTAGTGTAACACCCCTTTTGAAGGATGTCACATATATAAAGAAAATAAATAAACTAAATAAAATCTACCCAAGTTGTAAAACATTTGTTAAATAATATTACATATTGTAAGATAATTCCTGATAAACGAGAATATAGTTAAATAAAATAATGCGAAAAAATAAAATAAACATCACAACATCACACATAATTTACATATGATTTACATTATAAGTGATATAAATAATTTACACCTAAAACTACCAATATTTAAACAAAAACAGTAAATAAAGAAATAAAAGAGTCAATATATACAGACATACGCAGACGCGCCCAAAAAAAAACATCATGCATATTTAATCTTTTGAAGGATCACTCTCAACATGAAAATGATCATCAGGAGACAAATATCCCGGATGTCTCGACTCTCGGCGGACATGAGACCGCGCAGTCGATACGAGTGTCATCTCACTAGGCTCAGTGGATATCCCACCCCAATGACGCCTAATGGATAAGGGTAACTCTAAGTGTAGAAACGTCGTCGTAATCATGATCGGCTCTCCATCAAATCGATGACGTAGAGTCACAGTCAGCCGTCCTACATATGTCACAGAATCTCGATCTCCTTGCAGATGCCAAGCCAATGAACCTCCATGAAACTCTAGCTGTACAAACCCCAAAAATCCACAGCACTTTGCCATCTCCCACAATCAATCCAAAGGATATGGATGATCGGATGGTTCTTGGTCGTCGAACCGATCTTCCTCTTGTTGTTCCTCTTCTTCCCTGGAGTACTGAGAATCTCTAGAGGTGTTCCTCTTCCTCAAACTCTTTACCATATAAACAAGTATATATAGAAAACACATACAATAAAGAGGTAAGACAATCTAAAATCACCACAAACATGGCCAATAAGAAGACGACAAACAACAGATATACGATTCATGCAATATGAAAAGCTATAACATTAATAAGTAATGTGAGTAGTGTAAAGATTCAAAAAGATTTAAATATCCCAACAATATACCATCACAGATAAAATAAAACAAGAAACAAATGATACAATACAACAATAGATAAAACAAATACAATAAACAAATAAATCAATATCAATATAATAAACAGATAAGACAAAAATAAATAGATAAGACAAAATAAATAAATAGATCCCAATAAATAAATATAAGATACACCCTACTCCATGGAGCTAAAAAAACACACAAGTATCAGAGAGAATGACCCGCCAAATCTATTAGTACCACGGCTGCCCAACCAAACTATTGCACTGTCTCACGTCGCGTCTATAGCCCCACGACACAAGAATCCATCATCCAGGCGTGGTGTAGTTCACGGTCTCACGTTGTAGCACTACAGGCAATGTACTATTAGATTTCACGAAATCTCGATTAAATATAGTCTCGAGTCCATTAGTGTGCTATCGGTTTACCACACACCAACAGCGTGAGCTACCAACTCGTCCACATATGGGATACCGTACACTAACGTCTCCAAGTCCATTAGAACAATGAACCACACTACGTTTATCGCATCGACAACACGATGTGATTCGTCTAATCAACCCATCCACCAAAAATTTGGCATAAACTCAATACATAATTCCAAAAATATAAAATTATGAAAATGCCCTCAAGATAAAATATGCCCTCAACGGCAGAAAAATAGAAAGCCTGTACGGGTTCATATTTTTCCGACAACGAAAAATCCTCAAAAGCCTGTACGGGTTCACATTTTCCCGACAGCATAAAATAAATACATCAACGGTCAATCGCGTAGAGATTTTATCGCGTTTTCACAATTCCGTCATTTTTACAAACGTTTATAAATCACATAAATATATTTTTCTTTTTTTAAAATCGCGTAGAATTTTTAATATGTTTTCTCAATCGCGTAGGATTTTTAAATCATTTTCTTGTCCAAATCCCTTAAAATTCACTGTTTAAATAAACAGAAATAATAATTAATACGTTTAAACTATGTATACTATTTTCCATACCGTATACTGTCTTTTGGACATCTTTTCTATCTTATTTGTCCGTTTTTACTAAAAATTGACAGTATTTTTGTTTAGAAAATTAATAATAATGGTTTCCTAATTTTTTTCGTAAAAACTCTGTTTATTTAAATAAACCGGATAATTTAATCTTTTAAAAACTCTAACATGCTTCAAAATATAGTATGAGCCATATGTTAGAAATTCTTAAAGATTATTGTATTTCCTTTATAACAATAAAATCATTAATTTTAATTCCTTAAATTAATTCTAATCTATTGATTTCTTAAAAACTCTTTTTAGAAAAAAATTCTTGTTAACATATAATGCCTTCTTTATACTTGAAAATGGTTTGGAATTGATTTTAGAAATCAAGAATATCTAGTTTGGCATGTTGGCGAATTTCCTAAATCCTTTGAAATTGATTTCTAAATTATTTCTCATCTTCTAAATATATGTCAAATTTATTGTATTGTCTAAATTCATTTAACCATTGTTTTAGAAAATGGTTTTTGAAATCAACACATTCATTTTAGGCATGTTGGCGAAAATACTAAGTCTTACCATTTGATTTCTAAATTCATTTTCTTTGATCTAATCAACTTGAAACCTTCTTAATTCTCCTAGGTTAATTAAATTACCTTTTAAGAAAATTAAGAGAACATTTTGGTTCCCATTTGGTTACAAACCGTGGGCATTATGGAGTGTTCTTTGGAACACACATGCATTTCCTTGACATGTTATTCACATCCTATACATTATCATGCCATTCTATACTTTATCATGCAATTCTAACACATGCAATATTATCAAAGCTTATAGACATGCAACTTAAAGCTTGTAGACATGCAATTTATTACAAACAACAAATAGGAAAGCTACTAACAAATACACAACCACATCAAATAAGCTACTAACAAGCACACACATGAATCCTTATGGATTCTACAATCACAAAATCAACTCCATCTTCTTACCACCATCCATAGGTGATAAGATTTGTCTTCCTCTTACCTTAAATGAAGACAAAAGGTTTCTTTCACTCCTCCTAGAGCTTCGGTTTTCCTCCTCCAAAAACCTACCAAGCTTAAACAAAAACTACAAATTACTAAACATTAAAAGAGAGCTTAAACCATGGATAAATCATGGCTTAGAACTTTGAAAAAAGAGTTTAGAAAAGAAAAACAAGAGATTTCACCTCCTTGGTCAAATCTTCCAAGTAGGTTTTCAAGCTTCAAATGAAGGAATTTGCAAGAACTCCCAACTAGAGATGTTCTTAGGATTGTGTTTAGGTTTAGAAAACTTGGTTAGAAGAAATTTTAGATGATTGGATGGTATAGTATCAAGCTTGGCCGAATGGTTGAGAAAGGAAACAACAATGGTGTTTAGGGTTCTTGGATGAGAGAGAAGAGAGAAAATGCATGCAAGCAAAGTGATTTTTGGTCTTCCAAACCTCACTTGGCCGTAGACATCATGGCTTGCAAGGTGGACATTTGCTTGGCTTCATCCAAGCCCTTGGATGCATCAAAGGTCAAGATTAAGCCTTGATTAGCAAGCTTGTTTCCTATTGGTTGCTCCTAACCTAGTCATTAGCCCTAGTCACCATGCTTAGTCACTAATAACCTAGTCATCAAGCCTTATCATCATGTTCAAGAATATTCCTCCACTAATCATGTTTAATTAAGCTACTAAGTTAATTGGTTTAGCTAAACGTGGGTCATAAAAACATTTTTAGGGTCCACTTTGCCACTAAATTATATTGACTAATAAAATAATATTATAATAATACAAAATGATTTTATTTGTGAGTTAAATCCTAAAAATTAAAAGATTAATTTTAGGCTCATTTGAAAGTGGGTTTAGTAAGATCCCCGCTCTCGAATAATTAAAAACAGATTTTACCGGTCTGGAAAAATATTATTTTTCCTTGCCCCGTAGCAAATCGCACAAAAAGTCCATATAAAATCACAGACAGTAATATTGGACACTAAATCAAGTAGAAAATAATTAAAAACAGCAAAAACAGTACAAAAGCACGTTCGGGACGTAATGGTCATTTTCTCATTTTTTCCCACAACGTAGCTAATCATCCAAAAAGTTCAAATAAAATTACAGACAGTATTAATTGTCACGTATATCTTCCGAGAAAAATCAAAGCAGTAGCTCGGAAAAACTTTTTTTATTTTACCGTCTCGAAACAAATTACGTAAAAAGACCAAATAAAATTTGAGCCTGTATAAACGTATTTGTATTTCATGCAGAAATCGAGAAACAATAAAATAGGGACACAACGATCATTCACATGAAAGCTTGAAAAACAGCAAACAGTACATTCGGTACATTTTCTAAAAATTGAGGTGTTACAATTCTCCCCAACAAATAAAAATTTCGTCCTCGAAATTCATTTGTTCCTCAAAACAAATGAGGATCGATCCTTCATTTTATCTTCCGGCTCCCAGGGTAGCTTCACCCGTCACATCATTCCATATGACCTTCACTAGCTTGATCAACTTTCCTCGAAGCTGCTTTACCTTTCTGTCCTTAATTCTGACAGGTAAAGTTTCATAAGTCAAATTCTCCTTCAGCTGCACTTCATACATTTGTATAATATGCGTCGGATCTGGTATATACTTTCGTGAATCGAGACACATGAAACACGTCATGCAGATTCGACAGAAACGGCGGCATAGCGATCCCGATACGCTACGGGACCTATACGTCGGATAATCGATACGGTCCAATGAACTTAGGAGTAAGTTTCTTAGACTTAATAACTCTTGACACCGGTCGTAGGAGTAACTCTTAGAAACACATGCTCACCCTCCTCAAATTCAAGAGGTCGTCTTCGTTTATCCGCATAACTTTTCTGTACGCTGCGTCGTCTTCATCTTTTCTTGTATCATCTTTACCTTTTCCGTAGATACATGTTGTACAAGATCGGTCCAACAATGAGTCATGCTTTCCCCATCCCGATACCAACATAACGGTGTCGACATCATCTTCCATACAATGCTTCATAAGGTGCCATTAGATGCTTGAATGAAAACTATTGTTGTAGGTGAATTCTATCGAGAGATAAAAATTCATCCCAACTTCCTCGTTGTTCCAAAACACAAGCACGCAACAGATCCTCTAAAGCTGCGTATAGTTCTTTACTGTCGACCATCGTCTCTACGGATGATACGGCGAACTCGGTCGTAACGTAGTTCCCATAGCTTCTTGCGGACTCCGCCAAAACCTTGACGTAAACCTCGGATCTCGATCGAAACTATACATGTAGGTACACCATGTAATCGACAATTTCACGATGTACAACCGGGTTAATCTTTCCAATGAATACTTAATATTAATTGGTAAGAAATGAGCCGATTTCGTAAGCCTATCGACTATAACTCATATCGAATCATGACCTTTCCTCGTCTTTGGCAAACCGTACTTGAAATCCATCGATATACTATCCCATTTCCATTCGGAATAGATAACGATTGTAACATTCGGTGGTCTTTGATGTTCCACTTTCGCCTTTTGACGAGACTAGACAAGTTGACACGCACCTAATAACATCACTCTTCAATCCATGCCACCAGAATAACTTCTTCAAGTCTTGGTACATCTTTGTTATGCTGGATGCATACTCAATAGACTAGTATGGGCATGTTCCACAATATATCGCCTCAGCTCCCGGTCACGAGGAACACAGACTCTACCCCGAAACCTCAGGATTCCATCAGTTCCTTCTTTGAACTCTATTGTCTCGTCTTGCTTTATTTGTTCTCTTATTCCTTGCAAAAATTCATCGGCATTCTGTTTTTCCTTTATGTCTTCCATCAGCTCGCTCGAGATAGTAACCATGTTAATACAGATCTTTCCCAGTTTCAACTCAACAAATGACCACACATCTCTAAATTGTTCAATGAGCTCCTTTTCCTTGATCATCAGAGCAGAAGCACTGATAATCTTTCTACTTAAGGCGTCAGCCACGACATTCGCCTTGCCAGGGTGGTAGAACCGTTGAAAATCATAATCTTTCAGGAATTCTAACCATCTCCGCTGCCTCATGTTCAGCTCCTTCTGATCATACAAGTATTTCAAGCTCTTGTGATCACTGAAGATGTTGAATGTTGCTCCATAGAGAAAATGTCTCCATATCTTTAGAGCAAAAACCACAGCGGCCAATTCCAAATCGTGCGTTGGATAATTCCTCTCATGAACCTTCAATTGTCGAGAAGCATATGCCACAACGTTCGATCTTGCATCAACACGCATCCTAGCCCTTGATAAGAAGCGTCGCAATACACATCAAAAGATTTCGTCGAATCGGTAGGATCAACACCGGTGCAGTTGTTAATCTCTTCTTCAACTTTTGAAAACTGGCTTCACGTTCTTCCGTCCATTCAAAAGCTTGATTTTTCCTCGTAAGTTGTGTAAGTGGTCTAGCAATCTTCGAAAAACCCTCGATAAACCTCCAGTAATATCCAGCAAGTCCAACAAAACTTCGAACTTCTGTTTCCGTCTTAGGTCTTTCCCATTGTAAAATAGTCTGCACTTTTGATGGGTCCACTGCAATACCTTCTTTAGAAATCACATGACCTAGAAACTGAACTTCCTCCAACCAGAATTCACACTTAGCCAATTTCGCATATAGTTGCTTCTCCCTCAAAATCCGAAGAACAATACCCAGATGTTCAGCATGCTCTTCCTTGGATTGAGAATAGATCAGAATGTCATCTATAAATACAACGACAAATCTGTCTAGATACGGACGAAAAATCCTGTTCATATAATCCATAAATATGGCAGGAGCATTCGTTACCCCGAATGGCATTACTTGATACTCATAATGTCCATAACGAAAAATATTTCTACGCGATTGACCGAAATGGTATTTTCTGTATTTTTCTGCTGTCGGGCTATGAGGTGAACCCGTACAGGCTTTGGAACAGTATTTGTCCAGTGGGACTTACTGTATCTTTTTATCTTTGAGGATATATTTTAATGAGGGTATTTTGATAATTTCTTATTTTTGGATCATATATTGAGTTTATGCCAATTTTTGGTGGATTGGTTGACGATGTGAATCACATCATGTTGTCGATGCGATAAACGTAGTGTGGTTCATTGTCTTTATGAACTTGGAGACGTTAGTGTACGGGATCCCATATATGGACAGTCGGTCGCTCCGCTGGGCCGTGGTAACACATAGCACACTAATGGACTCGACACGTACTATATTTAATCGAGATTTTGTAAAGTCTAATAGTACATTGCCTGTAGTGACACGACGTTTGACAGTGTGCTACACCACACCATGTGTTATTGGGCTATAGACGCAACGTGAGACAGCGGAATAGTTGGTTGGGCAGCCGTGGTACTAATGGACTTTACAAGTCAATCTCTCTGATATCTGTATGTGTTTAGCTCCTTGGAGTAGGATCGTGTCATATTGCATATGGTTATATCTTGGACATTATTTTATTTTATCTGTTTATTTTTATCTGGTTATTATTATGATAAATTGTCTATTTCTTATTTTATTTTATACGTGATATTATTCTATACGTGATATTATTTTATACGTGATACTATTTTATCGTGATATTATGTGTTGTTGTGACATTTAAATCTTTACACTATCCTGCTATTAATTCTTGTTATAGCTTTTCATATTTCATGAATTTGTATGTATATCTGTTGTTTGTCGTTTTCTTATTTACCATGTTTGTGATGATTTTAGATTGTCTTACCTCTTTATTGTATGTGTTTTCTGTATATATTTATTTACGTGGTAAAGAGTTTGAGGAAGAGGACCAGCCTCTTGAGATTTTGTATCCTGAGGAGGAAGAAGAGCAGCAAGTCGAAGATCAGTATGACGACCAAGAACCATCTGATCATCCATATCCCTTGGATTGATTGTTGGGTATGGCGGTGCCAAGATTTTTAGGTTTTGTACGTCTTGAGTTTCACGGTGGATCATTAGCTTGGCATCTGCGGGGAGATAGAGACTCAGTGACTTACGTGGGACGGTTGACTGTGTCCCTACGACATGAGTTTGATGGAGAGTCAGTTATGACGACTACTGTATTTTTGCACTTAGAGTTGCCTTTATCTCTTAGGCGTTATTGGGGTGGTGTGTCCACTGAGCCTAGTGAGATGAGTATCGTATCGACTGCGCGGTCTTGTTTCCGCCGAGAGTCGAGGCATCCTAGATATTTATCTCCTAAAGATCTTCCTGAGAGTGATCCTTCAGAGGGTTAAATATGTATGATATGTATTTTGGACGTGTCTGCGTATGTATATATTGACTGTTACTGTTTTTATTTACAGTTTCTGTTTAAATATTTGTAGTTGTAGTTGTGAATTATTTGTATAACTTATAACTTGGACCATATGTATATTATGAGTGATGTTGTTTTGTTTATTTTATGTTTTCGCGTTATTTTATTTAATAATATTCTGTTTAACAGGAAATATTTTTACAACCCGTATTAGTACGTAACAAATGTTTTACAACTTGGGTAGATTTTATTTCTTTTTCTTTTATTTTCTTTATATATGTGACATCCTCAAAAAGGGGTGTTACAGAGAAGGAAATTTTCCTTTCTCGTGAATGGTGAGTGCAGAAGAAAGTTTAGCAATAGTGTTTTTATGTCATTCATGGTTTGATTGTTTTGTTTATTAATGGCCTCTTGCTTTTCTATGAATACATGCAGTGTTTCTTCAAGGTTTTTCCTATATGGTGGGACGTAAGGTGCATATCCTTGAGAATTTTGAGAGTCCTGTTGTGCCTAAGGAGGTGGTGGTACACTGCAATTGTGGTGATTATTATTCCTCCAAATTTGAAGTTCAGGTGATTTCTCCATCCTGGATTGTATGTATCTGAAAAAGAAGAAGTAAATGGCTTTTTAAAATTATTCATTGCATTTACTTGCTTATGTAAAACTTCTTTAAAAACAGGAATGTTAGGACATTCGTGTGTTGAGTGTCCTAAGTCATCACAAATGTCACAAATTTCTTCATTTTGCTCAAATTTGATTTCTTTTGCTTTTCTTAATTCTATGGCTTCAACCTTTTTAGCCAAACTGGCAAACCTAGCATTTAGATCTTCCTCTTGACTAAGGTGATATTTTCCTTTATTAGCACTTGCAAGATTAGATCTAATTGAATTTTCAAAAGTGTTAGTACTATGCCAAGATTGAGAATTTTCAGCCAACTAGTTCAAATAGTCTAAAGATTCATCAGGTTCTTTATCAAGAAACTCACCATTGCACATTGTTTCCACAAATTGTTTAGTTTCATATGTTAAACCTTCATAAAAGAAACTTATAGTGTGCCATTTTCAAAACCATGATGTGGGCAAGAATTTAACAAATCTTTAAATCATTCCCAACATTGAAAATATGTTTCATTTGAATTTTGGGAAAAATTTTGGATTTGTCTTTTCATAGCTTTGGTTTTATGTGTTGGAAAATTTTTTATTAAGAACTCACCTTGCATTTCTTGCCATGTGCCAATTGATCTTGGTTTCAAAGTGTTAAACCAAGATTTTGCTTTATCTTTTAAAGAAAAAGGAAACAATTTAAGCGTAACAATCTCTAAAGTGCAATTTTGGTCATTGAAAGCAATACATACTTCCTCAAATTCTTTCAGATGTAAATATGTACTTTCAGATTCTAAACCATGAAAATTAGGAAGCAAAGAAATCATACCTGGCTTAAATCTAAAATCGTTGGTATTGAGTGGAAAGATAAAACAAGATGGACTAGAATTTCGAGGTGGTTGCAAATATTCACGCATGGTTCGCAACGGTTGATTTTCATGTTCATCATGTATACTTTCATTGTCAGTCATTGTGTCAATTGTGTGTGATTGTGATTCAAACAAATCAATATATAAAGTACTAGGATTAATTTTAACTAAACGACCAAAATTTAAATCACAATACTAATTAAGCATAAATACATAAATAAATTAAAATAAATAAACAAAAATAATGTACAAACTGGCGGTATAACCCGCCATTAAATATTAACAAGGATGTGGTATAAATCAATCACCCAATAAATATTAACAAGTAAAAAGTTAGATAATTGATAAATTAAAAAGTTAGATAATTAGAGAGTTAATAATTAGTATGTTAGAAAGTGCGAGAAAGTACAATGCGAGAAAATAAAAAGCGAGAAAGTAAAGAGCAAAAAATAAAGTGCGAGAAAGTAAATTACAAAAAATAAATTGCAAAAAGTAAATTACAGAAAATAAATTTAAAATATGAAAACCTTAGGAGAGAGGCGAGCCCACTTTGAGTCGGCGAAAGAGAAGAGAAGAAGATTATTTCATTATGTTAGAAAATAATAATAAATAACGAGAAAATAAAAAGTTAGAGTACTGAGAAAATAAATGACGTAAATTAAAAAGTTAGAGTGCGAGAAAATAAAAGTTAGTAAGCAGAAAATAAATGACATAAAATAAGTTAGTAGGCAAAAAATAATTGACAAAAATATAAAAGTTAGTATGTTAGCAAGTTAGTAAGTTAGATAGTTAGAAAGTTAGAGAGTTAGTAAATAAACCGAAGGATCGGCAAGCCGACCTTTTGCTCCGGTGAGGGAGAAGAGAGAATAGATTTTATTAAAGAAAAAGAACCTCAATAAATTAAAACTTCAAATCAAGTCCCCGACAACGGCGCCAAAAACTTGACTGCGGGATTTAAAGATGCAAACCCAAGTGCAGGTTGTCTCAAGTAATAAATTTTTCGGGAGTCCGAGGTCGATCCACAGGGAATTGATGAAGAAAAATTAATTGAGGTAAGAAAATGATTTGTCACAACACTCAAAGTAATAAAAGATGTTCACAAATGAATTTAAGAACTTGCTTCGGTTAGGAGATCCACTCTTGGTAATAAATTAAAGGTAAGATTATTTCTCTTTATACCTCAATTCAAATCCACACACAACGGAGGTTCCAATCAAAAAATATAACATTCAAAGTTCAATTATATATGCAATCATATTATGATTCCTTTAATTATCTACCAACATTTGTAAATGAGTTCAAGCATTCACTGTGCCAATCCTATTGTCTACAATAAATCAAGATCTCCATTATACAAAGAAGGTTTCTAAATTGATTGGAAACAAAATACAACACATATAATGTCCATTTGATAATATATCATTTAAGCACAAGAAATAGAATAATCTAACCTTATTTCATTACCAAGAGCTTCACTTTTTCACCCAAGCAAGATAAAGATTTAGTTACTCATAGATAAGAAGAAAGAAAGAGAGAAGAAGAGAAAGATGAACATAGCTTCAATTTAGAACAAGAGAAAATTGCAACAAAGGAAAACAATAAACAAGCATAACCATAACTTATAAAAACTAAGCTTAACACCAAGAGCACCAAATGATCAGCCAATGGTGCCTTTTATAGAGGATAGGGATACAAAATGACAAGGGGGCTGATTAAGAGTAGGTGGATGAGTGGATGAATGAGTGGAAAATGCCAAATGGTGAGTTGGTGAGTGGAATATTATTGAGATTCTTTGTCTCTGAAATCATTCAGTGCTGATCTCATGGATGCCATCAAAATGAAGCAACATGGTCTTCATGAAAGTTATAGCATTTTGTCTTAGCTTTCCAATGGAACCAAAATCATCCAAAAAATCATCCTACAACCCAAGATATGACCCAATTATTGCAGACTGTTCAGGCCCAGTTTCAGCACCTCTGTTTTGACTTCTAGACCCAATATCACCTCCAAGCTATCCGAATAAGCTCTTATTTCTTCATGAAAGTTGTAGGTATGGGTCTTAACTTTCAACTCTCCAAATTTCAGCCCAAGAAAGTTCCTACAGCTCAAGTTATGCTCTGATTACTGTACACTATTTAGGTTCCAGTCACAAAACTCATGTTCTAACTTCTAAGCCCAATTAGCTCCACTAGATGTCTGAATGAGACTTTAAGCTCTCATCAAAGTTGTAGAGCTTTCTCTCAGCTTTCCTACAAGGTAAAATTCATAATTTCTAGACATCTAGAACTCAAGATATGACCAAAATACAGAAACAGTGTAAGACCCAAATAATGCTGAAAAAATCAATTAAGTCCAATTTGAGTCCAATCTTACAAAACATAACCAGGCTTAATCAATTAAGTACATGAAGAGTGTAAATGACTAAAAATGAGGATTTATTAATGTATAAAATATGTGATTATCAGTAAGTCAAGGAGGTCGAGAAGGAGTTGAATACCCTTTGCATTAACTAGGCCCAACTTGAGAGGGAGGTGGAATAAAAGAACGGGCTATTGAAGCAGAATGGGGAGGAGGCCGACCTCTGAAAAGCTGAAATCATTGGGCTCCAGGAGAAGCTGAAGACCTCCGAGACCTAAGTGATGACCTTGAAAGAGTAAGTTTCCAACTTCGAGATCGATATGATCGCCTTAAGTGTCCAAGTCGAGTTCTTATAGTAATCTGAGACAAACTTCAAGGCCAAAATCATGGAGCTCAAGAATAATTGGCCAACTTTGGTGGATAAATCCTTTGAAAATGCTTTGGCTCAGCTTCGAATTCTCAATCCTAGCCTCATCACTGAAGGTATTGGGCCTCGACGAGTGGTAATTGGTGGCTGCATCATTGTTGTTGCCATCAATACTACCCCATGGCCTAGGTTGTGGCGGCAGATGCCGATGTGAATGAAGAGGACGATGGTGAGGATGAGGAGTTCGGTTAGGAGGAGGATGTTGAGGTCGAGCAGCTCAACCTGGAGCCTTGATTCCTTTATGTTGTTGTTTCCTTTTCTTGCCCCCTATGTGCAGCTTTTAATGTTTGTATGGCAACTCCCATTTTTGGGCACTTTTTTGCAAAAAAGTCTGGGATATCGGGCACCCTTTCATTTTCATAACTTAGCATCTTTTGTGTTGTTTTGATGTTCCTTTCCTTTTACCTTTCTCCACTTTAGGTCCAATGCCCAAAGTTGCATGTGGACCTTGAAAAGGACTTAGGAAATTTTGTACAAGCGTTATTATGCTTTATAGTGATCTCGAACCCCAAAGGATGGATCACTAAATGCGGGTGATCTCGGACCCCAAAGGACATATCACAAAGTGCGGTGTACTTATCATGTTTAGGATTCTCCTAGACACTTAGAGAATTTTCTAAGTATTCATAGGAATGTTCCTTATGCAAAATATATTGTGGGGGGATCTCGGAAGAGGATTCCTTATAGTGGATCCCAACAATCGTAGTTGCCAAACTTCAAGTTTCCATTTAATACACTTAACCTTGTCAACTTCATTTCTAAACTTGTGGGTTAAGGTTAGGCTCATTAGGGTGTGGGTAAGAACCCGCATACTCGCAATAAGACCATGGATAGTGGTCAAGAGTGTAACATCCTAATACTTAAGCTAATGATATATTCAGAATTATACATTGGCAAATATATTAGAGATAGTTTCTTAAATTTAAAATCAAATATTTATAAGAGGTTTTAAATATTATAAACAAAATATAAAGCCTGAATGGACGTACATAATACATATCAGTAGTATGGAGTTATATACAAATAATACATTAAATTACATTAAAGTACATCAACTGCCACTAAGGCACAAAAGAATAATATATAGCCTAGTATAAAACATCATATCAAAAGCATAAAGCTATAGTACAGTCCAATCCTTCTCTATCACTACAAACTGCAAGAGTTTCTTGGAATCATTATGGAATTAAGAAAATAGGGTGAGAATCTAAAAATTCTCAGTAATAAATGTGAAAAAATAACATCATAACTATTCTAGCTATTTGAAAACAAAATCAGTTCAAATCATCTAGTATATTTCTAGGAAGTGGCAAAAAGCCAAATTCAAGTCCTTCTTTATTCCGAAATAGTCTGTTCATTTTATCTTATGAAAATAATTTAAAACATCAATAAGCAGATCATAAACATATCAAGATAATTCTCCTCATATTTCAAATATATCAAGAGTTCAATTATCTGATCAAGAATCATTTTATCATTTCATTAGAACACATGTTTTGTCTCAAGACGTCAATAGTATAAAGGGAATATCCATCCTCACAAAACAAATCATATGGTAGTTGCCTGTTTTCAGGTCGGTGCACATAAACCCATTTATTGCTTTTGCTACACAAGACTACTCCGAACAACCTAAATCAAGTTTACAACCATTGAAGGAATTATTCGTCCTCATACAAAGTCGTGAGTAGAAAGGGAATTATTCGTCCTCAACTACTTTGATAAGGAAGGTATCATTCGTCCTCACGCTATCTCTAATCTAAGAATGCCTCAAATATTGAAAAGGAATTATACGTCCTTAACAACACATTATCCTTGAAGGGCTCAGGTAAAGAGGGAGGGAATTACCGTTCTCAACCTCAATACTTAGGTGGTAAGGGAATAACCATCCTCAACCACCCTTTCCAAGTCTTCTCATAGGACCAAGGATATCCTAGAGAATGGGTTACTCATAAAATCAAGCATTTACATTAAATCGTCATTCTCATGTTACAATGTCAAACACAATTATCAAATCAATTATGCAGCACCATCATCATCTTCACATTCTCATATCATGATACAAATCTCATATTTCATCATATATGCAATATATTAACTCATCATGTTACCATTTATATCATATTTCAATCATTCATAAGATCAAGTGTTCTAGAAGTCCCACACTTTTGCATCAAGCTTGGATTTGTGTTTCCAAACAAGACAATAGATTAACATAAGGTTCCAATCGGTTCTCATCTTTCATTCATGTCAGATTCCATGTCTCATAACCGGTTATCCACTTTGGGTAATTGGTTATGAGCTTATTTTAGCTCTCTATCAAATGAGAATAATCGGTTAGGCATTACTCCTAACCGATTATTACTCATTCGTCCTCTCTGTCAAGCCATAATAACTGGTTAGGCATTCAGCCTAACCGATTATGAGAGACTGGAAATGTTCTGCTGTTACCAATAATTGATTATGGCTTGCCCATAATCAATTATTTGGGCCATCTTAAACGTGAAAACAGAGTATAAGGCAAGGAAACCCCAAAACCAACCCATTCTTATATTAAAATCAACCACAAACTCATCAAACATGAAACCACAACATCACTAAATCTTATAGTAAACATGGGTAATCATCAAACCACAAGTTTTCATCTTTTTCAGAACTCAAAATAACCATCATTTCAAGTCAAAGAAGAAGCCAAGTTTCAAAAAATCATTTCTTGTAAAAGTCATGGTTCTAAGCTCAACATTAAACAAACTTTCTTCCCAATTCATGAAAAAACAGGTTTAATATAAAAAGTTAAAGAAAACACCCCCTACCTATCTTGTTACTTTCCTCTTCCCCTTCCTTGTCTCTTTCCTTGATTGTTTCTTCCTTCACCTTCAATGGCTTCTTTCTTGGGCTCCCTTGTTCCCTTGTCTGAGCAGTAACCAAGAGAAAGAAATTGAGTGAGTGAATATGGAAGAAAGGAAATGTAAGAGTGAGAAAAGTGAGGAAGAGTGGATAACATGATTAAAGAGATAAGGATGATATAAAAGTCAAAAGATCTTGCTTTGTAGGTGAAAATGTAGCAAATTCCTACAGTAGCTATACGTGTGATGGCTTTCAAATTTAAAAAATCCAGCTGTATGCATTATATCTGCTAAGAACACTTTAGTTTCTCATAAATGAATTTTCAAACTTTCATGGATATCGTATGAAATTATAGAATTTCATTGTATTTTCTATGTTATCAATTTACCATTTATCATATACTACACTATTTGTACCTAAAATTTAATGTA
The DNA here is from genome assembly GCA_029884605.1 of Ormosia emarginata. Classification (NCBI taxonomy): domain Eukaryota; kingdom Viridiplantae; phylum Streptophyta; class Magnoliopsida; order Fabales; family Fabaceae; genus Ormosia; species Ormosia emarginata. The sequence continues at coordinate 34,085,711 of JAQQTP010000088.1, forward strand.
GCTTTTTCTCACCTGCAGTGTTATAGATTTATGCTCACTTTAATCCAAATCATTTACAAAATTAACAAATACCTTATAAAAATATTATTAAGTTTCTATAACCTGATTAAATCTATTCAGTTGGAGAGAATGTTACAAAACCTTAAATATTAAGTTACCTCATCGAAACCTTTATTCCTCGGACCTCGCCATGGAAACTTTAGACTTATGGGTTGTGTTAAAATGTAACATTCTAATACTAAGAACATGAAATATCTTCCATATTTAAGGCGCACAGTACTAGCTACGCTACTTCTAACCTATAAAAATAAACTAACTTATAACATTCATTCACATAAATAATTATGGAGAGCCTAATCAACAAAAAGCTATATATATACATCATCAGCCTTACAAAGGCATGCTGTAATGTATAACTTTGTACAACCTCAAAGCAACATAAAATAAATTCATCATATTTATTTACAAGAAAGAAAGTAAACTACACTAGTCCTTCTACTTCTTTTGCTTCCATTTACCTAGACATAGATTTACATGGAAACACAAATGGGGTGAGAAATCACAATTTCTCAATATAAGCATTCCAATACTAGTGTTTATTCATTCACAATGAGTAAACAACATGATGCGGATTAAAGGATGCAAATCTAAGTGTAGGTTGTCTCAAGTAATAAATTTCCCGGGAGTCTGAGGTCGATCCATAGGGAATTGATGAAAAAAAAAAATCTTTGAGGTAAGGAAATGATTTGTCACAATAATAAAGATAATAAAACTTGTTCACAATTAAAAAAAGAACTTGCTTGGGCTAGGAGATCCACTTTTGGTAATAAATTAAGGACAAGATTAATTCTTTTTTATAACTCAATTGAAATCCACGCACAACAGAGGTTCCAATCAGAAAATAAAACATTCAAAGTCCATTTAGAATTATATACGTAGTTATATTATGATTCCTTTAATTATTTACCAACACCAACACTTGTAAATGGGTTCAAGCATTCAATGTGTCAATCACTTATCTACAATGAATCAAGAACTCCACTTTACAAGGAGGGTTTCTAAATTGATTGAAAACAAAATACAACATATATAATGACCACTTGATAATATATCATTTAAATACAAGAAATAAATTAATCTAATCTTATTTTATTACTAAAAGCTTCACCTCTTCACCCAAGCAAGATGAAAATTAGTTATTCATAAGCAAGAAGAAAGAAAGAGAGAAGAAGAAAAAGATGAACATAACTTCAATTTTGAACAAAAGAAAATTACAAGAGAAACAAATAACACAATAGCATGATCTTGATCTCTAAGCCAAGATGCCCAAATGCTCAGCCAATGCTCCCTTTTATAGAGCTTAAGGAGTCGAAAATGACAATGAAGTTATTTAATGAGTGGGTAGATGATGGGTGAATGAGTGAAAAATGACAATGGAGTTATTTAATGAGTGGGCGGATGATTAATGAGTGGGTAGATGATTATTGAGTGGATAAATGATTATTTAGTGGATAGATGATTAATGAGTGGGTGAATGATTAATGATGCTTGTCTCTCCACTTGTACCAACTAATTCAACTATCTTCACATGATTATAACTCTATTAAAATGTCATTTCTTGGAAAAGTGGTCTTCATGAAAGTTGAAGGATTTTGTCTTATCTTTCCAATGCCACTAGTTTCATTTCCATACAACTCCTACACCTCAAATTCCAGCCCAATCATTGTACACTGCTCAGGCACAACTACAGCTCCGCTGTTCTGACTTACAAGCCCAATATGACCTCCAAGCCATCTAAATTGTCGAAAGTTGTATATTTGGGTCTTAACTATCAAATGGCATTGATTTCAGTCCAAAAACTCTCCTATAGCTTAAGTTATTCCATGATTAGTGCACATTACTCGGGTTTTAGTGACAGAACCTATTTTCTGACTTCTAGGCCCAATTAGCTCCACTAGAAGTCTGATTGAGACTTCGAACTCTTATCAAAGTTGTAGAGCTTTCTCTCAGCTTTCTTACAAGGTAAGCTATAACCTTAACTCACGAGTATATATATATGCTTTATATAACATTCACAAGGCAAACTATAACCTTAACTCACAAGTATACGATAATTAATGATATCAAACAACTGCCCATACAATCGTAAGACATCATCGAGCAAGTAACAAGCAAGGCAACTGCCCACACAACTGCCAATAAATGCAATGCTTTATGATATGAAATATGATTATGCTTACACAATGTCTAATAATAGAATGATGCAAAGCTTGTGTAGGTTTTAATTTTAGAAAACACATGTCACTTACTTGTTTCCTAGGAATCTATGTCCCTTTGTATACACTGAGTAGGATATGCAATTAAGCTTTGACATTACCTAGTAATAAGTGGATTCCTTCCCCTCACCACAGTAAGAGTACTACTACCACCCTTATACCAGTAACCCTGACTGTAATAGCATAAATGCTAGGAGAATTTAGATCCAACACCTCATTCTTAGGCCATATGATTGTGCACACCATCTAAGGTTACATTATATACGAAACAACTAATAACAAGTTTGAAAACCAAACATGCGATGTATTTCACAAATACATACAATCATCACTAGGTCCTTCCTAATTAAGTGACTAAGGAAAACTAGCAAACCTCACAACCAAGCTCACTTATCGCATAAGGAGCAAAGTCATGTTCCTAGAACTTCATATACCTCAACCTCGTCTCACAAGAGAGTAAATGTTATCCATGCATCTCCGGCTCTACTTTCCACACAAAAAAAATAACCTTTGCATGATAACAAATGCAACTAGCTAAGTGATAACTCCATAAAATGTAGTTATTTATGCCTTATATCTTTGCTTTATTGATTAGTTAGTCTTTGTTATTACGCATATATAGAAGATTTTAAGCTTGTATTCTTTGAATTTAATTGTGATATCTTCTTATACGATCTAGAGCAAATCTGGTATAATTCTTCATGTGATTATGTGAATTTGCAACTGTTACTAACTTGGTGATTTCTCTATTACACGAAGGGCTCAAACCAAGCAAAAATGTGGAAGACTTGGACCTGCATTGGAAGAGAAAGCCCAAGGTGAAATTCAAAATCTCACACTGAGGCGCAGGCATGTTCATGCCGCGACGTGGTGCATTCAGCTTGCTGTATATTGAAACCTAAGGCTTGAACACCATGGTGCAAAAGAATGAATGTCGCAACATAACAATGAAAAAATTGGCCTATAAATACTGTAACATCCCAAAATTTATATCCCGATATCTTACAAACATAAGGATAATCAATTCTAGCTATGTCATTTTTAATCCTTAAACCATAATTCTAACCCATAAAAATCAAGCAAACTTTTATAGAGAGCCACGATAAACTAAAAGTTATATATACATCATTGTCTTAGGAGACATCTTGTAATACATAAGCTTTTACACAATGATTTGAGTATAAATAACACGAGTTTTATCTCAAAAAGCATAATAACTACACTATACTAGTCTTCATATAACTTCTTTGTCCTTTTAGAAGAACTTGCACCTGGATTTACATGGCAACACAATCGGGGTGAGAAATCACATCTTAGTATAAGTATTCCAAAACCAGTAGTTTATACCATTATAAAAATTACACAAGCATTAAGTTAGCACTTCAATCACAGAAGCACAATAACACTCCCATCTTAGAAGTTCACAACCGCCCATACAATTGCATGTCATGATTTTGAATGAATGACGACAACCGCCCATACAGTTGCCATGCTATGCCAAATTATGTCTAGTGTGTATGCCTATGCAATATCTTAAGTATGAAATGGATAATGTATGATACCAAGTCCATGGTAACGCCATGAATGCATGAGTCCTGAACAAAGTAATGGAAGTCACATCCATAACCTTGGACAAGCACTAGAAGTCCATCCAGAAAATAACACTCCGAGTAATGAAATCCATCAACTACACAGTCTTCAGAAACAGAGAGGAAGTCCATCCTCTGAATCATAAGGAAATCCATCCTTAACAACACAACAAACATAACAGTATACTATTCACCTCAACCATGTTTCACAATCAAATCATGCTCAACAATTACTAATTATATCACATAATTAGTTCCACAATTGATTTATATGCATATCAAGTTCATTTTACAACACATTTATCCAAATACTCTTAAAAGTAATTCAACACTCTCAAAAGAGTAAACATGAGTGATTCCAACACTTATGGAAGCTCACTTTCTCTATTCACATTTCATAATATACATATGTATATCCATGCCTAATTACCTCACATAAATAGCATTACAAATCACTTTGATTTATCATATTCTCACGTCATTAAATACCGTTATTAAGGTCTCATCACACTTGTAAAGACATACATGAAAGGTCCAAATACTAAAGAACTACCAAGAATATCAAAAAAACACATTTTTGAAGGTTCTAGAGCTCATGCCGTGGCACCCGTTGTGCCACGTTGCGGTGTCCTGCTCTCAGGTTACAATACTGAAAGTGCATCAGTATCACGCTCCAGCGTGAAATCCTTACGCCGCAGCGCCCGTATCAGAACATGAATTCTGCAGAATTTTGCAGTCATGGGTTACTGTTCTATTGGAACATTTTTTGGATTTTGGCCACTCCAAATCAATTTCTAGGTGATTTCAAGTCACTAACAAGTTTACTAACATGATAGAAATCTAAAACACCTATTGATTTCATCAAAATTAGATCAAAACACCAAATCACTCATCCAAACCCCTAAAATCAACTCTTAGAGCATTTTAGGTCCAAATGGAAAGTTTTCAGTTTCTATTCCAAACTCTTAGCATGAACAAGTTATAAACCACATTTAAAACTCATCCAAGCAAGAAAATCACATAAAACACCACAAGAACCCAATTTGACATATTAACCCCAAATGAGTTAGATATTGAAGATGAGAAAAAGTGAGTTTAAAACTCAAGAACCCCTACCTCAAAAGTCAGAAATTGAAGTCACTTAAGAACTCCAATCTTTCCTTTCCTTCTTCCTCTCCTTGGTTGCTTGATTCTCCTCCTTTTGCTCTTTGCTTTCCTTCCTTTTTGCTCTTTTCTGCTTGTAACCGTGAGAAGAGAAAAGAAATGAGGATATTACCTCATATAAAGGCATAAAAATGCCTACAAAAGAAAGCAAAAAACGTGAGGCTCTTTGCCTCTAAAGATATTTAGCTTAAAAACATTTGATCTGCTAAAAACATCTAGATTTCACCAAATCCAGTTTTATCACTTCCAACAAGTTTAAAATAAATTCTAAGATTCATAAAAAAATCTTGTTGCACCATTTCCACATTTTTCCATTTCTTATGGTAGTCAATCCAGTATTAAAACACACAACCAGTATACTTAAAAATACCAAACTAACTCCGATTAACCTTAAATTTTAACTGTAACATAGTTTACATATTTGTGACCTAGAAATAAAATCTCCGCATTTATTTTCATTAACTAGGCAGTTTAAGCTATTTTTAGAGCTAAAAACAGTTATTTTTCATACATAGTGTTGCAGCAAAATGCCTAAACATACTCAGAAAGTCACAAAACTTAACAAACATGATAATCAAGTATTAAGCTACCTCCGTAACCATATACAAGTTTATCATATTTTTCACGGGTGTTACAAATACTATTTTATTAGATTTCAGAAAAAAGAGCTTTTACACTTTCAAACACAACTGGTAGGGTTTGTACACTAAGTTAAATGGAAGCTGAAGGGACCAAAGTTGGAGGCCATCTTCTTCAAGAAAGAAGATTAAAGCATCAAAGATCATCGTATTGAGCTTCCATTTCTTAATCATTTTACTTCTTTTTACTTCTTCTTTTCTATTATCATGACATTGATGATTTGTGATAGATTTTCGTATGTCATGAGTAGCTAAGCTGTGTATAGCGATTTCTTTGGATCCTTCTATGAATATTGATGATTTTGTAACCCTTTGAGTTAATATAGATGATTTGGGTTTGTTTAATCATATTCTCTTAATGCTCTTGAGTGGTTGGCCAACATTTAATGTGTTTTGATTAAATCTATTGAACTAGACATAAGGATTTAGGTTTGATATCATGGATATGGTTAATGCATGTTTAATTTCATTCTAATGGTGGAATAAGTTAATTAGCTAATGGGATAGACATATACCTATTAGTCATGCATAGCTTTTGTTGAGAATTGTTCTTAATGAGTGGAGTTTGCACTAGATCTCATGGAAACATAGTAAACTAGGTAAATGAAGCATAGTTAGATAACCTAGACATAGGCTTTTAACTAAGTTAGTTTCTTAAGCTAACAAATCCTGTCTCATTTATGTTACGTTAGAGGATTGCATATCATCAATTGAAATAGAGGGCAAAGAAGGATTACCTATTCTTTAATCAATATCTTTAAGTCTGATTTACTGCATTTAAGTATTTCATTCATGGTTAACTTACTAAACCCTTCTAAATTTGAATGTTCTTGAATAGTATTAAGTAAGCTATTAGTTAAAATTTGGCTTTAGAGATTAATGTACTCCTCGTAAGAATGATATCCTACTCTTTACTATATTACTTGTGCGACCCGTGTACTTGCAGTAGCAAAATCCAAACAAGTTTTTGGCCCCGTTGCTGAGGAAGTATGACTTAATTTCAGTATTGCCAATATTAACAATGAGTTTATTTAGTTATATTTCAAGTTTCTTTTTGTTCATATTAATTTAAGTTTCCATTCTTTATTTGTTATAGGTACTGTTAAGATAGCGGATGATAACAACCATACGAGGCCTTTGAGGGAGTCCGTAACTCCTCAAATGGAGAATTTACAGTCATGTATAAGACGGCCTCCCATTTGCGCAAACAATTTTAAGATCAAATCGGCCATATTCCAAATGATATAAACTTCTGTGCAATTTAGCAGTTTTCCTAGTGAAGATCCCAATGCTCACTTATCCAATTTCCTAGAGATTTGTGACAATTTTAGGCATAATGGAGTATCCGAGGATGTCATTCGCCTAAGGCTCTTTCCTTTCTCTCTCAAAGATAGAGCCAAGAGTTGGTTGCAATCTCTGCTGATGGGATCAATAGCAACTTGGACTGATATTTGCAACAAATTCCTCAATAAATACTTTCCACTAGCAAAGACTGTTGAAATGGTGAATGACATCAGCTCATTCACCCAATCAGAATCAGAATCTTTATACGAAGCTTGGGAGAGGTACAAAGATCTTCTGTGGAGATGTCCCCATCATGAGATACCTCCTTGGCATTAGGTATACTCATTTCATAAAGGCTTGCTGCCACATCATCATCCTATAGTGGATGCAGTTGCTGGAGGTTCATTACTGAGCAAATCATTCGATAATATTTTTCAATTGTTGGAGGAATTGGAAGCCAATAGCTACCAATGACCTTTAGCAAGAAGTGCCACAAGAAAAGTGGTTGGAGTTCATGAGGTCGATGCAATTACTATATTATCAGTTCAAGTGGAAGTAATTGCAAACAAGATGGACAGTTTAGGACAAAGCCCTCATAAAAGCCTATTTGTTCTCTATGACAAGTGTGGCGGTAACCATTCAAGCGACCGTGCCCTTCCATTTCTGAAAGTGCACAATATGTTGAGAACTATCGCACACAACAAAATAACCTATACTCGAACCAGTACAACCCTAGATGGAGGAATCATCTCAACTTCTCTTGGAGGGACAACTAAGGAGCTTCCTCCTCAGCATTGGGAAATAAGAGAACCAAATATCCTCCTGGTTTCTCTTCATAAACTAGGTAACTTATGCAAGACAAGAAACCATCCTTAGAAGACATGTTCATGCAGTTGATGGTTAAGACTGATTCCTTTATGACAAAGATTGATACTCATCTAGAAAAGAATGATTTAGTGATTTAGAGCCAAACGACTTCGATGAGAGCATTAGAAGCACAAGTGGGGTAGTTGGATAATGCCATCAACAATAGGCCCCTAGGGACCTTTCCAAGTGACACCGTCAATAATCCCAAAGGTGCCTCCAATAAGCATTACAAAGCCATCTTACTGAGGAGTGGGAAGGACATAAAAGGGAATCCTAAGACAAAGCTGCTTGAGGATGAGATCGAAGTGACAAAGGATCAACCGGTTATGAATAAAGAAGTGGAGAAGAAAGAAAAAGTTGTCCAGAAGAAGGTAGAGGACAAGAAAAATGAGGTCAAGCCATATAAACCACCTTTACCTTTCCCTAACAGACAAGCTGAGAAAAAAATGGAAACTCAATTCCATAAGTTTTTGGAAATTTTTAGGAAACTTCACATAAACATACCATTTGCAGAGGCTTTGGAATAAATGTCAAGTTATGTGAAGTTTATGAAGGACGTCTTGTCCGAGAAAAGAAGGTTGGGGTACTATGAAATAGTGGCACTGATAGACGAACGTAGTGCTATTTTGCAAAACAAGTTACCACCCAAGCTGAAGGATCTAGGAAGCTTTACCATCCCATGCACAATTGGAAGAAAATTTTTTGGTACATCTTTGTGCGACTTAAGGGCAAGCATTAACCTAATGTCATTATCCATCTTCCAAAGGCTAGGTTTGGGGGAGTTTAAACCAACATCAGTCACTTTACAGTTAGCAGACCGAACCCTTACTTATCCGAAAGGGGGTTATTGTGAATGTAATGGTTAAAGTGGACAAGCTTATTTTCCCTGTTGATTTCATCATACTTGATATGGAGGAGGACCGGAATGTACCATTGATTCTGGGAAGGCCTTTCTTGGCTATAGGGAATACAATGACTGATGTAAGAAAATGGGAGCTTACTATGAGAGTACAAGATCAAGAAGTAACCTTTCATATTTTTAGAGCAATGAAATATCTGCAAGATCTTAAAGAATGTGCTTCTATGAATGTGCTTCATGGGATGATGTCTGATGTACCATGTGTTAGTGTCCTATATGACCCTCTTGAAGCTCTTTTATGCTTTACAAGTAAAAAGAAGGATGAGGAAGTGAGAGAGAGCAAGCAATCATTGGACACTTCACCTATATAGAATCGAAATCCTAAACTTGAAAGGAGGAAGACCTTCCTCACATTAGCAGATCCATGATGAAATGAAGCCTGCAAAGTCCTGTCGGGACTATAAATAAGGCCCTTTTTGGGAGGGAACCCAAATGTTTAATCTTTAGTTTTAAAGTCCTTAAATATGTCAATACTTTGATTTTGTGGTTTTATTATGTTTTTGTTGTACAAATTGTAAATTAACCCTTTAGATAAGTTTTGCAGGTGATGGAGGCCAGAATGATGCAAAAATAGCAGCAAAATAGATTTTTTTGCAGAATTATGCAGATAGACTCCTCACGCCATGGCGTATGCCTTGTCACATCGTGGTGCCCTTGTATTTTAGGTGTATCAGGCCAAAAACTCGAGAGTAAGGTGCCATGGCATACCAAGTTTCACATCGCGATAGTATGTTTAAAAAAAATAAAAATAAATAAATAAATAAAATGGTGGGAATTGAATGCACGTTGCAATGTGTGTATGTTCACGCCGCGGTGCGCTGCGGCAAATAAGGTTAAGAGTTGCGGTGTTTCGTGCTTCTTTTCCATTTTCTCTCATCTTTTCTGTTTCTCTGATTTTTTCTCTTGCCTTTTGTGTCCCTTACCCCATTTTTAGCCTTAATCCTTCACTTTCTCAAGGTATGTAGTGATTTAAATTAGTTAGTTTGCTATTTTACGTTAATTTTTTGTTATTTTGCATTTTTATTTTGTTTTGTTTCTATTTTTGGGTATTTTTCTGCTTTGTTGCTATTTCATTATTAATTTGTGCCTATCTTTGCATGTTTATATGCATTATATTGTGTTTTGGTGATGCCCTATATGTTGTTGGGCAATTGCATGTATTTATGGTGTTTGCGCCACAACGTGGATCATGTCATACCACGACGTGTGTTTAAATATGCATAGATGTCGCGACGTGGAGACTTCATGCTGTGACATAAGTATGAATTTGGTTGAGTGTCATGGCGTGTTGCATTTATGCTGCGACGATGTTTGATTTTTGCTTGAGTGCCACGATGTGTGTTTTATGCGCCGTGGCCCGTGGTTGAATAGGTATGCATGCTGTGCACAAAAGTGAATGTCACGGTATGTGGTCCCAATATATATAGACTTGATATGTTTTACATGTTGTTTATACTTTTGAATACTCATTTATGACATTTTGAATATTTTGACAGGTTAGGTACACTATACCTCTCATACCATGCCTCCTAAATGCCAAAGTGGATCCAGCAGCCAGTGCAACAAGGAGCCTTCTCCTCCTCCTCCTAAGTATGATAAGAGGAAGTTCATATCAGCTCCTACAGCTCAACGGTACACTCTATTGGTCACCAGACCACTCATTCCGAAGCGCGACTTCTCCTGTTTTAGGGTCATCCCTCAGGAGATACAGAGGCTCATTAACCAGCTCAACTGGGGTGTATTTGCCTAGCACTCAAAGTCTGCAGCTATGTTTCCCATAGTTCTTGAGTTCTATGTTAATGCGACCTTCTTTGGTGAGGGGAGCACTATACTAAGAGTATGGGGGCGAATGGTCTCTTACTTTACAGTGGCTATCAAAGCAGGTTTGACCTTGCTTAAACCCCCTGAGATCTGTGAGTACACTGCATTCTGCCGGTGGGAGCTAGAGGAGGGCATCGACCTCAACATGGTCACTGTCAGGATCTGTACAGCTGAGTCATAGCCGATCGTTTGGACCTTAGGTGTGCAGACGCAGAGGGCACGGTTCTTCCCCCGATCCTACTTGACACTAGAGGCCAGGGTCTGGTATCATTTCATCAGCACCTGCATTCTGCCATCAACAAACTTATCTGAGGTGACCCACGATCGGGCTATATTGATTTATGTTATCCTTGAGCGTCGGTCTATAGATGTTGCTCAGATCATCTTTAACGAGATCAGGAGGTCAATACGGGAGTACAAGAGCCTCTACTTTCCATTTCTCATCCACACACACTGCAGCCAGCAACACGTACAGTAGGGTTGACATGAAGAGCTCATTGTTGTTAAACAACCTCTTAATGATTATATCATTGAGAGGCTGGGAGCAGATCCAGCAGTAGCACCTGCCGTATAGAGACAGGCTCACCGAGAGCCCAGAGCATCCCCACCACCTAACGCTGACTAGCGAGCCTAGATAGAGGATCAAATAGCACGTCTTGCGGCCTTGCAGAACTACCAGTATCAGTATACCATCCAGATACAACAATGGATGGCAAAGCGCTTGGGACTTCCTATGGATGACTTCCTAGTGCCTGAGTGCCCACCCGAGGCTGTGGCGGCCCCTCCCCTATAGTAGTAGGCTCCCAAGGCTGGAGAACGAGCTGATGATGCTGACCAGGACGAAGAGGAGGAGGATGATTAGCCCTACTGCATATAGGGCATTTTCTTTCAAGTTATTTTTATTATATTTTGTGTATAGTGGGGACACTATTTCCGTTAGGTTTGGGGGGAGCATTATAACATGTTTTGATGTTTTTGGGAATTGTTTGTTTATAAATAAAAAGCATGTTATAATGTTAAAAAAAAATTTATGTTTAATGGATATTGTATATATTATCACGATTATATATAGTGGTTTGGTTATAGCTTTTATGTTTTAATTACCATGAGCCAAATGAATGCATGTTTTGAATATTCAACGCAAAGTCGAATATATTAAAATACATCATAATAGGCCAATTACTAGTGTAGTTTTGGTTGTCCTATGATATTATTGCTTGCGAATTGTCCTCTTTTAAGTGAAACTTTATGTAATCAAGAAGCATGTTCAAATAATCTAGTCGTTTTTCAAATGCATGATTTAGATCCCACTCGTATGCCCATATAACTTTGAAAATGATATGAGTGCATGTCTAGAGAAGGTTTATGAATAATGCATGTGGAGATTTTAATTATCCTTGAAATTGCATTTAAACTCTCTTAAAGCAAAATCCTAGGTTATGCATGGTTGAGGAAATGATTAGGGCATTGTTTGGACCGATTGAGCCTTTCAAGTTTGCCCTGTTGTAATTAAATCCATAGGTTCCCTTTGAAGCTTTATTAATGCTAGCCTTTTATGTTGTTCAACAACCATTGTATTCCCTACCATATAACCATTCTAATGCATGTGAAAACATTACATTTCCAACATACCATCATTGTTTGTTGAGTATATATCATATTATTTCTTGAAGTGAGTCTAGTGATTACGGGTATTATTCATGTTGATTACAAAAATGAACTTGAAAGAGCCATCTTCAGTAAAAGAAAAGGAATTGCTTTGTGTAAGTATAAAAAAAAAAGAAAGTATAAATCAAGCAAAGCAAGTGAATGAAATAAGAAAAGTCAAATACAAAAAGCATTGAATGGTTCTAAAAGAGCTCTAATCTTTCATTTTTGAATACCTTAATAGTTTCACTTGGTGACTCAAGTCTTAAAATAACATGTTTATGTTTCTCAATGTTTGTATTAGATCCTTTCCATGTTATTCTTCTGCCCAAAATCATTGGCCTTACATTACAAGCTATTGAAGTCCCTTTTGATCCTTAATTGCATGTGATTTACATTAGTGGAGAAAGAGTTTAAAGACAATGTTGTGGATTATTTGATTCTTATGCATGTATGTTCTTAAACTCATTCGGATGTGTATGACTTGATTAGGAGAAGTTTAGCTTGTATGCTTGTGGGAGATATGATTTGCATGAAAATAGATTTTGAATGTTAGCATGCTAAAGATTGTATATATGTGGAGTTGATTGTGAGGCATTATCATTCTTTGAGGGCTTAAACAATCATTGTACACTAGTTGTGGTTTCAGTGAAATTGGAATTCATGATAAATGCTGAATGTATGTTGAAGCATGTGTTGTTAAGTAGGTTTACTTAAGCATACTTTGTTTTGCTCAAAGACTAGCAAAAACCTAGGTTTGGGGTGTGATAACTCCATAAAATGTAGCTATTTATGCCCTATATTTGTACTCTATTGATTGCTTAGTCCTTGTTATTACACATATATAGAAGATTTTAGGCTTATATTCTTTGAATTCAATTATGATACCTTCTTATATGATCTTGAGCCAATTTGGTATAATTCTTCATATGATTATGTGAATTTGTAACTGATACTAACTTGGTGATTTCTTTATTGTAGGAAGGGCTCAAATAAGCAGAAATGTGGAAGACTTGGACCTAAATTGGAAGAGAAAGCCCAAGGTGAAATTCAGCATCTCACGTCGCGGCGCATGCATGTTCATGTCGCGGTGTGGTGCACTCAGCTTGCTGCATACTGAAACCCGAGGCTTGAACGTCGCAACACAAAGGAGTGAATGTTGTGGCATGGTGACCTAAATTAAACATGCGCTGCGACGCAAGGTGGTTCATGTCGCGATATGATAGTGAAAAAATTGGCCTATAAATACTATTTTATTAGATTTCAAAAAGAGAGCTTTTACACTTTCAAACACAGCTGCTAGGGTTTGTACTTGAGTTGAAAAGAAGTTGAAGGGACCAAAGTTGGAGGTCATCTTCTTCAAGAAAAAAGATTCAAGCATCAAATATCATCCTATTATGCTTCTATCTCTTAATCCTTTTACTTCTTCTATTTTATTATCATGACATTAATGATTTGTGATAGATTTTTGAATGTCATGAGTTGTTAAGCTATGTGTAGGGACTTATTTGGATCCTTCTATGAATATTGATGATTTTGTAACCCTTTGAGTTAATATAGATGATTTGGGGTTTGTTTAATCATATTTCTCTTAATGCTCTTGAGTGTTTGGCCAACATTTAATGTGTTTTAATTAAATTTATCAAACTAGACATAGGAATTTTGGTTTAAGATCATGGATATGGTTAATGTTGGGAATTGCAAATCCATCACGCAACAGAAAAACAAAAATTCCCACCAATGATCCATGCGAAATAAACCATAATTTGTGTTTTAAAAGAGTTTACCTCTTGAAGCGTGATAAAATGAAGAAATGTGAATCACCAACACCGTAACAACAACGTTGTCTCTGCGGTATCCACACAAACAGACTCACGAACATCCGCAAAAAGGAGTCTCACATCTCTGGAACAGTGCTAGCTGCGAAGAGAAGAGAAACCTGTCATGCTCTCACTAACTGTTTCTACCAAGTGCGGCTAGGGTTTGTATTGCATGCCTTGACAACCCCTTAGCAGTGTTATTTATAATAGCTGCTATCTTATGCAAGTGAGAGCAGCAACAAGGTAAGTTGTGCAACCCTAGACTCATCCGTTATAAGTATAATCCACGATCGAATCACAATTCAACTTGGATTCTAATTGCTCTAATTTAGTATGCTCTATATGTAAGACCCTACAAGTTCTCATGACATTGGCAGTAATATTAAAATTCCATTTTAATATTACAAGTAGTGAGTGGTATCTAGTAACACATCGCTACTACCTAAGTAATGTGAATGTCAGTGATTTGACATAACCTTTTCTGTGATTAATGTTACCGTGTAGTTTAATCTCTTTGTCCAAATATCTAGATTGAACACAAGGCATAGAATGTGTCACTCTTATATAATTCAATCTTTTGTTTCTTGATACTTGAGTAGACGTAGAAAAATAAATGAGCTTAATATCTCATATTGACTCATTTGAGCATGACTATGCATTTCGTGGTCTCATTCAATCAGGGGTCCTGAAGATATCACTTCTGTTATATAAGAAGGACAAATCCCATCTAGGTCACTCATATCCCTCCACATGATTCGTAGTATGTCCAATAACTAACTTTATAATCACCTTGTTACAAATGACGTTTGATGGCATCAAAACATGTAACTCCTCATGTAGGAATCATAGTAATTTCAGGTCAAAGGACCACGTAAACCATTATCACTATGAGAATCGCTTATGACACTCACGTAATGATCCATGTTGCGTTCTCATGGAGGATCAATCCAATACATCATTACTCTAATATGTATCCATGTGAGAACTCGATATCTCGTGTCCATGACCCATGAGATGTGATCATCAATCTATGCACATACTAGTCTTAATGCATTATTGTCGTCCTGATTAACAATAATACTTGACTAGAGACATTTAAGAATAGTGTTTTGTTTCTATCCAATAGGATCTCATGATCAAGTTATCCACTTGATGTCCTATGACATAAAACTTACTATTCTAAGGACTTTATTATGTTTATCATAAATAACACACAATAAATGAAATGCCTCATATATTAAATAAATAACATAATACAATGTAAGCTAGTACGGTCAAAATAAATTAGCCTCTAGGGCATACACCAATAGTTAATGCATGCTTAATTTCATTCTAATTGTGGAATAAGTTAATTAGCTAATGGGATAGAAATATACCTATTGGTCATGCATAACTTTTGTTGAGAGTTGTTCTTAATGAGTGGAGTTTGTACTAGATCTCATAGAAACATAGTGAACTAGGTAAATGAAGCATGGTTAAATGACCTAGACATAGACTTTTAACTAAGTTAGTTTCTTAAGCTAACAAATTCTGTCTCATTTATGTTACTTTAGAGGATTGCATATCATCAATTGAAGTAGAGGCTGAAGAAGGATTCCCTATTCTTTAATCAATATCTTTAAGTCCAATTTACTACATTTAAGTATTTCATTCATAGTTAACTTACACAACCCTTCTAAATTTGAATGTTCTTGAATAGTATTAAGTAAGCTATTAGTTAATATTTGACTTTAGAGATTAATGTACTCCTCGTGGGAATGATATCCTACTCTTTACTATATTACTTATGCGACTTGTGCACTTGCGGTAACAAAATCCAAACACTAGCACACTTACCTTACAACACCTAGTACCTCTACTCATCACTTCACAAGTGATTCACCAGGCAACCTCATGTTGCTCAGGGTTCTATGTATTGACCTATGGCATTCTACTTCTCAAAGGATGCCTAAGGTTTCTCAAAACCCTTCTCATAAGCTAGGTGGTTATTCTCTCCAAGAAATACCACTAGTTGTGTCTCAACACTAATACTCTTGCATCTAGAACCTTACAACATCACTTCACAAGTGAATCCAAAGTCAACCTCATGTTGAACAAGGTTCTAAACACTACCTTGTTGCATTCCAACACACTTGGATGCCCAAGGTTATCAAGACTATCCTATGGCATTCCACCATACCATGGAAGCCTAAGGTGTCCCAACACATTACCCCTTGACACTCCACCTTATTATGGTTGTCTAGGGTCGCTCAATTCTATCTTAAGGCATTTCCCACACTTTGGATGCCCAAAGGTTCTCCAACCTTATCCTAAGGCAAATTCCCACTCTTTGGGTGCCTAAGGGTTTTCCAAGTCCTCACACTTACAAGGTGGTAAATTCTCCCATAAAATACACCCATTGGTGCCTCAACACACTTTAAAAAGGATATATGAGTGATCATATCACTTAGGGAAACTTATTTCCTCAAAAACATCAATTTGTCACTCTCTAGGCGCCAGCTTTTCCACCACTTGGGTGTTGAAGAGATAGAGCGCTACCCTATTCTTGCTAGGCGATGAGCGCTCAAGCACTGATACAAGGGCACTTAGGCGCTTGACGCGCGCTCAGGCACTCCTACACGGGCGCTTAGGCATTGGTCGCTCAGCAACACGCATAAGCTTGAAGGGCATTAGGCGCTCAAGTGCCTAACTCCCAATGCTTAGGCGCTAAAACACCATAATAGAATCTGCAGAATTCTGCAGATTCTGGTGTTGTTTCATTGGTGGAACAACCGGATTTCAGCCACCTCAAAAAATGGTTTTTAGGTGATTTTAGGTCTCTAACAAGTTCACTAACATACAGGAATCATCAATCACCAACTCAAACCACCAAATTTGGATCCATGAACCAAATCACTCATCCAAACCCCAAATTCCTTACCTTGTGCATCCAAGGTCCAAATGAAGAGTTCTAAGTTTCTAACCCAAACTCATCTCATGAACAAGTCATAAACAACCCTTAAAACACATCCAAGCAAGAAAATCACTCAAAACACCTCAGAATCTCATTTTGACCTATTATACCTCAACTTTGGCATAAAAGAAAGAGATGAGAAAAAGAGACTAAAAGGACTTAAGAACCCCTACCTCTTGTGTAGGAAAGACGATGAGAAAAAGAGACTAAAAGGACTTAAGAACCCCTACCTCTTGTGTAGGAAAGACGATGATCTTGAAGCCTTGAACTTGCTCTTGGATCCTCCTTCAAGCTTCAATCTTTGCTCATCTAGCTTTTCCCCCCTTTTCTCCTTCTCCCCTATAGTTTTCCTTCTTTCTTTTCTGTTTCTATTTTCCCATTATCTCTGCCATGGGATTCTTATAAGGGGAAGTCAAATTTGACTTCTCTTAGATAGGTATTGATAAGTGTAAAATACACTAATCTTTGGGTTTATTTATTAGGATTTTTAATTGATTTTTATTTAGTTTTTATTTATTTTTAAATAATTATCTCTTCACCTAGGATTATATGAATTTTTAAGACAAATCATCAGATTTTGTGCAAAAAATAAGAAATTCCTAAAAATAAACATTTGAAGGATTTGAATATTTTGAGATAAGAATTATACTGAGTAAATTATGAGCCTATTAAATTAAATGTATTTTTATTGTGTTTTGTAGGAATTTAAGGAAGGATCAAGTTAGATTCTTAATTGGAGTGAAACAATCTTTACTTGATGACCAAGTATCTCTGCATTTAATGCAAGAATCTTAAGGATTTTCTTAATTTGAGTGGGATAGTTGTTTCCTAATTTATATGGATTCAACAAAAAAGAATTAGGAAACAAGAGATTTGGTTAAAGATTAATTAAGTAAAGTATCGTTATCAAACTTGTCTCAGTAAATTTAAGATAATTTTCTCTATAAATATGTGATTTACCTGATTTTGGTGGCGCTTGAAAGCTAAGCAAGAGATCTACAAATCTCATGTTGACAACTTTTTATAATTAAGCTTCCATTAACATCGAAGATTTGATAAAGATTCTCAAAGAGATTTGATTTGGATTCCTGCACTATCATGACCATTCCTCATTAAATGAGTCATATCTTAGGCTACAAAGATCAGATTGAGGTGCTATGTGCGGCATTGAAAATATAACAGAAAATCCTACAAATTATCTGTTGATATCGAGAGCAGATTTGGCCATCTGGAGGGTAAGAAAAATCGTGCAAGTCAGATATGAAAAGTTGTTAGTTTTTTTTATAAAAGAGAGCACTCTTTGGTTCAGATCATCCAGCAAAAATTTAGATGCTTTTGCGAAGGAAAACTTTGAGAGGCAGATTAGAAGAGAGAATTTCCATGAATCCTTGGAGGACAACTTCGAAGGGAGGATTCAATTCTTGAAGGCTTGAAGATCATAATCACCGTAAAAAGGATTTTGATTTCTCTTTCCCTCTAGTTTTTCCTTTTATTTAGGTTTTCTTTCCGTGGATTTGTATTGTGATATGAGTTTGTTTGTATTGAATATGAGTAACTAAACCCATAGCTATGGTTATAGGGGATCTTGTTTTCCTAATTATTTGGGTTTGATTTCTAATTTGATTAAGGTAATTTATTTTAGGGTTCATTATATTGCTTGTATTCTTGTCATAACTTGATCACTTTTGGCATGTGTTAATTCATTATTTGACTTGTGACCATCCACATTCAATGAGTGGATCTATATTGTACGCCTAGGATTAGATAGGTGAATGACCAATCATCAATTTATCCTACTAATGAAATTGACGGTATATTTGTTCATCTTTTGAATTGAGGCTTAATGCATTCTTGATTAATTCAACTAAATGACCAAATAGGTGAATTAAATTAGGAATATAATATTGTTTCATCCATGACAATTGGGATTTAATAGCAAATAAGAGAATATTGACAAAAGAATTACCTTACATCGTAACTGAAAGAAAATCTGAATAATTGGATTCTAGTGAACCTTACACCTTAGTTTCTCTCTCATTGATTGTCTTTACATTGTTTAATTGTTCATTGTTTTTCTTAAATTGTTTTCTATGTTTATCTTGAATTTCTTTATACACTTTCAATTGTCTAGATAACAAAGAGTTTTACGAATCTAGTAATTACCATTTATTCCTCATGGGATTGACAACTGAAACTGAAGTCCTATATTACTTTGCGATAGAGTGCACTTGCTCTTAATGTATTTTATGCATATCAGGTACTAAAACTCTCGATCTATTAAGAAAACTTAGATTCCTCCAAATCTAGTCTCCTAACTTCCAACAAGACTAAAATAAATCATGAGATTCATTAAAAATCTTGTTTCACCATTTCTCTATTTTTCATATCAGCTGTTAGTCAAATCGGCATTAAAACAAACAACTAGTATGCTTAAAAATGTCAAACTAACTTTGATTATCCTCATATTTTAACTGTAACATGGTTCACACATTTGTGACCTAGAAATAAAGTCTCCACATTTATTTCTATTAATTGAGCAGTTTAAGATATTTCTGAAGCTAATAACAGCTATATCTCACACATAGTGTTATAGCAAAGCAACTAAACACGCTCAGAAAGCCATAAAATTCAACAGATATGTTAAGCGAGTATTAGGCTACCTTTGTAACCATGTATAAGTCTAACATGTTTACCTAGGGTGTTACATAAAACATAAATAAATGGAAGAAGTAATCATATGAGTAATCCAAGATCATTTTATTAATGTTGGGATTCGTCATTTACATATAGTTGTTGCAATAATGAGACTTGGAAAAACTTGAAATAAATAATTGCTAACATTAACATAGTTCTTGTTGTGTTTTCTAGTGAGCGCCTCTAAGATGTATGCATCAGTGTCCGTCTTAGTCATGATCTGGTATGGGTCTTCCCAATTAGGTGCTAACTTCCCTTGAAAAGCATTCTTGCCTCCTCTATCAGCTTTGATCATAACAAGATCACTAGGTACAAACCTCCATGGAATCACTTTGGCATTGTACAGGGCTGCCATTCTCTGTTTGATGGTGGCTTCACAAATATGTGTAATGTGACATTGCTCTTCTAGTAAATCCAAGTTTTGGAAGATGAGCTTTGGGTTGATATCTTTGGAGAAAAGTGATGTCTCCGCTAACTAGGTTCTTAAATTTCAACCGGAATCGTCGTCTTTGATTCATAGGTCAACTTAAAGGGAGTCTCCTCAGTGTTGGAGTGTGGCATTGTCCGAGTTGTTCTACTCACTTTCCCTTTGCTTCATCAAATCTTTTCTTGATACCTTGAAGAATAACCCAGCTAGTAGCCTTAGCCTATAAGTTCATTTTTGGGTGCTCCACTGAGGTAAAGTGTTGTTTGATGCAGAGTCTAGAGAGTAGGTCTTGAAAACCATGATCAGTAAACTGGGTCCTGTTGTTCTTTACGATGGACTTGGTACCCTAAATCTACTAATGATGTTTTTGTAGGTAAACTTCTATACATGGGCCAAGGTGATGGTGGACAACAGTTCTGCTTCTATCTACCCAGTGAGGTAGTCTACAGCTAACACTAAGTACTTCACTTGCCCAGGTGCTTATGGAAAAGGGCCTAAGATGACCATGCTCTATTGATAGAAAGGTCAGGGTACAGACATCATTGAGAGTTCTTCTAGAAGGGAGAAGTAGACATTCGAGAATCATTGACACTTATCATATTTCTGAACATGTTCCATTGAATCAACCTCAACACTAGGCCAATAGAATCCTGCTCATAACACCTTCCGGGCTAAAGCCTTGCCTTTAATATCCCTTCATGGATCTCAGCCAAAACATATTCAGCTTCTTTTGGTCCAAAACACTTAAGGAGGGGGGACGAGAAGCCATGGTGGTATAACTTATTATCATTGAGTGTATACCATGTCGTGGTCTGTACTAACTTCTGGGCTTCCTTCTGGTCTTTGAGCAAGGTCCCATCTTGAAGGTAAGTAGAAATTGGAGTGATCCAAGTTTCCTATTCTTCAAGCAGGAGGAGTTTAGAGCTTGTAATGCTTGGTGCTAGCGGAGTTTCCTAGAACATGGATCTATTATTGTTAGGGCTCTTTGTGATAGCAAGCTTTGAAGGGATGTCGACCCGAGAATTCTGCTCTCTAGGGATGTGTTTGATATTAGAACTTACAAAATCTTGCAGAAGTTTCTTCACTTTGACCAAGTATTTTTGTAAGAAGGGCTCATTGGCTTGGTACTCGCCTCAGATTTAGGAGTTCACTAATATTGAATCACTACACAGAGTTATGTTGGAGGCTCCTATTTCCCTAGCCATAGTGATACCAGTAATACAAGCATTATACTCTACATGGTTGTTTGAGGTTAGGAACTTAAACCTCAAAGAATCCTTAAGGGTGAGCCCAGCTTCATTCTCCAATATGACCCCGACGTTGATCCCTTTAGAATTCGAGGAGGCATCGACGTAAATGGTCCAAGAATTCCCTTTGGGATGGCCGGTGTTTGACATCAGTGTTATTCATGGTAACCATCACCCAAGAGGAGAGTGAATTGGGTGATTACAAGTTTTTAAAATAACATTAAGAAATTAAACATTTTGATATACTTAATCAACACATACAGCAGAATAAGTCTAACAAAGATACAACTATTAAAGATTACTCAAATACAACTTAGGTTATAGTGTTAGGAATTATGGGAACAAAAGCACAGCGGAAAAAGAATTCTCACCAAGGATCCATGCGAAAAAGGGACCATGATCAGTGATTTTTCAAGTTTGCCTCTTGAACCTAGATGAAAAACAGTTAGTACAAATCACCAACACCACTGCAACGATGGTGTCTCTATGTTATGCACACAAACAGACTTGCAAACATCCAACGTCTTCAATCTTGGAGTCCCACGTCTCTGGCACAATGCTAGCTGCGAAGAGAAGAGAAAAGAAACCTGTTACTCTCTCACTCGCTATTTCTATAAGGTGCGGCTAGGGTTTTTGATGTCATCCCTTGATAGCCCCTTAGCAGTACTATTTATAATAGTGGCTACCTTATGTGAGTGAGAGTAGCAACAAGGTTAGCTGTGCAACCTTGGACTCATTTGTTATAAGTTTGGCCCACGATGGAATCTCAATCCAACTTGGATTCTCATTGCTCCAATTTAGTTTGTTCTATGTGTGTGACCTTGTAGGTTCTCATGACGTTGATAATAATATTAAAATCCTATTTTAATATTACAAGTAGTGAGTGGTATCTAGCAACACATCACTGCTACTCAAGTAACAAGAATGTCAGTGATTTGACATAACCTTTCCATGATCAATGTTTTCGTATAGTTTAGTCCCTTTGTCTAGATATCTAGATTGAACACAAGGCACTGAATGTGTCACCCTTGTATAGTTCAATCTTTCGTTTCC
The DNA here is from genome assembly GCA_029884605.1 of Ormosia emarginata. Taxonomy (NCBI): domain Eukaryota; kingdom Viridiplantae; phylum Streptophyta; class Magnoliopsida; order Fabales; family Fabaceae; genus Ormosia; species Ormosia emarginata. The sequence goes on from JAQQTP010000088.1 coordinate 34,108,110, forward strand.
TGAAACTCAAGTAGACTTAGTAATAACAAATGAGATCTATATATCATATTGACTCATTTGAGTATGAGCATGCATTTCGTAGTCTCACTCAATCAGGGGGCTTAAAGATATCATTCCTATTATGTAGGAGGGCCAAATCTCATATAGGTCACTCATATCCCTTTGCATGATTTGTGGTATATCCACTAACAAACTTTATAATCACCTTGTCACAGATAATGTTTAATGGCATTAAAACATACAACTACTCATGAAGGAATCGTAGTGATTTCAAGTCAAAGAACCACATACACCATTATCACTTTGAGAATCGTATGATACTCATGTAACGATCAATACAACGTTCTCAATGTGGGTCAGTCCAATACATCATTACTTTAATATGTACTCATGTGAAGACTTGATATCTCATATCTATGCATGAGATGTGGTCATCAGTCTATACACACACTAGTCTCAATGCATTATTGTTATCCTAATTAACAATAATACTTGACTAGAGACATTTAAGAATAGTGTTATATTTCTATCCAATAAGATCTCACGATCAAGTCATCCACTTAATGTCCTATAGCATAAAACTTATTATTCTAAGGACTTTATTATGTTTATCAAAAATAGCACATAATAAATGAAATGCCTTATATATTAAATAAATAGCATAATACAATGTAAGCTAGTACGGTCAAAATAAATTGGCCTCTAGGGCATACACCAACATATATGATAAATCAAGCAAATAAGCTAGAGTTGAGAAGAGTAAACACAATGATTTATCATGGTTCAGCCTGAGAAAGCAAACACAATGATTTATCCTAGTTCAGCCACCAACCACTTGTGGCCTACGTCTAGCCCTCAAGTAAACCACCCGAGATTTTCTATTAAACCTTCAAACTTGAACAATGTTTGAAAAACTTTACAACTGAGAGCACTCAACACACTTCTGGGATACCTTACCGTTTATGCTTGAGTCTCAATAACTAGGAATACCTCATCCTTAAAATTCTTTGAGGGATACCTCACCTTCTTTACAATTCCTTGAGGGGTGCCTCACCCTCTTTTGAAAGAATCAAAGTGAAGAAAAAGATAAAACTCTCACAAGAGTAGATAATACAAATTGAAGTCCTATGAAGCTCTCAAAGATATCTCAAATAATTGATAAAAACAGAGCAGAAAAAGGAATAAGATGAAACTCGGATTAAACCCTTGAGAGAGATGTTTTTCAATGTTTGTTCTATGTAAAAGATGACCCAAAAATGTGTATTTATAGTGTCCTGGGAAAAAGAGTTGTTGGGGGTAATTTATTTCAGTATTAAATGCATAGAAAATAGTCATTGCTAACTTTTAGACTCGTAGTAATCAATTACTATACTTTGTAATCGATTACCAAGCTTTTAAAACAAGTTCTGGGTTTGCTAGGCACGTGGTAATTGATTACCATACACTTGTAATCGATTACTAAGCTTTTAAAACAAGTTCTGGGCTTTCTGGGCATGTGGTAATCAATTACCAGGCTGTGGCAATTGATTACCAAGCTTCTGTTTGCTAAAAACATGTTTACAGTATTCTAATGCTTGGAAAATGACTTTAAACACCCATAAATTCTGCATTTCTCATCCGTTTTAAGAAAGTGACCACTCATTGGAAAGATCATTGAGTCTATTTTCTTATGAATAAGTCTCACAACAAAACTCAAAGTATTTTGAAAGTTATGATAAAAAAAGTAAGCAAAGGTCAGCTTTTCAAAACTCAAACTTGACTATTTTTCATAGTTTTTAACTTATTGTTGGATATATCCTATAAATGATTCTATAAAGAATATGCATGGTTCTTATATAAAATATAACAAGATAGAATACATGATCATGTATGATCCAATATAATCTATTAAGTACATCTATGTAGCATAAGCATTGTTCTTTTTGTCTTGTATTTGTCATTATCAAAACTTAACATATTAAACCATTGTGGCAAACTTATTTCCATAGTGAGCTCTGCTATAAAGTTGGATAAAGCTTGAGCCTTTATCACCTGCCACGGTTCATAGGTAATTTTGAACTCTGAGAATTTCACAAACCAAGTGATAATTCTCCCAATGAGATCTGACTTATGCAATACTTGGCAGATTGGTTAGTCAATCCTTATGGCGTCAAGGTGACATTGAAAGTATCACCGAAGCTGGCTTGTCGTAGTCAGGAGTGCCAATGCTAACTTTTTAATTTTCTAGTATCAGAGCTCGAGACTCTACAAAGCCTTACTCACAAAGTAACCAGTCTTTGGCCATCAGAAGTTTCTCGTACTAAAATTGGGCTGATAGCTTCATCATTGACAAAGAGGAAAGCATATAAGGTCTCACTATACTCTGGTCTTGTCAAGATAGGGGGTGAAGCCAGTGTGTTTTTCAAACCTACGAATATGACCTCATGTAAAGCCCCTACTATTATTTCTATTCATGTTTCTGGAATTACATCATAGTAATAATAGTAAGCACATTATGAAAGATATTTGTTAAAATTTTTAAATTATACTTTATATTATTATATAAAAGTATGGGCCTAGTCAAAGTGTAATAATAATTTACATATGCTGTAAGAGTTTATACAAATGTACATAATAATACAAATACATATTCTATGCCATGTAGACATTTTTCCACACAACCATTATACAAACATTCAAGTCCAAAAGAAATAAAATAAATATCTTCTTCTGCTCGTACCCTGATACTGCAAGTGCTGAACTTGGACTTATCATGGAATACACAATAATAATAGGGTAAGAATACTAATTCTCACTATATTCTACTATGAAAAATAGTGTCATCATAATAATTTTAGTTGTTTCGGGGAAAATACATGTTCTTTTAAAACGTAAATACACACACACACACATACACATATAACATGATAATTCAATTCAATTTAATATTATAATGTGAAATTCATTCAGATACTCAAACACACATTTAGTTAATACTTATAACATGATAATTCAATTCAATTTTCAGTGCTCATTCAAATTTGTATTCATCAAATTATTGCTTATCCCACAAAACACATATCTCAAGCATCACAAGGATGGGAGTCACTTTATATAGCTTAGGTCCTATATTCTCATGGTAAGGAGTGATTTGGGGCCTCACACTACCACTAGTATCCTATGAGGGAATTAATACGTGAGGATTATACTGATATAATGAGGAATTTATTCAAGAACACAGGATCCTTTTTATTCAAATGGAATTCCAAATACTCTGCCCTTATACAGGATCATTTCTGAAATCCACTATACTAAGGTGAAACAAGATTCATACAAAAACAAGGATACATTTAAGGATAATTGTCCAATTCTTATTCTTATTTCAAATTTAATTATGAGAGCACTGATTATTTTATTACACATTCAAACTCAATCTTTTGGATTGAGGGAGTATATTCAATACAAAACCTGGCTCAACTTGAACAGTCAAGGAGCATTATAACAAATTCCATCATCACATTTCATAACTTTCAACAAGTATACAATGTCAAACTCATTTGATTCATAATCAAGTATTCAATTATACTTTAACAAATACAATTCTGTATCATATGCATCCATGTTGCATGGAGATTTCAACATCTCCAATAGCTTCCAATTCGACCTATATGGCTCTTGCAAGAGCAAATATACATTTCTAACATAATAATTCATATTCAAGATACCTTATACAATCAAGAAAATGGAAACAAATCATAACCTCGCATAAGAATCCATATACAAAATTAAAGCATACACATCCAAGCATAAGTCACAGTCATGTTTCCTTCAAATTGTCATGGTTATAAATTCATTCTCAATCAACATTCCTATAATCAATTCATCTAATAATTAGTGTAATAATCTAAAGAGTTACACAAATTAACAAAATTTGGTAACCTCCCTAGGTATGGCCGTGAGCCTCCAATAATGCCAAATTCAAGCATTTTCTTTCCATACATGCTAAAATCAATGTACAAGAGGTTCAAGACAATAGAAACTCATTAGAACACAAACAAAATCATCATTTCCTTGACTACCTTGTTTTTGGCCATGAGCCATCATCTTTATGGTTTTAAAATTTTACCTCACAACATCACAAATTCTTCACAAGAATTAATCGAAAAAGAAGCACCAATTGAAACCAAAAATCATGCAACTATGGCAAGCCCTAAACATGAGATACTGATAACTCCATAGATTGTAGTTGTTTGTGCCCTATCTCTATGCATTATTGGTTGCTTTATCCTTGTGGTGAGGCAATGTTGGAAGGCTTTACCCCTTTTTCATGTAAAATTCATGTTGAAGTCTTCATCTCTAATATTGTTGTAATCCTTTCTAATCTTTAATTGGATTGAGTTTGATTGCACTTGTATTTGACTAGTAGATTTCTCAATTGCAGGCCAAAAGAACCAGCTTGATGCAAGTCAAGGCCCTGCATTGGAAAAGAAATCACAAGACAAACTTTAGGACATCACATCGCAGCACAAGGAACTGTGCGTCGCGGAGTTCTACTCTCTGTCTCTGTGTAACACCCTCTCTAGGGCATCACATTTTCCGACTCCCGACTTATAATCTGAAAAGAAGTTCACACAAGTTTGAATTATAAAAATATGGTTTTAAAAAAAACTTCTTTCTTTACTGACACGTAAATTTACTGAAAATATTAGGTAATCATATTTCAATTACTCATTATTCAATATTGACACACAATTTAAAGAGGACTCTTTTGTTCTTTCTTTTTCCACAGTAGCAAACCCATTACGGTTCCTACTTAATAGCACGGTGTAACACTAACGATGAAAACTTAACATACTTGTTCCTTCTCCTGTATCAAACTTGATACATCAGAACTCTATTCCTTGTCAACATTGCTCCCCAACAAGTCATGAATGTCCACTCCTTATTGTTGTCCCTAATGTCAGAATGTCCATCGGAATGTCCATCTTGAAGCATCAGACATTTGTTCTATGTATGTTCCTTGTCCTCAAACATCTTTTCCATTTCAACACTGTCGGCAAGGTCATTCTCCGATGTTGTCTCCAAACGTAGAGGTATTTGTCACCCGCTATGTCTAAGACAACTCGTTCCTTCTACTGTATAATTTTAATAATACAGACATAGCAAAAACAACATAACAAAGAGGTGAGATCACCTACACAAGTACCAACATGGCAGCACAGAGATAACACAAACAACAATATCATACAGTTATCATAATTACAATCATGCCATCATCATTATGGTTATTACACAGATACAATATTAAAATCATGCCATCAACATTAATCAACTATCATCATCCAATCAAATATCAATTCAATTATCATAAACAACAATTATGATAATGCCTTTAGCATTATCATCATCATCATCCAAGTATTCAAAACAATTGTCATAGCCGATATTCCTCAATTAATATATATCACACATATATAAATGTTCAGTTTATGCATGTACACAAGACTCAATTTCCTACTCCATGGAGCTAAACTCAGGTCGGAGAAATGATCGAAAAGAATCTGTCGGTACCACATGCCTCAGACCACGTGCTATAATCCTCATTTTGATTTTTGCACATCTAGCATATACACGCACGGTCTTTATCGATCTTGATTAAGAATAGTGTCTCGGTCAGGATCATCGGTGTGTTCGCGTCGGTCTAACCTACGGTTCTGATGAGAGCGACTCACTTGTCCATTGTAGGCAACCCGCACCCCGATGCCCCCAAGGTCAACCATGACCTACACTACGCATATCGCACCCACTCAAGAGGTGTGTTTCTCCTAGGCAATCAGCCATATCCAAATCCTCATCGGACCATTCCAATGCATGTATAATGCACCAATTACCAATCACAGGTATAATACCAATCACAAGCTTCAACTGTAATCATACTGTATTTTCAATAGTGAAATCATGCTATCACATTTTCATAGTTATAAAACACTTTCGCCGTGTTTTTTACAAAATTGCGCAACATTTCCGTTACGTTTTCACAATTCCAAAAATGTTTTGTTACGTTTTCAAATATCGTAACACTTCATTACGTTTTCAAAATTCTAAAACATTTTTGTTATATTTTCACAATACCGTAACACTTACATTACGTTTTCAAAATCTTTGCAACTCTTCTGTTGCACTTTTAAATCACGTACTAATTTTTCAACATTTTTCTTAAACACGTAAAAATATACGTTTATCAAATTCCATAATATTTTTCCATTGTTTCAAAATTACGTAACTTAAAAATCTTTCTTTTATCACGTGTCACGTAAATCAATTTCTTTCATTTTCAAAATATTTAAAACACTTTTCAAATCACATAATGATTTTTCGTTATTTTCACAATCACGTAAAAATATTCTATTGTTGTTCAATCACGTTGTGATTTTCTATAGTATTTCAAATCACGTAAAATATTTAAATATACACCAAATCACGTAGAAATATTAAAATATTTTTCAAGTCACGTAGGAATACTTAAACATTTTTCAAATTGCGTAAGCTTAAAATCACGTTTTTAAGATACGTAAAAGCGTTTTTCACCATAATTTCATTATTTTTCCAATACGCAAAACATTCTTTAATATTCCAAACGTCATTTTGAAAACTACGTAAAATATACCTCAATATTCCGAATATTATTTTGGACTTTCAAAAACTCAATATCGTTTCCAATGTCATTTTTCACATTTTCTCTTTTAAGAAAACCTTTCCAAAATATATTTCACAAAATCACTCTCCAAAATCCCAAAGAATGATTCATATGTTAGAAGACGTTAAATTATTATATTTTTTTCATTTTTTTCCAAATCAATTCTAAACACCACCTTCTTCAAAATAAATTGAAGTTCGAAAACATTTTCGTTTACAAAAACTTGATTTTCTCAAGTGATAAACGCTCGGATTCCCTTTCCAAATTTGTTGTATCAAATTACTTTGAAATTCTCTTTTGTTTCATTTTGGAAACTTGTTCATAAAATCAAGACATTACAAACCTTCACAAACGTGGGCATGACTATTGAAATCATGAAAACATTCTTTCTTTCTAAGTTGATAGGATTTTACACAAACAAAACCATTAAAATTTTGTTTTCAAAACCGTAAGTCTTATGGTCATAAAAACCAAACCCATTTGTTCAAATTCGTTTTTACTTTCTTTACAAATCCTTTTTCACTTTCTTTGCAAATTCTTTTTCACTTTCTTTGCAAATCCTCAAAATCAACATTGTTATTTTCATTTAGAACTCATGTTTAGAAAAATACTTAGGAACTTTGTACACAAAATAAATCAATAAAAATCCTTCTAAAATTGTGTTCATGTTCTCTTGAAAAACAAACCCTTTGTTTATTTTTCATATTCTTCAAATCAATCCAATTTTATTCTTTCATGAAAATATTAATTTGTAAACACCTATTTTGAGGTGTCTTGTTTGAAATCCACCATGTTCTAAGTACTCAAAAATCAATTCTTTTGTTCTTGAAATTTTTCAACATAAACCCTAATCAAGGGCATCAAAATCGTAGCTCTTCCTTGGCTATTGGAGCCAAAAACCAATTTCCTTTCCACCATCAAGTCATGACATATACATATATATTTCATCATAAATAATATAAGCATACCATCAAAGCCATAAAAGCATGTATAGCATATCAAGCATATCATCAAAGTTATAAAATCATGCAAAGCATATCAAGCATAGAAAATTAATCAAAGCTCATAAACACCCACAAATTAATTACATGACCATGGATATGAATCCTCACATGGATTCCACATCCATCAAATAAAATACCATCTCTCACCACCATGCTTGGTTGGTGAGATGGATCTCCTCTTACCTCTTGAAGATCCTCCAAAGCTTCTTGATTTGCTTCTTTTTCCAAGTCCTCCACCACCAAGGGCTTCTCAAACACAAAACAAAATACACACATCATTAATATTCAAAACTTGAATAAGAGAACCATGAATTAAAATCATGGTTAGAACCTTGAAAATCAAAAGAAAAGTGAAAAGTACCAAATTTCACCATTAAAGCTTCAATCTTTAGCTTGAAGAACAAGGTTGAAGATGAATGATTTAGAGAAAATCTCAACATAAAAGTTGCTTAGAATATCATGGAGATTCAAGATCTAGAGTTGGATGAAATTAAAAGAACTTGGATGGTGGTTTTAGGTAGTATGACCGAATGGTTTCTCTTGAAGCACAAAGATGAAATTTTTGATTTTTGATAGAAACTTGAAGCTTGAATTTGAAGATCAAGATGAATGATTTTGGAAAAACTCATAACTAGAGATGTTCTTAGAATGGTGTTTAGGTTTAGAAAATCAAGTTGGATGAAATTTTTGAGTGATGGAAGGTGCTCTTGGAGTGCTTGGCCAAAACATGAAGAAGGAGAGAAATGAGAGAAAACTTGGTAACTTAGCTTCTTGAAAATGTCTAATGATGACCAAGGATGACAATAATGGTCTTCAAACTTTTTCCTATGTCCTAAAGCTTCTCAATTTCGTGGCTCCCCTCCAATGCATTCTCCTTGAGTGCAAATTGATCAATAATGATCAATTATGGTGAAACATTGACCAAGACATGCAAAATTATTGAAAAGTTTGTCTCTTTGTCTTCTAAACACTCCAAAACCATCACCTTCTCTTCATAATGCATTCAATAAAGTTGTCTTCATTATTTGCCACCATTTGAAGCATTTCTAGCCATTGATTAATTCAATGGTTAGGATTTAGGTAGATTTTTAATTTTAGAAGACTAAATCTAGGCCATTGGATTTTTCTCCTTTAAATTCTAGTCATTGGATGTGTCTCCAAAATAAAGGGTCAAGATTGCTCCTTCTTACTTTTAATCCAAGGGTTATAATTAGTCTTTGTCACTTTTTAAGACAAAATCTTCACCATTAATTAAATTTACATCCAATGGTCATAAATGGTCCTTGTTACTTTACAAGACCAAATCTCCACCCTTGATTAATTCTAAATCCAATGGTTATAAATGGTCTTTGTCATTTTTCAAGACCAATTCTACATCTTTGATTACATCTATGGTTGATATCAAAGCCTTCCTAACTAAGCTTATTCTCACACCATTGATTAAATCAATGGTTATTATCCAAGGCTTCTTTATTAAGTTTGTTTCTTAACCTTTGATTAAATCAATGGTTAATATTCAAGCTAAGTATTCTCATCCAAGGGTATAAATCAAGTCAAGCTCTCTTTGTTGACTACGCGGTAAAGATAATATTTAGTCTTGTATTCTACAAATAATATTTTTCTTGTATTTTTATCATCCAGATAATTAAATACGAAGACAAAACACAAAGACAATAAAATTTTCTAAAAGCTGTTTTCGGATTCGGGTTTAGTAAGATCCCCTCTGTCTCGTCTAAACAAGTACAAATTTTTCTATGCGTAGAAAAATTTTTCACTTTGTGGGACCCACCTGGGCCCACGTATGGCCACCTGGGCCCACATAGGACTACCTGGGCCCACATACAGTAAAAAATTCATAATCATCCACAAAAATCACAAAAATTAGAAAACGCACAAATATCAAATCAGATTACGTAAAATAATTACTTAACGGTAAAAATTAAATTACGTAACGTTTTCCCCGGCCCGAAAATTTTTATTTTCTTGACACGAAGTAAATCACTCAAAACGATCAAATAAGTGCACTCGAGAAATCACTAAACAGTGAAATTCTGTTAACTGTCAAAATTACTGTTTAAGAGATTGAAAATTTTGGGGTGTTACACTCTGCACCCTGATGAACCCGAGGCTTTAGCGCTGCGGAGCAAGGTAGCTCATGCCGCAGCGTTGGTGCCCTAAGTTTTGCGCGCCACGATGTGTATTGTTTAACATCGTGGCGTGAGTTGTTTGTCTTTAAATACCGAAGCTTAGACTTCAGTTAGGGCTCTCGAAATTTTCTCTTTTTCTCTTAGGTTTTCTCATTTTTTTCTCTTCTTCGCCTCTCTTAGTACATTTTGGGGCTTTTGCCCATTGGAGAGTCCAGTAGCTAGGGGGCATTTCGGGGTTGAAAGACGGAAGAAGGAATCAAGATCCAAGCTTCAAGGCTCAAGCCATTGGGGCCTCTTCTTCTGTTTCTTCTTTTCTCTCTCCCTCTCTCTCTCATTTATCTTGAAAACATATTTTTGTATGGCATTCTTATAATCATTGTGTAACTAGCTATGTTTAGATTATTCTTTGAATCTCCCTTTGACATTGAATGAATTGTATCCTTTTTAGTTTGTATGAAAGATTTGGATTTTGTTCTATTATATTATGTTTAATGCTCTTATTTGTCTGATCAACTTGTGAGTGATTTGATGAAATCTATTGAGCCTAGACATAGGACTTTGGGTTTTAGATCTTTTGTATGGCAGATGCATGTTCGATTTCATTTTCTTTTTGAAATGGGTTGATTCGTTAATAGGATTGACATATACTTATTAGCCATGTATAGTCTTAGTTGAGAATTGATCTTAATGCTTGTTTGTTTGCTCTGGTTCTCATAGACGCATAGTGAACTAGGTAAATAATATAGGGTTAATCGTCTTATATATAGGGTTTTAACTAGTCTATTTTCTCAGGCTAACCTAATCTAATTGTTTGTATGCTTATAAGGGTTGCTTGTTATCAGTTGAAATAGGGGGTGAAAAAGGATTTTCTAGGTTCTCGATCTATCTTTACTTTTCTTTATGTTATGTAATTTATTTATCAAACCATTTCCTCCAATTTACGTTTGCTTGAATAGAATTAATTAGGCCATATATTAATATTTAGCTTTAGAAATTACTATAGTCCTTGTCGAGACGAACTTACTCATCATTTTTATTACTTGTGTGACCCGTGCACTTGAGGTTAGCAAAAGAGGTGTTGCCCACCAATTAAAGGTTCGGTAACGCTTCAGCAAGTTTATGGCGCCGTTGTAGGGGAACTATTGCTAGTTTCTATATTGCTAATATTGATTTTGACCTTTGATAGTTCTAGTTCAAGTCTTTTCTTTTATTACATTTTGATTTACTTTCTCATTCTTTCGTGAATAAGGTACTATCAATGGTGGAAAACAATGATCATACAAGGCCTCTGAGGGACTTTGCTAACCAGCAAATGGGTAATATCCAATCAAGTATCAGACGACCTCCCATCCACGCTAATAATTTTGAAATCAAACTGGCCATCATCCAAATGATTCAGACATCTATCCAATTTGGCAGTTTTCAAAATGAAGATTCCAATGCTCATTTGACAAACTTTCTAGAGATATGTGACACCTTCAAGCACAGTGGTGTCTCAGAAGATGCCATTTGTCTCAGGCTCTTCCCCTTCTCTCTCAAGGATTAAGCGAAGAGTTGGTTGTAGTCTCTACCCGCGGGATCTATAACTACTTGGAAGGAGGTGTGCTCAAAATTTCTGAACAAGTGCTTTTCTCCTGCCAAGACTGCTGGATTGGTGAATGACATCACTTCATTCACACAATCAGAATTTGAGTCCTTGTATGAAGCCTGAGAGAGGTACAATGACCTTTTGAGAAGGTGCCCTCACCATGAAATTCCTCTTTGGCCCCAAATTTACTCCTTTTCACAAAGGACTACTACCTCTTCATCATACAATTGTGGATGCAGCTATAGGTGGTTCATTATTAAGTAAATCGTTTGATGAAGCACACCAACTGCTAGAAGAACTGGCTACCAACAGCTGCTAATGGCCTTCAGCAAGAAACACTCAAAGATAGGTGGCTGGGGTTCATGATGTTGATGCACTTACATCTTTGTCAGCTCAGGTGGCATCATTGGCAAACAAGTTTGATAGTTTGGGTACTGGCCTCAATCAAAGCCCCTTCGTGCTATGTGATAGTTGTCCATCCACTGTGGAAAGTGTTCAATATGTTGGCAACTATCGGCCATCTTAGAACAACTCCTACTCATAGTAGTATAATCCTGGGTGGAGAAACCACCCCAATTTTTCATGGAGGGATAGCCAAGGGCAAGCATCTTCATCTACTGGCAATAAGAGACCGCCATATCCACCTGGTTTTTCATCGCAAATAAGGCCACCTATGCAAGAAAGGAAACCAGCATTGGAGGACATGTTCATGCAATTTATGGTCAAATCTGATTCATACATGACTAGAACCGATGTTCATCTGGCCAAAAATGATTCTATTCTTCAGAGCCAATCATCTTCAATCAGGGTTCTTGAGACTCAAGTGGGGCATCTTGCCAACACCATAAACAATAGGCCCCTGGGAACTTCTTCGAGCAATGATAGAGAAACCTCTCTCAAACAGGCTCCCCCGAGTTGAAGAAGCAGAAAAAGTCTTTCCTGGACTATAAAAAGGCCCCTTTTTTATGTAATCACCTTTTTGCAATAATTTCTTAAGTTTTAAAGTCTGGTAGTATGTTTGATTTTGTTAATTCATGTTATTTTGTTGTTATATGCATATGTTTAATAGGCTAGGCAGTTTTTATTGGTGTTTGGGGCCTCATTGAGGCCAAGGTAGCTGTTGTACAGAGTTGGCTACAGAATTCTATAGTTACACTTCTCACACCGCGGCATTCTTGGCTCTGTCTTATCAGGTTGTTGGAACAGAGAGCACAGCGCCACGGCGTGGTGTGGAAACTTCACACCCCAGCGTCCTGTTCAAAAAAAAAAGAAAAAAATGGAAAATTGAACTGTCTGCGTGCAGACGTGCATCGCGGCGTTGTCATATAAACGTTGTGGCACTCTAAGCATGGTTTGCTTAAATAAGTAGCAGGGTTTATGCCGTAACGCAAACCCCTCTGCTCCCCTCTGTATTTTCTCTCAAATCCCCCTCACCCATTCTCCTTCGCATTTTCTGTTTTCTGCACTTTCGTGCATTCCCAAGCATTCCCTTCATCCATCTCAATCTTACGGTATGTATTTTTCTTCCTTTTATTTTATTTTATTTTCGTTCTTCTAACTATATTTTCTTGTTTTTCTAGTTTTAGGTTCTTTGTAGTTAGATTTTAAGTTAGTTTTAAGTATTTTTCTTAGCTTCTGCTTGTTTTTGGTTGATTAATACTTTGTATTTTGGGGTTGGGATTGCTATGGGCTGTGGGTTAAGTGTTGTGCATTCATCAACGTCGCAACATGTCTTCTTTACGTCACGGCGTACGTGTGAATTTCCTTTGAATGTGGTGGCATTGACATATAACGCTGCAGCGCTAGATGAACTCTTTGAGTGCCGCGGCGCTGGAATCAACGCCACGACGCCTATTTTTTTTTCCAGAAAATTGAATGCTTTAAACTGTCATATTCATTTGATTACTCAATTCTTACCCTCTCATCTCATTTTCAAGTCTTTATATTCTACAAATGGGTCCTAAACGAGTTAGGGAACCATCCCTTCCCTGTGCTTTTGATCATTCCAAATTTATGTCTGGTGAGACGCAGGACTGCTATGGGACCCTGGTCTCAAAGAAGGTGATTGTTGAGAGGGGCTTTAGTTTCAAGAACTCTTTACAGGCTGACATTGAGGCCACCATTCGGCATTATCAGTGGGGGAAGTTTGCTAAACACCCCGACAGGGCCCCTATCCCTTTGGTTCATGAGTTCTATACGAACCTGGCTTTTATCCATCAAGAGTCCTCCACTGTTGGAGTGCGGAGGCGCCGAGTCTCATTTTCTCCTGAGGCCATCAGAGCTGTATTATCTTTGCCACATCCTCTTGAGATGTGTGATTTCCAGGAGTTTACTAGATGGGAGCCAGTGGAGGGGATAAACCTCCAGGATGTCACCACTCGCATCTGTACAGCTGAGTCACAGCCGGTCGTCTGGACCTTTTCTCAGCAGGGTCGTGCGCGTTTCTTCTACCGTTCCGGAGGCCAGGGTTTGGTACCATTTCATTAGTACCAGGATCCTCCCTCCAACAACTTATTGGAGATCATGTGCGACAAAGCTATCTTGATATACGCCATCCTACAGCGGTGCTCAATCGATGTCACCGATATTTTATACATGTAGCTACGGAGGGCGGCCATGGAGCCATGGAGCCTTTTCTTCCCCTCCCTGATTCACAGACTATGCCAAGGAGAGGTGTGCCCATTGGCCCCCATGAGGAGTTGTCTGAGGTTAAATAACCTTTCGATGAGCACTTCATCAGGGGGGTTGGAGCAGCTCCTCCTGACGCAGTAGTGCCCCGTCAACCTCAGAGGCGAGCTCAGAGAGCGGCCCTAGAGCCCCATATACCCCAGCAGGAGGTGGATGACGTGCAAGCAGAGCTGCACCAGATCGCTGCCATGCAAGCACACACTGTCGAGAGCATCCGATGGCTGGTGGAGCACCTTCAGATCTTTACCCATGATTTCCCCGTTCCACCATACCCGCCATTCGATGGTGCCGGCCCTTCTCACCACCACCAGCAGTAGTAACAGTAGCCCTACCTTTCCTTTGATAGAGCTAGCCTTTCCCATCAGTATTAGGATCTTGCAACCCACCATGATGATAGTGGCGGCGACACTGAGCCACTTCTAGGCGATGATGATAGTAGTGCTAGCACTGAGGTCCTTCTTGATGTTGATGATGCTGAGTAGAGTGATATATTCAGGGCAGTCTCCATTATTTTACTGTTGTTTATTTTGATGATGTATGCGTACAGTGCGGACACTATTTCTCCTGGGTTTCGGGGGTGTCTTTTTATTTTGTTATATATTGACTGGTTTTAGTATTTTTATATATAGTGACTATTGATTTTCATTACTTGAGTATAAGTACTAATATTTTTGGTTATATTTTCTTTTGTTTATTATATAAGTTGGTGCACATGATAGTTGATTTGCATCATTGATTATTGTGAAATTATTTGAATGCATAACATGATGCCATTAGCTAGTGTAGTAATTGCCCAATGATAATTAGGGATGCAAATTCACATCAAATTTTTCTGTGAATCCCTATGCAATCTTGGAAGCATACCAATCAATCTTGATTCCTTTTATGCATGATAAGTTTTCCATTCCTATGCTTATTTGGTTTCGGATTGAATTTGAGTACTTTTCTAGAGAATGCTTATGATCAGTATATGTGGATATGTCTTATATCTTTGAAATTGTTTTGCATCTCTCTTGAAGCGAAATCCTAGGTTGTGCATAATTGAAGAGATGATTAGGGCATTTTTTTGGACTGTTTGAGCCTTTCAAGCTTACCCTTTAATGATGATATCCATCGGTCCCCTTTGAAGTCTGTTAATTGTTTAACCTTATTTGTCTTTCACAACCATTGTATTCATTTACCTGTTAACCATTCTATTGCATGTGAAAGCATTGCATTTCCTTCCTACCATCAATGTCTATTGAGTACATGATATGTTGTTTCTTGAAGTGAGTTCAGTGATTAGGGGTATTAATATTTTTAATATAAAAATGAGCCTGAAGGAACCAATTGCAATAAAAGAAAAAGAAATTGCTTTGAAAAAGTAAAATAAAGAAAAAGAGAAGAGAGAAAAGCAAAGCAAACAAAGAAAGAAGAAAAGTTAAAAATGAAGAAGCATTGCATAGTTCTGGCAAGTTTTAATCTTTCACTGTTGAATACCCCACTACTCTCACTGGTTCACAATTCTTGAAATTGCATACTCTTGTTCTCAATGTTTGTATGTTACCATTTTCCCTTTCTTCTTTACCCCATAACCATGACCTTATGATCCTCAATTATGTGTGATTTACATTAGTAGAGAGAGAGTTATTTTACAATCTTATGGATTCTTTTGATTTTATATCCATGTGTTTGTTCATAAACTCATCTGGTTAAGTATGATTTGAATTGAAGAGGTTTCACTTGCAAGTTGTGGATAGTTGCTTGTGCAGGATTTGAAACTTGATTATTGATATGATAAGGATTGTGTATGTGTGGACCAGATTCTGAGGCATGCGTATCCTTTGAGGTTTAATGCAATCATCATACACTGGGGTGATTTGAGCTTGTCTTTAAAAGTGTAGTCTGATTTTGTTTTGCTTGAGGACCAGCAAAAGCTTAAGTTTAAGGGTGTGATAACTCCATAGATTGTAGTTATTTGTGCCCTATCTCTATGCATTATTAGTTGCTTTGTCCTTGTGGTGAGGCAATGTTGGAAGGCTTTAGCCCTTTTTTCATGTAAAATTCATGTTAAAGTCTTTATCTCTAATCTTGTTGTAATCCTTTCTAATCTTTAATTGGATTGAATTTGATTGCATTTGTATTTGATTGGTTGATTTCTCAATTGCAGGTTGAGCCCAAAAGAACCAGTTTGATGCAAGTCAAGGCCCTGCATTGGAAAAGAAATCACAGGACAAACTCCAGGACATCACGTCACGGCGTTCTACTCTCTGTCTTTGCACCCTGATGAACTCGAGGCTTTAGTGCCGCAGAGTAAGGTAGCTCATGCCACAACGTTGGTGCCCTAAGTTTTGCGCGCCGCAGTGCATATTGTTTAACATCGTTGCATGAGTTGTCTGTCTTTAAATACAGAAGCTCAGCCTTTAGTTGGGGCTCTCGAATTTTCTCTTTTTCTCTTAGATTTTCTCATTTTTTTCTCTTCTCCGCCTCTCTTAGTACATTTTGGGGCTTTTGCCCATTGGAGAGTCCAGTAGCTAGAGGGCATTTTGGGGTTGAAAGAGGGAAGAAGGAATCAAGATCCAAGCTTCAAGGCTCAAGCCATTGGGGCCTATTCTTCTATTTCTTCTTTTCTCTCTCTCTCATTTATCTTGAATACAGATTTTTGTATGACATTCTTGTATTCATTGTGTAACTAGTTGTGTTTAGATTATTCTTTGAATCTCCATTTGACATTGAATGATTTGTATCCTTTTTAGTTTGTATGAAAGATTTGGATTTTGTTCTATTATATTGTGTTTAATGCTCTTATTTGTCTGATTAACTTGTGAGTGATTTGATGAAATCTATTGAGCTTAAACATAGGACTTTGGGTTTTAGATCTTTTGTATGGTAGATGCATGTTCGATTTCATTTTCTTTTCGGAATGGGTTGATTCGTTAATAGGATAGACATATACCTATTAGTCGTGTATAGTCTTAGTTGAGAATCGATCTTATTGCTTGTTGTTTACTCTGGTTCTCATGGACGTATATTGAATTAGGTAAATAGCATAGGGTTAATCATCCTAGACATAAGCTTTTAACTAGGCTATTTTCTCAGGCTAACCTAATCTAATCATTTGTATGCTTATAAGGGTTACTTGTTATCAGTTGAAATAGGGGGTGAAAAAGGATTTTCTAGGTTCTTGATCTATCTTTGTTTTTCTTTGTGTTATGTAATTTATTTATCAAACCATTTTCTCCAATTTACGTTTGCTTGAATAGAATTAATTAGGCCATATATTAATATTTAGCTTTAGAAATTAGTATAGTCCCTGTGGAGATGAACTTACTCGTCATTTTTATTACTTGTGTGACCTGTGCACTTGCGGTTAGCAAAAGAGGTGTTGCCCACCAATTCAAGGTTCGATAATGCTTTAGCAGATACTAAGGAGAGAAACACAAAATTTCTAGTCCAAGAAACATGGAGGAACAAGAGAAAACAACCTCTACCTCAGCCCTTTAGCTTATCACCACTCCTTTCCCTTTCTTGCCTTTGGTTTCTTGCTTTTGTTTCTTGTTTTCCTCTTGATTTTCTTGGTGAATTTTCTCTTTCTTTGTGGCTGTTTTACATTCAGCAGAAAACAATAGAAAAGAGAGTAGAGTGACACGTGAAATAGTGAGGAAAAGATGAAGAGAAAACTATAGATTTATCTAGAACTTGGACGGCCAACATTTTAACCAAATATAGCTTAATTTTTAATGCTGGAACTTTTATATCTGTTAAGTATTCTTTAATTTTCTAATACCAAGATTTCAAGTTACCATAGGTATTAGGAAAAATTTTAGGACTTAACCTAGTCCTTGGATATATTTTTCCACAATTCTCCATATACCGCTATTTATCAATTAAACTTTATTAATCAGCCTCAAGTTAAATTAAACCATAGATTGAGTAATTATGCCTACTGATGCTTATCTTAGTTGGTATTTTATACCAACATATTCTCCATATTTTATTATAATTTTCGTGAAATTTCATAATTTTTTGAGATACTTAACTGTTCTATTAATTTCTTATCGATATCCTTAAAAATACCAAACTTGCTCTGTTGTTTCTCCAAAATTTGCTACAATTATTATTAATGATCCTTACTTAGGAAATACATTTTTCATATTTATTTCCATTATATCAACTAATTTAGCAGATACTTTAATTATTCTCTTGTATTCAGTGTTATAGAATTACGCTCAAACTAATTCAGAAAATTATCTGAATTAATAGATAACTCTTACCATCCATGCTGAGCTTCTATAACCTTGATTAGGATCATTAAGATTAGGAGGATGTTACACCTCATACTCCGGAGTCCACTCGAAGTCTTTACTTTTTTAAGAAGTTTGAATAAGGGAAGATATTTACGAGTGGCCCTAACCAAGTAATGAATGAGGATCGCTATCCACCCAGTAAGTTATTGTACCACCTTCATGAATTGTAGGCTTTGCATATTGAGCACTACTTTACATTTATTCAGGTTAGCTTCAATACCACGGTTCATCAACAGGAATCCTAAGAACTTGATGGCTTGCACCCCAAAAACACATTTCTTCGAGTTCAACCTCGTGTTATGCTTCCTTAGTTGGGTGAACACCTCCTTGAGGTCTTGAACATGGTTGCTGGTCTTCTGAGTCTTGGCGATCATATTGTCAATGTAGAATTCAAGCATCCTATAAAACTGTTCATTAAAGACTTTATTCATCATCAGGTAGTAGGTTGCTCCAACATTCCTTAGGCCAAAAGGCATGATCCAGTAACAACTATTTCTATTATAAACGTTGTCTTGTCTTCATCATCTAGGTGCATAGGGATCTGGTTGTACCTGGAGTAGGCATCCATGAAGAATAGAAGTTATAAATTGGATGAGTTGTGGAAATAAATACGAAAAAATTATTTCTAGGCCACAAATAATTAGAATGAATTGTGGTAAATTTCGAAGAATTAACTAAATTAGTTTGGCATTTTTAATAACACAGGATGAGTGTTTAAAGGCCAAATTAAAAAGGAAAGTAGCCTGAAAAATCATGAAATTTTTTGGAGATGTTAAATAGAGGATGGAGATTATTTTGGGAATGCTTACATGTTAAGGCATCTATACCTGTAAGTCTATAAGTTTAATTCCTTGGGTTTATCTTAACTTAAGGAAGAATAATAGATTTTAATAGTTGTCAATGGTGTATATAGATAGTTATTAAATGATGAGTATAGGAACTAAATGATGTCCTATAATTTTCTATGACACTTATGGGAGATAGAAAACTCATCAATGAAAGATCTAAATATCCTTAAGTGATAAAAGTCTTTCACCCACTAATGACAACATATCAAACTTTAGAATTCATCTTTATCTCTCCATCCTTTTTTCCATTGTTTTTGACCTATTCACTTTATTATTTCTCACTTTCTCTTCACTCACACGTTGGAAGCAGAAGAAGAGAAATAAGAGAGAAGTAAGAAAAAAAAAAGAAAGAAGATGAAGAAGAAGAGGAACCAAGAAGGAAACAAAGGAAGGAAATACCATCCTTGAGGGAAGCTTAGGTAGGGGTTTTGTGCAACACCACCTTTCTTTCTTTCTTTTCTAATTCCTCAAACTTTGCATGAATGAATTGGTTGATGATTTCTTATGACTTTTATGATATATTAGTTGTATTTTCATGCATGAGATTGATAAGTTTGAGGTTATATATATATATATATATATATATATATATTATATATATATATCCTTGAGAATTTGAGATTGAAGATATATGGAACATTTTGGATTGATTTAGTATTATACCTTATGGAATTTGGAATGAATATGTGTGTGTGTGTGTGTGTGTGTACATGATGAGATTTTGATGATATATTGAGGAAAGGAATGGAAAGAAATGGAAGTTACTAGATTTAGAACTGATTATGGTATAAAATTTCACAAGATAATCGATTATTAGCATATGATAGTCGATTATCAATTTTCCAAATGACCAATTTGTGAGTGATAATCGATTAGACCAAGGTGCTAATCGATTATCTACTTCCAGAATGTCATATTTTGAGTGATAATCGATTACGTAGAGGTGCTAATCAATTATCAACTTACAAAATGCCACTACAGAATAGTGATAGTCAATTATCAGAGGAGGAAAATCGATTATTAGTCCTCTATTTTAAGTAAATAGAGTTTTATTCTACACAATATGAAGAGACTTGATTATGTTCACAAAGTGAAGTGACTTATATGATGAATGTGCACTTAATAAACTAGAGGGATGATGAAAATGTGCACTAGATATATAACACCCCAAATTTTATTTATTTTGTGATAAATATTCATTTTCCAATATTTATGATTTTTGAAAAAATTTTTGGATTTTTCTGAGAATGCGAAATATTTTAATATTCTTCCTCGTTTTGCATGCAAACTGAGCGGAACCGGGAAAATGAGATATTTTTCCCGAGAACCTTGATTTGTGGAAACGTCGACGGGGGATCTTACTAAACCCGAGGCTGAACACGGTTTATGAGGTTTCATGTTTTTTGAGAAATTTTAACAGATAAAATAATAAAACATTGTGTAAATTTTATCTGTCAAACAAATTAATACTGACTTCTGCTAACTGTAACAATTATCCTTTGGATAATAACATGTATTAAAAACCCTATCACATTATCCTAATGCAATCTACTTTATGTCTAATCAACTCACTTTAATTCAAATTTAATGTATTTTAATCAAAGTTTCTTTGAGTAGCTTTGACCACCAAATGACCCATGTACCCTTGGCTTGTTGAGGAAGCCAAAATTTCCCTCTCTCTCCCCTCTCATTGCCGCGATAATGCCCCTCCATGGGAGGCAAAATTTTACCTCCTCACTTAATGCCTAATACACAAAATACCTCATTTCAACACAACACTTTCTCTCTCTAGTTCTTTTTCATATTTTCTCTTTTCCATCTCTCTTCTTCTCCCCTCTCCATACGGTTTTGCAGCCCACATCTTCAACCATTTTCTTCATTTTTCTCTTCATCAAGATTATTTCTACATTCACCTTCACCTTCTCTACACATTCTCTTTAGAAATTTTCTTCAAAATCCAACCTTTCCTCCATTGTCATCCAAGACAAAGCTTCAAGCTTTAAGGTAAAGTTTTTTATTTTTCTTCTCCTTTCTCTTCATTTTCGTGCTCCATGGTCTCTTTGATGACCATGGATCTCTTCTCTTTCAACCCTTGGTATTGATTCATTGTCTTGAAATTCCTAGGATTTTTGGAAGCTAAAAAATCGAACCTACCAAGGAGCATCTAGGAAGCCATTTTCGTGATTCTCCTTTAGGTAAGAGGGAGATTACTCACTTTAACCATTATGGTGGTTAGGGAACCTTTGAATGCTTACTTTGTTTTAGTGATTTTGTATGCTTATGTATTTTTTGTTGGATTAATGTTTGGATGGTGATCTTGGATGTGTTGAAATGTTTGATCATGTTAGGGTTGTTAAATGGAAAATTTGGAGTTTCCTACCCTAATATGATGCCACGGTTTTGACTAGATTTTAGGGTTATAAATTGATTTTTGTATACAATGAACTGAAGCATATGTGATTAATTGTTAAATGATGATATTAAAAATTAATGAAAGGAGAATTTTAAGGGTTTAATACCCTAGCGTGAAGCCACGGTTTTGATCTTGAAAGTTAGGAGATTGGATTGGTTTTGTGTAAAATAAAAATTTAAATGATTAGATACTAAGTAATTGATGCATAAAATGGAAGGAAATTGGAATCTTGATGACCTAGAGAAGCCACGGTTTTTAAATAAAATTAGGGGTTGAGTGATGCCTTGATACATCTTTGGAAATTAAGAATTTAGAGGCATTCATAATCCATAATAAAGTGGAAGGATTGGATTGAATAATGATAACACTATATTTTATACATTTTATAATCCTCTCACTAGGCTTCTTAAGGTTCAATTAAGCTTAATTAAGTTCATTTTGACACATTTTATGATATTAAGCTGAATTGGATCATTAAACAAATTATTGCATAAATTAACCTTAATTATCTCTTTGGCAATATTTAGTAAACTGGCTAAAATTTGAGTTATAAATATCTGTTTGATGTGATTTTGGTCTTGTAGGAAAGCTAAGATAATTCCCTACAACTTTCATGTTGAACACTTTGTCAGATTCTGAGGTCTAATGGATGATATTGGGCTTTGAAGTCAAAATAGAGGAGCTGAAACCGGGCCTAAATACTCTGCAATAATTGGACCATATCTTGAGTTCTAGGCATGATTTTGGACTCAAACCAAAGCCATTTTAAAGCAAATATCCAGGCCTACAACTTTTGTGAAGATCACTTTTCTCAAAAATGAAGAAAACATGAGACACGACTGTACACGTTTACTCAAGTATTATTATAAAAAAATAATAAAAAAATAAAAAGAAAAACGTCATCCGTTACGTTAAGTATTACTATGCAGGTTACTGTGCAATACTTAATCGTTAAGTATTACTATGCAAGTTACTATGCATATGCACAGTAACCTCCAAATTTTCTATAAATTGGAGCGTTCAGCCGGAGGAGGGGGTGCCGTGCCAAGGAGAGAAATTCTCTCTCTCTCTCCTTTGTTTTTCTTTTCCTTTTTCTTTTCTTCTTTCTTATGTGTAATTAATCTTCATCTTGCTTGGGTGAAGGAGTGAAACTTTTGATAATAAAATGAGGTTAGATTTATTTCTTTCTTGTCCTTAAAAGATATATTTTTATGTGACTTTTATATGTATTGTATGTTGTTTCCAATTAATTTAGAAACTTTTCTTGTATAATGAATATCTTGATCCATTGTACACAATAGGATTGGCACATTGGATGCTTTTGACGATTTACAAGTATTAGTAGATAATTATTGGAATCATAATATGATTACATGATTGAACGTTGAATGTTAAATCTTCCGATTGGAATCTTCATTATGCATGATTTCAATTGAGTTATAAAACGAAATAATCTTACCTTTATTTTATTTACCAAGAGTGGATCTCCTAACCCAAGCAAATCCTTTTTATTTGTAAACAACTTATATCACCTTTAATCTTGTGACACATCTTTTCTTTACCTCAATTAATTAGCTTTCCTTCATCAATTCCCTGTAGATCGACCTCGGACTCCCGAGAATTTATTACTTGAGACAACCTACACTTGGGT
Source organism: Ormosia emarginata (assembly GCA_029884605.1). Taxonomy (NCBI): domain Eukaryota; kingdom Viridiplantae; phylum Streptophyta; class Magnoliopsida; order Fabales; family Fabaceae; genus Ormosia; species Ormosia emarginata. The sequence continues at coordinate 34,131,411 of JAQQTP010000088.1, forward strand.
TGAAACTTTTAATTATAATTAAATCCCATCAAATAACAACACTCAAGAAGGACACGGTTTTGAAGGGCTATTTAATAAAAAATTGTCATAATTGACCAAAATATAAGACTTTGAGAATGTGAACCCATAAGGTAGACTTATGATAAAGGATGAACCCTAAGTATATATTGACATTGAAAATTGATTCTACGTCATTGTGGATCCCTATGTGGGCTTTGTGGTTGTTGATTTCGTACTTGAGGAATTTGTGACATATTGATACTATGACATGTTGATATAGAACCATCTATATTTAGATATTCTAGTGTGGTATATTGCATGATTATTGTATCATTGATAAACATACATGATTGGACATTGTGTCATCATGCATATGTATTGTCTGTTGGACATTGTTATAAAGGCGGTGTATGCCTAGGAGTTTGAATAACACCTTTGTGCGGGTGTGAATAGACTAGCATAGGGTCATAGTGGTTGGCCCTGGGGACGTCGGGGTGCGGGTGTCTCACAATGGGAAGTGGTAGCTCCATTGGGGCTGTGGGATAGACCGATGCAAACGTACCGACGATCCGGACTGAGACGCTATCCTATATCGCGATCAACTGTTGAGGTGCCATGTATAAGCTATATTACGTAAATGTTTTTATGTGATGAACACACTTTTTTTTAAGGCTAACGAGATACTGACATTACTCATTAATCATTCACTCCGAAAATGTTTATGTCAAGCTCCATGGAATAGGAATTTTGGTACCTTTTTGCATTGTGAACTGTTAGTCTCATAATGCATTGAGCATGAGTATTTATGACTGTGGGAGTTATTTGTTATAATTACCGTAATGCTTATTTAATTGTTGAACTGTTGACTGTTGGGAATATTGCTATTATCTGTTTATTATTGATGGTTGTTGCTATTGTTTATTGTTGATCTACTTTACTGTCAATTCTAATTATTGTATGAATTGTGTTGATATGTGAGCGTTCGGTGCCGTTTTGTTTTCTTACTGCCATTTTGGTACTGAAAGCTGGGTGTCTCACCTCTTTCTGTATTTTCTGTATTTCTATCGGACTGTGTACTTCTGAGAAGATGCTTGTGAGGAAGAAAAGGAAACAACTGAGTTTCTGGGTTTCTGGCCGCACTACGACTAGAGCTGTTGAGGATGTCGTCACGCCCACGCTGCTTATTGGGATACGTGAAGTTGACCTTCCATGGAGGACTAGACTGCTGGCACTTACATGTTGAGACAAATTGATGTGTTTACTGCGGGGAGCTGACGGTGTCCTTATCTTGGGGTCATTATGGCGTCCCTGTCTTTGATTTTTCAGCTTTTGTTATTTTAGAATTTCACCTACCTGTGAGGGACATGTGGACTGATATGTTCTACACCCCTCAAGAGGATTCTTTCCTCTCCACTGCTCGGGCTTCTGCCCGAAACTCGGTCGCTCCGATGGTAATTTCATCGGATGATGAGGACCTTGAGGAGGACCTGGCTACGGTCCCTTCTTGTCAGTCATAGGGGCTGATACTGTTCGGTGGCTACTGATGGCTAACCATTTATCTTTTTAGGATAGCCTGATGTTTTGCCCTACTAGATGGGTGTATATTTGTATCTCTTTGGGTGGGTACATATTTTGTTTTATTTGTATAATTTGTAATGTAATTAAACAGGTGATGCATAATATATATATATATATATATATATATATATATATATATATATATATATATATATATATATGAATGTTGTAAATGTATGGTCTTTGGTTTATGTTGATTTTATTGTATCGAGAGTTATTCTTACTTCTTCTATTACAACAAAAAAAAATGTAGTACATATTTCTATGTACAATTATTTCCGCTATCAAGAATACAAACTATTTAATTTTGTGTTAATATTGAACCGAGACTTAATTAATCATCGTAACTAAAATTTCCGCAAATTTATTTCGTGTTTTTAGTATTATGGTGTGACATTCCTTCTTCGCGACGTTAAGAAAAAGGGGTGTTACAAGATATATTTATTTGATGAGTTGGATTGAAATGTACACTTGTCACACATATGAGATTACTAGAAATTAATTTGCTCCTTTACAAAGAAAAAAGTTGAGCTAATAGTGAATAATAAATTATGAGTTGCTCCTTTAAAATGTGAATGTTGAGCTAAAATTGAATTGACTTGTAAAGTGCTCAAAATTAAAAGACACTGGACATGATCCTCGAATAGGGGTGATCCTTAGATGTTATCCCTTATGAAAGGTAGCTCATCAATTGATTTGGCCAAAGATTGATATTGGAAATGATCCTTGTAACTAGGGTTAATCCTAGATGTAGGGTAGTTGAGGATGAGACATTCCCTCTTTACTTGGGGTGATCCTAGATGATTGGTAGTGTATGAATGCGACATTCCCTCCCTTTCAAAGTAGTATGAAGATGCGACATTCCCTCGCTACTTGAGATTCTAGATTGAGCATGTGACATTCCCTCACTAGATGTGGCCTGGGTTACCTGGGGTAGTGTTTGTCCCTTTATAGGCAGCAAGTGCACGGATCGAACAAGTATTATAGTTAAAGAGTAGGATATCGCTCCCACGAGGATAATGGAACTTCTAATGTTAAATATCAACTAATAGCTTAAGTATTTCTATTCAAGAACATAAAAATAGAGAAAAGTACATTTAAATTAATTTAAAAACTAAAAAGCGATAAATGGAAATTAAAGATAATGGTTAGAGATTAGGGAATCCTTCTTCACCACCTACTTCAATTAATAATATGCAACCTTTTAAGCAACATGAATGAATGAGTTAAGTTAACTTGAGAATCTACTTTAGTTAAAAGCCTATGTCTAGGTCAATCAGCTATGCTTCATTTACTTAATTCACTATATTTCCATGAGAACTAGCGCAAACTCCACTCATTTAGGTCTATTCTCAAATACCTGTTATGCATAGCTAAGAGGTATATTTCTATCACATTAGCGAATCAATACAAACAAACTAATTGAATGTAGTCAAACATGCATCAACCATACATATGATCTCAAATCCAAATTCCTATGTCTAGGTTCATTAGATTTCAACTAATCACTTAAAAGCTGATCAAACTATCAAGAGCATTAAGATCTATATGATTGAATAAAACCAAACATTAATATAAAATCAAAGAAGTACAAAATCATCAATATCCATACAAAGTTCCAAAGTAATCCCTAAATACAACTTAGCTAATCATTGAAGATGAAAATAAACATCAAAAACCATGTTCATGATACAAGGAAGAGAAGAAAGTAAAGGGAAAATGAAGGAAACTCATAGATATGATATTTAATGCTTGAATCTCCTCCCATGAAGAAGATGGCCTCCAACCTTGGCTTCCCTACCCTCATCTCAACCCAAAAATGAAAACCTAGCCGCAGTTTTCTAACCTAGAACAGGCTCTCCTTAAGAAATATGATAAAACAGTATTTATAGGCTTAGAAAACAAAGTCACGTTGTGGCATTACATGCCTATGTTGTGGCGCGTGTATAAATTAGGGCCCCATGTCGCGGCATTGATTCCATTGCACCGCAGCTTTCAATTCTTGGGTCTCTCTGTCTACAGCAGGGGAATGCACTACACCGCGACATTGATATACCTACGCTGTGGCGTGGTCTGCCAGAATGCTTCTTTGGCTTTCTGTTGTAGTTTTGACTCAAATGCTCCATATATTAGCTTGTTTGGAGCCATTCCTATAATAAAGAAATCACCAAATCAATAATAGTTGCAAATTCACTTAATCACTTAAAGAATATGCACAATTTGCTCAAGATCATATAGGAAGATATTAAGATTGAATTTGACAAATATAAGCATAAAAACCTTCTATATATACATAATAACAAGGACTTGAGCAATCAATAAAGCACATGTATAAGGCACAAATAACTACATTTAATGGAGTTATCACACCCTCAAATTGAGATTTTTTCTTGTTCTCGAGCAAAACAAAGTATGATTAAGTAAACTTACTTGACAAATCATATTCAATATACATTCAGTAAATATTATAATTTCAATTTTTCAATTAACCCTAACCAGTGTAGAATGATTGCATCAGTCCTCAAATAATGCTAATGGCTCACAATCAGCTCCATACATACACAATCCTTAACATGCTAACAATCAAAGCTTCCTTTCATATAAATCATATTTTTCTACAAGCATACAAGATAAACTTCTCCTATTCAAGTGGTGTGGTGTGGATTGTGATTAAAATTTAAAATGAAAATCAGTTGCCAAGTTCCACCAAAAATATAAAAACCTTGCAACTAATTGTAGTTAGCAAGGGTCGATCCATAGAGAACTAATTCAATTAATACTATAAATTGATTCCTAATTTAAACACTCAAAAACAGTAAACAATAAAATGGGGGTTTTGTTTGTTAAAATTAAAAATAGAGAATGAATCCAAAACAAAAATAGTAAATACAATTTGGAAAATCAATTAAAAGACAATGGTTAAGAGATGGAATCCACCACTAGATTTATATGATTATGCTAGCCCACATATCCTTTATACCAATATAACCAATTTATGCTTTTATGTGATTGTAAGATTAATTTCCTATTTTCCTTAAGTTTTGGTCAATTCAGCAACCGTTCAAATCAATCCATAATCAATAGTTATTTGTAAAACAACCGTTCTTACACCTACCTATTGATTGCATTAAGATTTAGAAAACCAATCACACTAAGATCCAATCATACACCGGGATTAAATTACTTAGATCATATGCCTCACTAGTCCTACTACCGCAACCGCGCATAGCAATCCTAGTTTTACCACTTTTGAAATTGGCAAAGAGTATAAAAACCTTTATACCAAATTAAGAACAGGAACATATGAATAAAAAACACAGCTGTATTGATATAAAGAAATATGCAAGAATCATATAATCAAAACTAAGGTTTCATCTTTCCTTAACCATATAAGAAAACTAGCCACACATGAAAAATTCAAAACCAAAAGAATAACATAAGAAAAATATTATCAAGAAGAAAAGAAGAAAAGAAAACTGAAGATCAAACTAGTTTCCAAGGAATAAGATTGATCGGTCTCTGATTGCTCGAACCCGAGTCCCAATCTTTGATCGAATCTCCCTCGCCCTTGTTCTCCGTCTTCTCCTCAGTCCCTTGATGGCTCCCCAGTCCAAACTCTCTTTTTAAAGCCCTAGGTAATCCTATTTATAACTTTGGAGACCTAATTTTGCATTAGAATTCGTATCTGGCTTTCTGATTTGACAACACGGCCTACCCCCTGTCATATAACACGGGCCGTGTCATAAGGTTCTGTCAACACAAATTCAAGTGAATTACAAGTCAGAGGAGGACACGGTCTACCCCCTATCATATGACATGGGTCGTGTCGTATGACACGACCTACCCCCTGTCAAATGACACGGGCCTTGTCGTATGACACGGCCTACCCCCTGTCAGATGACACTGGCCCTGTCACTTGCTTTCTTCAAATTCTGCCCTAATTCTTCACATATACTTTTCTTTCTTTGCTCCTAGGGATAATATTGATCTCCCGAAAAACACAATGTAATCATAAGTGCTTATAAACATACTTAAGCACAGTTTCACAATAAAAATTCGATTAAACTTCATATCTAGAAACTTAGCTAAAAGTTACCAATTAAACACACATGAAGTCCAATTAGATCAAACATATGACACTCAAGATATGGAAATAATCGACAGATCATCAAGTCATACGAGACCGGATAAGTTTATGATCATACATATATATGAATAATATAATCCACAAAATTAAATCTAAACTCTCTCTCCATTAATATAAATCACACACAACTGAGGATCAAAAGGGACTTCAACCGCTTGTAATGTAAGGCCAATGGTTATGGGCGTATGAAAAGAAAGGAAAAAGATACATATAAATATTGAGAAACATAAACATGTTATTTCAAGACTTGAGACCATGTGAAACTATCAGGGTATTCAACAATGAAAGAATAAAACTTGCCAAAACCATTCAATGCTTTTCGTAATTTTCTTTTCTTCATTCATTCCCTTACTTATTTTTGTTTTTGTTTTTTTATTGAAAAAAGAAATTCTTTTCTTTTTTACTTTTACTGCATTTGGCTCCTTCAGGCTCATTTTGTATTAAACATGCATCAATACCCCTAATCACTGAACTCACTTCAAGAAATAACATATTATGTACTTAACAAACAATGATAGTAGGAAGAAAATGCAATGCTTTCACATGCATTAGAATGGTTAGCATGGTAACAAATACAATGTTAATGAAAAACATATAAAGCCAAACATTTAATAAGCTTCAAAAGGGGACCACAAAATTTGGTTAAGCTTGAAAGACTCAATCGGTCCAAATAATGTCTTAGTCATTTCCCCAGTCATGTATAATCTAGGATTTCGCCTCAAGAGAGTTTAAAAACAATTTCTAGGATAATCAAAATCTCTACATGTACGTCCATAAACTTTCTCTAGACATGCTCTCTTATCATGTTCAAAGTTACACGTGCATCTAAGTGGGATGTAAATCATGCATAAAAAGCTACTAGATTGCTTCACATGCTTCATGATCGCATATAGTTTTGCTAACAAAGGTCAAATCGCAACCATTTATATCATTGGACAATCAATTCCACACTAGTCATTGGCAATTTGTCATGCATTCAAATAAATCCATCATTTTTAATTCAAGCATGTAAAACTTCAAGTGTAAAATGTTAAAAGTTGAAAAAAAAAATTCTCAACCCATCAGTAATAGCCAAACTCAATATAGAATCATGATAAAATGGTGACTATCACTATTGCATACTCTAAACATCAAAACATGTTATACAATAAACATTATAATGATCAAAACATGTAATGATACTCCCACAAACCAAGTGAAATTGTCCTCACTATCCATGGTTTATAGGGTACCTGAGCTTGTCAAAATACTAGAAATATGAGAGGTGAGTATACAAATATAAAGGAAAACATGTAAAATAACAAACTATGTACAATATAGGATGACACGCCATGGCATGCAACATACACATCGCGACATTCATGAACATCCCTCTTATGCTGCGGCATAAAAGCAGTCACACCGCGACGTAGGGATGGAATTTCGTGCTTTTCCAGTAGCACCCAGATCATATCATTTTTTATTTTCTTTTCATAGGCACACCGCGGCATGCACACATTTGTGCCGCAGCGCTAAACTCTCTAGAATTTAGAGTGCACAAAATACAGGTGCGCCGTGACATGGCAAAGATTATGCCGTGGCATGAGGAGTTGGTCTACAGAATTCGACAGCAAAATCAGTTTTGCTGCTAGTTCTGCTCCAAAGAAGTCTCTTACACCTGCAAAACATGTCTAAAGTGTAAAATTGCAGAATGTACAACTAAAATATAATAAAACACAAAATCAAGGTATTAAGTATATATAATACATAAAACTAAAGAACAAAACAATTGGGTTCCCTCCCAAGAAAGGCATGAGTTATGGTCCTGACAAGACTTATTGTTGACACGGATGAGTGGTCGTCTTATACTGGATCATAGGTCCATTTGAGGAGTCGCGAACTCCCTCAAAAATCTTGTATGATTTTGGTCATCCGTCATTTTAGTTATGCCTAAAGCACAAAACAATTGAAAACTTAAATTAAAATGAACTATACAAAACTTGAATTAGAACTAAATAAGCTCATTGTCAACGTTAGCAATACAGAAATAAACTATTATCCCTGGCAACGACACCAAAAACTTGTTTGTCCCTTTATAGGCTGCAAGTGCACGGATCAAACAAGTAATACAGTTAAAGAGTAGGATATTGCTCCCACGAGGATAATGGAACTTCTAATGCTAAATATCAACAAATAGCTTAAGTATTTCTATTCAAGAACATAACAATAGAGAAAAGTGCATTTAAACTAAACTAAAGACTAAAAAGCGATAAATGGAAATTAAAGATAATGGTTAGAGATTAGGGAATACTTATTCACCTCCTACTTCAATTAATAATATGCAACCCTTTTAAGCAACATGAATGAATGAGTTAAGTTAACTTGAGAATCTACTTTAGTGAAAAGCCTATGTCTAGGTCAATCAACCATGCTTCATTTACCTAATTCACTATATTTCCATGAGAACTAGCTCAAACTCCACTCATTAAGGTCTATTCTCAAACACCTGCTATGCATGACTAAGAGATATATTTCTATCCTATTAGCGAATCAACACAACCAAATCAATTGAATGTAATCGAACATGCATCAACCATACATATAATCTCGAATCTAAATTCCTATGTTTAGGTTCATCATATTTCAACTAATCACTTAAAAGTTGATCAAACTATCAAGATCATTAAGATCTATATGATTGAACAAAGCTAAACATCAATATAAACTCAAAGAAGTACAAAATCATCAATACCCATACAAGGATCCAAAGTAATCCCTAAATATAGTCTAGCTACTCATTGAACACGAAAATATACATCAAAAACCATGTTCATGATACAAGGAAGAGAAGAAAGTAAAGGGAAAAGGAAGGAAGCTCATAAATGTGATCTTTGATGCTTGAATCTCCTTCTATGAAGAAGATGACCTCCAACCTTGACTTCCCTAGCCTCCACTCAACCCAGAAATAAAAACCTACCCGTAGCTTTCTAACTTAAAACAAGCTCTCCTTAAGAAATATGATAAAACAATATTTAGAGCCCCATTCTACAATATTGATTCCATTGCGCCGCGACATTCAATTCTTGGGGCTCTCAGTCTGCAGCAGTCAAATGCACTATGCCACGACAATGATATGCTTGCATTGCAGTGTGGTCTTCTAGAATACTTCTTTGGCTTTCTCTTCCAGTTTTAGCTCAAATGCTCCATATATCAACTTATTCGGAGCCCTTTCTATAATAAAGAAATCACCAAATCTATAACAGTTACAAATCCACTTAATGACTTAAAGAATATGCAAAATTTGCTCAAGATCGTATAGGAAGATATCAAGATTGAATTTGACAAATATAAGCATAAAAACCTTCCATATATATATAATAACAAGGACTTAAGCAATCAACAAAGCACAGGTATAAGGCACAAATAACTACATTTAATGGAGTTATTAGGTAGTGTTATTTAACTATGTACTGCTATGTATAGGTTGAGTGCACCAGCTTGATAAGTAGACTATCATCAAGTAATTAGTATTATGAGGATGCGACATTCCCTCATTGCCAGGGTAGTGCGAGGATGCGACATCCCTCCCATATAGGAAGATATCAAGATTGAATTTGACAAATATAAGCATAAACACCTTTCATATATGCATAATAACAAGGACTTAAGCAATCAACAAAGCACAGGTATAAGGCATAAATAACTGCATTTAATGGAGTTATCAGGTAGTGTTGTGTAACGATGTACTACTATGTATAGGCTGAGTGCACCAGCCTAATAAGTAGACTATCATCGAGTAATTAGTATTATGACGATGCGACATCCCCTCCCTACCTATTTGATAAAAAAGGACAAAAGTCCAGGGAATATGCTTGAAAAGATGATAATTAATGAGCACTATGATGATTTATGCTTGGTTGATCAGATACACATCATTATGAGTTTATTATTTATATAAATTATAGATCTGATATTGAATGTTTACATTGTGGAAAAATGTAAATATTATAGAGATAATGAGATACAACTTGTATTTGGTGAAATCTATGGTTTATTGATGATGTGTTGAGACTAGATATATTGTTTGAATATGTATATATATATATATATATATATATATATATATATATATATATATATATATATATATATATATAAATATATATATATATATATAAATATAAATTCGCCTCGGGAAGATAAAGGAAACTTTTTGGCTTTAGCCTCCTTTCTATATGATATTTCATGTAATGATTTGATTTCCTGAAGCAGCTAGAATTATTATGATGACACTTTATATTTTAGAAATTATTGAAAATTTCTAGAATTCTCACTCCTTGTATGTTCTTTCCATGATAATGTTAGCTCGAGATACACCTTTGGAGTATGAACAAGGGTGTTGATATAGCATAGGACTATTTATCTTTTTAACCATTGTTTGTATTTATTATTATGCAATGGATTGTATAAAGACTACATGTACATATGCCTATAAAGGCTTGGTTTGTACCACTTGTACACTGATGTATAAGATTGTATAGAATATCAATGTTACCATGACTTATACATATCAATTGTATAATCAGATATTTCATACGTATAAGATATTTAGAGATTTTATTATCCCTTACAAGGCTCAATTTATCAATAAAAAAATTACTATATTTATTCATCAAGAATCAATAATAGTATAGTTATGATGCACCTAATTCTAAATGTAACACCCCGGGCTGACCCCAAAGGCATTAACACTATACTCAGTATTGTACACCCATGGGGCGGCCATTCAATCCCACCTTCACGCTGCATGTAACACCCTCCCTAGGGTATCATATGTCTGACTCCTGACTCATAATAAAAAAGAAGTTCGCACAAGGTTTGAGTTATAAAAAGATGGGTTTTAAAATTTCTTTCTTGCTGAAACATAAACTTACTGAAATTCATAAGTATTACTGAAAATATATTTAGTATACAATATTGACACCAATTAATATTTAACAATTTAAAGAGAAATATAAAACTAACAGAAAACTCTCCTTTTTTTTAACAGTAGCAAACCCATCACGGGTCCTACTTAATAGCACGGTACAACACTAACGAGAAAACTTAACATACTTATTCCTTTTTGTATCCATCTTGATGCATCAGACATCTGTTCCTTGTTAACACTGCACACCAACAAGTCCTGAATGTCCACTCCTCCATGTTGTCACCAATCTCAGAATGTCTACCACCTGTTATGTCTAAGACAACTCATTCCTTCTACTGTATAATTTTAACAATACAGACACAGCAAGACAACATAACAAAGAGGTGAGATCACCTACACCAATACCAACATGGTAGCACAGAGATAACACAAACAGCATATCATATAGATAGATCATACTAGAATTATGATCATGCCATTAACATAAATCAACTATCATCATCCAATCATTCATCAGTTCAATTATCATAAACAACAATTGCGATAATGCCCTCAACATTGTCTAATTATCATCATCATCATCCAAGTATTCAAAACAATTGTCATAGCCAATATTCCTCAATTAATATATCAAACAGATATAAATGCTCAGATTCATACATGTGCACATAGACTCAGTTTTTCAAAAACAACTCTATGGATGTTTTCATAATTTCGAGGAGAATGCTCTATTAATTGTCAGCCTTAGCCCAAAGACAATCTTCCAGTCGTTGAAAAGAATCATATTCTTGTCGGGTATCGTCAATGCGTTGCAACGAACTGCATCGCCAAGTGGCATATGGTCCAACCTTAGTCCACAGATAGATATCCACTGGTCGACCGCCGCGCCTTGACGCCCCCAAGATCCATCATAGACCTCACTATCAATTCTCATTCCCTCTTCAACCACAAGGGCCAAAATAGCTATTAGCTATACTTTATACAATGCACGAATATATCAGTGCAAGTCCAACCACAAGGGCCAAATCTTTTCAATTTCATTTGTTCAGTTTAATCATATGCCTCAACGCATATTTTTCCAATGCATGTATAATGCACCAATGCCAATCAGAGGCATATCTTTCCAATGCATGTAAAATGCACCAAATGCCAATCACAGGCAAAACTTGTCATTTCCTCATACAGTGTCCATACAATGGTTCAACAGTAATTATACTATATATTCAATAGCAAAATCATGTTATCACATTTTTATAGTCATAAAACACTTTCGTCGTGTTTTCACAAAATTGCGCAACATTTCCGTTATGTTTTCACAATTCCACAACACTTCTGTTGCATTTTCAAATCACGTATTGATTTTTCAACGTTTTCTCAATCGCGTAAAAATATTTACACATTTCTCAAATCGCGTAGCGATTTTCTACCGTTTTCACAACCGCGTAACTTAAAAATCATTCTTCTTAGTTGCGTAAATCAATTTCCATCATTCTCAAAATATTTAAACACTTTTCCAAATTGCATAGCAATTTCTCGCCATTTTCACAATCGCATAAAAATATTCCATTACTTTTCAATCACGTAGTGATTTTTCAACAATAGTTCAAATCACGTAAAATATTTAAACGTAATTCAAATCGCGTAGAAATATTTTAACGTATTCCAAATCGCGTAGAAATATTTTACTGTATTTCAAATCATTTTTAAGCTACGCAAATAATTTTTCACCACAATTTCATTACAAAAAATATTTCTTAACCTTCAAAAATTCCTTTTCAACTTTTCTCAAAATAATATAACTTTATACTTCATTTAATATATTTTCTTATTCAAGAAAATCTTTGTCCACAGTTCTTTACTCAATAAATTCTTTTTCAAATATAACCCACAAAATCACTTTTCCATTGATTTAAATCAATGTTTCAAACTTTAAGAATTTCCTAACGTACTTCAAAACGTGAAATAAGTTATACGTTAATAAATTTTCAAAACACCCTTTTATTCTTCATTTTTCCCAAATCATTTCCAAACACAACCTTCTTCAAAATAAATTGAAGTTCGAAAACATTTTTAACTTTTCCTTGTTTGTCGTTTACAAAACTCGATTTCTCAAGTGATTAAAACGTTCTGATTCTCTTTCCAAATTCTTGTGCGAAAATCGTTTTGTTATAAAATCAATGCATCCATAAGCTTTCAAAAATTGTGGACATGACCATTGAAGACTATCAAATCTTTCGAGTGACATAACACTTTGTTTTATCAAATATCCCTTTGTTTCATAAAATTGAAGTATCACAAGCTTTTCAAAAACTGTAGGATACTTGGCCATTGTAGCCATCAAATATTTTTCCTTCTAAATCAACTATTTATCATTTCTGTTTTTACACAAACAAAACCATTAAAATTTTGTTTTCAAAACTGAAATACGGATGGTTATAAAACCAAACCCATTTGTTCAAATTCATTTTTACTTTCTTTGTAAATCCTTTTCCATTTTTTTGCAAATCCTTTTTCACTTTTTTCAAATTCTTTTTCACTTTCTTTGCAAATCCTTAAAATCAACATTGGCCGTTTCATTTTTTGAAATCAAGTTTAATAAATACTTAGAAACAACATTGCCCATTTCGTCTAAAACTCATGTTTAGAAAAATACTTAGGATCTTTGTACACAAAATAAATCAATAAAAATTCCTCAAAAATCGTGTTCTTGTTCTCTTGAAAAACAAACCCTTTGTTTATTTTTCATACTCTTCAAATCATCCATTTTCATCCTTCATGAAAATATTAATTTGTGAACACCTATTTAGAGGTGTCTTGGCCGAAATTCACTATGTTCTAGGGACCCAAAAATCAATTCCCTTGTTCTTAAAAAAATTTCAACATGAACCCTAATCAAGGGCATCAAAACCATAGCCTTTTTCCCTTGGTCGTTGGAGCCAAAAATTGATTTCCTTTCCATCAACACATTATGACATACACATACATATTTCATCATAAATACTGCAAGCATGCCATATACTCATCATGCATAATATAAGCATACTATCAAAGCCATAAAATCATGCAAAGCATATTAAGCATAGGCAAATAATTAAAACACATAAACAACCACAAATAAATTACAAGACCATGGATATGAATCCTCACATGGATTCACCATCCACCAAATATAAAACCATCTCTCACCACCATACTTGGTTGGTGAGATGGATCTCCCTCTTACCTCTTGAAGATCCTCAAAAGCTCCTTGTTTTGTTTCTCTTTCCAAGTCCTTCACTACCAAGGGCTTCTCAAATACAAAACAAAGCACACATAATTATTACATACAAGGCTTGAATAAGAAAACCATGGATTAGAATCATAGTTTGAACTTTGAAAATCAAAAGAAAAGTGAAGATTAGTAAACTTCACCATTAGAGCTTCAATCTTTAGCTTGAAGAATAAGGTTGAAGATGAATGATTTAGAGAAAGTCTCCAACATGAAAATTGCTTAGAATATCATGTAGATTCAAGATCTATGGTTGGATGAAATTAAAAGAGATTGGATGGTGGTTTTGAGTGATATGGCCGAATGGTGTGTTTAGGTAGAGAAATGGAGTTTTCTTTTGTTTTGCTTCTTGATACTTGAATGAAAAGATGAAGATGTAATAATATGGAGTATGGAAATGAATTCTTTGGTTTCCTTTAGGGTGCATGGCCATAGCTTCACTTGGAGAGAAAGAAGAGAATATTTTTGCTAAGTCTTGCTTTAGGAAAATCAATGAATGATAAAGACAAATCAAGATAACTCATAATGGCCTTCAAACTTTTTCCTATGGCCTTAAGCAACACCAAAACTGTCCCCCCTCCAAGCAATATTCTAAGGATGCAAACATAGCAATAATGATCAAGAATGATGTAACATTGACCAAGACAAGTAATAATGGTCATAAAGTTTTTCTTTAGCTCCAAATTTCATCACAAAATCGTCCCCCCCTCCTTGCTTCTTCAAAATGTGACTAATCTCCAAGCCACCATTATTTGTGCATTCTTAGCCATTGATTAATTCAATGGTTAAGATTAAGATAGACTTTAGGTGTAGCTTTAGATAGAAGACTTAATTTAGGCCATTGGATCTTTTTTCTTTAAATCCTAGCCCTTAGATGTGTCTCCAAAATGAAGGGTTAAGATTACTCCTTCAAACTTTACATCCAAGGGTCATAAATGGTCTTTGTCACTTTTTAAGACTAAATCTCTACCCTTGATTTAATCTCCATCTAACGGTTATAAATGATCTTATTCACTTTTAAGATCAAATCTCCACCGTTGATTAAATCAAGATCAAGTCTCCATCATTGATTAAATCAATGGTGGATATCCAAACCACCAATGTTGACTTAAGCAATATTTATTTTTTTTTCTATCTGCTATTACCTTCTGAATAATATTTTTACTATATTTTTATCACCCGATAATTAAATACAGTACAAAACACAGTAAAAGAAAATTTTAAAAACTGCTTCTAGATTCAAGTTTAGTAAGATCTCCTATCTCCGTCTAAACAGTACAAATTTTTCTATGCGTAAAATTTTTTTCACTTTGCGGGACCCACCTGGGCCCACGTATGGCCACTTGGGCCCATATACACCCCCTGGGCCCACAAACAGTCAAAAAATTTCATAATCATCCACAAAATCATAAAAATTAGAAAATTCATAAATATCAAATCAGATTACGTAAAATAATTAAGACTTTTTAGTAATAATTAAATTATGTAAAAAATTTTCAGCCCGAAAATTATTATTTTCCTGACACGGAGTAAATCACTCAAAACGATCAAATACGCTGACGGAATACTCAAAATAATTTTACAGTACACAGAAATCACTAAATAGTAGAATTTTCGTTAACTGTCAAAATTACTGTCAACTGTTTAGGAAATTTGGGGTGTTACACTGCAACGCTTCCTAAGATCAAACCTGTGACACCAAGGGTCTTTACATTCCTGAAGAAATCGCCTCTCACTAGTTGAGCTGCAACTCGAGGGCTGAGAGGCGATTCCTTCGGGAATGTAAAAACCCTTATATTGTGGGTTCGATCCTAGGAAGGGCTGCAGCCTGAAGGTGGGATTGAATGTTGTGACCTTGGGTGTACAATACCTTCTAGTGTTAATAGCCCTTGAGCTAGTAGTAGAGAGTGGGCTGTTACACTAAATACTTTTGTGTAATCCAAATATACTTATACTATTTGTATTGAGGCGTTACAATGGAGGTTTGGGAACGTTATGAAATTTCGTGTTCATTACCTCCTAGTAAATTTGGGATCAGTGTGTGTTAAAGGAGGTATAATCTGCATGCCTCCCTTTTGGTGGCAGTTTGGAGTTGTGTGGTTGTAAGGGGGCTTGGGTTAGTTTTGACTTTGTCTCCTTACCTTTGTCCATGTTCTTTCTTACGTGGATAATATCTTTTGCATTGAAGTTTTTATCTTCCCTTGCCCTAAATTTGTTCATAGTCCGGGGTTCCTTCTTTGTAAGAGATGTAAATAAAGGGCCAAAATAGAGGTCGTCCCTTATGTAGTAGAGGGCCAACCTCTTAACCCAATCCTGGATGTTTCAGAACTCCTTATTGAATTTAGTTATATAATCTCTGAGGAATTCATCCTTCCCTTGCTTGATGTTGGATAGGCATGTAATGGACTTCAGCTACACCTTACTTGTGGTCTTGTGGTAAAATGTAGTAAAAATCGCAAGGACAAGTCTTCTCAATTATCCATAGATTTTAGAGTTAGGGTAGTGAATCACCTCAAGGTAGCTTTCTTTAGAGTGAGAGGGAAAGCACAACACATGAAGGGATCATCCCCTCAGATGAATAGCATAACTGAAACATAGGCATACAAGTTCTCTTGGGGGTCCGAGGTCCCATCATAAGCTTCAATGTTTGTTGGGTATTTGAACCGCCTAGGGATCTTGTAAGCCATCAGATTATCTGAGAAAGGTTGATTCTACTGGACTACAGTTACTCGTTTTACTCCAGGCTCCGACTCCTTAGAATATTCTCTTCGTTGGTGCCCCTGCCTTCATATGGGTTTCGTTACCCTTGAGTTTTCTGGGTCACGGTCCCTGTCACATATCTGTCCCTTTCTCACATTTTGATTCTTATGTGAAATCGATTATTGTCTTTTGCTTCCTCATGAATGGATTTTTCCAATTCTCGAATATGCTCATCTTGAAGGTGAACCAAGGAAATCACCTCATGGCGAGGCAATCCACTAGGGATTAATTCCTCTTGCTAGGTTGGTCGTCTTCATTGTTTTCTCCTGCACCAAGGCACTACAATGCTAAGATCTGGTGTACAATGTCTCCTAAAAGGGCTTCATGCAATCCAAGTCATTGCATAGTAGGAACACACTATAGCAGGGGGAAAGGATTCTTATTGGAGAGATAAGCCTGGGATTCGTGGCATATCTGGGAAAATTCTCCCATATTTGTTTCCTTGTGTGATTTTTGCTATGCAATGCATGATGTTTTAACCTAAAATGATATAATGGAATGTACTAGTGCTTGATTGATGAGATAGTAATACATTAAGCCATGTTATTAGATTGATTAATGAATTTACATATTATTGCATATTGATGAAATGTGAGGCCTTGTGCCATGACATGACTGAATTAAATAAGATTGGTGATTTGAGAACTGATTTCATGATGATTGAATCAAATAAGATTGATGAATTGAGAAATGACTCTGATGATGTTTTTGCATCAAATGAGATTGGATAATGGACTTGATTGTTGATGACAAGAAAAATCATTATATTCATATTATTGCAAGGTGATGAAATGTGAGACCTTGTGCCATAATATGAAATGATGAGATAGATATCGTAATGCATAATTGATTTGATCATTATGCATGATATTATGATAAGAGATTGATGATTGAAATTCATGAGTAACCCACTACCTAAGATATCTTTGGACCTAAGGGGGTGACTTGGAAACGGTGGTTGAGGATGGACATTCCTTTACCATTTGAGTAATGAGGTTAAGGATGGACATTTCCTTCCTCTTTACTTGAGTTCCCCCATGGTTGATGTGTTGTTGAGGATGGACATTCCCTCACTACACTTGAGGCATTCCTAGTTGAAAGATAGTGTGAGGAAGGAAGATATCCTCCCTATCAAGTAGTTGAGGACGAACAATTCCCTCTCTACACATAACTCTAAAATGAGGACAGACAATTCCCTCATAAGTTGTGTTCCCTCTCTACTACCAACTATAATGAGGATGGACATTCCCTCATTTGTTGTGGATTGATTGAGGTTACTCTGACCTTGGAGTAGTTCTGTGTAGCAAGAGCTATGAATGGTTTAAAGTGCACTAACTTGAAAGCAGACTACTACCAAGTGATTGGTATTGTGAGGACAGATAACTCCCTCCATAGCATTTGATTTGAGATGACACATGTGTCTTGATGATTTGAGATGTCAACCTTGAGAATGAGAATTTTGATATGATTCTGATAATCGATCATATAAATGAGTTTTCATATAAGATTTCATAAAATGATTTCTGACTTGATGACTCAGGGTTTCTTGATATGAATCTTGAAGTAAGACCTGATGATTTGAGATCTGACAAAATGATTTACGATTCGATACTTGAGAATTGATGATATGAATCATTATTTGATTTCATGAGATTTGAATAGATGAACTATGACTTGAGACATAAATCTTGATGAATGACATTTCTTGACATGACTTGAGATTTTTTATGAGACTTGATGAGTGATTTTAATTTTTCAAATGATTTTGAAAAAGAATATAAAATAAACCTCTATTTTGGGAAGAGAAAGGACTTGATTTGGCATTTGGCCACCTTTCTATGGATTGATGATTATTCTTTGGAAATGGATTTTTTCCCGAAATAGCTTGAATTATTGTGATGACATGATTTTTATAAACTTCTGAGAATTTTATGATTCTCACCCCTACTTCCATGATTTCTATGATAATTCCAGGCAGGATCTAAGCAACCAAGCAGGACGAAACTTCGGCAAGAAGAATTAGATCAGCCTCTTGGTTTAGGTATTTGGAAATTAGTTACCTCAATTTGGTGTCGTGAGACATTCTTATGTACAACTTGTATAAGATTTCTTTCATGATATATGTATTATGCTTCCGCGAAAGGCTCATATTTGGATATCTACCAAATGTTTTTATTTTAAAAATTATCAATATTCATGAATAATATACCAAATTCTAATTACTAATGCGTAAATTGGATACGTCATTAGTATTAGTATTTTGGGATGTTACAGCCCTCACTATGATTTTGAAAAATGATGCCTTCTGCAATATTGTTATAATGAGTAGACACAATCTAATAGGGGCTTGGTTAAGTCTATGAATGGTGGCATATTTTTTAATTTGAATGAATAGGAGGGTTATTAGTTTTTTAAGGATTTGTCTAAAAATTCTCAACAGTGGGACTTTACTAATCCTAGGGATAGATCAAACTAATCTAAGAAGGGAGGTTAATATAAGATTAATGAGGTTACATATATCAAAGTTAGACTAGATGCTATTGTAAGTGATGTTAAGTCCCTATCACTCAATAAAGGGGTTGGTTAGGCTAATACTATCCAACAGGAAAATTATGCATTTTGTGGGAGTAATATGCATGCTTCTTCTATGTGATATTCTTTTACACCTAATAATGATTGTTTTGTTGAGTAGAAAAATGCAATAGGGAGATCTTTTGCTAATACTTCTTCAAATACTTATAATTCTAATCGGCGAAATCAACCTAATTTTTCTTTCAAGCAAAATAATATTTTAGGTAACTTAGGCGGTCAACCTATGGAGAGTTAGACTCAGTTCTAGCTGCCTAATCAAGGTTACCAACAACCATCATATTTCCCAAATTAATGAGCAGGTCAGTCTAGGGAACAATCATCACTAGAGGAGACTCTTGGTTAATTTATGCAAGAGATAAGAAATACCAACCAAGTGACTACCAATGTCATTCAAGAGATAAAGAATGTTACCCAAGTGCACACTAATGCTATAGCAAAGTAGGAAGTTCAGATAGGTCAGTTGGCTAGTTAGATGGCAGAAAGAAAGAGAGAGGAAAGTTCCCTAGTCAGCTTATCCCTAATCCCAAGGGATAGTACGCAGTTCATGAAACATCTAGCTTTAATAGGGAATATGAGCAAGTTCAGTCTATCACCACCCTTATGTCTGGGAAACAAATAGATAATCATGTTGTAGAGCCTGTGAGGGATAATATGAAGTTAGAAGTCAATAGTTCTAGGGATAAGAATAACTCAGATGATGATAATGTGCTTTCAAAGCTTAATATGTCTACTCCTAAAGTTGTAGAGCCTGAAATATGGAGTATGTGCCTAGGGACCCTTTTCCTCACAAATTAGTAAACCCCAAGAATATTGTGCAGTCAGGTGATATTTTGGAGATTTTTAACCAGGTGCAAATTAACTTTCCTTTTCTTGGTGTTATTAGACAGGTGTCTGCATATGCTAAATTCTTGAAGGATCTTCTTACTGTGAAGAACAAGTCTAATATTCCAAAGAAGGCCTTTTGACAGAGCAAGTAAGTTTAATGATTCTCAATAAATGTCCTATTAAGTATAAAGACCCTAGATAACCCACTATTGCTTGTAAAATTGGGAATCATCATGTTGAAAAAGGTTTACTAGATCTAGGTGCAAGTGTTAATTTGTTGCCTTATTCTATTTACTTGTGGTTGGGTTTAGGGGAGTTGAACCCAACTAAGATGACTCTCAAATTAGTTGATAGATCTATTAATGCATTGATTAATTGTAGGAGTGGTGTGATGAAACTATCATTTGGGAACATGACTGTTGAGCTTAATATTTTTTATATCAGTAAATAGATGCTTGATGATAATGATAATGAGGTGCATGAATTGAATTTGATTGATAGTTTGGCTTATGACTCATTTATGCCTTCTAGTTGTGATGATTCATTATTAGCATTTTTGAATCATGTTAATACTAATTTGATATTGATTTAGTCATTAGGGATACAAATGCTTTGTTAGATTTTGTCCCTCTCATGAATGTGGATAGGTGGTAACCCATAGTCCAGCCAATCACCTTGTTTTCATCCCCTCCTTTGCCATCCATTGTAGAGCCACCTAAGTTAGAGATGAAGCCCTTGCCAAGCACCCTCATGTATATGCTTTTAGGCACTAATGAGACATTACTTGTCATTGTAGCTTTCGATTTAGATGAGTCCCAAGAACATCAGTTAGTGGACATGTTGAAAGAGCATAAGGAAGCTATAGGATGGTCAGCTGCAAATATTAAGAGTATTAGTCCTTCTGTAGTGATGCATAGGATTTATTTAGAGGAAGGTGCTAAAGCTACTCATGAGGCTCAAAGGTGTTTGAACCCAATCATGCAGGAAGTAGTTAGAAAAGAAATGTTAAAATTGTTAGATGTAGGGATTATCTATCTTATTTCTAATAATAAATGGGTTAGTCCTGTGCAAGTTTTGCCTAAGAAGTCTAGAATAACTATGATTGAAAATGAGGTCAATGAGTTAGTTCCAACTAGGGTGTAAATGGGGTGGAGAATGTGTATTGATTATAGGAAATTGAATGTAATAACTAGAATAGATCATTTGCCTCTTCCTTTTATTGATCAAATGTTGGAAATACTTGTTGGTCATGCATATTATAGTTTTCTAAATGGATATTCAAGACATAATTTGATTCCCGTTGCACCTAAGGATCAAGGAAAGACTACTTTTACATGTTCATTTAGTACTTTTCATTTTGTCACATGCCTTTTGGGTTATGTAATGCACCTGCTACTTTCCAGAGATGCATGATTAGTATTTTTTCTGATATAGTTAGTGAGTTTTTGGAAGTGTTCATGGATGACTTTTCTGTTTTTGGATCTACTTTTGATGATTGTTTACATCACTTGTCTTTGGTTTTGGCTAGGTGTAAAGAAAAGAATCTTATGTTTAATTTGGAAAAATGTCATTTCATGGTTAAAAGGGGTATTGTACTTGGTCAAGTGATATCTAAAGATAGCATTGAGGTTGATAAGGCTAAAGTTGACTTGATTTCTAACTTTCCTCCCCCTAAATTTTTGAAAGAAATTTGATTTTTTTTAGGGCACGTAAGTTTCTACAGAAGGTTCGAGGAGAAGAGAAATGGAGAGAAATTTTTTTGATGAAGTCTTGACTTTTTGGAGGAGACAAAGATGAATTATGATAGCAATAATATGGTCTTCAAATTTTCCTACACACTTAAGCCACCAAAAACCGTCCCCCCCTCTCATTATGCATTCAATAAGTGATCAATAAGTGAGCATCTTTTGAAGCCACCATTTAGAGCATTCTAAGCCATTGATTAATTCAATGGTTAGGATTAAGGTAGACTTTAAGTTAGAAGACTTAATCTAGGCCATTGGATCTTTCTCCTTGAAATTCTAGCCATTAGATGTGTCTCCAAAATGAAGGGTCAAGATCACTCCTTCAAACTTTACATCCAATGGTCATAAATGGTCCTTGTCACTTTTTAAGACCAAATCTCCACCCTTGATTAAATCAATGGTTGATATTCAAAGTCTTCCTTATTAAGCTTGTCTTTACAACCATTGATTAGATCAATGGTGAACATCCAAAGCTTCCTAACTAAGTTTATTCCCACACCATTGATTAAATCAATGGTGATCATCCAATGCCTCTTCATTAAGTTTGTTTCTCAACTGTTGATTAAATCAAGATCAAGTCTCCACCGTTAATTAAATCAATGGTGGATATCCAAACCACCAATGTTGACTTAAGCAGTATAATATTTATTTTTATATCTGCTATAACCCTACGAATAATATCTTTACTGTATTTTTATCGCCCGATAATTAAACACAGTACAAAACACAGTAAAAGAAAATTTTAGAAACTATTTCTGGATTCAGGTTTAGTAAGATCCCCCGTCTCCGTTTCAACAGTACAAATTTTCTATCCGCAGAAAAATTTTCACTTTTCAGGACCCACCCGGGCCCACATAAGGCCACCTAGGCCTACAGACAGCCCAAAAACAATCAGAGAAAATCAAAAAATTTCATAATTATCCATAAAATCATAAAAATTATAAAACTTACAAAAATCAAGTCAGAATAGTAAAAATCATTAAGGATTTTGAAAAAGAAATAAAATACGAAGGTTCGTATACAGCCCCAAAATAATATTAAAATAATAAAAAAGTGTAAAAATTCCTAAAAATTCTTAAAAATCACAAAAATTATAAAATCTACAGAAGTTGAGTCGGATTATTCAAAATAATTAAGAATCGCCCGAAATAAATAAAATACGAATTTTCGAGGTGTTACACGTTGGGCATGTCAGAACACTGGTAATCGATTACAGGTGTCTGGTAATTGATTACATGGCAATTAGAATGTGTTCTTGGCTTTCTGGGCTTGTGGTAATCGATTACAAGACTTGTGTAATCGATTACACGCCCTCTGACTTGATGGTAATCGATTACAGTATTGATGTAATCGATTATATTACTGTTTGAACGTGTTCTTGCCTTTTTGGGCATGTGGTAATTGATTACCAATTGATGTGTAATCGATTACATGCCCTCTGACTTTTTGGTAATCGATTACATGGATGTTGTAATCGATTACAAGGCTTCTGTTTAGCTTGTAATCGATTACCACACATGTGTAATCGATTACATTACACTTTAAACACATTTTTCAAGCCTGAAAGAGGATTCATGTCATTCCTAACTTTAGAAAACATGGATGTGAACAATATTGACTTTGTTTGCCATGATCCAATATTTAAAGATATCATCTTTTTAGAGATGTGAACTTTGAAAAGCATTTTGATTAAAACATCTTTGAAAAACCATTTGAGATATCTGAAGAGCATTTAACATTGATGTTCTAAGGCCTATGTCTAAGCCTCTTGATTTCTTTCTTTGATCTTGGTTTTCTCTTTTGCACTTGATCTTCATCTTTGGCTTTGTTATCATCAAAAACCAATTGACATGCTTCAAGACACATGCATTCACAATTGCTAACCATTGTTAGCATGTAGTTATCCTCTTCTTGTCTTCTCTTTTTAAATTACTAAGCATTTATGGTATGTGACTCCTCCTCATTACTCTATTTGTTTTTGTCCCAATAATATCTTTGATGCATATTGGTGATTATTTCTTAAGTCTAGATTTAATTTGAAACATTGAGGACAATGTTTGGTTTTGATTGGGGGTGGTTGTTACTTGAATTTTAGTCATGTTATCATTATGCCACTTTTATGAGGAAAGTTTTTCTATCTTCTTACTCAACTTGTTTCACATTATTCACAGTTGCATCTGCATGTCTCTTTGTTAAAAAATTGAAATAATTAGAAAACTTGATGAAATCATGTGGATACCATATTTTTTTTCAAGTGAGTTTTGAGCCATTAATTTTTATTGTGAGAGTGTTCTCTTGGCCATTCAATGTTTATTATGGTGCTCGTGATTTTTGGTTTTTTTTTACATTAACTAGATCATTTCATTATTGTTTTGGATAAAGAGAAGTTTTATGTCACACTTGCATTTAATATGATGTCATGAAAGTTGGTAGAATTATGTGTTTCCTTAAGAGATGATATTAGGAGATGTTTCTTATTTGGAGCCTTGAAATAATGTTTTTGTTCTTTCACATATTACCACTAGTCACCTCTTTGAGCCTATTTATTGAGCCTTTCTTTCTTAACCTTTTCCCAAAGTTTTTCAAGAATGAAGCAATATTATTGCAATATAGGAAGGTATAAGGGAAGGAAAAAGCAGAAAAATGAAAAACAAAAAAAAAGGCAAAGTGAAAGTGCAAGAAAAAAAAAAGGAAGGAAAAAAATTTGAAAAGCTACAAAGTTGGAAAATATTGAGAAAAAAAGTAAAAACAAAAAAATAGTCTAGTTTGAGAGTTTGAAAAAAAAAGTGATTTAAAAAAGGAAAAGAAAATTGTGTTGATAGTATAAAGATCAAGCTTCTAAATATTCTTGAAACATTTATTATTTTCATTGTTTCCCTTAGCCTTCATATTTTTCCTTTACTCATATTACAAGTTTAATAAAGTTGTATTTGATCTTAAGGGATTGCACAGTTTTTTCAATGTACATGACTAATCTTAAGATGTGATGTAAAGTCTTTTTTTGGCATCTTTTCACGAAATGATATTTATTCTATTTTCTTAGCGTTCTTTCTATCATTTTATGTGTGAGAAATTTGTTTTGATTTATGCTTACTACTCTACTCACATATACTTGTTATGAGTGACACCATATTTCTAAGTGATTTTCATTATTGAGTGCAACTCTTGTGAGAAATGAATTTTGTTGAAATATGCTTACTGATGGAGATTCTAGTTGTCATATTTAGAGACAATGGGTATATGTCAAAGTAGCTATATTATTCACAAACTTTGAGTTTGACGATAGTAGAGTTTTTGTGGTAATTGTGGTGTTATGATACATGATTGATATTCTTTAGTAGGATGATTTTCATTATGAGCTTTGTTTAGTGTCGCTTCCATTGCTAAGGACTAGCAATAAATTGATTGGGGGTTATGATAATAGCCTAATTTTTATATATTTTTCTTATAAAAATAGACACTATTATATCTTATTATATTTGATTTTAGTGACTTTGTGATATTATTGATTTATTTATTTTAAAAAATTTATTAATTTAATTATTGCCATAAATTTCAAGACTAAATATGTAAATTTATTTGACATCCTATTTACAATGATGCACTCATAGTATTCATAGGCCATTTAATACTCACAATTGGTGGGCATTAAAAAGACTGCCACAAAATTATTATGAATTAGACAAAAACATATAAAAGGAACAAAACATTGGATAGCAGAAGGGAGCACCTCACGGAGTGAGAGACAAAAGAAAAGAAAAGAAGGAAACACACGCCGCTTGAGAGAACCAAAAATGCATAGCTGAAAGACCAGAAACGTGCAGCAACGTTGCATCAGAGAAAAAAATAGGAAGTTATGTGTAATAGAGAATATTAGTGAGATGATTTTATTATGTTCTGATTTTATCACGTCTTGCTAAATTCTCTATATTAAGGGGATGATAAAACATTGATTATTTTAGCATTGCTATGTTGAATTGTTATATCTAATTAAAGGTTTTAACTTTTATTGATTTTATTTTTCTATCAGATTATATGAATGAATTTTTAGATGAGTTCAGTTATGCTTTTCTCATACTTTGAATTTATTTGTGTTATCTGAGTACTAGTGGTAATTGTTGGATATCAATTGTAATTTCGTGTTAGGGGTTCATTTCATGATTTGATAATTAATATTAATTAAGGAAATAGAATCATATATATGATTACTTGTTTTTTATGCTTCATTGATAGATTTTTAGTGAGCACATACTTTGTCGTCAGATGTTCATGAGATAAATTATTTAGGTATAATAATTTAACATAGTTAAAGTTAAAATTAATCTTGGTGGATTCTAACCTTTAGTCCTTTTACATCTAGTAGAAACCTTATCCACATACTTATTTTCTTTTAATTCGCTTTTTATTTTAGTTATTTATTTTATTTTATTTTTGCATATTTGGCTTGTCAATTTATGCAACTAGATTAGAAAAAAAATTCTCAACACTTAAAATTTAACATTAAGTCTATGTGGAAACGACCTCGTACTTGCTACTTATGAGTATCTAAAGGCTTTTAAAAAAAAAGACACAATAGTAGTGTACCTGCAAAAGGTATTCTGATGCTCAAGTTAAATTGTGCACAAGGTCAAGTTGGTAGCTGTAATATCCCCGAGAATATGTCAAGCTTGCGTAGGGTTCCAGAGATAGCCAAGCACTTACTTGACATGTCTGTGAAGTTTCATGGTAAACTGAGTTAGTATAGGCAATTTGCCACAATACAGAATGTGAAAATTAGCTTAAAATGATTCAGAAAATTATATAAATTACCTATATAAGAGAAATAATCATGGAAAAGTTGTTTTTAAGTTATAAATGAGTTAAGGAAGTTACAGTTAAAGTTTGAAAGAAAACTAAGTTTGTTTGGTTTTTTTAAGCACACCGAGTAAGTGTTTTGAAATCGAATGGACTTAACGCAGATATAGAAATTAAAGATAATGATGAATTTGGTAATTAGATAAATCTTAGGATTTATTCTAACACCTATGGAGGTGAGAAAACTTGAAATAAAAGATTAAAGTGTTCCTAAGAGGTATAAGGTTATAATACTCATCCATTAAGTTGAGAAAGTATTCAAATAAATGATTCTTTCTTCTTTTCTTTTACGATAGCAGAAAACGCACAAAGGGGAAGAGAAGAGGAAAAGAGAAAAGAGAAAGAAGAAGAGGAGAGGAAGAGAACAGAAAGAGGAAAACCGAAGGTTTAAGCAACATCTCCACAAAGAGACTTCACAAAGAGGTAGGGGGATTTATTTCTAGCTTGTTTATCATTCTTTTCTCATCCTATTTCTTTCATGAGGCTGCTGTTTATGATGTATTAAAATGAGATTATGTGTGTTATGAAGTTTCTTTTGGTTTATTTTGATTATGGATGAAGTTGAGAGTACGATTATACTTTTAGTTTTTTATGAATTTTGACAGTTAAAAAATGGGTTTTTCATGGAAGATGGGTTGATTTTTTTTAATGCTAGATTGAGGCCTTAAGAATGTATTTTGAAGATTTATTTTGGTTGTTGAATGGAAAGCTCCAAGAAATTGAATTGAAGGAGTTGAAATGGGTGGGAAAGTGGAGGAGAACAACACATTTTGTTGCTACCCAGCCAGCGCTTAAGCGCTGGTAATGGGGCACTCGAGCGCCCAGCTGACAAAAGAGGAGATTTGAACATACCCAGCCAGTGCCTAGGTGCTAGGAATAGAGTGCTTAAGTGTTCAGTTGGCATAAATGACTTCTGGATGTACCCAGCCAAGGCTCAAGTGCTAGAAGTCTAGCGCTCCAGTGCTAGACGCAGAACAAGAGAAAAAGATTATGGTGTTTTATATAAACAATGAAATGTGTAAAGCATGATTTATTTATGAGTATAATAATTAAGATTAAGGATTTAAAATAAGATTGAGAAAAAGGAATGTTATGAAAAGGAAAGTTATGTTAAACAATGAAATACATGTAGAGGGAAATTACTAAGTAGTTTGACATTAAAGGAAAGTTAAACATCATAGTTCAGAAAGTATGTAGATTCCTACTTGGTGGGTTAAGGAGGTAACATATTTCCTCCCCACTGCAGAGAAAGAAATAGCAAGTTCATAGCATTCATGGCATCCATGACATTATTCATGAAATTATACTAATACAACTCGCATTGCATCATATTCATACATCACATCATAACATATGCATTTTTAGGCAATTGTATAAGCGGTTGTCTTATCATGCATTGGCTATGTTTACCTTACTTTTTGTATGGAATAGTTCAGACTATGTTTCCCAGGAAACACTATATGGAATAAGGATGTGATTGGTTCTTGAATTATATGATACGATTTGATGTCTAGTTATAATTTTAATTATAATTACATTTAAATATCATGAGTTGTATACATATTCAATATGAATTGTTACGACTGCTGGTATTGGTACATTACTACTAAGGATATTTGATTCTCACCCCAGGTGTCCATGCAAATCTAGGTAGAAGTTCTCTTCAAGCTTGGAGCAGAAGAAGATCGAAGAGTAGTTTAGTATTTTGATCCTTCAGTTTCAGTTTGTACATCATATGTATATTATTTTGATCCTGTAAACAGTTGTATATGTATATAATGAAGTTTAGTTTTTACAAGGCTCTCCATAATAAATTCTTTATATGAATGATTATGGATTAGTTGAATGTTTAAAAGTTAGCTGTAATATGACTAATACTGTTTAAGTAGATATATTAGGTTTTCAGTATTAGGATGTTACATTGTGGTATTAGAGCAGTTCATCCTGTGAGCCGGGGTATGGACTGACTAGGCTTAAGAAAATTTAGGAGTTGTCTTTAGAAAGTTATGTTTATTGTATAAAATTTTGCTTTGGATGGGTTACTAATAACTACTGTAACACAATTACCTGATATTGAGACTGATCACCTCAATATGTAATGTTTTGTGTGCACAAGAAATTATGGTACCACCGAGGCATACTCGAGGAGGCAGAAATAGAAGAAATAGTAATGCGAATAATAAAGGAATAGTTGTGACTGAAGCAATAATGGCAATGGCCAATGCAATGAGAGAGCAATTAACCATTACAACAAATGTAGTGAAGGATCAGGCAGCTATGATAGCTAGAGTGTTGGAGATGCTACAAGCTAATCAACAACAACTAGGGCAACCACAACCAGCACAGGAGGAACAAGTTGCTAGGAATCAAGATTTTCATGACATATCAGAGTTTCAGAAGTTGAATCCCCTGTCTTTTAAAGGTGAAAATGATCCTGTTAAAGCTGGTGAATGGTTGACTGAAGTGGAAAAGATCTTTGAAGTTATGCGATGTTCATATGCACAGAGAGTTTCCTTCGCCTCTTTCATGTTTAGAGGGGCAGCAGAGCATTAGTGGAGGAAGACTAAAAGATTATTAGAAGTAGCAAGAACACAAATTTCATGGGATGTGTTTAGAAACACATTCCTGGAGCAATATTTTCCGAGAACAGTACAAGAGGCTAAAGATATAGAATTCTTCAAGCTTGAACAAGGAAGTATGATAGTAACTCAATATGAAGAGAAGTTTAATGAATTATTAAAGTTTTCTTCCTTGTATAGGCTTAACCCAAATGAATAGTGGAAGTGTGTTAAATTTGAAGATGGGTTGAGAAGTGATATTAAGATGATGGTAAGGCTGTTGGATATTAGAGATTTCTCTTCTCTAATAAGTAGGAGCAAGGTTGTGGAATCAGGATATCTCCAATTTCAAGCAAAGCAAGGAATGCAAGATCTTTAGAAAAGAAAATATGAGGATGATAAATATAAAAAGAACAAAAGGAATATGTCAAAGGCTAATTTTACTCAAGATGAGGATGACCAAGTTCAAAAGGTATTAAAAGGGGCTCAATGTCCTAAATGTGGGAAAAATCATGGTGACAGACCTTGCTTAGCAGGACAAGGAGTATGTTATAAGTGTGGGGAGCCGGGGCATTATGCGAGGGAATGTCCACAAAAAGAAGAAGCAATTGATACAAAGTTCACAGCCCCAAGGGGACCAGGAAGAGTATTTATGTTGCAACCTAAGGAAGATAAAAGTGGAACGGAAACTTTGAGCTCATTCAACTTTTTTAACCCAAGGAGTAGTGATGAGTTAAAAGTTTTCCTTGTGTAGTTTCTGTTTTCTTGCCTTAGTATGCTTTTATAATTTTGTTTCGTTAACATTTGGTGAACCTGAATTATTTGTGAGTTGTATTAGGTAAACCAAATTTTGAGGATAAAATTTTAAAAGAAGGGGAGAAAATGTAACATCCCCGAGAACATGTTAGGCTTGCGTAGGGTTCCAAAGATAGCCAAACACTTACTTGACATGTCTGTGAAGTTTCATGGCAAACTGAGTTAGTCTAGGCAATTTGTCGCAACACAGAATGTGAAAAATAGCCTAAAATGATTCAGAAAATGATATAAATTGCCTAGATAAGAGAAATAATCATGGAAAAGTTGTTTTTAAGTTATAAATGTGTCAAGGAAGTTGCAGTTAAAGTTTGAAAGAAAACTTTGTTTGTTTGGTACTTTTAATCACACCGAGTAAGTGTTTTGATACCAAATGGACTTAATGCAGATATGAAAATTAAAGATAATGATGAATTTGGTAATTAGATAAATTTTAGGATTTATTCTAATACCTATGGAGGTGAGAAAACTTGAAATAAAAAGATTAAAGTGTTCCTAAGAGGTATAAGGTTATAATACTTATCCATTAAGTTGAGAAAGAATTCAAATGAAAGACTCTTTCTTCTTCTCTTTTATGGTAGCAAAAAACACACAAAGGGGAAAAGAAAAGGAAAAGAGGAAAAGAGAAAAGAGAATGAAGAAGAGGAGAGGAAGAGAAGAGAAAGAGGAAAAACTAAGGTTTAAGCAACATCTCCACAAAGAGACTTCACAAAGAGGTAGGGGGATTTATTTCTAGCTTGTTTATCATTCTTTTCTCATCCCATTTCTTCCATGAGGCTACTGTTTATGATGTATTAAAATGAGATTATGTGAGTTATAAAGTTTCTTTTGGTTTATTTTGATTGTGGATGAAGTTGAGAGTAAGATTATGCTTTCAGTTTTTCATGAAATTTGATGGTTAAAAAATGGGTTTTTCATGGAAGATGGGTTAATTTTTTTTTATGCTAGATTGAGGCATTAAGTATGTATTTTGAAGATTTATTCTGGTTGTTGAATAGAAAAGCTCCAAGAAATTGACTTGAAGGAGTTGAAATGGGTGGGAAAGTGGAGGAGAGCAGCACATTTTGCTGCTACCCAGCCAGCACTTAAGTGCTGGTAATGGGGCGCTCGAGCACCTAACTGACAGAAAAGGAGATTTGAACGTACCCAGCCAGCGCCTAGGCGCTAGGAATAGAGCGCTTAAGCACTCAGTAGGCAGAAATGACTTATGGATGTACCCAACCAGGGCTCAAGCACTAGAAGTCTAGCGCTCAAGCGCTAGATGCAGAACAAGAGAAAAAGATTATGGTGTTTTATATAAACAATGAAATGTGTAAAGCATGATTTATTTATGAGTTTAATAATTAAGATTAAGGATTTAAAATAAGATTGAGAAAAAGGAAAGTTATGAAAAGGAAAGTTATGTTAAGCAATGAAATACATGTAGAGGGAAATTACTAAGTAGTTTGACATTAAAGGAAAGTTAAGCATCACAGTTCAGAAAGTAAGTGGATTCCTACTTGGTGGGTTAAGGAGGTAACATATTCCCTCCCCACTACAGAGAAAGAAATAGCAAGTTCATAACATTCATGACATCCATGACATTATTCATGACATTATACTAATAAAACTCGCATTGCATCATATTCATACATCACATCATAACATATGCATTTTTAGGTAGTTGTATGGACGGTTGTCTTATCATGCATTGGCAGTTGTATGAGCGATTGCCTTACTTTTTGTATGGAATAAGGATGTGATTGGTTCTTGAATTCTATGATACAATTTGATGTCTAGTTATAATTTTAATTATAATTGTATTTAAATATCATGAGTTGTATACATATTCAATATGAATTGTTACGACTGCTGGTATTTGCAACACCCTCCATAGGACATCACATTTTTAAATAAAAACTTAAAACCTGAAAATCATTTTATAAAAGCCTTGAGTTTTAAAATATGAATTTTTAAAATTTCGTTTCACAGAAACATAAACTTATCGAAGCATGAGTAATACAGAAAATAAACTAAATAGATTTTTACACAACTTTATTTATGCCACTTAATATCCAGTAAAGAAATAAAACATATAGCTTATAGACTCAGAGAAATAGTAGCAAACCTAATGACGGGTACTACTAATAGCACGGTAACAACACTAACGAGAAAACCTAACATAGATGCCTCGTTTCTCCACCAACTGCATCACGTTGAAACTGAGAAGATCACTCCTCGACGCCGTCACCATCTTCAGAATCTTGCCTCCAATGGTCTAAGTAACTTGCTTCGTCTACTATATGAATTTAAATAAAACAAACACAACAAAACAATACAGTAAAGAGGTGAGATCCCCTTTCACCAATACCAGTACGGTAGCAAAGAAAGATACAAATGACAAAGTCATTCCATACACACAGATATCACAAATATAGTCATGTTATCAATTTACAAATAATTCCAATAAACACATGTTATAATAAAATGAATAGCAATAACATTACTGTGATAGATATAATAATGGATACAATTAAATCATATAGTCACAACATACATAATATCTCAACAGTGAATATAAATAACCACATAAAGATGTAGATCACATATGCAAATGTAATGGTACAGATAGATAAAATGTTACAGATAATAACATCATAATATACAACACATAAATATATGTAATGTGACTCAACCCTACTCCATGGAGCTAAAAATACAGACATCAGAGAGAATGATCCGTAAAATCTATTAGTACCACGGCTACCTAACCAAACTATTCCGCGGTCTCATGTTGCGTCTATAGCCCACAGTCACATGGCGTGGTGTAGCACACTGTCTAACGTCGTGTCACTACAGGCAATGTACTATTAGACTTTACAAGATCTCGATTAAGTATAGTGCGTGTCGAGTCCATTAGTGTGTTGCCAGTTACCACGGCCTAGAGGAGTGACCAACTGTCCACAAATGGAATAATCTGCACACTAATGTCTACAAGTTCATTCAAGTTGAACCACACTACGCTTATCACACCAACAACACAATGTTATTCATCTCGTCAATCAATCCACCAATTATCAACCAAATTGGCACAAATGCATGGTAAAAATTACTAGAATACCCTCAATGGTATTAGATATCCGTATTTATGGAAATGCCCTCAATGGCAAAAATCTCAAATATGCCTTAAATGGCTTGCCCTCAATGGCAAAAATCTCAAATATATAGTACGTTCCACTTGACAGTATTGTATCTCAACATGTTCGGGTCCACCACTTTGGCCCGACAGTAAAACTCATTGTTTTCATCAATCGCGTAAAAATTTTATCGCATTTTCACAATTCCGTCGTTTTTACAAATATTTTTAAATCGCGTGAATATATTTTGTTGTTTTTGAAATCGCGTATTATTTTTAAATCGTTTTCTCAATCGCGTAAGATTTTTAAATCATTTTCTTGTCCGAATTCCTTAAAAATCACTATTTAAATAAACAGAACTAATATTTAATACATTTGAACTACGTAGAATATTTTTCATACCGTATACATTATATTGGATATCTTTTCTATCTTATTTGTCTGTTTTTAACAAAAATTGACAGTATTTTTGCTTAGAAAATCTATAATAATGGTTTTCTAGGTTTTCTGTTAAAAATTCTTTTGTTTATATTACAACCATTTAATTACACTTTTGAAAACTATTAACGTGCTTCAAAACATAAAGTGCGCTCTATGTTAGCATTTTTCAAATGTTCACTGTATTTCGTATTTATAGTAAAATCCTCTAACTTTAATTTCTAAAACTAAGTTCTTCCATTTTATTTCCCAAAGATTTATTGAAATTAAATTCTTTTGTAATTAACTACTTGATCTACCTTGGAAAATAATTTTAGAAATTAAATATACATTATATGACATATTGGTCGAATTCCCCAAAATCCTTGCATTTGATCTTTGGATCATTTTCCACCTTCTAAATCAATGTCAAATTCATTGTATTACCTAAATTCATTAAATCATTGTTTTAGAAAATGGTTGAGAACATTTTAGTTCTCTTTTTCTTATTGAGGCCGTGAGCCCCTTTGGTGTTCTTTGGAACACTCATGCAAATCCTTATATGTTATTTACATGTTACAATAATTATCATGCATCTATGTACACATACCATATATTAAAGCAATCATAAAACACATACTATATATTTTAAAACTATAGACCTGCTTGCACACAAAATCAAACACAATTAGGAAAAATAATAAACAACTAAGTGAATGAATCTTTATGGATTCTTCACTACAAACACATTCATTCCTCACCACCAACACATGGCTGATGAGGGTAATCTCCCTCTTACCTCTTAAAGAAACCTCCAAAGCTCCTCGTATGCCTCCTTCAAGTAAACTTTCTCCACCAAGAGTTTCTTAAAAATCAAAGAAAACATGCAATATTAATACCTAAGGCTCTAAACTAAAATAATCATGGATTAAAATCATGATTAGAACTTTGAAATGGATAGAAACATGAAGATTAAAGAATCCTACCTTCAAGGCTTCAAACTTGAGCTTTGAAGAACAAGATAGAAAATGGATGATTCAAGCTTAGGTTTCAACTACAAAGTAGCTTGAGATGAAGTAAGGAAGCAAGATATAAGGTAATTTAGAATTATAGAAGAGTTAATGATGGGTTGGAGGTGGAGGCCGTGAGGTTGAAGAAGAAAAGGAGAAAGAAAATTTGAGAGCTTTTCTTAAGAGATAGGAAGAATGAATATAAATTGAGATGGCTAATTGTAAAACACTTTCCTTCACCGAATGTGCATAGCCGTGGAAACCAAATGGAGAGCCACCAAAGTTAACTAGCTTTATAAAATTGAAATTAACTTTATTTCCTTTTTGTAATGCATGGTCGTAAATCACTTTGAGAGTAAGAATGAATTGAAGTGTTGAAATTGCCTTCCTAAAGCATGCATTACCGTAAATGCACATGAAGAGAAGCCACCAAAATTGACTTTGTCTTACTTGGTTAATTAATGAAAGATGGTAAGAATTGAATTGTAATATTTGCTTCACAAAAGGTTGCTTTGCCGTGGAATGCAACAAAGAAAAGCAATCAATATTGACTAGTCTTCATTTTGTTCACTTTAGGCTTCCTACGTGAATTTCACAAAGTGAATTGACTATTTAGAGCAATTTGCTCTCCTCCTTCACCGTAGAACCAACAAATTTCAAGAAGTCCAAATTTGTTTAATAACTTGTTTCCTATTGGTCCTTAAAGAGTCAAGCCATTATTCTTGACCAATTTTTATTGGTTGAATATTTACTAACTTGATTCCTATTGGCTGCTATATTTGTTGACCAATTTCTATTGGTGCACACTGTATATTTTCTAATATACTTTAACCAATGAACAATAATTATTGTTTATAAAGCCAGTGTCTATTGTCCAATGGGTAATAAAATATACACATATTTTTACCTTGCTCCAATTGAGTAGCAACTATTGTTGATCATTTTCTACTGATTGCCCTTGATGAGTCACAAAACGAGTCATCAAAGAGAAGTTTCTAGAATATGTGACTCACTATGATGAGTCAGCATGATGAGTCAGCGTAGATATTTTCTAGAATAGGTGAGTCAGCATAGCGAGTCAGCGTGCTGAGTCATTAGCTGAGTCAGCAATGGTGAGTCATGGTGTTGAGTCAGCATGGTGAGTCGTCAGAGAAGCTTCTGGAACAGGTGACTCACTACGGTGAGTCACAGGGCAAGTCACCGCTTCTGGAACCTTCTAGAATCTGCTGAGTCACAGGTGCTGAGGTGTCACGCCACGTGTCGAGCTTCCATTGGTCCTTAGCGATGAGTCACAACCACCAATATTGACCAGCTCCTCATTGGTCCACGTGTAAAGCATTCGATGACTAGGCACGCTGACGATGCGTCTTCTAGAACAGTCTGGAACATATGAGTCACTAGGCTAGTCACCTAGGTGAGTCACCTAGGTGAGTCACCTAGGTGAGTCACCAACGATGAGTCATCATCTAGAACATTCTAGAATGAGTGACTAGGCTCACGCCTAGAATCATCCACTAGATATTTTTCAAGAAAAATATCTTCCAATGAATAATAAAACATACCCCAATTTTATTTGTCAGATAAAATCGCAGGAAAATAAAACTTCAAAAACTGTTTCCGATTTCGGGTTTAGTAAGTTCCCTCGGCTCCGAATCAACAGTACAAAGCTTTCTGGCTAATAAAAATTTTTTTTTTTTTAGGGCCCGCCCCGTGCCCACATACAGCCCAAAATATCATAAATATATTAAATATTCAAAATATATCAAAATATCAAAAATATAATATAATATTCAAAATATCTCAAAATATCTCAAAATATTTTAAAATATCTCAAAATATCTAAAATATATTATAATATTCAAAATATCCGAAATATCATAAAAATTCACAAAAATCATATTAATTGTGAAACTCATGAAAATCAAATCAGATTAGTAAAAATAATTAAGAATTGAGAGAAAGAAATAAAATACGAAGGCTTATATACATACCGCCCAAATTAATATAAAATATTCAAAAACACAAAAATTCCCAAAAATTCCTAAAAATCACAAAAATCATAAAATTCACAGAAGTCGAGTCGGATTATTCAAAATAATTCAGAATCAACCAAAACAAATAAAATACTAATTTTCGGGGTGTTACAGTATTGGTACATTACTACTGAGCATATTTGATTTTCACCCCGACTGTCCATATAAATCCAGGTAGAAGTTCTCTTCAAGCATGGAGCAGAAGAAGATCGAAGAGTAGTTTAGTATTTTGATCCTTCAGTTTCAGTTTGTACATCATATGTATATTATTTTGATCTTGTAAACAGTTGTATATGTATATAATGAAGTTTACTTTTTACAAGGCTCTCCATAATAAATTCTTTACATGAATGATTATGGATTAGTTGAATGTTTATAAGTTAGTTGTAATATGACTAATACTATTTAAGCAGATATATTAGGTTTTCAGTATTAGGATGTTACAGTAGCAACATAAGAAGGGTGTTAAATTGTGTTCCCCTTTTTCTTGAAAATTAACTTTCTAACACATTTCTCAAGTTAGCTCACTTGGAGGTGGGAAAGTTGAAGCTCAAAGAAGATGGTTAGTGAGAAGCTTCAAAAAAGAAACTAACAAACTAAGGAGAGAAGGTTTGTAAGAAGCTTTGATGGTTGAGTGAAAACAAACTTCTCTCCACTACAACCTCTTTTTCTAAAACAGTTTGGGTTTCTTAACTTTTTATGGATTGTTTTCTTGAATCAAATACTTCAAATTTAATTAAAAAAATTATATATAACTTATGAACTTTGTTAAAAATAGATTTAAAGAACTTTCATAGGAATACTCTCAAATTTTAAACTTTAAAGTGTTTGAACAGCCAAATATAAAATGAGAGATGAAGGAAATGAAGATCACACTAGATATTTATACTAGTTCACCCCTAAACCATGTGGGGCTACGTCTAGTACCTAGTAAAACACTAGGATTTCCACTATGTGAGTATTCTTTAATCACCCTAGCCTCTCTAGACTTATTTACAAGTATTCTTTGCCAATAGCCTCTTCAAGCTAGTTACAAGTATTCTTAATAATAGTCTTTTCAGGTTGAATCCATGTATTCTTCTACAGCCTCTTCATGCCAACAAACTCATAATCAAGTGGTTTAGATAACCTCACAAACTCACTCATTACAATGCAGAATTAGAGGCTGAGAGAAGTGTTTATTTAACTTATCTAGCTCTTGAAATCACTCTAGGAGTGGATACAAACACGTATATAGATCAGTAACAACACCTACTAATAGATTTACACAGATCAAGTTCAGGTAGGTATAGGTGAGAAGGTTTAACTCTTGTCAGCTTATCACAAATTTTTCAGTAAAGTTCTCTAGTTGTTCTTTAGGCTTGATCCCTTCTATATGCTTCGAAATGTGACTATTAGGCACTTCAAATGATGGTCATCCTTTCTAGTGATAGGTGACCATTATTTGTCTGTTTCTTGGAGACCTTAGCATTCTACTTTAAGGTGAAAAGGTTTCTAATGAACCATTCTCAAGGTCTACATTCTCACTAAGTCTTCTCAGCTTGAAGCTTCTCAAGTACTTTCTCACCAGCTTTCTCACCCAACTATCTCATGCGTGAAAACTTCAACCTTCTTAGCTTTAATCTTTATGATCTTAATGATAAATCTTCATTCTTCTTGATGGAAAAAATAGTTTGAGCTTCTTTCAATGAAGTAATCACTTGTGGGAGTTCTACTTTGCATAATCCTCAATCTTCTCTGGACCTTCTCACATTGAACTTTCTCATGTTCTCAGGAAGCTTCTTAAGACACACTTGAACTTTCTCAAGTCATGATTTGATCTTCTCAAGTTATTTTAGATGACTAGAATGCTTCTTTACACTTTGTCTTAGTCTTGAAAAGCTTAATAACACAAAAAACACTTCACACAGATTAAGTCTAAATATATTAAGTAGTAAGAAAATTCAAACTATATTTTCAACATAGTTATTATCATCAAAACAAATTATACATTGTTAAGCACTAAATGGACTTTAGAGCTTACACAAGGTGGGTAGTGTTTTGAAGTTCATATACTTACCTTGACATGCTTAAGAGGTAGCAAAATAATAAGGGAAACATATTTGAAATAGGTATTAATAAGTAATAACTACCATTGATGATGATCTCTACAAATGGGGGATTTGTTAGAGAGATTTTCTCCCAATCTGTTGGGTGTCATTGTGACGGCGTGCCATGAGTCGGAATCCGGCCTAGACGAGCTGGGTTGCTCCTTATTGGACTGTCCCAGAATCTGGTGCAAAACAAGCTTCATCAATGATAACCTGGCTGAATGCAAAGAACCATAAGCATGAACTCAATATTATCTACGACATTAGAAATGGAAGCCTTAGCAATAAATCAGAAAATTGAAAAGAAAAAGAAATCATACTTTCAAACTTTAGTTATTTTGATTCAATGGAAATCCTTAATAGAATTATTGAAGTTGGCTAAAAATCCTACACTAAATTAAGCATTGGTAGACATAACTATCTTTCTGTCTATCCAAGTAAAGTCAATTCTAGCCTTGGTCTCACTTTGATGATAAATTAAGACCAAATAGAAGTAAGGGGATCCTGCAAAATGTAACACCTACCGTAGGGTATCACATTTTAATGTTATTATTACCGAATTACCCCAAGTTATAAAATGATATTGTATAATATAAATATGAGTTGTCGAATTTCTTGATATTGATAATATACACTTAGCATAATATAACAATACTAAACAGTATCACAAATAATTTCCATTATATACATAATCTCAGTACTGACATACTTAAATATATATAGACAGAGTTCTCAAAAGTAATTAAACATTACTATACGATCACACTGGCCCAAGTACACATCTATGGAGCAGAACCCTCAGACGGATCCTCCTCAGACTCCTCAAAAGATAGGAATCCTGCATGACGCGTAGTCCTACGGACAGGTGTCCGAGCAGACGACACAACGCTAATCTCACTAGGAGTATGGTAGTAAGCTCCCCAATACTGCCTAATGGATAATAGAAACTCTAAGTGTATGTAAATATTGATACTGAAATAAGGGTTCCCATGATACACCCTACTCAGGGAAATAGTCAGATCTCCTATGTAGACAACACACCCTCTATCCAAATGAACACGCCAAGCCTCCGAATCTCCTCAGAATTGTAGTCTCATGTACCCAAGAAAACTTGGCGTCGCCATTGACTCAGAATTCAGCTTCCTCAGCAGGAATTTGCACCTCACCTTCTTGCTCAAACCCTTGCTCACTGCCTTTACCAATTACAATTACAATACAAGAACAACATACAAAGAGGTGAGATTACCAACACCAATACCAACATGGCAGTAAAGAGATATAAATGACAATAATGTCATATAGATATAATAAACAATAATACAGATATATCAAATAGTAATTATAATCATGGCATCAACATCAATCAATAGTTGACAAATAAAATATCACACAGATATAGATGTTCAAATTATGCTTGTGCACATAGACTCAATTTCCTACTCCATGGAGCTAACAAAAGTAAGAGAGATTGATCTAAAAAATTTATCGGTACCACAATTGCCTCTACCACGTGCCACAACTTTCATTAGTTTTGCACATCTAGCATTATACATGACAGTCTACACCAGATCTTGATTAGGAATAGTGTCTTGATCCAGATCGTCAGTGCGTTGCATTAATCTGATCCACAGTACAGAAGAGCTAATAACTGCCCATTGTGGAAAACTCACACCCCGATGCCCCCAAGGTCAACAAGTAACCTACACTTCGCATATCACGCCACACAAAGGTGTAATTCTCTCCTAGGCCATCGGCCTTAACATAGTCCATCGGACTTTTTCAAATTCATGTTCAATGCATACAAGTCAATCCTAGGCTACAGTCATATTTCACATATACGGGTCCACACTTTGGCCCAACAGTAATTCTACTATATTTTCAATTGCATAAGTATTTTACTGCGTTTTCACAATTGCGCAACTTTTCTGTTGCATTTTCAAATCTCGTATTGATTTTTCAATGTTTTCTTAATTGTATAAAAATATTTAAACGTTTTCTAAATCGCGTAGCGATTTTTTAACATTTTTGAAATCGCATAACTTAAAAATCATATTTTTAAGTTGCGAAACACATTTTTCATCATTTTTCAACTGTGTAAAATATTTCTCAATATTTTAAACATCATTTTGGCCTTTCTAAAAATTATTATAACTTCTAACTTCATTTTTCCGCATTTTCTCACTTAAGAAATCCTTCCCACAATATTTTTCACAAAATCACCTTTTCATTGATTTAATCAATGTTTCTAGCTTAAAATTTCCTAATGCGCTCCAAAACCCAAAGTGTGAGCTATGCATTAGTAAATTTCAAGTCACCAATATATTTCTCATCATAATTGTATTAATTCTAAAAGATTTGTTTACTGTATAAATAATTTGAGGTTCAAACACTTTCAACCTCACTTTTCTTTTCATAAAACGAAATCTCTCTTTTCTTCAAATAATAAATTATTTTGTTTCTATTTTTATTTCTTAAGTCCTTGTATTAATTTCCTTGCATCAAATCAACTAAGTTACCATTTATCAATCATATTTTTACACAACAAATCTATTTTTTTAGCCTTCATGGCCATGAGGTATATGGTCTTTGAAACCAAAATATCTTTTCTTTTCCTTTCTCTTCTAAACATCCAATTTTATCATTCAAGAAAATATTAACTTGGAACCAACAAAATCATTCAAAGACCAAGTCCAAAGGAAGATTAAATGGTATAACTTATACGACTTAGGGTCTTTTTGTAAGAAGCCTTCTGGATATCTCAAATATGTTTTCAAATATTTAAAAATGGTTTTCACAGCTAAAATACCCAACAAACAAGTTTTGAAAGGCTAGTTATGGTGGTAGTTCAAATTTATGAAAAATAGCCAAGTTTGAGTTTTGAAAAACTGACCTTTAGTTACTCTTTTGATCATAAATTTCAAAATAATTTAAGTTTTGTTTTGAAACTTATTTCATTTGAAAATAGACTCAAATATCTTTCCAAGGACTAGTCATTTGCTTTAAACGGATGAGAAATGAAGAAGTTATGACCATTTAAAGTTAGATTTCAAAATCAAAATGGTGTATTCGAATAACCACATAGTTATTCGAATAACACACCCCAGAAAACGTTCCAGAACGTGTTTTTAAAGATCTATTCGAATAACCAAAGGGTTATTTGAATAACACAACCCAGAAAACATACCAGAACATGTTTTTGAGGATCGGATCTATTTGAATACCAAATGTGTTATTCGAATAAACACGTCCAAAATCTTAGTAAAATTTATTGATATTGATAATATACACTTAGCATAATATAACAATACTAAATAGTATCACAAATAATTTACATCATATACATAATCTTAGTACTAACATACTTAAATATATACAGACAGAGTTCTCAAAAGTAATTAAACATTACTATACTATCACATTGGCTCAAGTACACGTCTATGGAGCAGAACCCTCAGACGAATCCTCCTCAGACTCCTCAGAAGATAGGAATCTTGCATGATGCGTAGTCCTACGGACAAGTGTTCAAGCAGACGACACAACGCTAATCTCACTAGGAGTATGGTAGTAAGCACCCCAATACTACCTAATGGATAACGGAAACTCTAAGTGTACATAAATATTGACACTGAAATAAGGGTTCCCATGATACACCTTACTCAGGGAAATAGTCAGATCTCCCATGTAGACAACACACCCTCTATCCAAATGAACACACCAAGCCTCCGAACCTCCTCGGAATTGTAGCCCTATGTATCCAAGAAAACTTGGCATCACCATTGACTCTGAATTCAACTTCCTTAGCAAGAATTTGCTTCTCACCTTCTTGCTCAAACCCTTGCTCACCGTCTTTACCAATTACAATTATAATACAAGAACAACATACAAAGAGGTGAGATTACCAACACTAATACCAACAGTAAAGAGATATAAATGACAATAATGTCTTATAGATATAATAAACAATAATACAAATATATCAAATAATAATTATAATCATGGCATCAACATCAATTAATAGTTGACAAATAAAATATCACACAGATATAGATGTTCAGATTATGCATGTATACATAGACTCAATTTCCTACTCCATGGAGCTAACTCAAGTCGGAGAGATTGATCTAGAAGATCTGTCGGTACCACAATTGCCTTAGACCACGTGCTATAACTTTCATTAGTTTTGCACATCTAGCATTATACATGACAGTCTATACCAGATCTTGATTAAGAATAGTGTCTTGGTCCAGATCGTCGGTGCATTGCATCG
Source organism: Ormosia emarginata (assembly GCA_029884605.1). Taxonomy (NCBI): domain Eukaryota; kingdom Viridiplantae; phylum Streptophyta; class Magnoliopsida; order Fabales; family Fabaceae; genus Ormosia; species Ormosia emarginata. Next base: position 34,174,393 of record JAQQTP010000088.1, read on the forward strand.
GTCCAATCCACGGTACAGAAGAGCTACCAATTGCCCATTGTGGAAAACTCGTATCCCGACGTCCCAAGGTCAACAAGTAACCTACACTACGCATATTACAACACACAAAGATGTAATTCTCTCCTAGGCCATCGGCCTTAACATAGTCCATCGGACTTTTTAAAATGCATATTCAATGCATACAGGCCAATCACAGGCTACAGTCATATTTCACATATACGGGTCCGTACTTTGGCCCAACAGTAATTCTACTATATTTTTAATCGCTTAAGTATTTTACTGCGTTTTCACAATCGTGTAACTTTTCTGTTGCATTTTCAAATCATGTATTGATTTTTTGACGTTTTCTCAATTGCGTAAAAATATTTAAACATTTTCCAAATTGCGTAGTGATTTTTCAACATTTTTTAAATCGTGTAGCTTAAAAATCACATTTTGAAGTTGCGAAACACATTTTTCATCATTTTTTGACTACGTAAAATATTTCTCAATATTTTAAACATCATTTTGGCCTTTCTAAAAATTATTATAACTTCTAACTTCATTTTTCTGCATTTTCTCACTTAAGAAATCCTTCCCACAATATTTTCCACAAAATCACCTTTTCATTGATTTAATCAATGTTTCTAGCTTAAAATTTCTTAACGCGCTCCAAAACCCAAAAAAGTGAGCTATACGTTAGTAAATTTCAAGTCACCAATATATGTCTCATCATAATTGTATTAATTCTAAAAGATTTGTTTACTGTATAAATAATTTGAGGTTGAAACACTTTCAACCTCACCTTTCTTTTCATAAAACGAAATCTCTCTTTTCTTTAAATAATAAATTGTTTTGTTTCCAGTTTTATTTCTTAAGTCCTTGTATTAATTTCCTTGCATCAAATCAACTAAGTTACCATTTATCAATCATATTTTTACATAACAAATCCATTTTTTTAGCCTTCATGGTCGTGAGGTATATGGTCTTTGAAACCAAAGTATCTTTTCTTTTCTTTTTCTTTTCTAAACATCCAATTTTATTATTGAAGAAAATATTAACTTGGAAACACCTATTTTGAGGTGTTGAGGCCGTGAGTCTCATGGTCTTTGGAACCAAAACTATTTTTCTTTCCAACATTAATCAGAGTATACATGGCATATAATCATCATACTATATCACAAGCATACCATAAAAGCAATAAAAATCATATAAGGCATAAAAGCATGAATAAATAAATTTAAAGCACATAAACACCACAAATATATTACACAACCATGGATATGAATCCTCACATGAATTCACCATCCATCAAATACAAGTTCATCTCTCACCACCATACTTGGTTGGTGAGATAGATCTCCCTCTTTCCTTGAGGTGAAACCTCCAAAGCTCCTTGCTTTGCTTCTTGTACTAGTCCTTCATCACCAAGAGCTTCTTGAACATAAAATAAACACACGTTTATTAGCATCTAAAGCTTGAACAAGGAAGACCATGGATCAAAACATAGCCTAGAACATGAAAATGAGACAAATAGTGAAGATTCTATAATCTTCACCTTAAAAACCCTAGAGCTTGACCTTGAAGAAAGTCCTTGAAGATGAATGATTTAAGACTTGGCCTTAACTACAAAAGTTCTTGGATTGATGTACGGATTCAAGAAATGATATTGGTAAAAAATATTGAAGTTTGGAGAGTGAAGAATGGTGCTTGGCCGAAAATATGAAGAAGAGAAAGTGAGAGAAAATTTTGAGAGCTTTTGTTTGTGATAGCTTTATAGGAAAGATGATAACTTTGAAGTAATGAAACAAACTCCTCCTTTGCCCTCTAAGATACTTGGTCGTGGAATGATAGAGAGAAGAGTGAATTATTTGTGTTGATCTTCAATGTAGAACCTTGTGGAGACTTCTAAGAGATAGCATTGAATTTGAATCATTGGATTCCTTCCTCCATGAAGCCTTAGCCATGAGATGCATCTTCAAAATGGAGGGTTAAGAGCTTCTCTTCCATGCTTGCCATCCAAGGGTCACAAAAAGTCTTTGCCACTTTGTGAGACCAATCTCCACCATAGATTAAATCAATAGTGGATATCTAAACCCTTCACCACTAAGCTTGCTTCCTATTGGTCCTCCATAAAGTTGTCATAACCACTTAATTTGACTAGCCAATATAATATTTTTCTAGCTGCTATTACTCTACGGACAAAAATTACTGTAATTTTATTATCCGATAAACAAAATAGTACAAAATATAGTAAAAGAAAATTTTGAAAATTGTTTCCGATTTCGAGTTTAGTTAGATCCCTTGGTCCCGTCTCAACAATACAAAATTTTCTAGCCACAGAAAAATTTTATTTTTTCGAATCTGCCCTGGGCCTGCATACAGCTCAAGAATAATATTAAAATAATAAAAAAATATAAAATCTCATAAGAATCCACAAAAATCATAAAAATTATAAAATTTATGGAAATCAAATCAGATTAGTAAAAATAATTAAGAATCAACAGAAATAATTAAAATATGTAAAGATTTTCCCTGGCCCTAAAATTATTATTTTCTTGACTCGGAGTAAATCACACAAAACGATCAAATATAGTCACGGAGTAGTCGAAATAATTTTACAGCATACAGAAATCACAAAATAGTACAATTATGCCATTACTGTAAAATAGCTAAAATTTGGGTTGTTACACAAAAACACAACATAAAGCTATAATTTCATAAACTTAATTACATTGGTGAAAAATCAAAGTTGAAGCAAATATATGACCGTAAAACTAATTAAGCCATAATCTATGAAGCACCAGTATGACTCTCAGGCTTTTGTATAGGTGTCTGATGTGTACCGAACATGGAGACGTGTATAGTATGCTAAAAAATGTATAGACAATCTTTTTTTTAGACACGCTCGGAAACGTCTTGAAACACCCAAAACGGCCAGAAACACATAAATGACCAGTAAATCAAATCAATCTGAAAATTTTGAGATTTTTTGGCACCAAACTTATCCAAGATATTCAACTTATTTAACTCACCTTAGCCCTATATTTTGAGTCAAAAAACACCTATTTACCCATGGTTTTCTAGATCTACGGCCGCCTTCTCCGATCTGTGACTGCAACTTTTTCGGTGACTCTCCGACCTCCATCTCTAAGCTCTGTTGCACGTGTGTCCATGACAGGCTAAAGCTCGTCTCTCCCTACTCAAAGCTCGTCTCGTCTCTCCCTGCTCAGTTTTCTCACTCTCTATTTCAACTTTTCCCACTCTCTGTTTCAACTTTCTTTAAAACAGAGAGGAGACTTTTTCCAATGAAAGCCAAGGTACAACACATGAAACAGAAAGGGTAGCTGATGGCTTATTACAATTCTCATTACTATTTTAATATTTTTATTCAATTCTTTCTTCATCTTATTATAATAAACTAATGGCTTTAAGCCTTTAAGAGGCATTTATCCTTTCTTTTATTAATATATAGCCTTCACTTTTTACTATGTGTCACACGGTAATTGAAAAGCTTTCAAGTCTCAACTTTTTAATTCACTCACAATTTTGAAACTATCAATTTAATTATGACTAAAAAGATATCAACTTCTTAATTGACTCATCATTTTGGAACTATCAATTTTTTAAACTTGTATTGTAACTCTCTCTTTTTAGTTATAATTTTTAATATTTAGAAATTTTATCACTAATAAATATGTTTTAATATGTGACTTTAATTTAATGATATTAATCAACTTTATAAATTATAATATCTTCTTATCAATATTACTTTCTATTTAGAATAATTATTATTTGTCTTATAATTTTATGAGGTTGACTTAATTTTTTTATAAAAAAATTCAAAGTTTAATAATAAATAGTTTTGTTTTCAATGACTTTAGTATTTGATGAAATTATTTATTTTGTAATTTGAGTTTTTTTATGATTTATTTATATCTTGATACTTTTTACTTTGAGTTATTTAAAATGACATGCTTTATAATTTTTTTTTATATATGTTAATGTTGTATCCTGTCGTATCCGTATCTTAATTTTTAAGAAATTGTCATATTCCTGTACAGTACTCATATCGTACCCGATCCTCGTACTCGTATTTGTGCATCATAGGCCATAATCTATCGATTTCCCATTTTAAATCTGATTAGATCCAAAACAAACTGGCCATATAAATTACCAATTTCCCTTTTCTAGAGCATTTTTGGAGAACTCAAATAATGTCATTTCTATAATTTCCAAAAAAAGATTTTAAAAAAAGGGTTAATCTTTCAACTCTATGCGAAGTAAAAGAGTAAGTCATGGATATTATGACAAAAATCTTACTTCTAAATAGTTAATTCTCTAATTGCCTAGAGAATATTCATGAGATTTGTTGTAAAACATAGTCAATCCAATAGTTTCATGTAAAACTCCTAACAATGCAAGAAGGCCAGTTGCAGCTGTCAACTTTGATAGATTTGTTGCTGTAGAAAAAATTAACAGAAAAGATAGAAAATTTATACACCAAGGTACAAGAACAAGTCCTAATTTCGAAATTATAGCACTAACATTAGCTCTAAATATTTCAACTACTGAAACATGCTATTCAGTCTAAGAAATTGAAGATTTTGGAACATCCAAATCTAAAAGCTAGCCTATTAATAAAACATATTTTATATTAATAATTGACATCTCTAATACTTGATACAATGGTTTTAGAATGTACTGCAACCAAAAATCGTAGCTATGCTAAAAAAGGTAATAGAAAAGGAAGTTATGCTGAAAATATTACAGCACTCAAACTCATTCAATCTCTCTCTCTCTCGCTCTCTCCCTCTCTTTCCTCTTCAATTAGGCTTTAGAGTTTCTCAATCTTTCTTTTCTGTAATCAACACCCATCAAAAACTACAAATTAATAAATTTTGAAGAGAAAATTAAAAAGAAAAAGCTTCAAAATTATGCTATTGAATCTATATTGGGAAGATTTGAAAAGTAAACTCATAAAAAATTAGTGTTTTCCGTGTATAGAAAGAGATTATAGTAGGTACTAGTTTTATTGAATGAATTAAGTAGAAACTTCAAGGAGCAAACTTCCGATTACAAGTCTAGAAAATTGGAAATGTAAAGAGATATATAGACAAATAGAGAAAATGAAAGAACAATACGAGATGTGATACACAGTCTCTATCCTAGGCCTAAGCCTCCCCAAGATTACCCAAAATTCTTCCTACCCTATACCAGGGTTGAGGTCTTGCTTTTATAGTGCAGTCAAGAAAAGAAAGATGTAACATTCTCCTTAACTTAATACTCCTAATCAGGGTTATAGAAACTCAGTAATTTTGGTATGAGTTATCTGTTAATTCATGTAACCTTCTAGACTAGTTGGAGCCTAATTCTCTAACATCGAATATGATGAATGGCTAAAGTTTTTGCATAAACAGCTAATATAATAGAAATAAATATAAAAAAAATTTAGGTTATAAGTGACTGGAAAGAGATGTGGTAAATTTTGGAGAATCAGATGAATTGATATGGTATTTTTAACAACACCGAATGAGAGTTTAGAAGATCGATTGGATAGTTAAATAGCTCAGAAAATCATGAAATTTTGTGGAGATATCAAGTATAGGATGGAAAATATTTTGGTAAGAAATATAAGTTCAGGTGAACATCAGTAAGCTCATTTGCTTAATTTTTAAGTATAATCTAACTCAAAGAAGAGTAATGGAGTTCAACTAATAAATAGTAGTATTTGAAAAATTATGGAAAAATGGATACAAGGACTAAGTTGAGTCCTAAAATTTTCTATAACACTTATAGAAACTTGAAAACTTAGTTTTGGAAGATTAAAGTGTTCTTAACAGATACAAAAGTTCCAGCATGAAATTTATCTTCATTCTTTTTCCATCCCACCGCTTTACTAAAGTGTGAAATCCTTGTCATTTAATTGACTTTCCTTCATCTTTTTGCTTCTCATTCTCATGCACACACAACAGTTGAAAATAGGGGAAAGAAGTACAACCAAGAAAGGAGAAAAAGGAAGGAAAGGAAGGTGAAGAAGGAGAAAAAAAATCAAGGAACAAAGACTAGGAAGTGAGGTAGGGGATGCTTATATTCAACTTGTTCTTTTTCTTCTATGGTTTTTGAAATAAAATTCTAGTCTTTAAGCTTATGAGGTTCATAGCTGAAAAACAAAATTTTGTGGTGGTTACTGACTTGAATTTGCTGCTCTTTTTCTATTGATTCTTGAGTTAGAATTGTGATATTGCTTGTAATAAGAAAAATGAGATTTCTTGTGTTCTTGAAAAGTGAATTCACAGCTAAAATAGAACCATATAGAAGATTATTGCCTAGCCTATGTTTTCATCTTGTCTCTTTGATATTTTGTGAATTTTGTGAAGAATTTAGCATGTAAGTAAAGAAAAGGTTTGAATTTGGCTCTATGGTGGTCACGACCAAGTTTGTAAAAGAAAGGAAAATGATTGCATTTTCATGTTACACTTTAAGTTATGGTTCCTTGAATAAGTGGCCGGTGGATAAATTTACTAAGTTTGCTTTGAAAACTAGCTTTGGCTGAGACTAGTCCATAGCTAATTGTACTTGTTATTGTACATTTGATTGTGTAAAGTAATCTTAGTTGGATATGTATTTAATTTTTATTGTGTTAGTTTGGCCATATAGGCCGAATCCAATGAGATAGGGTAATCTTCATGTCATTCTTCATGTTGCATCTGATCCTTGTATGCTAGAATTGTTATTAGCCTTAGTTTGTAAATGATAAATTAGATGATCTTAGTATTAGGATTGCATTGCATTTGATTCATTAATGACTATGGATAATGTTTGCTAGAGCTAAAGTATATTGAGTATTCGAGCTAAAATTTGTATTGGCATTGCTCCCTTGATTATTTAAGGTTGAGATAGAATGGGTGTTTGATTGAACAGTCCTCATGATTGTTGAATTTGAATTGTATATGTGAATTTTGGGACATTTATCCTTGAATGGGAAGGAAAATAGTCTTGATATGCTTTTCCCATTCAGTATCCTTTTTATGTGAACTGTTGTTTCACTTGGTATAGTGGATTTTGGAATTGATTCTATATGGGGGAAGAGTATCTAAAATTCCCATTAGAATCATGGAGATGATCCTCCATGTGAAAGGAGATTTTGTATTCTTGAAAATTCCTCATTATGTTTTCTCATTATGTTTCCCTCATTGGATACTAGTGGTAATGTGAGGTCCTAATTCTCTCCTTACCATGATTATATGGAACCCGAGCTATATGAGGTGGCTCTTACCTATTATGGTACATGTGATATGGGTTATGTGGGAATAAGCAAGTATTTGAATGAGCACTGAGATGGATTTGAATTTGTATATCATATTTTGACTTAATCATGTTATAAGGACCATTGAATGAATTTGAGATTATACTTCCAGTTTGGTAGTTGTTTCTAAAAGTATTTATGGATATAAATTGTGATGATTGTTAAAAAAATGTTTTCGATAATTATAAATAATTGGAATTCTATTTCGGAACGAAAAAGGACCTGATTTGGCATTTTGTCACCTTTCTAGTTTATAAGTAATTTGATATTTGAAATATAATTTTTTTCCAAAATAGCTTGAAGTATTATGATGACACAGATTTTTATTTATATAACACTATAAAGAATTCCTAGAATTCTCACCCTATTTTGTTTGTATTCCATAATATTTCTAGGGACGTATACTTCATTAAGCAAGCAAGAGGAAGAAGATGTAGGATAGTTTTTGATATCATTTGTATTTTGTGTTGTCTATTTAGTACTTATAACAGATTATGCAGATAATGTGTATTGTAATATACTTTGTATATTGTACTTCATAATATATGTATATTATCTCAACCCGTTATAGGCTCATATTTTCTGTATAATTTTTAAATGTAGTTAAAAGTTATTTTATTAATTTTACTTGACATATTTAATTCTGATTACCATTACATAATTCTGGATACGTTATTAATAATTGTATTAATGATGTTATATTATGGTATCAAAGCAGTTCATCCTGTTGAGCTAGGGTATGGACTAGCTATGCTTTGTTATGCATTTTTCTTATTCTAGTGATGAGATGCATAGGTAGAATTGTATAACAGCCTTGAGTTTATATGTTTATGGTTAACTGTCACACCATTACATAATATTGAGCCTGATCAGGTCAATATATAATGTGTTATATGTTCAGGAGACTATGACATCGACTAGGCGAACCTGAGGTGGTAGAGCCCTTGCTGGAAATAATGTGCCAGATATGTCTGAAGCTTTCAGAAATATAGTTGATGCTATGAGAGAATAAGCAATTATGACTGTTAGAATATTACAGGAAATAAGAAATAATGCGCATCTAGTACATCCAGCATCTCTTGTACCTCTAGCACCAGTAAATAATGCAATTCTAGTGGAGAACTAAGACTTTCATAATTTATCTAAGTTCAGGAAGGCAAATCCCTCATCCTTCAGAGGAGAGTATGATCCAATAAAGGCAAAAGAGTGGATAAGGGAGTTAGAAAAGATTTTTGTAGTAATGAGATGCACAGTCAATCAAAAAGTATCATTTGTTGTTTATATGTTAAAAAGAGAAGCTGAATATTGGTTGTAACACCCACAGTAGGGTATCACATTTAAGACTAATCCTAATATAACTTACCCATGTTGTAAAAGAATTAATCTTGTAAAATACTGATTTTAAAATTTTTTTTGCGGAATAATAAAAAATAAATAAAAACCTTTAAACATAAAACGTAACCGAAAGTAAACTTGTCATACTTATATACATAGCAAAACATGGTTTACAAATAATTTACATAATTACACACTCAAGCTCAAAAGTTAATATATACATTACACACGACGAAAATATAAACTACTAAACCATAACCTTCCAAACCAAACTAAGGATTCGGGCCCTCAATAAGATCTTCCCCCTCTGATATAACACATGCCTGGTAGGTGTCCTAGCTGATGATACCATTGAATCCTCCAGCGGGGTATAAAAACTACCACCCCAGAGCTCACATATAGGCATCGTGAACTCAAGATGCACAGAAGCATACTGTGTCAACATAGGAGTTCCATCTCTAGTGCTACTAAGGTTAAGAGTTAAATCCTCGGTATACACAAACCACTCATTCCCATAATCAAACTTCCATGCGTCAGTCCCCCCATGGAACTGCACTGTGACAAAACTTAGAATTTGATGTCTTGCCGCCATAAAAAACAACACAACAAAAAGATATACTATCAGTGGTAAATAGAATTACCAGCTCCTTCGTCTCCTTGGTCTTCATCAAATATATACAATAGAATAAATATAATACAGTAAAGAGGTGAGATCCCCTACATCAATATCAATGAGGTAGTCTAGAAAATGACAGTAAATAGTACAGATACAATATTTTCACATACAGTCATATTATCACATCACAGATAATATATCAAATAACATAATTATCATAACAATATGCTGACCCATTATGCATATGTACCAAGACCAAATCCTACTCCATGGAGCTAACCACAATTTCAAAGAGAAAGATAGGGAGTACATGTCTGTATATCGTTAGCCTCAAATCATGTGCCAATTTATCATATCATGGTGCACAAGATGGCTAATACAAGACACTCTCAACAAATCACGAAAAGAGTAGCAACTCTGTCAAGACCGTTGGTGTGTTTGCACAGGATACCATGGCGTAGAGGTGCTACCAACTGGCCGCATATGACTTTCCACACCTCAACATCTCCAAGATCTCTGAAGATCATAACTACGCAATTCTCACCTACACGAAGGTGTAATTTCCATCTCCTAGGCACACTTGCCTTCACTAAATAAGCTGACATGTTTTTCTATGTATGATGTATGATCCAAAACACATACAAACCTTATTCTTACAGTATTTCACATACACTCACTATTTCTTGGCGGTATCACTTCCCAACATAACTGGGTCCACCACTATAGCCCGACAACAAACTGTTGTTATTTCCAATCGTGAAAACAATTTATCGCGTTTTTGAAATTGCGTAATATTTTTCTTACATTTTCAAATTGCATAAGTATTTTCCAACGTTTTCGCAATCGCAAAAATATTTTCAAATGTTTTCTAAATCGTGTAAGGGTTTTTAAATGTTTTCTCAATCGTGTAGCAATTTTAAATCATTTTCTCAATCGCATAACTTAAAAATCACTATTTTTAAATCGGGTAAGATTTTTCTAGCATTTTTCACTTACATAAATATTTTGTAGCTTTCTAAACTTATTTATAAAATCTTCTACATAATGTAGGAAATTTGGCACTATTTAAAATTATCCTACTAAGAAATTCTTAACGTAATATTTTCCACTATTCTTTACAGAAATTTAACTTCTTTGAATTAATTAAATATTACATCTCAAAATTTTCTAATGCGCTACAAAACCCAAAGGGTGAGCTATACGTTAGCAAATTTCAAGTTTTAACTTTATTCACCATTATAACTTAAATATGCTAATTTAATTCTAAACATTAAATCTACTTTCCTTTTTCTACTAAAAATTCGTTAAATTGGATTCTAGTTAATGAATTGCCTAAGTTTGCACTTAGGAAAATATCTTTGGATCTAAAACACTAAACTTTGGCATATTTGCCAAAAACTCATTTATGCTTCATAAATCATATTTAATCATTCTCCATCATATAATCCTTTACAAAACCCTTTAATTCAATTTCTTATCATTAAATCATTTAATCCATGATTTAAGAAAATAATTTGAAACATCTTGTTCTCTTGGTGATGTTAAAATCTGTGAGCCTACACAGGTTCTTTGGAACCTTCATACAACTTATCAACATGTGAATCACATCCTACTTAATACAATAAATTAACATGCTTCAAAATCACATAATCAAGCATATAATCAAAGCTATAACACATACCAACCAAAAATTATCACAAATAAAGTAAGCTATAAATCACATAAGTGAATAAATCCTTATGGATTTTTCACCACAAACGAGCCACTTCCTCACCACCAACATATGGTCGATGTGGTTAATCTCCCTCTTACCTCAAAGAAGACAAAATCCTCCAAGTAGCTTCCTCCAAGGAATTTCATGTAGCTTCCTAAGAACACACTAACAAGCTTAAACTAATACAAGTCACAAACTAAGCTTGACAAAGAGAAACTATGGATTAAACATGGCTTAGAAATTCAAGAACCAAACTTTGAACCAAGAAATAGTTTTTACCTTTAGAAATAGAAAACTCAAGCTTGGTTTCCAAGCACAAGATGAATGAACTAGCTCAAGTTCACAACATGAAAAGTGTTTCGGATGGTGTTTGGGTTTAGGAAATCAAGTTGGATGAAATTTTGTAAGCTTGGATGTTGGTGTTGGGTATAGAGGCCGTGAGCTTCAAGATGGAGAGAAATGGAGTTCTTTGTTGTATTTTGAGAGAAAGAGAAGCTTAGGGATTCAAAGTGAGATAGAAATGAACACAAAAAACCCTCCCCTTCTAGTGATTTCTGTGAGATGTATAGGAAAGGAGAGTCAAGGATTTTTGCTACCAATTATGACTATCACATGGTTAATGTCACCAACTTGTCATGCTTTGATCATGTAGATTTCCATTGGTTTAGACAAATGAATCACCAAATTCTAGATGATCCATGAAGCTTCCTAGCCGTGGAGCTCCAAGGGAATGCTAACCAAGTTTCTAATTCAATTGATTCCTAACTAAATTAAGCTAACTTAGTTAGATTTCCTAGTTTCTTTGCTAACTATCTAGTTACTTAAGTGTGGCTCACAATTTTCTAGAAGCTACTAGAACACTCTCAAAACCGTGAAGCCCTAATGAGAAGCAAACTAAGTTTGTTCCATTTAGTTACTTCCTAGGCTTTATGCTAACTTAGTTTAAGTCATCTAGTTTCATCTAGTTACATAGCTAACTAGTCTAGCCATTTTCGTTGACCACATTCTATTGGTTTTCATCAAGCTTCAATTATTCTAATTAGTTCATAAAACAAGTCATCAAAACTTTCTCTACAGACTATTATCCAATGGACAATAGTTATAGAAATTATTATCCAATGGACATAACATATTGTTCACAAGTCAGTATATATTTATCTGCTGAATAATAAAATACAGAATATTTTTATTTCATAGATAAATTCTAAAAATTAAAAGATTATGACACGTACCTCTTGGATTCGGGTTTAGGGTTTCTTGGATTCGGGTTTAGTAAGATCCCCCGGCTCTGAATAAATCAGTAAAGATTTTTCCCAGCCCAAAAATTATTATTTTCCTGACCCGGAGTAAATCACATACAATGATAAAAAATAGTCACAGAACAGTCAAAATAAATTTACAGCACACAGAAATCACAAAATAGTACAATTTAGTCATTACTGTAAAATAGCAAATTTTGGGGTGTTATATTGGCTGGATAGTGCCAAGAGATTAAAGGAAGCTGCCAGAACTCAAATAACATGGGAGGTGTTCAAAACAACCTTTTTAGACAAGTATTTCCCCGAGGAAGTTGCAAGAAGGGAAGGAGTTCGAGTTGTTAGAACTCAAGCAAGGAAATATGACTGTGGGGCAATATGAAGCAAAATTTGAGGATTTGTCTAAATTTTCTTCATACGTTAGATACAATCCAGATGAAAATTGGAAATGCGTTAAATTTGAGGTCAAATTAAAGGATGAGATAAGAAAAATGGTAGGGCCTTTGGAAATCAAAGACTTTCCAGCATTGGTAAACAAATGCAAAATTGTAGAATCGAATAACTCAAAGTCATAATAGGAGTTTAGACAACAAGGCTTTCAAAAGAGAAAAGGAGAGGATGATGGATTAGAAAGGAATGTTTCACAATTTAAGAATCAACAAGAAAAAGGGAAGCAAATTCAAATAGAACCATATAGGCCGAAGTGTCCTAAATGTGGTAAGCGTCATGGGAACAAGCCTTGTCTTATGAATAAAAAAGTATATTATACATGTGGAGAATCGAGGAACTATGCCAAGGATTGCCCTCAAAGGCAAAAAGAAATGCCAAATATTAGACCCAAGACCACAAGAAGAGTGTACATTTTAAAGTGTAAAGAGGCAACCCAATCCTCTGATTCAGAGCAAGGTGAGCATACAACCAAAGATTCTTCTTTTATATGAAAAAGTTAAACTTATTTGGAAGATAGATAGTATGATATGCAATTACTGGGAATTTCTCATATTATGTAACCAAATTTTGAGGACAAAATTTATAAAATGGGGGAGGGGGAGAATTGTAACATTCTCCTTAACCTAATACTCCTAATCAAGGTTATAGAAGCTCAGTAATTTTGGTATGAGTTATTTGTTAATTCAGGTAACCTTCTACACTAGTTTGAGCTTAATTTTATAACATCGAATATGAGGAATGCCTAAAGTTTTTGCATAAACAACTAATATAATATAAATAAATATGAAAATTTTATTTTTAGGTTATAAGTGATTGGAAAAGATGTGGTAAATTTTGGAGAATCATATGAATTGATATGGCATTTTTAACAAAACTGAATGAGAGTTTAGAAGATCGATTGGATAGTTAAATAACTTAGAAAATCATGAAATTTTGTGGAGATATCAAGTATAGGATGAAGAATATTTTGGTAAGAAATATAAGTTAAGGTGAACATTAGTAAGCTCATTTGCTTAATTCTTAAGTATAATCTAACTGAAAGAAGAGTAATGGAGTTTAACTGATAAATAGTAGTATTTGAAAAATTATGGAAAAATGGATACAAGGACTAAGTTGAGTCTTAAAATTTTCTATAACACTTATAGAAACTTGAAAACTTAGTTTTGGAAGATTAAAGTGTTCTTAACAGATACAAAAGTTCTAGCATGAAATTTATCTTCATTCTTTTTCCATTCCATCACGTTACTAAAGTGTGAAATCCTTATCATTTATTTGACTTTCCTTCATCTTTTATCTTCTCATTTTCACGCACACACAACAACTAAAAACAAAGGAAAGAAGTTCAACCAAGAAAGGAGAAAAAGGAAGGAAAAGGAAGGTGAATAAGGAGAAGAAAAATCAAGGAACCAAGGCTAGGAAGTGATGCTTGTATTCAACTTGTTATTTTTCTTCTATGGTTTTTGAAATAAAATTCTAGTCTTTAAGCTTATGAGGTTCACGACCCAAAAATAGAATTCTATGGTGGTTATTGACTTGAATTTGCTACTCTTCTTCTATTGATTCTTGAGTTAGAATTGTGATATTACTTGTAATAAGAAAAATGAGATTTCTTGTGTTCTTGAAATGTGAAGTCAGGGCTAAAATAGAACCATATAGGAGATTGTTTCCTAGCCTGTGTTTTCATCTTGTCTCTTTGATTTTTTGAGAATTTTGTGAAGAATTTAGCATGTAAGTAAAGAAAAGGTTTGAATTTGGCTCTATGGTGGTCATGGCCAAGTTTGTAAAAGAAAGGAAAATCTTTGCATTTTCATGTTACACTTTAAGTTATGGTTCCTTGAATAAGTGGCTGGTTGATAAAATCACTAAGTTTGCTTTGAAAACTAGCTTTTGCAAAGAGTAGTCCATAGCTAATTATACTTGTTATTGGACATTTGATTGTGTAAAGTAATCTTAGTCGGTGTCGCGACCGAGAGATCTGCGATAGGAGCAACAAACAAATTATGATTTTAAATGGAAAATGGAGTCGCCACCAATTTTATTTGAATTTGAAAAAATTGGAAAATCGTTCTCAGAAAATAGTCTCTGAAACTAGATTGAATTCGGGAGTCGGTTTTGTATAAGGAATGGTGGAAACTAAATCTCACGGCACCCCTAACACACTCGTCCTACCTTAAGTCAGTTATGCAAAACTTGATAATCTCAAATATATTTATTTTACTTTCTTTAAAAAAACAGACAAATAAATTATGAAAATTTAATTTTTGGCTTGACGGAATAAGAGTTCTGCTCCTACGTATTCCCGGGTGCAATGAGGAACTCAAAGTCATATAGTTCTTTAGAAAATAAGTGTGGGTTAATTGATTTTAATTAAGAATTGGAAACAAATCAATTCTTACACAATCTTTAAGTTAATACTAGACTACTCAATAAACTTTTATAATCCAAATGGCATTGAAGATAACATCTGCTATTCAATCATTATCATTAGTCATTGCATTCATTAAAAGATTTTTTTTAAAATAAAACTTCATTTAAGTTTTTTTAAAAATTTATATTTTTTTCAATTAAAAAAATGCACTACAATAAAGTACAACCAAAATTTAAAAGTAATACCAAGTCATGTCATTGAGCAAAGTAAATATGTTCAAGCGAGAAGTAAACTAAAAAACAAACAAGAGAACTCAAATTTTTTTTATATATTTTTTTTATTTATCATTTTTAAATTTTTGTTTCTTCTTAAAAGGAACAATTATAATTTTTTTAAAAAATCTTTTTTTATTTACTCTTTTCTTAAGAAAAACCCTTTTTTAGTAAAACTAACATGCACACTTTTTTTTAGGTTAAACCTTTTTCCTAAACTCATCCTAACAAGAGCCCCATCCCAAATCATTAAAATAAAATAATAATAATAATAATTTTAAAAAAAGAAAACATGGTAAAAAAAAAAGGCAAAGAAATAGCAAACCAAAAACGAAGGAAACAGAGCACAGTTGAACCTCGTTTACGGCTAGATTTCGCAGGGGGTGGCTGGTTCTTTGATATGGCTATGCGTGGATGGAAAAACCATGTTGCTGCTTCACATATTTGGCAATAGAGGCACGATGGGGATGACAACTATAGATCGATGTGGCTGCTATCTGGTGCGACAGAGGTTGTGTTTAGGAGGACGGTGAGGGTGGACTTCACGGTGTTGGTGCGTAGAATAGGGGGCGATGGCTGGGTGTTTTTCTCAATATGGCTGCTATCTGTGGGGGACAATGAGGGTGGCCTTCATGGGTCACTGTGGAGGATGCGTACAGTTGTTGCAACCAAAGGTGGTGTTACGAAGCTTGCTGAGCTGGAAGACAGGGTGGAAGCTGAAGTGGCAGATGTAGGTGATCAGGGACAAGTCATCAAAACTAACATTACAGGCCACATGGCTAAAGATCCACCAATTCAAGAGTGGAGGAGAAGCTCTAGGACGAGAGTAAACAACTCTAGACTAACGAATTACGTGCACTGAGCTAGTGCATATAGGGTGAGACGTAGGGACTGAAAGGGTGTGATATGTGTGAAGTGTATTCCCTTCTCTCTTCCTATTTGCCTTCTCTCTCTGGTTTTTTTGTTCTTTGTTCTAGATATTGTGCTTCTGCAAATTGCAACTCTAGCTTATAGAGTTGTCAATTCCGTTGTCTTAAACTTTCAATATCAATAATATAAGTGCAGAGAGTGTTATTTAGGAAATTCTTATTGCTTCATTCAAAATTCAAAATTGTTCCTTACGTTTTGGTGCTTTCATTGTCCCACAATGGCTGAGAATACAAGACTTAAGGAGATGCAAGTTGATATGATGAGGTTGCAAGAATTCATGGAGAAATGGGATGCTGAGTATTCCAAACAGCGTGCAAAATACTTAGATCGTTTGGACAAAATTGAAGAAGCTCTGGAAACAAGGGATCACAATAAAACAGTTGGCGGTTCGACCTAATGTTCAAGTGAGATGGTTTTTCAACCATTTCAGGTAAGGACATTAAGCTCGATTTTTTGAGATTTGATGGGACTGATATACTACAATGGATTTTCAAAGCATAACCATTTTTTTATTATTACAATACTCCAAATGAGCAAAGATTGACTATAGCTACGATCCATTTGGACAAGGAAGTTGTTCCTTGGTTTCAAATGATGAGCAAGAGTAATCCATTCTAGTCTTGGATTCGTTTTACTAGAGCTTTAGAGCTTGAATTTGGTCCTTCCTCATTTGAATGTCCTCGTTTCACCTTGTTTAAATTGACACAAACTAGAACCGTAAATGATTACTATATGAAATTTACTTCTTTGGCCAATAGAGTTTTAGGTTTAAGCTCTAATGCCTTGCTAGACTGCTTTCTCAATGGTTTAAAAACTGACATTAGGAGAGATGTGCTAGCTCAAATGCCAACTACACTACTGAGAGTTATCTCTTTAGCTCGATTGTCTAAAGAAAAGTACACTTCCAAATAGAAAACCACCTACCTATCCAGTACATATAGACCACAGAATTATTCCTCAAACACAAACTAATTCAGCAAAAATAGTTCCCTTCCTCCATTATTACCATCACCTCCCTATAAACCATTCAATCAGCCACCTAAGTATTCAAATATTAAAAAGATGTCCCATGCTAAAATGTAACTCAGAAGAGAAAAAGGATTATGCTATACCTATGATGAAAAATTTTCATTTAACCATAAGTGTCCTAATAAGCACCTCATGATCCTATAAACCGATGAAGATCAAAACGATGAAGTTGATATTGAACCTGAACCACCTGATTAGAACCCTGTTGCTTTAGACCATCATTTGTCTTACAATGCACTTAAGGGTGCCAATGGTGTGGGAAGCATGAAATTCTAGGGCCAAGTAAATGGAGTCACCCTACAGATTCTATTAGACAGTTGAAGCTCAAATAATTTCTTATAACCTAGGTTGGCACAATTTTTGAAACTGGTTATTGAACCTGCTTCTCAATTTAAAGTGCTAGTTGGAAATGGAAATTCAATGATAGCTAAAGGATTGGTTCGAGACCTAAAAGTTAGAATTCAAGATCACACACTTCAATTATCTATGTATCTTCTACCAATAGCTAGTGTAGAATTAATATTGGGAGCATCATGGTTAGCCACTCTTGGACCACATGTAGCTGACTACTCAGCATTGACCATCAAATTCTATTTAAATGGTCAATTCATCACTCTTTATAGGGACAAACCCAAACCACCTATGCAAGCATCCTTGCATCATATTAAGAGAATGCATGTAACTAGTGCAATCTCAGAAATGTTTATTATACCAACCTCACAGTTTAACAGATTGGTTATTAAATCTTTCATTGGATATAGAACCAGAACAAGCACTACTATTGCACACTTACAAGGGAGTTTTTGATAAACCCTCTGGTTTACCCCCTGATAGAGCTCAGAATCACTTCATTCCCTTAGTTGAGGGCAGTAATCCTATTAAGGTTAATCCTTATAGATACCCCCATAGTCAGAAGGAACAAATTGAGAAAATGGTTTCTGAGATGCTAAAGGATGGCATTATCCAACCCAGTACAAGTCCATTTTCTTCTCCAATATTATTGGTTAAGAAAAAAGATGGCACTTTGAGATTTTGTACTGATTATAGGGCCTTGAATGCCATCACAATCAAGGATAGCTTCCCTACACCTACTGTGGATGAACTCTTAGATGAGTTATTTGGAGCACAATTTTTGTCTAAACTAGATTTAAGATTTGGTTATCACTAAATTCTGGTCAAGCCTGTAGATAGACAGAAAACTCTTTTAGAACTCATCAAGGTCATTATGAGTGGTTGATCATGCCATTCAGGCTCACTAATGCCCCTACAACCTTCCAAAGTTTAATGAATCACATTTTTCAAGGGCTGTTAAGAAAATCAATTTTAGTTTTCTTTGATGATATTATGGTATATAGTTCATCTTGGCCAAAGCATTTATACTATTTGGAGATTGTTTTATCTATTTTATAGCAACATTCGTTGTATGTAAAGCTATCAAAATGCACTTTTAGGCTGAAACAGGTTGATTACTTAGGCCATACAGTGTCAAGTTATGGTGTGGCGATGGATAACAGCAAGGTGCAAGCTGTTTTAGACTGGCCATTGCCTTCTACACTTAAATCTCTAAGAGGATTTTTGGGGTTAGGTGGATAGTACAAAGGTTTATCAAAAGTTATGCATGTATAGCAAGCCCTCTCACCAATTTGCTCAAGAAGGATAGTTTTTGTTGGAATGATACAACCACATAAGCTTTTAATCAATCAAAAAAAGCTATTACTGAGGCCCTTGTGTTGGCCTTACCAAAATTTTCCTAACCTTTTATACTTGAAACTGATGCCTTAGGGATAGGTATTGGGGCAGTTTTAAGTCAGTCCAACCATCCTATTGCATACTTTTCTAAGAAATTACCTCCTAGGATGCAAAAACAGTCAACATATTCTAGAGAGTTATATGTTATTACAGAATCCTTGGCCAAATTCAAACATTATCTCTTGGGACATCCATTTATTGTCAGGACAGATCAAAAGAGTTTGAAAAGCCTCACAGATCAGACCCTACAAACACCTGAGCAGTTGGCACAGCTACCTAAATTCTTAGGGTATGATTTCAAAATTGAATATAAACCAGGAAGGGAGAATATACCAGCAGATGCCTTATCAAGATCATTCTCCATGGCTTGGTTAGAACCACAGTGGAATTTAATTCAGCAACTAAAAGTAGCCATCATGCAAGATTCAGAGTTTGGTGAACTGATAAAAGGGTGTGAAGCAAATAAACCACTAGACCTTAATTATGTAGTGCATGACAAGCTGCTACACTAGAAAGGTAGATTGGTTGTACCTAGCAAATCAATACTGATTCAACAGATTTTAACAAAGTATCACGCTTCTCCTATTGGAGGGCATGTTGGAACCATGGCTAGAATTATATGCTAATTTTATTGGAAGGGAATGAAAACTGATATCAAGCAATTTGTCCATTAGTGCCAAATGTGTCAGCAAGCCAAAACTAAAACTTCTGTACCAACTGACCTTTTAATCCCTTTGCCTATACCTAGTCAGATTTGGGAAGACATAGCCATGGACTTTATCACATGTCTGCCCTTTTCATCTGGTAATATTGTTATCTTAGTAATGGTGGATAGATTGTCAAAGTATGCCCATTTTGCTGCTTTAAAATCAGATTACTCTAGCAAACAGGTGGTTGAAGTTTTTATGCACAATATTGTCAAGCTTCATGGGATATAAAAAACAATTGTGTCTGACAGGGACAAGGTTTTCACAAGTTCCTTCTGGCAGCATTTGTTTAAACTGCATGGAACAACCTTGGCTATGAGTTCTACTTATCATCCACAGAGTGATGGCTAGTCAGAAGCCTTAAATCGGTGTTTGGAGATGTACTTAAGATGTTTTTCCTTTCATAATCTAAAGTCTTGGTTTAAACTACTGCCTTGGGCTGAATTCTGGTATAATACATCATTCCACTCCAGCTTGGGCATGACACCCTTTAAGGCCGTGTATGGTATAGGGCCACCAACCTTAACTAGATACAATTCAGACTCCAAGGACCCTCCTTCCTTACAACAATTATTGAAACAAAGAGACTCCTTACTGATTCAACTGAAAGCCAACCTAATGAGAGCTCAACAACAAATGAAGTTGCAAGCTGAAAAGAAAAGAAAGGATGTCCAACTCAAAGTAGGTGATTTGGTATTAGTCAAACTAGAACCATATAGGCAACACTCAATTGCTTTAAGAAAATATCAGAAGCTTAGTTTGAGATATTTTGGTCCTTTTCCTATCATTGAAAAAGTTAGTTTACTGGCTTACAAATTGTTCTTACCCCTACTACAAAAATTCACCCAGTATTCCACATCTCCCTGTTAAAGTTGTTTAAAGGAGATCATACACATCATTTTATTCCATTACGCTTGATTACTACGGAAAAAGGTCCAGTTTTACAACCAATTAAAGTGCTGCAATCCAGAACTATACTGTGGGGCACTCAGCAGATTCCACAATTAAAGATTCAATGGGTAGGCTTATCAACTACTAAAGTAACATAGAGGATGCAAAAGCTCTGTAAGCAAATTTTCCAAACTTAAACCTTGAGGACAATGTTTGTTTTAATGGGGGGAGTAATGTTACGAAGCTTGCTGAGCTAGAAGACAGGGTGGAGGCTGAAGTGGCAGATGCAGATGATCAGGGACAAGTCATCAAAACTGACATTGTAGGCCACATGGTTAAAGATCCACAAATTTAGGAGTGGAGGAGAAGCTCTAGGACGAGAGTAACCAACTCTAGACTAACAGATTATGTGCACTGAGCTAATGCATATAGGGTAAGATGTAGGGATTGAGAGGGTGTGATATGTGTGAAGTGCATTCCTTTCTCTCTTCCTATTATCTTTCTCTCTTAGGTTTTTCTATTCTTTGTTCTAGATATTGTGCCTCTTCAAATTGCAACTCCAGCTTATAGAGTTGTCAATTCCATTGTCTTAAACTTTCAATATCAATAATATAAGTGCAAAGAGTGTTATTTAGGAAATTCTTACTGTTTCATTCAAAATTGATAATTATTCCTTACAAGTGGTTACGTGATGGAGCTGGCTGCGTGTAGGTGGCACGGTTGCTATGGTGGCGTGCAGGGAATAAGGTGGTGGTTGCTCATGGTGGCTGTTTGGTAGGGGTTTTATGAACTGGGTTCACGGTTTAGAAGGAATGAGGGTTACGTGATGTGGAGGCTTTGGACGTGGCGGTGCGTTGTGGGTGGAGGTGGTTCACGGTTTGGAGGTTGTGGTTAATAGGCTTAGACATTGGGTTAGTTATGATGGGTGATTCATAGTGGTTCTCAAGGTTAGATGGTTGTGGTGGATGGGTGAAGGGTTGGATGTGGTGATGGTTAATGGTGAAGAAGGTGGTGGGTATGGTGGGATGGAGGGGTTGTTGTGTTGTAAACTAAGCTTAGTAGAGGTTTTGGTGGCTATGGAGAGAGGTTGCAGATGAAGGTGGTTATAGAGGGGTAGCTATGGTGGTTTATGATGCTTGTTAGGTCATGGTGCATGGGGAAGATGTTGGCTGGTTTGGTGAATGTGAGGTGATGGTCATTTGTTAGAACGTGGTTGAGGGGAAATGAAGATGGTGAAAGTGGGTGATGGCTATAAGGTTGAATATTAAGTGTTGTGGTGCTTTGGTTGATGAACTTGGTGACTTGGTGGTGGATGAAGGTCATAGTGGCTGTTTGGTTGATAAAGAGAGCATGGGGAAAGAGTTTGTTTGGTGGTGGTTCTTTGAGTGGTTATGGAAGCTTGGATGGAAGGGTTGTTATAGTGGTTGTGATGGTTTGGGTAAAGGTGGTGATGAGGTTAGTGAAGAAGACGAAGGTTGTGTAAAATGGGAATAAAATGGCTTGAGTATTAGTTGTGAGTGTCTCCCTTTCTATATGGGGGTTATGAGTTTTTATATAAGGGGATTAGGGTTTAGAGAGTGATAGTGGCTAGGGCTTTCGGAAGTGATGGTGACTAGGGTTTCAGATAAGAGATGGGTGACTGCTAGGGTTTCTTTGGGTGTTTAGTAACATATGGGTTATAGTATGATAATGGGTCGATGAGTCGGGATTATGAGACATAACTTTTTTATTTTTTTATTTATCTTTATTTCTTCTTTTTTTCATTTCTTTCTTCTTCTATTTTTTAATTTTATTATTTTCTTTATTTTTTATTTTTTTTTTTTTTTTTTTTTATTTTTTATGAAAAAAAAGAAAAAAGTATGACTCCCTTGAACTTTGACCATTTTGCAAATCACCACCATGAACTTTAAAACCTTTTTAATTAGTCCTTAAACTTTAATTAATGTCTCAATAGATCCTTATGTTTAATTTGGATCCATTAATTCACTAACAATAATATTGCATAATATTATTTTATTTGTATTAACATTAATTACAAATTAATTATTAATTTATTTATTAAAATTTAATTTTAAATATATATTATTCCTTACAAAATAAATAAATAATTTTTTAAAATAAATTTGTTTATTATTTTTTTGTAAGGAAGAAAATATATTTAAAATTAAATTATAATAAAAAAATTAATAATAATTCTTAATTAATGTAAATACAAATAAAATGCTACCATATAATTTTATTGTTAGTGAATTAATGGATCCAAATTAAACATAAGGATCAATTGTGACATTAATTAAAGTTTAGGGGCTAATTAAGAATGTTTTAAAGTTCATAGTAGTGATTTGCAAAAAGGTCAAAGTTCAGGGGGGCTGCATACTCTTTTTTCAAAAAAAGATATTAATGACCCGGACAAAATTGAGTGTTCATAGTTGCCCCTCTTTACTTGTTTCTTACTAGATAAAAAGAATAACCGTAGTTTTCATTTAATCATTGTAAGGAACGAGTAAAGACATGAACTCAAATTTTGTTCGGGAATGCATTAAGATGATACAAAAGATAATAAAATGTGAAGAGTCAATCCACTCAAAAGTAAATGACAGAAATTTAAAATGCAGAGAGTTGATGCGCTCAAAAGTAAATGACAGGAATTTAAAAATGCATGGAGCCGATGCACTCAGAAGTAAATGATAGGAATTTAAAATGCAAGGAGCCGATACGCTCAAAATAAATGACAAGAGCCGATATGTTAAAAAAATGACGTAAATTTAAAATGCATGGAGGCGATGCTTTTAAAAGAAATTAAAATGCATAGAGCGATGTGCTCAAAAGAATTTAAAATGCATGGAGTTGATGCGCTAAAAAAAATAAAATGCATGGAGCAGATGCGCTCAAAAGAATTGACAGAAATTTAAAATGTATTGAGCTGATGCGCTCAAAGAATTTAAAACGCATGGAGCCAATGCACTCAAAAGAATTTAAAATGCAAGGAGCCGATGTGCTCAAAAGATTGACATGAAAACATTTGTGCCATTTAGACATGGACTTAAAACAAACATTCGAACCAACGACAACTCTAAAAAGCTTTGACCAATCAAACCCATATTCAATGGGGATTATTGTCAATCACATCTTGTTCAAATTTCCCTTCATTGGATATGGCTTGTGTAGAGGCTTGTGACTTTCTTCCTCCAAAGGTTCCTATCTCCACCAGACATGCTTTAATCTGAATTATCCATTGAATATGTCATTTCCTTCATCGATTGAAATTTTTGAGCTCATTTGGCTTGAGTTGTTCAACAAGAGAATATTATTAGATGGTTTAGTTGTACTATCGTACTCATGTTCACCCAACCTGAAAGCATCATGTACCAGATATGCATGGATTCAAACGTACAACATAAAAGAAATTTACTAACTGAGTAACTTCTTGACTGATTTTAGGAGTATGACTACACAAAGGGCATTTACAAAGGATAAAGACACAAGAAGTAGAATAGCAAGAAAGCTAGAGGGTTTTCGCCCTAATTTGGATGTGATTGATCTTTACTCGACAACTGGACATCATGACCATTATTTTATCAAGTATCTACAAAAATCTACCCTCGTGTAAGGTATAAAAAAAAAGGATTTTGACCCAGGGTATGCCATTTGAGAACAAAGTTGCCCCAGTGTAGGCCATTTGACAACAAAGTTTGTCCCAGTGTGGGAAACTTGAGAACAAAATTTTTGCCCTAGTGTAAGGCCAAATAAAATTAGAAAAATTGCCCCAATTTAAAGTCGACTTGAACAGGGTGGAGACTTGCCCCAATGTAGAGCCAGATTGAACTAAAAGATTTGCCCCAGTGTAGGCCAAATCGAGCTAAAGAAAAAAAAATTGTCCTAGTGTAGGGCCAGCTCGATCAGGGTAGAAACTTGCTTTAGTGTAAGTCTTTTTTTTTTTCCTTTTTTTTTTTTTTCCTTTTCTTTTCCCTCTTCTATTTTTCTTAAGGAGCAATGAGCAGATACTTGTATGAGCATAACCTTTTGTCTCAAAATTAAAACTCATAAAAATAAAAACAATCATTCATTGATTAGAGTGAACATTTTAAGAATTATAATGTGGCCAACGTTAGTGGTTATGAAATGAAAGATATTAAGATTCAAACAAGTGTTTAAGAGTTGAATAAAACCTAGAATCCTTGTTCAAAATTAAACTTTGTCAACTGCTTTTGCACTTTCAAACACACTTTTTTTTATTGTTCTCCATATCTTCCTTTTTTCTTTTCACTTTAATAATTCACCTTTGTTATGACTTTTTTCATTTAATTTTCTTTCCTCTTTCATTTAGTTTTACTTCCTGCCCCTTTCACCTTTCCTTTCTTTCTCTTTTTCCATTATGTTTCAAAATAGTTATCATGGCAAGCAACCTTTGTTTTGTGTTATCCCTTAATATAGGGGTGATCCTTGTTTAGGGTTAATTGAAGAAAACCTTCAAGCTCAAAAAGGGATAACGAGAGGTAATGAAAAGATGAATTCTTGTAAAATATACAGAAATATGACTAATTTTCATTTCAAATCTTGATTGCTTATTTTCAAAAGTTTTAATTTAGAGACAAAAGGATAATGCACACTAAATGACTACTTATTTGTTTCTTTTTATTTTTTTATTTTTTTGTGGGCAAATAACACTTGCACATGCAGGCTTCATAAGTACCAAAAGTTTTACAGAATGAGAGTCCCATGGGAACTAACCAAAAGAAAGCAAGTAAAAGGATGAAGAGAATGACAAGAAAAACATGACAAGAACATGAGTGCCAAGAGCATAGGAAAAAGAAACAAGGTATGCTAAAATCCACTTTGATCCATTACATTAATGCTTCAAGAAAGTTTACATAAGTTCAAGACCCAAATGATTTTAATGATTGAACAAGCACGGGGTCGGTACAATTAAACCATCATTTTATGGTAACAACTTGATAAACCAATCAGAATACCAGTCGCTCAGAAATTCCCCAGTGTTGGAGGACTCCAGAGTGTTGTTCATTCTCAATGGTTAGCAAATGAACCACCACTTAGTTGAACTTCCTAAGGTTGCCCCTGATCAACCATTCTAAGCATTTACCCCATTTCTTCCACTATAATTAGGAATTGGGTTGTTGACAATACTGAGTCCAACTTCCTCTTGAATGTCAAGCTTCCCATAAGCAATTAACTTCTTTATTACAGTCTTGAAAGATTAACAATCTTCGATTAAGTGCCCTAGGATATCCATATGGTATTTGCAAGTTAAATTTGGGTTATAACACGTTAGAAATGGTGGTTCTAAGGGACGTATAAGATTTCCTGAGATGAGGTGGGCATCAAACAGCCTTTGGAATAAGTCTGCATTTGAAATGGATAATCTTAGGAAAAAGGGTAGGTTTTGGGAGCGACCTTCATTTTGGAAGTTTGGCTGAGGTTGTGGGTGACTTGGGTAATTTTGCAGAGGTGCAGGTGGATATCGAGTATAAGTTAGGTGAGTTGGTACATATGGTTGTGGTGTAAGAACATTGTTGATTTGGAATTGTGGAGTTGGGGTGATGTTTATGGTTGGCACACTTTGGTAGGGTGGGTAATAAGGAGGTGTAGGTGTTTGGTATGGAAAGTGAAGGTTAGGGTTTTATAGTGGTTGATGACTTAGGTCTTGTGGGAAATATCAGGGTCTAAACGTTTGTTGGTGTTGGACATAATTCACTTTGGGATCTTTCTTTTCTAGCTGGAATCCCTTCTTAGGAGCGGTATCCTCTATTTTGCTTACTAGCAACTTCCAAACTTTGGCTAAAATCTCAATCCTTTCTTTCGCAGTGATCAAGTCAGCAAAATCTTTATAAGCTGCTCTAGCCATTGCCCCGATAAAAGGATTTCCCAAGGTTCCCAAGAAATATAAATACATCTTAGACAGTGTTAATGGAGGTTGAACTTGAGTTGCCAAGGCTTTCCATCTTTGTGCATATTGTTTGAAAGATTTCTCATTTCTTTTCTGCATTGAGCTCAACTGTTCCCGGGTAGGAGCTGCATCCAGATTGAATTTGTATTGATCCATGAATAGATCAGTCAATTTTGTCCAACGAGGAATCTTGGAGTGGTCTAATTGAAGATACCACTCCAAAGTGGGGCTTGTAAGACTCTTGTGGAAAAAGCTAATGAGGAAATTATCATCCCTGGACCAAACAGCCATCTTGGTTCCATAACTGATCAAATGAAATTGAGGATTGACATTCCCATCATACTTGGGAAAATCAAGAATTTTGAAGTCTTTAAGGATTACAACATCTATGGTAGGACACAATTCTTCCATTCTAGGGCGCTTGATTGCCTTGATATGTTCTTCCATCTTCTTCATCCACTCT
Organism: Ormosia emarginata; assembly: GCA_029884605.1. Taxonomy (NCBI): domain Eukaryota; kingdom Viridiplantae; phylum Streptophyta; class Magnoliopsida; order Fabales; family Fabaceae; genus Ormosia; species Ormosia emarginata. The sequence goes on from JAQQTP010000088.1 coordinate 34,201,366, forward strand.
TCTTTCATCTTGTCTTTCTCGGTCATGACTTGACAATTCCCAAAGTGAGGCATTGTTGCTTGCACATAAGGTTATTCCCAAATAGGTCCAACATAATCAGGAATTTCATTATGAGCACCTTCCAAGGCATGATACCCCTCCCCACTAGGCATGACTATTAATGTCATTTGATATAGTTGCCCATAGATCCCCACATTGATGCCTAAGGTTACAATTAAGAATGTCGAGGTAGTTATCAGTGGCACACTTACATATGCTTCAACCCCATTTACACCCCTATTTCCATTGATTAAATGGAGAGACTCTCTCACATCTTGCAGTATTGCTTCCAGCCTCGCTTGGGTCTCAGACATCTTATTCATCTGCCTTGTCATTTCATCAACTTCCTTACTCAAGTTTCTCCCTGCCTCAGGATTACTAGCATCCATTCTGATCTGAGATCTAGTATTATGAACTCGGGTTTGATTAGTCTCTTCTTTCTTAGGCTGCACAATGGTTCCTGAACAGGTTTGATTTATTAAAACATGATAACATTAAACAAGGAATGAGATGCAATGAATGAACTTTGAAAATATTTTTTTTCTTTTTTTAAAAAAAATGCTAGAAATGTCATGAAAATGCAAGATGATAAATATTTTTTATTTTATTTTTTTTAACAATGCTAAGAATGAAAATGCAAGATGGTGTATTTTATTTATTTATCTATTATTATTTTTAAGAATGTTAGGAATGCCTTGAAAATGCAAGACGATGTATATTTTTTTATTTTTTTATTTTTATTTTTTAAGAATGCTATGAGTGTCATGAAAATGCAAGATGATGTATCTTTTTTTTTTATGATGATGATTTTTTAAAAAAGAATTCAAGAATGAATGACATAAGAAATGGATAGATAAAGAAGAAATACGCTTCCTTTGTGTCCTAGTCAGGTGAAACTTAAGAGTTGGATTTTCTTAAGGTCATGACTCTAATTTTGGCGACCATTATGTTCAATCCATTAGTGTAATATTTTTCAAGACCGATCTAAACTTCTAAAAAGTCATGGTCCCTAGATTGCCCCTGTCTCGAAAGATAATGACCGAATTCATGAATTAATCACAAGTAGAGATAAACCCTCTCAATATGACTAGTTCATGATACTGGTAACAATCTAAGTGGTGTCTCAATAAATGTCAAGTGGGCATAAAACTCCTCAATAACAAAAGTTGAGACCCCTCCTATTTCTCAGGTTAGCACAGACTCGGGTATAGAGCCTAAAAAATGTGTGAGGTAAGTGATAGTGATGTGTGTGAGAGAGCATACAAACCTATACAAAAATTTAAAAAGACAAAACTACCCCCTAACCTACAAAAGCATATATACAACAGCTAGCCAACAATCATCAACCCTAGGGTTTCAACAATTAAGTACAAAATATTAAAAATATATACAAATAAATCATGTCAAAATAAACACAAGATAATGCTATCAGATATTTACATAAAGATACTAAATAAAATCTATTTACAAAAAAATAAGAAAACAAAAACAAAGACAAAAGGGGTAAAATAAATAAATAGTGATTATTAATTGATAACTCTTAGAAATAAGAGTTATTACCATCCTTTTTGCTTAATCATTGTTCTTGTTTTGATCAATTTTTGGAAAAGAACTTCAAGTTTTGTTTGATTGAGTAAATATCTGTGTTAATCTGAGTAATTGTGAAAAGCTGTAAATTCTGAGATGTTATTGCTGAAGGTTTGATTTATTTTCGAAAGTTGTGTCTTAAAGGTGTAGTTCTTTGAAGGAATTGCTCGGGATGTTTTGGAATCTTTGCTGCACTTTGGGGAGCTAATCACTATAAGATAAAATCATTTCCATTTCGGCTCTTACCCACTAGAAGACAAAATACACTTATTACTGTACTTAAAAGGAAGAAAGAGAATACAATGCAGCAGTTGTGTGTACTTGGGAATTGGGCCAAGGAGTATTTTAATATTTGAATTTGTAAAAGCCCAAAAAGTGAGGATGAGAGAGAGTGTAACCCTATTTTGGGAGCTAGTACAAATAGTGAGGGTGACCTTACTTTTAGGAGAGCTTTTTGGAGGGTACTGGCAGAGCCGTCAGCGTCTGGTTTTTATCTGTAATTCCAGTTTTTACGTATCATGTCTTTATTTTCCATTTCTTTTTTTTTACTTTGTCTTCAAGCTCATTATGAGCTAAATTCCATTAGTTAGGATTTTATGAATTTGTAATTGTACTGAAGGGTAATCCTATGTTATGGATGTTATTCATTTTCTTCTTTTCTGCTTAAATGTTTAATTTCGGTTTAGCTTGATCAACTAATCTGAAATATCAACTAATTTCATTTGGAAAAACCAAGTTAGTGGACTTGATTAGAAGATAAAGATAGAACAGTTAACTGGAAAATTAATTATGTTGAATGAGCTAGGAATAGCCTTCAAGTCTTTAAGTAGCTGGACGTGTTTCTCTGACAACTGAGGGAAATTAATTTGAACTTAGGAATAAGAAGCTTTTAATGAACTCAGTTTTTACTGCTGGAAAGCAAATTTCATTTCCTGGACTAAATGCTATAGCATCCTGAAGCATGCGTTACCCTGAAGTGAAGAATTACAAAGGATTAAAATCCTAACTGTTTCCATTTCTGATTTAAAACACTCATTTATTGCTTTTATTAATTCCTTGCAATTATTACTTACTACTCTGATGCCTCATTACTCCCATTACTTTACATGCTTAAAAATTTCTCTTATTTTATTTCGTTAAATAGGAAAGGTTAAGTTTAGAAATTATATTTAATACATTTAAATCCTCGTGGGAACGATCTTTACTCACACTTTATTACTTGTTTGACTGTGTACACTTGCACATCTTTTGACAAAAATAATTCTAACATTAATAATTTGCACAACTAACAACAATAGGCCTAACTCTCTTAGTATCCCTAATGGAGTCGCCATCTATTGCGACCGAGAGATCTGCGATGGGAGTGGCGAAGAAAATATGATTTTAAATGGAAAATGGAGTCGCCACCAATTTTATTTGAATTTGGAAAAATTAGAAAACTGTTCTTACAAAATAGTCTTTAAAAGCATATTGAATTCGAGAGTCTATTATGTATAGGGAAGGGTGGAAACTTAATTCCACGGTACCCCTAACACAGCCGTCTTGAGACGGTACTTTAAGTCAGTTATGCAAAACTTGATAATCTCAAATATATTTATTTTACTCTTCTTTAAAAAAAATAGGCAAATAAATTATGAAAATAATTTTTGGCTTGACGGAATAAAAGTTCCGCTCCTACGTATACAATGATGAAATCAAAGTCATGTAGTTCTTTAGAAAATAAGTGCGGCTTGATTGATTTTAATAAAGAAAAAGAAAAAAAATTGAAAAGGAATTTTGTTTGAAAACAAATCAATTCTTACACAGGATTTAAGTTAGTATCAGACTACTCAATAAACCCTTATGATCCAAACGATATTGAAGATAACATATGCTATTCAATCATCATCATTGGTCATTGCATTCATTAAAAGAATTTTTTTGAAATAAAACTTCATTTAACAATTTTTTTAAAATTTATATTTTTTTCAATTAAAAAAAAGGAAACATGCACTACAATAAAGTACAACCAAAATTTAAAAGTAACACCAAGTCATGTCATTGAGCATAGTAAATATGTTCAAGTGAGAAGCAAACTAAAGAACAAACAAGAGAACTCATTTTTTTTTATTTTTTTTCTTATTAAAAGGAACAATTATAATTTAAAAAAATCAATTTTTATTTACTCTTTTCTTAAGAAAAATCTTTTGTTTAGTAAAACTAACATGCACATATTTTTTTAGGTTAAACCTTTTTCTAAACTCAACCTAACACTAGCCCCATCCCAGATCATTACAACAACAACAACAACAACAACAACAACAACAACAACAACAATAATAATAATAATAATAATAATAATAATAATAATAATAATAACAATAATAATAATAACAAGTAATAATAATAATTTAAAAAAGAAAACACAAGTAAAAAAGCAAAGAAACAGGGAACCAAAAACGAAGAAAACAGAGCATAGTAGAACCTCGTTTACAACCGGATTCGTAGGGGGTAGGTTAGTTCTTTGACGGGGTTACACGTGGATGGCAAACCGTGGTGCTGCTTCACGGATCTAGCAACAGAGGCATAGTGGGGACGACGACTATGGGTGGATGTGGTTGTTGTCTGGTACGACAGAGGTTGTGTCTAGGAGGACAGTGAGGGTGGACTTCACAGAGTTGGTGCGTAGAACAGGGGGCGATGGCTGGGTGCTTTTCTCCTGGTGGTTGTTGTCTATAGGGGATGGTGAAGGTGGCCTTCGTGGGTCACAGTGGAGGATGCATACGGTTGCTACGACCAAAGGTGGGTACGGGGTGGAGCTGGCTGCATGTGGGTGGTGCAGTTGTTGTGGTGACATGTAGGGAATATGGTGGTGATTGCTCATGGTGGTTGTTTTGTGGGAGTTTTGTATACTGGGTTCACAGTTGGGAAGGAAGGAGGGTTACGTGATGTGGAGGCTTTGGACGTGTTGGTGCGTTATGGGTGGAGGTGGTTCATGGTTTGGAGGTTGTGGTTGATGGGCTTGGATGTTGGGTGGTTATGGTGGGAGATTCACGATGGTTCTCACAGTTTGATGGTTATGGTGGATGAGTGGAGGGTTGGACGTGGTGATGGTTGATGGTGAAGAAGGTGGTGGGTATGGTGGAATGGAGGGGTTGTTGTGTTGTGGACTAAGCTAGGTGAAGGTTTTGGTGGCTATGGAGATAGGTTGCGGATGAAAGTGGTTATGAAGGGGTAGTTATGGTGGTTTGTGATGCTTGTTAGGTCGTGGTGCATGGGGAAGATGTTGGATGGTTTGGTGAATGTGAGGTGGTGGTTGTTAGAACGTGGTTGAGGGGAAGTGAAGATGGTGAAAGTGGGTGATGGCTATGAGGTTGAAGATGAAGTGTTATGGTGCTTTGGTTGATGAACTTGGTGACTTAGTGGTGGATGAAAGTCGTAGTAGCTGTTTGGTAGATGAAGAGAACGTGGGGAAGGAGTTTGTTTAGTTGTGATTCTTTGAGTGGTTATGGAAGCTTGGATGGAAGGGTTGTTATGGTGGTTGTGATGGTTTGGGTGAAGGTGGAGAAGAGATTAGTGAAGAAGATGTAGGTGCGTAAAATGGGAATATAATTGCTAGGGTATTAGGCTGTAAGTGTCTCCCTTTCTCTGTGGGGGTTATGGGTTTTTATAGAAGGGATTCGGGTTTAGAGAGTGATGTGGCTAGGGTTTTAGGGAGTGATGGTGGCTAGGGTTTTTAGATAAGAGATTAGTGGTTGTTAGGGTTTCTTTGGGTGTTTAGTAGCATATGGGTTATGGGTAGGATAATGGGTCAATGGGTCGAGTTTATGAGACATGGCTTTTTTATTTTATTTATCTTTATTTCTTTTTTTTTCATTTCTTTCTTCTTCTCCTTTTTTCTATTATTATTATTATTAATTTTTTTTATTTTTTATGAAAAAATAAAGTCTTAACTACCCGGACAAAATTGAGTGTTCATAGTTGGATATGTATTTAATTTTTATTGTGTTTGTTTGGCCATCTAGGCCGAATCCAAGGAGATAAGGTAATCTCCATGTCATTCTTCATATTGCATCCAATACTTGTATGCTAGACTTGTTATTAGCCCTAGTTTGTAAATGATAAATTAGATGATCTTGGTAATTGGTATTGCATTGCATTTGGTTCATTAATGACTATGGATAATCTTTGCTTGAACTAAAGTATATTGAGTATTCATAGGTTGTGATGAATGAAAGGGAATTATATACTTGTTGTATATTTGAGATTACATTGCTCTTTGATTACTCAAGTTGAGCTAAAATTTGTATTGACATTACTCCCTTGATTATTTAAGGTTGAGATAGAATGAGTGTTTGATTCAATAGTGCTAATGATTGTTGACTTTGAATTGCATATGAGAATTTTGGGACATTTATCCTTGAATGGGAAGGAAAATAGTCCTAATATACTTTTCTCACTCTGTATCCTTTTTATGCGAACTGTTGTTTCACTTGATATAGTGAATTTTGTAGTTGATCCTTTATGGGGAAAGGGTATCCAAAATTCCATCAAAATCATGAAGATGATCCTGGAAGGGGATCATGTATTCTTGAAAATTCCTCATTATGTTTCCTCGCTACGTTTCCTTCATAGGATACTAGTGGTAGTATAAGGCCCTAATTCTCTCATTATCTTGATTATATAGAACTCGAGCTATATGAGGTGGCTCTTGCCTATTATGGTACATATGATATGGGTTCTGTGTGAATAAACGAGTATTTGAATGAGCACTGATATGGATTTGAATTTGTATGTCATATTTTGACTTAATCATGTTATAAGGACCATTGAATGAATATGAGATTATAGTTCCTGTTTGGTAGTTGTTTATGATTGTTTAAAAAATATTTTTGGTAATTATTAATAATTAAAATTATGTTTCGGGAATAGAAAAGACCTTATTTGGCATTTTGCCACCTTTCTAGTTTATAAGTAATTTGAGATTTAAAATATAATTTTTTCCCGAAATAGCTGAACGTATTATGATGACACAAATTTTTATTTATATAACACTACTAAGAATTCCTAGAATTCTCACCCCATTTTGTTTGTATTCCATAATATTTTCAAGGACACGTACTTCATCAAGCAAGCAAGAGAAAGAAGATGTAGGACAGTTTTTTATATCATTATGTAAATAATGTGTATTGCAATATATTTTGTATATTGTACTTCATAATATATTTATATTATTTCAACCCCTTATAGGCTCATATTTTCTGTATAATTTTTAAATGTAATTAGAAGTTATTTTATTAATTTTATGTGAGATATTTAATTCTTATTATTATTGTGTAATTCTGGATACGTTATTAGTAATTGTATTAAGGATGTTACACAAGACCTTTCCAAACTACAATTATTGAACTACAAATTCCTAGGCACAACTTACTAGAGTGCAATTTATTAGAAATAACTCTCAATTCTACCATTCATGCTACAATCCATTCTACCGTCCATTCTATCATCCATTCTACATCCACTTTGTTATCCGTTCCTTTTATTTTTTCCTTTCCTTTTATAGACATGCATTAATGGCTCATCAAATTAGTATATAGAAAGATTAGTTTTCCATTTATCTTACTGAAAAAGTATAACAAAAATGACAAATAAAAAAAATTATTTTGTAGATTACCTAACATTGTTTCCATACATTGCACAAATTCAAAAAGTGTTCCATTGGTAAAGAAGCCACACTTTAAGACAAGATAGCAAAAGCACCCATAAAATTATGCAAATACTTAAAATTATGCAAATACTTAGTAGAAGATTCTAAAAAGTGCCCACAAAATTTTAATAAGTTAAACTACAATTTATATGGAAAAGTGTAACAGGATTGAAAACTGTAACAAAAAAGAAATACAAAGACCATTTGCCAATACTAAACCCGTTATAGGTGCCTCAAACAAAGGATTTTGTGGTTGATTATACTTCCTTGCCTTCATTAAGATGAGATGAGTGAAGCTTCACATCAAATTAAGAATATTTATCAAGTTGGACAAATTTTAAAAATATATATATATATGCTACCACAACACTGACATTAATTAAATAGTCTATCATGAACTCAATGTTAATTTAATTTGACCACAATTTAATTTGAACAATGCCCCAAAACAGATTATATCAGTAAATAATTTAGAGCGATGCCCCAAAAAAGATCTTAAATATCTCTTTAAGTTCATCCTATAAAACTTAACCAACTTTAAACTTAATTTTTTCATTATTTAGCTTATTTATATCTATAGTTTTTCATTTTATGCTTATTTGAAAGCTATAGAAATCCTATAAGTGCTAGAATTATGGGATTAATTTAACCCCAAATATGGCATATACAATAAAACATATTGAGTTATAGGATTACCTAGAAAAGAAGATGATGAACTTGTCATGTTTGAATCCTTGAAAGTGATCTCAATGAAAGAGAGAAACTATTGATATCCCACTGTAATTGCTCACTCATCAATGTCAATGGAGCAACTGTGCGTACTAGAATGCTTAGGAATAAGGGTCTCTCCCTGTATATATAAAATAAAAGTATGGGCTAAACCTTCCCATCATGGCAAGCTAATATATAGGACCCATAAACAAATCCCACATATGAGCAGTGCTTAACAACAACAGGGCCAATAACAATGATGATTACAATTTGGGCTAAATAATATGCTCTAATAATTTTGACATCAATTAATCTGGGCTTTATAAAATTATAATATGTTTTTTGATATTCTATATAAATTATTCTAACATTCTCTCATTTAGACGACATAAGTCATATTACTTTATTTCAATAAGAAAATAATTTTTCAAATTAATCAAACAATATGTGGCTACAACATGATGTCAAAATTGAGCCAACAATCTTAGCCACTGGTGCAAAATGAGACTACAAAAAACTCAACAATGTAGAAAATTATGCTTAACAATCTCATTACTAATATCATACATGCAAGATACTCATATCCTAGTGACCCAACAAAATGTGGTATATTTGTAATGGGAAAGCACAACAAAATTATAAGCCAATATGTGATCAAAATGCATTTCCCAGCAAAATGGCCTAAGCATCCATCTAAGATGTTTTTTGAGATTTAACAAAATATCTCAATACAACAACAAAATGAGACTGAGTCCAAAATGTCTTCATAATTTGCCATAATAAAAACAAATAAAATTGCACAAAAAATAATAATAACAATATTATATGGCACGATAATAGTAGCAACATAATTATTTAAGGTCTCAAGACAAATGAGGTCACAATAAAACCACAAAACAAACTCTCACTAACCCAAAACATCAAAGGACCATGTTATACCTATATGGGTTATATGATCAACAAAAAATTTAATAGCTAAACCTTTGGTTGGGGGATCTGCAATCATAAGTTTTGTAGGAATATGCTTGACACAAGTAAGAAATTCTTGAATCTTCTCTCTAGCAAACATATATTTTGTGTCAAAATGCTTTAAGCGCTTAGAGCTCTTATTAATTTGAGTAAAACACACTATGATAGATTTATCCCAAAAGATAGTAAGAGGCCTCAAAATACTCTCCACAACTTGAAACTTAGTAATCAAATTATTCAACCATACCGCTTGGTGTGTGACCTCATATCAAGCTACATGTTTTGCCTCCATAGTGGAAGTAGTTGTAAGTGTCTACTTGACACTTTTCCACGAAATAACTCCTCATGCCAACAAAAAGATATACCCTGATGTGAACTTGTGGTCATTTGGATAACTACCATAATCAGAATCAGAATAATCTATCACCTCAAGGTGATCCAATCTCCTATAGGTGAGCATATAATCTTTAGTAGCCTATAGATACCTTATGGCTACTTTTGTAACCTGCCAATAAGTCACACTAGGTTTGCTCAAGTATCTCTCAAGTACACTAACAAGAAAATTAATATTAGGACTTGTACAAACTTGAGTATACATAAGGCTTCCAACAACGGAAGCATATGGGATTTTGTCCATTTCAACAACTTCTTTGTCATTTTGAGGACACTGGGTATTAGAGAGTCTTTCACCCTTTTGGGGTTTGTGGTTAGGTTTGTTTTGCTTGTGTTGTGTTCTTGTGTTATTGATTTCCGAAAGGAAACAATGTTGTTTATAATGGATATCAGATCCATTGTATTTCGATCTGCACGCCTCGAGAAGAAAAAAGAAAAAAAAAGGGAAATGGCTCGGGATAGTTGTACTTGTATGGAAGTGGAACATGTTACTAGTAATGCAGTTGCAGTTACGGGAGCAACGGGAGCAATATGGAAAGACGACTACACGAACAAAGGATCGCTGAATAGCGGAAACTGGAAGTTGAAGTTCATGATCTGATGAAATCAATCCTTCGTTTAGGATCACTGAACACAATCTTTGGAACCTAGTATTTTTTTTAGGATATTGAGAAAGTAATTGATTTCGACGGAAAATGTATTTATGACCATTGAGAAACCAGAAGCAGTACGTGATGTGGAGAGGGGCAATTAACGAAGGATTGTATGTTAAAGAAAATAATTTGTGGAAAGTTTAGACACATTTCCAGAGATTATGTTCCATTGAAAACAAAGTTTTCTGTTAGTAAAATCTCAAATAGTAGAGAAAGTCGATACGTTGAATGGAACGAGAGTGTTCCGAGCTGAAGATTTAAACAATGGAGATTGTGTCATTTGAGCTAATCCTATAAACTATCCTGTATATTTCTGGGGGTAACCTATTCTTTATGGCATATGATTGAGTAGATCAATTATATGTTAGAGCTATCCGTTAACGTCTGATTTGTTTACTTCTGTTTCTATTCTTAGCCTATCGAACTACACATGTTATTCAAATTGTTGTTATGGATTAAATCTTTGTGTTGGTTTAATCTGTTTATTTCTTCCATAAATAGACGTGATATTTGAAAAATGGATTGGTTATTTTTCAACCATATCCTATGAGATTGTCTCAATAAGGTGTTAATAATTCAGAAAAAAATTCATTCCTGAAAATCAGGAAAAATCAAATTCTTGTTGAATATGTTTGGTAACATATCAGATCATTTTGCTACCTTTTCTTCCTAAACCTCTATAATGTTCTTTCATATATTGCATTTGCAAGAAAGAATATTTTGCAAGAAAGGATATTCCTATTTATATCCATGTCATAGTATCGGAGTGGCGCAGCGTGAGCGTGGTGGATCCTTCAAAGTTTGAAAACAATTTTTCAGTGGGAAAGTCAAAAAGACAGTAATGGAAATCCTAGAAAATTTTTGGATCATAGGACTTCTCTCCCAGCTTATCAGAAAGGATTAAGTATTCATATAGACTGATGCATATAAAAAAAATTTTTAGGAATTGAAATATGTTTGAAGTACTTCTCTAGTATTAGTTTTATCTAATCCTAGTGAACCATTAGAGGTGAACAGTGACATATTACATCGGAGCTTAAGATATGTGCTTATGCAGAATAGAAGAGTTGTAGGGTATGATTTTAGGAAATTGAAGTCATTTGAGAAAAACTATTCAAGGCATGAATGAAGGTTGGTAGCCGCTGTATTAGTATCAGAGATATGGAGATACTTTCTTTCTAGAGTAACATTCAATATCTTCAGTAACTAGGAGTTTGAGATATCTGTTTGATTAGGAGAAGTTGAATGAGAAACAAAGAGATTTCATTGGATAAAATCGTTTGGAATAACGTAGAGGTGAAACTACGAGGGAACTGGAAGAAAAGATGGAAGAGCCATATCTATTTTTATTCTGAGGGTGTGAAATCATGACTACCAAAATTTCGAGGACGAAATTTCTGTAAAGAGGGGGAGTATTGTAACACCCTAAAATTTTCGTATCTCTTAAACAGTAATTTTGACAGTTAACAGAATTTCACTGTTTAGTGATTTCTGTGTGCTGTAAAATTATTTTGATTATTCCGTCAGCGTATTTGATCGTTTTGAGTGATTTACTCCGTGTCAGGAAAATAAAAATTTTCAGGCCGGGGAAAACTTTACGTAATTTAATTTTTACCGTTAGGTTTTAATTATTTTACGTAATCTGATTTGATATTTGTGTGTTTTCTAATATTTGTGATTTTTGTGGATGATTATGAAATTTTTTACTGTATGTGGGCCCAAGTGGCCTTAAGTGGGCCCAGGTGGGTCCCGCAAAGTGAAAATTTTTCTACGCATAAAAAAATTTGTACTGTTTAGATGGAGAAAGGGGATCTTACTAAACCTGAATCCGGAAATAGTTTCTAAAATTTTATTGTACTGTGTTTTGTACTGTATTTATTTATCGGGCGATAAAAATACAGTAAATATATTCTTTCGTGGGGTTTTAGCAAATAAAAATAGAAAGTATACTATTAAGTCAATATTAATGATTGTGACAATTTTTGATGACCAATAGGAAACAAGTTCAATATTGAAGACTTTAATATCAACCGTCGATTTAATCAACGGTGTAGGATAAGTTTAATAAAATGGCTATGACCATTTATAACAATTGGATTTGGATTTAATCAATGGTAGAGATTTGGTCTCAAAAAGTGACAAAGACCATTTATGACCATTGGATGAAGAATTAATCAAGGGTGGAGATTTGGTTTTGTAAAGTAACAAGGACCATTTATGACCATTGGATGTAAATTTAATCAATGGTGGAGAATTAGTCTTAAAAAGTAGCAAAGACTAATTATGACCCTTGGATTAAAAGTAAGAAGGAGTAATCTTGACCCTTCATTTTGGAGACACATCTAATGGTTAGAATTTAAAGGAGAAAGATCCAATGGGCAGATTAAGTCTTCTAAATCAAAAGTCTACCTAAATCCTAACCATTGAATTAATCAATGGCTAGAAATGCTCTAGATGGTAGCTAATAATGATGACAACTTCATGAATGCATTAGGAAGAGGGGGGACGATTTTGTGAAGCATTTTGGAGCTAAAGGAAAACTTTATGTCATTGTTAAGTGGTCTTGGTCAATGTTGCATCATTATTGATCAATTTGCACTCAAGGAGAATGCATTGGAGGGGGGGCCACGGTTTTGAGGAGCTTTAGGACATAGGAAAGTTTGAAGACCATATTATTGATTTCCTTTATTTCCTTTGTCTTCTCCAAAACCAATAACTCATCAAGCTTTTCTCTCCACTTTCTTTTCATGGAGTTTTTGGCCAAGCACTCCAAGAACACCTTCCATCACTCAAAAATTTTATCCAACCTAGTTTCTTGAATCCTTACCTTATTCTAAGAACATCCCTAGTTATGAGTTTTCTCTAAATCATTCATCTTGATCTTCAAATCCAAGCTTCAAGATTCTACCAAAAATGGTAAATTTCATATTTCTTCTTCTAATCTTCTAGTTTTGATTTTCTAAGCCATGATTGAACCATGGTTTACCTATTTCTACACTTGTTATTGATTGTAACATTTGTTTATGATTTTTAGGGATTTTCCCAAGGAGCTTCACAAAATTTGTGGAAGGAAAAAACTAAGTGTTTTCACTTCACCTTTTGTCTTAACCAAGCCTAAGAAGCTTTTCTCTTACAAAAATAAAAAATTCCATCTTTGTTCTTCAAGAGGAATTTCGGCCATACCATCCAAAATCACCATCCAATCCTTTTTAATTTCATCTAACCATAGATCTTGAATCTACATGATATTCTAAGCAATTTTCATGTTGGAGATTTTCTCTAAATCATCTATCTTCAACCTTGTTCTTCAAGCTAAAGATTGAAGCTTTAATGGTGAAGTTTGTTACTCTTCACTTTTCTTTTGATTTTCAAGGTTCTAACCATGATGCACATCCATGGTTTTCTTATTCAAGCTTAAGATACTAATAAATATATGTGTTGTTTTGTGTTTAAGAAACCCTTAGTGGTGAAGGACTTGGAAAGAGAAGCAAATCAATAAGCTTTTGAGGATCTTCAAGAGGTAAGAGGGAGATCCATCTCACCAACCAAGCATGGTGGTGAGAGATGGTTATATATTTGATGGATGTTGAATCCATGTGAGGATTCATATCCATGGTCTTGTAATTTATTTGTGGGTGTTTATGTGCTTTAATTATTTGTCTATGCTTGGTATTCTTTGCATGATTTTATGGCTTTGATGGTATGCTTATAATATGCATGATAAGTATATGGCATGCTTGTGGAATTTATGATAGAATATGTATATGAATGCCATGATGTGAATATGGAAAGAAAATAAATTTTTGGCTCCAATGGTCAAGGAAGAGTGGTCACGGTTTTGACACTCATGATTTGGGTTTATGTTGAAAATTTTCAAGAACAAGGAAAATTAATTTTTGGGTCCCTAGAACATTAAGAATTTCGGCCAAGACACCTCAACATAGGTGTTTATAACTTAATATTTTCATGGAAGAATAAAATTGGATTGATTTGAAAAGCATGGAAAATGAATAAAGGATATGTTTTTCAAGAGAACAAGAACATGGTTTTGAAGGATTTTTATTGATTTATTTTGTGTAAAAAGATCCTAAGTGTTTTTCTAAACATGAGTTTTGAATGAAACGGGCAAACGTTGATTTTAAGGATTTGCAAAGAAAGTGAAAAAGGATTTGTAAAGAAAGTGAAAATGAATTTGAACAAATGGGTTTGGTTTTTATGACCATAAGTCTTACGGTTTTGAAAGCAAAATTTTAATGGTTTTGTTTGTGTAAAACCATATTGACTTAGAAGAAAAAATGTTTTGATAATTTTCAATAGTCATGTCCACGTTTTCGAAGGCTTGTAATGCCTTGATTTTGATGAAACAAAGTGATTTTCCAAGTGGAAATATAATTGACTTAATACAAGAATTTGAAAAGGGAATTAGAGCATTTTATCACTTGAGAGAATAGAAACTTTCGTAACGGAAAACAAAGAGAGGTTGAAAACGTTTGAGTTTCAATTTATTTTGAGGAAGGTTGATTTTGGAAATGATTTGGGAAAAATGGAGAATATAATGGTATTTTGAAAATTTACTAACGTATAACTAATTTTCAAGCTTTGAAGTACGTTAAGAAATTCTTAAAGTTTGAAACATTGATTTAAATTAATTGAAAAGTGATTTTGTGGGTTATATTTGAAAAAGAATTTCTTGGGTAAAGAACTGTGAAAAAAGATTTTCTTAAGTAAGAAAATATATTAAATGAAATATAAAGTTATATTATTTTGAGAAAAGTTGAAAAGGAATTTTTGAAGGTTAAGAAATATTTTCTGTAATGAAATTGTGGTGAAAAAATATTTGCGTAGCTTAAAAACGATTTGAAATGCAGTAAATATTTTTACGTAATTTGAAAAAAATGTGTTGAAAATGATATTGATTTATTTAAGTCCAAAATAATGTTTGGAATATTGAGGAATATTTTACGTGATTGTAAAATGTTGAAAAATATTTTACGTATCTTAAAAATGATTTGAAATACAGTAAAATATTTCTATGCGATTTGGAATATGTTAAAATATTTCTACGCGATTTGAATTACATTTAAATATTTTACGCAATTTGAACTACTGTTGAAAAATCAATATGTGATTTAAAAGTGATAGAATATTTTTACGTGATTGTGAAAATGACAGAAAATCGTTATGTGATTTGGAAAGTGTTTTAAATATTTTGAGAATGATGAAAAATGATTTATGCGACTTAAAAGAATGATTTTTAAGTTACGCGATTTTGAAACAGTGAAAAAATACTATGCGATTTGAGAAATGTATTTTTTTTACGCGATTGAGAAAAATGTTGAAAAATTAGTACGTGGTTTAAAAGTGCAACAGAAGAGTTGCAACATTTTAAAAACGTAACAGAAATGTTACGAAATTTTGTAAACGTAACAGTAGTGTTATAGTATTATGAAAAAGTAATAAACACGTTTTGGAATTTTAAAAACATAACAAAAGTGTTACGGTATTTTGAAAATACAACAAAAGTGTTGTGTAATTGTAAAAACGTAATGGGAATGTTGCGCAATTTTGTGAAAACACGACGAAAGTGTTTTATAACTATGAAAATGTGATAACATGATTTTTTATTGAAAAGTACAAGATGATTATTGTTGAACCAAAGTGTCCATACACTGTTTGTGAAAATGACAAGTTTTGCCTGTGATTGGCATTTGGTGCATTTTACATGCATTGGGAAAATATGCGTTGAGGCATATGATTACATTGAACAAATGAAATTGAAAAGATTTGGCCCTTGTGGTTAGACTTGCACTGATATATTCGCGCATTGTATAAAGTATAGCTAATAAGCTATTTTGACCCTTGTGGTTGAAGAGGGAATGAGAATTGATAGTGAGATCTATGATGGATCTTGGGGTGCGTCAAGGCGCGGCGGTCGACCAGTGGATATCTGTCTGTGGGCTAAGGCTGGACCATATGCCACTTGGCGATGCAGTCCGTTGCAACGCATTGACGATACCTGACAAGAACACGATTCTTTTCTATGACTGGGAGATTGTCTGTGGGCTTAGGCTGGGCAATTAACCAGAGCATTTTCTTCGAAATTGTGAAAACCTCCATGGAGTTGTTTTTGAAAAACTGAGTCTATGTGAGCATGCATGAAACTGAGCATTTAAATCTATGTGATATATTAATTGAGGAATATTGGCTATGACAATTGTTTTGAATACTTGGATTGATATATGATTGGATGATGATAGTTGATTAATATTGAATATATTATTGGAAGTATGGTATGATATCCCTATATGATATTGTTGTTTGTGTTATCTCTGTGCTGCCATGTTGGTATTGGCGTAGGTGATTTCACCTCTTTGTATGTTGTGTTGTTGTGCTTGTATTGGTAAAAACTATATAATAGATGGAACGAGTTGTCTTAGACATTCGGGTGATAAATACTTTGAGATCGAAGACAACATCAGAGAATGATCATTCCAGAGTCGATAACGTGCAGTGTTGACAAGGAACAGATGTCTGATGCATGAAGATGGATACAAGAAGGAATAAGTATGTTAAGTTTTCTCGTTAGTGTTGTACCATGCTATTAAGTAGGACCCATCATAAGGTTTGCTACTGTTAGAAAAAAAAAGTCTGTTAGTTTTATATTTCTCTTTAAATTGTTAAATATTAATTGGTATCAATATGGTATATTAATCAGTTTAAATATATTTTCAGTAATACTTATGGATTTCAGTAAGTTTATGTTTCTGTAATAAGAAAAGAAACAAATTTTAAAACCCATATTTTATAACTCAAACTTTGTGCGAACTTCTTTTCAGATTATGAGTCGGGAGTCAGACATATGATCCCCTAGGGAGGGTGTTACACCCAGCGCCTAGGCGCCCAAAGCAAACTTTGCCAAGTTGAATATTTTGATAAAATGGATTCCTCTACTTGCTTAATATGTTTTCATATGCTTTTTAAAGAATGTTAAGGTGCTAGTAGGGGATTTCCATAGAAGAATTGACTACTTTGGATTGTGAAATTATAATTGCGTGATCTTTGATATGAAATGCATAATGTTATTACATGAGAAGATATGATAGAATACTTCATTGCATGACATATTAGATATTGATGCATTTGCTATGATGCAAGATAATTTAATGAAATACTTTATTTCTTGCATGATGAGAATGATGATGGATATGATACTTGATTTGATGAGTAACCCATTATCTAGGATATCCTTGGTCTTAGGGGGAGACTTGGAGATGGTGGTTGAGGAGAGGTATTCCTTTACCACTTGAGTTATTGAGGTTAAGGACAAATAATTCCCTCTCTCTTTACCTGAGCTCTCCTTAGATGAATGTAGTTGAGAATGAATAATTCCCTCTCCACTTGAGGTATTCCTAGATTAGAGATAGTGTGAGGAAGGATGATACCCTCCCGATCAAAGTAGTTGAGGACGAACAATTCCCTCACTGCTCACAACTCTAGAATAAGGACGGATAATCCCCTCATAAGTTGTGGATTGATATGGGTTACTCGAAGTAGCTCTGTGTGGCAAATAAATCGTCATAAATTAGTTGAAGTGCACTAACTTGAAAACATGCTACTATTAAGTGAATGGTATTATGAGGATGGATAATTCCCTCTATACCACTTTGAATTAAAGACGATTGATAATTCATTGATGATTGATGATAATGATTGATAGATGGCCATTATGATATAGCTTATTGAATAAGTCTATCATGAATGGATTTCTTGATTGATATAAAGATCGTGATGAGATTTGATGGTTTTCTTGATCTCAAATGATTTTTGATAAACATAAAAATGAACCTCTGCTTCGGGAAGGGAAAAGACTTGATTTGGCTTTAGCCACCTTTCCACCGGTTACAATAAAATGATTTCAAATGGTTTTTCTCTGAAACAATTGGAATGATTATGATGACACGATTTTGAAATGATTACTGAGAATTGTAACATTCTCACCCCATTTCTTTGATTTCCATAATGATTCTAGGATATTTGCGTACTTACTACTGAGGCAAAGGAGAATCTGATCTTGTAGATCTTTTATTCTCTTTTTGGATTAGATTGATGTATATGGTTGTACACCATTATTGTAGGCATATGATGTATTTTGATTTATTTTGATGTATGTAACACCCTTGTGGGGATGTCACATATATAAAGAGAAATAAATAAAATCTACCCAAGTTATAAAACATTTATTACGTATTAATATGGGTTGTAAAATAATTCCTGTTAAACAGAATATTATTAAATAAAATAATGCGGAAACATAAAGTAAACAGAACAACATCACTCATATTATACATATAGTCCAAGTTATAAGTTATACAAATAATTTACAACTAAAACTATAAATATTTAAATAGAAACAGTAAAGAAAAACAGTAAAGAGTCAATATATACATACGCAGACGCGCCCAAAAATACATCATAAATATTTAATCCTCTGATGGATCACTCTCAGGAAACTCATCAGAAGATAAATATCCAGGATGCCTCGACACTCGGCGATAACGAGATCGCGCAGTCGATACGATAGTAATCTCACTAGGCTCAGTGGTCACACCACCCCAATGACGCCTAATGGATAAAGGTAACTCTAGGTGCAGAAACACATTCGTCGTCATAACCGGCTCTCCATCAAACTCGTGTCGTATGGACACAGTCAACCATCCCACATACGTCACGGAGTCTCTGTCTCCTCGCATATGCCAAGCTAACGACCCACCGTGAAACTCTAGCTGCACAAACCCCAAAAATCTAGGCACCGCCATACCCAAACCGATCAATCCATTGCATATGGATGATCAGATGGTTCTTGATCGTCGAACTGATCTTCCTCCTCCTCGAGATACAAAATCTTAAGAGGCTGTTCCTCTTCCTCAAACTCTTTACCGCGTAAAATAAATATACAGAAAACACATACAATAAAGAAAGAGGTAAGACAATCTAAAATCATCACAAACATGGCAAATAAGAAAACGACAAACAACGAGATATACGAGTTCATGCAATATGAAAAGCTATAATGATAATTTAATAACAAGTATAGTGTAAAAATCTAATTATCATAACAACACATGATTTCATGATAAATCAATAACACATACAATATAACATCATAGATAAAATAAATTCAGAAACAGATAATTTCTCAGAACAATAACCAAATAAATAAATAAATAAACAGATAAAATAAATAATGTTCAAGATATAATTAAATGCAACATGACACGATCCTACTCCATGGAGCTAAACACAAACAGATATCAGAGAGAGAATGACTCGCAAAATCTATTAGTACCACGGTTGCCCAACCAAACTATTGCGCTGTCACACTTTGCGTCTATAGCCCCAAGTCATATGGAATCCATCATCCAAAGCATGGTGTAGTTCACGGTCTCACATTGTGGCACTACAGGCAATGTACTATTAGATTTTACGAAATCTCGATTAAAAATAATGCGTGTCGAGTCCATTAGTGTGCTATCGGTTACCACGGCCCAGCGGAGCGACCGACTGTCCATATATGGAATCCCGTACACTAACGTCTCCAAGTTCATAAAAACAATGAACCACACTACGTTTATCGCATCGACAACACGATGTGATTCACCTCGTCAACCAATCCACCAAAAACTGGCATAACCAAGATATCCTCAAAGATAAAAAGATACAGTAAGTCCCACCGGACAAATACTGTTCCAAAGCCTGTACGGGTTCACCTCATAGCCCGACAGCAGAAAAATACAGAAAATCCAGAAAGAATATGGAAAATACCGTTTCGGTCAATCGCGTAGAAATTTTATCGCGTTTTCACAATCTCGTCGTTTTTACAAACGTTTTTAAATCGCATAAATTTATTTTTCTGTTTTCAAAATCGCGTAGAGTTTTAAATACATTTTCTCAATTGCGTAAGATTTTTAAATCATTTTCTTGTCCAAACTCCTTAAAAATTACTGTTTAAATAAACAGAAATAATAAATAATACGTTTAAACTACGTAAAATATTTTCAATACTGTAGTATCTTGTCTTTTGGACATCTTTTCTATCTTAATTGCCCGTTTTTACTAAAAATTGACAAGATTTTGTTTAGAAAATTATAATAATGATTTCTTAATTTTTTCGTAAAAATTGTTTATTTAATTTTTAAACCATATAATTAATCCTTTTGAAAACTTCTAACATGCTTCAAAAATACAAACATGAGCCATATGTTAGAAATTCTCAAAAGTTCTTGTATTTCATTTCTAACAACAAAATCAATAGTTTTAATTCAAGACACTTAATTCTAATCAATTAATTTCTTTAAAACTCCTTTTAAAAAAATTCCTTTTTAACATATATTGCATTATTTTGATTGAAAAAGGTTTGGAATTGATCTTAGAAATCATATATAAGTGGTTTGACATGTTGGCCTAAACATAAAATTATGTCATTTGATTTCTAAATTCATTTTCCTTAATCTAAACAATGTGATACCTTGTTAATGTTCCTAGGTTAATTAAATCTCATTTTAGGAAAATTAAGAGAACATTTTGGTTCTCCATTTTGGTCATGGCCGTAAGCCTCAAGGTTTGTGTTCTTTGGAACACTCATGCAATCCTTGACATATTATTCACATCCTATAAATTATCATACATTTCTAACACATGCAATATATTTCTAACACATATAACCTAAATCAAAGCTTGTAGACATACAATCAAAGCTTGTAGACATGCAAATTATTACAAACATCAAATAGGAAAGCTACTAACAAATACACAAACACATAAACAAGCTACTAATAATCACACAAATGAATCCTTATGGATTCTACAATCACAAAAATCACACTCCATCTTCTTACCACCATCCATAGATGATAAGATTAGTCTTCCTCTTACCTTAAATGAAGACTAAAACTCTTTCACACCTTTCCTTATGTTTCGGTTTTCTCCTTCAAGTCACCTAACAAACTTAAACAAAAATCTACAAGTTACTAACCATAGAAAGAGAGCTTAAACCATGGAGAAATCATGGTTTAGAACTTTGAAAAAGAGTTTAGAAAAGAAAAACTAGGAATTTCACCTTCTTGGTTAAATCTTCCAAGTAGGTTTTCAAGCTTCAAATGAAGGATTTTGCAAGAACTCTCAACTAGAGATGTTCTTAGAATTGTGTTTAGGTTTAGAAAACTTGGTTAGATAGAATTTTGGGTGGTTGGATGGTGTAGAACAAGGCTTGGCCGAATGGAGCTTCAAGAAAACATCAATGGTGTTTAGGGTTTTTGGAAGAGAGAGAAGAGAGAAAATGCTTGAAGACAAAGTGATTTTTTTGGTCTTCCAAGGGTGGCTTGGCCGTAGCCTTCAATGCCATGCAAGGTGTCATGGATTTGGCTTCATCCAAGCCTTAGAATGCATCAAAGGTTAAGATTAAAACTTGGTTAGCAAGCTTAGCTCTCATTGGTTGGTTCAAGCATAGTCACCATGCTTAGTCACTAAGCTCCATTAACTCTTAAGCCTAGTCATTAGCTTAGTCACCATGTTCTTGAAAGTTCCTTCACTAATGATGCTTAATTAAGCTACTAAGTTAACTGTATTAGCTAAACGTGGGTCCCGCAAAACATTTTCGGGTCCACTGCCATCTAATTATACTGACTAATAAAATAATATACAAAATTATTTTATTGACATGATTAAATCCTAAAAATTAAAAGATTAATTATCGTCTCATTCAGAATTGGGTTTAGTAAGATCCCCGATCGAAGAATTAAAACAAGATTTCCTACCGAAAAAATATTATTTTCCGTCCCGAGCAAATCGCACAAAAAGTCCAAATAAAATCACAGATGCAGTAATATTAAGCATCGTAACATATAGAAAAATTAAAAACAAGTACAATCAGACATATGATTATTTTTCCATTTTTCCCACGACGAAACAAATCATCCAAAATGTTCAAATAAAATTACAGATAGTATTAATTGTCGTATATCACCCAGAAAAATTAAAACAAGAGTTTCGAGAAAATTTTTATTTTACCGTCTCAAAGCAAAATACGTAAAACGATCAAATAAAATTTTAGCCTGTAAAACATATTTGTATTTCATACAGAAAAACAAGAAACAGTAAAACAGGGACATAACAGTCATTTACACAAAAACTTGAAAAACAGCAAACAAAACATTCGGGACATTTTTCTAAAAATTGGGGTGTTATAATGTACCTTGATGTATCATTTGTATATATACAGTTCATCATATATGTAATATGTACTTCTGCTTCAAGCTCATATTTTGTATATCAAAAGCATATTTCTTTAGAAAAACTTGATATTGATCTAAGTGACATTCTCTAATATGATTGCTAATGCATAATTCCAGATATGTCATTAGTAATAGTATTAGGATGTTATATTTTGGCATCAGAGCAGTTCATCATGATTGAGCTCAGTATGGACTAGTTATGCTTTTAGCATGAATGTTATGCATTTTCTTATCTTGATACTGAGATGTATTAATAGAATTGCATGAGAGCCTTGTGTATGTATGTTATAGTTATTGTTGCACTGTTACATAAGTATTGAGCCTGGTCAACTCAATATGGATGTTGTGACGTCCCAAATTTTGGTTATTTTACAGTAATGATTGAATTGTACTATTTTGTGATTTCTGTGTGCTGTAAATTTATTTTGACTATTATCTAACTATTTTTTATCGTTGTGAGTGATTTATTCTTGGTCAGGAAAATAATAATTTTTGGGCCAGGAAAAATCTTTACAAATTTATTCGGAGCAGGTGGATCTTACTAAACCCAAATTCGAGAAATACGTGTCACAATCTTTTAATTTTTAGAATTTATCTGTGAAATAAAAATATTCTGTATTTTATTTAGTGGACAAAAATATACTGACTTGTGAACGGTAAGTTTTGTCCATTGGGAAATAATTTCTATAACTATTATCCATTGGGTAATAGTTTGTAGAAAAAGGTTTAATGATTTCTTTTATGAACCAATTAGAATAATTGAAGCTTGATGAGAACCAATAGGAAAAGGTCAACGAAAATGGCTAAGCTAGTTAGTTTGTAACTAGATGTAACTAAATTATTTAAACTAAGTTAGTATAAGCCTAGGAAGTAACTAAATGAAGCAAACTTAGTTTGCTACTCATTAGGATTTCTAGTTACAAGAGTTTTTTAGAGTCTTCTAGAAAACTGGTTAGTCATTCAAGTGTAACTAGATAATTAGTAATGGAACTAGAAAATCTAACTAAGTTAACTTAATCTAGTTAGGATGTAATGAGATTAGAAACTTAGTTTGTTCTTCCTTTGAGCTCCACGACCACTTGGTAGTTCTAGGGCCTTCTTGAACAAGCTTAATCATCTAATGTGACCATGGCATGATCACTTAATGACATAGGCCATGTGATAGTCATAAGTGCTAGCTAAAATTTTTTACTCCTTTCCTATGCACTTCCACGGCTAAACACAAGCGAAGGAGAGGAAATTTCATTTCATCTTCATCACTTGGTGACCAAAGAGCATTCTCTCTATTCTCTTTCTTCCTAAACTCAAGAAAAAACTCTATTCTCTCCATTTGTGAAGCTCACCGCTAGCACACCTAACACCAACCTCCAACCTTCTATAATTTCATCCAAGTTGATTTCCTAAACATAAACACCATTCTAAACATCTTTCAAGTTGTGAACAAAGTCTAGTTCTTCCATCTACTCTCTTGAAAATCAAGTTAAAGTTTTCTATTCCTAAAGGTAAGAACTTTGTTTCATGGTTCAAAGTTTGATTCTTGAGTTTCTAAGCCATGATTGATCCATGGTTTCTCTTTATTAAGCTTAGTTTGTGACTTGTGTTGGTTTAAGTTTGTTTAGGTTTCCTTTGGAGGGCTACACGAAATTCTTGGAGGGAGCACTTGTAGGATTTTGTCATCTTTGAGGTAAGAGGGAGATTAACCTCATCAACCGATATGTTGGTGGTGAGGAAGTGGCTTGTTTGTAGTGGAAAATCCATAAGGACTTATTCACTTGCATGGTTTATAGTTTACTTTGTTTGTGATTATTTTGGTTGGTATGTTTATTGCTTTGATTATGTGCTTGATTTTATGATTTTGAAGCATGTTAATTTATTGTGTTAAGTAGGATGTGATTCATATGATAAAAAGTTGTATGAGGGTTCCAAAGAACCTATGGAGGCTCACGGTTTTGAACATCACCAAGAGAACAAGATGTTTCGAATTATTTCTTAAGTTATGGATTAAAGGATTTAATGATAAGAAATGAGATTAAAAGGTTTCGTAAAGGATTTTGTGATGAAAAGTAATTAATCATGATTTATGATGTATAAATGAATTTTTGGCTAAAATGCCAAAGTTTTGTATTTTAGATCCTAGATTAGTTTACTAAGTGTAGACTTTGGTAATTAGTTAACAAGAATTTAATTTAATGAATATTTAGTAGAAAAAGGAAAATAGATTTAATGTTTGGAATTAAATTAGCGTATTAAAGCTATAACAATAAATAAAGGGTCAAAACTTGAAATTAGCTAACGTATAGCTCACCCATTAGGTTTTGAAGCGCGTTAGAAAATTTTGAGTAGTAATATTTAAATAAATCAAGAAAAACAAATTTCTGTAAAGAATAGTGGAAAATATTATGTTAAGGATTTTTAGTTGGATAATATCTTAAACAATGCCAAATTTTTCAAATTATATAGAGAATTTTATAAATAAAGTTTAGAAAGCTACGCAATATTTTACGTAGGTGAAAAATGCTAGAAAAATATTACGCGATTTAAAAATAGTGATTTAAGCTACGCGATTGAGAAAATGATTTAAAATCGCTATGCGATTGAGAAAACATTTAAAAATATTTCCGCAATTTCAAAAATGTTGAAAAATATTTTCGCGATTTGAAAACGTAAGAAAAATGTTATGCGATTTCAAAAACGCGATAAAATGTTTACGCGAATTGGAAATAACAGCAGTTTGCTGTTGGGCTATAGTGGTGGGCCCAATTATGTCAAAAAGTGATGCCGCCAAGAAATGATGGGTGTATGTGAAATTTTGTATGAATAAGGTTTGTATGTATTTTGGGATCATACATCATGCGTAGAAAAGCATGTCGGTGCATTTGGTTAAGGCAAGTGTGCCTAGGATATGGAAATTACACCTTCGTGCGGGTGAGAATTGCGTAGTTACGATCTTCAGTGATCTTGGAGACGTTAGGGTGTGGAAAGTCATATGTGGCCAGTTGGTAGCACCTCTACGCCGTGGTATCCTGTGCAAACATACCAACGGTCTTGACAGAGTTGCTACTCTTTTCATGATTTGTTGAGAGTGTCTTGTATTAGCTATGTTGCACATCATGATTTGATATATTGGCACATGAGTTAAGGCTAACGATATACATACATGTACTCCTATCTTTCTCTCCGAAATTATGGTTAGCTCTATGGAGTAGGAATTGGTCTTGGTACATATGCATAATGAGTAAGCATATTGTCATGATTATTGTACTATTTAATTAAAATATCTGTGATGTGATAATATGACTGTATGTGAAAAATATTATATCTATATTATTTACTGTCATTTTCTATACTGCCTCATTGGTATTGATGTAGGAGATCTCATCTCTTTGCTATATTGTATTTGTTTTATTGTATATGTTCAATGAAGACCAAGGAGACGAAGGAGCTGGTAATTCTATTTACCACCAGTAACGTATCTTTTGTTGTATTTGTTTTAATGGCAGCAAGACGTCAAGTTCTAGGTTTTGTTACCATATAGTTCCACAGGGGGACTGATGCGTGGAGGTTTGATTATGGAAACAAGAGATTTGTGTATGCCGGGGACTTAACTCTTAACCTCAGTGGTACTAGAGTTGGAACTCCTATATTGATGCAGCATGCTTCAGTGCGTCTTGAGTTTACTATGCCTATTCGTGAACTCTGGGGTGGTAGTTTTCACACTCCGCAGGAGGATTCGATGGTATCGTTAGCTAGGACACCCGCAAGGCGTTTGTTACATCCGTCAGGTTTCTTTAATGATGACATGAAGGAAGAGGAGGAGGATCCTGCTGAGGGCCCGAATCCTTAGTTTGGTTTGGGAAGGTTAAGCTTAAGTATTTTATATTCTCGTCGTGTGTAATGTATAAATTAACTTTTGGGTTTGAGTGTGTAATTATGTAAATTATTGCAAAATATGTTTCGTTATGTATATAAGTATGGCAAGTTTTCTTTTAACCATGTGTTATGTTTAAATGTTTTTATTTTATTACAGTTATTCTGCAAATGAAATTTTAAAAATTAGTATTTTACAAGATTAATTCATTTACAACTTGGGTAAGTTATATTAGGATTAGTCTTAAATGTAATACCCTACGGTAGGTGTTACATTAGTTGGTATCAGAGCCCCCGTTAGAGTCTCTTGGGTTTTGTGGTTAGGTCCATTTTGCTTAAGTTGTGTGATTCTTTGTGTTTGGTTTCCGAAAGGTTACATATGACTCTTACTTATGTTTTTGATTACTGGTGAAGAAAGCTATGTCTCGTAATAGAGGAGCATGTGCAAATGTGGGACGCAGTGAGGACCCAATGACAGCAACAACAGCAGCAATGCAGCGTTATGGCTGATATGATTGTGTAACAAAACCAATGAGCTGCACAACAACAAGAAGTTAATGCTGATACTCTGAATTTGTCTGAATTCCATCATAATAACCCGCCGCAGTTTAAGGGTGAGTTTGATTTAGAAAATGGCAAGTTTATGAATACAAGAGTTGGAGAAGATCTTTGAAGGTATGGGATGTGCAGATGATCGTAAGGTGACTTACGCCACCTTTATGCTGATGGGAGATGGAGAAAATTAGGGGAAAGCAACTCGAAGAGTATTGCAAGCTAAAGAACGAGAAATTACATGGGAGATATTCTGTGAGGTATTTCTGGAAAAGTATTTTCCGGATAGTGCGAGGCATCCCAAGGAAATAGAATTTCTTGGATTAAGGCAAGGTGGAATGTCAGCAAATTAGTATGCTGCGAAGTTTGAGAACTTGTCTAAGTTCTCACGGTATCTCCAAGTCTAGCTAGACAAGGTTTGAAAATGTTGTAAGTTTGAGGAAGGTTTACGAGTGGAATTGAAGAGAGGAAAACTGCCAATGCGGATGAACCAGTTTTCGGCATTATTGGACATGTGTTGTAGGCTCGAAGGATTGGAGTCATCGCGTGATTCTAGGAATCGTAACTTTGGGCGGTCTAGGTTCCAAAGAGGAGGAAATAACAACAACAATCAGTTTCAGCGGAAACCATATTCAAGGCCATCAGGTAGTCAGCAACAACAACAACAGCCACGTGAAGGAGGTCCAAGTGGTAATCGTTTTGGCCAGACTATGGCACCGCCAACAAAATGTATGAAGTGTGGAAATGGCCATATGACAAGAGATTGTACAATTAGGGGAATCATCTGTTTTAGATATGGGAGGCCTGGTCATTTCTAGAGGGATTGTAATCAAGTAAAGATGGAGCTTTCAGTGAGTAATGTCTGTGTTGCCCAGTCCCAAGCTGGAGGACGTGTATATACAATGAGTGGAGCTGAAGCCTCTTAGTTTGTTGATCTTATTAAAGGATAAGGTGTCATATTAGGTAATCTTTTAACTATACTATATGATTCGGGTGCAACTCATTCGTTTATTGCATATGACTGTGTGGATCGGTTGAAATTTCCTGTGTCTTCTTTGAACATTCAATTGTTTGTTTCTACACCTACTGCCAAGCTTGTTAGTACTTCAAAGATATGTCTAAATCGCCCTGTTACTATCAATAATAGAGTCTTTTCTGTTAATTTAAATTGTTTGCCTCTTACCGATATAGATATAATCTTAAGAATGGATTAGTTATCTTCTAACCATATCTTGTTAGACTGTTCTAAAAAGACCTTAGTATTTCCTAAGGATGAGATTTCTGGATTTTTGACTGCCAATCAAGTCGAATCTCTATTGAGGGATGGAGCACAAGGATACATGTTGTTATCTTCTTTAGAAGTCAAGAATGAAAAAGATATGAATGCCATTTCTGTCGTAAATGAGTTTCCTGAAGTTTTTCCTGATGAAGTACCTGGATTGCCACCAGAAAGAGAGATAGAGTTTTCTATCGATCTTGTACTAAGAGTGGGTCCTATTTCGATTGCACCATACTGGATGTCGCCATCAGAATTAGCTAAGCTAAAGAAACAATTGGAGGAACTATTGGAAAAATAATTTGAGACCTAGTGTTTCACCATGGGGAGCTCCAGTGTTAATAGTTAAAAAGAATTATGGATCTTCGCATTTGTGTGTGGACTATCGTCAATTGAACAAAGTTACAATCAAGAACAACTATCCACTTCCAAGGATTAATGATTTGATGGACCAGTTGAAAGGAGCAGCTGTTTTCTCTAAGATAGATCTGCAATCAGGTTATCATCAAATTCATGTCAAGGTAGAGGATATACCTAAGACAGCTTTTCGAACGTGTTACGGTCATTATGAGTATCTTGTAATACCGTTTGGAGTGACGAATGCTCCTGTGATATTCATAGATTACATGAATAGGATTTTTAATCTGTATCTAGACAGATTTGTCGTTGTTTTTATCGATGACATTCTGATCTATTCTCAAAGTCCAGAAGAGCATGCTGAACACCTCAATATAGTTCTCCAGATTTTAAAGGAAAAGAAGTTGTACGCAAAGTTGTCAAAATATGAATTTTGGTTGGACAAAATTCAGTTTTTGGGTCATATGATTTCTAAGGATGGAACTGCAGTGGGTCTAGCAAAAGTAGAGACGGTTCTTCAGTGGGAAAGGCCAACAACAGTGACAGAGATCCGAAGTTTTGTTAGATTAGCCGGATATTATAGGAGATTTATTGAAGATTTTTCCAAGATAGCTGAACCTCTTACATAACTTACAAGGAAGAATCAAGCTTTCGTTTGGACGGAAGAGTGTGAAGAAAGTTTCCAAGAGCTAAAGAAATGGATGACTACTACACCAGTGCTGATTTTACCAAATCCGAATGAATCTTTTGAAGTATATTGTGATGCTTCTTATCAAGGATTAGGATGTGTATTAATGCAGAATAGAAATGTGGTAGCATGCGCTTCAAGACAACTAAAGGTACATGAAAGGAATTATCCAACGCATGATTTGGAATTAGCCGCAGTTGTTTTCGCATTGAAAATTTAGAGACATTTTCTATATGGATCTACATTCAATGTCTTCAGTGATCATAAAAGTTTGAAATTTGTTTGATCAGAAGGAATTGAACATGAGGCAGATAAGATGGTTAGAATTTCTAAAGGATTATGATTTCCAACTACAATATCATCCTAGAAAGGCAAATGTTGTGGCAGACACTTTAAGTAGAAAAGTGTTTAGTGTTTTTGCTATGATGATTAAAGAAGAACTGATAGAGCAATTTAGAGATATATGGTTATCTATAGAGTTAGCGCCTGGAAGGATTCGTTTGAATAAGGTCACTATTCTGAATGATTTGTTAGAAGAAATCCAAGAAAAACAAGAAGATGAGGAGTTTTTGCAAAACGCGAGAGAATTTTTGAAGTAAGGTCGTGTGGCAACGATTGAGGAAGGGTTTGATGGAGTCTTAAGGTTCAAAGGTAGGATTTGAAAAGATGTATCAAGATTTGAAAAGATTATTTTGGTGGCCTAGGATGAAGAGAGATGTTGCTGAACATGTGTCATCATGTCTAGTGTGTCAAAAAACGAAAGTTGAACATCAAAGACCAGCAAGTATGCTGCAGCCCCTAACTATTCCAGAAAGGAAATGAGATAGTATTGCTATGGATTTTTTTACGAGATTACCAAAGACTAGAAAAGGATATGATTCTATATGGGTCGTTATAGATAGGCTCACGAAGTCTGCTCACTTCTTGTCGATCAATATTAGGTATTCGTTGGAAAAGTTGGCCCAGGAGTACATTGGTGAAATCGTTAGCTTCATGGTGTACCCACTAGTATCATTTCTGATAGAGATCAAAGGTGTACGTCAAGGTTTTGGAGAAGCCTACAGGAAGCAATGGGGATTAAACTTTGTTTGAGTTCTGCTTACTATCCGCAGACTGATGGTCAAACAAAAAGAACGATACAATCTCTAGAGGATCTGTTAAGAGCTTGCGTATTAGAACCAAAAGGAAGTTGGGATGAATTCTTGCTTTTGGTAGAATTCACCTATAATAACAGTTTCCATTCAAGCATAGGGATGGCACCCTATGAAGCGTTGTACAGATGACAATCCAGAACACCTTTGTGTTGGTATCAAGATGGTGAGAGTATTACCCTTGGACCTGAAATGGTACAAGAAGCGACTGAGAAGGTCAAAATGATCCAAGAGAAAATGAGGGCAACTCAGAGTAGACAGAAAAGCTATGCTGATAAAAGAAGAAGACCTCTTGAATTTGAGGAAGGTGAGCATGTGTGTTTGTGAGTCACACCCACGAATGGTGTCGGAAGGGTTATAAAATCTAGAAAACTCACTCCTAAATTTATTGAACCTTATCAAATTATTTGTCGGATAGGTCCAGTCGCATACCAAATAGCTTTACCATATTTTCTTTCCAATCTTCATAATGTTTTTCATGTGCCTCAATTGAGAAAGTATATTCCTGATCCAACTCATGTCATACAGCCCGATAAGGTATAATTGAAAGAAAATTTGACGTATGAGACACTTCCTGTTAAGATTGAAGACATGAGGATGAAGCAACTTAGAGGGAAGAATATTCCCTTAGTAAAAGTGATTTGGAATGAAACAACAGGAGATGCTACGTGGGAGTTACAAGACAGGATGAGGGAACAATATCCTCAATTGTTCTAAGGTAAGGTAAATTTTGGGAACGAAATTCTTTTTAGTGGGAGAGAGTTGTAACACCCCAAAATTTTGTTATTTTACAGTAATGATTGAATTGTACTGCTTTGTGATTTCTGTATGATGTAAATTTATTTTGACTGCTCTGCGAATGTTTTTTATCCTTGTGAGTGATTTGCTCCGGGTCAGGAAAATAATAATTTTCGGGCCAGGGAAAATCTTTACTTATTTATTCGGAGCTGAGGGATCTTATTAAACACAAATCCAAGAAATACGTGTCATAATCTTTTAATTTTTAGATTTTATCTGTGAAATAAAAATATTATGTATTTTATTTAGTGGACAAAAATATACTGACTTGTGAATAGTATATTCTGTCCATTAGGTAATAATTTTTGTAACTATTATCCATTTGGTAATAGTTTGTAGAAAAAAGGTTTAATGATTTCTTTTCTGAACCAATTAGAATAATTGAAGCTTGATGAGAACCAATAGGAAATGGTCAACGAAAATGTCTAAGCTAGTTAGTTTGTAACTACATGTAACTAGATTATTTAAACTAAGTTACTATAAGCCTAGGAAGTAACTAAATGAAGCAAACTTAGTTTGCTACTCATTAGGATTTCTAGTTACAAGAGTTTTCTAGAGTCTTCTAGAAGATTGGTTAGTCATTCAAGTGTAACTAGATAGTTAGTAATGGAACTAGGAAATCTAACGAAGTTAGCTTAATCTAGTTAGGATGTAATGAGATTAGAAACTTAGTTTGTTCTTCCTTTGAGCTCCACGGTCACTTGGTGGTTCTAGGGCCTTCTTGAACAAGCTTAATCATCTAATGTGACCATGGCATGATCACTTAATGACATAGGCCATGTGATAACCATAAGTGCTAGTTAAAATTTTTGACTCCTTTCCTATGCATTTCCACGGCTAAACACAAGCAAAGGAGAGGAAATTTCATTTCATCTTCATCACTTGGTGACCAAAGAGCATTCTTTCTATTCTCTTTCTTCCTAAACTCTAGAAAAAACTCTATTCTCTCCATTTGTGAAGCTCATGGCTAGCACACCCAACACCAACCTCCAACCTTCTATAATTTCATCCAAGTTGATTTCCTAAACCTAAACACCATTCTAAACATCTTTCAAGTTGTGAACAAAGTCTAGTTCTTCCATCTACTCTCTTGAAAATCAAGTTAAAGTTTTCTATTCCTAAATGTAAGAACTTTGTTTCTTGGTTCAAAGTTTGATTCTTTAGTTTCTAAGCCATGATTGATCCATGGTTTCTCTTTATTAAGCTTAGTTTGTGACTTGTGTTGGTTTAAGTTTGTTTAGGTTTCCTTTGGAGAGCTACATGAAATTCTTGGAGGGAGTACTTGTAGGATTTTGTCATCTTTGAGGTAAGAGGGTGATTAACCTCATCAACCATATGTTGGTGGTGAGGAAGCGGCTTGTTTGTAGTGAAAAATCTATAAGGACTTATTCACTTGCATGGTTTATAGTTTACTTTGTTTGCGATTAATTTGGTTGGTATGTTTATTGCTTTGATTATGTGCTTGATTTTATGATTTTGAAGCATGTTAATTTATTATGTTAAGTAGGACGTGATTCATATGATAAAAAGTTGTATCAGGGTTCCAAAGAACCTATGGAGGCTCACGGATTTGAACATCACCAAGAGAACAAGATGTTTCAAATTATTTCTTAAGTTATGGATTAAAGGATTTAATGATAAGAAATGGGATTAAAAGGTTTTGTAAAGGATTTTATGATGAAAACTGATTAATCATGATTTATGATGCAAAAATGAATTTTTGGCCAACATGCCAAAATTTGGTATTTTAGATCCAAGATTAGTTTACTAAGTGTAGACTTTGGTAATTAGTTAACAAGAATTTAATTTAATGAATATTTAGTAGAAAAAGGAAAATAGATTTAATGTTTGGAATTAAATTAGCATATTAAAGCTATAACAAAAAATAAAGGGTCAAAACTTGAAATTTGCTAACGTATAGCTTACCCTTTGGGTTTTGAAACGCATTAGAAAATTTTGAGCTGTAATATTTGAATAAATCAAGAAAAACAAATTTCTATAAAGAATAGTGGAAAATATTACGTTAAGGATTTTTAGTAGGATAATATCTTAAATAATGCCAAATTTTTCAAATTATATAGAGAATTTTATAAATAAAGTTTAGAAAGCTACGAAATATTTTACATAGGTGAAAAATGCTAGAAAAACCTTACGCGATTTAAAAATTATGATTTTTAAGTTACGCGATTGAGAAAACGTTTAAAAATATTTTTGCGATTTCAAAAACGTTGAAAAATATTTACGCAATTTGAAAACGTAAGAAAAATGTTACACGATAAAATGTTTATGCGAATTAGAAATAACAACAATTTGCTATCGGGCTATAGTGGTGGGCCCAGTTATGTCAAAAAGTGATACCGCCAAGAAATGGTGTGTGTTTGTGAAATTCTGTACGACTAAGGTTTGTATGTGTTTTGGATCATAAATCATGCATAAAAAAGCGTGTCAACGCATTTGGTTAAGGCAAGTGTGCCTAGGAGATGGAAATTACACCTTTGTGCAGGTGAGAATTGCGTAGTTACGATCTTCAGTGATCTTGGAGACGTTGGGGTGTGAAAAGTCATATGTGGCTAGTTGGTAGCACCTCTGCATCGTGGTATCTAGTGCAAACACACCAACGGTCTTGACGGAGTTGCTACTCTTTTCATGATTTGTTAAGAGTGTCTTGTATTAGCCATGTTGCGCACCATGATTTGATATATTGGCACATGAGTTAAGGCTAACAATATACAGATATGTACTCCATATCTTTCTCTCCGAAATTATGGTTAGCTCCATGGAGTAGGAATTGGTCTTGGTACATATGCTTAATGAGTCAACATATTGTCATGATTATTGTACTATTTAATTAAAATATCTGTGATGTGATAATATGATTGTATGTGAAAAATATTATATTTGTATTATTTACTGTCATTTTCTATACTGCTTCATTAGTATTGATGTAGGAGATCTCACCTCTTTATTATATTGTATTTGTTTTATTGTATATGTTTAATGAAGACCAATGAGACGAAGGAATTGGTAACTCTATTTACCACCAGTAGCGTATCTTTTGTTGTATTTGTTTTAATGGTGGCGAGACGTCAAGTTCTAGGTTTTGTTACCGTATAGTTCCACGGGGGGACTGATGCATGGAGGTTTGATTATGGAAACAAGAGATTTGTGTATACCGGGGACTTAACTCTTAACCTCAGTGGTACTAGAGGTGGAACTCTTGTATTGACGCAACATGCTTTAGTGCGTCTTGAGTTTACGATGCCTATTCGTGAACTCTGGGGTGGTAGTTTTCATACTCCGCAGGAGGATTCGATGTTATCATCAGCTAGGACACCCATAAGGCATTTGTTATATCTGCCGGGTTTCTTTAATGATGACACTGAGGAAGAAGAGGAGGATTCTGCTGAGGGCCCGAATCCTTAGTTTGGTTTCGGAAGGTTAAGCTTAAGTATTTTATATTCTCGTCGTGTGTAATGTATAAATTAACTTTTGGATTTGAGTGTGTAACTATGGAAATTATTTGCAAAAAATGTTTCTTTATGTATATAAGTATAGCAAGTTTACTTTTAACAACGTGTTATGTTTAAATGTTTTTATTTAATTACTGTTATTCCGCAAATGAAATTTTAAAAATTGGTATTTTACAAGATTAATTCTTTTACAACTTGGGTAAGTTATATTAGAATTTGTCTTAAATGTGATACCCTACGTTGGGTGTTACAGATGTTCTGTGTGTACAGGGACTATGGCATCATCCAGGTGGACACGAGGAGATAGAGTGTCTAGTAGTGATAGTATGACATATATGATGGAGATGTTTAGAGAGATGATTGTTGTTATAAGGGAAAAGAGAGAAATGGCTACAACCATGAGAGAGCAAACCACAATCACAAATAGAGTTCTAGAATGAATGGGTAACAACCCATGTCCACAACAAGAGGATGGAGCACCGGTTGTGAGGAATAAGGGATTTCATGACCTCTCCGAGTTCAGGAAGACCCACCCCCTATCATTCCAAGGAGAGTATGATCCAGCTAAGGCGGAGGAATGGTTGAGGGAGTTAGAGAAGATCTTTGCTGTGAAGGGATGTACAAACAACCAAAAAGTGTCCTTTGCTTCCTTCATGTTGAAAGGGAAAGTCGAGTTTTGGTGGAATGACACGAAAAGAATTAAGGAGGCAGCTGGAATAGAGAAGAC
Organism: Ormosia emarginata; assembly: GCA_029884605.1. NCBI lineage: Eukaryota > Viridiplantae > Streptophyta > Magnoliopsida > Fabales > Fabaceae > Ormosia > Ormosia emarginata. The sequence goes on from JAQQTP010000088.1 coordinate 34,236,583, forward strand.
TTAGGAGGTATTCAAGAAGGTATTCATGAAGGCTTTCTTGGATAAGTATTTTTCAAGGAACCTACAAGAAGCAAAGGAATTGGAATTCTTAAAATTGGAGCAAGAAAACATGACAGTGGGATAATATGTGGTAAGATTTGAGGAGTTGTCAAAGTTTTTTTCTTACTTTCGGCATAATCCAGATGAGAGCTGGAAGTGTGTAAAATTTGAGTCCGAGCTTAGAGATGAGGTGAGAAATGTAACGCCCTTACTATTAATACTAATTGTATATCCAGATTTACACCATAGCATCAGTAATAAGCATATCACTTACAAAATTCATTAAAAACTACTGATATACTTTGCAATATTATACAAAAATATGAGCCTCGACAAAGTGTAATAATAATATAAATATGTTGAAGGAGTTTATACAAATGTACATAATAGTACAAATACATATCATATGCCTCAAAGGCATTATCCATACATTCACTATACAACAGTCTAATTCCAAAATCAAATATCCACTTCAGCTCGTGCAATTGCGCTACAAGTACTGAACCTGGAATAATCATGGAATACATAATAATAATCAAGGAATACCTGGAATATTATCATCACGAAAATTCTAGCTATTTCGGGAAAAAATACATTCCTTTAAAAATCTATTTAAATAAAGTCATATATATATATATATATATATATATATATATATATATAAAGAGGTGGCAAAATGCCAATTCTGGTCCATTCTCTTCCCGAAACAAAATTCTAATTAATAGTTTTAAAAAATATCCATTATCCAACAACACAAATTGGCAATCATTAGAAGTTCAAAAATTGTCTCAAATACAATATTATGGTGTCAAATCCAACCAAAGATTCCAATACTGATATAAATTTAATTCAAATTCAAGAATTGTTTACAGATACCTTTTCCATATTTCCAAATTCATACAATGATTCAAATATTTTTTTTTGTCACAATTAGACATACAAGTTCAATTCAAATTTCAGTACTCATTTCAATACTCGCTTATCCCACAGAACTTATATCTCAAGTATCACAAGGATGGGAGCCACCTCATATAGCTCAGGTTCTATATATTTATGGAAGGGAGTGATTTAGGTCCTTACACTACCACTAATATCCTATGAGGGAATCAATACGTGAGGATTATATTGATACTATGAGGAATTTATCCAAGAACACAAAATCCCCATTCCTCACAAGAGGTCGTCTCCATGGTTCTAATGGAATTTTGAATACCTTGTCCTCATGCAAGATCGTCTCTGAAATCTACTATACTAAGTGAAACATAGTTCACATAAAGACAAAGGATACTAAGTGGGAAAGTACGAACTAACTATCTTCCCTTTCAAGGAGAATTGTCCAAATTCATATTCTCAATTGAATACAAATTCATTGAGCACTGTTTATTCAAGCATTCATTCATTTAAAACATTCATTCTATTCTTATCTCTAACTCAACCTTAAATCAAAGGGAGCATATTCTCAATTCTCATTTAAGTAGCTCAAATTTGTATTACAAAGGAGGATTAACATATTTAGTACACCTATAATTCAAAAATAAATGTACAATACATTCATTCAACCGCAAACTACATCCACATAAAGATTATCTTCGAAATAATTCAATATACTTGATAATCCATGCTCAATCACTTCATATGCATCGAAATTTGAATTCCGAAATTCAATTTATGCTTAATTGTATCACAAGGATGCAAACATGATGTTATCGATATTGATTTGGGGTTACATTAAGTTTCTACAAGTCAAAGAACTCTATTTTTCTTATTCCATACTGATAGTAATCAATTACACTATGTTGTAATAAATTATAACATGTTCTAGAAGCTTGGTAATCGATTACAAGTCTGCCAGAAACATTGTAATCGATTACATGGGTGATGTAATCGATTACATTAAACCCAGAAACGTATTTCATAGTTGTGTAATCGATTACAAGATCATTGACAACCTGGTTTTCTGCACAAAAATAGAGTCCTTAAGCCCAAGTAACACAAACCAATCACATGTTCATGAAAAACAACAAGATTTTTCCATAGAAAACAAGCCAAATCATCCATGAAATGGCAAACCAAATATGGGTAATTTTCAAGTACATTCATTTAATCACAAATCTATAGAATTCACGTTCAAATTCAATATAAACTTTCAAAGAATTTCACTTTCATTCAAATAAACTCATTCATTCAGAAAAGTAAGGACAAAAGGTAGGAAAACAAAGAGACAAACATCCCCTACCTTAGGCTATTTGGATGCCCTTTCCTTTATCTTTCTTCCTTTTTCCTTCTTGCTTTGATTCTTCAATCTCCACCTCCACTTCTTTCTTTCCTTTCTTCTCTTGTTCTACTCCTTATTTTCCTGTTTGTTGTTGTTTCAATAAATACGAGAAAGAGAGATGAGAGTAAAACAAGAAGTGAGAAAAATATAAGTCAATACTTAGTTTAAAAGTATAGAAACAGAGGCAGTTGACTTAAGAAAAAAGGAGAGAAATTCTAAAAATTTGTATCTCTTAAGGATGTTTCTATATTCCTTTAATGAATTTTCCAACCTTCATTGGTGTTATGGAAAATTCTAGGATTCTATTCATTTCCTAGTTTCTTCATTCATTAACTTTTCATATGCATCTTTATCATTCACTAAGCTTTAGTGTTCTTTTCTAGGTGCAATTAAACATAAGAAGTGGAACTAGGAAGCTTAGAAATATTCCTTTTAACCTATTTTCATCACCAAATTACTCTTAATCCTCTTTGTAGCATCTGCTCAAAGTTTTATAATTTTCTAAACTACTATTCTATTTAATTTGGCCTTTAGACACTTATTAGTTTTACTAAAAATGTCAAACTAATTCATTCGATCCTTAAAAAATTACTACAACTTATTCCCACTATTTATACCTTAGAAATAACTTTTCCACGTTTATTTCTATCATATCAGTCATTTTTAGCTAAATTATTAGCTATTCTTCACATTCAATGTCATAAAATTAGGCTCAAACTAATCTAAAGGATTACCAAAATTATTATCTAACTTATACTTATAGTATAACACCCTTCATAGGGCATTACATTTCTGACTAAAAACTTAGAATCTAAAAAATCATTTCATAAAAGCTTTGAATTCTAAAATATGAATTTTAAAATTTCTTTTCGCAGAAACATAAACTTACCGAAATATATAGATAATACATAAAATAGATTGAACTGATTAATACACACATTTACTTATACCACATAATATTCAACAACATTTAAAACATAAAACTTACAGACTCAAAGAAACAGTAGCAAATTGAATGACGAGTCCTACTTAATGGCACGGTAACAACATTAATGAGAAAACTCAACATACTTGTTCCGTTCCTCCACCAAACTGCATATTGTCAAAACTAGAAAGATCACTCGTCGACGCTGTCACCGACCTCAGAATATTGCCTCCAGTTACGTCTAAGAAACTTGCTTCACCTACTACACAAATTTTAACAATACAAATACTACAAAACAATACAGCAAAGAGGTGAAATCCCCTTTCATCAATACCAGCATGGTGGCAAAGAATGATACGAACAACAGAGTCATTCAATACACACAGATATTGTAACGCCCCTTTTTCTTAGTCATAATGGGTAAGAAGAGGGGACGTCGCACTATAGTGAAACGACATACAAATAAATACGAAAAAGTTGTGACATTTTTTTTATTATTTTAAAATGAGTCCGGTTGAAATTCCATTAATATACATATGTACTTGTTCATCGATATATAGCGTTAAATGAATTAAGAATTAAAGGTTCCTTTCCAAATGAAACATCCGTCAAAATGATCGAAGTGAAATCAGTGTGGAATAAAACATAGAATCATACACAATATGGATAATTACATACTTTGTACTAGAAATATAAGCCTGTTTAATTACATTTCCAAAATATACCAAAAAACAAAAACAAAACATGTACCCACCCAAAGATACAGATATACCCCAACATGCACAGACATCAGGCTTTCCAAAAAGAATATAACCGGTTAGCCATCAGTAGCTACCAATAACCTCAGCCCCTAGGGCTGACGAGAAGGGACCGTAGCCGGGTCCTCCTCAGGATCCTCTTCGTCCAAGGAAACATCTATCGGGACGATAGAGCAATGGGCAGGAGCCCGAGCAGTAGACAAAAAGGAATCCTCCTACGAGGTGTAATACATATTAGCCCACATGTCCCTCACGGGCAGGTAAAACTCCAGCCACACAAAAGCATGGAAATCAAAAATAGAAGCATCATAACGTCCTCACGCCAAGGACACAGTCAATTCGCCATGATATACACAACGGTCAGTCTGCACATTGATGTGCCAACAATCAGGACCTCCGTGAAAGTTGATCCGCACATAGCCAAAAAATCCACGGGGGCGAGACGTCATCCTCGGCAACTTTGGTCTCAGTCGAGATATGGCCAGAAGCCAGAAAACTTAGAAGTTTACTTTTCTTCCTCACGAACGTCTTCAGTAAATCATACAATAATATAGAATAGCAGAATGTACAATAAAGAGGTGAGAAACTCGTCATTCATTACCAAATATGGCAGTAGGAAACTAAATGGCGCAAAGCACCCACACAATACAACAGGGTAATAAACAGCATGAAATCCAGGTAGAGGGCAATTTAATAATAATTTCCAACAGTTGCAACATCAATAAAAATCACAAATATATATATGAATACATAATAGCAATTAAGTAGGCATATGAGTATATGACAGAAAATATGTGACTCAAAATGCATATGCATATGGTAACAAGATCCCACATTGGGTACTGACAAATTCCTACTCCATGGAGCTAGACATAAACATTGGAGTGAATGATGAAGGAGACGTGCCAGTATCTCGTTAGCCATAAAAACAAGTGCTTCCCTTAAAAATAATATTTTTGCGCATCAAGGCTTTATACAGTGACATTCTCACAAGATCGCGATCATACGACAGTGTCTCGGTCTGGATCGTTGGTGCATTGCATTGGTCTATCCCACGACACAGAAGAGCTACCAACTGGCCACATGATGGAATACCCACACCCCGACGTCCCCAAGGTCAACAAAGACCTACACTTGTCTATTCGCACCTGCACCAAGGTGTAATTCAACTCCTAGGCAACAGAGCCTTTTAACAGTCATAGTGTAACACCCCTAAATATAACAACCGCAACGCAATCGTCATTACACCCCAGTTACTAGATCTAGGCATGTCATAGTCATGATAACAGTAATTTCAAAATTTACGCAAGTTTATTTTTTTTTTTCATTTTTATGCATAAGTAGAAAATACGAGCCATGAATGAAATATAAATATATTCAACCCTTAATACAACCACTGAAATAAAATCACATTCCTTATATATATTTTATAGTCAATTAACACAAATCACTGATAACATAGAATATAATAATTACAGAGTCAAATAAAATACAGCGGGAATAAAAACATTAAAGGGGAAAAGTAGTAACCCTGGGGTAGGTACTACTAGTAGACAAAGACGCAACCCCATATACACATACGACGCTCAGAGTCCTGTTCAACAAGTCAGGCATCAATGCCTCCATGCAACCGCACTCGTATGTAGCCGAAGAAATCTTGTCCAGATGCCCAACCTAATCAACCAAGGTGTGGTCCCTCTTTATCTTCCTCACGATCTTTTATCAAATATAAATATAAAACAGAAATACAAAAATATAGGAAAGAGGTGAGACACCCATCTTTCAATACCATTACAGCAGTAAGAAAACGACACGGCGCAGAACACCCACAAAGCAATACAGTTCATATATTTATTAACAGCAACAGCGGAATTTATAATAAAAGCAATTCAATTATAAGCAATAATAAGAATCAATAATAACAGTGATATTTATAGTAAAGGCAGAACAACAGTAAGTAATAGCAGGCAGATCACAATAGTATTTCCAGGAATCAGTACAACAATCAAATAATCATTTACAGAAGTAAAACAGTTATCTTCACATTCACAGGTGTTCATACTCAACAATTTATGAGACCGACAATGAACGATGCACAATGCATTATGATACCACAATTCCTATTCCATGGAGCTAGACATAAACATTTTCAGAGTGAATGATCAAGGAGTAATGCCAGTATATCGTTAGCCTTAAAATATAATGTGCTTCATCTTATAAAAACTTTTGCGCAAATGGCTTATACATGGCACCTCAACAGTTGATCGCGATATAGGACAGCGTCCCGGTCCGGATCATCGGTGTGTTTTCATCGGTCTACCCCATGGCGCAGAGGAGCTCATAACTATCCATGTGAGGAACTCGCACCCTGACGCCCCCAGGGCCAACAACATATGGCACTTACGCTAGTCTATTCGCACCGCACATAGGTGTTATTCAACTCCTAGGCATACATCGCCTTTCAACAATGTCCAACAGACAAAACATATGCATGACGACACAATGTCTAATCATGTATGTTCATCAATGATGCAGGCATCATATACACTACCACAACGGTATATAGTCATTCTCAGTATCAACATATCATATCTCATCGAGAATTAAATCAACAAGTACATAACCCTTCATAGCGACTCACAACACATAGAGTCAAATCTCAATATCAATATATATTATGGTTTATCATTATCACCATTCCCCATTAAGGGTTTATCATTTTCAAGAACTTAAGTCTTAATCAATTATGAAAATACTTAGGTTAACAAACCCTTAAAATCGTAGCCTCACAAGCCCTCAAGGTTCTAAATTCCTTCTCGCATTATGCTCTAGTCTCTTGATACATATCACTTTGTTTTTATTTTACATGGGATCAATCCAATTCCTTAACATTATTAGGTATTCATGGTTTATCAATTATCATCATATCCACATTAGGGATTTTTCATGTCTTTAAACTCCTAATCTCTAAAGATGCACAAAGGCATCATTTAAACTTTAAGTTTTTCCTAACCAACTCCACTATGATTATAAATCCTTTAGCGTTCAATTACACAAGCTTTATTGCGTACTAACTCAATCCAAACTCTCATTATCATAGGTCAAAATCGTGGCCCTTCAAGTCCTCAAAGATCTAATTTCTTTCCATTTTATGTATTAACCTCTCTCAATTTACTTAAATTTTGATTTATCAAAGTCATTTCAATTCCTTATGATTTTAAGCCAAAACCGTGGCCATCATTTGTCATCAAAGTTTCAATTCTTCACCACATTATGCATTAGTTACTTGATACTTAATCACTCAAATTCTATTCCTCACAAGATCAATTCAATTCCCAAATTTCCAAGGTCCAAACCGTGGTTTCATTAGTCCTCCAAGTTTCACTTTTTCTTTCCTTTTTATGTACTAGGTCATCATTATCAATTCACTTAAATTTTAGTTAATTAAGATCAATCCAATTGCCTAAGGTTCAATGCCAAAACCGTGGCTTCATATGTATCCAATGTCCAATTTTTTTCTTTCCACTTTTATGCATAAGTTTTCTTAATACTAGTTCACTTACATTTAGTTCATCAAACTTAATCCCATTGCCTCTTTATCAAGACCAAAACCGTGGCTTCATGTGGGGTAGTAAACCCTTGGAATTTCATATTCATAAGTTTTATTTATCATCATTTAACATTCAATTTCATAGCTTCCTTTTATTATGTACTAAACAAATTTATCAATCAAGAATCATCTCAAAACTGTGGCATCAAGTCAAGGTAGGAAACTCCACATTTTCCATTTAACAACCTTAACTTGATCAAGCATATTTAACACATCAAACATATTCAAGAACACAATTCAAGCATTAATCAAATTCAAGAACACTATATCATACAAATTTTTACAATTCAAGTAAGCATACAAGGATGGAATTCTCCATCAATATACATACAAAGTTCCCTCACCACCATAAGTGGTTGAAGTGAGTAGTCTCCCTCTTACCTAGAGGAGACAATTCAAGAAAAGAACTCCTTGGCTCCTTGATTTGCAAATTCGGATTCCACCTTCAAGAGAACCATAAAGTGGTCAAATTCTCATATTTACAAACTAAGGATTGAAAAGAATGATCCTTGGTCACATAGTAACCAAGGAAAACAAAAATGAGAAGAAATAGGAGAGAAATCAAGAATCTTTACCTTAGAAGACAATGGAGACAAGGTTGGATTTTGAGCAAGCCTTCTAAATGAAACTTGTAGAGAAGATGAAGGTGAGTGTAGAAAAGTGTTTAGTGAAGAGAAAAATCAAAAAGCTTGGTCATCCATGGAGGAGTGATTTTCGGATTTGGAGAAGGAGAGGTAGAAAGGTTGGATTTTTGAAGAGATTTTCTAAAGAGAAAGTGTAGAGGAGGTTGAGAGATGTCTAGAAATGGTGTTTATGAAGAGAAAAGTGAAGAGAAACAATGGTGGTGGTGGCTGGAAATTTCGGATTCAAGAGGAGGAAGAAGAGAAGAGGTGGAGAGAAAATGAAGGTAGAGGTGGAAAATGAAGAAGCTTTCTACACAAAGAAGGTAGAGGAAGTGAAGGTGAGTATGGAAATGAGCTTGGAGAGGAGAAAAGTTGAACAAAAATGGTGGAGGAAGGGCTGCAATTTTCGTGGTCATGGTGGAGGTAGAGAGAAGGAGGAGAAAAGATGAAGAATGAAGTGAAGATGAAGTGAAGAGAGATAAATGAATAGGTAAAGTGAATTAGGGTTTGAGTGTTAAGTGTGTAGTAGAAGCTTGGCCAAATTTGGCTCCAAATGGGCTGCCAACCGTAGCCCTATGAATGTGTGGGAGGGAGTGTTGTGTCATTTCCATGCTATTAGAGTGGGTAGTTAGGTTATTTTGGGTCAAAGCTTCTAGAAGCTTGATTAAAATAGCATTATATTTGAATTAAAGTAGATTTGAATTGACATAAAATGAATTGCATTTAGATAAGGTGATAGGATTTCTAATGCATGCTATTATCCAATGGATAATAGTTACAGTCGACAGAAGTCAGTATTAATTTATCTGACAGATAAAATTTACACAACATTTTATTATTTCGTCTGTTAAATTTCTTGAAAAATGTGAAACCTTGTAAACTGTGTCCGGCCTCGGGTTTAGTAAGATCCCCCATTGAAGTTTCCATAATTCAAGGTTCTCGGAAAAAATATTTCATTTTCCCGGCTCCGCTCAGTGCACATGCAAAACGAGAAATATATTAAAATATTCAACATTTCTGAAAAAATTCTAGAAAATTCGCATAAATTACAAATATTATAAAACGACTATTCGTCACAAAATTTTCCAACTTTTGAAACGCTACAGTCGTTTACCCAACTCTGCCCAATGTGCACGCAAGCGAAAAATATACTAAAATATTCGACGTTTCCGGAAAAATTCCAGAAAATTCTAAAAAATTACAAATATTATAAAATGAATATTTGTCATAAAATTTTTCAACTTTCGAAGAACTGCAGTCGTTTTCCAGAGTCTGCTTGATGTACATGCAAAACGAGAAATATATTAAAATATTCAACATCCTCAAAAAAATCTGAAAAAAATTCCCAAAAATCCCAAATATTGTTAAATTATTATTTATCCTAAAATTATCAATTTTCGGGATGTTACAACACTCCCCTTCAAATAGAAATTTTGTCCGCGAAATTTTCATCCCTTAGACTAAACCTTAACGTTTTTCTTCACCCCACGTTCTAACTTTCAAGTTGCGCATCTAATCACGTCCATTTAGATCACCCTTACCAATGTGATCCCTTTGTCCACTTTTTGCCTTGCTCTCTTATCATCAACATTCACAACAAACTTTTTCATAGATTATATTCTCTCTCCATCCCTTACAACTGATATTTTCGCTTTAACGTCTGATATATCTTGGTCACTTTTCCACTTCTCTTAAATTTTTCCTAATAGACCATTTGAAACAGCAACCGTATCTAGACATACTTCATCCGGTATCACTTCCAATGACAACCACAAGTCCTCATACTACTCCATTAACTTCTTCCCCATTAAAGTTTGGAAAACTGGATCAAAATGTCCAACATGCTTCTCCACGTGTTTAAGAATAGATCAGAATGTCGTTGATAAGGACAACAACAAATCTGTCTAGGTAAGGATGAAAGATTTGATTTAGATAGTTCATGAATACGATAAGAATATTGGTTACTCTGAACAGTATCACGAGATACCCTTAATGTCCAAAGCATGTACGAAAAATCGTTTTGGAAATATTCTAAATTTCCCACGAATTTAACGATGATAAGAGTGTACGTCTACCTTAGAGAGAGCAACGACTCTCATCTCGCCGATCCATTGAATCACTCATCTTTCTTTGAGAACATTCATCCTTGACAGAAGTATTGCTCCTTTTGTGACAGTCCTCGTCTCACCGAGAAGTTTCATTATTTTCCTTACTGACAGCATTATAGCTCCACATGCGAAACTCTTTGACTATCAGAGTTGCATTTATACTCTCTTTACTGTTGGTTCTCTACGGAAAACACTAACACATATTCTCAGGCTCCCTTTTGCTTCCAAAGCTTCAACTTTGTTGGCCGTTATGAATATCAGAAGTCTTAATTCTGAAAATTAATAAGGTTTTCATTGGAATGGTTTAGCAGGATATGACTAGAAAATGATCAATCAGTCCCTAAATCATGAACTCTAATCGATGATATTCCAAATGAGTAAAATAGATCAACAAAAAGGTTCAATCTCTATGAGGAGTAGGATAGATTAAACAAACTCAAGAGTCAAGACAAGTCTCAACAGCAGAAATGGGAACAACTAAGTCGAAGATAAGAAAGATACAAATGAATCCAAATGATCCATGCAGTTACGAATTGAAAGTGGAAGGGTTACCCCCAGAATTATATGGCACAATTACAGCGTCATCATTTGAGGCATAACTTCCCTTGTTGAGATCCCCAAATGTTGAGGTCTGATTGGATCTACTACTACTAGCACTTTCCCCTACGGGTTGGGTGTTGTTGTTACTTCCTTGGTACCCGTGAACATAGTTCCCGTTTAAACTTATTAGCTTTTCCATTATTCCTCCTTTGGAATCTAGGTAGTCCATGGTTATCCCAAGACTGACTTTCCTTCAATAGATTTTGAATCTTAACCTCCAATTCATGTTGTTGTGCGGTCCTCTAATCTTGGTGAATTGTCACATCAGCTATCCTTTGTATTTTCTCCTGCAGTCGCAGCCATAATTCTATGGTCTTATCCTGCGCTTACGTGAGTACATTTGCCACGTGCCATTAACTCTCTTCGAAGGCGGACCAAACATAACATGATAAAACAAATATAATTATTTCAAACAACATTACCTTCATTCGGAAGTCAAACACAAAGAGTCGCACAAAGCACACAATTCAAACAAAGCAAGTTCAATTTACAAATCCTAACGATCTCTAGCTCGAACTTCTTCGTTCTGTCTCCTGTGGCGTAATCTCTCGTAAGTCCCCAATCTCCAAACAGCTTCTTGAACCGAATTTAAACTAGTCATTCTTTCTCCAAAAGATCGGTTTTCCAAAACCTTTTGATCTCCTCACAAAAGACTTCCTATCTTCCTAACATAGTACACCTAGGAGAAGTCATAGTTTACTGCACACACAGAACATTACATATTGAGTAGGCCAGTCCTCAATATCATGCAACTGCATAACAGTAGCTATCAACATTCAACCTATAGCAAGTCATGCATTCCTTTCCCATCATCTCAATCAAGAGACAAGGAAGTGCACAACAGACCAAATTCTAATATGCCTAAACATAGCAAGTCCATACCCCAGCTCAACAGGATGAACTGCTCTGATACCACCTAATGTAACACACTAAATATAACAACCGCAGCGCAATCGTCATTACACCACAGTTACTAGATCTAGGCATGTCACAGTCATGATAACAGTAATTTCAAAATTTACGCAAGTTTATTTTTTTTTTGTTTTAATGCATAAGTAGAAAATACGAGCCATGAATGAAATATAAATATATTCAACCCTTAATACAACCACTGAAAATCACATTCCTTATATATATTTTATAGTCAATTAACACAAATTACTGATAACATAGAATATAATAATTACAGAGTCAAATAAAATACAATGGGAATAAAAATACTAGAGGGGAAAAGTAGTAACCCTGGGGTAGGTACTACTAGCAGACAAAGCCGCAACCCCATATACACATACGACGCTCAGAGTCCCATTCAACAAGTCAGGCATCAATGCCTCCACGCAACTGCACTCGTACGTGGCCGAAGAAATCTTGTCCAGACGCCCAATCCAATCAACCAAGGTGTGGCCCTCTTTATCTTCCTCACGATCTTTTATCAAATATAAATATAAAACAGAAATACAAAAATATAGGAAAGAGGTGAGACACCAATCTTTCATTACCATTACGGCAGTAAGAAAACGACACGGCACAGAGCGCCCACAAAGTAATACAGTTCATATATTTATTAATAGCAACAGCAGAATTTATAATAAAAGTAATTCAATTATAAGCAATAATAAGAATCAATAATAACAGTGATATTTATAGTAAAGGCAGAACAACAGTAAGCAATAGCAGGCAGATCACAATAGTATTTCTAAGAATCAGTACAACAATCAGATAATCATTTACAAAAGTAAAACAGTTATCTTCACATTCACAGGTGTTCATGCTCAACAATTTATGAGACCGACAATGAACGATGCACAATGCATTATGATACCACAATTCCTACTCCATGGAGCTAGACATAAACATTTTCAGAGTGAATGATCAAGGAGTAATGCTAGTATATCGTTAGCCTTAAAATACAGTGTGCTTCATCTCATAAAATTTTTTGCGCAAATGGCTTATACATGACACATCAACAGTTGATCGTGATATAGGACAGCGTCCCGGTCTGGATCATGGGTGTGTTTGCATCGGTCTATCCCATGGCACAGAGGAGCTCATAACTATCCATGTGAGGAACCCGCACCCCGACGCCCCCAGGGCCAACAACATATGGTACCTACGCTAGTCTATTCGCAACCGCACATAGGTGTTATTCAACTCCTAGGCATACATCGCCTTTCAACAATGTCCAACGGACAAAACATATGCATGACGACACAATGTCTAATCATGTATGTTCATCAATGATGCATTCATCATATACACTACCACAATGGTATATAGTCATTCTCTGTATCAACATGTCATATCTCATCGAGAATTAAATCAACAAGTACATAACCCTTCATAGCGACTCACAACACATAGAGTCAAATCTCAATATCAATATATATTATGGTTTATCATTATCACCATTCCCCATTAAGGGTTTAACATTTTCAAGAACTTAAGTCTTGATCAATTATGAAAATACTTAGGTTAACTAACCCTTAAAATCGTAGCCTCACAAGCCCTCAAGGTTCTAAATTCCTTCTCGCATTATGCTCTAGTCTCTTGATACATATCACTTAGTTTTTATTTTACATGGGATCAATCCAATTCCTTAACATTATTAGGTATTCATGGTTTATCAATTATCATCATATCCACATTAGGGATTTTTCATGTCTTTAAACTCCTAATCTCTAAAGATGCACAAAGGCATCATTTAAACTTTAAGTTTTTCACAACAACTCCACTATGATTATAAATCCTTTAGTGTTCAATTACAAAGCTTTGTTGCTTACAAACTCGATCCAAACTCTCATTATCATAGGTCAAAACCGTGGCCCTTCAAGTCCTCAAAGATCTAATTTCTTTCCATTTTATGTATTAACCTCTTAATCTCAATTTACTTAAATTTTGATTTATCAAAGTCATTTCAATTCCTTATGATTTTAAGCCAAAACCGTGGCCATCATTTGTCATCAAAGTTTCAATTCTTCACCACATTATGCATTAGTTACTTGATACTTAATCACTCAAATTTTATTCCTCACAAGATCAATTCAATTCCCAAATTTCCAAGGTCCAAACCGTGGTTTCATAAGTCCTCTAAGTTTCACTTTTTCTTTCCTTTTTATGTACTAGGTCATCATTATCAATTCACTTAAATTTTAGTTCATTAAGATCAATCCAATTGCCTAAGGTTCAATGCCAAAACCGTGGCTTCATAGGTATCCAATGTCCAATTTTTTTCTTTCCACTTTTATGCATAAGTTTTCTTAATACTAGTTCACTTACATTTAGTTCATCAAACTTAATCCCATTGCCTCTTTATCAAGACCAAAACCGTGGCTTCATGTGGGGTAGTAAACCCTTGGAATTTCATATTCCTAAGTTTTATTTATCATTATTTAACATTCAATTTCATAGCTTCCTTTTATTATGTACTAAACAAATTTATCAATCAAGAATCATCTCAAAACCGTGGCATCAAGTCAAGGTAGGAAACTCCACATTTTCCATTTAATAACCTTAACTTGATCAAGCATATTTAACACATCAAACATATTCAAGAACACAATTCAAGCATTAATCAAATTCAAGAACACTATATCATACAAATTTTTACAATTCAAGTAAGCATACAAGGATGGAATTCTCCATTAATATACATACAAAGTTCCCTCATCACCATAAGTGGTTGAAGTGAGTAGTCTCCCTCTTACCTAGAGGAGACAATTCAAGAAAACAACTCCTTGGCTCCTTGATTTGAAATTCGGATTCCACCTTCAAGAGAACCATAAAGTGGTCAAATTCTCATATTTGCAAACTAAGGATTGAAAAGAATGATCCTTGGTCACATAGTAACGAAGGAAAATGAAAATGAGAAGAAATAGGAGAGAAATCAAGAATCTTTACCTTGGAGGACAATGGAGACAAGGTTGGATTTTGAGCAAGCCTTCTAAATGAAACTTGTAGAGAAGGTGAAGGTGAGTGTAGAAAAGTGTTTAGTGAAGAGAAAAATCAAAAAGCTTGGTCATCCATGAAGGAGTGATTTTCGGATTTGGGGAAAGAGAAGTAGAAAGGTTGGATTTTTGAAGAGATTTTCTAAAGAGAAAGTGTAGAGGAGGTTGAGAGAAGTCTAGAAATGGTGTTTATGAAGAGAAAAGTGAAGAGAAACAATGGTGGTGGTGGCTGGAAATTTCGGATTCAAGAGGAGAAGAAGAGAAGAGGTGGAGAGAAAATGAAGGTAGAGGTGGAAAATGAAGAAGCTTTCTACACAAAGAAGGTAGAGGAAGTGAAGGTGAGTATGGAAATGAGCTTGGAGAGGAGAAAAGTTGAACAAAAATGGTGGAGGAAGGGCTGCAATTTTCGTGGTCATGGTTGAGGTAGAGAGAAGGAGGAGAAAAGATGAAGAAGATGAAGTGAAGAGAGAGAAATGAATAGGTAAAGTGAATTAGGGTTTGAGTGTTAAGTGTGTAGTAGAAGCTTGACCAAATTTGGCTCCAAATGGGCTGCCAACCGTAGCCCTATGAATGTGTGGGAGGGAGTGTTGTGTCATTTCCATGCTATTAGAGTGGGTAGCTAGGTCATTTTGGGTCAAAGCTTCTAGAAGCTTGATTAAAATAGCATTATATTTGAATTAAAGTAGATTTGAATTGACATAAAATGAATTGCATTTAGATAAGGTGATAGGATTTCTAATGCATGCTATTATCCAATGGATAATAGTTACAGTCGACAGAAGTCAGTATTAATTTATCTGACAGATGAAATTTACACAACATTTTATTATTTCGTCTGTTAAATTTCTTGTAAAACGTGAAATCTTGTAAACTGTGTCTGGCCTCGGGTTTAGTAAGATCCCCTGTCGACGTTTCCATAGTTCAAGATTCTCAGGAAAAATATTTCATTTTCCTGGCTCCACTCAGCGCGTACGCAAAATGAGAAATATATTAAAATATTCAACGTTTCCGAAAAAAATCTAGAAAATTCTCATAAATCACAAATATTATAAAACGACTATTCGTCACAAAATTTTCTAACTTTTGAAACGTTACAATCGTTTACCCAACTCTGCCCAATGTGCACGCAAAACGAAAATATACTAAAATATTCGACATTTCTGGAAAAATTTCAGAAAATTCTCAAAAATCACAAATATTGTAAAATGAATATTTGTCATAAAATTTTTCAACTTTCGAAGTGCTACAGTCATTTTCCAGAGTCTGCTCGATGTACACGCAAAATGAGAAATATATTAAAATATTCAACGTCCTTAGAAAAATCTGAAAAAAATTTCCAAAAATCCCAAATATTGTTAAATGATTATTTATCCTAAAATTATCAATTTTCGGGATGTTACACACAGATTGAGCAAATATTTAATGCATGATGACCCCATGCATTCTCATGTACATATTTACAACGATGTACTTTCTTATCAATAAGTAGTCATGCATCATCAATAAAAGCGTAATATTTCGTATTATGCCACATATGGCCCAATCAATCATCAATGAGGTTTAGGTCCCGATTTTTGGACCCATAACATTACAATGTCCATCTTAAGGTCTCGCCTTAATTAACATCACTCATAGGATTATTATTGATTTTTACTTTGATTTCGTCTCTAATGACATTATTATTATGGTTTACCTTAATTACCTTTTAATGACGTTATTATTATAACTTACCCTAATTACTTTTTCATAATGGATCTTTATCCTTAAGGAAATTTTTTTTATGTTTTCTATTGAATCCTTAATACCTTAATAAATTTACTTCTTCCTTTGATTTGATGATAGTTCACTTAATATGTTTATCTCAAATTCCTCCAACTCACACACTCATGTTCTTCCTCTTGATTAAAATTTTCTACGTTACTGAATTAAGTCTTTGATTAATTGTTCTTACATATTATGGATCTCTAATTATCTTCTAATGTCCAATTCATCAATCCTTCATTCAAGTAACAATTTTTCACCATCTTTCTCCTCCATGGCCGTGAGCCATCATAGAGTTAGGGGTCAAAGTTTTCATTTTCTTCATTGGTCCTTGTCTACTCAAATAATACTATTCCATTGGTACTTGGCCGTGAGCCTCCATGCCCAAAACAAGGGGTTTTTGTCTCAAAACCACACTTTCCAATCCAATCAAATTATTGCAATATCACCAAGAATCAAATTCATCCAACAAATAGAAGTAAAATAATGAAATTTTAAAGAATCAAATAGAAAATGAAAAAAATCAAAGAGTAACCCATGTTAGGGTTTCTCCCAAATCCTTAAACAAACAAGTTCCCAACCACCATTTTAGGTTGAATAGAGTGGTCTCCCTCTTACCAAAGAGGTGAACACGAAAATGATCTCCTCCTTGTTCCTTGTGATTTCGGTTTTGTGGCTCCACAAACCCTAGGATTTTCAACCATCAAAACCAACCATTAGACATGAAAAAGAATGAATCCATGGCCACTAAAGAAGCCATGGAGCACGAAAATGAAAAGAAAAGAGAAGAAAGATTGGAGCTTGACCTCAAAGTTAGAGGCTTTACCTTAGGAGTCAATGGAGAAAAGATTGGATTTTGGAGAAACTTTGTGAATGAAAGTTGTAGAGAAGATGGAGGTGAGTGTAGAATTGTGATTAATGAAGAGAAATGATGAAGAAATGTGGTGGAGGAGGGGCTGCCGAAATGGAGAGTGTAGAGAGAAGGGAGAGCAAAATGAAGAAGAAGAAGAAAGTGAAGAGAGAGAGGGAAAGTTGAAAAGTGAATTAGGGTTTGATGAGTTAAGTGTGTAATAGAAACTTGGCCAATTTGGCTCCAAAGTGGGCTGCCAACCGTAGCACTAATGAAGAGTGGGAGGGAGAGTTTTGTCTTTTCCATACAATTAGAGTGGGTAGTTAAGTCATTTTAGGTCAAAGTTTCTAGAAGCTTGATTAAAATAGCATTATATTTGAATTAAAGTAGATTTGTTATGACATAAAGTAGATTACATTATGATAAGGTGATAGGATTTTTATTACATATTATTATCCAATGGATAATAGTTACAGTCAATAGAAGTCAGTATTAATTTATCTGACAGATGAATTTTACACAACGTCTTATTATTTTATCTGTTAAATTTTTTTTGAAAAACGTAAAACCTCGTGAACTGTGTCTAGCCTCGGGTTTAGTAAGATCCCCCGTCGACGTTTCCATAGTTCAAGGTTCTCGGAGAAAATATCTCATTTCCACGGTTCCGCTCAGTGTGCACGCAAAACGAGAAATATACTAAAATATTCGACGTTTCTAAAAAAATCCCAGAAAATTCCCAAAAATCACAAATATTATAAAATGAATATTCATCATAAAACTTTCCAACTGACGAAGCGCTACAATCGTTTCCAGAGTCTGCTCAATGTGCATGCAAAACGAGGAATATATTAAAATATTCTGCAGTTTCAGAAAAATCCAGAAAAATTTCATAAAATCACAAATATTATAAAATGAATATTTATCATGAAATGAATAAAATTTGGGGTGTTACAACTCTCCCCAACAAATAGAAATTTCGTCCTTGAAATTTTCATACCTTAAAACAATTTTGGGTATTGCTCCATCATCTTGTCCTCAAGTTCCCACGTCGTATCTCTAGTTGCTTTGTTCCAAACTACTTTCACCAACGGAATGTTCTTCCCTCTGAGTTGCTTCATCCTCCTATCCTCAATCCTCACAAGAGTTGTCTCATAAGTCAAGTTTTCCTTTAATTGTATAGAATCAGGTGCTATGACATGATCAGGACTCAGAATGTATTTTCGGAGTTGTGACACATGAAAGACATTATGGAGATTTGAAAGGAAAGGGGGTAAGGCTATTTGATATGCAACAGGACCTACCCGACGAAGAATTTGGTAAGGTCCAAGGAATTTTGGAGTGAGCTTTCTAGATTTGAGAACCCGACCGACCTCAGTCGTAGGTGTGACTTTCAAGAACACATGCTCTCCTTCCTCAAATTCAAGAGGTTTCCTCCTTTTGTCCGCATAACTCTTTTGTTGACTCTGAGCCGTTCTCATTTTCTCTTGAATCATTTTGACTTTTTCAGTTGTCTGTTGAATAAGCTCAGGTCCAACGGTAAGTCGTTCTCTATCTTGATACTAATATAATGGTGTTCAACACCTCCGTCCATATAGAGCTTCATAGGGTGCCATCCCTATACTCGAATGATAACTGTTATTGTAGGTAAACTCTACCAATGGTAAGATCTCATCCCAACTTCCAGTTTGCTCTATAACACAAGCTCTCAGCAGATCCTCTAATGACTGAATTGTTCTCTCGGATTGACCATCAGTCTGCGGATGGTATGCAGAACTCAGCCATAACTTCATTCCCATTGCTTCTTGAAGACTTTACCAAAACTTCGATGTAAACCTCAGATCTCTGTCAGAAATAATACTCGTGGGCACACCATAAAGTCTGACAATCTCACCAATGTATATCTAAGTCAACTTCTCTAATGGATATTTCATGTTGATTGGCAAGAAGTGTGCTGACTTCGTAAGTCGATCCACAATCACCCAAATTGAATCATATCCTTTCCTAGTCTTCGATAATCTAACAACAAAGTCCATGGCAATACTATCCCATTTCCATTCGGGAATGGTCAAGAGTTGTAGCATTCCAGCTGGTCGTTGATGTTCAATCTTCGTTTTCTAGCAAACCAAACAAGAAGATACGCATCTTGCAATATCTCTTTTCATCCCATGCCACCAAATAACTTCTTCAAGTCTTGATACATTTTGGTTATACCTGGATGTATACTCAACTGACTTGTATGAGCATGTTCAAGAATGTACTTTCTCAATTCTTGATCTTTTAGTACACACACTCGGCCTTGGAATCTTAAAATTCCATCACTTCCTTCCTTCAGCGTTGATACACCGCCTTGCCTTATCAGCTCGCTTTCCTCTTGCAAGAACTTGTCAACCTTCTACTTCTCTCAGATATCATTCATTAGTTCACTCGAGATCATGACCATGTTCATGCAAATCTTTCCCGGCATCAACTCCACAAAAGACCATGTGTCTCGGAATTGTTCTATCAAGTCTTTCTCTTTGATTATCATGGTAGAAACACTGATCGTCTTCCTACTTAAAGCATCGGCCACAACATTTTCCTTTCCAGGATGATACTGGAGTTGAAAATTATAGTCCTTTAGGAATTCTAGCCATCTTCGTTGTCTTATGTTCAACTATTTCTGATCATACAGGTATTTCAAGCTCTTGTGGTCACTGAAGACATCGAACGTTGCTCTATACAGATAGTGTCTCCATATTTTCAAAGCAAACACCATAGCAGCTAACTCTAAATTAGGCGTTGGGTAGTTCTTCTCATGCACTCGTAATTGTCTTGAGGAATAAGCCACCACTTTTCCGCCTTGCATAAGAACGCATCCCAACCCTTGATAAGAAGCATCATAGTACACCTCAAATGGTTCGGTTGGATTAGGCAAAACTAACACGGGTGAAGTAGTCAGTCTCTTTTTCAGCTCTTGGAAACTTCTTTCATAAGCATCTGTCCACTCAAACACCTGGTTCTTCCTAGTGAGTTGAGTGAGTGGTCCGGCGATCTTAGAAAATCCTTCAATGAACCTCTGATAGTATCCGGCTAATCCAACAAAACTTCATATTTCTGTCACCGTCGTCGGCCTTTCCCATTGTAGAACAGATTCTTCCTTCGATGGATCTACAACAATTCCTTCTTTTGAGATCACATGACCTAAGAATTTTACTTCATCCAACCAGAACTCACACTTGGACAATTTAGCATACAGCTCTTTCTCCTTCAAAATCTGAAGAACTATACCGAGATGTTCAACATGATCCTCCTAACTTTGTGAATAGATCAGGATATCTTCGATGAAGACAACGACGAATCTGTCCAGGTATGGATGAAAGATTCTATTAATATAGTCCATGAATGTCGTAGGTGCATTAGTCATACCAAAAGGCATCACCAAGTACTCGTAATGTCCATAACGGGGTACAAAAAGCCGTTTTAGGAATGTCTTCCACTTTCACTCTAATCTGATGGTAACCTGATCGCAAATCAAATTTGGAAAATATCGTTGCTCCCTTCAGTTGATCCATTAGATCGTCTATCCTCGGCAATGGATACTTGTTCTTGATCGTGATTTTATTCAACTGACGATAATCCACACACAATCTTGAAGTACCGTCCTTTTTCTTAACTAGCAATACAGGTGCTCCCCAGGGTGATACACTGGGTCTCACAAATTATTTCTCCAAAAGCTCTTCCAGTTGCTTCTTGAGTTCTACAAGCTCCGCTGGCGACATACGGTAAAGCACTATAGAAATAGGGCCAGCTCCAGGTACTAAGTCAATAGCAAATTCAATTTCTCGTTCCGATGGCAAGCCAGGTATATCTTCAGGAAAAACTTCAGGAAACTCTCAAACCACAGAGATTGCGTCCATGTCAACCTCGTTCTCGACCTTCAAAGAAGATAACAACATATATCCTCGAGCTCCTTCTTTCAAGAAAGCTTTCACTTGGTTGGCAGTCAAAAATCTAGAATTCTCATCCAAAGGGAAACCTATGGTTTTTCTAGAGCAGTCTAACAGGATATGGTTAGCAGATAACC
Source organism: Ormosia emarginata (assembly GCA_029884605.1). NCBI lineage: Eukaryota > Viridiplantae > Streptophyta > Magnoliopsida > Fabales > Fabaceae > Ormosia > Ormosia emarginata. The sequence continues at coordinate 34,258,139 of JAQQTP010000088.1, forward strand.
AATCCATCCCTAATATCACATCTAATTGAGACAATGGCAGATAGATCAAATCGACAGAAAAGATTCGACCTTCAACAATCAAAGGACAACTTAGACAGACTTGGGTAGTAACAACAGGTTTTGCAGTAGGAGTCGAAACAGTTAAATCAAAAGGTAAAGAAGACACAGGCAAACCAAGTCTTTTCACAAAGTCATATGAAATGAAAGAATGAGTTGAACCAGAATCATATAGTACAATTAAAAGATTACCTTCTATGGTACCTTCTCCTTGTATCAAATCTTTCGACTGAGAGGCCTCAGCACCACTCAAGGTATAGACTCTGCCTCCAGCCTACGGTTTAGAGGTTTTAGCAGCATTTACAGATGGTTCCGTCTTGGCTTGGTTACAGTCACGGGAAACATGTCCCGGTTTCCCACACCGAAAGCAAATGATTCCCTTGATCGAGCAGTCCCTAGTATAGTGCTCCATCCCGCACTTCAAGCATCTTGGTGTAGACGCATTAGTTTGACATGCTCTATTTGGGCTTCACCCAGAGTTCCCACCGTGCTGTCGTTGTTGTTGATTCTTAGATGGTCGGGAATAAGGTTTTTTCTGATAGCGACCAGCGTTACTGCTTCTACCTCTTTGCGACCGAAAAGGTCTAAAGTTCTTGTTTCTCGCATCACGTGCTTGGTCTATCTCTTCCACCTTCCAGCATGTGTCCAACAACGCCAAAAATTGATTAATCTTCAGAGTGACAACGACCCTCTTCATGTCAAGCTTCAAACCTTCCTCAAATTTTTGACACTTCCACATATCGTTTGTTTGACCTTGCACATAGGATGAAAACTTCGATAAGCTTTCGAACCTCGCAGCATATTCGCTTACAGTCATACTTCCTTGACGAAGACCCAGAAATTCCATCTCTTTTGCATGTTTTGCACTCTCAGGAAAATATTTATTCAGGAATCTCTCCTTGAATACTCCCCAATTGATCTCTCGGTGTTTGGCTTCCAACAGTCTCCGTTCTACGGTCCACCAATTCTCAGCATCGCATACCATCATGAATGCAGCATAGGTCACTTTCTTATTATCAGCACAATTCATCCCTTCAAATATCTTCTCTAGTTCTTTGATCCACAATGTTGCCTTTTCAGGATCAAATTCTCCTTTAAACTGTGGAGGATTTGTACGATGAAATTCCACCAAATTCTGGGCATCAGCGGTTGCCTCTAGTTGCTATGCAACCCGTTCTAGTTGCTGAGCAGTCGGTTGGTTCTGTTGTAGCATAGCTTCAGCTACTCTCTGGATTGCCTCAATCGCAACTGCCATATCTCCTCGACTAGCCATAATCTCTCTCAGATCGAACTATACAGAACACAGAGAAAAGTTAGATGTATCTTTACAGAATACTAAACAAAGTTCACACAACATACACAAGCAATTCAACACCACAAGACCCAAAGGAAAACTCAAACCGGAAGCTCTGATACCAAGATAGTGTAACGCCCTTTTTTCTTAGTCATAATGGGTAAGAAGAGGGAACATCGCACTATAGTGAAACGACATACAAATAAATGCAGAAAAGTTGAGACATTTTTTTTTGATTTATTTTAAAATGAGTCCGGTTGAAATTCCATTAATATACATATGTACCTGTTCGTGGATATATAGTGTTAAATGAATTAAGAATTAAAGGTTCCTTTCCAAATGAAACATCTGTCAAAATGATCGAAGTGAAATTAGCATGGAGTAAAACATAGAATCATACACAATACGGATAATTACATACATTGTACTAGAAATATAAGCCTGTTTAATTACATTTCCAAAATATACCAAAAAAAAAACATGTACCCACCCAAAGATATAGATATACCCCAACATGTACAGACATCAAGCTTCCCAAAAAGAATATAACTAGTTAGCCATCAATAGCTACCAATAACCTCAGCCCCTAGGACTAACGAGAAGGGACCGTAGCCGGGTCCTCCTCAGGATCCTCTTCGTCCGAGGAAACATCCATCGGGATGACAGAGCAACGGGCAGGAGCCCAAGCAGTAGACAAAAAGGAATCCTCCTGCGGGGTGTAATACATATCAGCCCACATGTCCCTCACGGGCAGATAAAACTCCAGCCACACAAAAGCATGGAAATAAAAAATAGAAGCATCATAACATCCCCACGCCAAGGACACAGTCAATTTGTCGTGATATACACAACGGTCAGTCTGCACGTTGATGTGCCAACAATCAGGACCTCCGTGAAAGTTGATCCGCACATAGCCAAAAAATCCACGAGGGCGAGACATCATCTGTAATGCCCCTTTTTCTATAAGTAGCCGCGAAGAAAGGACATCACACTATAACTATAATAATAATTGGTAACATAAGGGAAATAAATTAAATTGCGGAAAATAGTAATTGTTTTTAAAACTCGTAGTCCCGATTCATTTTATGGTTATTTAGGTTCCTTTATAAATATCACTATGTATATTATTATTATTTTGTTAAAATTATGAATCATTATCGAGTGACGTTAAGAGAGTCAAGTTAAAATCCATCACGTGTAGAGATCTTAAATAACGCAGTTACAATAAATAAAATTTGACAATGTAAAATGAAACATACACAACATATATATGTTTAAGAGCCTGTTTAATTACATTTCCAAAATGTACAAAAATCAAAATATGTACCCACCCAAAGATATACAGATATACCCCAACATGTACAGCAAAACGTCAAGCTTCCTAAAAAGATAAACGGTTAGCCATCAATAGCTACCACTAGTATCAGCTCCTATGACTGATGAGAAGGGACCGTAGCCAGGTCCTCCTTGGGGTCCTCTTCGTCCGAGGAAACATCCATCGGAGTGACAGAGGAATGGGTAGGAGCCCGACCAGTGGACAAAAAGGAGTCATCACGTGGGGTGTAGTATATATCAGCCCACATGTCCCTAACGGGCATGTAAAACTCCAACCAGACAAAAGCATGAAAATAAAAAATGGAGGCGTCATAATGACCCCATGCAAGGGACACCGCCAGCTCCCCATGATATACACAGCGATCCATCTGCACGTTAATGTGCCAGCAATCAGGACCTCCGTGAAAGTTGATCCACACGTAGCCAAAGAACGCACGGGGGCGCGACAACATCCTCAAATAGCTTCAGTCGTAGTCTGGCCAGAAGCCTAGAAACTCAGGAGCTTCCTTATCTTCTTCACGAATGTCTTCTCAGAGGTATGCAATCTGACAGAATACACAAATAGAGAAAGTATAGAAAGAGGTGAGACACCCAGTTTTTAGTACCAAAATGGCAGTAAGAAAATTAAACGGTGCTGGACGCCCACATAAAGCACAGTTCATAAATCCAAGTACAATAATAATTAGAAAGTAGCAATAAGAGTAAAACTACAATGAATCACTGTAAGCATTATCCATAACAGGTAAACAACATCAACATTACCAAGAATCAAATAATTATTGCAGCTATAATAGCAAACATATTTTATAATTATAAATGCTCATGCCCAATGAACCTTGTGACTGACAACCCACATTGCAAAACGTACCAAAAATTCCTACTCCATGGAGCTAGACAATACATTTTCGGAGTGAATGATCAAGGAGTCATGTCAGTGTATCATTAGCCTTAAAAATAGTGTGCTCATCTCATAAAAACATTTGCCCAAAATAGCTCACACATGGCACCTCAATAGTTAATCACAATATAGGACAGCATCCTAGTTAGGATCGTCGGTGTGTTGCATTGGTCTATCCCACAGCCCCAGTGGAGCTACCACTGTCTATTATGAGACACCTATACCCCGATGCCCCCAGGGTCAACAACATATGACACCTACGCTTAGTCTATTCGTACCCGCACAAAGATGTTATTCAAACTCCTAGGCACACATAGCCTTTTCAACAATGTCCAACGGACAACACATATACATGACGACACAATGTCCAATCATGTATGTTCATCAATGATGCATTCATCATAGCGTATCACAATGACATATATATTCATTTTCAATATTAACATGTCAGAATTTCATCAAGAACTTGGTCCCACATAGGAACTCACAATTAAGATTAACCAGTCTCAGTATCAACACATATGCATGTTCATCATTTCATGCATACCAAAATTTCTATGTTATGGATTCCAAAAATTTCACTTTCAAGATCATTTCTCCATTATAGGTTTGGATATAAAATCCTATCACATTTAAGTGAAATAAAATCCCCAAATCTAGGGTTTAAGATTTATTTTTGCGTTACAAGGGATAAGGAACCATATTTTCATCATTTTTAGCTCAAAATCTCATTTTAAGACCCTGGTAATCGATTACATATCTCTGGTAATCGATTACCAGCTCAACAGAACCTTTGTAATCGATTACAGGCTGAATGTAATCGATTACATAGCTTCCCAGAACAAGATTCGTAACTCCAGCGACCTGGTGATCGATTACATAACTCTGGTAATCGATTACCAGCTGGACAAAACCTCCGTAATCGATTACAGACAGTGTGTAATCGATTACGTGATTCCTAGAATCACAATTTTGTAATTCCAGAGGCTTGGTAATCGATTACATAGCCCTGGTAATCGATTACAAGCTAGACAGAATCTCTGTAATCGATTACTGACAATGTGTAATCGATTACGTGATTCCCAGAATCATGATTTTGTAACTCCAAGGGCTTGGTAATCGATTATAGCCTCTGTGTAATTGATTACCACGCATAAACTTGCTGAAAAATGATCTTTAAGTCATCAAAACTCAAACCACATCAATCCATAACATTCCCAACATCATATTAACTCAAACATACATCCAAAATCATATAAAGGAAATCAATAACTCGTACAAATCAAACCAAGTACACCATTGTGAAAAGAAGAAAGAACAACACATAATGAAGAAGGAAATCCACCCATGGATCCCTCAATCAACAACAACACACATGACATCTCCTTACTACCAAGATTGGTTGAAGAGGATTATCTCCCTCTTACCTAATTGAAGACAACACAATGGTGCTACTCCTTTTTGCTCTTTGATTTTCGTTCTCCCCCCTTCAAGAGAACACCAAAGTGAGTGACTTCTACATTGTACACTCAAACTATGGAAAGGTGAGTTCTTGGTTACATAGGTGACCAAGGAAAACGAAAATGAGAAGAAAATAGAAGAAAGTTGAAGACTTTACCTCAAAGCTGAAAGCTTTAGCTTCAATGGTGGATAATGGAAGAAGAAGAAGAACCAAAGGATGACCACTAAGGAGGATGGGCTTGGAATGGTGTAATAAAGCTAGAAATGTGATGGTGAAGCAAACTATGGAGATTGCCTCTAGGAAGTGGGTGTACGGTGGTGGAGGAAGAAGAAGAGAGAAATGAAGAAGAGAAAAGGTGATAAGTGTATTTGGTGTTTAGAAATGTGAGAATAAGGTAATAAAGTGGGAATGTGAATATTTAGGCTCCCAAATGGCCTTTGCCGTGAAGAAGAGTGGAGAGGGAAGAGAGAGAAAATGTGTTAATAAGGAAACTTCTTGGAAGCTTCCGATAATGGGTTTTGAATTAACTTTATCTTTATTTTGTAAATAAAGTTAAAGAATGTGACACAAAGTAGATTTTAGATAATGTGGTAAGATTTTTATTATATGTTATTATCCAATGGATAATAATTACAGTCGACAGAAGTTAGTATTAATTAATCTGACAAATGAAATTTACACTGCATTCTATCATTCGTCTATTGAATTTCTCTCGAAAAATATGAAATCTCGTAAACTGTGTCCAACCTTAGGTTTAGTAAGATCTCCCGTCGACGTTTCCACAGATCAAAGTTCTCTAGGAAAAATATCTCATTTTTCCAGCTCCGCTCAATTTGCATGCAAAACGAGGAATAATATTAAAATATTCCACGTTCTCATAAAAATCCAAAAAAATTTTGGAAAATCACAAATATTATAAAATAAATATTTATAACAAAATAAATAAATTTTGGGGTGTTACAGCATCCTCGGCAACTTTGGTCTCAGTCGAGATATGGCCAGAAGCTAGAAAACTCAGAAGTTTTCTTTTCTTCCTCACGAACGTCTTCAGTAAATCATACAATAATAAAAAATAGCAGAATGTACAATAAAGAGGTGAGATACTCGTCATTCATTACCAAATATGGCAGTAGGAACCTAAATGGCGCAAAGTGCCCACACAATACAACAGGGTAATAAACAACATAAAATCCAGGCAGAGGGCAATTTAATAATAATTTTCAGCAGTTGCAGCATCAATAAAAATCACAAATATATATATATGAATACAGAATAGCAATTAAGTAGGCATATCAGTACATGACAGAAAATATGTGACTCAAAATGCATATGCATATGGTAACAAGATCCCACATTGGGTACTGACAAATTTCTACTCCATGGAGCTAGACATAAACATTGGAGTGAATGATCAAGGAGACGTGCCAGTATCTCGTCAGCCATAAAAACAAGTGCTTCCCTTAAAAATAATATTTTTACGCATCAAGGCTTCATACAGCGGCATTCTCACAAGATCGCGATCATAGGACAGTGTCTCGGTCCGAATCGTCGGTGCGTAGCATTGGTCTATCCCACGACGCAGAAGAGCTACCAACTGGCCACATGATGGAATACTCACATCCCAACGTCCCCAAGGTCAACAAAGACCTACACCTGTCTATTCGCACCCGCACTAAGGTGTAATTCAACTCCTAAGCAACAGAGCCTTTTAACAGTCATACACTGAGCAAATATTTAATGCATGATGACTTCATGCATTCTCATGTACGTATTTACAACGATGTACTTTCTCATTAATAAGTAGTCATGCATCATCAATAAAAGCATAATATTTCGTATTATGCCACATATGGCCCAATCAATCATCAATGAGGTTTAGGTCCCGATTTTTGGACCCATAACGATACAGCGTCCATCTGAAGGTCTCGCCTTAATTAACATCACTCATAGGATTATTATTGATTTTTACTTTGATTTCATCTCTAATGACATTATTATTATGGTTTACCTTAATTACCTTTTAATGACGTTATTATTATAACTTACCCTAATTACTTTTTCATAATGGATCTTTATCCTTAAGGGAATTCTTTTTATGTCTTTTATTGAATCCTTAATACCTTAATAAATTTACTTCTTCCTTTGATCTTGATTATAGTTCACTTAATATGTTTATCTCAAATTCTTCCAATTCACACACTCATGTTCTTCCTCTTGATTAAAATTTTCTAAGTTACCAAATTAAGTCTTTGATTAATTGTTCTTACACATTATGAATCCCTGATTACCTTCTAATGTCCAATTCATCAATCCTTCATTCAAGTCACAAATTTTCACCATCTTTCTCCTCCATGGCCGTGAGCCATCATAGAGTTAGGGGTCAAAGTTTTCATTTTCTTCATTGGTCCTTATCTACTCAAATAATACTATTCCATTAGGTTACAAAATTTTGAACCATCAACACCCCACCAAGGGTACTTGGCCGTGAGCCTCCATGCCCAAAACAAGGGGTTTATGTCTCAAAACCACACTTTCCAATCCAATCAAATTATTACAAAATCACCAAGAATCAAATTCATCCAACAAATAGAAGTAAAATAATGAAATTTTAAAGAATCAAATAGAAAACGAAAAAAATCAAAGAGTAACCCATGTTAGGGTTTCTCACAAATCCTTAAACAAACAAGTTCCCAACCACCATTTTAGGTTAAATAGAGTGGTCTCCCTCTTACCAAGGAGGTGAACACAAAAATGATCTCCTCCCTGTTCCTTGTGATTTCGGTTTTTGTGGCTCCACAAACCTTAGGATTTTCAACCATCAAAACCAACCATTAGACATGAAAAAGAACGAATCCATGGCCACTAAAGAAGCCATGGAGCACGAAAATGAAAAGAAAAGAGAAGAAAGATTGGAGCTTGACCTCAAAGTTAGAGGCTTTACCTTAGGAGTCAATGGAGAAAAGATTGGATTTTGGAGAAACTTTGTGAATGAAAGTTGTAAAGAAGATGGAGGTGAGTGTAGAAATGTGATTAGTGAAGAGAAATGATGAGGAAATGTGGTGCAGGAGGGGCTACTGAAATGGAGAGTGTAAAGAGAAGGGAGAGTAAAATGAAGAAGAAGAAAGTGAAGAGAGAGAGGGAAAGTTGAAAAGTGAATTAGGGTTTGATGAGTTAAGTGTGTAATAGAAACTTGGCCAATTTGGCTCCAAAGTGGGCTGCCAACCGTAGCCCTAATGAAGACTGGGAAGGAGAGTTTTGTCTTTTCCATACAATTAGAGTGGGTAGTTAGGTCATTTTAGGTCAAAGTTTCTAGAAGCTTGATTAAAATAGCATTATATTTGAATTAAAGTAGATTTGTTATGACATAAAGTAGATTACATTAGAATAAGGTGATAAGATTTTTATTACATGCTATTATCCAATGGATAATAGTTACAGTCGACAGAAGTCAGTATTAATTTATCTAACAGATGAATTTTACACAGCGTCTTATAATTTTATCTGTTAAAATTTTCTCAAAAAGCGTGAACCTCGTGAACTGTGTCCGGCCTCGGATTTAGTAAGATCCTCCATCGACGTTTCCATAGTTCAAGGTTTTTGGAGAAAATATCTCATTTCCCCGATTCCGCTCAATGCGCACGTAAAACGAGAAATATACTAAAATATTCGACATTTTTGAAAAATTCCCAAAAATCACAAATATTATAAAATGAATATTCGTCAGAAAATTTTCTAACTTTCAAAGCGCTACAATCGTTTTCCAGAGTATGTTCAATGTACACGCAAAACGAAGAATATATTAAAATATTCCAAGATTTCAGAAAAATCTAAAAAATTTCAAAAATTACAAATATTATAAAATGAATATTTATCACGAAATAAATAAAATTTGGGGTGTTACAAATATCACAAGTATAATCATGTTATCACTTTATCTTGAGAAAACATATTTCACAATAATATAAACATTAATAGTATTTTAACAACAGATATTAATATATATATATATATATATATATATATATATATATATATATATATATATATATATATATATATATATATATATATATATTGATTATGACACCAGAATATGCACCTTGACAATGCCACAATAATATGTATACCGACTATGCATATGCACAATGCATCATCTTCCTACTCCATGGAGCTAAACAACTTCGGATGTGAATGGTCCAGAAGATCTGCCCACCTCTATGACAGTCTACATGGACGCGAAAAGCAATAGTATTTTGTCGGGACATGCGCCAGTGCATTGCAACGGTTTATCATGGCAAGAGATGTATAAAGTGACAAACAAGTCATTATGACTCACCGTGCACTGATGCCCCCAGTTGATCCCCCATTGGATCATAGTATTCAATTCTCATTCACTCCTAAGCAACAAAAGCCATCACAGCCATCGACTATGCAGTGTTCAATGCATGACAACTTAATGCATAACTTAAGCCACTGTTATACTGTTCACAATAATATTAGAACAACTGCTCATTCAATTGTCTAATAATATTCATATCAATGATATTATATAACTGCTCATTCAATTATATAATATCAATGATCCACCCGGGTCCAGTATGTCGGCCCAACAGTAATCCGCTATTTTTCTCAATCGCGTAACCTTTTTATTGCATTTCCACAATTGCATAATGCTTTCGTCACGTTTTCAAATCACGTAAATATTTTTCAACGTTTTCTCAATCACGTAAAAATATTTAAACGTTTTCAAAATTATGTAGCTCAAAAATCATTATTTTTGAATCACATAAGGTTTTTCTACTGTTTTTCACTGTATAAAATATTTCTTAGCGTTCTAAATTAAATTCTAAAACTTTCCAAACTAAAAATATTATTTGGACATCATTTTCTATTTTTCTTATAAAAACTACTCTAAATAATAATTACTTGACGTTTTTCTAAAAATATGTTTTATTTGAATTTAATAAAATCTTTCATTGTTACCTTTACTAAAATCCTTTTAAATAAAATACTTTAAGCTATAAATCACTTTCAAAACTTATTCTCCATTATCATAAATAAAAATCACTTTTATCTACTAAAAACTTTGTTCCATTCTCTTTAAATAAATTACTTGAATTCTCAAATCACTTTTAAAACTCCTTTTTCATTTCTATCATTAAAATCATTCTTTTTATATTTCAAAATTCACTAAATTGAGTTCCTATTAATTAATCCTTTAAGACTACACTTAAGAAAATATTTTTGATCTAGAATATCAATTCTTGGCATGTTGGCCGAAATTAAATCTTTGCTTCATCATTGAATATTTATTCATTTTCTATCTCATTTTTCTTTGTAAAAATCTTTAATCCAATTACTTGTTACTAAATCATCTAAATTTGCACTTAGTAAAACATTTTAAATTGGTTTGCTCTAAAACAAGAGTGAAGGCTGTGAGCCTCTTTATGGCCATTAGAACCAAAATTCTTTTCTTTGCAACATATATCATAATATACACATATCATTTAAATTATATTTATACTACCACATATTCATGCATATTATTAAAGCAATAAAACTCATATTAAGTAATTTATTACAAGGTAATCAAAATCATACTATCACACATACTAATCAAGTAATAAAATCATGCATAGCTATCAAAGAAATGAAATCACACATAACATAACATAGAACACTTAAGCATACACAACCAAGTGAATAAATCCTTATGAATTTTTCACCACACACAAATCCACTCCTCACCACCAACACATGGTTGATGAGGGTAATCTCCCTCTTACCTCTTGATGAAACCTCGAAAGCTCCTTGTATGCCCCTTTGTTATCTCCTCTAAGATGAACTTCAACCACCAAGTGAAACTTAAAAACAAAGAAAACATACAATATTAATATCTAAGGCTATATCTAAGATAACCATGGATTAGAATCATGGTTAGAACCTTGAAAATCAAAAGAAAAGTGAAGATTAATGAACTTCACCTATAAAGCTTCAATCTTTAGCTTGAAGAACAAGGTTGAAGATGGAAGAATTAGATAATGGTCACCACATGAAAAGGTCTTAGAATTGCATAGAGATTCAAGATCTATGGTTATTTAGAATTATTGAAGCTTGGAAGGTATTTTGGAAGGGTGTGGCCGTGAGCTTCCTTTGAAGAACAAGGTGAGAACTTTTTGATTTACAAGAGAGAGATGAAGATGATCACAACACCAAAGTATCTTGAATTGTTATATGGATTCAAGATATGAAATTAGATGAAATTTAGGAAATTGGGAGGTGGATTCTTGGTGCTTTGGTCGTGGGTTATAGAGAAGGAAAATGATAAGAGTTTTGTGTTTAGCTTATGGTTTTCTTGATGGAATTTATGGAAAGATAACTAAGTCACAAACTTGGCATCTACAAACAAGCTTGGCCGTGGTTTTCAAGAAAGAAAAGTGAGAGAGTTTGGTGTATAGATTTTGGCTTCTTGAATAGAGATGAAGAAAAGATGACCAAGTGTAGAATTTTGGCCTCCAAGTGGTATTTGGCCATGGAACACAAGGAGAGAAAAGGGTGAAAGCTTCATGCAAAAGATGGAAATGAATCAAAGCCCTCCTATTTATAGACTTCATGAAAAAGATGAAGCTTAGGCTATTTTGATCAAGATATTTTTAGAGTCTCCTAGAACCTTCCTTTAGCCTTGAGTCACATGTTGAGTCACATAGCGAGTCATTAGAGAGAAACTCCTAGAACATGCGACTCACTACGATAAGTCAGCATAGTGAGTCACCGTGGAGATTTCTAGAATAGGTGAGTCAGCATGATGAGTCGTAGCGCTGAGTCACTAGTTGAGTCACCAAGAGAACCTTCTGGAACATGTGACTCACTGCGGCGAGTCACAGGGTGAGTCAGTGTTTCTATAAGCTTCTAGAATGTGGCGAGTCAGCATTCTAGAACATGGCGAGTCATCATTTCTACAAGCTTCCAGAAGAAGTTGAGTCACAAGTGCTAAGGTGTCACGCCACGTGTCAAGCTCCTATTGGTCCTCCTCAATAAGTCATAGCTGCCAACTTTGACCAACTCCTCATTGGTCCACGTGTAAAGTAAGTACCCAAGTACTTGATGACTAGTCGCATGACTAGGCATTTTCTAGAACTTTCTAGAATAGTCTAGAACATGCGAGTCACTAGGCTAGTCACCTAGGTGAGTCAATAACGATGAGCCATCGTCTAGAACATTCTAGAGTGGGTGACTAGGCTTGCGTCTAGAATTATCCACTAGATATTTCCGAGAAAGATATTTATCGGTAGCTATTAACCAACAGATAATAGCTACAGAAATTATTACTTAATGAACAGAACATTACTGCTTACAAGTCAGTAAATATTTGTCCGCTGTAAAATAAAAATACAATATATTTTTATTTCAAAGATAATTTCTAAAAATTAAAAGATTATGTCACGTATCTCTCAGAATTGGGTTTAGTAAGATCCCCTAACTCCGAATAAATACGTAAAGATTTTTCCTAGCCCGAAAATTATTATTTTCCTGACTTGGAGTAAATCACACAAAATAATCAAATACAGTCATGAAACAGTAAAGATAATTTTACAGCATACAAAAATCACAAAACATCCAAAATATAATAAAATATTCAAAATATCTCAAATATATTAAAATATTCAAAATATCTCAAAATATCACCAAAATTCATAGATATTATATAAGTCATGAAAATAAAATCAGATTAATAAAAATAATTAAGGATTGACAAAAAGAAATAAAATACGAAGGCTCATATACAAATTTCAAAAATAATATTAAAATAATAAAAAAAGTAAAAACTCCTAAAAATTCCTAAAAAACACAAAAATTATAAAATTCTCGGAAGTCGAGTCGGATTATTCAAAATAATTAAGAATCGACCGAAATAAATAAAATACGAATTTTCAGAATGTTACAGAGCTTCTATACCTCTGATTAACAACATTAGGGTAAGAAGGATGTTACAATTCTCCCCCCCCTTTATAAATTTTGTCCTGGAAATTTGTTTACTTTATTCGAAAAGTTCCAGATAATTCTGTACCATATTGGATTCTAGCTCCCACGTGGCTTCCTCTGAGTTACCACCATCCCACAGTACCTTCACTAAAGGAATTTGTTTCTCTCTAAGCTCTTTAATTGCTCTATTCACAATCCTCATAGGTTTAACTACATAAATTTAATCATCTTTCAACTGTATCGATTCATTTTCTATGACATATGAAAGATCCATATTATACTTTCGGAGTTGGGAAACATGGAAAATGTAACACCCCAAAATTTCCTATCTATTAGACAGTAATTTTGACAATTAACAGAATTCTACTGTTTAGTGATTTCTGTGTACTATAAAATTATTTTGAGTATTCTGTCAGCATATTTGATCATTTTGAGTGATTTACTCCGTGCCAAGAAAATAATAATTTTCGGGCCGGGGGAAAATTTTATGTATTTATTTTTCTTGATTGTTAATTATTTTTAACAATCTAACTTGATTTTCATACGTTTTCTAATATTTGTGATTTTTGTGGATGATTATAAATTTTTGTGTTTATCTGATTGTGTTTTGGGCTGTTTGTGAGCCCAGGTGGCCTTACGTGGGTCCAAGTGGGTCCTGCAAAGTGAAAATTTTCCTATACATAAAAAAATTTGTACTATTTAGACGGAGATAGGGGATCTTACTAAACTTGAATCAGGAAAACAGTTTTAGAAATTTTCTTGTACTGTGTTTTGTACTGTATTCATTTATCAGGCGATACAAATACAGTAAATATATTCTTTCGTGGGGTTTTAGCAAATAAAAATAGAAATTATACTGCGAAGTCAACAATAGTGGTTATGACAACTTTTGACAGATCAATAGGAAACAAGTTTAATTCTTTTGACGGACCAACAGGAAGCAAGTCTAATATTGAAGACTTTGATATCAACCGCCGATTTAATCAACGGTGTAGGATTAGTCTAATAAAATGGCTATGACCATTTATAACCGTTGGATTTAGATTTAAATCAAGGGTGGAGATTTGATCTTATAAAGTGGCTAGGACCATTTGTGACTGTTGGATTTGGATTTAATCAACGGTGGAGATGGATCAATTATGACCATTGGATTTGGATTTAATCAATGGTGGAGATTTGGTCTTCTAAAATGGCTATGACTAATTATGACCCTTGGATTGAAAGTAAGAAGGAGTAATCTTGACCCTTCATTTTTAGAGATGCATCTAATGGGAGGATTTCAAGGAGGAAAAATCTAATGGCCTAGTTTAAGTCTTCTAATCAAAAGTCTACCTAAATCCTAACCATTGATCTAATCAATGGCTTAAATGGCTCTAAATGGTGGATAGAAAAGATGACAACTTTGTTGAATGCATGGATGGAGGGAGGGACGGTTTTTGTGTTGTTTAGGAGCTAAAGGAAAAAGTTTGAAGACATTATTAGATTGTTTTAGTCAATATGGATCATTATTGATCATTTTGCACTCTTAGGAGAATGCATGAAGGGGGGGCTACGGTTTTGGTGTCTTAAGGCCATAGCAAAAGGTCTATGACCATTATCACTCATTATTGATCATTCTTGATCATTCCAAAAACCTAAAGCTCTTAGAAAATTTTCTCTTCTTCTCCTTCTAGCATGGTTCGGCCAAGCACCCTAAATATGTCTTCCATCTCTCAACAATTTTAACCAACCTTATTTCTTGAATCCTTACCTTATTCTAAGCAACTTTCATGTTGGAGACTTTCTCTAAATCATTCATCTTTATGGACTTTCTTCAAGATCAAAGTTATAGGGTATTTGTGGTGAATTGTAAGGAAACTTCATTTCTTCTCTCTTCTTCATGTTCTAAGCCATGTTTGATCCATGGTTTATCTTGTTCAAGCTTGATATGTTAATTAACTTGTGTTTTGTTTTGTATTTGAGAAACCCTTGGTGGTGAAGGACTTGGAAAAAGAAGCAAAACAAGGAGCTTTTGAGATTCTTCAAGAGGTAAGAGGGAGATCTATCTCACCAACCAAGTATGGTGGTGAGAGATGGTCTTATATTTGATGGATGATGAATCCATGTGAGGATTCATATCTATGGTCATGTAATTATTTGTGGGTGTTTATGTGTTTGATTTATTTGTTCATGCTTTGTATGATTTGCATGATTTATTGTTTTTGATTATGGCATGCTTATGGTAGCTTATGGTATATATGATGAAATATGTATATGTATGCCATGATTTGATGATGGAAAGGAAATTGATTTTTGGTTCCAAAGACCAAGAGGATTTCGGCCAAGACACCTCAAAATAGGTGTTCACAAATTAATATTTTCATGAATGATAAAATTGGATGATTAGAAAAGCAAGGAAAATAAACAAAGGGTTTGTTTTTCAAGAAGTATTGTTCACAATTTTGAGAAGGATTTTTATTGATTTATTTTGTGTAAAAAGTTTCTAAGCATTTTACTAAACATGGGCAATGTTGATTTTAAGGATTTGCAAAGAAAGTGAAAATGGATTTACAAAGAAAGTGAAAATGAAAAAATGAACGAATGATTTGATTTCAAAGACCAAGTGCTCACGGCTTTTGTAAAGGATTTTTAATAGTTTTGTTTGTGTAAAACCATATTGACTTAGAAGGAAAAATGTTTTGATGAATTCAATAGTCATGTCCACATTTTTGAAGGCTTGTAATGCCTTGATTTTATGGAAACAAAATGAAAATATAATTGATTTAGTATAAGAAATTTGGAAAGGGAATCAGAGTGTTTTATCACTTGAGAAAATGGGATTTTTGTATTTGAATGGAAAAGAGAGGTTGAAAGTGTTTGAACCTCAATTTATTTTGAAGAGAATTGATTTTAGAATTGATTTGAGAAAAATGGATAATATAATGGTGATTTGATATTTTCCAACGTGTAACTCATCCTTTGGGTTTTGGAGAACGTTAGTAATTTTAAAGTTAGAAACATTGATTTAATTCAATGGAATTGTGAATTTGTGGAATATATTGTGAAAAGGATTTTCTTGAGTAAGAAAATGTGGAAAATAATATGAAAAGTCATATTATTTTGAGCAAAAAATTTCTTAAAGGAGAAATGTGAAAAATGATGTTGGAAATGATATTGATTTGTTTAAGGTCCAAAATAATGTTTGAAAAATTGAGAAATATTTTACGTGATTGTAAAATGGTGAAAAATGTTTTACGTATCTTAAAAACATGATTTTTAAGCTACACGATTTGAAAAATGTTAAAATATTTCTACGCGATTTGAAAAATGTTGAAATATTTCTACGCGATTTGGAAAGCGTTTAAATATTTTGAAAATGATGGAAAATAGTTTACGCGACTTAAAAGAATGATTTTTAAGTTACGCGATTGTGAAAATGGTGGAAAATCGCTACGCAATTTGAGTAACGTGTAAATATTTTTACGTGATTGAGAAAACATTGAAAAATCAATACGTAATTTGAAAATGCAACAGAAGTGTTGCGGAATTGTGAAAATGTAATAGAAATGTTGCAGCAATTGTGAAAACACGATGAAAGTGTTTTGTGACTATAAAAACGCGATAATATGATTTCGCTGTTGAAAATACAGTATGATTACTATTGGGCCAGTGTGTGGACCCTGATTATGAGATTATGAAATTGAACTAAGAATGGGCCAATGTGTGGACCCTGAATATGAAATTATGAATTTGAACTGAGAATTGTGCATTTTACATGCATGGACTAGTATGTGAACACTGTATAAGAAAATGATGAATTTTGCCTATGATTGGCATTGGCGCATTGAACATGCATTGAAAAGGTCCAATGGACTGTATGAGGCTATTTGCCTAGGAGAGACGTACTCCTCTTGAGTGGGTGCGATACGCGTAGTGTAAGTCACTTGTTGACCTTGGGAGCATCGGGGTGCGGGTTGCCTACAGTGGGCAGTACTGTAACCGTGGCTTAGACCAACGCGACACACCGATGATCCTGACCGAGACACTATTCTTAATCAAGATCTAGTAAAGACTATCGTGTATATGCTAGATGTGTAAAAATCAAAATGAGGATTATAGCACGTGGTTTGAGGCATTTTGGTACAGACAGATCTTTCAGATCAACTTCTCCGAACTGAGTATTAGCTCCATGGAGTAGGACATTGAGTCTATGTGTGCATGCATGAATCTGAGCATTTATATCTGTATGATATATTAATTGAGGAATAATGGCTATGACAATTGTTTTGAATACTTGGATGATGATGATGATAATTGGATAATGATGAGGGCATCACCATAAATATTAAATGATATTTGAACTGATAAATGATTTGGTGATGATAATTGATTAATGTTGATGGTATGATATATCTGTATGATATGTTGTTGTGTTATCTCTGTGCTGCCATATTGGTATTGGCGTAGGTGATCTCACCTCTTTGTTATATTGTTTTGTTGTGTTTGTGTTATTAAAAAAATTATATAGTAGAAGAAACGAGTTGTCTTAGACATAACGGGTGGCAGATATTCTGAGATTGTTGCAACATTGAGGAGTAGCAATTCAGGATTCGATAGTGTGCAGTGTGAACAAGGAACAAATGTCTGATGCATCAAGATGGATATAAGAAGGAATAAGTATGTTAAGTTTTACCGTTAATGTTGTACTGTGCTATTAAGTAAGACCCATGATGGGGTTTGCTACTGTTAAAAAGAGAGTCTGTTAGTTTTATATTTCTCTTTAAATTGTTAAATATTAATTGGTGTCAATATTGTATATTAATCAGTTTAATTATATTTTCAGTAATACTTATGGATTTCAGTAAGTTTATGTTTCTGTAATAAGAAATTTTAAAACTCACATTTTATAACTCAAACCTTTTATGAACTTCTTTACAGATTATGAGTCAGGAGTCGGAAATGTGATACCTTGAGGAGGGTGTTACAAAAAACATTATGAAGGTTTGACAAACTAGGCGATAAAGCAATCTGGTAAGCAACAGGTCTAAATCTTTTTAGGATTTGGAAAGGACCAAGAAATCGAGGATTCAACTTTTTTGGCTTTAATAACTTTACCAACCCTCGTAATAGGAGTGACTCTAAGGAACACATGTTCTCCTTCTTTGAATTCAAAAGGTCTTTTTCTCTCATTCGCATAACTCTTTTGCCTACTTTGGGCAACTAACAACCTATGGATGGTTTGTTCTCCTATTTCATACTAACATAGAGGTGATCTACACTTCCTACCATACAAGGCTTCATATGGTTCCATACCTATGCTAGAATAATAAATATTATTGTAGGCCAATTCTATCAAAGGAAAGAACTTATCCTAACTACCTTATTGTTCTAACACACAAGATCTAAGCATGTCTTCAAGGGTCTGGATAGTTCACTCAGTTTGCCCGTCTGTTTGCAGATGATAAGTTGTACAAAATTTAGTTTAGTTCCAAAGGCTTTTTGTAGGGCTCCCTTAAATCGAGATGTGAATCTAGGATCCCTATCAGACACTATGCTTGAGGGGACACCGTGTAATCTCACCATCTCTTAGATGTACAGTTGAGCCAACTTATCCAATGAATAATTAGCTCTTTTTGCCAAAAAGTGCATAAATTTTGTTAACCTATCCACTATAACCCAAATTGCATCATGACCCAAATGGGTTCTAGGCAGTCCTTTTACAAAGTCCATTGAAATACTCTCCCACTTCTATTTTGGGATTTCTAAGGGTTGGAAAGGACTAGAAGGTCTTTGATGCTCTATCTTGATTTTTTGGAATACTAAGCATTTGGACACATATGGTGAGAGATGATTTTGTATTTGATGGATGGTAAATCCATGTGAGGATTCATATCCATGGTTATGTAATTATTTGTGGGTGTTTATGTGTTTATGTGGTTTATGTGCTTAGCATGGTTTATTTGTGCTTGCATGCTTAGTATGATTTTTATTTGCTTTTATGGTATGCTTGAAATATAATATGTTGATTATATGTGATGTATATCATAAAAATTGTTGGAAAGGAAAAATAATTTTTGGTTCCAAGGACCATGTGGATTTCGGCCAAGACACCTCAAAATAGATGTTCACAAATTAATATTTTCATGAATGGTAAAATTGGATGTTTAGAAAAGTAAGGAAAATAAACAAAAGGTTTGTTTTTAAGGAATAAGTGTTCACGGTTTTGTTGAGGAATTTTAATGGTTTTGTTTGTGTAAAAACAAGAATGGTACTTAATTGATTTTGAAGGAAAAATATTTGATGGTTTCAATGGCCAAATACTCCACGGTTTTGAAGGCTTGTAATGCCTTGATTTTATGAAATAAAGTGATTTCAAAGTGGAAAAAAAATTGATGAAGTACAAGGATTAAAGAAATGGAAACAAAGTGTTTTGTTACTTGAAAATTGGAGTTTTCGTATGTGAATGGAAAAGAGAGGTTGAAAGTGTTTGAACCTCAATTTATTTTAAAGAGGATTGATTTTTAGAATTGATTTGGAATTATAAAGAATACGTTGGTGACTTGAGATTTTCTAACGTGTAACTCATCCTTTGGGTTTTGGAGAGCGTTAGTAAATTTTAAGTTAGAAACATTGATTTAATTCAATGAATTGGTGAATTTATGAAATATATTGTGAAAAGGATTTTCTTGAGTAAGAAAATATGGAAAATAATGTGAGAAGTCATATTATTTTGAGAAAGGTTGAATTGAGATTTTGAAGGTTGAGAAATATTTTACGACATTGAAAAATGGAGAAAAATGATTTACGTAACTTAAAAATGTGATTTTTAAGCTACGCTATTTGAAAAATGTTAAAATATTTTCACACGATTTGGAAAGCGTTTAAATATTTTTATGCGATTAAAATATTGTTGAAAAATCGTTATGTGATTGAAAAATGATGGAGTATTTTTACGTGATTGAGAAAACAATGGAAAATCACTATGTGATTTGAAAACGCAACAGAAATGTTGCAAAATTGTGAAAACGTAATAGAAATGTTGCGCAACTATGAAAATGTGATAATATGATTTCTCGATTGAATAAACAGTAGGTTTACTGTTAGACTAGTGTATGGACATTGTATGAAAAAATGATGAATTTTGCTTGTGATTGGCTTTGGTGCATTGAACATGCATTGGAAAAGTCCGATGGACTGGATAAGGCTATTTGCCTAGGAGAGACGTATACCTCTTGAGTGGGTGCGATATGCATAGTGTAAGTCATTTATTGACCTTGGGGGCATCGGGGTGCGGGTTACTCACAATGGGTAGTTGGTAGCTCTTCTGTTCCGTGGGTTAGACCGATGCAACGCACCGATGATCTTGACCAAGACACTATTCTTAATCAAGATCTAGTAAAGACTGTCGTGTACATGCTAGATGTGGAAACACATATGAGAAATATGGCACGTGGTCTGAGACATGTTAGTACAGACAGATCTTTCGGATCAATTTCTCTGAACTGAGTATTAGCTCCATGGAGTAGGAAATTAAGTCTATGTGCACATGCATAAATTTGAGTATTTATATCTGTATGATATAATAATTGAGGAATATTAGTTATGACAATTGAACTGCTGAAGAATATTGGATGATGATGATGATAATAATGTGATGGCATTATTGTAATTATCATGTGATTTGAATAATGTTAATGGCATGATGGTAATTATTATTTATTATATTTGTTGTGATAAATAATGTTGGGGGCATTATTATAATTATGGTATGATGTATCTGTATGATATATGATACATGTTATCTCTGTGCTACCATATTGGTATTGGCGTAGAGGATCTCACCTCTTTGTATGTCTATTTTGTACTGTATTTATATTTGGTAAAGACGTTGAGCAAGGCATAGAACAAAAGGGTGAAGAAGAGCAGGTTCTTGTGGAGGAAGCGGAGTTTTGAGAGGATGACATCAAGACCTAGTTTCTTTGGTTACGTGAGACTACAATTCCATGGTGGAGCTGGAGCGTGGAGGACTAGTCCCAATGAGAGGGGACTAATATATCAGAGAAATTTGACTGTCAACATGAGCAGGGAATTTCATGGAGATCCATTTCTTTCCATAACTATTTATGTACATGTCAAATTTTCGCTATCAATTAGGCAGTATTGGGATACTAGGTATTATGTCCTAACGGAGATTAGTATCGTGTCATCTGCTCGGACATCTGTCCGTAGGACTTCGCGTCAAGCTGGATTCCTACCTGCTGAGGAATATGAGGAGGACCCGTCTGAGGGTTCTGCTGTTTAGTTAGACTTAGGCGAGTCATTTAAATATTTAAGTATGTCAACTACTTTTGAGACTTGGTTTGTACATAAATAATGTCAACAGTACTTCTGTAATGTACATAATGTAAATTATGTGTGATGATGTATAATATTTTTATTTTCTGCTAAGTTTATTTTATCGATATCAAAGAGGAAAAAAATTTACAACTTGTATTTTTATCACTACATCACATTTTATAAACGTGGGGTAATTCGGTAATAATAACATTTAAATGTGGTATCCTATGGTGGGTGTTACATTAGTTGGTATCAGAGCCCAAGTTAGAGTCTTTTGGATTTGTGGTTAGGTTTGTCTTGTTTATGTTGTGTGATTCTCTGTGACTAGTTTGTTTGTTTGAAGATTGACCTTACTTTCTTTGTGTTGTCCAGTTTGAGTAGAGAAAAGTAATGGTTGGACGAGGAAGAGGACGTGTCAATACTAGAGCAGGAATGAAAAATGTTGGTAATGATAACCAGAACATGGCTGCAGCTGTAGCAGCAATGCAACGAATGGCTGATGTAGTGGTACAGTAAAACCAAAGGGCAACTGAGGATGCTCATAGTTTGTCGGAATTTCGTAAGAACAATCCACCAAAGTTTTGTGGAGCATTTGACCCAGAGAAAGTTGATCTGTGGATCAAAGAATTAGAGAAGATATTTGAAGGTATGGGTTGTACTGATGAATGAAAGTTGACTTTTGCAACATTTATGTTAGTGGGAGATGGAGAAGACTGGTGGGCAGGAGCCCGAAGATTATTACAAGCTGAGGGAAGAGTTGTGACATGGCAGCTCTTTAGGCAGAAGTTTCTGGGAAAGTATTTTCCAGCAAGTGTTTGCCATGCTAAGGAGATGGAATTCCTTAGTTTAAGGCAAGGGGTGATGTCTATAAGTGAGTATGCTGCAAAGTTCAAAAGCTTGTCTAAGTTTTTGAGGTATTTTCAGATGCACCCGGATGAAGATTGGAAGTGTAGAAAATTTGAGGAAGGATTGAAGCTTGACATTAAGCGAGCTGTAGCAACCTTGGGAATTGAACAATTTCCAGAATTGTTGGACAAGTGCCGTAAGGTTGAGGAGATTGATCAACAGTGTGCAGCGAGAAATAAGAACTTTGGACCTGCAATATTCCAAAGAGGAAAGAGCAGTGGAGGAAACCGTTTTCAGCAAAAATCATATACTAAACCGCTAGGAAATCAGAACCAGCAACAATCTGTTGGAGGAAGTTCTGGTGGCAGCAAGGCAAGTCAAGTTGGAACTTCTACATATAAATGTTTCAACTGTGGGAAGGACCATCTAACCAAGGATTGTCAGCATAAAGGACTTATTTGTTATCGATGTGGGAAACCTGGACATTTTTCCAGGGAGTATGATCAGATAAAGAGGGAACCTTCTGTGGGGAATGTTCATACTGCAAGGCCACATGCGGGTGGTCGAGTGTATACTATGAGTGGGGAAGAAGCGGCGAAGTCAGAGGACTTAATCGTGGAGGAGTGTGCTACTGAAGGTAATCCTTTAACCGTACTCTATGATTCAGGAGCAACACATTCTTTTATTGCATCTGATTGTGTGGAGCATTTGGGATTGACTGTGACTACATTGCTTTATGATTTGAGTGTTGCTACTCCTACTGATAAGCCTGTGATAACTACAAAAGTATGTTTGAATTGTCCTGTATTTGTTAGGGACAAAATCTTTCATGTAGATTTGATATGTTTGCCTCTTTCCAAGATTAATGTAATCTTAGGAATGGATTGGTTATCTTCTAACCATACCCTAATCGATTGTTCGAATAAGACACTAGTATTTCATGAGGCTAAGGATTCTAGATTCCTAACGGCTACTCAAGTAGAAGCTTGTCTAAAGGAAGGAGATCAGGGGTACTTATTAATATCTTCTTTGGAGGTTCAATGTGAAGATGTCTTGAAGGATATTTTCGTTGTGAATGAATTTCCTGAGGTATTTCCTGAAGATATACCTGGACTATCGCTAGAAAGAGAAATTGAGTTTGCTATTGATTAAGTACTTGGAGCTGGACCTATATCTATTGCACCCGATCAGATGTCGCTAGTAGAATTGGCAGAGCTTAAGAAATAGTTAGAGGACTTGTTGGAGAAACAATTCGTGAGACCAAGTGTGTCACCATGGGGAGCTCCAGTATTGTTGGTAAAGAAGAAGGATGGAACTTCAAGTCTATGTGTAGACTACTGACAATTGAACAAGATTACGATTAAGAATAAATATTCACTTCCAAGAATTGATGATCTGATGGATCAATTGCGAGGAGCTGCAATATTTTCCAAGATTGATTTACGATCTGGTTATCATCAGATTCGTGTGAAGGCGGATGATATTGCCAAAACTGCATTTCGGACACGTTATGGGCATTATGAATATCTAGTGATGTCGTTTGGTGTGACGAATGCACCTACCATATTCATGGACTTTATGAACATAATTTTTCGTTCGTACTTGGACAAGTTTGTTGTTGTCTTTATTGATGACATTTTAATTTATTCTCGAAGTCAGGAGGAACATGTTGAACATCTCAGAGTGGTTCTCCAGATTTTGAAGGAGAATAAGTTGTATGCCAAGTTGTCCAAATGTGAATTTTGGCTGAGCGAAGTTCAATTTCTAGGACACGTGATATCAAAGGAAGGAATTGAAGTTGATGCTTCAAATGTGGAGACAGTTCTTGAATGGTAAAGACCAAAGACTGTATCAGAGATCCATAGTTTTGTCGGATTAGCTGGTTACTATCGACGATTTATTGAGGGGTTTTCTAAAATAGTAGGACCTCTTACCCAACTTACACGGAAGAATCAACCGTTCGTATGGACTGATGTGTGCGAAGAAAGTTTTCAATAATTGAAAAGACGATTGACTACTTCACCGGTATTGATTCTACCTGATCTGAATGAACCTTTCAAAGTATATTGCTATGTTTCGTACCAAGGATTGGGTTGTGTACTTATACAGAACTGTAAAGTGGTGGCTTATGCTTCAAAGCAGTTGAAAGTACATGAGAGGAATTATCTGACTCATGATTTGGAGTTGGCAGCTGTGGTATTTGCATTGAAAGTGTGGAGACATTTTCTCTATGGAGCAACGTTTACTGTTTTTAGTGATCATAAAAGTTTGACGTATCTGTTTGACCAAAAAGAGTTGAACATGAGACAAAGGCATTGGCTCGAGTTTATGAAAGACTATGACTTTCAGTTACAATATCATCCCAGAAAGGCGAATGCCGTAGTGGATGCGTTAAGTAGGAAAATGCTTAGTGCTTCTGTTATGATGATCAAGGAGAAAGAATTAATAGAAGAATTTCGGGATATGCATTTGTCTGTGAAACTGACGCTAGGGAGAATACGTTTAAACATGATCACCATTTCAAATGATTTGATGGATAGAACAAGAGAAGTACAAAACAGTGACCAGTATTTGCAAGAAGCAAAAGAAGTAAGGAGCCAAGGAGCGGTGTTGGAATTTAGCGAAGGAGCTAATGGAATTCTGAAGTTTAAAGGAAGAGTTTGTGTGCCTAATGATCCAGAACTTAGGAAATTGATTTTGGATGAAGCTCACAGGAGTAAGTTGAGTATGCATCCAGGAGCCATAAAAATGTATCAAGATTTGAAGCAGTTATATGGTGGCAAGGAATGAAGAAGGATGTCGCTGAATATGTATCATCCTGTTTAGTTTGTTAGAAGGCTAAGGTGGAACATCAAAGACCATCAGGAATGTTGTCACCTTTGCCTATTCCTGAATGGAAATGGGATAACATAGCAATAGATTTTGTGACATGACTACCAAAGACTCGGAAAGGTCGTGATTCTATTTGGGTAATTGTTGATCAACTTACTAAGTTGGCGCACCTTTTTCCAATTAATATTAAGTACTCAATGAAAAAGTTGGCCTAAGTGTACATCAATGAAATTGTTAGACTTCATGGTGTACCATCCAGTATTATTTCGGATCGAGATCCAAGATTTACATTGAGGTTTTGGAATAGTTTGCAAGAAGCTATGAGAACAAAGCTACGTTTGAGTTCTGCTTACCATCCACAAACTGATGGTCAGTTAGAAAGGACGATTCAGTCATTTGAAGACTTGTTGAGAGCTTGTGTTCTAGAACAAACTAGTTGTTGGGATGAATTTTTGCCATTGATAGAGTTCACCTACAATAACAATTTTCATTCGAGCATAGGGATGGCACCCTATGAGGCATTGTATGGGAGACGATGCAGAATGCCGTTATGTTGGTATCAGGACGGTGAAAGTACTGTATTAGGACCAGAGATTGTTCAACAGACAACTGAGAAAGTGAAGATGATTCAAGACAAGATGAGAATGACTCAAACTCGGCAAAAGAGCTATGCTGATAAAAGGAGAAAATCGCTTGAGTTTGAAGAAGGTGACCATGTATTTCTGCGAGTGACACCTATGACTGGAGTTGGACAAGTGCTTAAGTACAAGAAGCTCACTCCAAAGTTTATCAGGCCGTATCAGATGTTACGTCGGGTAGGTCTGGTAACTTATCAGATTGCATTACCACCTTTTCTATTGAATCTTCACAATGTATTTCACGTATCACAACTACGGAAATATATTTCTGATCCCACCCATGTTATCGAACCAGACACCGTACAACTGAAGGAAAATTTAACCTATGAAATGTTTCCAGTCAAGATTGAGGATCAAAGAACGAAGCAACTTCGAGGTAAAGATATTTCATTAGTTAAAATAGTTTGGAACGATGTAAGCGGTGAAGCTACATGGGAACTGGAAGAAAAGATAAAAGAGCAATATCCATATTTATTCTGAGGGTGTGAAGTCAAGTTATCAAGTTTCGAGGATGAAACTTCTTTTTAGAGGGGGAGAGTTGTAACACCCCAAATTTCCTAACTATTTGACAGTAATTTTGACAATTAACAGAATTCTACTGTTTAGTGATTTCTGTGTACTGTAAAATTATTTTGAGTATTCCGTGAATACATTTGATCATTTTGTGTAATTTACTATGTGTCAAGAAAATAATAATTTTTGGGTCAGGAAAAATCTTACGTAATTTAATTATTACTGTTAAGTCTTGATTATTTTACATAATCTGATTTGATTTTCATAAGTTTTATATTTTTTATGATTTTGTGGATAATTATGAAATTTTTATATTTCTCTGATTATTTTAATGTTATCCGTGGGCCATCTATGGGCCCAGGGGGGCTGTACGTGGGTCCAGGTGGGTCCGAAAAAGTGAAAATTTTTCTACAGCTTGAAAGTTTTGTACTGTTGAGATGGGGACGAGGGATCTTACTAAACCCGAAACTGGAAACAGTTTTTAAAATTTTCTGTTACTGTGTTTTGTATTGTATTTAATTATCAGGTGATAAAAATATAGTAAAAATATTATTCATAGGGTTATAGCAGATAAAAATAAATATTGTACTACGTAGTCAACATTAGTGGCTTGGACATCCACCATTGATTCAATCAATGGTGGAGATTGGCCTTATAAAATGGCTAGGACCATTTATGACCATTGGATGTAAAGTTTGAAGGAGTAATCTTGACCCTTCATTTTGGCGATACATCTAATGGCTAGGATTTCAAGGAGGAAAGATCTAATGAACTAGATTAAGTCTTCCATCTAAAGGCTACCTAGGATCTATATTAATCCTAACCATTGATCTAATCAATGTTTAAGAATGCTTAAAATGGTGGCTAGTAAAATTTGTCACACATTTAGAGTGCATGAAGGGGGGGTTCGATTTTGAGAGGCCTTAAGGCCATAGCAAAGTTTCAAGACCATTATTGTTATCCTTGATCATCTTTGTCTCCTCCAAAAAGCCAAAGCTTCATCAAAACTTTCTCTCCATTTCTCTTCTCCTCTAGTTTTTTCCAAGACCACTAAACCTACCTTCCATCACTCTTTAATTTCAAATAACCTTACTTCTTGAATCTATACCTCATTCTAAGACACTTTATTGTTTGGAACAAGTTCTAAATTTTTCATCTTCAAGGACTTTTTCCAAGAGTAAGTTCTAGGGTTTTTGAGGTGAAGTGTAAGGAAACTTCACATCTTATCTCTTTTTCATGTTCCAAGCCTTGTTTGATCCATGGTTTTCCTTATTCAAGCTTAATATACTAAAAAAACTTGTGTTTATTTTATGTTCAAGAAACTTTTGTTGGTGGAGAACTTGTGCAAAGTGCAAAGCAATGAGCTTTTAAAGCTTCTTCAAGAGGTAAGAGGGAGATCCATCTCACCAACCAAGTATGGTGATGAGAGATGGTTTTGTATTTGATGGATGGTGAATCCATGTGAGGATTCATATCCATGGTTATGTAATTATTTGTGGGTGTTTGTGTTTATGTGGTTTATGTGCTTAGCATGGTTTATTTGTGCTTGCATGCTTAGTATGATTTTTATTTGCTTTTATGGTATGCTTGAAATATAATATGTTGATTATATGTGATGTATGCCATAAAAATTGTTGGAAAGGAAAAATAATTTTTGGTTCCAAGGACCATGTGAATTTCGGCCAAGACACCTCAAAATAGGTGTTCACAAATTAATATTTTCATGAATGGTAAAATTGGATATTTAGAAAAGCAAGAAAAATAAACAAAAGGTTTGTTTTCAAGGAATAAGTGTTCACAGTTTTGTTGAGGAATTTTAATAGTTTTGTTTGTGTAAAAACAAGAATGGTACTTAATTGATTTAGAAGGAAAAATATTTGATGGTTTCAATGGCCAAATACTCCACGGTTTTGAAGGCTTGTAATGCCTTGATTTTATGAAATAAAGTGATTTTAAAGTGGGAAAATAATTGATGAAGTACAAGGATTAAAGAAATGAAAACAAAGTGTTTTGTTACTTGAAAATTGGAATTTTCGTATGTCAATGGAAAAGAGAGGTTGAAAGTGTTTTAACCTCAATTTATTTTAAAGAGGATTGATTTTTAGAATTGATTTGGAATTATAAAGAATACGTTGGTGACTTGAAATTTTCTAACGTGTAACTCATCCTTTGGGTTTTGGAGAGTGTTAGTAAATTTTAAGTTAGAAACATTGATTTAATTCAATGAATTGCTGAATTTATGAAATATATTGCGAAAAGGATTTTCTTGAGTAAGAAAATGTGAAAAATAATGTGAGAAGTCATATTATTTTGAGAATGGTTGAAATGAGATTTTGAAGGTTGAGAAATATTTTACAACATTGAAAAATGGAGAAAAATGATTTATGTAACTTAAAAACGTGATTTTTAAGCTACGCGAATTGAAAACGTTAAAATATTTCTATGCGATTTGGAAAACATTTAAATATTTTTACGCAATTAAAATATTGTTGAAAAATCACTATGTAATTGAAAAATGATGGAGTATTTTTACGTGATTGAGAAAACAATGGAAAATTGCTACGCAATTTGAAAACGCAACAGAAACGTTGTGAAATTGTGAAAATGTAACAGAAATGTTGCGCGACTATGAAAACACGATAACATGATTTCACGACTGAATAAATAGTAGGTTTACTGTTGGACTAGTATATGGACACTATATGAGAAAATGATGAATTTTGCCTGTGATTGGCATTGGTGCATTGAACATGCATTGAAAAAGTCCGATGGACTAGATAAGGCTATTTACCTAGGAGAGACGTACACCTCTTGAGTGGGTGCGATATGCGTAGTGTAAGTCATTTATTGACCTTGGGGGCATCGGGGTGTGGGTTGCTCACAATGGGCAGTTGGTAGCTCTTCTGTACCGTGGGTTAGACCAATGCAACGCACCGATGATCTTGACCGAGACACTATTCTTAATCAAGATCTAGTAAAGATTGTCATGTATATGCTAGATGTGCAAACACATATGAGAAATGTGGCATGTGGTCTGAGGCATGTTGATACAGACAGATCATTCGGATTAGTTTCTCCGAACTGAGTATTAGCTCCATGGAGTAGGAAATTGAGTCTATATGCACATGCATAAATTTGAGTATTTATATCTATATGATATAATAATTGAAGAATATTGGTTATGACAATTGAACTGTTGAGGAATATTGGATGATGATGATGATGATAATGTGATGGCATTATTGTAATTATCGTGTGATTTGAATAATGTTAATGGCATGATGGTAATTATTATTTATTATATTTGTTGTGATAAATAATGATTGAGGGCATAACTATAATTATTGTATCTGTGATGATAAATAATGTTTAGTGCATTATTGTAATTATGGTATGATGTATCCGTATGATATATGATATATGTTATCTATGTGCTACCATATTGGTATTGGCGTAGAGGATCTCACCTCTTTGTATGTCTATTTTGTACTGTATTTATATTTGGTAAAAACGTTGAGCAAGGTATAGAACAAGAGGGTGAAGAAGAGCAGGTTCTTGTGGAGGAAGTGGAGTTTTGAGAGGATGACATCAAGACCTAGTTTCTTTGGTTATGTGAGACTACAGTTCCATGGTGGAGCTGGAGCGTGAAGGACTAGTCCCAATGAGAGGGGACTAATATATCAGGGAAATCTGACGGTCAACATGAGCAGGGAATTTCATGGAGATTCGTTTCTTTCTGTAACTATTTATGTACATGTCGAATTTTCACTGTCAATCAGGCAGTATTGGGATACTAGGTATTATGTCCCAACGGAGATTAGTATCGTGTCGTCTGCTCGAACACCTGTCCGTAGGACTTCGCGTCGAGCTGGATTCCTACCTGCTGAGGAATCTGAGGAGGACCCGTCTGAGGGTTCTACTGTTTAGTTAGACTTGGGCGAGTCGTTTAAATATTTAAGTATGTCAACTACTTTTGAGACTTGGTCTGTATATAAATAATGTCAACAGTACTTCTGTAATGTACATGATGTAAATTATGTGTGATGATGTATAATATTTTTATTTTCTGCTAAGTTTATTTTATCGATATCAAAGAGAAAAAAATTTTACAACTCGTATTTTTATCACAACATCACATTTTATAACGTGGGGTAATTCGGTAATAATAACGTTTAAATGTGGCATCCTATGGTTGGTGTTATAATTTTTCCCACAAAACCCATATCTTAAGCATCACAAGGATATAAGCCACCTCATATAGCTTGGGTTCTATATACTCATGGTAGGGAGTGATTCACAGCCTCACACTACCACTAGTATCCTATGAGGGAATTAATACGTGAGGATTATACTGATACTATGGGGAAATTATCCAAGAACACAGGATCCCCCTTCCTCACAAGAGATTGTCTCTATGGTTCTAATAGAATTTCGAATACCCTGCCCTCGAACAGGATTGCCTCTGAAATTCGCTATACTAAGTTAAACATAGTTCACATAAAAAAAAAAAGATACTAAGTGGGAAAGTATGGACTAATTACCTTCCCTTTCAAGGATAATTGTCCAAATTCATATTCTCAATTCAAAACAAATTCATTGAGCACTGTTTATTCAAGCATTTATTGTAACATCCCGGGACTACCTGCAGGATTGACGAGTGTCTCCACAAACCAACACGAGTCTTTTCAGCGTGCTTTGTGTAACGCCCCAATTTTTAGAAAATATTCTGAATGTACTGTTTTCTGTTTTTCATGCTTTTGTATGAATGACCGTTGTGTCCCTATTTTTCTGTTCTCGATTTCTGTATGAAAACAATTACGATAATACAGGCTCAAATTTTATTTGATCGTTTTACGTAATTTGTTTCGAGACAGTAAAATAAAAGTTTTTCTGAGCTACTGTATTAATTTTTCTGAAAGATATACAACTAAATAATACTGCTGGATATTTTATTTGAACGTTTTGGACGATTACCTACGTTGTGGGAAAAAATGGGAAAATGACCGTTACGTCCCGAACGTATTGTTTTCATTGTTTTTGTCTGTTTTTAATTGTTTTCTTCTTGATTTAATGCCGAAAATACATGTGAATTTTTATGGACTTTTTGTGTGATTTGCTCCGAGGCGGGAAAATAATATTTTTCTCGGGCGGGAAATCTTATTTTATTATTTAGAATTGGGGGATCTTACTTAACCCGATTCTGAATGAGACTAAAAATAATCTTTTAATTTTTAGGATTTAATGTCAAATAAAATAATTTTATATTATTATAATATTATTTTATTAGTCAATATATTTTAGTGATGATGGACCCAGGAAATATTTTGCGGGACCCATAATTAGCCGAACGGTTAGATCGGTAGCTTAATTAATCACCGTAGCGGTAGAACTTTCAGCAAGTGGCTGACTCAACTAGGCCGACTCCAGAGCATTTATTATTTGTGTGACTCGGCATGTGAGTCAAGGGAACCAACCAATGGGATTCAAGCTTGCTCACCAAGGCTTGATCTTGGCCTTTGATTCATCCAATGGCTTGGATGAAGCCAAGCAAGGTGCCCACCTTGCACCTCACTTAGTGCTACGGCCAAGAGGCCTTAGGAGACCAAAAATCACCTTCCATCTTCATCACTTTTCTCTCTTCTCTCTCTTCAAAACCCTAGCCACCATTGTTGTCCATTTTCCTCCTTCCATTCGGCCAAGCTAGTTTCCTAACACTCCAACCATCCAAAAATTTTTCTAACCAAGTTTCCTTAACCTAAACACCATTCTAAGAACCTTTGTAGTTGGGAGTTTCTTCAAATTCTTCCATTTAGGGCTTGGAAACCAACTTTGAAAGTTTTACCTAGAAGGTAAAATTTCATGCTTTTCTTTTCTCTATTCTTTTTCAAAGTTCTAAGCCATGATTTTTCCATGGTTTAGCTTCTTTTTCATGGTTAGTAACATGTAGGTTTTGTTTGAGATTTTTAGGTATTTGGTGGAGTGAAAACCGTGACCTAGTAGGTGTGAAAGCAAGCTTTTTGTCTTCATTTAAGGTAAGAGGAAGACAATTCTTATCATCCCTTGATGGTGGTAAGAAGATGGATTGTTTGTAGAATCCATAAGGATTCGGTTGTGGTGTGTTTATTGATGTGTATTTGTTAAGTTTTGTGGTTGCTAGTAGCTTAATTGTTGTATGTTAGTAGCTTTCTTGTTTGGTAATTATAATAATTTTGCATGTCTAATAGCTTTTGATTGTATGTCTATAAGCTTTAAATTAGGTTTTATGTGTTAGAAATATTTTGCATGTGTTAGAAATATTTTGCATGTGTTAGAGATATAAATGCATGTGTTAGAATTGTATGATAAGGTTTAGGATGTGAATAACATGTGTAAATTTGCATGAGTGTTCCAAAGAACACATTCCCTAGCTCACGGCAATGCCAAAATGTGAGGACCAAAATGTTCTCTTCATTTTTCCTAAAGTGCAACTTAATTGATTAGGAGAAATAAGAAGGTTTTAAATGGTTTTGATCAAAGAAAAGGAATTTATAAATCAAATGGTAAAGATTTAGTACATTTTGGGCCAACATGCCTAAAAGATTTATTTGATTCAAAATCATTACTTTATAACATGATTTAATGAACTTAGATAAGATAATACCTTTGACATGATTTAGAAATCAAATGAAAAAGTTTTACAAAATTCGGCCAACATGCCACTATAGGTAATTATGATTTCTAAAACTTGATTTCAAATTTTTTTAATCAAAAAGAGACAATACAAGTTAACAAGAAATTTTCTATAATGATTTTTGAAGAAACAAATTGAGTAGAATTAAGTTTAAAGGATTAAAACTAGTAATTTTATCATTAGGAAGTAAAATACAGAAATTTTGAGAAATTTTCTAACATATAGCTCACTTTAAAGTTTTGAAGCATGTTAGAGATTTCAAAAAGAATTAAATGATATGAATAAAAAAATTAGGTAAATAGAAAATTTTATGGAAAATTTAGAAAATCATTATTATAAGTTTATAAACAAAATGCTGTCATTTTTAGTAAAAATGAACTTATAGGATAGTCAAAATATCCTAATGACAAGTATGCGGTATGAAAAATTATTCTACGTAGTTTAAATGTACTAAATACTATTTCTATCTGTTTAAACGGTAATTTTAAAGGCATTCGAATAAGAAAATGATTTAAAAATCCTACGCGATTGAGAAAACGTGTTAAAAATACTACGCGATTTTAAAAACAAAAAAATATCTTTACTCGATTTTTAAACGTTTGTAAAAACGACGAGATTTCAAAAATGCGATAAAATTTCTACGCGATTGACCGTTGCTACATTTATTTTTCGCTGTCGGGAAAATGTGAACCCGTACAGGCTTTTGAAAAATTTATTTTATGCTGTCGGGAAAATGTGAACCCGTACAGGCTTTCCATCTATCTGTTATGTGTGCCATGTATTTGGTGGAATTGTTGACGAGACGAATCACATCGTGTTGTCGATGCGATAAACGTAGTGTGGTTCATTGTTCTAATGAACTTGGAGACTTTAGTGTACGGGATCCCACATGTGATCAGTTGGTCGCTCCATTTGGGCCGTGGTAAAGCGATAGCACACTATGGTACTCGACATACACTATATTTAATCAAGATTGGTGAAATCTAGTAGTACATTTGCATCTGTAGTGCCACAACGTGAGACCAGTGAACTATACCACGCCTGGATTGATGGATTCTCGTGTCGTGGGGCTATAGACGCAACGTGTGACAACAAGAATAGTTGGTGGGGCAGCCGTGGTACTATTAGGTTTTGCGAATCATTCTCTCTCTCGATACTTGTGTTTTTCTTTAGCTCCATGGAGTAGGATTTTGTTATATTGTTTATCTCTATGTCTATTTGTTTCCATATTATCTATTTATTTTTATATCGTATTTTATTTATTTATTTTATCTGGTTATTGTTATTATATTTGGTTATTATATCTTATCTGTTTATTCTTATCTTTCTTGTTTTATCTGTGAAGTTTTATTTGTGATGTGATACATTGTAATGATATCTAAATTTTCTTAAATAGTTATTATAATTGTTAAAGCTTTATGTATTGCATGAGCGTATGTATATTGTTTGCCGTCTTTTTATTGGCCATGTTGTGATGATTTTATGTTGTCTTACCTCTTTGTTATATGTATTTTCTGTTTATTTATTTTACGCGGTAAAGACTTCGAGGAAGAGGAACAGCCTCTTGAGATCGTGTACCCGAAGAGGAGGAAGATCGGCAAGCTGACGACCAGTTTGACGATCAAGAACCATCCGATCATCCATATCCTCGGATTGATTGTGAGGGATGGCGACGCCTTGAGATTTTTGGGATTCATTGAGCTGGTATTTCATGGAGGTGCTCGGCTTGGCATCTACGAGGAGACCGTGACTCTGTGACGTATGGGGACGTGTGGACCGTGATCCTACGTCATCATTTTGATGAAGAGCTGTCATGACGACGACGTTATTTTCGCACTTAGAGTTGCCCTTATCCATAGGCGTTATTGGGGTGCTTGAAAACCCCGAGCCTAGTGAGATAAGCATCGTATCGACCGCGCGATCCCGTTATCGCCGTGTGTCGAGGCATCCGGGATATTTATCCCCGATGATCATTTTCGGTGATAGTGATCCATCAGAGGATTAGATAACCATGATGTTTTTTTTTGGGCGCGTCAGCGTATGTCTGTATATATTAACTCTTTTATTACTTTCTTTACTGTTTTTGTTTAAATATTTGTAGTCTTAGTTGTAAATTATTTGTACAACTTATAACTTAACCATATGTATATTATCAGTAATGATGTTTTTTTTATTTCGTATTTTTCGCATTATCTTTTTATATCATATTTCTGTCTATCAGGAATTATTTTACAACTCGTAATAATATTTAACTAATGTTTCACAACTTGGGTAGATTTTATTTCTATTTCTTTTATTTTCTTTTATGTGTGACATCCTCCAAAGGGGTGTTACACTTTGTCCTCACTCACACGCATCTTAGGAAACTTCCCAGGAGGTCACCCATTCACAATTGCTCCAGGTCAAGCACGCTTAACAATGGAGTTCTTATATTCTAGGCTCCCGAAAAGAAGTTGCAACTTGTTGATATGGCTATGCCTAATCAATTCCTTTAAGCCATCCTCAACTATGCAGTCCCATACCTGCACAGTCTTTGAATCCCTCTCATTCCGATGCGTATTCAGTTCATTCATGGGACCCTTCGCCTAGAAGCATGCCAGGAGCCGCTCCTTGTACGTGCTTTTCATGCACCGGCGTCCACTCCCCGCCCTCATCAACCCCGGGACACAACATTTATTCATTCATTTAAAACATTCATTCTATTCTTATTTCTAACTCAACCTTAAATCAAAGGGAGCATACTCTCAATTCCTATTTAAGTAGCCCAAACTTGTTTTACAAAGGAGCATTGCCAAATTTAGTACACATATAATTCAAAAATAAGTGTACAATACATTTATTCAACCACAAACTACATTCATATAAAGATTATCTTCCAAATAATTCAATATACTTGACAATCCATGCTCAATCACTTCATATGCATCCAAATTTGAATTATGGAATTCAATTTATGCTTAATTGTATCACAAGGATGTAAACATAATGTTACAAATCATGATTTGAGGTTACATTAAGTTTCTACAAGTCAAAGAACTCTATTTTTCTCATTTCATACTGATAGTAATTGATTACACTATATTGTCATCGATTACAGGTCTGGCAGAAATGTTGTAATCGATTATACGAGTGATGTAATCAATTCCATTAAACCCAGAAACGTATTCCGTAGCCGTGTAATCGATTATAAGTTTGTTGTAATCGATTACAACCTAGTTTTCTTCAGAAAAACAGAGTCCTCAATCCCAAGTAACCCAAACCAATCACATATTCATAAAGAAACAACAAGATTATTCCATAGAAAACAAGCCAAATCATCCACGATATGGAAAACCAAATATTAGTAATTTTCAAGTACATTCATTTAATCACAAATCCATAGAATTCATGTTCAAATTCAATATTAACTTTCAAAGAATTTTACTTTCATTTAAACAAACTCATTCATTCAGAAAAGTAAGGACAAAAGGTACGAAAACAAAGAGACAAACATCCCTTACCTTAGGCTATTTGGATGCCCTTTCCTTTATCTTTGTTCCTTTTTCCTTCTTGCTTTGATTCTTCATTCTCCACCTCCACTTCTTTGTTTCCTTTCTTCTCTTGTTCTTCTCCTTCTTTTCCTTTTGTTGCTGTTTCAGTAGACATGAGAAAAAGAGATGAGAGAAAAACAAGAAGTGAGAAAAAGATAAGTCAATACTTAGTTTAAAAGTATAGAAACAAAGGCAGTGGACTTAAGAAAATAGGAGGGAAATTTTGAAACTTTGTATCTCTTAAGGATGTTTCTATATTCCTTTAATGAATTTTCCAACCTCCATTGGTGTTATGGGAAATTCTAGGATTCTATTCATTTCCCAATTTCTTTATTCATCAATTTTTCATATACATCTTTATCATTCACTAAGCTTTAATGTTCTTTTCTAGGTTCAATTAAACCTAGGAAGTGGAACTAGGACACTTAGAAATATTCCTTTTAACCTATTTTCATCACCAAATTACTCTTCATCCTATCTATAGCATCTACTAAAAGTTTTATAATTTTTTAAGCTACTATTCTATTTAATTTGGCCTTTAGACAGTCATTAGTGTTACTAAAAATGTCAAACTAATTCATTCAATCATTAAAAAAAATTTATGACTTGTTCCTACTATTTATACCTTAGAAATAACTTTTCCATGCTTATTTCTATCATTTCAGTCTTTTTTAGCTAAATTATTAGCTATTCTTCACATTCAGTGTTATAAAATTAGGCAAACTAATCTAAAAGATTACTAAAAATATTTTCCAACTTATACTATAGTATTGAGCTTCTGTAACTATGATTAACATCATTAGGGTAAGGAGAATGTTACAATCCCCCCACCCCTTTTATAGATTTTGTTCTCAAAATTTGCTTACCTTATTCGAAAAGTTTTGGATAATTCTGTACCATATTGGATTGTAGATCCCATGTGGCTTCCTCTGAGTTACCACCATCCCACAGTACCTTCACCAAGGGAATTTGTTTCCCTCTAAGCTCTTTAATTGCTCTATCCAAGATCCTCACAAGTTTAACTACATAAGTTTAATCTTCTTTCAACTGTATTGATTCATTTTCTATGATGTGTAAAGGATCCAAATTATACTTTCGGAGTTGGGAAGTATAGAAAACATTATGAAGGTTTGACAAATTGGGTGGTAAAGCAATTTGGTATACAACATGTCCAATTCTTTTTAAGATTTGGAAAGGACCAAGAAACTAAGGATTCAACTTTTTGCCTTTAATAGCTTTACCAACCCCCATAATAGGAGTGACTTTAAGGAACACATGTTCTCCTTCTTTGAATTCCAAAGGTCTTCTTCTCTCATCCGCATAACTCTTTTGCCTACTTTGGGCAATTAACAACCTATCATTGATCTTTTTAATGTGCTTAGTGTTTGTTGTACTATTTCTAAACCTAGGATGATTTGTTCTCCTATTTCATACCAACATAGAGGCGATCTACACTTCCTACCATACAAGGCTTCATATGGTGCAAAACCTATACTAGAATGATAACTATTGTTGTAGGCAAATTCTATCAAAGGTAAAAACTTATCCTAACTACCTT
The DNA here is from genome assembly GCA_029884605.1 of Ormosia emarginata. NCBI lineage: Eukaryota > Viridiplantae > Streptophyta > Magnoliopsida > Fabales > Fabaceae > Ormosia > Ormosia emarginata. The sequence continues at coordinate 34,296,071 of JAQQTP010000088.1, forward strand.
GTTGTTCTAACACACAAGCTCTAAGCATATCTTGAAGGGTCTGGATAGTTCTCTCAGTTTGCCTATCTCTTTGTGGATGATAAGTTGTACTAAAATTCAGTTTAGTTCCAAATGCTTTTTATAGGACTCCCCAAAATCTAGATGTGAATCTAGGATCCCTATCGGATACTATGCTTAAGGGGACACCATGTAATCTCACTATCTCTTAGATGTATAGTTGAGCCAACTTATCTAATAAATAATTAGCTCTTATTGCCAAAAAGTGCGCAGATTTTGTTAACCTATCCATTATATCCCAAATTGCATCATGACCCAACTGGGTTCGAGGCAATCCTGTTATAAAGTCCATTCAAATACTCTCCTACTTCCATTTTGGGATTTCTAAGGGTTGCAAAGGACCAGAAGGTATTTGATGCTCTATCTTGACTTTTTGGTATACTAAGCATTTGGACACATATTCTACTATCTCTCTTCATACTTGGCCACCAAAACATTCTTTTGAGGTCTTGATATATCTTGGTTATTCCAGGGTTTATGGTGTACTTGTTTTTATGGGCTTCTTCTAAGATCCTTTCTTTAATTTCAGCTTTTCTTAGCACACACAATCTTTCCCTAAACATAATCATTCTATCTTGGGTTCTTCTAAATTGCTTTTTCTTTCCTAGCAAGATTTGTTCACTTATTTCTTTCAATTAATCATCTTCCTTTTGAGCAGCCTTAATTTGATTCCTTAATTCATTTTGAATATCTAATTTATTCGAGCAGAGACCATGTGGTAACACAGTCACTGCCAAACTCAAATTTATGAAACTTTTTATCAATTCCATTTCTTGTACTATCATATAGGACACATGCTTAAGTTTTCTGCTTAGTGCATCGGCCACAACATTGGCCTTACTCGGATGATACTTCAATTCAAAGTCATAATCTTTCAGAAACTCCATCCACTTTCTTTGCCTCATGTTTAATTCTTTTTTATCAAATAAATATTTCAGGCTTTTATGATCAATAAAGACTTTAAATTTCACACCATATAAGTAGTGCCTCCATATCTTTAAAGCAAAAACAACTGTTGCTAATTCTAGATCACAAGTTGGATCGTTTTCTTCATAGGGTCTTAATTGTCTGGAAGCATAAGCAACCATCCTACCTTCCTGCATCGAAACACATTCTAATCCCTTCCTTGAGGCATCACAATATACTTCAAAGTTTTTTTATCGATTTGGAATTACTAAAACAAGTGTGGTGGTCAACTTCTCTTTCAGTTCTTCAAAACTATATTCACATTCTTGTGTCCATTTAAAGGTATTTCTTTTTCTGGTCAATCTAGTCAAAGGTAAAGCTATTTGGGAAAAGTCCTTAATAAATCTTCTATAATACTCCTCTAAACCTGAAGAGCTTCTAATTTCGGTTATAGTGGATGGTCTTTCTCATCTTAATATTGTCTCTACTTTACTAGGATCCACATATATTTTGTCTCCAAATATCACGTGTCCTAGAAATTGCACCTCTTTCATTCAATATTCACATTTCAAAAACTTAGTATACATCTTCTTTTCATTCAGAATTTCTAGAACCAACCTAAGATGTACTTCATGTTCCTTTGTTGTCTTTGAATAAATGAGAATATCATTTATAAAGACAATAACAAACTTATCAAGGTATGACCTAAAAATCTTGTTTATATAATCCATAAATAAAACAGGTACATTGGTTAAACTAAAAGACATAACAAGATATTCATAATGCTCATATCTTGTTCTAAAGAAAGTCTTAGGAATATCTTTTTCTCTGACTCGGATTTGATGGTATGCAGATCTTAAATCGATTTTGGAAAACACAGTTGCACCCTTTAACTGATCCATCAAATCATCAAGTATAGGCAATGGGTATTTATTCTTAATAGTAACTTTGTTTAGTTGCCTATAGTCCACACATAATCTCATACTGCCATCCTTCTTTTTCACTAAGAGCACAGGGGCTCCCCACTGTGATACACTGAGTCTAATGAACTTCTTATCCAACAATTCTTCAATTTGCTTCTTCAATTCAGCCAATTATAAAGGGGACATTCTATAAAGTGCTATAGAAATAGGCCCAGTTCCTGGCACTAAGTCTATGATAAATTCTATCTCCATCTCAGGTAGTAATTCACTAACTTCATCTGGGAACACTTTCGGGTATTCTCTCACCACAAGTATGGTTTCTAAACTTTGCTGACTTTTGGAATTCAAAGAAAAGAGGACAACATAGTCCTAAGCTCCTTCTACTAGGTGGTTGATAACTTCAATGGCATTTAGGTATATGGATTTAGATGAAAAGTTCAAGAAAGGAGTATCAGACAAAAACACTAAAGGGTAGATATATGAGGTTTACAAGGAATTCTCTATTCTCAATAGCATACAACAATTTAAACATACTTTGGTAGTGGATATCGATTTTCCAGTGGGAGAAGAAACTGTTAAGTCATAAGTGTAACAGCCTAATTCTAAGCATACTAAGTAAATAGAATTAGTATGTCACTTTCTAACGTAAACGTAATTTACAACCTATTCAATATATATTTAACAAATAAATATATAGAGCCTTTACAGATGTAAGAAAGCAAGACATTTTATACCTCAGAAAACTTGCTCTTTACTAAAAATCTATCTGATATGTTTGAGTTTGCAAACCTTTACAATACTAATTACATAAACTTAATTACATAGCCATTAATATAAATACATAACCAAAATTATTAAAATAACAACTTAACCAAATCTTCATCGCCTTGCCTTGTGCTTGCTTTAATCCTTTGCTGGATTCACCATGGAAAACATAAAACAAAAACTGGGGTAAGAATTAATAATCTCAGTAGTAAGTTTGAAATCGTAATGTCATGGTAAATTCAACTGCTTTGAGGAAAAACACAAATTATACTTATTCATTTGGAAAGTTGGCATAAGCCAAATCTCAGTCCTTTCCCTTCCCAAAGTAGACAGTTCATTCAATTACAAAATAATTCATTTATTACATAACATCCAATTCAAACAACATGTACATTAAACATTTATCATCGTACTAGGAATAACACTTAATCCACTTTAAATATTATTCTCAACCTTTTTCTAGCTAGCTTTTATCCTTAATCTCCACATTTAATAAAAACAAGAAAATTGCCCATACAATTGCCAATTTTATGTAATGCATGGTGATGTATGATTATGCCTAATGAAAATCCTAAGGTATACTCATGTAATGATTTTTAAAAGATTTTGTTTTAGAAAAATACATCTTATTTGAATATTTCTAGGAAGCTCTTTCGTTCCAAGAAGCCCTTTTATTCATTGTATTATTTCTGGGTAGACAGGACGCCTTTTTGTTCCTTGCACTACTAAACATTTATAACTTTGGTACTTAGAGCCCTTTTTGTCTAAGTCACTTGGATCCCTTTTGTCCAAGTCATAGGTTTACAATACATGGAAACATCAAATAATAAGTTTGAAAACAAAACATCCATAATATTAAAACCCTTTCCTTCTTTAACTTTTACTTGAACATTTATTTCTTTACATAATAGGGAAGCAATTATCATAATCATTAAACTTTTCACTACCATACATGTTTGTAGAAATGAACTCATTCAACCTAATTTACCTTTACACTTTCTTTTAAATTGCTTCCCAATATCATACTCATTAACATCATTTGTTAATGTGCATATCTCAATATGCTCATTAACATCAATCACATTATATCATGGTATAAACAATGATTCACATCATCCACATTTTGTTTTGCCATATCAAGATACTATCCTTTCCATTTTCTATCAACATTCACTACTTAACCATTTCATAAAGTTTAGTGTTCACAATAAACTTATACATAATCATAACATAACTTCATGCATCATTTTTATTTTTATCCTCATACAATATATGGCTCAAGGCCTCATCTTTTATCATTCTCACATTGGAAAATCACAACATATCATTTAAATTTCAAAGCACATACTTTTCATAGCATTATAAAACAAAATTCTCATTTTTTTGTATGAAGGCCACGACTCTTGCCTCAGAAGTGTAAAGTCCTTAATTACATTTCTAATTATGTATCCGAATTTATGTATTAGTAAATAAAATTAAGTACATCACTAAAAATTAATCAGATTAAAATTAAATTATATTTAATTGATATACAGAAAATATGAGCCTGTTACGGAATATTTAATGTGCATATATTAAAAGTATAATGTATGTAACACCCTCCTTAGGGCATCACATTTCTGACTCCCGACTCATAATCTGAAAATCAATTCGTAAAAGGTTTGAGTTATGAAAATATGGGTTTCAAAATTTCTTCTTTACTGAAACGTAAATTTACTGAAAATATTAAGTAACATTGAAAATCATATTTTAACTATTCATTATGCAATATTGACACCAATTAATATTTCACAATTTAAAGAGAAATATAAAATTAACAGACTCTTTTTTTTAACAGTAGCAAACTCCATGACGGGTCCTACTTAATAGCATGGTACAATACTAACGAGAAACTTTAACATACTTATTCCTTTTTTTACGTCCATCTTGATGCATCAGACATCTGTTCCTTTGTCAACACTGCACACCTTCGAGTCCTGAATGTCCACTCCTTATTGCTGTCACCAATCTCAGAGTATCCATCGCTCGTTATGTCTAAGACAACTCGATCCTTCTATTATTTGATTTTAACAGTACAAACACAACAAAACAACATAACAAAGAGGTGAGATCACCTACGCCAATACTAACATGGCAGTACAGAGATAACACAAACAACATATCATACAGATAAATCATACCATAATCATGCTATCAGCATTAATCAACTATCATCATCTAATTATTTATCAGTTCAATCATCATTCAAGTACTCAAAACAATTGTCATAGCCAACATTCCTCAATTAATATATCAAACAGATATAAAAGCCCAGATTTATGCATATGCACAAAGACTCAGTTTTTTAAAATCAACTCCATGGAGGTTTTCACAATTTCGAGAAGAATGCTCTGGTTAATTGTCAGCCTTAGCCCAAAGACAATCTCCTAGTCGTTGAAAAGAATCGTATTCTTGTCAGGTATCGTCAATGCGTTGCAACAGACTGCATCGCCAAGTGGCACAGTGTACTCGCTTAACCGTCCCGCGGTCGACCGCGCCTCGATGCCCCCAAGATCCATCATAGACCTCACTATCAATTCTCATTCCCTCTTCAACCACAAGGGCCATAATAGCTATTAGCTATATTTTATACAATGCACGAATATATCAGTGCAAGTCCAACCCCAAAGGGCCAAATCTTTTCAATTTCATTTGTTCAATGTAATCATATGCTTCAACACATATTTTTCCAATGCACGTATAATGCACCAAATCCAATCACAGGCATATCTTTCCAATGCATGTATAATGCACCAAATGCCAATCACAGGCAAAACATGTCATTTTCTCACACAGCATCCATATACTGGTTCTACAGTATTTATACTGTATTTTCAATAGGAAAATCATATTCTCATATTTTCATAGTTATAAAACACTTTCGTCGTGTTTTCACAAAATTGCGCAACATTTCCATTTCGTTTTCATAATTCCAATACGTTTCTGTCACGTTTTCACAATTCCAAAATATTTATATTACGTTTTCAAAATACCGTAACACTTCTGTTACATTTTCAAAATTCTGAAACGTTTCTGTTATATTTTCACAATACCATGACACTTCTGTTACGTTTTCACAATTCCAAAATATTTTTGTTACGTTTTCAAAATGCCGCAACTCTTCTGTTGCACTTTTAAATCACATACTAATTTTTTAACGTTTTTCTCAATCACGTAAAAATATACATTTCTCAAATCGCATATCATTTTTTCACTGTTTCAAAATTGCGTAACTTAAAAATCATTCTTTTACGTCACGTAAATTATTTTCTATCATTCTCAAAATATTTAAAACACTTTCCAAATCTCATAACAATTTTCCCTCATTTTCACAATCGCATAAAAATATTCTATCGTTATTCAATCACGTAGTGATTTATCAACAGTAGTTCAAATCACGTAAAATATTTAAACGTAATTCAAATCGCGTATAAATATTTCAACGTATTTAAAATCAAATAGAAATATTTTTCCATATCACGTAACTTAAAAATCATGTTTTTAAGTTACGTAAATAATTTTTCACCATAATTTCATTACAGAAAATATTTCTTGACCTTTAAAAATTCCTTTTCAACTTTTCCCAAAATAATATAACTTTATACTTCATTTAATATATTTTCTTACTCAAGAAAATCTTCTTCCACAGTTCTTTACTCAAGAAATTCTTTTCGGAATATAATTCACAAAATCACTTTTCCATTTATGTAAATCAATGTTTCAAAATCATAAATTTTCCTAACGTACTCCAAAACTTGAAAATAAGTTATACGTTAGTAAATTCTCAAATCACCATTATATTCTCCATTTTTCTCAAAGCAATTTTAAAATCAATTCTCTTCAAAATAAATTGAAGTTAAAACATTTTCAACCTCTCTTTGTCTTTCATTTACAAAATTTTCTCAAGTAATAAAACACTTTGATTCCCTTTCCAAAATCCTTGTATTAAACCAAACTGTATTTCTACTTTAAAAATTACTTTATTTTATAAAACCAAGGCATTACAAACCTTTTAAAACGTGGACATGACTATTGAAACCATCAAATATTTTTCCTTCTTAATTGATATGGTTTTACACAAACAAAACCATTAAAATTTTGTTTTCAAAACCGTGTGATTCATGGTCATAAAAACCAAACCCATTTGTTCAAATTCATTTTCACTTTCTTTGCAAATTCTTTTTCACTTTCTTTGCAAATCCTTAAAATCAACATTTGCCCGTTTCATTTTTTTCGAAATCATAATTAGTAAACACTTAGGAAATTTTTACACAAAATAAATCAATAAAAATCCTTCAAAACTGTGTTCATGTACCCTTGGAAAAACAAATCCTTTGTTTATTTTCCATTCTCTTTAAAAAAAATCTATTTTCATCATTCATGAAAATATTAATTTGTAAACACCTATTTTGAGGTGTCTTGACCGAAATTCACCATGTTTCTAGGGATCAAAATTAATTCCCTTGTTCTTGAAAAATTTCAACTTGAACTCTAATTATGGGCATCAAAACCGTAGCCCTCTCCTTGGCCATTGAAGCCAAAAATTGGTTTCCTTTCCATCATCAAATCATGGCATACACATACATACACATCATATATATATCACAAGCATGCCATATTCTCATCATGCATAGTATAAGCATACCATTAAAATCATAAATTCATGCAAAGCATATTAAGCATAGGCAATTAATCAAAGCTCATAAACACCCACAAATTAATTACATGACTATGGATATGAATCCTCACATGGATTCAACATCCATCAAATATATAACCATCTCTCACCACCATGCTTGGTTGGTGAGATGGATCTCCCTCTTACCTCTTGAAGATCCTCCAAAGCTTATTGATTTGCTTAGCTTTCCAAGTCCTTCTTCACCAAGGGCTTCTCAAATACAAAACAAAATACATAGAAATTAGTATATTAAGCTTGATTAAGAGGAACCATGGATCAAACATGGTTTAGATCATGAAAAAGAGAGAAGAAAATGAAGTTTCCTTACACTTCACCACAAATACCCTATAACTTGGCTCTTGAAGAAAGTCCATGAAGATGAATGATTTAGAGAAAGTCTCCAACATGAAAGTTGCTTAGAATATCATGTAGATTCAAGATCTATGGTTGGATGAAAATAAAAGAGATTGGAGAGTGGTTTTAGGTGCTATGGGCAAAATTCCTCTCGAAGAACAAAGATGGAATCTTTTATTTTTGTGAGAGAAAGGCTTCTTAGATTTGGTTAAGACAAAGGATGAAGTGAAAACACTTAGTTTTCCTTCCACCAATTTCGTGGATCTCCATGGAAAATTCCTAAAAAAAATTACAAACAAATGTTAAAATCAATAACAAGTGTAGAAATAGGTAAATCATGGTTCAATCATGGCTTAGAAAATCAAAACTAAAAGATTAGAAGAAGAAACATGAAATTTACCATTTTTGGTAGAATCTTGAAGCTTGGATTTGAAGTACTAGATGTTGGATTTGAAGAAACCTTCAACATGAAAGTTGTTTAGAATAAGATAAGGATTCAAGAAACTAGATTGGATGAAATTTTTGAGTGATGGAAGGTGTTCTTGATGGTCATGGCCGAAACATAGAGGAGAAGAGAAAGGAGAGAAAATTTTGCTTCTTGAAAATGAACAATAATGGCCAAGAATGACCAAGACCACTAATAATGGTCTTCAAACTTTTTCCTATGTCCTAAAGCTCCACAAAACCGTCCCCCCTTCAAGTAATCTCCAAAGGATGCAAACAAAGAAATCATGTAGCATAATTGACTAAAGCAAAGCATAATTGACTAAAGCAACTAATAATGCATTGTAACTTTTCCTTTAGCTTCATAATTCACCACAAAACCGTCCCCCCCTCTTCATGCACTCCAAAATATGACCAATTTCACTTGTCACTATCTTAAGCATTTCTAGCCATTGATTAATTCAATGGTTAGGATTTAGGTAGAGTTTTGATTTTAGAAGACTTAATCTAGGCCATTGGATCTTTCTCCTTTAAATTCTAACCATTAGATGTGTCTTCAAAATGAAGGGTCAAGATTACTCCTTCTTACTTTTAATCCAAGGGTCATAATTAGTCTTTGCTACTTTTTAAGACTAATTCTCCACCATTGATTAAATTTACATCCAATGGTCATAAATGGTCTTTGTCATTTTTTGAGACCAAATCTCTACCATTGATTAAATCCAAATCCAATGGTTATAAATGGTCATAGCCATTTTATTAAACTTATCCTACACCGTTGATTAAATCGACGGTTGATATTAAAGTCTTCAATATTGAACTTGTTTCCTATCGGCCCATCAAAAATTGTCACAATCACTAATATTGACTTAATAGTATAATTTCTATTTTTATCTGCTAAAACCCCACGAAAGAATATATTTATTGTATTTTTTTATGTAGATAAATAAATACATTACAAAACACAGTACAATAAAATTTTAGAAACTGTTTCTGGATTCAGGTTTAGTAAGATCCCCTGTCTCTGTCTAAACAGTACAAATTTTTCTATGCGTAGAAAAATTTTCACTTTGCGGGACCCACCTGGGCCCACATACACCCCCTGGGCCCACAAACAGTAAAAAAAATTTCATAATCACCCACAAAATCATAAAAATTATAAAATTCACAAATATTAAATCAGATTACGTAAAATAATTAAAACCTAACGGTAAAAATTAAATTACGTAAAGTTTTCCCATCTCGAAAATTTTTATTTTCCTGACACGGAGTAAATCACTCAAAACGATCAAATACGCTGATGGAATAATCAAAATAATATTACAGCGCTCAGAAATTACTAAACAGTAAAATTCTGTTACCTGTCAAAATTACTGTTTAAGAGATAGGAAATTCGGGTGTTACAATACTCCCCCTCTAAAAAGAAATTTCGTCCTCGAAATTTGACAACCATGATTTCACACCCTCAGAATAAATATGAATATTACTCTTTCATCTTTCCTTCCAGTTCCCATGTAGCTTCCTCTCTTACATCTTTCTATACTATTCTAACCAACAAAATCTTTTTGCCTGACGTTCAACTTCTTCTGACAAATAGAAATCTCAAACTCCTAGTTACTGAAGATATTGAATGTTACTCCAGAAAGAAAGTATCTCCATATCTCTGATACCAATACAGCGGCTACCAACCTTCATTCATGCCTAGAATAGTTTTTCTCAGATAACTTCCAACTAATGTGATGTATTACTTAAAATTTTCTTATCCTCATATCACTTTATTCTCCAGCTTTATCTCTTAACAGGAAATGTCTCACTAGCCGAATTCTCCTTTCAACCGCATTATACCAGATACTATGACATGGATTTTAAATAGGAATATCCTTTCTTACATGAAAAACATTGTGAAGAATAGCAAAACCATCAAATATGTTATCAAACATATTCAACAAGAATTTGACTTTGCCTGATATGAGTTTTTCTGGAATACTAGTACTTTACTGGATGGTTGAAAAATAACCAATCCGTTTCGAAGATCATATCTGTTTATGAAACAGATCAAACTAACACAAAGATTTGATCTACAACAATGATTTGAATAACTTGAGTAACTAAGAATAGAAATAGATAGAAATAAACAAATCAGAGGATTACGAATAACTCTAACATATAATTGATCTACTCAATCATATGCCATAAGGAATAGGTTATTCACAGAAATATTCAGTATGATTTATAGGATTAGCTCGAATGACACAATCTCCATTATTTAAGTCTTTCGCTCAGAACACTCCAGTTCCATTCGACGTATCGACTCTCTCTACTATCCGAGATTTTACTAACAGAAAACACTATTTTCAATGGAATACAATTTATGGAAATGTGTCCAAACTTTTCACACTTAAACCAAATTGTTTCCTTGACGTACAGTCCTTCATTAAGTACCTTCTTTCACATCACTTACTATTTTTGGTTTCCTCAATGGTTGTAAATACATCTTCCGTCAAAATCAATTACTTTCTTAATATCCTAAAAAAATACCAGGTTCCAAAATTACGAAGTCTTATATTCCAAGACTGATTTTCTTCCATCAGATCCTGAACTTCAACTTCCAGTTCTCACTGTTCAGCGATCCTCTGTTCGTGCGGTCGTCTTTCCACATTGCTCCCGTTGCTCCCGTAGCTGCAACTGCATTACTAGTAACATGTTCCACTTCCACACAAGTATAACTATCCTGAGTCACTTCTTTTTTTTTTCCTCAGAGACGAGCGAATCGAAATACAATGGATCTGATATCCATTATAAACAACATTATTTCCTTTCGGAAAACAATAACACAGAGAACACAACGCAAGCAAAATAGACCTAACCACAAACCCCAAAAGACTCAAACCGTGCTCTGATACCAACTAATGTAACACCCTCCTTAGGGCATCACATTTCCGACTCCCGACTCATAATCTGAAAATCAATTCGTAAAAGGTTTGAGTTATGAAAATATGGGTTTCAAAATTTCTTCTTTACTGAAACGTAAATTTACTGAAAATATTAGGTAATATTGAAAATCATATTTTAACTATTCATTATGCAATATTGACACCAATTAATATTTCACAATTTAAAGAGAAATATAAAATTAACATACTCTTTTTTTTTAACAGTAGCAAACCCCATGATGGGTCCTACTTAATAGCACGGTACAACACTAACGAGAAACTTTAACATACTTATTCCTTTTTCTGTCCATCTTGATGCATCAGACATCTGTTCCTTTGTTATCACTGCACACCTTCGAGTCCTGAATGTCCACTCCTTATTGTTGTCACCAATCTCAGAGTATCCATCGCCCGTTATGTCTAAGACAACTCGATCCTTCTATTATTTGATTTTTTAAGAGTCTGAGACACAACAAAACAACATAACAAAGAGGTGAGATCACCTACGCCAATACCAATATGGCAGTACAGAGATAATACAAACAGCATATCATACAGATAAATCATACCATAGTCATGCTATCAGCATTAATCAACTATCATCATCTAATCATTTATCAGTTCAATCATCATTCAAGTACTCAAAACAATTGTCATAGCCAACATTCCTCAATTAATATATCATACAAATATAAATGCTCAGATTTATGCATGTGCACAAAGACTCAGTTTTTCAAAAACAACTCCAAGGAGGTTTTCACAATTTCGAGAAGAATGCTCTGGTTAATTGTCAGCCTTAGCCCAAAGACAATCTCCCAGTCGTTGAAAAGAATCGTATTATTGTCGGGTATCGTCAATGTGTTGCAACGGACTGCATCGCCAAGTGGCACAGGGTACTCGCCAACTGTCCACTGGTCGACCACCGCGCCTCGATGCCCCCAAGATCCATCATAGACCTCACTATCAATTCTCATTCCCTCTTCAACCACAAGGGCCATAATAGCTATTAGCTATATTTTATACAATGCACGAATATATCAGTGCAAGTCCAACCCCAAAGGGCCAAATCTTTTCAATTTCATTTGTTCAATGTAATCATATGCTTCAACGCATATTTTTCCAATGCACATATAATGCACCAAATCCATTCACAGGCATATCTTTCCAATGCATGTATAATGCACCAAATGCCAATCACAGGCAAAACATGTCATTTTCTCACACAGCATCTATATACTGGTTCTACAGTATTTATACTATATTTTCAACAGGAAAATCACATTATCACATTTTCATAGTTATAAAACACTTTCGTCATGTTTTCACAAAATTGCGCAACATTTCCATTTCATTTTCACAATTCCAAAACGTTTCTGTTACGTTTTCACAATTCAAAAATATTTATATTACGTTTTCAAAATACCGTAACACTTATGTTACGTTTTCAAAATTTTGAAACGTTTCTGTTATATTTTCACAATACCATGACACTGACACATTACGTTTTCACAATTCCAAAATATTTTTGTTACGTTTTCAAAATGCCGCAACTCTTCTATTGCACTTTTAAATCACGTACTAATTTTTTAATGTTTTTCTCAATCGCGTAAAAATATACATTTCTCAAACCCCATATCATGTTTCTACTGTTTCAAAATCGCATAACTTAAAAATCATTCTTTTACGTCACGTAAATCATTTTCTATCATTCTCAAAATATTTAAAAGACTTTCCAAATCTCATAACAATTTTTCCCTATTTTCACCATCACATAAAAATATTCTATCGCTATTCAATCACGTAATGATTTATCAACAGTAGTTCAAATCACGTAAAATATTTAAACGTAATTCAAATCGCGTATAAATATTTCAACATATTTAAAATCAAATAGAAATATTTTTCCATATCACGTAACTTAAAAATCACGTTTTTAAGATACGTAAATAATTTTTCACCACAATCTCATTACAGAAAATATTTCTTGACCTTTAAAAATTCTTTTCAACTTTTCCCAAAATAATATAACTTTATACTTCATTTAATATATTTTCTTACTCAAGAAAATCTTTTCCTGATTTTTACTCTAGAAATTCTTTTCGGAATATAATTCAGAAAATCACTTTTCCATTGATGTAAATCAATGTTTCAAAATCTTAAATTTTCCTAACGTACTCCAAAACTTGAAAATAAGTTATACGTTAGTAAATTCTCAAATCACCATTATATTCTCCATTTTTCTCAAATCAATTTTAAAATCAATTCTCTTCAAAATAAATTGAAGTTAAAACATTTTCAATCTCTCTTTGTCTTTCGTTTACAAAATTTTCTCAAGTGATAAAACACTCTGATTCCCTTTCCAAAATCCTTGTATTAAACCAAACTGTATTTCTACATTGAAAATTACTTTATTTTATAAAACCAAGGCATTACAAACCTTTTAAAACGTGGACATGACTATTGAAACCATCAAATATTTTTCCTTCTAAATTGATATGGTTTTACATAAACAAAACCATTAAAATTTTGTTTTCAAAACCGTGTGATTCATGGTCATAAAAACCAAACCCATTTGTTCAAATTTATTTTCACTTTCTTTGCAAATTCTTTTTCACTTTCTTTGCAAATCCTTAAAATCAACATTTGCCCGTTTCATTTTTTTCGAAATCATAATTAGTAAACACGTAGGAAATTTTTACACAAAATAAATCAATAAAAATCCTTCAAAACTGTGTTCATGTACCCTTGGAAAAACAAATCCTTTGTTTATTTTCCATTCTCTTTAAAAAACATTCTTTTTCATCATTCATGAAAATATTAATTTGTGAACACCTATTTTGAGGTGTCTTGACCGAAATTCACCATGTTTCTAGGAATCAAAATTAATTCCCTTGTTCTTGAAAAATTTCAACTTGAACTCTAATTATGGGCATCAAAACCGTAGCCCACTCCTTGGCCATTGAAGCCAAAAATTGGTTTCCTTTACATCATCAAATCATGGCATACACATACATACACATCATGAAATTTTTGAGTGATGGAAGGTGTTCTTGATGGTCATGGCCGAAACATAGAGGAGAAGAGAAAGGAGAGAAAATTTTACTTCTTGAAAATGAACAATAATGGCCAAGAATGACCAAGACCACTAATAATGGTCTTCAAACTTTTTCCTATGTCCTAAAGCTCCACAAAACCGTCCCCCCTTCAAGTAATCTCCAAAGGATGCAAACAAAGAAATCATGTAGCATAATTGACTAAAGCAAAGCATAATTGACTAAAGCAACTAATAATGCATTGTAACTTTTCCTTTAGCTTCATAGTTCACCACAAAACCGTCCCCCCCTCTTCATGCACTCCAAAATATGACCAATTTCACTTGTCACTATCTTAAGCATTTCTAGCCATTGATTAATTCAATGGTTAGGATTTAGGTAGACTTTTGATTTTAGAAGACTTAATCTAGGCCATTGGATCATTCTTCTTTAAATTCTAACCATTAGATGTGTCTCCAAAATGAAGGGTCAAGATTACTCCTTCTTACTTTTAATCCAAGGGTCATAATTAGTCTTTGCTACTTTTTAAGACTAATTCTCCACCATTGATTAAATTTACATCCAATGGTCATAAATGGTCTTTGTCATTTTTTGAGACCAAATCTCTACCATTGATTAAATCCAAATCCAATGGTTATAAATGGTCATAGCCATTTTATTAAACTTATCCTACACCGTTGATTAAATCGGCGGTTGATGTTAAAGTCTTCAATATTGAACTTGTTTCCTATCGGTCCATCAAAAATTGTCACAATCACTAATATTGACTTAATAGCATAATTTCTATTTTTATCTGCTAAAACCCTACGAAAGAATATATTTACTGTATTTTTGTGAGAGAAAGGCTTCTTAGATTTGGTTAAGACAAAGGATGAAGTGAAAACACTTAGTTTTCCTTCCACCAATTTCGTGGATCTCCATGGAAAATTCCTAAAAAAAATTACAAACAAATGTTAAAATCAATAACAAGTGTAGAAATAGGTAAATCATGGTTCAATCATGGCTTAGAAAATCAAAACTAAAAGATTAGAAGAAGAAACATGAAATTTAACATTTTTGGTAGAATCTTGAAGCTTGGGTTTGAAGTACTAGATGTTGGATTTGAAGAAACCTTCAACATGAAAGTTGTTTAGAATAAGATAAGGATTCAAGAAACTAGATTGGATGAAATTTTTGAGTGATGGAAGGTGTTCTTGATGGTCATAGCCGAAACATAGAAGAGAAGAGAAAGGAGAGAAAATTTTGCTTCTTCAAAATGAACAATAATGGCCAAGAATGACCAAGACCACTAATAATGGTCTTCAAACTTTTTCCTATGTCCTAAAGCTCCACAAAACCGTCCCCCCTTCAAGTAATCTCCAAAGGATGCAAACAAAGAAATCATGTAGCATAATTCACTAAAGCAAAGCATAATTGACTAAAGCAACTAATAATGCATTGTAACTTTTCCTTTAGCTTCATAATTCACCACAAAACCGCCCCCCCTCTTCATGCACTCCAAAATATGACCAATTTCACTTGTCACTATCTTAAGCATTTCTAGCCATTGATTAATTCAATGGTTAGGATTTAGGTAGAGTTTTGATTTTAGAAGACTTAATCTAGGCCATTGGATCTTTCTCCTTTAAATTCTAACCATTAGATGTGTCTTCAAAATGAAGGGTCAAGATTACTCCTTCTTACTTTTAATCCATGGGTCATAATTAGTCTTTGCTACTTTTTAAGACTAATTCTCCACCATTGATTAAATTTACATCCAATGGTCATAAATGGTCTTTGTCATTTTTTGAGACCAAATCTCTACCATTGATTAAATCCAAATCCAATGGTTATAAATGGTCATAGCCATTATATTAAACTTATCCTACACTGTTGATTAAATGGACGGTTGATATTAAAGTCTTCAATATTGAACTTGTTTCCTATCGGCCCATCAAAAATTGTCACAATCACTAATATTGACTTAATAGTATAATTTCTATTTTTATCTGCTAAAACCCCACGAAAGAATATATTTACTGTATTTTTATCGCCCGATAAATAAATACAGTACAAAACACAGTACAATAAAATTTTAGAAAGCGTTTTCGGATTCAGGTTTAGTAAGATCCCCTGTCTCTCGTCTAAACAAGTACAAATTTTTCTATGCGTAGAAAAATTTTCACTTTCTTGAGGACCCACGGGCCCACATACACCCTGGGCCCCAAACAGTATAAAAAAAATTTCATAATCACCCACAAAATCATAAAAATTATAAAATTCACAAATATTAAATCAGATTACGTAAAATAATTAAAACCTAACGGTAAAAATTAAATTACGTAAAGTTTTCCCAAATCTCGAAAATTTTTATTTTCCTGACACGGAGTAAATCACTCAAAACGATCAAAATACTGATGGAATAATCAAAATAATATTACAGTGCTCGAGAGAAATTACTAAACAAGTAAAATTACATTACTGTCAAAATTCTTGTTTAAGAGATAGGAAATTCGGGTGTTACAATACTCCCCTCTAAAAAGAAATTTCGTCTCGAAATTTGACAACCATGATTTCACACCCTCAGAATAAATATGAATATTACTCTTTCATCTTTCCTTCCAGTTCCCATGTAGCTTCCTCTCTTACATCTTTCTATACTATTCTAACCAAGAAAATCTTTTTGCCTAATGTTCAACTTCTTCTGACAAATAGATATCTAAAACTCCTAGTTACTGAAGATATTGAATGTTACTCCAGAAAGAAAGTATCTCCATATCTCTGATACCAATACAACGGCTACCAACCTTCATTCATGCCTAGAATAGTTTTTCTCAGATAACTTCCAACTAATGTGATGTATTACTTAAAATTTTCTTATCCTCATATCACTTTATTCTCCAGCTTTATCTCTTAACAGGAAATGTCTCACTAGCCGAATTCTCCTTTCAACCGCATTATACCAGATACTATGACATGGATTTTAAATAGGAATATCCTTTCTTACATGAAAAACATTGTGAAGAATAGCAAAACCATCAAATATGTTACCAAACATATTCAACAAGAATTTGACTTTGCCTGATATGAGTTTTTCTGGAATACTAGTACTTTACTGGATGGTTGAAAAATAACCAATCCGTTTCGAAGATCATATCT
Source organism: Ormosia emarginata (assembly GCA_029884605.1). Taxonomy (NCBI): domain Eukaryota; kingdom Viridiplantae; phylum Streptophyta; class Magnoliopsida; order Fabales; family Fabaceae; genus Ormosia; species Ormosia emarginata. Next base: position 34,313,361 of record JAQQTP010000088.1, read on the forward strand.
GTTTATGAAACAGATCAAACTAACACAAAGATTTGATCTACAACAATGATTTGAATAACTTGAGTAGCTCGATCGGCTAAGAATAGAAATAGAAATAAACAAATCAGAGGATTACGAATAACTCTAACATATAATTGATCTACTCAATCATATGCCATAAGGAATAGGTTATTCACAGAAATATTCAGTATGGTTTATAGGATTAGCTCCAATGACACAATCTCCATTGTTTAAGTCTTTCGCTTAGAACACTCCAGTTCCATTCGACGTATCGACTCTCTCTACTATCCAAGATTTTACTAACAGAAAACACTATTTTCAATGGAATACAATTTATGGAAATGTGTCCAAACTTTTCACACTTAAACCAAATTGTTTCCTTGACATACAGTCCTTCATTAAGTACCTTCTTTCACATCACTTACTATTTTTGGTTTCCTCAATGGTTGTAAATACATCTTCCGTCAAAATCAATTACTTTCTTAATATCCTAAAAAATACCAGGTTCCAAAATTACGAAGTCTTATATTCCAAGACTGATTTTCTTCCATCAGATCCTGAACTTCAACTTCCAGTTCTCACTGTTCAGCGATCCTCTGTTCGTGCGGTCGTCTTTCCACATTGCTCCCGTTGCTCCCGTAGCTGCAACTGCATTACTAGTAACATGTTCCACTTCCACACAAGTATAACTATCCTGAGTCACTTCTTTTTTTTTTCCTCAGAGACGAGCGAATCGAAATACAACGGATCTGATATCCATTATAAACAACATTATTTCCTTTCGGAAAACAATAACACAGAGAACACAACGCAAGCAAAATAGACCTAACCACAAACCCCAAAAGCCTCAAACCATGCTCTGATACCAACTAATGTAACACCCTCCTTAGGGCATCACATTTCCGACTCCCGACTCATAATCTGAAAATCAATTCGTAAAAGGTTTGAGTTATGAAAATATGGGTTTCAAAATTTCTTCTTTACTGAAACGTAAATTTACTGAAAATATTAGGTAATATTGAAAATCATATTTTAACTATTCATTATGCAATATTGACACCAATTAATATTTCACAATTTAAAGAGAAATATAAAATTAACAGACTCTTTTTTTTTTTTAACAGTAGCAAACCCCATGATGGGTCCTACTTAATAGCACGGTACAACACTAACGAGAAACTTTAACATACTTATTCCTTTTTTGTCCATCTTGATGCATCGGACATCTGTTCCTTTGTCATCTTGCACACCTTCGAGTCCTGAATGTCCACTCCTTATTATTGTCACCAATCTCAAGTAACCATCTCCGTTATGTCCCAGACAACTCTATCCTTCTATTATTTGATTTTAACAAGTCTAGACACAACAAAACAACATAACAAAGAGGTGAGATCACCTACGCCAATACCAATATGGCAGTACAGAGATAACACAAACAACATATCATACAGATAAATCATACCATAATCATGCTATCAGCATTAATCAACTATCATCATCTAATCATTTATCAGTTCAATCATCATTCAAGTACTCAAAACAATTGTCATAGCCAACATTCCTCAATTAATATATCAATCAAATATAAATGCTCAGATTTATGCATGTGCACAAAGACTCAGTTTTTCAAAAACAACTCCAAGGAGGTTTTCACAATTTCGAGAAGAATGCTCGGTTAATTGTCGGCCTTAGCCCAAAGACAATCTCCCGGTCGTTGAAAAGAATCGTATTATTCTTGTCGGGTATCGTCAATGTGTTGCAACGGATTTGCATCGCCAAGTGGCAGTGGTACTCGTTAAGCGTCCCTGGTCGACCACCGCGCCTCGATGCCCCAAGATCCATCATAGACCTCACTATCAATTCTCATTCCCTCTTCAACCACAAGGGCCATAATAGCTATTAGCTATATTTTATACAACGCGAATATATCGGTGCAAGTCCAACCCCAAAGGGCCAAATCTTTTCAATTTCATTTGTTCAATGTAATCATATGCTTCAACACAAATTTTTCCAATGCACATATAATGCACCAAATCCAATCCCAGGCATATCTTTCCAATGCATGTATAATGCACCAAATGCCAATCACAGGCAAAACATGTCATTTTCTCACACAGCATCCATATACTGGTTCTACAGTATTTATACTATATTTTCAACAGGAAAATCACATTATCACATTTTCATAGTTATAAAACACTTTCGTCATGTTTTCACAAAATTGCGCAACATTTCCGTTTCATTTTCACAATTCCAAAACGTTTCTGTTACGTTTTCACAATTCAAAAATATTTATATTACGTTTTCAAAATACCGTAACACTTCTGTTACGTTTTCAAAATTTTGAAACGTTTCTGTTATATTTTCACAATACCATGACACTTCTGTTACGTTTTCACAATTCCAAAATATTTTTGTTACGTTTTCAAAATGCCGCAACTCTTCTATTGCACTTTTAAATCACGTACTAATTTTTTAATATTTTTCTCAATCGCGTAAAAATATACATTTCTCAAACCCCATATCATGTTTCCACTGTTTCAAAATCGCGTAACTTAAAAATCATTCTTTTACGTCACGTAAATCATTTTCTATCATTCTCAAAATATTTAAAACACTTTCCAAATCTCATAACAATTTTCCCCCATTTTCACCATCACATAAAAATATTCTATCGCTATTCAATCACGTAGTGATTTATCAACAGTAGTTCAAATCACGTAAAATATTTAAACGTAATTCAAATCGCGTATAAATATTTCAACATATTTAAAATCGAATAGAAATATTTTTCCATATCACGTAACTTAAAAATCACGTTTTTAAGATACGTAAATAATTTTTCACCACAATCTCATTACAGAAAATATTTCTTGACCTTTAAAAATTCCTTTTCAACTTTTCCCAAAATAATATAACTTTATACTTCATTTAATATATTTTCTTACTCAAGAAAATCTTTTCCACATGATTCTTTACTCAAGAAATTCTTTTGAATATAATTCACAAAATCACTTTTCCATTGATGTAAATCAATGTTTCAAAATCTTAAATTTTCCTAACGTCTCCAAAACTTGAAAATAAGTTATCGTTAGTAAATTCTCAAATCACCATTATATTCTCCATTTTTCTCAAATCAATTTTAAAATCAATTCTCTTCAAAATAAATTGAAGTTAAAACATTTTCAATCTCTCTTTGTCTTTCGTTTACAAAATTTTCTCAAGTGATAAAACACTCTGATTCCCTTTCCAAAATCCTTGTATTAAACCAAACTGTATTTCTACTTTGAAAATTACTTTATTTTATAAAACCAAGGCATTACAAACCTTTTAAAACGTGGACATGACTATTGAAACCATCAAATATTTTTCCTTCTAAATTGATATGGTTTTACATAAACAAAACCATTAAAATTTTGTTTTCAAAACCGTGTGATTCATGGTCATAAAAACCAAACCCATTTGTTCAAATTTATTTTCACTTTCTTTGCAAATTCTTTTTCACTTTCTTTGCAAATCCTTAAAATCAACATTTGCCCGTTTCATTTTTTTCGAAATCATAATTAGTAAACACTTAGGAAATTTTTACACAAAATAAATCAATAAAAATCCTTCAAAACTGTGTTCATGTACCCTTGGAAAAACAAATCCTTTGTTTATTTTCCATTCTCTTTAAAAAACGTTCATTTTCATCATTCATGAAAATATTAATTTGTGAACACCTATTTTGAGGTGTCTTGACCGAAATTCACCATGTTTCTAGGAATCAAAATTAATTCCCTTGTTCTTGAAAAATTTCAACTTGAACTCTAATTATGGGCATCAAAACCGTAGCCCTCTCCTTGGCCATTGAAGCCAAAAATTAGTTTCCTTTACATCATCAAATCATGGCATACACATACATACACATCATGAAATTTTTTAGTGATGGAAGGTGTTCTTGATGGTCATGGCCGAAACATAGAGGAGAAGAGAAAGGAGAGAAAATTTTGCTTCTTGAAAATGAACAATAATGGCCAAGAATGACCAAGACCACTAATAATGGTCTTCAAACTTTTTCCTATGTCCTAAAGCTCCACAAAACCGTCCCCCCTTCAAGTAATCTCCAAAGGATGCAAACAAAGAAATCATGTAGCATAATTGACTAAAGCAAAGCATAATTGACTAAAGCAACTAATAATGCATTGTAACTTTTCCTTTAGCTTCATAGTTCACCACAAAACCGTCCCCCCCTCTTCATGCACTCCAAAATATGACCAATTTCACTTGTCACTATCTTAAGCATTTCTAGCCATTGATTAATTCAATGGTTAGGATTTAGGTAGACTTTTGATTTTAGAAGTCTTAATCTAGGCCATTGGATCTTTCTTCTTTAAATTCTAACCATTAGATGTGTCTCCAAAATGAAGGGTCAAGATTACTCCTTCTTACTTTTAATCCAAGGGTCATAATTAGTCTTTGCTACTTTTTAAGACTAATTCTCCACCATTGATTAAATTTACATCCAATGGTCATAAATGGTCTTTGTCACTTTTTGAGACCAAATCTCTACCATTGATTAAATCCAAATCCAATGGTTATAAATGGTCATAGCCATTTTATTAAACTTATCCTACACCGTTGATTAAATCAACGGTTGATATTAAAGTCTTCAATATTGAACTTGTTTCCTATTGGTCCATCAAAAATTGTCACAATCACTAATATTGACTTAATAGTATAATTTCTATTTTTATCTGCTAAAACCCCACGAAAGAATATATTTACTGTATTTTTATCACCTGATAAATAAATACAGTACAAAACACAATACAATAAAATTTTAGAAACTGTTTCCGGATTCAGGTTTAGTAAGATCCCCTGTCTCCGTCTAAACAGTACAAATTTTTCTATGCGTAGAAAAATTTTCACTTTGCGGGACCCACCTGGGCCCACATACACCCCCTGGGCCCACAAACAATAAAAAAAATTTCATAATCACCCATAAAATCATAAAAATTAGAAAATTCACAAATATCAAATCAGATTACGTAAAATAATTAAAACCTAACGGTAAAAATTAAATTACGTAAAGTTTTCCCCGGCTCGAAAATTTTTATTTTCCTGACGCAGAGTAAATCACTCAAAACGATCAAATACGCTGATGGAATAATCAAAATAATATTACAACGCTCAGAAATTACTAAACAGTAAAATTCTGTTAACTGTCAAAATTACTGTTTAAGAGATAGGAAATTCGGGGTGTTACAATGTACAATACGTTCTACAATAAAATAATTTACATAAACTATTACAGGGTATTATTTATACAAAACATAATACAAATAACAACAAACTTCACTAAGTCTCCAGCTTTTGCTTCCTTGTTAAAAATCTCAACCCTGGAAATATTATGAAAAACATAAATAGAAACGAGGTGAGAATTTAATGAATTCCCAATAATACTATTAAAATCAGTGACATCATAATACTTGCAGCTGCTTCGAAGAAAAATCCATTTAAAATCTCATTTTTATACTTAGGAAGGTGGTAAAAATCAAATCAAGTCATTTCTTTTTCTGAAACAAAAAATTCAATTATTACTAGTTTTCTAACAATGTTTATTATCAAACATCAATTTAATATCCACAATAAATTTAGAAATACAACATTATACAAGCATCACATGTAGCTAAATAAACTCAATTTCATCTTAATACTTATTTATTTTACTTAGCAGTAGTTTGCTTTTAGGTTGGTGCACATCAACCTATTTATGACCATTCTCAAATCACACTGAACTACTATGGGAAATGAGTAACCCAAAGACCTCTAGTGAGGGAATGTCCATCCTCAACTTAGAGTTGTGAGTAGAAAGGAAATGTCCATCCTCAATTACTATAATAGGGAGGGAATGTCCGTCCTCACACTATCCACAAAATAGGATTACCTCCAACAACAAGAAAGAATTTGAGTAAAGGATGAAGGAATGTCCATCCTCAATCTCATTTACTCCGAAAGGAAGGAAATGTCCATCCTCACACTTCCATTCCATCTAGTGAACTGGATCATTTCCAAGGCTACTTAAAAGTCTTCAATTTTCAAATACATCAACATAACCTAATTTTAACTTCAAAGGGCACCCACTACCATGAACATTAACCATTATACATAACACAATTTCATGCCCCAAAATATCATCATTTTTTGGTCATATAAGGTAGCCATGCTGCCATGTTCATTAGGGGTCATTCAAGGGAAAATTTTCATGTAATAACACATCAAAGTTTAGTCATAAACTAAATCAACACCTCTATGATTGTAACACCCTAATACAATTTTCATAAAATACGTGAAATATTTCAAGATAAATCGTATTAAACGTGTCACTTCTAATAATGCATATAAACAAAATCCATAATAACCTTTATGGTTATTATAGAAAGCCTTGAATGATAAAAAGATCATATATGCATACATTTCTAGCTAACAAGCCATATTGTATACATAAACTTTTATATACAACCAGAAAAGTACTAATATACAATTGGTTCAACAAGAAGTAAAACTGCTAGACTAAGTCTTTTGTTTCTTCTTTTCCTTGCCCTTTCCCTTTGGAGGGTCCTCACCTGGATTTACATGGAGCATACAAGGGTGAGAAATCATAATTTGTCAGTATTCGCATACCAAGACTAGCAATTAATCATTTACAATAAATAATGAACTGAACACATTAATATTCTAAACAGTACAATTTTCGAACAATCAATAACATTAAAAGATCGCCCATACAATCCTAAGATATTATCAAACAAACAAACAACAAATCAATCGATCAAGCAATGACAAATGCCCATACAATTGTCAACTGTAACACCCCGAAAATTGCTAGTTTCATGATAAATAGTCATTTTATAATATTTGTGATTTTTTTTTATTTTTCGTGGATTTTTTTGGAAATGTTAAATATTTTAATATATTCCTCGTTTTGTGCACACTGAGTGGAACCGGAAAAATGAAATATTTTCTCGAGGCTAGTAAATCTTGAACTATAGAAATGTCGATGAGGGATCTTACTAAACCCGAGGTTGACACAATTTACGAGGTTTGTATTTTTTGAGATTTTTATCTGATAAATAAAAATCACTGTACAATTTATTATCTGTTGGACAATAAATACTATTTTTTATTACCTGTAACATTTGTCCATTGGATAATAACTCGTATTAAAATGCTTCTCATATTTTCAAAAGTGTTAACTTTATGTCACATCATGTTGACTTTTTAAAAAATTTAACAAAGCTTCTCAAGGAAGCTTTCCTTAAGCTTCTAGAACACTATTTTTCTCTCTCTCTCTCACCTCTCCACGGTAATGGCCAAAAAATGGAGCCACAATTATGCTTTTCACTTACCACTTTTCACTTCTAATTTCAAAATCATCAAAAAACTATCACCTTTTTCACTTTTCATCTTTTTCTCTCCTCTCACTTTTCCTTCAAGCTTTTCTCGTCTTCCTCTCTTCCTCTTCTTCCCATGGCAGCCATACCTTCTTCCTTCTCCATTGATGCTTGATTTCAAGCAAAGTCTTTGCTTGAACTAACTATCCCCTTGAAGCCTTTTCATTCTTGTTGGAAGACCATCTTCAAGAACTCAACTTTCCACTCCATTTTCTCAACACCCCCACGGTCAAGACTCCATTTTTGGCCATTGATGGGATATAATTATACAGTTTCAAACCCAAGTGCAGGTTGTTTCAAGTAGTAAATTCTCAAGAGTCTGAGGTCGATCCACAGGGAATTGATGAAAAGAAAATTATTTGAGGTACGGAGAAGATTTGTCACAATACTAAAAATGATATAAGTTGTTCACAGATGAAAAAGATTTGCTTGGGTTAGGAGATCCACTCTTGGTAATAAATTAAAAACAAGATTATTTTGTTTTATAACTCAATTGAAATCATGCATAATGAAGATTCCAATCGGAAGATTTAACATTCAAAGTTCAATCATTTAATCATATAATGGTTCCAATAATTATCTACCAATACTTGTAAATCATCAAAAGCATCCACTGTGCCAATCTTATTATCTACAATGGATAAAGATATTCATTATACAATAAGAGTTTCTAAATTAATTGGAAACAACATACAACTCATACAAAGATCACATAAAAATATATCATTTAAAGCACAAGAAAGAAATTAATCTAACCTTAACTTATTATTAAGAGCTTCACCTTTTCACCCAAGCAAGATGAAGATTTAGTTACTCATAGACAAGAAGAAAGAAAGAGAGAAGAAGAAGATGATGAACATAACTTCAATTAAGAACAATAGAAAGCTACACAAAGGAAAACTAATAATACAATAGCATAAACTAAACTCTAAGCTAACTAACACTCTCAAATGTTCAGCCTTTGCCTCCTTTTATAGAGTTCAAGGAGTGTAAGAAGACAATGGAGTTGTTTGATGATAAGAAGTAAAATCAAAATAGATGATGAATGAGCTGAAATTATGGACTTTCTTGTCTCTGAAATGTCTCTGCTCTTAGCTCATGGCATGTGTCAAAATTGAGCCAAGTGGTCTTCATGAAAGTTCTAGGAAATTGTCTCAGCTTTCCAGAGACACCAAGTTTAGCCAAATCCAATAACCATAGCCCGAGATATGGCCCAATTAGTGCTCATGGGTCAGGCCCAAATCCAGCACCTCTGTTCTGACTTCCAAGCCCAATATCACCTTCAAGGAATCCAAATTAGCTTTTGTGTTCTTCATGAAAGTTGTAGATATGGTCTTAAGCTTCCACTGTCAAAATTTTAGAATTGCTGAACTCCTATAGCCCGAGATATAGCCCAATGAGTGTATAAAGGTCAAGTTGTCAGGTTCAAAATGCTAGATTTTGCTTCAACTCCAATTTGAGTTATCCAAACATGTGTTTCTGGTCTTGAGGCCTTCATGAAAGTTGTAGAAATTTATCGTAGCTTAAAAACAAGACCAAAATCACATCCATCGGATATTTATAACTCAAATTATAGCCAGTTTACTGAAAAAACCAAGTGAGAAGGTTATACAATGAATGAAATATATTGCTATTAATGTGGTCTTGCTATCAAGTGAATAGTTATTAGAGAATTATCTTAACTTTCCAACAAGACCAGAATCACATTAATCAGATAATTATAACTCAAGTTGTGGCCACTTTACTTAAGAATGCAATCACTCAAATTAATGATAATTCAAGCAATAATTTCTTCAATAATCCAATTAAGCTTAATTTCATAAAATGTGACAAAATCAACTTAATTAAGCCAAATTGAACCTTAAGAAGCCTAGTTAGAGGATTATAAAATGCATAAAATACATTGTTATTAAATTCCCCCACACTAAACTTTTGCACTTCCGGGCAAAACACATAAGAACAAAAACTAAGGAACAAAGAAAAAATGACACAGACTCAAAAGCTAAAAACTCTAAAAGATTTAATGAAACAAGAAGAGCAACCAGTCATTCAAGGGAACAAAGCATTTTTTGAGGTAATATTTCTTCACATCTCAAACCATCAAGTAAGGAAACTTAAGTTAAAAAGAATGAATCAAGAATGAAAGATCCTCACAGGATTCACTCTCAATCCCTCAACTGTTTAAAATGATAGATATTTCACTTAATTCAACTCATGAAAAATTGCACTACCATAAGCTTGCTTATCTTCTACTTCTTTACTACTCAGAACACATGCACACAAAAATCAAGAGGACATTATTCAAGGTTGTAATGGGGTCATGGTAAAGAAGGAGGGTTAATATGGATATAAGAAGATAAATACCAAAGAGAATAAAAGAGCATTATGGTACAGTTAGAGTGGAAAAGATATTTAAGAACATTCATCATAAAGGACAATGACTAATATTTGACTAATGTTTTGTTGAAGATTAATCCCAAATTGATGAGTTAAATTCATTGTTAGGCATAAACCTTCTCCTTCTCTTCCTGTTGTTTCCAAGCATCCATCTTTATTCTAGATATGAATATGTCACATAGTGTATCAGATGGTCAGGTGTTTCTTTCTTTACTTTTCTTTTTCTTTTTTTTCTCATTTTTTTCCTTTTTTTTTCTTTTTCCCTTTTTTTTACACACACACCCCCCCACACTTGTTTAAGAACAAAGTCAATGCTCTCTTATTCCCTAAGGTCAGGTAAAAACATGTTCCTTTTTTATTTTTAAAGGCACGTAATAAGCTAAAAACAAGAACTGGCCAAATAAGCTCAAAGGGATTACACAAGGGAAAATATATAAGGATGGCTATTTGGTCAAAGTAGCTATTTTAAAATGCCTCAATCATATTTATGTATGCATGTGAAAATGTAACCTCAAAAAGAATCAAAGTAAGTTCTAGAGTAATAATTTCATGAGTGAAAATCACACAAGAAAGAAGAGAATGGTACAAATGTTCAATCCATTCATCAATAGGCTCAAAATCTCACAATGCATATTTCTATCATTCTCAATCCATCAATTCAACATTCATATCCAAGCATGTGATTTATAAGAAAGAAGAAAATTTATGCTATGACCCAACATATGCTTTTTGCTACTTCTAAAATAGTTATTTCCTCAACTAAGATGCGTCTCAAGAGTAAAATTACCTTAAGGGAAAAATTTTCTCCTTACTCTGCCATCCTTAATTGGTTTTGTTGTAGGTTTTTGACAGTCATCTCACTAAACATACTTTCTTCAACTAAAATGCATCTCTGGAGTAAAATTACTCCTTACTCTGCCAATATTCATTGGTTTAGCAAGTTCATGAAAATCATATCATACTTCCCTACTTTTTTTAAAAAACTATCCTTCCCCCCAACCAGATCACAACATTGTCCACAATGTTAAAATATAGATGAGTAAAGGATATAAGATATTACCTGCTGGAGAAATCTGACACAAATTTAAACAAAAATAAAGTACGATAAATAAAATCAAAGGTAAGGGAAAGCAAAAGATGAAGTGTCAGATCTGGCTTTCTTTGCATGCTTCCCGTTCCTCTTCTTCTTTCCTAGCCTCGCTTCCTGATGACCAATCTATCTAAGCTAGGACTTTATCAGGTTCATAAACAAAAGCTTCTAATTTATCAATCAACTCATCAATAGTGGAGGCAGAGATAAGAAGTTTTCTTGCCGATGGAGTGATAAATTTCTATTCCACAACTTTATCAAGAAAACATAACAAAAGATCAAAGAAATTATTAACATTCAACAAGCATTGTTTTCAGTTGTCAAGCATTGATACCTGAATTTCTTCTCCAACTGTCTTTCCAGTAATATTATTTTGAGCTAAAGGTTTAAGAATGACACCTAAAACCTGACTGCCTCCTACAAATGCAGAGAGTGATACAGCCCCCTTTAACCCACGACAACCACCCTCATATATAACATGAATATTTCTTGTAGCAAGTGTTCGACCAAGAGTGCTTGCTACATTTACAAACTCTAAATGTAACACCCTTTTGGAGGATGTCACATATATAAAGAAAATAGATAAAATCTACCCAACTTGTAAAACACTTAATACATAATAATATGGGTCGTAAAATAATTCCTGTTAAACAGATTATTAAAAATAAAATAATGCGGAAAACATAAACTAAACAGAACAACATCACTCATAATATACATATGTTCCAAGTTATAAGTTATACAAATAATTTACAACTACAATTACAAATATTTAAACGAAACAGTAAATAAAAATAGTAAAAGAGTCAATATATACATCCATACGTAGACGCGCCTAAAAAACATCATGCATATTTAATCCTCGAAGGATCACTCTCAACATGAAAATGATCATCAGGAGACAAATATCTCGGATGTCTCGACACTCGGTGATAACGAGATCGCGCAGTCGATACGATACTAATCTCACTAGGCTCCGTGGTCATACCACCAAAATGACGCCTAAGAGATAAATGTAACTCTAAATGTAAAAATACAGTAGTAGTCATAACCGGCTCTCCATCAAATTGTTGACGTAAGGTCACAGTCAGCCGTCCTACATACGTCACAGAGTCTCGGTTTCCTCGCAGATGCCAAGCAAACGATCCTCCATGAAACTCGAGAGTCACGAACCCCAAAAATCCAGGCACCGCCATACCAAAACTAATCAATCCAATGGATATGGATAATCAGATGGTTCTTGATCGTCAAACTGGTGGTCGGCTAGCTGATCTTCCTCCTCCTCGGGGTACAGAACCTCAAGAGGTTGTTCTCTCTTCTTCTTCCTCAAACTCTTTACCACATAAAATAAATATACAAGAAACATACACAATACGAGTAAAAGAGGTAAGACAATCTAAAATCACCATAAACATGGCCAATAAGAAGACGACAAACAACAGTTATACAATTCATGCAATATGAAAAGCTATAACAGAAATCAGTAACAGAATAAAGAAAAAGATTTAATTATCATAACGACACATAATATCACAGATAAAATAAAACATCACAGATAAAATAATAGAACAGATAAATAATCCTCATAATACTAACCAGATACAATAGACAGATAAGATAAAATAAAGTTCCAGATATACTCATAAGAAATGTGACACGTTCCTACTCCATGGAGCTAAAGAACACAGATACCACAGATATCAGAGGGAATGACTCGCAAAAATCTATTAGTACCACACTGCCCTTGACCAACTATTTCATGGCGGTCATACGTTGCATCTATAGCTCCATATCACTGGGAATTTACCATCCAGGAGTGGGGTAGTTCACTGTCTCACGTCGTGACACTACGGGCAAATGTACTACTAGACTTTACAAATCTCGATTAAATATAATGCGTGTCGAGTCCATTAGTGTGCTATCGGTTACCACGGCCCAGCGGAGCGACCGACTGTCCATATATGGAATCCCATACACTAAAGTCTCCAAGTTCATTAGAACAATGAACCACACTACGTTTATCGCATCGACAACACGATGTAATTCACCTCGTCAACCAAAATTTACCAAACATTGGCAAATTACTAGAATACCCTCAAGGTATAAAAATATATGCCCTCAATGGTAAAAATATACAGTAAGTCCCTCTTGGACAAATCTTTGTTTCAAAGCCTCAGACGGGTTCACCTCATAGCCCGACAAATGGAAAAATACAGAAATCCAAAAAAATACTGTTTCGGTCAATCGCAAAGAAATTTTATCGCGTTTTCACAATCTCGTCGTTTTTATAAACGTTTATAAATCGCGTAAATATATTTTTTTGTTTTTAAAATCGCGTAGAATTTTTAATACGTTTTCTCAATCGCATAGGATTTTTAAATCATTTTCTTGTCCAAATCCCTTAAAAATCACTGTTTAAATAAACAGAAATAATAATTAGTACGTTTAAACTACGTGTAATATTTTCCATACCGTATACTGTCTTTTGGACATCTTTTCTATCTTATTTGACCGTTTTTACTAAAAATTGACAGTATTTTGTTTAGAAAATTAATAATAATGGTTTCCTAATTTTTTTCGTAAAAACTCTGTTTATTTAAATAAACCGGATAATTTAATCTTTTAAAAACTCCTAACATGCTTCAAAATTTAGCATGAGCCATATGTTAGAAATTCTTAAAGATTACTGTATTTCCTTTATAACAATAAAATCATTAATTTTAATTCCTTAAATTAATTCTAATCTATTGATTTCTTAAAAACTCTTTTTAGAAAAAAAATTCTTGTTAACATATAATGCATTCTTTATACTTGAAAATGGTTTGGAATTGATTTTAGAAATCAAGAATATCTAGTTTGGCATGTTGGCCGAATTTCCTAAATCCTTTGAAATTGATTTCTAAATTATTTCTCATCTTCTAAATATATGTCAAACTTATTATACTGTCTAAATTCATTTAACCATTGTTTTAGAAATTGGTTTTTGAAATCAACACATTCATTTTAGGCATGTTGGCCGAAAATACTAAGTCTTACCATTTGAGTTCTAAATTCATTTTTTTTGATCAAATCAACTTGAAACCTTCTTAATTCTCCTAGGTTAATTAGATTACCTTTTAAGAAAATTAAGAGAACATTTTGGTTCTCCATTTGGTTAGTGGCCGTGAGCCTTGGTGTGGTGTTCTTTGGAACACACATGCATTTCCTTGACATGTTATTCACATCCTATACATTATCATGCAATTCTATACTTTATCATGCAATTCTAACACATGCAATATTATCAAAGCTTATAGACATGCAACTTAAAGCTTGTAGACATGCAATTTATTACAAACAACAAATAGAAAAGCTACTAACAAATACACAACCACATCAAATAAGCTACTAACAAGCACAAACATGAATCCTTATGGATTCTACAATCACAAAATCAACTCCATCTTCTTACCACCATCCATAGGTGATAAGATTTGTCTTCCTCTTACCTTAAATGAAGACAAAAGGATTTCTTTCACTCCTCCTAGGTCACGGTTTTCTCCTTCAAAATACCTAGCAAACTTAAACAAAACTACAAGTTACTAACCATTAAAAGAGAACCTAAACCATGGATAAATCATGGCTTAGAACTTTGAAAAAGAATTTAGAAAAGAAAAACAAGAGATTTCACCTCCTTGGTACAAACTTCCAAGTAGGTTTTCAAGCTTCAAATGTAAGATTTTGAAAGAACTCTCAACTAGAGATGTTCTTAGGATTGTGTTTAGGTTTAGAAAATTTGGTTAGAAAAAATTTTGGGTGATTGGATGGTGTAGATATTGTCTTGGCCGAATGGTGAAGAAAGGAAGCAACAATGGTGTTTAGGGTTCTTGGATGAGAGAGAAGAGAGAAAAGCATGAAAGATGAAGTGAAGAATGGTCTTCCAACCCCTCTTGGCCGTAGACAATCAATGCATGCAAGGTGTGCATGGCTTGGCTTCATCCAAGCCTTAGAATGCATCAAAGGCCAAGATCAAAACTTGGTTAGCAAGCTTGTCTCCCATTGGTTCCTTCTAACCTAGTCACTAAGCCTTGTCACTAAGCTTCATGATCACACTAACCTAGTCACTAAGCTAGTCACCATGTTCTAGAGAGTTCCTTCACTAATGATGATTAATTAAGCTACTAAGTTAATCGTATTAGCTAAACGTGGGTCCCGACTAATAAAAACATTTAGGGTCCACTTTGTCACTAAGTTATCTTGACTAATAAAATAATATTATAATAATACAAAATTATTTTATTTTGATTAAATCCTAAAAATTAAAAGATTAATTTTAGGCTCATTCATTTTTCTATTTTTTGGGTTTAGTAAGATCCCCCCCTCTCGAATAATTAAAAACAGATTTTACCGGTCCAGGAAAAATATTATTTTCCTGCCCCGTAGCAAATCACACAAAAAGTCCATATAAAATCACAGACAGTAATATTGGACACTAAATCAAGTAGAAAGCAATTAAAAACAGTAAAAATAGTACAAACAGCACGTTCAGGATGTAATGGTCATTTTTCTATTTTTTCCCACAATGTAGCTAATCATAAAAAAAGTTCAAATAAAATTACAGACAGTATTAATTGTTTGTATATCTTCCAGAAAAATTAAAACAGTAGCTTGGAAAAACTTTTATTTTACCGTCTCGAAACAAATTACGTAAAAAGACCAAATAAAATTTGAGCCTGTATAAACGTATTTGTATTTCATGCAGAAATCGAGAAACAGTAAAATAGGGACACAACGGTCATTCACACGAAAGCTTGAAAAACAGCAAACAGTACATTCGGTACATTTTCTAAAAATTGGAGTGTTACAACTCTCCCCAACAAATAAAAATTTTGTCCTCGAAATTCGCTATTCCTCAAAACAAATGAGGATACTGATCCTTCATTTTATCTTCCAGCTCCCAGGTAGCTTTACCCGTCACATCATTCCATATGACCTTCACTAGCTCGATCATTTTCCTCGAAGCGCTTTACCTTCGTCCTCAATTCTGACAGGTAAAGTCTCGTAAGTCAAATTCTCCTTCAAACATCGTCACGTCATCTGGTTGTATAACATGCGCGGATCTGGTATATACTTCGTGAACTGAGACACATGAAACACGTCATGCAGATTCAACAGAAATGGCGGCATAGCGATCTGATACGCTACAGGACCTATACGTCGGATAATCTGATACGGTCCAATGAACTTAGGAGTAAGCTTCTTAGACTTAATAACTCTTCCGACACCAGTCGTAGGAGTAACTCTTAGAAACACATGCTCACCCTCCTCAAATTCAAGAGGTCGTCTTCGTTTATCCGCATAACTTTTCTGTCTGCTTTGCGTCGTCTTCATCTTTTCTTGTATCATCTTTACCTTTTCCGTAGTCTGTTGTACAAGATCTGGTCCAACAGTCATGCTTTCCCCATCCTGATATCATTATCTACTTGCATATCTGAATCAAATCAATTAATTAAACAAACTTCTAATGGGTCAGAAGAACTCCCTTTTAGAAGATGATTATCTACAATGGCTTCAATCCCGTCAGCTTCCTCATTTTCATCATTGACTTCATGTGGTTGCTTGCATAAGTTGAAAACATTAAGCTCAAGTGTCATGTCTCCAAATGTTAGCTTTATCAATCCATTTCTACAATTTATCAAAGCATTGGATGTTGCTAAAAATGGACAACCTAAAATAATAGGAATTGACTTGGAACAATTAATCATAGGTTCAGTTTCCAAGACAATAAAATCCACAGGATAAGTGAATTTATTAACTTGTACCAACACATCTTCCACTATTCCTTTTGGAATTTTAATTGATCTATCAGCAAGTAGAAGAGTTACAGAAGTTAGTTTTAACTCACCTAGATTGAGTTGTTGATAAACTGAATATGGAAGCAAATTAACACTGGCACCAAGATCAAGTAAAGCTTGTTCAATTATATGTTCTCCAATAATGCATGAAACCGTAGGACAACCAGGGTCTTTATGTTTCAAAACATTATTGCTTTGAATAATGGAACTTACCTGTTCCGTAAAAAAGGCTTTCTTTTTCACATTTAATTTTCTTTGAACAAAGAAATTAAGGAAGCTTTCCTCCAATAACTAGAAATGACTTAACTCAGGGTCCTTTCATTTTCAAATCATTTCCATTAGGCACAACTTGTGTAAGGATTTAATCCACAGGAAATAGAGGGTAAATAATTGCATATGATTCAAAACTCATTAATGGTCTAGATATGCACTTTTATAGTCCTTCAAAAATTTGGCATAAGAAGGAAAGTGTTTGATAGTATCTAACAACGGAATATTAACCTTTACTTGTTTAAGAATTTCAAAAATTTCAGTTTGGTGGTCCAATTTCCTTGGTTTGCTTAATGCTTGAGGAAATGGAAGTAGAGGAGACGAGAGTTTGGTTTCATTTTGGCTAGATGACTTATCAACCTCTTCTTTATCTTAAGGAATTGATTCACCATCTTTCTCACAAGATTCAGAAATTTCTTTTTCAACAACTTTTCCACTCCTAAGAGTTATCACAGAATTGACTTGATTTATTTGTTGATTTTTTGAACTACCCTCATTTTGACTATATTGACCTTTGGGATTCGATTGAGGTTGAGAAGGAAATTTTCCTTTCTCATGAATAGTGAGTGTAGAAGTAAGTTTGGAAAGAGTGTCTTTTATGTCTATCATGGTTTGAGTGTTTTGTTTATTGATGGCCTCTTGCTTTTCTATGAATGCACTCAATGTTCCTTCAACCTCTTTTCTTTATCTAATGAATTGCACTCAATGTTCCTTCAAGGTTTTTCCTATATGGTGGGGCATAAGGTGCATATCCTTGAGAATTTTGAGAATCCTGTTGTTCCTGAGGAGGTGGTGGTTGCATAAGTTGTGCTTGATTATTATTCCTCCAACTGAAGTTAGGGTGATTTCTCCATCCTAGATTGTAAGAATTTGAAAAAGAAGAGGTGAATGGCTTTTTAAAATTGTTCATTGCATTTACTTGCTCATGCACAACTTCTTTAAAAACAGGAATACTAGGATATTCATTTGTCGAGTGTCCTAATTCATCACAAATGCTACAAATTTCTTCATTTTGCACAGATTTCACTTCTTTTACTTTCCTTAATTCCATGGATTCAACCTTTCTAACCAAACTAACATACCTTGCATTTAGATCTTCTTCTTGACTAAGATGGTATTTTCCTTTTCCTGCATTTACAAGGTTATATCTAATTGAATTTTAAGAAAGATTAGTACCATGCCAAGATTGAGAATTTTCAGCCAAATGGTTTAAATAATCTAAAGCTTCTTGGGTTCTTTATCAAGAAACTCGCCATTACACTTCATTTCCACAAATTGTTTAGTTTCAGGTGTTAAACCTTCATAAAAGAAGCTTATAGTCTGCCATTTTTCAAAACCATGATGTGGGCAAGAATTTAACAAATCTTTAAAATGTTCCTAACTTTGAAAATATGCTTCATTTGAATTTTGGGAAAAATTTTGGATTTGTCTTTTCAAAGCATTGGTTTTATGTGTTGGAAAAAATTTCTTTAGAAACTCACTTTGCATTTCTTGCCATGTGCCAATTGATCTTGGTTTCAAAGCGTTAAGCCAAGTTTTTGCTTTATTTTACAAAGAAAAAGGAAACAATTTAAGCTTAACAATCTCTTCACTACAATTTTGATCATTAAAAGTAATACAGACTTCCTCAAATTCTTTTAGATGTAAATATAGGCTTTCATTTTCTAAACCATGGAAATTAGAAAGTAAAGAAATTATACCCGGCTTAAATCTAAAATTATTAGCAGTAAGTGGAAAGATAAAACATGATGGACTAAAATTTCGAGGTGGTTGCAAATATGCATGCATAATTTGCAATGGTTGATTTCTATGTTCAACATGTATACTTTCATTTTTAGCTCGTTGTGTTTGATTATCATGTTCAACATGTGCACCTTCAAATTCAGCCATTGTGTTAATTGTGTGTGATTGTGATTCAAATAAATCAATATATAAATTACTAGGATTAATTTTAACCAAATGTCTAGAATTTGAATCACGATACCAGTTAAGCATAAATAAGTGACATAAAATAAAAATAATGTACAAGTAGGCGGTAGACACTGGCCGTTAAATATTAAGAAGGATGTGGTATAAACCAGCCATCCAAAAATAAAAATAAAAATAAAAATGAAAAAAAAATAAAGTGCAGAAAATAAAATACAAAAAATAAAGTGCAGAACGTAAATTTAAAATATGAAAATCGGAGAGTGGCAGAGCCCCACAGAGCCATGAAAAAGAGAAGAGAAGAAGAAAAATTATTTCATTAAGTTAGATGCGGAAAATAAATGACAAAATTTAAATATTAGATTGTTAGTAAGCATAAAGCGTAAATAATAATAATAATAATAATAATAATAATAATAATAAATAATAATAATAATAATAATAATAATAATAATAATAATAATAATAATAACAATAATGAAAGCATAAATAAAAAAATAACAAAAATAAAATAAAAAATAAAAATGAAAATAAATAAAAAACGTAAATAAATGACGTAAATATAAAAGTTAGTTATTAAGTTAGTTAGTAAATTAGTAAATAGATAAATAAAAATGAAAAGAGTAGATGAAGAATATACCTGATAATGAAGTTTACTTACAGAAAGAGAACCTCAATATATTAGAACTTCAAATCAAGTCCCCAGCAACAACGCCAAAAACTTGATGGGATATAATTATACAGTTTCAAACCCAAGTGCAGGTTGTTTCAAGTAGTAAATTCTCGGGAGTTTGAGGTCGATCTACAGGGAATTGGTGAAGAGAAAATTATTTGAGGTACAAAGAAGATTTGTCACAATACTAAAAATGATATAAGTTGTTCACAGATGAAAAAGATTTGCATGGGTTAGGAGATCCACTCTTGGTAATAAATTAAAAACAAGATTATTTCATTTTATAACTCAATTGAAATCATGCAAAATGAAGATTCCAATCGGAAGATTTAACATTCAAAGTTCAATCATGTAATCATATAATGGTTCCAATAATTATCTACCAATACTTGTAAATCGTCAAAAGCATCCACTGTGCCAATCCTATTGTCTACAATGGATCAAGATATTCATTATACAAGAAGAGTTTCTAAATTAATTGGAAACAACATACAACTCATATAAAGATCACATAAAAATATATCATTTAAAGCACAAGAAAGAAATTAATCTAACCTTAACTTATTACTAAGAGCTTCACCTTTTCACCCAAGCAAGATGAAGATTTAGTTACTCATAGACAAGAAGAAAGAAAGAGAGAAGAAGAAGATGATGAACATAACTTCAATTAAGAACAATAGAAAACTACACAAAGGAAAACTAATAATACAATAGCATAAACTAAACTCTAAGCTAACTAACACTCTCAAATGTTCAGCCTTTGCCTCTTTTTATAGAGTTCAAGGAGTGTAAGAAGACAATGGAGTTGTTTGATGATAAGAAGTAAAATCAAAATAGATGATGAATGAGCTGAAATTATGGACTTTCTTGTCTCTGAAATGTCTCTGCTCTTAGCTCATGGCATGCGTCAGAATTGAGCCAAGTGGTCTTCATGAAAGTTCTAGGAAATTGTCTCAGCTTTCCAGAGACACCAAGTTTAGCCAAATCCAATAACCACAGCCCGAGATATGGCCCAATTACTGCTCATGGGTCAGGCCCAAATCCAGCACCTCTGTTCTGACTTCCAAGCCCAATATCACCTTCAAGGAATCCAAATTAGCTTTTGTGTTCTTCATGAAAGTTGTAGATATGGTCTTAACCTTCCACTGTCAAAATTTCAGAATTGCTGAACTCCTATAGCCCGAGATATAGCCTAATGAGTGTATAAAGGTCAAGTTGTTAGGTTCAAAATGCTAGATTTTGCTTCAACTCCAATTTGAGTTATCCAAACATATGTTTCTAGTCTTGAGGCCTTCATGAAAGTTATAGAAATTTATCTCAGCTTAAAAACAAGACCAAAATCACATCCATCGAATATTTGTAACTCAAATTATAGCCAGTTTACTGAAAAAGCCAAGTGAGAAGGTTATATAATGAATGAAATATATTGCTATTAATGTGGCTCTTACTATCAAGTGAATAGTTATTAGAGAATTATCTAAACTTTCCAACAAGACCAGAATCACATTAATCAGATAATTACAACTCAAGTTGTGGCCACTTTACTTAAGAATGCAATCACCCAAATTAATGATAATTCAAGCAATAATTTCTTCAATGATCCAATTAAGCTTAATTTCATAAAATGTGACAAAATCAACTTAATTAAGCCAAATTGAACCTTAAGAAGCCTAGTTAGAGGATTATAAAATGCATAAAATACATTGTTATCAGCCATCCAAGCTTTTTCATTCAACCAACCTCATTTCCTACATCTTCTCATCATCTAAAACATTTTTCCTTTTGTAACCATTTTTTGAATTCACCATTTTCATCTTCTTCCATCAAGCTTTAAAGCTTGAAACTTTAAGGTAAAAGTTCATAACATTCTCATTTTTCTATCTCATTTTTGTGATCCATGGTCACTTTGGTGATCATGGATACCTTTTTCAAGCTTTGATTGTGATTTTTGTAAGTTTGAATATTCTAGGGCTTTGAGGTGGTGGAGGATGAATTCCCAAAGCAAAAGGAGCTTGCTTTCCTTGTTATTTCTCTTAGTAATAGGGAGACTATCCACTTCAACCTCTATTGGTAGTGGGAAGCTTGTTTGTGTATTGGTTGTGAGAAACCCATGTTAAGGTTGCTCTCTTGATTATATGGTTTTCTAATGATCTTTGTACTAATTTCCTTTTATGTGGTTTTATTGGTTGTATTTATGTATGTTGATGATCTTGATTGATTTTGATGAATTGGAAATATGAAATGGAAGCAAGGGTTCCTTACTCTCCTTAATGAGGCTCACGGCCATACCCCCTTCAATAGGGTGTTCATGGTTAAAATTTTTGTAACAAGTTGGAAAGATAACTAATCAAGTGAATAATAATTGTAACACCCCAAATTTTGCTAAATTACGATAATGTTTGAAATGTACTGTTTTATGTTTTCTGTGTGCTGTAAAATTATTTTGACTGTTTCGTGACTGTATTTGATTATTGTGTGAGATTTACTCTGAGTCAAGAAAATAATTATTTTCGGGCCGGGAAAAATCTTTATCTGATTATTCGAAGCTGGGGGATCTTACTAAACCTAATTTTGAGTGATACGTGTATCAATCTTTTAATTTTTAGAATTTATCTATAAAATAAAAATATTTTATATTTTAATATTATTTTATTATCCAAAGGGATACCTTCTGACATAAGAGCAGTAGCTTCTGCCCAGTGGACAACAGGAACCGGTAAAGTCTTTGTGACTTACAATTAAGTGAAATAATAGAAATTGGTCAACGAAAATGGCAATTTCTAAACCAATAGAAAAGTAGTCAACAATAATGGTTGGACTAGTTAGTTAGTAACTAGAAAACCTAACTAAGTTAGCTTAAGCCTAACTAAGTTAATCAAAAGTGCTTAAGTAGTAACTAAATGGAACAAACCTAGTTATCTATTCATTAAAACTTTAGTTAGAGAATGTTCTAGCATAATCAAGAAGGTGGTTCGTCATCCTAGGTAACTAGATGATTAACTAAGTAACTAAGAAACCTAACTAGATTTACCTAAACCTAACTAGGAAACCAAATGGATCAAGACTTGGTATGGTCTCCCTTGGAGCAATTTGGCCAAGCACTTTCAAGAAGCATAAAGAAGCTTGATGACTTGATTCTCTAAGCCAATAGGAAGTAAACTTGGAGACAAAGCTTTGAAGATCAACCCTTGATCTCATCTAAGGCCATTAGGAGTCTTGAGTGGTCAACTAAAATGGCCACCTCCTTAGGAGCTCCACGACAATGCATAAGGGAGGAGACCATTTTCACTTCATCATTATCTTTTTTATCACACAAACTTATTCTCTCATTTCTCTTTCTTCCAAGAACCAAAGAAAACACCATTGCTTCTCTTTGTGAAGCTCACGACCACCATCTCCAAACCATACCTCCACTCTTCTAAAATTTCATCCAACACCATTTCCTAAACCTAAACATCATTCTAAACACTTTTTGTGTTATAAGTTTCTTCAAAATCATCCATTTGAAGCTTGGAAAACAACCTTGAAGTTTCTTTCCTACAAGGTAAAAATCCTTGTTTCTTATTTCTAACTTGATTCTTGAAGTTCAAAGCCATGATTGACCCATGGTTTTTCTTTTTCAACCATAGTTTATGACTTTTTAAAATTGTTTAAGTTTGTTAGGGTTTCTTTGGAGCCATACGAAATCACTAGGAGGAAGTCTAAGAAGAGTTTGTCTTCCTTAGAGGTAAGAAGGAGATTTAATCTCATCAACCATGTATTGGTGGTGAGAAAATGGATGTATTGAGGTGAAGAATCAATAAGGATTCATTCACTTGGTTGTTTAAAGTTTTTCTTATTTTTGATTGATTTTGTTTTGCAAGCATGTCTATAGCTTTAATATATTTTGGTATGTGTTTATGGATACATGATAGTTATTGTAGGATGTGAATAACATGTTGAGGATTTGCATGAGTGTTCCAAAGAACACATGAAGCTCACGGCTTCACCACTACAAAAGGAAACAAGATGTTCTAAATAATTTTCTAATTATGGATTAGGTGATTTAACAATAATAAATTGGATTAAGAATTTTTATAAGAGATTAGATGATGGAAAATAAATAAAAATGATTTAAAAAACATAGAATGATTTTTGGCCAACATGCCTACTTATGATGTTTTTAATTCAAAATTATTTCCTAAGCATAGATTTATGTAAATTAAAGAGAACTCAATTTTTAATGAATTTTAGAGAACAAAATAAATGAAATTGTGTTAGAAACTTAATTAGAGAAATTAAGTATGGATGAAAAATAAAATGAACACTTGAAAAGTACTAATGTATAGCTCACCCTTTAGATTTTGAAGCGCGTTAGCAAGTTTCGAGATATACATATTAGTTATGACTAAGAAAGGTAATTTTTAATGGAAACAGTAGAAAATAGTACTTAAAGGATTTTCAAAAGGAAATGCTGTAAATAAAGCTAGAAATATATATATAATGGGGAAAGTTTCAAAATATAATTTTAAACGTAAAGAAATATTTCACGTAGTTGAAAAATATTAGAAATACCTTACGCACATTTAAAATAATGATTTT
The DNA here is from genome assembly GCA_029884605.1 of Ormosia emarginata. NCBI lineage: Eukaryota > Viridiplantae > Streptophyta > Magnoliopsida > Fabales > Fabaceae > Ormosia > Ormosia emarginata. Next base: position 34,337,568 of record JAQQTP010000088.1, read on the forward strand.
TAAACTATGCAATTGAGAAAACAATTTAAAAATGTTACGTGATTGAGAAAATGCTTTAAAAACACTATGCGATTTCAAAAATGTCAAAAAATAATTACGCGATTTGAAAACATTGGAAAAAGGTGACGCGATTGTGAAAACACAATAAAATATTTGCGTGATTAAAAATAATAGTAGTTTATTGTCGGGTTAAAGTGGTGGACCCGGATATGTTGAAAAATGGTACTGTCAAGTGGTGGCGTACTATTATGGAAAATACTGATAATGTGGTTATTCATGTATTTTGGCTCATGCACATGCAACGAGAAATGTGTCAATTTGGTTGAAATTGGCAATTGGTTGACGAGATGAATTACATTGTAGTGCAGGTACGATAGGCGTAGCATGGTTCATTGAGTGAACTTGGAGGCATTAATGTGCGGAGGATTCCACATGTGGACAATTGGCAGCTCCTCTGGGTCGTGGTAACGGGCAACGCACTAGCGATCTCGACAAGCACTATTCTTAATCAGGATCTAGTGAAAACTATCTGATACAGTGCTTGTTGTACACGATGTTTTGACTGTGTACTATTTACATGACGTTTGACTGTGTAATATTTAGCTGTGGCAGTCGGAGCTACGGATAGACTTTCTGGATCATTCTCTCTGATTTTTGTGTTTAGCTCCATAGAGTAGGAACGAGTCTGTGTACATTTGCATATGTGGTCTGCATCATAATGCGATTATGAATATTTGATCTGAGATATTATGTATGATGTGATAATATGAATTGTTGTATTAATTGTTATATCTATATGTACTGTCATTTTCTGTACTGCCATGCTGGTAGTGATGTAGATTGTCTCACCTCTTTGTATACATTTCCTATATTATTATTTATGTTTCTTAAAGACTTTGAGGAAGAAGAAGAGGAGCAACCTCCTTACGATTAGTACGAGGAGGAACAACATCCGAGTGAGCAGTGCGAGGAGGGTGAGCCTTTAGATCATCCATACCATTTGGATTGATTTTGGTTGTTATGGATGTGCCGGATTTTCTGGGGTTCGTGAAACTGGAGTTTCATGGAGGCTCTAAAGTCTGGCGTCTGCAAGTGGATAGAGAGTATGTTGCTTATGTAGGATGAGTGACCCTATCCCTTAGTAGAGAATATGAGGGTGTTTTGATGTTCTCTACTACTATATATGTGCATCTTGAGTTGCCCTTATCTATTAGGCGCTATTGGGGTGGACGTTTCCATGCCTCAAGTGAGCTTAGTAGTGTGTCGACAACCCGGACTCTTGTCCGTAGAGCTTCATGACATCCAGAGTTTCTGTCTTCTGATGATCTCCCTGAGGAGGATCGTTCGGAGGATCAAAACTTCTAGATGTGCACTTGGGCTATTTATGTTTTGTATAACTCAAACAGTTTACTGCTTTATAAAATTGTTTGTGGTATGTAAATATTTGTATCTTTAAAGACAAAAATCATATGTATAATCATGGTGTGTATTTAATAGTTTGTTGTATTTCATATTCTGTTTATTTTATTTAATGATATAATGTACAAAAAAGAAAATTTTCACACTTATATTATTATATGTTAATAAATGATTTATAACTTTAGTAAGGTTTTATTTTAATTTATTAAAAAATGTTACATCCTAAGGAGGGTGTTACATTAGTTGGTATCAGAGCCCAAGTTAGAGTCTTTTGGGGTTGTGGTTGGGTCTATTTTACTTGTGTTGTGTGATTCTCTGTGATTTGTTTCCGAAAGGTTACATCTGACTTTGTTTTGTCTTGTTTGCTTGATTGAAGAAAAAGATGTCTGGTGGTAGAAGAACACGTGCAAACGTGGAACGTAATGTTGATCCAATGATTATAGTTGCTGAGGCTATACAACGTATGGCGGAGGTGATTACTCAGCATCATCCACAAGCAGCCCAACAACAAGAGGTGACTATTGATGCTCTGAATTTATCTAAGTTTAGATGCAATAACCCGCCGCAGTTCAGGGGCAAGTTTAATCCGGAAAAGGCGAGTCTTTGGATCCAAGACCTAGAAAAGATCTTTGAAGGAATAGGGTGCGAAGATGATCGAAAGGTAATGTATGCTACATTTATGCTGAGAGGGGACAATGAGAATTGGTGGAGAGGAACTCGGCGATTACTACAAGTTGAGGGAACTAAAATTACCTGGGAGGTATTTTGTGAAGTATTTCTAGAGAAGTACTTTCCTACCAGTGCCTGACATGCCAGGGAAATGGAATTTCTTGGTTTACAACAAGGCAATATGACCGTTGGTGAGTATGCTGTAAAATTTGAGAGCTTGTTATAGTTCTCAAGGTATTTCCAAATCCAGCCTGATGAGGAGTGGAAATGCCACAAGTTTGAAGAGGGACTGAGGGTAGAGTTGAAAAGAAGAGTGCTACCCATGAGGATGAATCAATTTCCTACTTTGATGGATACATGTCGACGACTCGAGGAGTTGGAGCCGCCAAGAGACCCTAGGAATCGTAACTTTGGACCGATTAGGTTCCAAAGAGGAGGCAACAACAATAACAGCTGATTTCAGCGCAAACCGTATTCGAGAGCACCGAGAAATCAACCCTAACGTCCATCTTTTAGGGGGAGTTCTAGTGGTAACAAAGCTGGTCCAAACGTGGCGTTCACGCCAAAGTGTTTTAAATGTGGAAAGAGTGGCCACATATCCAGAGATTGTTCAATCAAGGGGACGATCTGTTTCAAATGTGGAAGACCTTGACTTGTTTCTAAGGAATGCAACCAGCCAGAAAGGTAGCCAACTGTGAGTAACTTTCATGCTATTCAGCCGCGATCTGGAGGACGAGTATACATGATGAGCGGAGCTAAAGCTTCTCAGTCCGAAGATCTTATTTAGGGAGAAGGTGTCATAGAAGGTAATCTTTTGACTGTACTATATGATTCAGGTGCAATGCATTCATTTATTGCATATGACTATGTGGATCAGTTGAAATTGCCTGTGTCTTCTCTGAGTTTTCAATTGATTGTTTCTACACTAACTGCCAAGCCTATTGTTACATCTAAAGTATGTTTGAATTGCCCTATTACCATTCATAATCGAGCTTTTTCTGTTAATTTAATTTGCTTACCTCTTGGTGAAATAGATATAATCTTAGGAATGGATTGGTTATCTTATAACCATATCCTATTAGACTGTGCCAATAAAACCTTAGTTTTTCCTAAGGATGAGAATTATGGATTTTTAACTGCCGCTAAAGTCGAATCATTGTTGAGGGATGGAGCTCAAGGATACATGTTGCTGTCTTCTTTAGAAGTTAAGATTGAGAAAGACGTGAACGTTATTTCTGTCGTTAATGAGTTCCAGAGGTTTTTCCCGATGAGGTACCCGGTTTACTACCAGAGAGAGAGATAGAGTTTTCTATCGATCTTGTACCAGGAGCAGGTCCTATTTCGATTGCACCATATCAGATGTCGCCATCGAAATTGGTAAAGTTAAAGAAGCAATTAGAGGAAATGTTGAAAAAATAGTTTGTGTGACCGAGTGTTTCACCGTGGGGAGCATTAGTACTGCTAGTCAAGAAGAAGGATGAAACTTCTCGTCTTTGTGTGGACTATCGCCAGCTGAACAAGGTCACGATAAAGAATAAGTATCCATTTCCAAGGATTGATGATTTGATGGACCAATTGAAAGGAGTAGTTGTTTTCTCTAAGATAGATCTGCGATCAAGTTATCATCAAATTCGTGTTAAGGTAGAGGATATACCTAAGACATCTATCCGAACTCATTACGGGTATTATGAGTATCAAGTGATGCCGTTTGGAGTGATGAATGCTCATGCAATATTCATGGATTACATGAATAGGATCTTTCATCCATACCTAGATAGATTTGTTGTTGTTTATATCGATGACATTCTGATCTACTCTCAAAATCAAGAAGAGCATGCTGAACATCTCAGCATAATTCTCCAAATTTTGAAAGAAAAGAAGTTGTATGCAAAGTTGGCGAAGTGTGAGTTTTGGTTAGAAGAAGTTCAGTTTCTGGGTCACGTGATTTCTAAGGAAGGTATTGTGGTGGACCCATCGAAAGTGGAAACCATTCTACAATGGGAAAGACCAAAATGTAATTATGGGTCCATGAGTGGGAACAATAAATTATTAATGTTTAACTTGGCCAAATTGTGGCATGTTGTGGAAAAGTATATTATTGCTAAATATACATGAATATGCATTTAGTCATCATGCATTATTGAAGTAAGGCCGTATGCCTAGGAGTTGAATCACACCTTAGTGCGGGTGCGAATAGACTAGCGTAGGTCATATCGTTGACCTTGGGGGCGTCGGGGTGCGGGTGTCTCACGAATGGACAGTTGGTAGCTCCTCTGAGCCATATGATAGACCGATGCAAACGCACCAACGATCCGGACCGAGACACTGTCCTATATCGCATCCTATGAGAACGTTATTGTATAAAGCCTTGTTCTGCAAATGATTGACTTTTTTTTTTCTAGAAAGCACTTGATTTTAGGCTGATGAGATACTAGCATGTCTCCTTGATTATTCTCTCTGATGTTTGTGTCTAGCTCCATGGAGTAGGATTTTTGGTATCGAATGTTGGATTTTGGTACCATGTGCACTTGCATAGTGAGTCAACATATTATTTGGCATTTATTTATATGATGATTGAGATTGTTGTCCTATTGATGTTAAAACTACCAAGATTTGTTAAGTTGTTTACTATGTGGATGTTGATGTTGATGTTGATTATTATTCCTATTATACTATGTGGGCGTCTTGTGTTGTTCTGTTTCTTTACTGCCATAATTGGTACTGAATGTAGGATGTCTCGCCTCTTTTCTATATTCCTGTTATTTTGTATATTTATGCATTTCTCTGAAGACGTCGGTGAAGAAGGGGAAGTGTACGAATTCCCCGGCTTTTAGCCTGACTTTGATTAGTACCTATTTGGAACATGACGTCTCGTCCACGTGGATTTTTGGGGTATGTTAGGCTGACATTTCATAGAGGTCTGGACTGCTGGCATATCAACTTGAGCACGGATCGCTGCATCTACCACGGAGACGTGACTGTATCACTAGCGTGGGGTCGTCATGATCTGCCTGTCTTTACTGTTAATGCTCATTTGTATTTAAAGTTTTACTTGTCCATTCGTGATATGTGGGGTGAACGTTACTACTCCCTACAAGAGGATTCATTCTTATCCTCTGCACGAGCCCCCGCTCGTAACTCGATTGCACCGATGAGGATTTCCTCTGACGAGGAAGACCCCGAGGAGGATCCAACCACAGTTCCTTCTCGTTAGTTTTAGGGGCTGATGTTGTTGGTAGCCACTAAAGGCTACCTGTAAATCTTTTTGGGAGCTTGATGTTTTGTCTTTTTAGTGTGCTGTATATGTGTAATCATTTTGGGGTATGTAAAGCTTCTGCTTTTTGTATATCTGTTGCTGTAACTAAATAATTATGATATAAGTAAATATATATGAATGATGTATGAATGTATGATTTACTTCTCATGTTAATTTCCGGTATAATTATGTTATATCATTTTCATACAAAAAAAAAAGAAATTCAAAATATATATTTTTAAACGAATGTGCATTATGGTTTTTATGTGCATTATGGCGTTGACGTTCCCTTCTCAAAAAGGGGCGTTACACTAGTTTGGTATCAGAACCCCAGTTTAAGTTTTCTTTTGGGTTTTTGTGATTTGGTCTGTCTTGTTTGTGCTGTGTGATTCTCTGTGTTTGGTAGTCCAAAAGGATATATCTAATTCTTCCTTGTGTTTTTGTTCAGTTTACTCAAAAAAATTTGTAATGGCATGCGGTAGAGGTATTGCTACAGCTGTTGAAGCCATGCAATGAATGGCGGACGTTATTGCACAACAAACTGAGAAAGCTACTCAACACCAGGAAAGGGTTGCACAACAGCTAAAAGCATCCGTTGATGCTCAAAATTTGTTGAAGTTCCGTTGTAACAACCCTCCTCAGTTTAAGGGGGAATTTGATAGAGAAGGCTAGTCTTTAGATCAAGGAGCTGGAGAAAAATTTCAGAGGCATGAACTGTGCGGATGATAAGAAGGTAACCTATGCTGCTTTCATGCTAATTGGAGATGTAAAAGATTAGTGGAACAGAGTGCAGGGACTATTGGAAGCGGAAGGTCGAGTAATCACCTGGGAGGTATTCAAGGATAGATTCTTTGAGAAGTATTTCCCAGCAAGTGCAAGACATGCCAAAGAGATGGAGTTCCTCAGTTTGAGACAAAGAAACATGACTGTCAGCGAGTATGCTCCGAGATTTAAGAGTTTGTCCAAATTATCAAAGTATTTCCAACACCAGCCGGGCGAGGTGTGGAAGTGTCAGAAATTTAAAGAAGAATTGAGGCATGACATGAAAAGGGTGGTCATAACCTTGAGGGTCAATAAGTTTTCAGAGTTGTTCGATACGTGTCGCCGAGTAGAAGATTTGGATCAGGTGCGGGACACGAGGAATCGTAACTTTGGACCTACTAGGTTCCAAAGAGGAGGTGGCAACAATTTTAGAAGAAACCTTATTCTCGACCACCTGGAAATCAGCAACAATCACCTAGTAGAGGTTCTGGTGGAAATCGAACTAGTCAGAATGTGGCATCTACACCGAAGTGTATGAAGTGCGGGAAGGATCATTTAATGAGGGATTGCACCATCAAAGGAATCATCTATTTTTTATGCGGGAAGCTTGAACATATCTCTCGTGACTGCAACCAAGCCAAGGCGGAGCCTTCAGTCAACACTGCAAGAGCTGCAAAATCGCAAGCAGGAGGCCGAGTCTACACCATGAGTGGAGCAGAAGCCTCCGAATCTGAAGATCTGATATAAGGAGAGGGTACCATAGAAGGTAATCTTTTGACTGTACTGTATGACTTAGGAGTAATCCACTCTTTCATTTCTTATGACTATGTGCGACGACTTGGTTTACCTGTGTCTTCTTTACCTTTTGACTTGACTATTTCTACCCCTACAGCTAAACCCGTTGTTACCAATAAAGTTTGTTTAAATTGTCCTTTAATTGTTGAAGGTCAAATCTTTTCTGTTGATTTGATTTGTTTACCTCTTTCCCAATTAGACGTAATTTTAGGAATGGATTGGTTGTCTTCTAACCATATCCTGTTAGACTATTCTAGTAAGACCATAGTTTTTCCTATGGATGAAGTTTCTAGATTTTTTGACGGCTAACCAAGTTCAAGCTTTCTTGAAAAAAGGAGCTCATGGATACATAATGTTGTCTTCCTTAAAAGTCGAGGGCGAGGTAGATGTGAATGTAATTCTAGTGGTTAACGAGTTTCCCGAAGTCTTTCTCGATGATGTACCTAGTCTATTGCCAGAGCGGGAGATAGAGTTCACCATTGATCTTATGCCGGGATCTGGTCCTATATCTATGGCGCCCTATATGATGTCACCATCAGAGTTAGTTGAGCTCAAGAAGTAGTTAGAAGAACTCTTGGAAAAGGAATTTGTTAGACCCTGTGTGTCACCATGGGGAGCACCAGTGTTCTCAAAAAGAAGGATGGGACTTCGCGAGTGTGTGTGGACTATCTCCAGCTGAATAAGGTCACAATCAAGAATAAGTATCCACTTCCAAGGATAGATGACTTGATGGATCAACTGAAAAGAGCAGCGGTACTCTCAAAGATCGATCTACGATCGGGCTGCCATCAGATTCGAGTACAGGTGGAGGATGTTCCCAAAATGGATTTTCGTACCCGTTACGGTCACTACGAATATCTTGTGATGCCGTTTGGTGTGACGAATGCCTATGCCATATTCATGGATTACATGAATAGAATCTTTCGTCCTTATCTGGACAGATTTGTTGTTGTCTTCATCGATAACATTTTGATCTACTCTCAAAATCAAGAGGATCATGTTGAACACCTCAGTATAGTTCTCCAGATTCTGAAGGAGAAGAAGTTATACACCAAACTGTCGAAGTGTGAATTCTGGTTGGAAGAGGTTAAGTTTTTAGGCCATGTAATCTCGAAGGAAAGGATTGCAGAAGACCCGTCAAAAGTGGAAGCAATTCTGCAGTGGGAAAGGCCGAAGACAGTGACAGAAATTTAGAGCTTTGTGGGATTAGCTAGATATTACCAGAGATTCATTGAGGGATTCTCTAAGATAATGGGGCCTCTCACTCAGCTTACGAGAAAGAATCAAGTCTTTAAGTGCACTAATGCTTGCAAAGAAAGTTTCCAAGAATTAAAGAAACAATTAACTACTTTACCAGTGTTAGTTCTACCTGATTCGAGTGAACCCTTCGAGGTGTATTACGATGCTTCATAGCAAGGATTAGGGTGTGTGCTTATGCAAAACAGAAAGGTGGTGGCTTATGCTTTGAGACAGTTGCGAGTGTATGAGAAGAACTACCCAACACATGACTTGGAATTAGCAGCTGTGGTATTCGATTTGAAGATATGGAGGCACTTTCTTTATAGGGCGACGTTCAACGTCTTTAGTGACCACAAGAGCTTGAAGTACCTGTATGACCAAAAGGAGTTGAATATGAGATAATGAAGGTGATTGGAATTTCTGAAAGATTATGATTTTCAACTTCAGTATCACCCTAGAAAGGCAAACGTCGTAACGGATACTTTAAGTAGGAAGATGCTCAGTATCTCTACTATGATGGTCAAGAAAAAGGATTTGATAAGGCAATTCAGGGATGTATGGTCCTTTGTGGACTTGGCACCAGGGAAGATTTCTATGAACATGGTCACTATTTCAAATGACTTAATGGAAGACATTCGAGAGAAAAAGAAGGTTGAGAAGTTTTTACAAGAAGAAAGGGAGCTAATGAAGCAAGGCGGTGTGACAACATTAAAGGAAGGAACTGATGGAATCCTATGGTTCAAAGGTAGAGTTTGTGTACTTAAAGATCAAGAGCTTAGGAAGTTTATTCTTGAACACACTCGCACGAGCAAGTTGAGTATGCATCTGGGAATAACCAAGATGTACCAAGACCTGAAACGGTTATTTTGAGCGCACAGAATGAAGAGTGATATTGCCAGATGTGTGTCGTCTTGTCTGGTTTGTTAGAAAGTAAAGGTTGAACACCAAAGACCGTCACGAATGTTGCAACCCCTAGCTATTCCCGAATGGAAGTGGGATAGCATCGCGATGGACTTTGTGGTTGGATTGCCACAGACCAAAAAGGGTTATGATTCAATATAGGTAATCATTGATCGACTCACAAAGTCAGCACATTTCTTACCAATCAACATAAGGTACAACATGGAGAAGTTGACTTTGCTATATATTAGTGAAATCGTTAGGCTGCATGGTATGCATACCAGTATTATTTCTGATAAAGATCCAAGGTTCACATCAAAGTTTTGGCAAAGTTTGCAAGAAGTGTTAGGGACTAAACTTTGGCTGAGTTCTTCTTATCATCCTCAAACCAATGGTTAATCAGAAAGGACGATTCATTCATTGGAAGATTTGCTTAAAGCTTGCGCTTTGGAACAAACTGGAAGTTGGGATGAATTTTTACCATTGGTAGAGTTCACCTATAACAACAATTTTCACTCGAGCATAGGGATGGCCCCCTATGAGGCTCTATATGGATGATGGTGCAAAACACCTTTGTGTTGGTACCAAGAAGGCGAGCACTTTACCATCGGACCTGATCTTATACAACAAACAACGAAAAAAGTCAAGATGATTCAGGAAAAGATGAGGACATCTCAGAGTCAACAAAAGAGCTATGCAGACAAAAGAAGAAAGCCTCTTGAGTTTGAAGAAGGCGAGCATGTGTTTTTGAAAGTCATGCCTATGACTGGGGTCGACCGAGTTCTGAAATCTAGAAAACTCACTCCCAAATTCCTTGGACCTTACCAAATTCTTCGCTGGATAGGTCCAGTAGCTTACCAAATAGCCTTACCACCTTTTCTTTCTAACCTTCACAATGTTTTCCATGTGTCTCAACTACGAAAATATGTTCCTGACTCGAGCCATGTGACATAGTACAATTGAAAGAGAACTTAACCTATGAGATACCTCCTGTAAAGATTGAGGATAAGAGGGTAAAGCAACTCAGAGGGAAGGAAATCCCATTGGTAAAAGTAATCTAGAATGACACAACGTGAGATGCAACGTGGGATTTAGAAGACAAGATGAAGGAGCAATATCCACAACTATTCTAAGGTATGAAAATTTCAAGCACAAAATTTCTTTTTAGAATGGGAGAGTTGTAACACCTTGAAAATTTCTAGTTTCATGATAAATAGTCATTTTATATTATTTGTGAATTTTTGTGATTTTTTCCTGAAACGTTGAATATTTTAATATATTTTTCATTTTGCGTGCTCGCTGAGCGGAGCTGGGAAAATGAAATATTTTCCCCGAGGCTGGTAAACCTTGAACTGTGGAAATGTCGACGGGAGATCTTACTAAACCCGAGACCAGACACAGTTTACGAGATTTGTATTTTTCAAGATTTTTATCTGATAAATAAAAATCGTTGTATAATTTATTATACATTGAACAATAAATATTTATTTCTATTACCTATAACATTTGTCCATTAGATAATAGCTTATATTAAAATGCTTGTCACATTTTCAAAAGTATCAACTTTATATCACATCATGTTGTCGTTTTCAAAAATGCTCAAGGAAGCTTTGTACAAAGCTTCTCAAAGAAGCTTTCCTTAAGCTTTTAGAACACTTTTTTTTTCTCTCTCTCTCCCCTCTCCACGGCAATGGCCAAAAAGTGGAGCCAAAATTATGCTTTTCACTTACCACTTTTCACTTCTAATTTCAAAATCATAAAAAGCTATCACCTTTTTCACTTTTCATCTTTTTCTCTCTTCTCACTTTTCCTTCAAGCCTTTCTCTTCTTCCTCTCTTCCTCTTCTTCCCATGGCAGCCACACCTTCTTCCTCCTCCATTGTTGCTTGATTTCAAGCAAAGTCTTTGCTTGAACTAACCATCCCTTTGAAGCTTTTTCATTCTTGTTCGAAGACCATCTTCAAGAGCTCAACTTTCCACTCCATTTTCTCACCACCCCCACGATCAAGACTCCATTTTTGGCCATCCAAGCTTTTTCATTCAACCAACCCTATTTCCTACATCTTTTCATCATCTAAAACATTTTTCCTTTTGTGACCATCTCTTGAATCCACCATTTTCATCTTCTTCCATCAAACTTTAAAGCTTGAAACTTTGAGGTAAAAGTTCATAGCTTTCTCATTTTTCCATCTCATTTTTGTGATCCATGGTTACTTTGGTGATCATGGATACCTTTTTCAAGCTTTGATTGTGATTTTTGTGAGTTTGAATATTCTAGGGCTTTGAGGTGGTGGAAGACGAATTCCCAAAGCAAAAGGAGCTTGCTTTCCTTGTTATTTCTCTTGGTAAGAGGGAGACTATCCACTTCAACCTCTATTGGTAGTGGGAAGCTTGTTTGTGTATTGGTTGTGAGAAACCCATGTTAGGGTTGCTCTCTTGATTATATGATTTTTTAATGATCTTTGTACTAATTTCCTTTTATGTGGTTTTATTGGTTGTATTTGTGTATGTTAATGATCTTGGATTGATTTTGATGAATTGGAAATATGAAATGGAAGCAAGGGTTCCTTGCTCTCCTTAATAAGGCTCACGGCCATACCCTTTTCAATAGGGTGTTCATGGTTAAAATTTTTGTAACAAGTTAGAAAGATAACTAATCAAGTGAATAATAATCAATGGAGAAATAAAAATCTAGAACCCCTATTTCCCTTGAGGCTCTCGGCCTCTTAAGGTGAAAATGCCAAGAAAATTGTAGTGTTAAAGTGGAGACTTGGTTAATTAGAAAATTAGAGATGTATTGGAAGTTCATAAAATGGGAAGAATAAAGAATAAGACTTTATCCTATAACTTAGAACAATTTTGGACTAAAGGAAAGAACAAGAGAGTGTGTGAGACTTGGAGAACCTTAGAATAATTTTCTAAGTATGATTTAATTTAATTAAAGAACTTGACTATTTAAGAGAAATAAAGATTAAGTGAGAATTTCAAGAGAATTCTCTAGAGAAAGATTTCATGAGAAATGTTAAGTTAAAGTGAAATTCCATAATGAACCTTAAAAAGCGTATTGTTACTTTTGAGAACTTGATAATATGTAATTGTGGCTCCATGAGTGGGACCAAGAAATTATTGATGTTTAACTTGGCCAAATTGTGGCATGTTATGAAAAAGTATATTATTGCTAAATATACATGAATATGCATTGAGTCATCATGCATTGTCGAAGTAAGACTGTATGCCTAGGAGTTCAATCACACCTTAGTGCGGGTGCGAATAGACTAGTGTAGGTCATATCGTTGACCTTGGGGGTGTTGGGGGGCGGGTGTCTCACAAATAGACAGTTGGTAGCTCATCTGGACCGTGGGATAGATCGATGCAAACACACCGATGATCCAGACCAAGACATTGTCCTATATCGCGATCCTGTGAGAATGTCGTTGTATAAAGCCTTGTTGCACAAATGATTGACTTTTTCTGCAAAGCACTTGATTTTAGGCTGACGAGATACTGGCATGTCTCCTTGATCATTCTCTTCGATGTTTGTGTCTAACTCTATGGAGTAGGATTTTTGGTATCAAATGTTAGATTTTGGTACCGTGTGCACGTGCATAGTGAGTCAACATATTATTTGACATTTATTTATATGATGATTGAGACTGTTGTCCTATTGATGTTATAACTTCCTGGATTTGTTAAGTTGTTTACTATGTGGATCTTGATGCTGATTATTATTCTTGCTATGCTATGTGGGCATCTAGCGCCGTTCTATTTCTTTACTGCCATAATGAGTACTGAATGTAAGATGTCTCACCTCTTTTTTGTATTCCTATTATTCTGTATATTTATGTGTTTCTCTGAAGACGTCAGTGAAGAAGGGGAAGTTCACGAATTCCCTGGCTTTTGGCTTGGCTTTGATTAGTACTTGTTTAGAACATGACATCCCGTCCATGTGGATTTTTGGGGTATGTTAGGCTGACATTTCATGGAGGTCCGGACTGCTGGCATATCAACCTGAGTACAGATCGTTGCATCTACCACGGAGGCGTGACTGTGTCACTGGCATGGGGTCGTCATGATCCGCTTGTCTTTATTGTTAATGGTCATTTGTATTTACAATTTTACTTGCTCATTTGTGATATGTGGGGTGAACGTTACTACTCCCCACAAGAGGATTCATTCTTATCCTCTGCACGAGCCCCCGCTCGTAACTCAGTTGCACTGATGAGGATTTCTTCTGACGAGGAAGACCCCAAGGAGGATCCAGCCACGGTTCCTTCTCCTTAGTTTTAGGGGTTGATGTTGTTGGTAGCCACTGATGGCTACCTGTAAATCTTTTTGGGGGCTTGATGTTTTGTATTTTTGGTAGGTTATATATGTGTAATCATTTTAGGGCATGTAAAGCTTCTGTTTTTTGTATATCTGTTGATGTAACTAAACAATTATGATATAAGTGTATATATATGAATGATGTATGAATGTATGATTTACTTCGCATGTTAATTTCTGCTAAAATTATGTTATATCATTTTCTTACAACAAAAAAAAAGAAATTCGCCAAATTATTTATTTGCTTATAAATGAACAGGCTTATCTATATTTAAATGAACATGTTCTATATATATATTTGTTTCCGTATTATGGTTTTTGGTGTGACGTTCCCTCCTCAAAAAGGGGCGTTACATCAACCATGCAATGATTTGTGTTATGAAGAGTGATTATGCTCAAACAAAGTTCTAATAGAATAATTATGCAATGCTAATGTAAGTTTTAAGATTTGAAACCACAAGCTACTTGCTTAATTTCATAAAAACCTCCGTCTCTTGTATATACAAAGTAGGATAAGGTTAAAAGCCTAAATCCCACTTAGTAATAGGTAAACACCTTCCTCTCACTAATGTAAGAGTATTATTGTCACCCCATACTGATAACCCTGACCACAATAACATACCTACTACAAGAATCTAGATCAACACCTTATTCTCTGGCCATATGGTTATGCACGTCATGATAAGTTACAATACATAGGAAACTAACAAGTACAAAGTTTGAAAAACCAAGTATCAAGAACTATCTCAATTCACTATTAAGACATATCACAAGATTCCCATAACTAAGTGATTATCCAATACTAATACATATAGATCCTAGCATCACCTATCCCACAAGGTAGCAAGAACTATGTAACTAGTATTTTCTTATCTAAAACTTCTCATCATCACTTCACAAGTGATTTTCAAGTCATCCTCATGTTGATCAAAGTTTTAGATAGTCGCTAAGGCATTCTAACTCATAGATTTGCCTAAGGTTTCACCACTCTTAGATATATGCCATATGGTTATTCTTTCCAAGAATTACCCTCATTTGTGTCTCAACACACTTAGAAAAAACATATAAGAATGATCCCAACACTTAGGAACTTTCAAGGATATCAAAAACACATTTTTGAAGATTCTGGAGCTCACGCCGCGGCACCACCTGTGCCACCTCACGCCGCAACGTGAAAAACTTGTGCCACGACGCTAGCATCAGAACATGGATTCTGCATAATTCTGAAGAATCTGAGTACTGTTCCATTGGAACAAGTTCTGGATTTTGGTCACTCCAAATCAGTTTCTAATTGATTTTAAGTTCCTAACAAGTTCATTAACATGAAGGAAAAATAAAACACTAATTGATTTCATAAAAAATGGATCAAAACACCAAATCACTCATCCAAACCCCTAAAATCAACATTTAGAGCATTTTTTGTCCAAATGGAGAATTTTTCAGTTTCTAATCCAAACTTTTTGCGTAAATAAGTCATAAACAACATTTATAACTCATCTAAGCAAGAAAATCACATGTCACACCACAAGAACTCAATTTGACATAATAAACCTCAAATAAGCCTAACATGGAAAAATGAGAGAAAAGATGAAGTTGAGTTCAAGAACCCCTACCTTGAGTTCCTCAAGCTTCTATGGTGATGAAGATGATGATGGAATGGATCACAATTCTTCAACCCTTCTTTTCCCCTTAGCTTTCCTCTTCTTCCTTTTCTTCTTTTCTTTTTTCTCTTCCTTCTCTTTTTGTTCTGTTTTCAGCCGTAGAGAGTGAATGAGAAAACCAAAAGCAAGGCTTGAAATATCAAATAAAGGGAGTTAAGAAAGAGGGCTGAAATTGTGGAGTGTTAAGGGCCAAAGGATATCACACTGATATTTCTCGATTTGCTAAAAACACTCAACTTTAGCTAACTCAAGTTTTCCAAGTTCCAACAAATTTAAAATAAATCATAGGATTCGTAAAAAATATTGTTGTACCAAAACCATCATTTTCTATATCTGCGTCTAGTCATTCCGACTTTAAATAGGCAACCAGTATGCCTAAAAATACCAAACTAACTCCGAAAATTCTCAAACTTTAACCACCTCACATAATACACATTTGTGACTTGGAAATAAATTATCCACATCTATTTCCATTATCTAAGCCATTTATGCTAATATCTGAGTCATTTTAAGCTATTTTTCACCTTTCAGCTTACAACAAAATACCTAAACTAACTCAGATTGTCACGAAATCACACAGACATGTTAAGCAAGTATTAAGCTACCTCTGTAACCATTTACAAGCAATGACAAATGTCCATACAACTGTCAACCATGCAATGATTTATCTTATGAAGAATGATTATACTCAAACAAAGTTCTAATAGAATGATTATGCAATGCTAATGCAAGTTTTAAGATTTGAAAACACAAGTTACTTGCTTAATTTCCCAGAAACTTCCGTCTCTTGTATATACAAAGTAGGATAAGCTTAAAAGCCTAAATCCCGCTTGGTAATAGGTAAACACCTTCCTCTCACCATTGTAAAAGTACTATTGTCACCCCCATACTGGTAAACCTGACCACAATAGCATACTTGCTATGAGAATCTAGATCAACACCTTGTTCTCTTGTCATATGGTTGTGCACACCATGATAAGTTACAATACATAGGAAATTAACAAGTATCAAGTTTGAAAAACCAAGTATCAAGAACTATATCAATTCATAATTAAGCCATATCACAAGATTCTCATAACCAAGTGATTATCCAATACTAATACATATAGATCCTAGCATCACCTATCCCATAAGGTAGCAAGAACTATGTAACTAGTATTTCCTTATCTAATACTTCTCATCATCACTTCACAAGTGATTTCCAAGTGAACCTCATGTAGATCAAAGTTTTAGATAGTCCCTAAGGCATTCTAACTCATAGATTTGCCTAAGGTTTCACCACTCTTAGATATATGCCATATGGTTATTCTCTCCAAGAATTACCCCTATTTGTGTCTCAACACACTTAGGAAAACATATAAGAATGATCCCAATAGTTAGGAACTTTCAAGGATATCAAAAACATATTTTTGAAGATTCAAGAGCTCACACCATGGCACCATCTGTGCCATGTCGTGACGCCCTGCTCTCGGGTTACAATACTGGAAGTGCATCAGTCTCACGCCGCGACATGAAATACTTGCACCGCGGTGTAACATCCCCAAGAACATGTTAGGCTAGTATAAGGTTCCAGAGATAGCCTAATACTTGTTTAACATGTTTGTGAAGTTTTATGGCAAATTGAGCTATTTTAGGCAATTTGCCGCAACACAGAATGTGAAAATTAGTCTAAAATAACTCAAAAAATAACATAAATTGCCTAGATAAGAGAAATAATTATGGATAAGTTGTTTTTAAGTTATAAATGAGTTAAGGAAGTCGTAATTAAAATTTGAAGAAAAATTGAGTTCGTTTGGTATTTTTAAGCACACTGAGTAAGTGTTTTGATACCGAATAGACACAATGCAGATATAGAAATTAAAGATAATGATGAATTTGGAAATTAGATAAATCTTAAGATTTATTCTAATACCTATGGAGGTGAGAAAATCTGAAATAATAAGATCTAAGTGTTCCTAAGAGGTATAAGTTTTAATACCTAACCATTGAGTTAAGTCAATATATATGACTATTCCCCTTTCTTTTTCTCAAACAGGAGAAGTAGAATACGAAAGAGGAAAAGGAGAAGAAGAAAAGAGAAAAGAGAAAGCAGAAGAGGAAAGGAAGAGAAGAGAAAGAAGAAAGGCCAAGGTTTGAGTATCAACTTCATCAAGAGGTAAGGGGTGTGTGTTTCTATTCATTCCTCTCTTTCTTCATCTTAATTCATTAGTTTATCATGATGAGGAAAAATGAGTTTGGGTGAATTAGTGAGTTTAGATACTAGTTTCTTGCTTCTAAAGGTGAAGTAAGTTGAGTTTAAGTTTATTTGATGTATAAGAATTAGTTTTTTGACCCCTTGGAATTCATGGATGTTGTTGAGTTGCAAGATGAAATATGGGTATGAAATTACCCATATTTGTTTTATTGTTTTAAGATTGATGTGGCATGATTTCTATGGAGTTTTGTTGTTGATTTTGATGTATAAGTGATTGGTTTGGATTACCCTAGTCTGAAAACTCAGATTTTCTACATAAAACTAGGTGGTAATCGATTACCATAGGTTCATAATCAATTACCCAGTCACAAAATGTGTTTTTCTGGGTTTCTGGGCTGAAGTAATCGATTACATAAGTCTTGTAATTGATTACGCTGTTTCTGTTCGACTTGTAATCGATTACATAAGCCTTGTAATCAATTACGCAGTCTCTGTTCAATTTGTAATCGATTACAAGAAGTTAATCGATTACAAGAAGTTTGTAATCGATTACCATCAGTTGAATTTGAAGAAATAGAGTTCTTTGACCATTAGGAACACAATGTAACCCCAAATCATGACCTATAACATCATATTCAACTTCTTAGGATATAATTTAGCATTAATTGAAAGAATATCTTAGGGAGAAAGATTTCCTCTTGTGTATGAGAAAAATTAAGAAAATAAAAGTAAGATTAGAATTGGAAATGGTGATTAAAGGCTGAATTAAGTTAAGATAGAGATAAGAAGATCTTTGGAAACTTTAAATACACCATTATGATTGAACAGGGTGTTAGATTCTGGTTGATGGAAATTAGTAAGGAAATGTCCAAGACTTGTCTAGATTTGATTTTAATAAATGATAAGAATAAGAAGTTCAAGTAGATTTATGATATTCATTACATTTAGAAAGTGGGTTAAGGAGGTAATAGATTCCCTCCCCACTACAAAGATAAAATGCATGTTTATGATAATGAGGACATTTAGAAAGTGGGTTAAGGAGGTAATAGATTCCCTCCCCACTACAAGGAGAATAGCAAGTTCATAACATTCATAACATTCATGACATTATCATGACATTTTATTAACACAACTCGCATTGCATCATACCCATACCTCATAGCATGACATATGCATTTCTAGACAACTGTATGAGCAGTTGTCTTATACATTGCATTTTCAGGTAGCTGTATGGGCGGTTGCCTTATTTATGTAAGAAATAGTTTCGATTATGGTTGCCAGGAAGCAATTCAATTTTTAATTATTGTTTTTTTTACTATCATGAGTTGTATACATATTTAATGTGAATGTTATAACTGCTGGCATTGGTACATTACTACTGAGAATATTTGATTCTCACCCCGAGTGTTGCCATGTAAATCCAGGTGGAAGTTCTCTTCAAGCATGGATTAGAAGAAAATGGAAGCGTAGTTTAGTATTATTATCTTTTAGTTTCAATTTGTACGTCATGTATATTATTTTGGTAATGTAACAGTTGTATATAGAACAATATGTATATGAAAGTGGATACTGTTTCCACAAGGCTCTCCATGATCATTTATTTGTTTAAATATTATGGATTAGTATATAATAGATTATGTATATAATCTAGTATTAGGATGCTATACGCGGCGCCAGAATAAGAACATGGATTCTGTATAATTCTGTTCCATTGGAACAAGTTCTGAATTTTGATAACTCCAAATCAGTTTCTAGTTAATTTTAAGTTCCTAACAAGTTCACTAACATGAAAGAAAAATAAAACACTAATTGAATTCATAAAAAATGGATCAAAACACCAAATCACTCATCCAAACCCCTAAAATCAACACTTAAAGCATTTTAGGTCTAAATAGAGAATTTTCAGTTTCTAATCCAAACTTTTTGCATAAACAAGTCATAAACAACATTTATAACTCATCCAAGTAAGAAAATCACATATCACACTACAAGAACTCAATTTGACATATTAAACCTCAAATAAGCCTAACATGAAAAAATGAGAGAAAATATGAAGTTAAGTTCAAGAACCCCTACCTTGAGTTCCTCGAGCTTCTATGGTGATGGAGATGATGATGGAATGGATCACAACTCTTCAAGCTTTGTTTTCCCCTTAGCTTTCTTCTTCTTCTTCCTTTCCTTCTTTTCTCTTTTCTCTTCCTTCTCTCTTTGTTTTGTTTTCAGCTATAGAGAGTGAATGAGAAAACAATAAGGAAGGCTTGAAATATCAAATAAAGGGAGTCAAGAAAGAGGGCTGAAACCGTGGAGTGTTAAGGACCAAGAGATATCACAATGATAATTTCTGATCTGCTAAAAACATTCAACTTTAGCTAACTCAAGTTTTTCAAGTTCCAACAAATTTAAAATAAATCATAGGATTCATAAAAAAAATATTGTTGTACCAAAGCCATCATTTTTCATATCTGTATCTAGTCATTCCGACTTTAAATAGACAACCAATATGCTTAAAAATACCAAACTAACTCCGAAAATTCTCAAACTTTAACCACATCACATAATACACATTTGTGACTTGGAAATAAATTATCCACATCTATTTCCATTAGCTAAGCCATTTATGCTTACAACAAAATGCCTAAACTAACTCAGATTGTCATGAAATTACACAGACATGTTAACCACATATTAAGCTACCTCTGTAACTATTTATAAGTCTAACATGTTGAAGAGGATGTTACAATGATCATTCAACATCCTTCAAGCTATGATTACACACATTAAAAACATCCATTTACAAGTTGAAAACAGGGCAGCCCTCACCTCTAATTATAATCATCAATCAAAGTCCTAATTCAAGCACAAAAACACAATGACAAACCATCCACAAGAAGGGTAGCATATTACCACAATTTTATAGCACAATTCAAGCCATCTAACCATGACATAAAAGCACAAAAATTTTACCCAAAACAAGGCATATACAACCGTGAGATTCAGCCCAAGAATCCAACAATTCTATCATTAACATCATATCAAAATTTAACAAAATCATCAATAGAAAATAATTGAACAATTTAAAAGATACAACCACCATCAAAAATCAACTTAGCCATGAATCATAGGATAATAAACCACTTCTCAAGTCATTAATTTCTTGCTCAAGAAATCAAGAAAGAAAAGAACTAGAGCAATGTAAAAATTTAATCACAAACAAGCAAAACCCTAGGCTAATTTTAAGCTCATGGCTATGAGCTTCAAAGGCTCTTGTGGCCAGTTTTGAAACTCAAGAATAATAAGGAAAGATGAGCAAGAAGATGGCAAAAACCCCTTACCTCACTCCTAGTCTTGTAGCCTTGAGCTTTCTTCTTTTTTCTCTAGTTTTTCCTTTTTTTTTTCTTCTTTCTTTTCCTCCTTCTTCTCCATGGTTGTGCCACAGATTTTGAGGCTCTTTTTTCTCTATTTTTGGCTGAAGGAAAGGTGAAGAGAAGATGAGAAAATTATAGAATTTTCTAGTAATAAAGTGGACGGTTGGTTAAAATTTATGACCAATTTTTAAGTTAGTAACTTTTATATATGTTAAGCAATCTTTAATCTTCCAAAACTAAGTTTTCAAATTACCATAAGTATTAGGAAAAATTTAGAACTATACTTAGTTCTTGGTTTCATTTTTTTAGGATTTTCCATTTACTGCTATTTACCAGTTAAGCTTCATTACTTTATCCTAAGTTAAGTTTAACCTAGGAATTAAGTAAATATGCTTACTGTTACTTATCTTGATTGGTATTTTATACCAAATTATTCTCCATATTTTACTTAGCATCTCCATGAAATTTCATAATTTTCTGAGATACTTAGCTGTTCCATAACAGTTCCCTTAATTTCTTTTCGGTATCCTTAAAAATACCCAATTGACTCAAATGCTTCCCAAAAATTTACTACATCATTTATCCAAGGTTTATAGCTAGAAAATAAATTTTTTATTTTTATTTCCATTATATCAGTTATTTTTGCAAATACTTTGATTATTTCATTGCATTCAGTATTATTGAATTACGCTCAAACTAGTTTAGAAAATTACTCGAATTAACAAATAATTCTTACTAGTATTACTGAGCTTCTATAACTCTATTTAAGATCATTAGGGTAGAAAGATGTTACAAGAAATGACATTGTTCTCCCCTTCTTCTATATAATCCTGCGAAATAGAGACTTGGGGGTTGTGGCTTCACTTTGAAATCTTAGGTTTTGCATAATTTTGCATAACCTCACCCGAAACTCACTCATTCATCTATTCCAAATGATTCCAATCCATCAATTTGATCCTTAAACACTTCTAAACATTAATTACACCATCTATATAATTTCTAAAACAACTAAACATATTATTTGAGAATCAAAATCCTAATTCAAAATCATAATAAATCAAGCATACACATGCCTAAAATCAATATCATACTTCAACCAAACCAAAAATATTAAACCAATTACAACCCTCCAAATGAAAATCAAGCATAGAAGCCCCAAGTTATCATCCAAACTCAGTTTTTATTTCTTATAGAAACTCAAACAAAGGGGAGAAATGAGAGAAAGAAGTTATAGAAAGAGTTTCCCCTACCTTGGTTTCCATTAATACTTGATCTTACTTTCTTTCTCCACCATTTTCTTCCTCTTCCTCTTCCCCTTTTCTTCTTATATTTTTCTCTTCTATTTTCTCCCCCTGGATATGCGTGGGAGAAGTGAGAAAGACGAGACAAATCTCATCTTTTAAATGATAAGCTATAAGGGCAATTTTATCTTTTTGCTAATTCCGTATATGCTAAAAACACTTTGATTTAACTAAATCAAGTTTCCTACTTTCCAACAACCTTAGAATAAATTATAAGATCCATTTAAACTTTTATTTCATCATTTCCATAATTTTTCATATTTGTTATGCGTCATTCCATTACTTAAATACTCACTCGGTATCCTTAAAAATACCAAACTGACTCTGTTTGCCCTAAAAATTTAACCAAATCCTCTTCTACACATTTGTGACATAAAAATAAATTTTCAACATTTATTTCCTTTAATTACGCATTTATGCTATTTTCTTGAGTAAAATTAGTCATTTTGTACATTCTGTGTTACAGCAAAGTACCTAAATTAACTCAAAACGTTACAAAATTTAACAAACATGTTAAACAAGTATTAAGCTACCTCTGTAACCTTATACAAGCCTAACATGTGTAAAAAGAGGGTGTCACAATTCTTCTATCCTTTTAAAAATTTTGTCTCCAAAATTTAGCTACTCATACTAATAGTTTAGAGAACCATAACAGTTGTCTCTTTACTGTATCCATCTTATCCATTTCAACTTTTAACCACACTTAGATATTCATTGTCTTTCATTTCTGATGAGGGTTACCTTGTAAAGAGTCGGAAGATTGAACTTTCCTTCGTACCTTCTTAAAATATATACCCTTCTTAGAACTTGTAGTCTAGGATCAGGTATAACTTCTTGTATTTACTGACACCTGCTGACATAGTGCCCTACTTGATCCCATATGTAACATACCAAAAAACGTTTGTCGCTATATTGTCTTCTTCCACACTTAGATCATTCAGGTTTCACAGTTCTTATTTAATTTTGGCTCATTTTCATCTTATGATTCATTGGGTGTAAAATCACATTCTTCGTTCTCTTTGCCTATCATTTTTCCTCTTTTGAAGATTTGTGATGCTCTACTCCATGTGGAACTTGGATTCAATGGTCTCCACAGTTTTATACTTCTTGACTAAAGTGAGAAAAATCCCTAATCTCGATAGACTTGACAAATCTCTTGTTGTCTATCTCTTCAATCCAGATTCAAAATTCACACACTTTTGGTTTTCATTTAACATATGAGGGAAACTTGAAAAGTTCTCCAAACTTCACTTCACTTCATATTATACAATGGACATGCCCCTTTATCTTAGTTCCAAAATATTCCACTTTTTTATTATCTTGTATATTTCTTAGAAAACACTTGTTTAAGAAAGTCTCCCTGAATCCTTCTACGTTACATAAATACATACAACTTCCAATAGTCTTATTAAATTCCTCCACCAATACTCTACTTTACTCATTGCCTTAGAAGTTTAACCATGTTAGAAATTCCCTTTGTAACACCCTTGTGGGGATGTCACATATATAAAAAGAAATAAATAAAATCTACCCAAGTTGTAAAACATTTATTACGTATTAATATGGGTTGTAAAACAATTCTGTTAAACAAAATATTATTAAATAAAATAATGCAGAAATATAAAATAAACAGAACAACATCACTCATAATATACATATGGTCCAAGTTATAAGTTATACAAATAATTTACAACTACAACTACAAATATTTAAACAGAAACAGTAAAGGAAAACAGTAAAGAGTCAATATATACATACGCAGACGCGCCCAAAAATACATCATAAATATTTAATCCTCTGATGGATCACTCTCAGGAAACTCATCAGAAGATAAATATCCAGGATGCCTCGACACTCGGCGGACATGAGACTGCGCAGTCGATACGAGTGTCATCTCACTAGGCTCAGTGGATACACCACCCCAATGACGCCTAATGGATAAAGGTAACTCTAAGTGTAGAAACACAGTCGTCGTCATCACTGGCTCGTCATCAAACCTATGACGTAGGGACACAGTCAGCCGTCCCGCATACGTCACGGAGTCTCTGTCTCCTTGCATATGCTAAGTGATAAACACATATTTTATTCATTAAGAAACCCTTATATTTAGTCATTTACACTCTCCATATTCTTAATTGATTGAGTTTGACATGATTTTGTGAGTTTGAGCTCAAATTGGTCCTAATTAAATATTTTCAGCATTATTGAGATTTTACACTGTTTCTGTATTTTGGTCATAACTTGAGTTCCTGATATCTGAAAATCATGAATTTTATCTTGTAGGAAAGCTAAGAGGAAGCTCTACAACTTTGATGAAGAGCTAGAAGTCTGATTCAGATGTCTAAGGGACCTAAGTTGACATGGAAGTCAGAATACGGGTTCTGTCAGTAGAATCCGAACAGTGTGCACTCAAAAAATCATATCTCAAGATGTAATAATGGAGATGGGCTGAAATTTTGACAGTGGATAGTCAAGATCCAAATAAACAACTTTCATGAAGAACACATTTTGAGAAAAAGAAGTCTATAGGTCATTTTGAGCTTGCAAGTCGGAACAGAGGTGCTGAAGTTGGGTTTGAGCAACCTACGGTATTTGGGACATATCTTGGGCTTAAGGAAGCCAAATTGGACGAACCAGCTATCCATTTTATAGCCAAGACAAGGATATACAACTTTCATGAAGAACACTTTTCGTGATTCTGAAGTATAGTGGGTCGTTTTTGGCTTCCAAGTCAGATACGAAATTTTCGTCCTCAACCATCCACTCATCCATCCACTAATCCACTCATCCATCCATTAATCCACTCATCCACTCATCCACTCATCCACTAACTCACCCATTCATCCACTCATACACTAATCCAACCACTTAACCACTCCACCCACTCATCCACTAATCCATCCACTCATCCATCCACTCACCCATTCATGTCCATAATTTCCCACTCACCAAAAGTCCTTTGGCATTTTTCACTAATTCAACCACTCAACCATTCCACTCACTCATCCACTAAACCAACCCACTAATCCATCCACTCAAACACTCCACTCACTCACCCACTCATCCACCCACTTCCCTTTGTCATTTTGTTACCTTAGACTTCTATAAAAGGCACCATTTATCATGAACAAGATGTACCTCTCCTTCATTTTCTCTCTAAGTTTCTTCTTGCTTCTTCATAGTTTCTCATAGTTTTGTGTTTTTCTTGTGATTTCTTTCTAGCTATGTGTAACTAAACCTCCCTTGGTTAAGGGGGTGATGAAACCGCTAGTATTAATGTTGTAAACTTTGCATATTTGATTATTTCAACACAGTTATGTTTTTATTCATATATTTCAGAATCTATTGTTGGTATGAAGGTTTTTGTACTTGTTCCTACTTTCAAAGTAGTAGATCTAGGTTTATTATGCGCGGTTGCGGTAGTAGATCTAGTGGGATGTATGATGTTCATGTGGGTATAATTATCTTTGTGCTATTTGCCGTTATAAAAGTGGTAGATCTGGGTTTATTATGCGCTTGGTTGCATGTATTAGATCTAGAGAAATATATGTTCTAAGTAATTTAATCCCTATGGTGTGTGATTAGACCTTAGTGTAATTGGTTTTCTAAATCTTAATGCAATTGTTGGATAGTTGTAAGAGCGGTTGCTTTATGACTAATCGGTGATTAGGAGTTGATTTGAGCGGTTGCTAAATTGGCCAACACGTAAGGAAAACAGAGATTTACTCTCACAATTGCATAAAAACATAATTGAGCATGTTGGAATAAAAGGATATGTGGATTTACATTATCATATAAATCTAGTGGTGGATTCAATCTCTTAACCAATTTTCTTATATTGTTGATTTCAGTTTGTTTATTGTTATCTTTGAAGTGTTCATTGTTCATCAAAACTCCAAAACCCCTTTTTTCTTGTTTATTGTTAATCGAGTCTAAATTGGGAATTGTTTAATAGTGTTAATTGAATTGGTTCTCTGTGGATCGACTCCTTACTAACTACAACTAGTTGTAAGGTTTTTATTTTCTCGGTGGGCCCGACAACCGATTTTTATCTTAATTTTAATCACTACATCCGCACGCATCGAATTTTGGCGCGTTGTCGGGAACCAATTTTTTCAATTACACTATTAATTTATTTCCTATTTTTATTCTGTTTTTATTTTATTTTATTTTATTTTATTTTTAATCTTTCTTTTCGAGTGTTTTGTAGGTGTTGATGTCCTTTGAAGGAGTAGACGAAGGATTGCTAAATTTGAGGAATTATATTGATCAACTCACTTCACATCCTCAATTTCCTTCCATCCTGGCTAACTTCCAACTCACACTGCCGACATTGAAGTTCGCCCGTTACATTGATCTATCAAGTTCAGAGACATTTGAGCCATCCGAAATATCCGAAGAAGTGACAATGGCATAAAACACTTTAAGGGCATTGGGTGCTCCAGATCTAGATCAACAGCCTCTTTGCATAGACATTCTTGAAAATGAAGAGGCATTTGAATTGAAATCTGGTTTAATCCATCTCTTGCCATCTTTCAATGGATTACCCGGAGAGGACCCCAACAAGCACTTGAAGGAAATCCATGTGGTATGTTCTAGCATGAAACCTGCAGGAATTCATGTAGAGCAAGTCAAGTTGAGAGCTTTTCCATTCTCATTGAAAGACTCAGCTAAGGAGTGGCTTTACTACTTGCCACCCGGATCCATCCAATCATGGCAGGACATGGCCCGAACTTTCCTAGACAGATACTTCCCTGCCTCAAAAGCTGCAACAATCAGAAAAGAAATCTGTGGTATTCAACAAAGGCATGGGGAATCACTCCATGACTACTGGGAGAGATTTAAGAAGCTATGTTTCACCTGCCTCATCATCAAATAAGTGAGCAGCTTTTAATTCAGTATTTCTATGAAGGCTTACAAGTGATGGATTGCAACATGATTGATGCTGCTAGCGGAGGAGCATTGATTGATAAAACTCCTCAAGAAGCTAGAAACTTGATCTCAAGAATGGCTGCCAATACTCAACAATTCTACTCTAGAAATGACACTGGAGTAAGAGCAGTGAAAGAAGTAGAGACAACCAGTATACAGCAGCAAATGACTCAATTGACTGCTATGGTTCAGCCGGTTAATGGATTCAGTAAAGCACCAGTTCATGCTTGTGGGATCTGTTGTTCATCCTGGACATCCCACCGATATGTGTCCCACTCTCCAAGAAGACACAAATGAGGAGGTAAGAGCAAGAGGGGGATATGCTTTGGACTTTCAAAAATTACAACCTCTACTCAAACACATATAATCCGGGTTGGAGGGATCATCCAAATTTCAGCTATGCAAAGCAACCTCAAAATCAACCTCAAACTTATGGACCTCCAGGATTCCAACAAAGACAAGTACCTTTCCCTCGAGACAAGAAGAAGTTCAAGCTCCTAAGCAATCCGAGCCTTCATTAGAGGAGCTAGTAAAACAAATGGCTACTAATAATTTGCAGCTCCAACAAGAAACAAGGACAAGGATCGCAATCAATAACTTGCAGAATCGGATAGTAAGGCGTTGTCCACAGAATTCAACAAGTTTCAAAGCCAAGCTTCAGTGGAAACTACCCTCACAAATGAAGTGAATCCGAGGGAAAATGCTAGTGTTGTCACATTGAGAAGCGGAAAGACGATGGATGAGCCTACCTCTCTTCCACCAATCATTCAAGAGAAGAATGAACCACCCAAAGAAGCAAATGATAAGGGCAAACTTCCAAAACCCCTAAGGTAAGTATTTCTGAACCCCTTCCTAAATATGTCACTAAAGCTCCTTTTCCTAGTAGGTTAGTTAAAACCAAGAAAGAAGAAGCAGAAAAAGAAATACTTGAGACTTTTAGGAAGGTAGAGGTTAATATCCCTTTGTTAGATGCCATTAAGTAGGTACCTAGATATGCAAAATTTCTGAAAGAATTATGCACTAACAAGAGGAAGTTAAAAGGAAATGAAAAGGTCCAACTGGGAGAAAATGTTTCAGCTGTAATTAAAAAGAAACTCCCAACCAAATGTAAGGACCCTGGCACATTCACCATTCCATGCACTATAGGTAACACAAGGTTTGAAAGGGCAATGCTTGATTTAGGTGCATCTATAAATGTCATGCCATATTCTATTTATGCATCTTTATACTTGGGTCCTTTGGAACCTACTGGTGTTGTTATTCAATTGGCTGATAGATCTAATGCATACCCTAAGGGTGTGGTTGAAGATGTTTTGGTACAGGTGAATGAATTAGTGTTTCCGGCAGACTTCTATGTTTTGGAAATGGAAAAGGATGAGTCTCCCAAATCTGCTCCTATCTTGCTAGGAAGACCATTTTTGAAGACTGCACGGACAAAAATTGATGTGCACTCAGGAATTCTAACAATGGAATTTGATGGGGAATTAATTAGATTCAATATTTTTGAAGCTATGAGATACCCAAGTGATGTGCACTCTGCTTGTTTAATTGATTCTTTTGATCCTTTTGATTCTTTAATTTCTGCAGCTTTTGATACTGACCATTTTGATGCTCTTGATACAATTCTAACTCATAGCTTAGATGTACAGGAGGAAAAGAAGAAGAGTGAAGAAGAGCCATGGAGTGAAGACATTGATGAAATTGTTCTTTGCCTTACAAGAGCTCTCTTCCACTCCGAAAGAGCATGAGGTAACTTTTGTTGATTTACCATTACTACCGATATACCTCAACCTTGTTGTGCGGGCACCTGAATTGGAACCGAAAGCACTACCCGATCATCTTAAATACATCTTCTTGGGGAGAAGGACACCCTTCCAAAGTAATAATTGCAAAGTCACTCACCCAAGAGCAAGAAGAGAAACTAGTAGTCGTTTTGCAGAACATAAGACAGCCATTGGTTGGTCAATACCGATATCAAGGGTATTAGTCCCTCCGTTTGTATGCACAGGATATTAATGGAGGAGGATACTAAACCGTGAGAGACCCTCGGCGGAGATTGAATCCTCCCATGATGGAGGTTGTGAAAAAGGAGATACCGAAGCTCCTAAGTGTGGGGTGATCTACCCCATTTCGACAAAGCAAGTGGGTAAGCCCGGTCCGTGGTAGTACCAAAGAAATCTGGAATTACCGTGGTAAGAAATGCTGAAAATGAGCTTATTCCCACTAGGTTACGACATGTGGTGGCGTGTTTGTATTGATTACAGGAAGTTGAATGCCGCCACGAGAAAAGACCACTTTCCTTTACCTTTCATTGATCAAATGTTAGAAAGATTAGCTGGTCATTCTTATTATTGTTTTCTCGGATGGTTTTTCATGTTACAATCAGATTGCCATAGCTCCGAAGACCAAGACAAGACTACATTCACTTGTCCATTTGGTACCTTTGCATATAGGCGAATGCCTTTTGGACTCGCAATGCACCAGGAACTTTCCAAAGATGCATGATGAGTATATTTTTTCGATTACATTGAAAACATCATCGAGGTTTTTATGGATGACTTTAGTGTCTTTGGAATGATTTTGAAAATTGTTTGGAACATTTAACTTTGGTGCTTAAAAGATGCATTGACACTAACCTAGTACTGAATTGGGAAAAATGTCATTTCATGGTGAATGAAGGTATTGTGTTAGGTCATGTAATTTACGCTAGGGGAATTGAAGTAGATAAAGCTAAGGTAGAACTCATGCATTCTTTGCCACCACCCACTAGTGTGCGGGAGATTCGTTCTTTTATTGGTCATGCAGGTTTCTACCGGAGATTCATTAAAGACTTTTCTAAAGTCTCATTGCCCCTTTGCAGACTTCTTCAAAAAGATGTTAATTTTAACTTTGATGAGAAATGTATGGAAGCTTTCAATAAACTCAAGAAGTTGTTAACTGTTGCGCCTATCATCAGGCCACCCAACTGGGAGTTACCTTTTGAACTAATGTGTGATGCCAGTGACTTTGCAGTAGGAGCTGTCTTGGGACAACGAGTTGATAGAGTTCCTTATGCCATTTACTATGCATCAAGGACTCTAAATGATGCTCAACTTAATTACTCAACCACGTAAAAGGAACTTCTAGTGTTGTATTTGCTTTAGAAAAATTTAGATCATATCTAATTGGTTCTAAAGTGATTGTGTTTTCAGATCATGCAGCCTTGAAGTATCTTCTAACAAAGAAAGAAGCAAAGCCTAGATTGCTCCGATGGATTTTATTGCTCCAAGAATTTGACTTGGAGATTAAAGACAAGAAAGGAGCGAAAACTTGGTGGCCGATCACTTGAGTAGATTGGTAAGCGAAGAGGAAGAAATGCCTATCATGGAGACTTTTCCGGATGAATATTTGATGGTTGTCAACACCATAATCCCTTGGTATCGACATTGTTAACTACCTGGTTACTAAGGACTTTCCGAAGGGTTTGAACAAGGCCCAAAGAGATAAATTAAGGAGTGATCAGAATACTATATCTGGGATGACCGTACTTATGGAAGCATTGTGCAGATCAAGTCATTAGGAGGTGCATTCCTGATTCTGAGACACACTCCATCCTCTCCTTTTGCCACACCTATGCATGTGGAGGACACTTTGGCAGTAAAAGGACAGCCAATAAAGTGCTTGACAGTGGTTTCTATTGGCCTTCAATTTTCAAAGACGCTTACAACTTCTGTAAGTCTTGTGACCCATTGTCGAGAACAGGTAATATTGGTCCTCGTAATCAAATGCCTCGGACTCGATCATTTTTGTGGAACTCTTTGATGTGTGGGGTATTGATTTCATGGGACCATTCCCTCCTTCATTTGGTTTCACATACATTCTTTTATCCGTTGATTATGTGTCTAAATGGGTGGAAGCAAAAGCCACTCGATCCGATGATTCTAAAACTCGTTGTGAGATTTTGTTAAGTCACATATTTTCTCCAGGTTCGGGACCCCAAGGGCTATCATCGGTGACCAAGGGACCCATTTCTCGCAACAAAACCTTTGATGCTCTATTGAAGAGATATGGAGTAATGCACAAAATTTCCACTCCTTACCATCCACAGACAAATGGGCAAACCGAAGTGTCCAATAGGGAGATTAAGTCAATCCTTGAAAAGACAAAGTGAACCCCTCAAGAAAGGATTGGAGCACTCGACTTGAAGATGCTTTATGGGCTTATAGGACTGCCTATAAGACTCCCATCGGCATGTCACCATTTCGGTTGGTGTATGGAAAGCCCCTGTCATTTGCCCGTTGAGTTGCAACATCGATCTTCTTGGGCCATTAAACAAGTTAATATGGAATTGGAAGGTCTTTGGAAAGCAAAGGAAGTTCCAGTTACAGGAATTGGAAGAACTAAGAAATGAGGCCTTTGAGAATGCCCTGATTTATAAGACTAAAGCTAAGGCATTCCACGACCAATTGATTTCCAGAAAGAAATTTCACAGAGGACAAAAAGTCCTGCTATTCCAATCAAGACTCAAATTATTTCCAGGTAAACTGCGTTCTAAGTGGATTGGGCCGTTTGTGGTAACTAATGTTTTTCCTTTTGGTGCAGTTGAGATCAGGAGTGAAAATTCTGGCAAAGCATTTAAGGTCAATGGTCATCGTCTCAAACCATATCATGAACTTCCTGACAATGCAGAGATGGAAGTGATGACCCTCATCCTTCCACAATATGAGGAGCAGTGAAAGTATCATCATGTCGGGCTGAGGACAATAAACTAAGCACTCATTGGGAGGCAACCCAACCAAATTTGCTCTCTTTATCCCTTTTTATTTTGTGTTTTCATTAGTTCCTTAGATTATGTTTTTATCTGTTTGTTGGTTGTAAGCATTTGAATCTCTAAAAAAAAAAAAAAAAAAAAAGCAGCTGTGTGCCCGACAATAAGGTAGGTAGTGCCATTAAATTTGTCACTCGGAAGCATGTGAAGGTCACTTTTCTTCAGCGACAACAACTGCGAAAATCTTGCAGTATGGATTTTATTGACCTACTTTATTCAAGGTCTGTTACACCTTTTGCAAAAGTTACGGAAATTGGTCAAAAAGGTTCTGCTTTAAGATTATCATCTGCACCTACTCCTTGAAAAATTGAGATCTAGGTGGCGCGGTTCTTTTGCTGTCAAACACGTGTATCCTCTCGGGGCCGTCGTAAATATTGAGGATCCTAGGAATGGTAATGCGCTTAAAGTTAATGGACAAAGACTCAACCATTCCTGGAAAATCAAGTTCTTGAGTTATTTGTGTTGCCGGTTAAGTGGCGGATACGGTACTCCGTGACTCTCAAGTCGGTTTATTTTTCAGTTTCCCAAAATAACTGAATCCTTCTTCTCCTTCAAAATGGATGTCATTCTTTCAAACCTGAGAAAACATTTTCCTTCTTTTCCTCAAAATGCTCTGAGAAAAATCTACAAAGTTCGATGTGAAAGATTGAGACTGTTAATGCACAAAGGTATGCCAGAAGATGTACGCTGGATAATTGAAGCAAAGGTTCGATTAGCAGGTGAGTCCTCAATTTCATTTGACTCATATATGCCCGGTCTTGGAAGAAGTTCATATTCTAAAAGGAGAAGAGCAAAAAGGTTACAAGTCCGTTACAAATGTGGACGATGGGCGTAACAAGCGATGTCATACTTTGGGATGGTTTCCGCAAATAGAGAAGATAAAATTTTCTTCATTAAGAATAGATCGAGTAAGGAGTCATTAGATGATATCTTATCGACTCTTGAGACGCATTCTTGTGGATTGGTGCATCGTGAAATTCTTAAATTGTGGAATCTCTTCAAGGATGAAGAAAACGCTACGATCTTGGGAATCGACTCTAAAAGACCCCTGTTTGCCGTTTATAAGAAAATTGGATGGGAAGCCTATCCCCGACTCATAGAAGGCGTTTAAGCCGTTTACGGACGTAAAACCGAGGAGGAAGATGTGAGCCACAATCACAACAATCTGTACATATCATCATCTTCTTCTTCTTCTTCTTCTTCTTCATGTCATCTCTCAAAAAAAAAAAAAACAAAACAAAACAAAAAACAAACAAACAAAAAACAAACAAAAAACAAAAAAAAAAAAAAAAAAAAATTTATGTATACGTCTTAGGGTTGGCTTTGGTAACACACACCGTGAATGGGGAAATGCATGCATCCCGATCCAGCCTTCTTAATTGAAAAACAAAGAAGGTAGATTGTATCCCACATGTGAGGCCGGGCGTATTATGGCCACTTGTCCCTTTTGGGAGCCCTATGTTGCGCTGGTCTTGAATGGGTCGAATACTGGTCAACAATGCTTTGGCACAAAGCCGAAAGAGCAGACTACCTCCATCCCAATCTTAAGTAAGTATACACTCATCTTTCATCAAGTTTTTCTAACAAATTCAAAAAAAAAAAAAAAAAGAAAAAAAGAGAGAGGACGTGATGTCTACTGCACTCATGACACACAGTATAAAGATACGCCATGGACACTGTACATACAGGTATGTCATCATTTTCTATTTCTTTTATCTTTGTATCATTTTGTTGTATTTTAATTTTTGTACTGCAGACGATCCTTTGAGCAGGGTCCTTCGGGGTTTCTAGACTTCTTTACCTTGATGGTTTTCTTGAAGTCAAACAAAAATAAAAAAATAAAAAAAAAAATAAAAATAAAAAGTAAAAAAAAAAAAAAGAGGAGAAAAGATTCTGTGTTTCTTAATTTCAACCTTTTCTCGACAATGACCAACCTACCCTCATAGGTGCAATTATTCCCTTTCCATTCTTTTTCCTACTTAAACACTCCATTTTCTCCATTTTCCTTCAACTCGAAACACTCAAAGGGAGGAAGAGTATAGAATGGGGCCTTCTATTCGTAACCCAAAAAATGTCTGTGTTTTTGTGGGTCGAGTTATGGGAAGGGATTAGAGTTTGTAAACGCAGCTAGCACTCTTGGTCGATCACTTGCTGCGAGGAATATTCATCTTGTATATGGGGGAGGTTGTCGTGGGTTAATAGGGGCTGTATCACTTGTCGCTTCTATAGGAGGCAGTCAGTTTTAGGTGTTATTCCTAAACCTTTGGCTGAAAATAACATCACCGGAAAGACACAGTTGGAGAAGAAATTCGGGTAACATCTATGCATGGACGAATGAAAACAATGGTTGACAATTCGATGCATTTATTGTCTTACAGTGGATTTGGTACTTTAGAAGAAATTTTTCAAATTGTCTCTTGGTCGAACTGAACATCCACCATAAACCCATTGGTTTGTTGAATGTTAATAATTTCTTTGATCTTTTGTTATTTTTTCTTGACAAAGTGTGGAACGTAAATTTATCACTCCTTCAAAGAAGACAACTTCTTATCTCTGCCTCCACTATTGATGAGCTCATTGATAAATTAGAAGCTTTTGAGTATGTACTGATCCAGTATTAGCTCGATAGATTGGTCAACAGAAAGCGGCGAAGGAAGTAACAAGAAACAAAAGCGATCTGCGACTTCATCTTTAATGGGTTTGATTTTATTGTACCTTGTTTCGTTTAAATTTGTGTCAACTTTCTCCAATAGGTAATATCTTCATGTCTTTACTCATCTATATTTTAACATTGAGGACAATATTGTGATTTAGTTGGGGGGAAGGATAGTTGACAAAAAAAAAAATAAAAAAAAAAAAAAAAATAAAAAAAAAAAAATAAAAAAAATTTGTTGTCTTTGTTTGGAAAGTATGATATGATTGTCATGTACTTATTAAATCAATTAGTGATGGCAGAGTAAGGAGTAATTTTACTCTTGAGACGCATCTTAATTGGTGGCAGAGTAAGGAGTTTTTTTAGGTAGTAATTAATTAGTATTAAATTTTGGAAGTACTAACGTTTTCTTGTTTGATTTCTTTTCAGGGTGTGATGCGTAACTGACAGTGTGCTTCTTTTCTGCTTTGCGTTGATTCACTTCTTATCAGGTTGTGTTGCTCTTTTCTATATCTCTCTTTCACATTGAGGACAATGTTTATATTAAGTGTGGGGGAGAGATTTTAGCATGTTTCTTTTGGTTGTTAAAAAAAAAAAGAAAAAAAGCACAAAAAAGAGATCATTGCATGATTGAATAACTTTTCTCCCTTCTTGAACTGATATGCTTGGTGATGGATGATTAATTTGATGAACTGAGTTTGATGAATGCATACCTTGTGAGATTTTGAGCCTAATGGATGGATTCAACATTTATGCCATTCTCTTCTTTCTTGTGTGATTTTCACTCATGTTAATGACCACTCTAGAACTTGCTTTGATTCTTTTTGAGGCTACATTTCACTTGCATGCATGAACATGATTGAGGCCCTCTTTCTTAATTAGCTACTTTAACCAAATAGCCAACCTTGTTTTCAATATGATATCAAGCACTCTTTTGATTTCTTGAAAATTCTCTGATTCCTGCCAACCTTGTATATTTTCCTTTGCTTAACCCCTTTGAGCTTATTTGACCATTCCTTGTTTCTAGCTCATCATGTGCCTTAAATGAGAAATCGTGTTCTTACTTTACCTTAGGGAATAAAAGAACATTAGCTTGGTTAATGGATGAGTTTTTGAACAAGTGTGGGGGTGTGTGTACAAAATGGTTGTTGAAAAAGAAAAGAGTGCCCAAAAAAAAAAAAAAATGTATGTATATAGTTATGTTCATATATATAAAAAGAAAAAAAAAAGAAAAAAAAACCAAGTGTTTAAAAAAAGAAAAGGATTGGGAAATGAATATGTAAAGGGATATACACTAGAGTTGGGATCAACTTTTATGCTTGTTATTTGAACTCAGCTCTCATTTGCTTTTATTCTCTTTGGTATTTATCTTCTCATATCCATTTTATCCTCTCCTGTTACCTTGACCTCACTACAACCTTGAATAAAGTCCTCATGATTTGTGTGTGCATGTGTTTTGAGTAGTGGAGAAGTAGAAGATAAGCAAGCTTATGGTAGTGCAATTTTCATGGGTTGAATTGAGTGAAATACCTACCCTTTAAACACTTGAGAGATTGAGAGGGAATCTTGTGAAGATCTATCATTCTCGATTCATGTTGAAGATACCTTGCTTGATGGTTTGAGATGTGGAGAATTGTTAACTCATGAATGTTTTGATCCTTGAACCTTTGGTTGTTCTTCTTGATTGTAAAATTTTGGTCTTGAGTTTTGCCCAGGAGTGCAAAAAGCTAAGTGTGGGGAATTTGATAAACACATATTTTATTCATTAAGAAACCCTTATATTTAGTCATTTACACTCTCCATATTCTTAATTGATTGAGTTTGACATGATTTTGTGAGTTTGAGCTCAAATTGGTCCTAATTGAATATTTTCAGCATTATTGAGATTTTACACTGTTTCTGTATTTTGGTCATAACTTGAGTTCCTGATATCTGAAAATCATGAATTTTATCTTGTAGGAAAGCTAAGAGGAAGCTCTACAACTTTGATGAAGAGCTCGAAGTCTGATTCAGATGTCTAAGGGACCTAAGTTGACATGGAAGTCAGAATACGGGTTCTGTCAGTAGAATCCGAACAGTGTGCACTCAAAAAATCATATCTCAAGATGTAATAACGGAGATGGGCTGAAATTTTGATAGTGGATAGTCAAGATCCAAATAAACAACTTTCATGAAGAACACATTTTGAGAAAAAGAAGTCTAGTAGGTCATTTTGAGCTTGCAAGTCGGAACAGAGGTGCTGAAGTTGGGTTTGAGCAACCTACGGTATTTGGGACATATCTTGGGCTTAAGGAAGCCAAATTGGACGAACCAGCTATCCATTTTATAGCCAAGACAAGGATATACAACTTTCATGAAGAACACTTTTCGTGATTCTGAAGTATAGTGGGTCGTTTTTGGCTTCCAAGTCAGATACGAAATTTTCGTCCTCAACCATCCACTCATCCATCCACTAATCCACTCATCCATCCACTAATCCACTCATCCACTCATCCACTAACTCACCCATTCATCCACTCATACACTAATCCAACCACTTAACCACTCCACCCACTCATCTACTAATCCATCCACTCATCCATCCACTCACCCATTCATGTCCATAATTTCCCACTCACCAAAAGTCCTTTGGCATTTTTCACTAATTCAACCACTCAACCATTCCACTCACTCATCCACTAAACCAATCCACTAAACCAACCCACTAATCCATCCACTCAAACACTCCACTCACTCACCCACTCATCCACCCACTTCCCTTTGTCATTTTGTTACCTTAGACTTCTATAAAAGGCACCATTTATCATGAACAAGATGTACCTCTCCTTCATTTTCTCTCTAAGTTTCTTCTTGCTTCTTCATAGTTTCTCATAGTTTTGTGTTTTTCTTGTGATTTCTTTCTAGCTATGTGTAACTAAACCTCCCTTGGTTAAGGGGTGATGAAACCGCTAGTATTAATGTTGTAAACTTTGCATATTTGATTATTTCAACACGTTATGTTTTTATTCATATATTTCGAATCTATTGTTGGTA
The DNA here is from genome assembly GCA_029884605.1 of Ormosia emarginata. Classification (NCBI taxonomy): domain Eukaryota; kingdom Viridiplantae; phylum Streptophyta; class Magnoliopsida; order Fabales; family Fabaceae; genus Ormosia; species Ormosia emarginata. The sequence continues at coordinate 34,374,876 of JAQQTP010000088.1, forward strand.
TGAAGGTTTTTGTACTTGTTCCTACTTTCAAAGTAGTAGATCTAGGTTTATTATGCGCGGTTGCGGTAGTAGATCTAGTGGGATGTATGATGTTCATGTGGGTATAATTATCTTTGTGCTATTTGCCGTTATAAAAGTGGTAGATCTGGGTTTATTATGCGTGGTTGCGGTATTAGATCTAGAGAAATATATGTTCTAAGTAATTTAATCCCGGTGTGTGATTAGACCTTAGTGTAATTGGTTTTCTAAATCTTAATGCAATTGTTGGATAGTTGTAAGAGCGGTTGCTTTATGACTAATCAGTGATTAGGAGTTGATTTGAGCGGTTGCTAAATTGGCACAACACGTAAGGAAAACAGAGATTTACTCTCACAATTGCATAAAAACATAATTGAGCATGTTGGAATAAAAGGATATGTGGATTTACATTATCATATAAATCTAGTGGTGGATTCAATCTCTTAACCAATTTTTTTATATTGTTGATTTCAGTTTGTTTATTGTTATCTTTGAAGTGTTCATTGTTCATCAAAACTCCAAAACCCCCCTTTTCTTGTTTATTGTTAATCGAGTCTAAATTGGGAATTGTTTAATAGTGTTAATTGAATTGGTTCTCTGTGGATCGACCCTTACTAACTACAACTAGTTGTAAGGTTTTTATTTTCTGGTGGGCCTGACAACTGATTTTTATCTTAATTTTAATCACTACATCCGCACGCATCACTAAGCTAACAATCCACCGTGAAACTCGAGTGTCACGAACCTCAAAAATCCTGGCACCGCCATACCCAAACTAATCAGTCCAATGGATATGGATGATGAGATGGTTCTTGATCGTCGAACTGATCTTCGGCTTGCTGATCTTCCTCCTCCTCGGGATACAGAATCTCAAGAGGTTGTTCCTCTTCCTCAAACTCTTTACCGCATAAAAATAAAATACATAAAACATATACAATAAAGAAAGAGGTAAGACAATCTAAAATCATCACAAACATGGTAAATAAGAAAACGACAAACAACAGATATACAGTTCATGCAATATGAAAAGCTATAACAGTAATTTAATAACAGTATAGTGTAAAAATCTAATTATCATAACAACACATAATTTCACAGATAAATCAATAACACATACAATATAACATCACAGATAAAATAACTTCAGAAACAGACAATTTCTCAGAATCAATAACTAAATAAATAAATAAACAGATAAAATAAATAATGTTCAAGATATAATTAAATGCAACATGACACGATCCTACTCCATGGAGCTAAACACAAACAGATATCAGAGAGAGAATGACTCGCAAAATCTGTTAGTACCACTACTGCCCAACCAAACTATTGCATTTGTCACACTTTGCGTCTATAGCCCCAAGTCATATGGAATCCATCATCCAAAGCATGGTGTAGTTCACGGTCTCACATTGTGGCACTACAGGCAATGTACTATTAGACTTTACGAAATCTCGATTAAAAATAGTGCGTGCTGAGTTCATTAGTGTGCTATCGGTTACCACGGCCCAGCGGAGCGACCGACTGTCCATATATGGAATCCCGTACACTAATGTCTCCAAGTTCATAAGAATAATGAACCACACTACGTTTATCGCATCGACAACACGATGTGATTCCCCTCGTCAACCAATTCACCAAAAACTGGTATAACTAAGATAAAAAGATACAGTAAGTCCCACCGGACAAATACTGTTCCAAAGCCTGTACGGGTTCACCTCATAGCCCGACAGCAGAAAAATACAGAAAATCCAGAAAGAATATGGAAAATACCGTTTCGGTCAATCGCGTAGAAATTTTATCGCGTTTTCACAATCTCGTCATTTTTACAAACGTTTTTAAATCACGTAAATTTATTTTTCTGTTTTCAAAATCGCGTAGAGTTTTTAATACATTTTCTCAATCGCGTAAGATTTTTAAATCATTTTCTTGTCCAAACTCCTTAAAAATTACTGTTTAAATAAACAGAAATAATAAATAATACGTTTAAACTACGTAAATATTTTCAATACCGTATACTGTCTTTTGGACATCTTTTCTATCTTAATTGCCCGTTTTTACTAAAAATTGACAGTATTTTGCTTAGAAAATTATATTAATGGTTTCCTAATTTTACCGTAAAAATTTGTTTATTAAATTTTTAAACCATATAATTAATCTTTTTGAAAACTACTAACATGCTTCAAAATACAAAGCATGAGCTATATGTTAGAAATTTTTGAAAGTTACTGTATTTCTTTTCTAACAATAAAATCATTAATTTTAATCTTTAAACTTAATTCAAATCATTTTGTTTCTTTAAAACTCATTGGAGAAAAATTCTTTTTAACATATATTGCATCTTTATACTTGAAAATAGTTTGGAATTGATTTTAGAAATCATGAATTCTTGGTTTGGCATGTTGGCCGAAATATATGTTTGGATCATTTGATTTCTAAATTCATTTTCCTTGATCTAAACAATGCTATCTCTTGTTAATTTTCCTAGGTTAATTAAATTACACTTTAGGGAAAATATGAGAACATTTTGGTTCTCCTTTTGTGTCCATGGCCATGAGCCTTAAGTTTGTGTTCTTTGGAACACTCATGCATACCTTAGCATGTTATTCACATCCTATACATTATCATGCAATTCTAACACATGCAATATATTTCTAACACATATAACCTAAATCAAAGCTTGTAGACATGCAAATTATTACAAACATCAAATAGGAAAGCTACTAACAAATACACAAACACATAAACAAGCTACTAACAATCACACAAGTGAATCCTTATGGATTCTACAATCACAAAAATCACACTCCATCTTCTTACCACCATCCATAGATGATAAGATTAGTCTTCCTCTTACCTTAAATGAAGACTAAAACTCTTTCACACCTTTCTTTATGTTTCGATTTTCTCCTTCAAAATCACCTAACAAGCTTAAACAAAACTACAAGTTACTAACCATAGAAAGAGAGCTTAAACCATGGAGAAATCATGGCTTAGAACTTTGAAAAAGAGTTTAGAAAAGAAAAACTAGGAATTTCACCTTGGTTGAATCTTCCAAGTAGGTTTTCAAGCTTCAAATGAAGGATTTTGCAAGAACTCCCAACTAGAGATGTTCTTAGGATTGTGTTTAGGTTTAGAAAACTTGGTTGGATAGAATTTTGGGTGGTTGGATGGTGTAGAACAAGGCTTGGCCGAATGGAGCTTCAAAAGAGCTTCAATGGTGTTTAGGGTTTTTGGAAGAGAGAGAAGAGAGAAAGTTGCATGAAGACAAAGTGAATTTGGTCTCCCAAAGGCCAAATGGCCGTGAACTTCATGCCATGCAAGGTGTAGCCTTGCTTGGCTTCATCCTTGCCTTAGAATGCATCAAAGGCCAAGATCAAAACTTGGTTAGCAAGCTTGGCTCCTATTGGTTCATCCTTGCCTTGTCATTAGCCTTAGTCACCATGCTTAGTCACTAATTAACCTAGTCATCTAGCTTAGTCACTTGTTCTAGAGAATTCCTTCACTAATGATGCTTAATTAAGCTACTAAGTTAACTGTATTAGCTAAATGTGGGTCCCGCAAAATATTTTCGGGTCCACTGTCATCTAATTATACTGACTAATAAAATAATATACAAAATTATTTTATTGGATAGTTAAATCCTAAAAATTAAAAGATTAATTATTGTCTCATTCAGAATTGGGTTTAGTAAGATCCCCATCTGAATAAATAAAACAAGATTTCCCTACCGAAAAAATATTATTTTCCTGTCCCGGAGCAAATCGCACAAAAAGTCTAAATAAAATCACAGACAGTAATATTAAGCACTGTAACATATAGAAAAATTAAAAACAGTACAATCGGGACATAACGGTCATTTTTCTATTTTTCCCCACGACGAAGCAAATCATCCAAAACGTTCAAATAAAATTACAGACAGTATTAATTGTCTGTATATCACCCAGAAAAAATTAAAACAGTAGCTCAAGAAAATTTTTATTTTACCGTCTCAAAGCAAAATACGTAAAACGATCAAATAAAATTTTAGCCTGTAAAATATATTTATATTTCATACAGAAAAACAAGAAACAGTAAAACAGGGACATAACAGTTATTTACACAAAAGCTCGAAAAACAGCAAACAGAACATTCGGGACATTTTCTAAAAATTGGGGTGTTACACCCTTGATTTATTTAGTTATTCTTTGAGTCCCTTCCTTCCATTACATTACAGGAGTACAACATGGTCAAACAATATTGCAATTTTCGTTCTAATAATATACATCTTCAATAATTTAAACTTTATAGCTTCCAAATCAATTTTGAGTGTTAAGGTCTTAATAGAATGGGAAAAACCCTAGCCATATACTTGTCCACATTAGCTAACCTATAAACATACATGAATAAAGATCTGGCTTCAAACATTATCTTATTTGACAAGATGTAAGATGCCTCTCATTTTCAAAAGACTATACTTCTATTCTAACGAAATAACATTTCATAAGAGAAGTCATTGGGTCCTTCTTCTTTTCCAAATTTCTATAGAAACATAAACTTCTTGAACACTAATCTTAAAATTTCTTACATTCCTCTTTTCAACAAATTTAACAACCAAAACATTGTCATCACCAAGAGATTAATGCGGGTCTATCCATGTGTTATGTAAAATAAGGCCCCTGAACCTCAAGCTCCCATATAAAGAAACATATCAGTAATATACTTATGGCTCATGATAATCTCATTCAAAATATAATTGTCATTTCCTTTCATAGTTGATGTATCTATGAAAACTTGTGAATTCAACCTATTGATATCTTAAACTTATAACTTTCTTGCTCTTTCAATTCTACACTAATTTCTTAACTCTCTACAAGTATCTAACAACCTCATATCTCTTGCAGAAAAGGAGTGGAATCTCAACAATAACTTTGATGAATGTTTCCATATTTAGAAACATACCTTTACAATTATATCGTCAGAAAACATAACTCCATTTAGATCTTCGAAAGTTATGACCTTCAAAAATGTTTACCTCAAAACAGATTGACAGATCATACTATTCTGTGTCTTAATAAACAATCCTCCATAGAAAATTCTTCATTTAATATCATGGTGTTATTGCATGTATAACATATTAGCTGATCTGTCGAACTTGACTTACTTCTATATTACTTCCTACATTTGGTTCACTTCTGGCCCCATATTCCAACTTAAGTTTGTTTTCCTTTATATTGTAGAAATTTGAGATCTAACCTCAATATCTGACCTTTTACTCTTTTAGAGACTTTATTGATTCACTATGATCCTTGACTATTATTATGTGGTATTATTTTCTAATTGATAACAAATTCGTCTTTTTAAGCTCTAGATAATCATGGGAATTCTGATCCCAATTGTTAAGGTGGATTAGCTTTCATCCTAACAAAAATCTTATTAATAATAGCAATATGTTTCCTCATGGCAGTTACCACCATCTTAATTCTCTCAACATATTACAAGCACCATCTCTATTGAATTCCATAACCCACAACTCAACTTTACTAAATCATGATTTTATTTCGAGCATCATAATAAACTCATCACTATTCACCAAACTTCTGCTTCATATTGCCTTATGCTACTTTACTTAAACTCAAGAATTCTACTTTCTTATCTTCTCGCTCATTCTTCAGGAAATATTTATCCAAAAATATTACTCTAGATACTTTTCGTTCATCTATATACCAACAACTTCTATTATTCATCTCAACCTATCCACCAATGCTCTACTTCTCCCTTTAACATAAAAGAAGTGAACGATACCTATTATTCTTCTAGACAACTTATTACCTCAAATATCCTCTCCCTTGCACTTAGCCTCTCAATTTTAAAACTTCAGCATTTTAGTTAATTATGTGTCTTTTAAAACCTTAAGATATGTTTCTTGCTGACATTTCAGTTCTTTAGTTCTTTCATCATATTCACTCTTCAAAACTTGAGCTCTTCTATTTGTGAATGCTTATGTCTTGAAACATATCAAATGATTTTTTGATGATAACAAAGTCAAGATGAAGATCAAGTTCAAAAGAGAAGACTAAGATCAAAAGAAAGAAACCAAGAGGTGTTAGCCATAGCAACCATCACCCAAGAGGGGGATGAATTGAGTGATTACAAATTTTTAAAACAACTTTGAGAAATTATGCATTTTCATATTTTCAAACAACACATGTAGCGGAATAAATTTAACAAATATACAACTAATGTAGATTACCCAAATAAAACTTGAGTTATGGGATAAATCAAACAAATAAGCTAAATGTCAAATTCAACTTAAGAATATATAATTAAAGTATAAATGTAAAGGAGATAGAAACTCTTTGAAAACTTTTATCAAACACTTGAAAAACAATTTTCTTTGAAGCTATTTATTGATTAAAAAGAATGAATAGAGAAGATAAGAAGATGCACTTCTAAATGAACAACCCACACAGAAAGTATTCTAATAAATATATGAAACTAAAAAATAAATAAAAAGGAGTTTGAGTTTAGAGAAGCAAATACAATGATTTATCCTGGTTCAACCACTAACCACTTGTGAAAATTATTCAGAAGGATGTTATTTGAATACCTCTTAAATGTATTCGAATACCTCTATTGAAAAAAAATAATTTTAAACACTTTCAAATATCCAGGAAATGATTCTTTGGATTTGGAATATTAATTTTAAAAACATTTTAATCTTTGAATCCAAAATTATTGAGATATCCAAAAGGCTTCGCACACAAAGACTTTAAGTCCTAAATGTAACACCCCTTGATGTAGCAACCGAAGCATAATCGTCATTACACCACAGTTACTAAATCCAAGTGTGTCACAGACATGATAACAGTAACTTAAATTCTCAAGAGTCTATATATATATTTTTTTTTTGACAATTTGCATAGGTAGAAAATATGAGCCTCGAATGAAATATGAATGTATTCAAGCCATGATACAACCACTGAAATAAAATCATATCTCTTACACATATATATATATAGTCAATTTACACAAATCACTGATGACATAGAATATAACAATTACAGAGTCCAATAAAATACAGCGGGAATAAAACACAAAAGGGGAAAAGTAGTGACCCAGGGATAGGTACTACTAGCAGACAAAGCCGCAACCCCATATACACGTACGACGCGCCGAGTCCCGGTCAACAAGTCGGGCATCAATGCCTCCACGCAATCGCACTCGTACGTGCCGAAGAAACCTTGTCCAAACGCCAATCCAATCAACCAAAGTGTGGTCCCTCCTTATCTTCCTCACGATCTTTTATCAATATAAGTATAAAACAGACATACAAGGATATAGGAAAGAGGTGAGACACCCATCCTTCATTACCATTATGGCAGTAAGAAAACGACACGGCGCAGAGCGCCCATAAAGCAATACAGTTCATATATTTATCAACGGTAACAGCGGAATTTATAACAAAAGCAATGCAATTGTAAGTAATAATAAGAATTAAAAATAACAACGATATTTATAGTAAAGTAGAACAACAACAGGCAATAGCAGGTAGATCACAATAGTAATTCCAGAAATCAGCACAACAATCAAATAATCATTTACAGGTATTCATGCTCAACAGTTTATAAGACCAGTAATGAATGATGCACAATGCATGCTTTCCCAATTCCTACTCCATGGAGCTAGACTCAATCAAGCAGAGAGAAAGATCAGGAGACATGTACGTAACTCCCACGCCGAGGCTGTGCTATCAATAAATTTTCTCATGCGCAAATCATGGCATTGTACGGACATTCTACACTAGATCACGATATAGGGACGGTGTCAAGTCCGGATCGTCGGTGTGTTTGCATCGGTTTGCCCCACGGCACGAGGAGCTCTAAACCTGTCCATGTGGGGGACCCGCACCCCGACGCCCCCGAGGTCATAACACGACCCACACTTGTCTATTCGCACCCGCACTAAGGTGTGTTCAATCTCCTAGGCAACTTGGCCTTATAACAGTCCACAAGGACATTCACAATGCATAAGACACTATGCATGAACATGTATGATCCACAATCTCATACAATTCCATAATATGCCACATTAGGCCAATATAAGCATCAATGTACAAATGGTCACTCACATGGACCCATAACAACATAATATCAATATCAAGTCAATTAATGCATCATTAGGTTCATTATGAATCCTAACTTAGAATTTATTCCTCTTTTCAAGGTTCATGACCAAATCCAATTCTTGCAACTAGCTTAGTATTCCAAGGCAACTCGATTTCCTATAACTTGTAAATTAATTAAGCTATTAAGCCTCACACTCTCTTGTTCTTCACTCACTTAGAATCACCTTAAGTTTTACAATGGTCTCATTCTTAGTCTTCTAAAATTTATGAAGTCTTGACTATACTAAATTCTTCCAATTTATTAGTTGTCCATTTATTACATAGGTTTCTAATTACCTAATCACTTATGCTTCCAAATTATCCAAACCACATACTTACCTAAAACTTGCCCTAGAGGCCGTGGCCTCACAATGGTTACAATCCCAAATTCTCTCAAGTCATCATACTACATGTCATTCCCTTAATTCATTTAAGTGTTCACTTATCAAATTAGCTCACCAAGAACCCTAATCTTTATACCTCAAAATCGTAGCCATCATTTAGGCTTCAATCTCAAACTTTTCTTCCATTAAATTCTATTTTGTCACTTGATTAATTCTAGTCTAATGCTTGTTACGCATTAACCATAATTTATCTAATTTTCACCCTAAAAACCGTAGCCCTCCAAGAGAGATTCCCAAATATTTTTCTTCCATTTCCAATCACATAATCCAATCCAACATACCATTATATACAACAAATCAATCTAAGGTCACAATTATCACATTATATGTTACACTCTTAATTCATTTAAATTTAGATCATCAAAATCAATCCACTTGTCTTTTTACCAAGACCAAAACCGTGGCACCCATCTTGGGTATTGAACTCTCAAAGTCTTCCATTCGTTAGTGTTAATACTATCATTTAATCTTTGATTATATAAGTCTTATTCCACTTGTATACAAAACCAATATTCACCCCTAATTTCTAATCAAAACCGTGGCACCATGTTGAGGTAGGAAACTCCAAATTTTCCATTTAGCAACCCCAACATGATCAAGCACAATTAATATATCAAACATATTCAATAGCATAATCAAGTATCAATCAAATTCAAGAATACTAAGTTATACAAAATTCATAATTCAAGCAAGCATACAAAGAGCATACAAGGATGGATTTCTCCATCAACACACACACACACAAAGTCTTCTCACCACCATAAGTGGTTGAAGTGAAGTAGTCTCCTCTTACCTAGAGGAGACAATGCAAGAAAACAACTCCTTGGTTCCTTGATTTGTAATTTTCGGATTCCACCTTCAAGAGAACCATAAAGTGGTCAAATTCTCATATTTACAAATTTAAAGCTTGAAAAGAATGATCCTTGGTCACATAGGTAACCAAGGAAATCGAAAATGAGAAGAAAATGGAGAGAAATCAAGAATCTTTACCTTGGAAGACAATGGAGACAAAGTTGGATTTTGAGCAAACCTTCCAAACGAAACTTGTAGAGAAGATGAAGATGAGTGTATAAATGTGTTTAGTGGAGAGAAAAATCAAAAAGCTTGGCCATCCATGGAGGAGTGATTTTCGGATTTGAAGAAGGAGGGTAGAAAAGTTGAATTTTTGAAGAGATTTTCTAAAGAGAAAGTGTAGAGGAGGTTAAGAGGAGTCTAGAAATGGTGTTTATGGAGAGAAAAGTGAAGAAGAGACTCTCTAATGGTGGCTGGAATTTTCGGATCTAAGAGGAGGAAGAAGAGAAGAGGTGGAGAGAAAATGGAGATAGAAATGGAAAATGGAGAAACTTTCTACACAAAGAAGGTAGAGGAGGTGAAGGCAAGTGTAGAAATGGGCTTGGAGAGGAGAAATGATGAACAAAAATAGAGGAAGGAGGGGCTGCAATTTCGTGCTCATGGTGGAGGTAGAGAGAAGGAGGAGAAAAGAAAAGAGAAGAAGAAGAAGAAGGAAGAGAGAGAAAGTGTCTTGGAAATTAATGAATTAAAGTGATAATTGTATAATTGAAATGTGATAATTTCCTTCCCCTTGGCTGCATTCCAGCCGTGAATGGTGAGAGAGAGAGAGTGAAAATTGGCTTCCAAGAGAAGCCAAGGATATTTGGGTCAATATTTGGTCAAAGCTTCTCAAAGAAGCTTCGATTATTTAACATTAAATTTTGAATTAAAGTGAATGGATTAGACATAAAGTAGATTGCATTAGGATAATGTGATAGGATTTTTATTACACACTATTATCCAATGGATAATAGTTACTGATTGAAGTCGTATTTAATTAATCCGAGATGAATTTTATTTGTATTGATTTATTTTTATTTGTTAGAATTTCTCGAAAATTATGAAACCTCGTAAACTGTGTCAAGTCTCGGGTTTAGTAAGATCCCCCGTCGACATGTCCATAGTCCAAGGTTCTCAGAGAAAACATCGTGTTTCTCTGGTTCTGCTCAGCGCGCACGCAAAACGAGAAATATATTAAAATATTCGACGGTTCCGGAAAATTCTCAGAAAATTCTCAAAAATTGCAAATATTATAAAACGACTATCCGTCATATAATTTTCTAATTTTTGAAGCATTACAGTCGTTTTCACAACTCTGCTCGAGTTTCACGCAAAACGAAGAATATATTAAAATATTCGTCGTTTCCGAAAAATTCCAGAAAAATTCACATAAATCACAAATATTAGAAAATGACTATTAGCGGTGAAATAATTAGTTTCCGGAGCGTTACACTGACCTCAGCAATTCTCAGCTCAGTGTGCACGCAAAACGAAGAATATATTAAAATATTCGTCATTTCCGAAAAATTCTAGAAAAATTCCTAAAAATCAAGAATATTATAAAATGATGAATTATGACCAAATAGGTATTTTTTTTCGGGACGTTACAACACTCCCCTTCAAATAGAAATTTCGTCCTCGAAATTTTCATCCCTTAAACCAAACATTAACGTGTTTCTTCATCTTATTTTCTTACCCTCAGATTGTGTCTCTAGTTACGTCAATTTAGATCACCCTTACTAACGCGATCTCTATATCTTTGCGTTGCTTTATTCTTCTATTCTCAATCTTCATGAGAAGTTTCTCATAAATCAGACTCTCTCTGAATTGCACCGGGTTTAGTTTGATGACGTGGCTGGATCGGTGACATGCTTTCGCGATCGTGACATATGGAAGATATCATGGAGATTTAGAAAGAAAGGATGACAGAATCTGTTGACAGGTTATTGAACTAAACCTGAAACGAAATTTGATATAGTCCAAAAAAAAAAAAAATTTTGGAATGGGCTTATTAGTGACCCAGACAGGACGACACTGAAACTAGACGTCATACTCCTTCAAAACTCTGATCACCTTTCCTGTCTCATGTTCAACCCCCCCTTTTTTTTTGAATGGATACTTCAGGTCCTTGTGATTGCTAAAGGCGTTGATCGTAGCAAGTGTCTCCATATTCTCAGAGAAATTTTAACTACGGCTAGCACCAAACCGTGAGTAGGCAATTCCCAATGTGTCCTCAACTACCTTGAGGTGTAAGTCGCAATCTTCCTAACCTTGCATGAACACATATCCTAGATTTTAATGTGAAGCATAAAATTCTCCAAACAGTTCCCTGGGATTAGGTAGAACCAAATCTGACAAGCATTCGAATGTCTCCTCGACCTTTAAAACCTTTCTTCACACGCGTTAGTCCATATAAGTTTTTATTCTCTTCTTGCAACCGAGCAAAATATCCGGCTATCTTGGAGGATCCATTGATACTCCTTCAACCTATGTGTCTCCTTCGATAAAACTAGCTAATTCCACCAGCTATATGTCTCTTTTACGGTCTCCGATCTTTCCTTTTGAAGAACTGCTTCAATCTCTTGGGAATCCACAACAATCCCTCCGTTTGGAATTTCGTGATCCAAAACTGAACCTTCTCAATTAAGAATCCGTACTCTGATACTTTGGCATTTGCTCTCTCCCCTTTAAAGTCAGGAAAACTATGCCGAGATGTCCAACGTGTATCTCTATATTTTCGAGAATAGATCAGAATGTCATCATTAATGACAATGACAATTTGTTCTAGGTAAGGACAAAAGATACAATTCATGTCACTCATGAATACGACAAGAGGATTTGTTATTCCGAACGGCATCACGAGACACCCATAATGCCCATAGCGCATTCGAAATCATTTCGGGGACATTCTCAATCTCTCGCGAATTTAATGATGACCAGGACGTACATCTTTCTCCGAGGATACTCACCCTTGATCATAATCTCGTTCGTTTGACGATGGTGTTCATCTCACTGAGATGTCTCATTCTTCTCCTTAACTGACAGCACTGTAGTTCATCTCAAGAAACTTACTGACTACAATGGTGACAGTCATATTCCCTTTTCTTCTGTCCTCTGCAAAAGGTAACACGTATCCTTGGATTTCTTCTCCCTCGCAAAGCTTCAACTGTGTTGGCCGTTACGAATATCAGGAGTCTTAATTCTAAAAACTAACAGGGTTTTCATTGGAATGGTTTAGCAGGATATAGCTAGAAAATGATCAATCAGTTCCTAAATCATGAACTTTAATCAATGCGATTTTAGGTAAGCAAGATAGATCAATAAAAGTTCAGTCTTTATGGGAAGTAGGATAGATCAAAGAAACTCAAGTGTCAAGATAAGTCTTAACGACGGAAATGGAAATAACTAAGTCGAAGATATGAAAGATACAGATGAATCCAAATGATTCATGCAGCTACGAATTGAAAAAGGAAGGGTTACCCCCCGAATTCATACAAAGATGATTACAGGGTCACCATTTGAGGCATAACTTCCCTTGTTGAGATCTCCAGATGTTGAGGTCCGATTGGATCTACCACTACTAGCACTTTCTCTACGGGTCGGGCATTGTTGTCACCTCCTTAGTACCCGTGATCATAGTTCCCGTTTAAACTTATTGACTTTTCCATTATTTCGCCTCGGAATCTAGGCAAGTCCATGATTATCCCAAGTTTGACTTTCCTCCAATAGATTTTGAATCTAATCCTTCAATTCTCTTTATTATGCGGTCCTCGATCTTGGTGAATCGTCACATCAACTATCCTTCATATTTCTCCTACGATCGCAACCATACTTCGATGGCCTTATCCTACGCCATATGTGTACGTCTACCACGAGTCGATGTCTTTCTCCGAAGACAGACCAAATATAACACAATAAAACAAACGTAATTATTTCAAGCAATATTGCCTCCTTCGGAAGCCAAACACAAAGAGTCACACAATGCACACCATTCAAGCAAGACAAACTAATTTATGAATCTTAACACTTCTATCCCGAACTTCTTCATTCTCGCCTCCACAAGTGTAATCTCTCGTAAGTTGTCCGCTTCCAAACCGCTTCACGAACCTAACTTACACCAGCTATTTCTTTCTCCGTAAGATCGATTTTCCAAAATCCTTTGATCTCCTCACAAAAGAATTCCTATTTTCCTAACACAAGACGCCTAGGAGAAGTCATAGTTTCGTACACACGAACATTACATATTGAGTAGGCCAGTCCTCAACATCATGTAACTGCATAACAGTAGCTATCAACATTCAACCTACAGCAAGTCATGCATTCCTTTCCCATCATCTCAATCAAGAGACAAGGAAGTGCACAACAGACCAAATTCTAATATGCCTAAACATAGCAAGTCCATACCCCGGCTCAATAGGATGAACTGCTCTGATACCACCTAATGTAACACCCCTTGATGTAGCAACCGAAGCATAATCGTCATTACACCACAGTTACTAAATCCAAGTGTGTCACAGACATGATAACAGTAACTTAAATTCTCAAGAGTCTATATATTTTTTTTTTGACAATTTGCATAGGTAGAAAATATGAGCCTCGAATGAAATATGAATGTATTCAAGCCATGATACAACCACTGAAATAAAATCATATCTCTTATACATATATATATATAGTCAATTTACACAAATCACTGATGACATAGAATATAACAATTACAGAGTCCAATAAAATACAGCGGGAATAAAACACAAAAAGGGGGAAAAGTAGTGACCCAGGGATAGGTACTACTAGCAGACAAAGCCGCAACCCCATATACACGTACGACGCCCGGAGTCCCAGTCAACAAGTCAGGCATCAATGCCTCCACGCAACTGCACTCGTACGTACCCGAAGAAACCTTGTCCAAACGCCCAATCCAATCAACCAAAGTGTGGTCCCTCCTTATCTTCCTCACGATCTTTTATCAATATAAGTATAAAACAGACATACAAGGATATAGGAAAGAGGTGAGACACCCATCCTTCATTACCATTATGGCAGTAAGAAAACGACACGGCGCAGAGCGCCCATAAAGCAATACAGTTCATATATTTATCAACGGTAACAGCGGAATTTATAACAAAAGCAATGCAATTGTAAGTAATAATAAGAATTAAAAATAACAACGATATTTATAGTAAAGTAGAACAACAACAGCAATAGCAGGTAGATCACAATAGTAATTCCAGAAATCAGACAACAATCAGATAATCATTTACAGGTATTCATGCTCAACAGTTTATAAGACCAGTAATGAATGATGCACAATGCATGCTTTCCCAATTCCTACTCCATGGAGCTAGACTCAATCAAGCGGAGAGAAAGATCAGGAGACATGTCTGTAACTCGGCTGCCGAGGCCAGTGCTATCAATAAATTTTCTCATGCGCAAATCATGGCATTGTACAGACATTCTACACTAGATCACGATATAGGACAGTGTCAAGTCCGGATCGTCGGTGTGTTTGCATCGGTTTGCCCCACGGCACAGAGGAGCTCTAAACTGTCCATGTGGGGGACCCGTACCCCGACGCCCCCGAGGTCATAACACGACCCACACTTGTCTATTCGCACCCGCACTAAGGTGTGTTCAATCTCCTAGGCAACTTGGCCTTATAACAGTCCACAAGGACATTCACAATGCATAAGATACTATGCATGAACATGTATGATCCACAATCTCATACAATTCCATAATATGCCACATTAGGCCAATATAAGCATCAATGTACAAATGGTCACTCACATGGACCCATAACAACATAATATCAATATCAAGTCAATTAATGCATCATTAGGTTCATTATGAATCCTAACTTAGAATTTATTCCTCTTTTCAAGGTTCATGACCAAATCCAATTCTTGCAACTAGCTTAGTATTCCAAGGCAACTCGATTTCCTATAACTTGTAAATTAATTAAGCTATTAAGCCTCACACTCTCTTGTTCTTCACTCACTTAGAATCACCTTAAGTTTTACAATGGTCTCATTCTTAGTCTTCTAAAATTTATGAAGTCTTGACTATACTAAATTCTTCCAATTTATTAGTTGTCCATTTATTACATAGGTTTCTAATTACCTAATCACTTATGCTTCCAAATTATCCAAACCACATACTTACCTAAAACTTGCCCTAGAGGCCGTGGCCTCACAATGGTTACAATCCCAAATTCTCTCAAGTCATCATACTACATGTCATTCCCTTAATTCATTTAAGTGTTCACTTATCAAATTAGCTCACCAAGAACCCTAATCTTTATACCTCAAAATCGTAGCCATCATTTAGGCTTCAATCTCAAACTTTTCTTCCATTAAATTCTATTTTGTCACTTGATTAATTCTAGTCTAATGCTTGTTACGCATTAACCATAATTTATCTAATTTTCACCCTAAAAACCGTAGCCCTCCAAGAGAGATTCCCAAATATTTTTCTTCCATTTCCAATCACATAATCCAATCCAACATACCATTATATACAACAAATCAATCTAAGGTCACAATTATCACATTATATGTTACACTCTTAATTCATTTAAATTTAGATCATCAAAATCAATCCACTTGTCTTTTTACCAAGACCAAAACCGTGGCACCCATCTTGGGTATTGAACTCTCAAAGTCTTCCATTCGTTAGTGTTAATACTATCATTTAATCTTTGATTATATAAGTCTTATTCCACTTGTATACAAAACCAATATTCACCCCTAATTTCTAATCAAAACCGTGGCACCATGTTGAGGTAGGAAACTCCAAATTTTCCATTTAGCAACCCCAACATGATCAAGCACAATTAATATATCAAACATATTCAATAGCATAATCAAGTATCAATCAAATTCAAGAATACTAAGTTATAAAAATTCATAATTCAAGCAAGCATACAAAGAGCATACAAGGATGGATTTCTCCATCAACACACACACACAAAGTCTTCTCACCACCATAAGTGGTTGAAGTGAGTAGTCTCCTCTTACCTAGAGGAGACAATGCAAGAAAACAACTCCTTGGTTCCTTGATTTGTAATTTTCGGATTCCACCTTCAAGAGAACCATAAAGTGGTCAAATTCTCATATTTACAAATTTAAAGCTTGAAAAGAATGATCCTTGGTCACATAGGTAACCAAGGAAATCGAAAATGAGAAGAAAATGGAGAGAAATCAAGAATCTTTACCTTGGAAGACAATGGAGACAAAGTTGGATTTTGAGCAAACCTTCCAAACGAAACTTGTAGAGAAGATGAAGATGAGTGTATAAATGTGTTTAGTGGAGAGAAAAATCAAAAAGCTTGGCCATCCATGGAGGAGTGATTTTCGGATTTGAAGAAGGAGGGGTAGAAAAGTTGAATTTTTGAAGAGATTTTCTAAAGAGAAAGTGTAGAGGAGGTTAAGAGGAGTCTAGAAATGGTGTTTATGGAGAGAAAAGTGAAGAAGAGACTCTCTAATGGTGGCTGGAATTTTCGGATCTAAGAGGAGGAAGAAGAGAAGAGGTGGAGAGAAAATGGAGATAGAAATGGAAAATGGAGAAACTTTCTACACAAAGAAGGTAGAGGAGGTGAAGGCAAGTGTAGAAATGGGCTTGGAGAGGAGAAATGATGAACAAAAATGGAGGAAGGAGGGGCTGCAATTTCGTGCTCATGGTGGAGGTAGAGAGAAGGAGGAGAAAAGAAAAGAGAAGAAGAAGAAGAAGGAAGAGAGAGAAAGTGTCTTGGAAATTAATGAATTAAAGTGATAATTGTATAATTGAAATGTGATAATTTCCTTCCCCTTGGCTGCATTCCAGCCGTGAATGGTGAGAGAAGAGAGAGTGAAAATTGGCTTCCAAGAGAAGCCAAGGATATTTGGGTCAATATTTGGTCAAAGCTTCTCAAAGAAGCTTCGATTATTTAACATTAAATTTTGAATTAAAGTGAATGGATTAGACATAAAGTAGATTGCATTAGGATAATATGATAGGATTTTTATTACACACTATTATCCAATGGATAATAGTTACATTAATGAAAGTATTTAATTAATCTGACAGATGAATTTTTCGCTGTATTGATTTATTTTTATTTGTTAGAATTTCTCGAAAATTATGAAACCTCGTAAACTGTGTCAAGTCTCGGGTTTAGTAAGATCCCCGTCGACATGTCCATAGTCCAAGGTTCTCGTGAGAAAACATCGTGTTTCTCTGGTTCTGCTCAGCGCAGTACGCAAAACGAGAAATATATTAAAATATTCGACGGTTCCGGAAAATTCTCAGAAAATTCTCAAAAATTGCAAATATTATAAAACGACTATCCGTCATATAATTTTCTAATTTTTGAAGCATTACAGTCGTTTTCACAACTCTGCTCGAGTTTCACGCAAAACGAAGAATATATTAAAATATTCGTCGTTTCCGAAAAATTTCAGAAAAATTCACATAAATCACAAATATTAGAAAATGACTATTAGCGGTGAAATAATTAGTTTCCGGAGCGTTACACTGACCTCAGCAATTCTCAGCTCAGTGTGCACGCAAAACGAAGAATATATTAAAATATTCGTCATTTTCGAAAAATTCTAGAAAAATTCCTAAAAATCAAGAATATTATAAAATGATGAATTATGACCAAATAGGTATTTTTTTTCGGGACGTTACACTAAAGCTAATCTTGAAGTTCTTGGACTTGGTCTTGCCATCATCTTCATCATGTTTGTTATCATCAAAACTATTATCCATGTCAGCAAGCCAATTACTTTCTCCCCCTTTTTGATGATGACAAACTAATATTTGAGAAAAGAATTAGTTCGAATAAATTAGTATTCACACAGTTAATATGAGAAACTTACTCCTCCACTTTTTCGTAAGAGGTGATTTATATCAGAGATGTGCACAGCTTCCCCTTATTTTTGGAATCCAATTTCCATTTTACTCTTACCTGACTTTTTCTTTTTCTCCCTCTGACTTTTCTCAAACAAACAACTCAAACTCTTTCTCCCCCTTTTGTCATGATCAAAAAGATGGGGCAAGATATAGAGTTAAAGCAATATGATATTTCTTCAAGTTTAACATTTGCATATCCTCAAGTTGAATGAACTTTTTCCATTTAAATGTGTGCTTGAGGTAGTTATCACCCTACAACAAAATTCAAAGGTTTTCTTTGGTATCCATCAATTTTAGATCCATAGAGGTTAGTCATTATGCCAAACTCATAAGAAAATAAACATTCAAAACAATAAGGCAAAAGATATTTTATTTATCAATTTAGCAAAGTAAATATGCTCATCAAAATAATAGCCAATTACATTTAGTTATGCATTTGTATTTTTAGTCCAATTACAAAGAATTCAGCACATACAACAAATTCTTGATAAATGAAGGGAAAAGAGCAAGCAGAAGCAAGTAATATGCATTTAAGTATATCATGCGATTTTTATTTAAGTCAAAAAAGTAATCACATAAATTCAGGCTAAAATGAAATAAGATGTATTTCAACATATCATCCATAGAGTCAAATTTGGCCAATTATATTTGCATTTGCATCAGAAAAGACAAAAACAAAATGGAGATCAGGCTATAAGCTTGGCTTTCTGCCAAAGGTTATTCGAATACCTCATCCTGTATTCGAATACCCACTATAGAATTACAAATTCAAGAGCATGTATTCGAATATTTAACAAGATTTAGATAAAAGCTCCTCTGAAGGCTTTATTCGAATAGGCTAGGTATTATTCGAATACCACAGATATAAAATATAGGAATTGTGGTTGCTGGTATGCAGTTTATTCGAATAAATTGAGTTCTATTTGAATAGAACTGTTATGCAACTCAATTTTTAGAGCAGCTGATTTGTGTTTATTTGGATAACCATAGGTTTATTCGAATAAACCTATCAGAAATACATCACAAAGCACGTTTAGGGAAGGAATTTAAGGAAAAGCTTACCCAAGGATAATGTACTTACAAGATACATTATGAGATATTTTTATCCAAAGATTGCAAGTCCAAGCTTCATGAAAAACAAGGAAGAGAGCTTGGAATTATTTCTGGTCTTGTGCTTGTAGTAGCCACTTTCAAAAATGCCAAAGTTAGCTCTTGGTCTTCAAGCACACCTACAACACATTTCAATTTTTGATTTTTGGTACCTAAATTTTCTTGGATCCTTGAGTGTTAGTATTGGGTATAGTACCCTTAGGAACGCAAACCATTTTTGTTCCAATTTTCATGTTGATGTTTTTCCTTGCATTACATGTTAATACACTATGTCCTTTCTTTCCAAAATAAAAACATTTAATAAAAGGACTACATGAAATACTAGAATTAATAAAGAAATTTTTATACTTTTTTTGTTGATTTTTTGGGTTATATCCTATCCCAGCTTTTTGAAAAATAACTCTTTATTTTCTTAACAAAATATTTAAATTATCTCTTCCAAAAGTGAATTTAGAAAGAGTGTTCTTTAAATCTTCAATTTCTTTTTCAAGAATATGACAAGATGAAGATGTAGAAGCATGTGAAATGTAGGTTGAGCATGCATCAATTAATCCTAATGTCTTATTTTCAATTTTTAATTCTTCAATTTCTTTATTGAAAATTAGAATTTGGTTTTCCAAAGAAGAAATTGTTTTCTTAGATGAAGAAATTAATTTTGTGAGCCTTATTGATTCGTCATGCAATTCTTCGAAAGCATCTTGAAGTTCATCATAAGAAGGAGATAAGTCAAAGTTAGAAATTACCTCATTGTCACTTTCTTCTTCTTCTCCTTTGGCCATAAGACATAGATAGGCTTCTTCGCTCTCTGAACTATCAGTTGAGTCTATATCATTGTTATCCCATGCTATGTAAGCTCTTCTTCCCTTTCTTTCCTTGAAGGATTTCTTTTCAAATTTCTCTATTTTCTTTTCGAAAATTGGGCACTCCATCTTCATGTTTCCAAGTTTACCACACTCGTAGCAAGTTGGAATTGATGACGCTTTTCTTTGAGTTTTCTTTTTCCTAAGAAATTTTCTAAATTTTCTTACCAGAAGGCTGAGTTTTTCTTCATTTAGTTCTGTGCCTTCTCCAACATCATTATCACCATCACCATCATTAGTTGAGGAAGTGGTTTTGATTGCAATTCCTTTATTTTTCTTCTTATCATTTTCTTCACTTTGATTGAGTCTATTTTACTCCAATTCATGCTCTTGAAGTTTTCCAAAAAGAGTCGCAAGAGTCATAGTTGCCAAATTTCTTGACTTTGAAATTGTTGTCACCTTAGGCTGCCAAATCCTACTCAAACATCTCAACACTTTGTTAATCAAATCTTCGTTAGAGAAATTATTTACTAATGATGCAAGATGATTTACAATGTGGGTGAATCTCTTTTGCATTTCTTGAATGCTTTCTCCTTAGTTCATTGTAAATAATTCATATTCACGAGTAAGAGAATTAATTCTCGACCTCTTAACTTCACTAGTACCCTTATGGGTAACTTGTAAAGTGTCCCACATTTCTTTAATAGTTTTGTAATTTGAGATACTAAAAAATTCATCATACCCCAAAGCTATGGTAATGATGTTTTTGGCTTTTAAATTATATTGAACTTTTCTTTTATCATCATTAGACCATTCATTTCTTTGTTTTTCAATCTTTAAACCATTGACCTCTCGCGTAGGTATAAATGCACCATTTTCGACAACATCCCACACATCTAGATTAATAGCTTTGATGAAAATTCATTCTTTCCTTCCAATATGCATAACCATCCCCATTGAAAAAGGGTGGTCGGTTTATGAAAGTTCCTTCTGAAAAACATGTGATGAAGTCGTGTACTCTTGAAGCAGCTAAGCTCTTTATACAAGAGTCTAGCTCTGATACCACTTGTTAGCCATGGCAACCATCACCCAAGAGGGGGGAGGTGAATTGGATGATTACAAATTTTTAAAACAACTTTGAGAAATTATGCATTTTCATATTTTCAAACAACACGCAGCGGAATAAATTTAACAAATATACAACTATTATAGATTACCCAAATACAACTCTGAGTTATAGGATAACTCAAACAAATAAGCTAAATGTCAAATTCAACTTAAGAATATATAATTAAAGCATAAATGTAAAGGAGATAGAAACTCTTTGAAAACTTTTATCAAACACTTGAAAAATAATTTTCTTTGAAGCTATTTATCGATTAAAAAGAATGAATAGAGAAGATAAGAAGATGAACTTCTAAATGAACAACCCACATAGAAAGTATTCGAATAAATATATGAAATTAAAACATAAATAAAAAGGAGTTTGAGTTTAGAAAGCAAACATAATGATTTATCCTGGTTCAGCTATCAACCACTTGCGAAAATGGTTCAGAAGGATGTTATTCAAATGCCTCTTAAATGTATTCGAATACCTTTGTTGAAAAAAACAATTTTGAACACTTTCAAATATCTAGGAAATGATTCTTTGGATTTGGAATATTAATTTTGAAAACATTTTATTCTTTGCATCCAAAACCAATGAGATATCCAAAAGGCTTCGCACACAAAGACTCTAAGTCCTAAAGCTAATCTTGAAGTTCTTGGACTTGGTCTTGCCATCATCTTCATCATATTTGTTATCATCAAAACTATTATCCATGTCAGCTAGCCAATTATAAGAGGTATATTAGCTATAGGTATTAGAATATTAATATAAAAATCTCTCAAGGTATCTCAATTATCCTCAAATGGTTTTTCAAGATCTTTTTAAATCAACTTGAAATTCAAAGTTCATGTTTTAAAGAAATATTGATTTCAATCTTGGATTATGTGAATCACATATAAATCTTGTTAAATCCAAGTTTCTCAAAGTTAAAAATGGAATGGATACCTAATTGGGCCTATAAAATATGTTCAAAGGGAAAGGTAAACGATTACACATGTGTTGTAATCGATTACAAGCTAAACAGAGGCATTGTAATCAATTACATTGAGCATGTAATTGATTACAAGCATGGAAGAAGCCTTGTAATCGATTACACTGAGGTTGTAATCGATTACAAGTCTAGCAGAGGCTATGTAATTGATTACACAAGGCTGGTAATCGATTACATCTTGCCCAGAAAGCCAAGAACATGTTCAAACAACCATGTAATGGATTACAGAGATTGTGTAATCGATTACTAGTGGTCTGACATTGCCCAACGGCTATATTAGGTGCAATAAATGTTGGGCATTAAAGCACCCAACAGCTCTATTGATCAAAACTCTTATAGATACTTGAGTTAGGGATTCATTAATGGCTGACCTTGAACTTGAAACAAATCTCCAACATATTAATATGAGAATCAATCCTTGAAATCCATTTTTGATTTGTTTTTGTGAAAATCTTGAGATATCTTTAAAGAGCATTCTAGAGCTTCAATTTGTATTAATCACTCTTATGAGAGTTTTATTCTACCAATCTTTAATGTTATGTAAAAGAGGGTGAGGCATCCCTCCAAATTGTAAAGGGTGATGTAACGCCCCTTGATTTAATAACCACAACACAATCGTCATTATACCACAATCACTAAATTTAGGCGTGCTACAACTCAATAACATGTTTACAAATTTAATCATTATGCATATATAGAAAATAAGAGCCACAAATGAAGTATATTTTTTACACAACTATGAACATCCTCCAAAGGGAATTACATTCTAGATATATATACATATAGCATAATACAGTAACATGTAACACCCCAAAATTTGCTAATTTACAGTAATATCTGAATTGTAATGTTTTGTGTTTTCTGTGTACTGTAAATTTATTTTGACTATTTTTTGACTGTATTTGATTATTGTGCGTGATTTACTCCGAGACAGGAAAATAATAATTTTTGGGCTGGGAAAAATCTTTATCTAATTATTCGGAGCTAGGGGATCTTACTAAACCCAATTTCGAGTGATACGTGTATCAATCTTTTAATTTTTAGAATTTATCTGCGAAATAAAAATATTTTATATTTTAATATTATTTTATTATTCGGTGGACAATACCTACTAACTTAAGAGCAGTAGCTTCTGCCTAGTGGACAATAGGAACCAGAAAAGTCTTTGTGACTTACAATTCGATGAACCAATATAAATTGGTCAACAATGGTGGCTTGATTTTCTAGACCAATAAAAAGTGGTCTATAAAAGTGGTTGGACTAGTTAGTTTAGTAACTAGAAAACCTAACTAAGTTAGCCTAAACTTAACTAAGTTAATCCAAAGTGCTTAAGTAGTAACTAAATGGAACAAACCTAGTTTGCTACCCATTAAACCTTAGTTACAAGAAGGTTCTAGCATGTTCAAGAAATGGAGGAGTCATTCCTAAGTACATAGGTGGTTAGCCAAGTAACTAGGAAATCTAACTAGATTTACCTAAGCTTAACTAGATGCTAAAACTTGGTTTGCTCTTCCATTGAGCAATTCGGCCAAGACACTCCAAGGAAGGTTCAAGAACTTGATGACTTGATTTTCTAAGCCTATAGGAAACAAGCTTGGAGGCAAAGCTTTGAAGATCAACCATTGATCTCATCTAATGCCATTAGGAGGTCTTGAGTGGTCAACCAAAGTGGCCACCTCCTTTGGGAGCTCCACGGCCATAAGGCTCTTGGAGGAGCAAAGGATGACACTTAGCTAGTTTATTTCGTCTTCATCCATTTTCTAAAGCAAGCTTCACCAAATTCTCTCTTTTTCTCTCTTGTGAACCTCACAGCCTCCACACCAAATCCATACCTCCATTCTTCTAAAATTTTATCCAACACTACTCCTTAAGCCTAAACACCATTCTAGACATCTTTCATGTTGTAAGTTTCTTCAAAATCATCCTTTTAGTGATTGGAAAATAACCTTGAAGTTTCTTTTATACAAGGTAAAAATCCTTGTTTCTTGTTTCTAAATTGATTCTTGAAGTCCTAAGCTATGATTGATCCATGGTTTTTCTTTTTTAACCATAGTTTATGACTTTGTAAATTGTTTAAGTTTGCTAGGGTTTTTCTTTGGAGCTACATGAAATCCATAGAATCAAGTAAGAAGGAGATTTGTCTTCCTTAGAGGTAAGAGGGAGATTTAATCTCATCAACCATGTATTGGTGGTGAGAAGATGGATATGTTTGTGGTGAAGAATCTATAAGGATTCATTCACTTGGTTGTTTAAAGTTTTTCCTATTTGTGATTAGTTTTGATGCAAGTATGTTTATAACTTTGATATATGTTTAAATATGTGTTTATGCAAGCATGATAGATATTGTATATAGTAGGATGTGAATAACATGATGAGGATTTGCATGAGGATTCCAAAGAATCCATGAAGCCCACGACTTCACCACCACAAAAAGGACCAAGATGTCCTAAATTATTTTCTAATCATAGGTTAAGTGATTTAATAACAATAAATTGGATTAAGAATTTTTATAAGGGATTAGATGATGGGAAACAATTAAATATGATTTTTAAAGCATAGAATGATTTTTGACCAACATGCCTACTTATGATATTTTTAATTCAAAATTATTTCCTAAGCATAGAATTATGTAAATTAAAGAGAATTCAATTTAATGAATTTTAAAGAATAACATGAGGTGACTTTATTTTAGAGCTTAATTAGAGAAAATAAGTAAGGATGAGAAATAAAAGAAATACTTGAAAAGTACTAACATATAGCTCACCCTTTGGGTTTTGAAGCGCGTTAGCAAGTTTTAAGATGTAAATATTGGTTAAATCCAAGAAGGGTAAAATTTAATGGAAATAGTAGAAAATACTATTTAAAGGATTTTTAAGAGGAAATTTTGTAAATAAAGCTAAAAATAAATATATAATGGAGAAAGTTTCAAAATTTAATTTAGACAGTAAAGAAATATTTTACATAGTTAAAAAATATTAGAAATACCTTACGCGTATTTAAAATAATGATTTTTGAATGTTACACAATTGAGAAAACGATTTAAAAACATTACGCGATTGAGAAAATGATTTAAAAACGTTACGCGATTGAGAAAATGATTTAAAAATACTATGCGATTTCAAAAACGTCAAAACATATTTACACGATTTGAAAACATTAGAAAAAGGTTGCATGATTATGAAAATACGCTAAAATATTTACGCAATTGAGAATAACAACAGTTTGTTGTCAGGTTAAAGTGGTGGACCCGGTGATGTTGAAAAGTGGTACTGCCAAGTGATGGCATGTGGTTGTGAAAAATAATAGTATTTTGATATGTGTGTATTTTGGCTCATGCACCATGCATAGAGAAATGTGTCAATTTGGTTGATATTGGCAAGTTGTTTAAGAGATGAATTACACTGTAGTGCGGGTGCGATAGGCGTAGTGTTATTCATTGAGTGAACTTGGAGACGTTGGTATGCAAAAGATTCCATATAAGGACAGTTGGTAGCTCCTCTGGGCCGTGGTACCAGGCAACGCACTAGCGATCTTGACAAATTACTATTCTTAATCATGATCTAGTTTAGACTGTCTGGAACAATGCTTGTTGCACACGACGTTTTGACTGTATAATACTTGGCTGGGGCAACCGGAGCTACAGGAAGATCTACTAGGTCATTCTCTCTGAAAGTTGTGGTTAGCTTCATGGAGTAGGAACGAGTCTATGTACATATGCATATGTGGTTTGCATCATGTTTTGATATTTATATTGATCTGAGATATTGTGTATATTGTGATAACATGATTTAATGTATTAAATGTTATATCTGTATATACTGTCATTTTCTATACTGCCATGCTGGTAATGATGTAGATTGTCTCACCTCTTTGTAAGTATTTTTGTATTATTATTGTGTTCGGTAAAGATTATGAGGAAGGCGAAAAGGAGTAACCTCCTTATTGTCAGTACGAGGAAGAACAACATCTGAGTGATCAGTGCACAGAGGGCGAGCCTCTAGATCATCCATATTGTTTAGATTGACTTTGATGTGGTATGACATTATTAAGTTTTCTGGGGTTCGTGAAACTAGAGTTTCATGGAGGTTCTGAAGCCTGGCATCTACAAGCTGATAGGGAGTCGGTTGTTTATGTGGGACGTTTGATTGTGTCCCTTAGTAGAGAATATGATGGAGTCCATATGTTTTCTACTACTATTTATGTACATTTGGAGTTGCCCTTGTCTATTAGGTGCTATTGGGGTGGACGTTTCCATGCCCCTAGTGAGCTTAGTAGTGTGTCGACAGCACAGACTCTTGTCCGTAGGGCTACATGACATCCGGGGTTTTTATCTTTCGATGATCTCTCAGAGGAAGATCCTTCGGAGGATCAAAACTTCTAAATGTGTACTTAGGCTAGTTTACAATTTGTTATGAGTCAAACAGTTTACTGCTTTATTAAACAGTTTGTAGTTTGTAAATATTTGTATCTTTAAAACAAAATCATATGTATAATTATGGTGTGTATTTATTAGTTTGTTTTATTTCATGTGCTATTTATTTTATTTATTGATATAATGTACAAAAAGAAAATTTTTACAACTTATGTTTTTATATGTAAATAAATGATTTGTAAATTGGGTAAGGTTTTATTATATTCGTAGTAAATGTGACATCCTAAGAAGGGTGTTACATAACACATAAAAAATACAAAACATACTTATTCAAAGACATATATGCAGCTACCACAACCAAGCCCATATTGACCCAAATGAGGAGGTAGAAACCCATAACAGGTCCTACTCGAAGGTAGGGTATCATTCCCAATGTACCCAACATGCTCTAACTCCAAAGAAGTAAACTATACATCGACACCTCCAAGAAAACTGCATCTCCACGAACCCACAAAGATTCTGCCTTGCCGCTATCTTAGTCTTCACGAGTCATAAATATAAACAGAACGAGACAAGAAAGAGGTGAGATCCCCTATATCAAATCCAATATAGTAGCAAGAAAACGATACAAATGACAAAGTCACTCCATACATACAGATATTGTAGATATATTCAAGTTATCCATTTCATAAATATCATTAGAAAGCATATCCCACAATAATATAAACATTGACAGCACTATAACAACAGATATCCATAATAGGTATGTAATGATTATGCTACCACAATATGTATGTTGACCATGCCACGACAATATATATACTAACCATGTGTATGCGTACTGAACCAGTTCCTACTCCATGGAGCTAATACTCAAATTTAGAGATGAATATTCCAGAAGATCTGCCACCTTTAATGACAGTCTACATCGGACCACGAAAAGAGATAATATTGTCAGGCGCGTAATACGTTGCAATGGTTCATCATGGCCAGAGGTGTATAAGGTGAACAATTATCACTATGAATCACTGCGCCTTACGGTCCCTTAAGATCCATCATAGATCTCACTATTCGATTCTTATTCACTCCTAGGCAACAAAAGTCATACATACACTGACTGTATGATGTTCAATGCATAACTCAAGCTACCATTTGTACCGTTCCCAATGATATCAAAACAACCGTTCATACAATTGTCTGATACCATTAGTATCAGTGATATTATATAACTGCCCATACAATTACATAATAACACTGATCCACCCGAGTCCAACACATTAGCATAACAGCAAGCCAGTGTTTTCATAAACGTGTAAATGTTTTCCAATGTTCTCCCTAAAAATCTGTATTATATTACTTCACTAAAAACTGCTTCCATTACCTTTATTAAAATCCTCTTAAACAGAATACCTTGAGTTCTAAATCACTTTTAAAACTCTTTTTTCCATTTCTATTGTAAAACCATTATTTATTCAATAAAAGTTATACATTTCCATACTCCTCTAGAAATCCTTTTTAAACAAAATACTTTAAACTTAACATCATTTTCTAAATTCACTCTCTATGACCTATGCTAAAAATTCATTCTTTCCAATTAATAAAATCACATTCATTTCCTTTTCACACTTAAAAATCTTTGATTCATATCCCTATTACCTAATCAACTAAATTCACAATTTATAAAATATTTTTGACTTGGATTGCCCTAAAATGGGCTTAATGGCCGTGAGCCTCATGGTCCTTAGACCTCTAAATTTTCATCCTCCAACAACAAGATTCCAAGCACATATCATACTTTAATTATTAAATCACACTATAGCACATTCATGCATAAATCATAATAGAGCATAACTAAGCACATAAGCATAAATCATACAAAATCAAATTCATATAAAGCAAATAAGCATAAACCATCACCACACAATCAAGTGAAAGAATCCTCTCATGGATTCTTCACTTACAAACACAACATTTCCATTTTCTCACCACCATGTTTAGTCGATGAGGTTAATCTCCCTCTTACCTCAAGAGATGATGAAAGGGAAGTTCCTTGAAGTCTCCTTAAATTTCGTTCAACACCAACAAACAAACCCTTAAGACAACAAACATACAAATGTTAGATCTAAAGCTTGATAGAAGACAACCTTGGATCAATATCATGGTTTAACATTTTGAAACAAGATTAGAAGTGAAGATTCAAAACTTCACCTAAAACCCTTGATCTTGAGCTTGAAAAACAAGGTTGAAGATGGATGATTTTGACCAAGATCTCAACATGAAAGTGTCTTGAATTTGTGTCTAGATTCAAGATCTATGGTTGGATGGAATTATAGAAAATGGATGGGTGGTTTTTGAGGGTGAGGCCATGAGCTTCAATGGAGGAAAGTTGAGAGGATTTTGTGTTCTTAGCTTCAAGAAAGTCAGGATGAAGATGAACAAATAAAAACCAAACCTTGAAATCAAGAGAAAAATGAAAATGGAGAGATTTTCACCTTAAAAGCCCTAAACTTTGATCTTGAAAAAGTGCTTGAAGATGGAAGATTTAGAAGAAGGTCACAATATGAAAAAGTCTTCAAATGTGGTCTAGATTCAAGAAATGTGGGCGGATGAAATTAAAGAAAATGGATGAGTGGTTCTTTGGTGCCTTGACCATAGCTTACAAAGAGGAGAAAAAGGAGGATTTTGTGTGTAGTTTTCTTGAAAGTGAGAGAAATGAATTTAGAAAAGATAAAACATATTTTTGGTCATCTAAAGCTTGAAAAAGAGAAGACTAATGGTCATAGTGATGACCATGAACACGAAAAGAAGAAGAGGAGATGAAGATCAAGATTTTTACCTCAAAAGCCCCAAGCTAGCGCTTGAAGAAAGATGATGAAGATGTGACCTTTTGAAGATGGTTCCAACAAGAAAATGTCTTCAAATGGGATGTAGTTTCAAGTAATGTGATTGCTTGAAATTAAACAAATATGGACAGAGGAGAAGAAGGGTATGGCCATGGAGCATGAAGAGAAGAGGAAGAAGAGAAAATGTGATAGAAAAGTGAGAGAAAAGTGAAAAGGAAAGATAGAAACTTTTGAGTGAAAATGAATTGTGATGTGTGGTTGAGAGAAAAGATGACAAATTGTCATCTTTTTCCTTCCTCCAACCATAGCCACACAATAGGAGAGAGAAGGGAGAAGCTTCTCCAACAAGCTTAGTAGAAAACTTCTTCATTAAGTTTTGAGGAAGCTTCCTTAGGAAGCTTAGTGTTACTTTTTGAAAAAGTCAAGGATGATGTCATCCATGTGATGTCATAAAGTGAACCTTCTAGAAAGATGACTTATACTTTACTAAAAGCTATTATCCAATAGACAAAAATTACAGTTAACAAAAATCAGTATTTATTGTACAACAGATAATAAAATGTTTAACGATTTTTATTTATCAGATAAAAATCTTGAAAAACACAAACCTCATAAACTATGCCTGGCCTCGGGTTTAGTAAGATCCCCCATCGACGTTTCCATAATTCAAGGTTTTCCAGCCTCAGGAAAAATATTCAATTTTCTCGGCTCTGTTTAGTGCACATGTAAATCGAGGAATATATTAAAATAATCAATGTTTCCAGAAAAATCCACAAAATTTCATAAAAATCATAGATATTATAAAAAGACTATTCATAATGAAACAAGCAATTTTCGAGGTTTTACAGGTGAGGCATCTCTTGTTTAAAGAGGCTCATGTACAAAGTGTGAGGTATCCCAAGGTGTTGAGTGCTCAAGTTCGTAAAGGTTGTCAAGCACCTACTGAATCTTGAAGATATAGTGGAAAATCTCGAGTGATTGCTTTAGGACTGGATGTAGGTCACAAGTGGATTGGTGGCTGAACTAGAATAAACCATTGTGTTTGATTCTCTAAACCCTTCTCTTTACATTTGTGCATTAATTTATTTGCTTACTTGATTATTTTTCTCTTGGTTGGTTCATTGGTGGGCAATATCTTTCTATATTATCCTTTCATTCATTTCTATCAATTAATAGCTTCAACGAAAATTAGTAATCAAGAGTTTTTCGAAAGATTTGCAAAAAGTTTTTTATAAACTCAATTCATCCCCTCTTGAGTCTTGAGGCCACTTGGTAACAAGTGGTATCAAAGCTAGACTCTTGTATAAAGAACTTAGTAGCTTCAAGAGAAGAGATGGCTTTAAATGGTTTTTCAAACGAAGGTTCTTCTATAAACAAACCTTATTTTTTCAATGGGGATGGTTATGCCTATTGGAAAGAAAGAATTAAAATTTTTATTGAAACTATTAATATTGATGTGTGGGATGCTGTTGAAAATGGTCCTTTTGTCCCCACACGTATGGTTAATGTGTAAGAACCAATACACCAAGAAATGAATGGACCAATGAAGACAAGAAAAAGGTCTAATACAATATGAGAGCCAAGAACATTATCACCACTTCTTTGGGGTATGATGAATTCTTTAGGATGTCAAACTATAAGACCACCCAAGAAATGTGGGATACATTGCAAGTAACCCATGAAGGTACAAGTGAGGTAAAAAGATCTAGAATTAACACCCTCACTCATGAATACGAATTGTTTGGAATGAACCAAGGAGAAAGCATTCAAGAAATGCAAAAGAGGTTAACTCATATAGTTGATCATCTTGCTTCACTAGGAAAAACTTTTGCCAATGAAGATATTATTAACAAGGTTTTTCAGATGCTTGAGTAAGAATTGACAGCCTAAAGTGACAGCCATATCGGAGTCAAGGAATCTAGCCACAATGACCTTGGTTACTCTATTTGGAAAGCTTCAAGAGCATGAATTGGAGCTAAATAGATTAAGTCAAAATGAGGAGTAAGATAAGAAGAAATGGCAAGAACTATGCTCAATAAGGCCAACCTTCCTAAGTATTTTTGGGCGGATGCGGTTAACACTGCTTGTTATATTATGAATAGGGCTCTAATAAGGCTAATTTTAAAAAAAAACCCCTATGAATTGTACAAAGGAAGGAAGCCAAATGTTTCACACTTTCATGTTTTTGGATGTAAATGCTTTGTTTTAAATAATGGAAAGGATAACTTGGGGAAGTTTGATGCAAAATCTGATGAGGGGATATTTCTTGGATATTTTATACATAGTAAGGTCTTTAGAGTTTACAATAAATGAACTATGACTATAGAAGAGTCTATACATGCTGCATTTAATGAAACTAACCCAAATGAGCCGAGAAAGGACTTTGTTGATGATGTTGCAGAGATTTTGGCAAGGACTCACCTAGAGAACAAAGAAAAAGTAGTCAAGAAGCAAGAAGAGAGCCTATGTGGTCCTCCTAGATAAGAGGATTCTCAAATCATGGACCTCCTCAAGGAATGGAGGACATCAAGATATCATCCTCTTGATAAAGTAATAGGTGATGTATCAAAAGGGGTAATCACTCGTAACTCTCTTAGAGATGCACGTAACCATATGGCTTTTGTCTCTCAAGTTGAACCTAAAGACATAAATGAGGCCGTTAATGATGAACATTGGATCTTGACCATGTAAGATGAACTAATCTAATTTGAGAGACATCAAGTTTGGGAGTTAGTTCCAAGGCCCAATGATGATCCCATAATTGGCACCAAATGGGTCTTTAGAATTAAACTTAACGAAACGAGCTTAATAATAAGAAACAAAGTTAGGCTTGTAGCTAAGGGTTATAATCAAGAAGAAGGCATAGATTATGAAGAAACATATGCTCCCATAGCTAGATTAGAAGCCATTACAATGCTACTTGTATATGCATGCATCATGGATTTTAAGCTATTTCAAATGGATGTCAAAAGTACCTTTTTAAATGGTTTTATACAAGAAGAGGTGCATGTGGAACAACCTCCTGGTTTTGAAAACTTTGAACTACCCAACCATGTTTTTAAATTGAAAAAGACCGTGTATGGTTTGAAACAAGCTCCTAGAGTGTGGTATGAAAGGTTGAGCAAGTTTCTTTTAGAAAATGGCTTTTCTAAAGGGAAGGTTGACACAACTCTCTTCATCAAGCATAAAAAGTATAACATCCTTCTTGTTCAAATATATGTTGATGATATTATATTTGGTGCTACTAATGACTCTCTTTGTAAAGAATTTTCTAATATTATGCAAAGTGAGTTTCAGATGTCCATGATGGATGAGTTTAACTTCTTCTTTAGTCTTCAAATCAAGCAAACAAGGGATGAGACTTTTGTAAGTTAATCTAAATATTGCAAGGAGTTGCTCAAAAAGTTTGGAATGGAAGGTGCCAAGCAAATGGCTACACTAATGGGCACTTCTTGTTACTTGGACAAGGATGAATGAGGTAAATCTAAAAAAATTACAAAATATAGAGGTATGATTGGCTCACTCCTTTATCTTACCACAAGTAAGCCAGATATCGTGTTTAATGTATGTATGTGTGCTAGATTTCAAGTTAATCCTAAAGAATCACATTTATGTGCTTTTAAAAGAATCATGAAATATCTAATAGACACTTCACAAATGGGATTGTGGTACCCTAAGGGTGCCTCATATAGCCTAATTGGTTATTCTGATTCTAATTTTGTTGGTTGCAAAATGGATAAGAAAAGCACTAGTAGGACATGCCACTTGCTTGGAAGCTCACTAGTCTCTTGGCATAGCAAGAAACAAAATAATGTGGCATTCTCAACAACTGAAGCTCAATATGTTGCAGTTGGAAGTTATTGTGCTCAAGTCCTTTGGATGAAGCAACAACTTCTAGACTACGGTCTTGAACTTGATCACATCCCCATAAGGTGTGATAACACTAGTGCAATCAACTTATCTAAGAATCCTATCTTTCACTCAAGAACAAAGCACATAGAAATAAGACATCATTTCATAAGAGATCATGTTCAAAAAGATGATTGCATGCTTGAATTTATGAAAACTACAAAGCAACTAGTTGATATTTTCACTAAACCTTTGGCAAAAGAAGAATTCTTCTATATAAGAAATGAACTTGGCATATTGGATCAATCATGCATAAGCTGAATTTCTGCACAATCTCATTTTTGCTGCATAATGAATTCATTTGCTACATAATATACAATTTTGCTGCATAACATATGTTTTGCTGCATAATAATGATATTCTTGTTGTATAATTTCATGTTTCTTAATCATTTTTGAATCCAATACTGACTTGAGCATCGGAGGTTTCCCTTAAGTTATTTTGCAGGTACTTCATCATGCTAAAGTCCTCCAAGAAGCTCAAAATCATCAGTCCTGTCAAAATAGTGTAATTCTTAGTAAAAGTAATGATTTTACATAAACATGAGTTTTGGATCAAAATCTGATCAGTTTCTATGCTTGCATGATGTTTGTAATTGATTTGGGATATTCTGGAACTAATTTGAAAGCTTTTAAGATTAGCCATTTACTATTTAAAATGCAAAAACTGAGTTTCAGTAAGCTAGTAATCGATTATAAGACTTTTGTAATCGATTACAAAGGCTCTGTCAAGCAAGTAATCGATTACACATAACATGTAATCGATTACAATGAACCCAGAACTTAGGTAATCGATTACACTAACCTTATAATCGATTACAAAGTTCGCAGAAAGATGGTAATCGATTACACTAAACATGTAATCGATTACAAGGTTACCAGAAGGCTGGTAATCGATTACACACCCATTGTAATCGATTACACAATAGTTTTAAAAAGGTTTCAGTGCGCGAACAGGCATTTTCATTTAAACATATCACTTCCTCTCTCTTCCTCCACGACCTTTCTTCCTCTCCTCATCCCAAATCTTTAATTTCTCCCTCATTTCTTGGCCAAACCACCTCATCTCACCACCATACCACTCAGATTTCTCCTCTCCACCAAATCTTTCTGTCAATCTCAACACAAATCACCCTACTCTTCCTTCTCCATCTTCTTTCATGTACTCTTTCTCTCTAAGTCCTAACCCATATTTTTCCACTCTTCCTTCACCTTCTTTATAACCTTCTTTCTCTCTTTGTCCTCCAATGGCTGAATTTTCCCAACGTACAAAATGTTCAACAACAGGGGGCAATATTGGAGAGTCTTCTAGTGCTCCTCCATGAAACATCTCGGGGCTGGACCTCACACGTCACTTCTCCACCACCAAGAAGGCTTAGTTGTTCAAGAAGAACTTCTAATTAAAGAAACTCATCTCTCCCAAGTATCTCACTCAGTCTTTCTGCTCAAGTGAACTCTTGGAGTGTTTCACATTAATTGAAAGATTAGGCTTGATTAGTTTCTTTAGCATTCAAAAGAACAGTTACCCAAACCTAGTTAGGGTATTTTATGCAAATCTAAAGTATAAGGATGATTGCCTGATATCTAAGGTTAAGAAGAAACAGATAAGGATCACTAAGGAAGCCTGGTGTAGGTTGACTAAGCTTAATTATCATGGTACCAATTTCTATGGAAATAAGAATGCTTGGGGACATGATTTTGAGTATAAGGCTGCATTGACCTCCATGATAAGGTCTGACTATGAAATTCCCAGGGATAAGAAGAGAGTAATGGCTACCAGATTGACTATGGAGAATAGAGTACTTCATTATTGATAACTCCATAAAATGAGTTATTTGTGCCCCATATTGGCGATATATTGATCCCTTGGTCCTTGTGCTTGGGCAAAATTAGAGGACTTTTCCCTCATTTTTTATTCAAATTCATATTGATGTATTCCTCTCCAATCTTACTAAAACCCTATCTATTCTTTGTTGAATTAAGTTGATTTACAATTGTGATTAATTAGGCGACTTCTTTATGGCAGGATGGGTTCTAAACTGATAAAATGAAGCAAGTCAAGCCCTGACATTGGAGGAGGGAGCTTAGCATGCATTCCAGCTCATCACATCGCAACGCAAGGTTTAGCACGCCGCGGCGTCTCACTCTCTGCCTGTTGCGCATACTGAAGACAGAGGCTAGAGCGTCGCAACACAGAGGAAGACATGCCATGGCACACATTTGTTAGCGTTGGTTTCACTTAACCACGTAGGCATTCACACCGTGGTGCAACAATGGTGTCATCGTAGCGCGAGTTTGTGGGCCTTATCTATTAATATTGTTTCATCAAATATTTTGAGAGAGGTTAGGTGGGAGATGAGACAGAAGGCAGCAAGCACTGGTTTTTCATCATTTTAGAGAGCTTTGAAGAGATTTGTAGAGAAAACCACCATCATCCAAGGAGGATTAAGCATCCCCAACTCACATTATCGTGTTTCATGGATAGCTAAGCTGTTTTTAGGTATTCTTTTGGATCCTCCTATGTACATTAGTGACTTTGTAACATTTTAAGTCTATAATGATGATTGGTTTTGTTCATCCATGTTTCTCTTAATGCTCATAAGTGTTTAGCCAACATTTATTGTGTTTTTGATAAAATCGTTTGAACTAGACTTAGGAATCTAGATTTTAGATCATGGATGTGGGTTATGCATGTTTAATTTTATTCTAATGTTGAGTGAGTTAATTCACTAATAAGATAGACATATACCTTTTGGTCATGTATAACATTTGTTAAGAATCAACCTTAATGCATGGTGTTTGCTCTAGTTCTCATGGATACATAGTGAGTTAGGTAAATGACATAGGGTTAAATGACCTAGATATAGGCTTTTAGCTAATGTAGTTTCTTAAGCTAACAAAACTAGTTATCAAAGTTGCTTAAGGTGGTTACAAGTTTCTAAGTAAAGTAGTTGGTGAAGAAGGAGTCCCTATGCTCTCATCATTGTCCTCCTATCCCAGTTTATTACTTTTTAGTCTTTATGAATTGGCCACACAAAATCTTCATATTTGATATATGCTTGACTAAAATTCATTAAGCTATTGGTTAATATTTGGCAATTAATATTACCCATTATGCCTATGGAAACGATCTTTCTCAGCATTGTATTACTTTCGTGACCCGTACACTTGCGGTACATAAAAGGTCTAGCAAGTTTTTAGCGCCATTGCCAAGGATAACGACTAATTTTTGTTTATTTCCAAAATTAACATTAGCTTTAATTCAAGTTTTCTCTTAGTTCATTTTAATCCAAATTTCATTCTCTCATTATTTCAGGTACCAATACCATGGCTAGTTTTAATGATCATATAAGGCCCTTGAGGGAGTTCGCAACTTCTCAGATGGATAATCTATAATCAAGCATAAGGCGACCTCTCATCCCAGCCATCAACTTCGAAATTAAACCAGCCATCATCCAAATGATCCAAATGTCAGTGCAATTTGGTGGTTTGCCTAGTGAAGATCCAAATGCTCACTTATCAAATTTTCTGGAGATTTGTGACACATTCAACCATAATAGAGTCTCTGAAGATGCCATTCGACTGAGGCTCTTTCCTTTTTCTCTCAGAGAAAGAGCCAAGAGTTAGATACAATCTCTACTGGCAGGATCCATATGCACCTGGAGTGACATCTGTGGCAGATTTCTGAACAAATATTTCCCACCCTCCAAGACTGCAGAGATGCTTGGCAAATCCTTTGACGAGGCATTCCAACTTCTTGAAGATTTAGCAGCGAATAGCTATCAGTGGCCTTCCTAAATAAATCTTCCAAAGAAGATGCTTGGAGTGCATGATATTGATGCAATTACCTCATTTTCTGCTCAAGTGGTTGCAATTGCTAGCAAGTTGGATAGTATAGGAGCAAGTCCTCATTCAAACCCCTTTGTGCTTTGTGAATAATGTGGTAATAATTATGCTACTGACAGGTGCCCTTCTATCTTGGAGAATGCACAGTATGCTGGGAACTATCATCCATCACAAGAGAATTCTTATTTATATCAATATAATTCAGGATGGAGAAATCATCCAAATTCTTCATGGAGAGACAATCAAGGTGCATCATCTTCATTGGCGGGTAATGAACGACAACCATATCTTTCTGGTTCCCCTTCGCAGCCTGGACCTCCCATGCAAGTCAAGAAACCATCCCTTGAAGACATGTTCATGTAGTTCATGGTTAAGTTCGATTCTTATATGTCAAAGACAAATGCTCATTTGGCTAAGAATGATGCCATACTTCAAAGCCAAACGACTTCAATGAGAGCATTGGAGACCCAAATGGGTCAATTGGTAAATGATATAAACATTAGGCCCTTAGGGGCTTTCCCAAGTGACACTGTCAGTAATCCAAGAGGCGAGCCCAAGGAGTCATCAGCTTACAATGCCATTACCTTTAGAAGTGGAAAGGACATAGAAGGGAATCCCAAGACCAAACTGCTTATGGATGATGCCGAGGTCATACAAGATGAGGAGATTGTATATAAGGAAGACCAAGGAACCACGATTCTTGAGAAGAAGAAGGTTGATGATAAGAAGAAGGATGAGGAAAAGAAGAAGGAAGAAAGACCTCACACATTACCTCTACCTTTCCTTAACAGATTAGCTACACAAAAGTTGAATGCCCAATTCCAAAAGTTTCAAGAAGTCTTCAGGAAGCTTCATATAAATATTCCATTTGCAGAGGAATTAGAACAAATGCCAAGTTACGTGAAGTTCATGAAGGACATCCTATCCAAGAAGAAAAGACTGGGGGACTATGAAACAATGGCACTCATTGAGGAATGTAGTGCCATTTTACAGAACAAGCTGCCTCCAAAGTTGAAAGACCCGGGAAGCTTTACCATACCATGCACAATTGGGAGTCAATTCAGTGGTAAATCTTTGTGTGATTTAGGGGCGAGCAGTAACTTGATGCCTCTTTCAATCTTCCAACGGTTATAATTAGGTGAATCAAAGCCAGCCTCTATGACCTTGCAATTAGCTGACAAAATTCTCATATATCCAAAGGGGGTCATCGAGGATGTTTTGGTAAAGGTGGACAAACTAATTTTCTCTGCGGACTTTGTCATCCTGGATAGGGAGGAGACCGCAATGTGCCATTAATTCTAGGGAGGCCTTTCTTGGCAACCGGTAAGACCATGATAGATGTGCACAAAGGTGAGCTTACCATGCAAGTGAATGATGAGAAGGTAACTTTCAATATTTACAAGGCCACGAAATTCCCTGGTGATCAAGAAGAATGCTCCTCTGTAGGTATACTTGATCAGGTAGTTACTGATGCATTTCATGCTAATTTTCTTAATGATTTACTTGCTTTAACTTTGACATATCATGATGAGCATGTAGATAGGGATAACATTAGAGAATGTATTAAACTTCTTGACACACCTGCTAAGTTTTACAGGAAACCAAGCTTTGAGCTATTGCAGATCTCTTCCGACAAGCCTATGTTGTAACCCTCCATCATCTCTCCACCCAAATTGGAATTGAAACTATTGCCCGATCACTTGAAATATTCATATTTGGTAGAATCATCCACAATGTCGGTTATCATTTCATCACTTTTATCGGAAGAGCAAGAATCCAAGTTGTTGAGAGTGCTGAGGCAGAAGAAGAAAGCTCTAGGATGGACTATTACTGACATTAAATGCATTAGTCTTATCATATGCATGCACAAAATTCTACTAGAAGATGGTGCCAAACCAGTCATTGAGTATCAAAGGCATCTAAACCCTATTATGAATGAGGTGGTAAAAAAGGAGATCATCAAGTGGTTGGATGGGGGCATCATATATCCAATTTCAAATAGTACATAGGTAAGTCCTGTCCAGTGTGTGCCAAAAAAGGGTGGAATAACGGTCATTGCTAATGAAAACAATGACTTGATTCCCACTAAAACAGTCACTGGGTGACGTATTTGCATGGACTATAGGAAACTGTACACCATGACCAAAAAGGATCATTTCCCTTTGCCATTCATTGAACAGATGCTGGACCGGTTGGCAGGGTGTGCATTTTACTGCTGTCTAGATGGATACTCGGGGTATAATCAGATTGCCATAGCCCTTGATGATTAAGAGAAGACAACATTCACTTGCCCCTATGGCACATATGCTTTTAGAAGGATGTCATTTGGCTTGTATAATATGCTAGCAACCTTCCAAAGATATATGATGGCAATTTTTACGGATATGGTAGAGAAGTTCTTGGAGGTCTTCATGGATGATTTCTCAGTCTTTGGTGATTCTTTTGATGATTGCCTGAACAAGTTGGCTTTAGTTCTGCAAAGATGTGAAGAAACTAATTTGATACTTAATTTGGAGAAATGTCACTTCATGGTCCAAGAAGGTATAGTCCTTGGTCATAGAGTGTCAAGCAAGGGGATGGAGGTGGACAGAGCAAAAATAGAGGTGACTGAGAAACTTCTACCACTAACCTCTGTGAAAGGAGTCCGTAGTTTCATGGGGCATGCCGGTTTCTACCAGAGATTCATAAAAGACTTCTCTAAGATTTCTAAGCCTCTTTGCAGCCTATTGGAGAAAGATACCCAATTTGACTTAGATGAATCTTGCCATGAGGCATTTGTAGAATTGAAAAAGAGACTTGTATCAGCTCCAGTGATTACCACCTCTGATTGGGAGTTGCCCTTTGAACTAATGTGTGATGCTAGTGAATATGTTGTTGGTGCAGTTTTGGGGTAGAGAAAGTACAAGATGTTTCACTCCATATATTATGCAAGCAAGACTCTCAATGATGCACAATTGAACTACACCACGACTGAAAAGGAACTTCTTGCAGTTGTTTTCGCATTCGACAAGTTTTGGGCATACTTAGTGGGTGTTAAAGTGATACTCTATAATGACCACTCTGCAATTAAATACCTGGTTGCCAAGAGGGATGCAAAGCCACGACTGATTCAGTGGGTTCTACTGTTGCAAGAATTCGACTTGGAAATTTGTGACAAGAAAGGGGCTGAGAATCAAGTTGCTGACCACCTTTCTAGATTGAAAAATAAGGAATATTAAGCTGAACCGATTATAATTAGAGAAACATTCCCCAATGAGCAACTCTTTGTTGTTAGAATCCAACCTATTCCTTGGTATGCTGACGTTGTGAACTACCTAGTAGGTGGTGTGATGCCTCCGGATTTCACCTCTCACCAGAGGAAGAAGTTCTTGCATGACATTTGGCACTATCTTTGGGATAAGCCTTTCTTGTTTAAACAATGCCCTGACCATATGTTAAGAAGGTGTGTTCCTTTGGAGGAAGTTGAACAAATTTTGAATCAATGCCATGTTGCCCCTTATGGAGGTCACTATAGTGGCGATAGGACAGTAGCAAAGGTGCTCCAATCTGGCTTGTATTGGCCGTCTCTCTTCAAGGATGCATACTTTCATGTTAGTAAATATAATAGATGTTAGAAGTCAGGGAACATATCAAGGAAAAATGAGATGCCCCTCAATTTCATTCTTGAAGTTGAAAGTTTTGATGTTTGGGGCATTGACTTCATGGGGCCCTTCATTCCCTCTTATGGGAACCTGTATATCCTTGTGGCGGTGGACTACGTGTCCAAATGGGTGGAAGCAAGTGCATTTCCCACTAATGACTAAGGTGGTGATAAACTTCATGAAGAAACAAAATTTCACCTATTTTGGTACTCCTAGGGCCATTATTAGTGATGGAGGGTCACATTTCTGCAACAAGTATTTTGAGGCTTTTCTTTCCAAATATGGGGTGACTCACCACATTGCCACCATTTACAATCCACAGACAAGTGGACAAGCAAAAGTCTCTAACCGAGAAATCAAACAGATGCTTGAAAAGACTGTGTGTCCAACCCGAAAAGATTGATCAATACATCTTGATGATGTGCTATGGGCATTCAAAACTGCTTTTAAAAACCCTATTGGTATGTCCCCATATAAGCTTGTGTTTGGAAAAGCTTGTCATTTTCCTGTCGAGCTAGAGCATCATGCTTATTGGGCGATAAAGCAGTTGAATTTTGATTTACAAGCTGCCAGAGACAAAAGATTATTGTAGCTCAATGAACTTGACGAATTTAGGTTCCAAGCTTATGAGAATGCCAAGCTGTACAAGGAGAAGGTGAAGAGGTGGCATGACAAGAAGATTATGCAGAAGACCTTTGAGCAAGGCCAACAAGTCCTCCTCTGCAACTCCTGACTCAAGCTCTTTCTAGGAAAGCTTAAATCTAGATGGTCAGGTCCGTTCCAAGTGTTAAATGTGTTTCCTCATGGGGCGGTTGAAGTTGCAGATCTTGACAGAAAATCATCCTTTAAGGTCAATGGCCAGCACCTAAAGCCTTTCTTGGGAGGAGAATTTGATAGGGGAAAACCTCTGTCACATTGGCTACCCTAACATGAATAGAGAAAGTCTTGCCTGGACTATAAAAAGGGCCCTTTTTGAATTTAACCTACCCATGCTCCTAATTCTTTTATTTTGAGTCTAATGTTTAGATACTTTTTATTTTGATGTTTCATGTTATTTTGGTTGCACATTTAATGATTTAATCAGTTGGACTATTTTTACAAGTGGTGGGGACTTTTGGGCAGCAGTGGTAGCTGCCATATCTTTTTTGCTATAGAATTCTGTAGACTGGCTTCTCACGTCGTGGTGCACCAATACTATACCGCAGCATTATAGGCTCTGTCCTATCAGGGTGTGATGTCTGAGAGTTTACCATCGCGATGCACAAATGTTACGCCACGGCGTTTTGCTCTCAGGTTATCAGGGGTAAGTTGCCTGCAAGTACAATGTCGCAACGTACTAATTGCGCCGCGGCGTTTGTTAAAAAAAAGGGTAAAACATAACAATTGCACCATGGCGTAGCAAGCTCTATGCCACAACGTGATGCTCATTGCTTTAATAAAAAAGAAATAGGGTTTTCGTTAAAACACAAACCATATTCCCTCTTTCTGGTTGTTTCTGCCTTCCCTTAACCTTTTCTCTATCTTACCTTGTTGATTTCCTGCATTTTCTCCAAATCCTTACCCCCATTCTCTTTCCAGCTAACCCGTTTTTGGTAACCCGTTCTTTCACTTTATCTTTTTTATTTCACAATTTATTTTCCTCTCTATCTGATTTTTCTCCCTTTTGAAAGTTAATTTGGGTTGATTTCTGTGAGCTCATGTGCATTTTAGGTTACTTTTGGGTTGTATTCTGTGAGCTTTCAATGCTCTAGGGGTTAGCATTTTGAGTGTGTGACCTTTTGTTCAAAAGGCTCATGTGCGCCGTGGTGTGCCTCAGTGGCGTCGCGGCGTTCCTGGGTTGGTTTGCATGTTACAGCGCACCAAGTGCATGTCGCGACATTCCCTTCCTTATTTGCTAGTTCCTGTAGGCTTTTAATCATGTTCTTCTTTTTGCTTTAGTGGCTATGCTTTTTGCTCCTTTTACCATGCTTTGCACTTAAGTTAAATGCTTTGTCTTTTTGTTCACATATTTCTTTGTTTTCACTATACGTCTCTTTTTGCCAGCAACAGGTACTTTATTCCTGCTACCATCATGCCTCTGAAACGTCAAAAAGGTAAGGCCAGCCAGCGCCGTAGGGAGCATTCTCCCACTACTGAGTTTGATAGATGTAAATTCATTTCAGCAGCTGCCCAAGAGCAATATTGCAAACTAATTTCCAAGAGGGTAATTTTTTAGAGGGGATTCAGCTTCAAGAAGGCTATTCACCAAGAGCTCGAGCAGACCATCCAACATTACAAATGGAAGATATTTGTCAAACAACCAGTGTCTGTCATTCTGCCTATTGTTCATGAGTTCTATGCAAATGCTGCATTTGCTGACCCCCAGACTTCAAAAGTCATAGTGTGTGGCTGCCAAGTCTCCTTCTCTGTTGAGACCACAAGAGCAACCTTAGGATTACTTGCCCTAGAAATATGCAAATACACCAATTTCCTCCAAATAGGACCGGAGGAGGGAATTGACCTTGATGTTGTTATTGCTCAAATCTGTACCCTAGAGGCACAACCTGTGATATGGATCCTTGGTGTCCAAGATCAGCGGCCAATGTACTTCTCC
The DNA here is from genome assembly GCA_029884605.1 of Ormosia emarginata. Taxonomy (NCBI): domain Eukaryota; kingdom Viridiplantae; phylum Streptophyta; class Magnoliopsida; order Fabales; family Fabaceae; genus Ormosia; species Ormosia emarginata. The sequence goes on from JAQQTP010000088.1 coordinate 34,418,379, forward strand.
CATTCTTGCTTGACTTCAGAAGCCAGCGTGTGGTATCACTTCATTAGCACTCGGATCATCCCTTCTGCTAATATGTCCGAGGTGACTAGAGATCGGGCCATTATGATTTATTCATTCTTGAGCACCGATCCATTGACATTGCCCTGATCATCCATCAGCAGATTAAGAAGTCAATCAGGGAGTCCAAGAGCCTATTCTTCCCTTTTCTCTTCCACATGCTTTGCAGTCAGCATCAAGTACAGTGGGGGCCTCATGAGGAGCTTGTTGATGTTAAACAACCTCTTAATGATAGAATTCTTTAGCAGCTAAAACAAGCTCCAACCGCAGCGCATGCCAGGCAGCAACAGGCTAGGAGTGCTTTTAGGACGGCTCGTACTCCCCCACATGATGACTTGTGCAGTGAGCTTGCGTACCTGACTACCATGGAAGCTTATACTGTGGAGACAATCAATTGGCTGGTAGAGCGCCTGCAAGTGTCCATCGATGACTTCCCCATCCCACACCTCCCTCCTCAAAATTATGCTGGGCCTTCACAACAGCATCAGGATCTAATTCATGACAGAGCTGATGCATCGATGGCTGCTGCTAAGGAGCACGATCATGATGAAGAAGAAACTACCACTGAAACACACCTAAATCTAGCCACCGTAGCACAATCGTCATTGTACTAAAATCACTAGGTCCAAGCGTGTCATAGTGTCAAATATCCAGTATTTTCAAATTTAGAAGATTTATAAAATCATTAGAGATATTTCTATTATGCATAAATAGAAAATACGAGTCACGATATGAAATGTAATTATATTGTCTCGTAACACAAAATATAACATTAGCTTAATACAGAGTACACGTACATCATCCTTACATAAATTGACGTACAACAATATAAATTATAGGTCTTAAATAGCATAACATAACTACCATATAAAAGTTCAACCTTCCCCAAAGTCTAACACATGTAAGGAATGGTCCTGCACTTGATCTTCTTCAGTATCTCCGATAGGGAATACTTGTAACAACCTAATACAGATATCCAGATATATCCTAGATAGACAGAGATATATAAAGATAACCAGTACTAGAGATGTCACTTCTATACTACATACTAACATATATCTATAATCACAACTGAGTAATTATAGAAAGCCTTGAGAGATTGCGGAAAAACTTAAACTCATACATATATATATACAAACTTAGCCACCGAGGCTTATTGTAATACATATAACATAAAACTTACAGAACAAACATAAACTTATTAATAAGTTATATCTACTTAAAGCAATAAAAACTATTCTAGTCTTCATGCTTTATCTTCTCATCCTTGGCAAGGTTTGCATCTCTGTACCTGCACCTTTATCTTTATCGGTACCTGTACCTGCATCTGGATTTACATGGAATAGCAACTGGGGTGAGAATTAACATTCTCAGTATAAGCAATTCCAATACCAGTTCTCTATAACATTGTATATAACAAATATATATAACAAAAGCTATACTTCTAACTTAGGAGTTTCCCCCTCTATTTTCATAACTTAGGAGTTTCCTCCTCTATTCTCATAACTTAGGAGTTTCCTCCTCTATTCTCATAACTTAGGAGTTGCCTCCTCTTTTCTCATAACTTAAACACTTTCTAATAGTGTGATAACAATCAAGAGTGAACACACACTAATATATACGCCCATACATCCGTACATACCAACAAAGTGACGGACAATGCCCATACAACCGTCCGTAAATGCAATGCTAATGATATGTAATGAATATGCCTAAGGAATCCTAAGTGCATGTGAATGAAATGCAAATGCAGAGTTTTGATTTGGAGCGAAGGAATTTGCTAGGAACTAGTCGGTATATCATCTAGTGGTAAATAGAGGAAACCTCATCCTCACCTTACACGTATCCCGGCTCATTGAGAAATTCGGGCTTCATCCTTGCTCAAAGAGCGTCTCTCGGATTTCCCACTTATCTCCTTAGGCCTTGGCACATCGAGACATCGGGTTATGTCCTTCTCAAAAGTCCTTCGGACACCCATCTATCTCCTTTTTGCCTTCATGATTAACATCAAAGGATACTCACTAGATCGATCCTACTTGACTAATTCATAGACTTTCGTACATACTTATATACTTAGTTCCTCTCTCGAGCTAAGCATATTCTAGTCTTCTTATGTTTACCCCTTGTGATGAGGAGAATCCGTAACCTCATACTATATGTAACCTTAGCACTTGGTTAGGAATACTTGTTCCCTTAGGAACTTCTCTCGATCCCTTACCTCCGGCTGAATGACCTCACGTCATATAACGTTACATTCTCAGGTAAACATTACTAAACTATGTCTCTTACTTGTACCTAAACTTCACCTCATCACTCCTTTCTCTTAAGTGATCTCTAATGCAACCTTACGTTGCTGAGGTGTTAGGTACTTACCTTTGGCGAACCACTAATCTTGGTTGCCCTAAGGTTCTTTCTCTTCATCTTCACACTAGCTTAACTCTCTAGTGTGTGAAGAGCTCAGTGTTATGTTTATCTCTTACATAAACACCATCTTACTCTTTTCTATAGACTCAACTCATCCTAGTGAAAGAGTCTATCTTAACTAATGCCTCATCTAACCTTGCTTAAGGAGGTGAGAGCATTTCTCTAAAACTTTGCATAATTAACTCCACTTTGTCTAAAGAGAGTAGTTCATGCATCTAACTTCCTTTTCTATCACACTTCTGGTAGTAGCGTATACTACACTTGTGTGCTAACATACTTATTCTAAACTCAACTTCCATGCTTTACTTGCATCTAAGGAAGTATCTTCTCTTTATCTTGTACTTCTAACTCATCTTAACTTATACTTGAGTTGTTGTACATTTCTATTCTACTTTCTGCTTATGACATCTTCTTAGTCATAATTCCTCTTCTTGTGTATTTAACAATGTACTAAGTCTCACTTAACTTGAGACTAAGTACCTAAACGTCCCTTCTGTGGAACTCATACACAATCTTATCTCCACTCATGTAATCTAACTCTAGAGTGGCTCTTACTTGCAACTCTTTGTTGCCTAAGCTTCTAGGTACCTTCCTAAGGTAATCCACTATTCTTGGATTTCCTAAGGTTCATACCTTTCTCATCATTCTCTACTAGAGCGAATACTATTATTCATTTCTATTGCACTATCTCATCACATCTTAAGTGATATCAGTTGCAACATTAAGTTGCCTAAAGTGCAATATCATTACTTAAAGCAAACCTTTCCTTTAGGATGCTTAAAAGCCTATGCTTTCTCATACTTGATGGATAGATATTTTCCACTTGAAAATATCCCATCTTGTGCCTTAACACACTTAGGAAACATGTCTTAACGATTCCCTTAACTATGGCACCTCAAAGCATCCAAAAACATCATTTTGGAGCTTCAGGATCTCATGCCGCGGCACAGCATTTGCACGCCGCGGCGCCCTTCTCTCGAGGGCTACTACTGGGCTAATTTTTAACCTCACGCCGCGGCATGCTTCCTCCACGCCGCGGCATTCCCGGCGAAAACTCCGCGCGCGGCGTGACTATCTCCACGCCGCGGCGCCATCGGCAGAACCCTGGTTCTGCAGAACTCTGCAGCTGCGGGTTTGCTGCTCTATTGATCATTTCTGCTGATTCCAAGCCATCTCAATCCAAATTCTAAGTAATTCTAAGTCCCTAATCAATTCTTTAACATTTAGGAACATCAATTACTCTCTTAAATCTCTTAATTTGGATTATGGCTAGAATTCTTCATTCTTTAACTTAAGGCTCACTTTGTGATTCAAGGGTCTTCTTTCTTAAGTTGATGTTATAGACAAGTCATAAATGACCCAAGGAACACTTCTATGCAAGCCAAACTCTTCTAACATCTCTAAAACTCAAATTAGCATATTATGTATCTATATGCATACATAGAGAATAGAGATGAATAAAAGCTCTAAACCCCTACCTCTTGAAGATTGAAGCCTTGAATCTTGAAGCTTGATCTTCCTCTTCCCTTCTTCTTCCCTTCTCTCCTCTCCCCTTTCTCTCTTTTCTTCTCTGGTTTTCGGTTTCTCTTCTTCTCTCGCCGAGGAGAACCAAATATAAAGGGGAAGGGACGCAGGAATTACGGAAAAGATTAATACCGAAACTTCTATCTCAAGCTATGGATACCCGAATCATGCTAATTCGAGTTTTCTCGTTTCCAACAACCTTAGAATAAATCATAAGATTCATCTAAGTTGTTGTTTCTCTTTTCTCATTATTTTCTATATCTGCTAGGGATCAATCCGGCATTAAAAGCACAACCTCGTATGCCTAAAAATACCAAACTGACTCGATTCTCTTGAAACTTTTACCACATCTTATTTGGCTTATTTGTGACCTAGAAATAAACTCTCTATGTTTATTTCTTTTAACTTAGCAACTTATGCTATTATCTCGAGTCATTTTAAGCCATTTTACAACTTTTATGTTGCAACTAAGTGCCTAAATGAACTCGATTGTCACAAAACTTGATCGACATGCTAAACAAGTTAAATGCTACCTTTCGTAACCATTTACCAGTCTAACATGTACTTAAGGGTATTACATTTCTCCCCTCCTTTTTAAAATTTTGTCCCCAAAATTGTTCACCTCACGTAAACAATTTCGCTAAACAAAACTCTACATGGAACTTCGCTTCTATGCAGCGGTCCTTCTTAGTACCGCCTTCTCCCAACCACTTTCTCTTGACTAGATCCGCTTATCTCAAAGCTCTTGATCTCTATGCTTATGGATGGTAAGCTGTACTAAAACATAACTTAGCTTTGAACTCCTTCTTATAAGGCTTTCAAAACCAAGTGTGAATCTAGTATCTCTCTCGACACTATATTCACCGAAACTCTATGAATCCTAACTATTCCCTTCAAAAGTAGTTGAACTACCTTATCTAGAAAATAGCTATCTGTTCTTAGCAAAAGATTGGTGGATTACTTAATCTTGCCACCTTTATCCGCCGCTCAACATATTCTCTTATGTTCTTTAACATACTATGCTACTATACATCTTCCTTAACTCTTGGAAAACCTTAGTAGCCTCTTGATAGATGGTACACTTTCTCTGGTGAGCTTCCTCCGGAATCCTTTTCTTGATTTTTGACTCTCTTGGAAGACAAAGTTATCTCTAAACTTCGTCATTCCCTCTTAGTCATAACAAAATCCTTAAGGGTTCCCTTGAAAATCTGCTCACACTTGTCCCTTAGAGCTTCATTCTCCTTCCGAGCTTCAAAGAAATCGAGCCTTTAGGCCTCTTACTATGTCCACCTTGCTCACCGAGAGACTATCCGGAATCATAGTCACCGCTAGACTCAAATTCTCGAAAACTCTCAAGAATTCACTCTCTCTTGGACTATCATCTAGGATAACCACTACACCGGCATTACCCGAATGATATCTCAACTCAAGGTTATGAACCTTGAAAACTCTTTCCATCTATTCTCGCTTCATGTCCAGCCTTCCTCCGATCCACAAGAATCTTAAGCTATCATGATCGCCGAACATCTCTAACTAGACTCCTTATGAGTTATGTCTCCAAAACTATAAGGTATCACTACTATGGCTAATTCCAAATCATACCTAGGGTAGTCCTTCTCTTGCAGATCGAATCGCCTTGATGCGTAGGCATCTACCTACCTCTATTGCATCCGACATACCCTAGTCCCATCTTCGAAGTATAACCTGTCTACTTCAAAGTTCTCTCGGGAATTTGGAATTACCAAAACTAACGTAGTAATCAACCTTCTCTCTACTCTTGGAAAACAAACTCACTATCTAGAGTCCATTACATCGGGTACTACCTCTCTTAACCGGCCTAAACCAGGTAGCACTAACTTAGAAAATCTACCGATAGATTCTTCGCTCTTGGATACAATGGTTACTCTACCCATTGTACCACCGCTTAAACTCTCTTTGGGGTTCTCTGCATTTTGTCTTAAGAAATTACATAATTCTTAAACTGTACCACTTGTAATCCAAAACCGACTTTCGGTTTTCTTGGTACTTAACCCTTCTTTTCAAAAGTTTCCAAAACTACCTTTGACATACTTTTCATGTCCTTTCGTAATTCTCGGAAAACTCTCGAAAATCGCTTTACTTTACTATGCTTCTATGATAACCAAGTCTTAGATCATCTCCCGAGAAAATTCAAAGATTCTCTCAACCGATCTTACCCGATCATCCTTCTCTCTCGAACAACCAAACCATACCAACAAGGTAAGCAACTAGATTCACAAAGTAAATCAACATGATCTACAAAGTAAATCTATTCTCTTCTTATACACACCTTAAAAGATTTCTCTTTACATGTGTTCTCATCTCATACCAAGTTGGAAGATTTCGTCGCTTTCTTTTGTCCAAGAACCATCTCTCTTACGATGTCCCGGTTACTTACTTATGTAGCTCATGGATTACCCATCAAAATGGTCTACATCCATGTATCTTACCACATCTAGCACATCTTAGTTCTTTGGAAGCTTGATTTGCTTTTCTCCTTAGAGTTGCTCCTCTACAAGCACTCTTCTTATACTTATCATTACTCCAAGCTTCCACGTGCAACTCGATACAACTTGAGATCAAAAGACACTCTCACCGACCTCAACATCTCGATCTTTTCCTCATTAGGAACTTTCTAACTCTTGTTCCATCGAGGCTACTTCTACAATTTCGCATGCACCGACTAGAGCGCGAAGTCTATAACCTTCTTTTGCATCGCAATTCTTCTAATGTCTTCTCCAAGTTCTACTTCAAATTTTACTCACTTCCGTCTTTATCTGGATTGGACGTAAAATAAGAAAAGAACTCTTGACATTCTTTGAATTGCTTTGCATTCTGATCTTCAGTAATATCCCCTTGCTCTAACTTTAGGAATTCTTCTTTCCTTTGATTTCTCTAACTCAAGGGAATAATACTTATCTAGGAAAGTAACTCTAAACACATCTCATGTGGTTCGAGTACTAACCATCTCTAGTAACCTCTCTGCTTCATCTCATCAGCTTTCGGCTTCACCTACTAACCCTTACGAAGCAAGGTCACTTTCTATTCATCGGCCGCTTGCTATGGTCTCAAGGATCTCTTCCATCACATGAAACCATCTTCTAACTCTGGCTGAACTAAACGCTCCCTTGAAAACAAAGGAGTATCTTTCTTGAACTCTGAGAAACACTGATTCCTCAAAAGTTCTCTCTCGTCTTCGCTGCTAGCTAAGCGAGTTCTATTCTATCGCTTCGATAGACTTCTACTAATGGCGTCCGCTTCTCTCAACACAAAGCAGCCCATTTCTCTAAAAGCTCGTATTCTCTTTCTTTACCGCCTCCTAGTCATGCAATTCCATCCGCTTATCTCAAAAAGAGATAAAAGAATGCATAACTTTCTACTAAATCGCTACTTATGCCTAAGCACGGTTCCATACCCCGTCTCAACAGATGAATCGCTCGATACCAAAATGTAACAACCTAATACGATATCCGGATATATCCTAGATAGACAGAGATATATAAAGATAACCAAGTACTAGAGATGTCACTTCTATACTACATACTAACATATATCTATAATCACAACCGAGTAATTATAGAAAGCCTTAAGAGATTGCGGAAAAACTTAAACTCATACATATATATATACAAACTTAGCCACCCGAGGCTTATTGTAATACATATAACATAAAACTTACAGAACAAACATAAACTTATTACATAAGTTCTGTTTACTTAAAGCAATAAAAACTATTCTAGTCTTCATGCTTTATCTTCTCATCCTTGGCAAGGTTTGCATCTCTCAGTACTGCACCTTTATCTTTATCTACACTGTACCGCATCCGGATTTACATGGAATAGCAATCGGGGTGAGAATTAACATTCTCAAGTATAAGCAATTCCAATACCAGTTCTCTATAACATTGTATATAACAAATATATATAACAAAAGCTATACTTCTAACTTAGGAGTTTCCCCTCTATTTTCATAACTTAGGAGTTTCCTCCTCTATTCTCATAACTTAGGAGTTTCCTCCTCTTTTCTCATAACTTAGGAGTTGCCTCCTCTTTTCTCATAACTTAAACACTTTCTAATAGTGTGATAACAATCAAGAGTGAACACACCGCTAATATATACAGCGCCCATACATCTGTACATACCAACAGTGACTCGACAATGCCCATACAACTGTCCGTAAATGCAATGCTAATGATATGTAATGAATATGCCTAAGGAATCCTAAGTGCATGTGAATGAAATGCAAATGCAGAGTTTTGATTTGGAGCGAAGGAATTTGCTAGGAACTAGTCAAGATATCATCTAGTGGTAAATAGAGGAAACCTCATCCTCACCTTACACGTATCCCGGCTCATTGAGAAATTCGGGCTTCATCCTTGCTCAAAGAGCGTCTCCGGATTTCCCACTTATCTCCTTAGGCCTTGGCACATCGAGACATCAGGATTATGTCCTTCTCAAAAGTCCTTCGGACACCCATCTATCTCCTTTTTGCCTTCATGATTAACATCAAAGGATACTCACTAGATCGATCCTACTTGACTAATTCATAGACTTTCGTACATACTTATATACTTAGTTCCTCTCGAGCTAAGCATATTCTAGTCTTCTTATGTTTACCCCTTGTGATGAGGAGAATCAGAACCTCATACTATATGTAACCTTAGCACTTGGTTAGGAATACTTGTTCCCTTAGGAACTTCTCTCGATCCCTTACCTCCCGGCCTGAATGACCTCACGTCATATAACGTTACATTCTCGTGTAAACATTACTAAACTATGTCTCTTACTTGTACCTAAACTTCACCTCATCACTCCTTTCTCTTAAGTGATCTCTAATGCAACCTTACGTTGCTTTGAGGTGTTAGGTACTTACCTTTGGCGAACCACTAATCTTGGTTGCCCTAAGGTTCTTTCTCTTCATCTTCACACTAGCTTAACTCTCTAGTGTGTGAAGAGCTCAAGTGTTATGTTTATCTCTTACATAAACACCATCTTACTCTTTTCTATAGACTCAACTCATCCTAGTGAAAGAGTCTATCTTAACTAATGCCTCATCTAACCTTGCTTAAGGAACTGAGAGCATTTCTCTAAAACTTTGCATAATTAACTCCACTTTGTCTAAAGAGAGTAGTTCATGCATCTAACTTCCTTTTCTATCACACTTCTGGTAGTAGCGTATACTACACTTGTGTGCTAACATACTTATTCTAAACTCAACTTCCATGCTTTACTTGCATCTAAGGAAGTATCTTCTCTTTATCTTGTACTTCTAACTCATCTTAACTTATACTTGAGTTGTTGTACATTTTCGTTCTACTTCTCGCTTATGACATCTTCTTAGTCATAATTCCTCTTCTTGTGTATTTAACAATGTACTAAGTCTCACTTAACTTGAGACTAAGTACCTAAACGTCCCTTCGTGGAACTCATACACAATCTTATCTCCACTCATGTAATCTAACTCTAGAGTGGCTCTTACTTGCAACTCTTTGTTGCCTAAGCTTCTAGGTACCTTCCTAAGGTAATCCACTATTCTTGGATTTCCTAAGGTTCATACCTTTCTCATCATTCTCTACTAGAGCGAATACTATTATTCATTTCTATTGCACTATCTCATCACATCTTAAGTGATATCGCTTGCAACATTAAGTTGCCTAAAGTGCAATATCATTACTTAAAGCAAACCTTTCCTTTAGGATGCTTAAAAGCCTATGCTTTCTCATACTTGATGGATAGATATTTTCCACTTGAAAATATCCCATCTTGTGCCTTAACACACTTAGGAAACATGTCTTAACGATTCCCTTAACTATGGCACCTCAAAGCATCCAAAAACATCATTTTGGAGCTTCAGGATCTCATGCCGCAAGCACAAGATTTGCACGCCGCGGCGCGCCCCTTCTCTCGAGGGCTACTACGGGCTAATTTTTAACCTCACGCCGCGGCATGCTTCCTCCACGCCGCGGCATTCCCGGCGAAAACTCTCGCGCTGCGGCGTGACTATCTCCACGCCGCGGCGCCATCGCCAGAACCCCGGTTCTGTAACTCGCACCAATTGCGGGTTTGCTCGCTCTATTGATCATTTCTGCTGATTCCAAGCCATCTCAATCCAAATTCTAAGTAATTCTAAGTCCCTAATCAATTCTTTAACATTTAGGAACATCAATTACTCTCTTAAATCTCTTAATTTGGATTATGGCTAGAATTCTTCATTCTTTAACTTAAGGCTCACTTTGTGATTCAAGGGTCTTCTTTCTTAAGTTGATGTTATAGACAAGTCATAAATGACCCAAGGAACACTTCTATGCAAGCCAAACTCTTCTAACATCTCTAAAACTCAAATTAGCATATTATGTATCTATATGCATACATAGAGAATAGAGATGAATAAAAGCTCTAAACCCCTACCTCTTGAAGATTGAAGCCTTGAATCTTGAAGCTTGATCTTCCTCTTCCCTTCTTCTTCCCTTCTCTCCTCTCCCCTTTCTCTCTTTTCTTCTCTGGTTTTCGGTTTCTCTTCTTCTCTCGCCGAGGAGAACCAAATATAAAGGGGAAGGGACGTGCAGGAATTACGGGAAAAGATTAATACCGAAACTTCTATCTCTATGGATACCCGAATCATGCTAATTCGAGTTTCTGCTTCCAACAACCTTAGAATAAATCATAAGATTCATCTAAGTTGTTGTTTCTCTTTTCTCATTATTTTCTATATCTGCTAGGGATCAATCGGCATTAAAAGCACAACCTGTATGCCTAAAAATACCAAACTGACTCTGATTCTCTTGAAACTTTTACCACATCTTATTTGGCTTATTTGTGACCTAGAAATAAACTCTCTATGTTTATTTCTTTTAACTTAGCAACTTATGCTATTATCTGAGTCATTTTAAGCCATTTTACAACTTTTATGTTGCAACTAAGTGCCTAAATGAACTCAGATTGTCACAAAACTTGACTGACATGCTAAACAAGTTAAATGCTACCTTTCGTAACCATTTACCAGCCTAACATGTACTTAAGGGTATTACATTTCTCCCCTCCTTTTTAAAATTTTGTCCCCAAAATTGTTCACCTCACGTAAACAATTTCGCTAAACAAAACTCTACATGGAACTTCGCTTCTATGCAATTCCTTCTTTAGTACCAAACTTCTCCCAACCACTTTCTCTTGACTAGATCCGCTTATCTCAAAGCTCTTGATCTCTATGCTTATGGATGGTAAGTGTACTAAAACATAACTTAGCTTTGAACTCCTTCTTATAAGGCTTTCAAAACCAAGTGTGAATCTAGTATCTCTCTCGACACTATATTCATCGAAACTCTATGAATCCTAACTATTCCCTTCAAAAGTAGTTGAACTACCTTATCTAGAAAATAGCTATCTGTTCTTAGCAAAAGATTGGTGGATTACTTAATCTTGCCACCTTTATCCGCCGCTCAACATATTCTCTTATGTTCTTTAACATACTATGCTACTATACATCTTCCTTAACTCTTGGAAAACCTTAGTAGCCTCTTGATAGATGGTACACTTTCTCTCGGTGAGCTTCCTCCGGAATCCTTTTCTTGATTTTTGACTCTCTTGGAAGACAAAGTTATCTCTAAACTTCGTCATTCCCTCTTAGTCATAACAAAATCCTTAAGGGTTCCCTTGAAAATCTGCTCACACTTGTCCCTTAGAGCTTCATTCTCCTTCCGAGCTTCAAAGAAATCGAGCCTTTAGGCCTCTTACTATGTCCACCTTGCTCACCGAGAGACTATCCGGAATCATAGTCACCGCTAGACTCAAATTCTCGAAAACTCTCAAGAATTCACTCTCTCTTGGACTATCATCTAGGATAACCACTACACCGGCATTACCCGAATGATATCTCAACTCAAGGTTATGAACCTTGAAAACTCTTTCCATCTATTCTCGCTTCATGTCCAAACTTCCTCGATCCACAAGCATCTTAAGCTATCATGATCGCCGAACATCTCTAACTAGACTCCTTATGAGTTATGTCTCCAAAACTATAAGGTATCACTACTATGGCTAATTCCAAATCATACCTAGGGTAGTCCTTCTCTTGATCGAATCGCCTTGATGCGTAGGCATCTACCTACCTCTATTGCATCCGACATACCCTAGTCCCATCTTCGAAGTATAATCTGTCTACTTCAAAGTTCTCTCGGGAATTTGGAATTACCAAAACTAACGTAGTAATCAACCTTCTCTTCTACTCTTGGAAAACAAACTCACTATCTAGAGTCCATTCGGGTACTACCTCTTAACCGGCCTAAACCAGGTAGCACTAACTTAGAAAATCTACCGATAGATTCTTCGCTCTTGGATACAATGGTTACTCTACCCATTGTACCACCGCTTAAACTCTTTGGGGTTCTCTGCAATTTCGTCTTAAGAAATTACATAATTCTTAAACTGTACCACTTGTAATCCAAAACTGACTTTCGGTTTTCTTGGTACTTAACCCTTCTTTTCAAAAGTTTCCAAAACTACCTTTGACATACTTTTCATGTCCTTTCGTAATTCTGGAAAACTCTCGAAAATCTGCTTTACTTTACTATGCTTCTATGATAACCAAGTCTTAGATCATCTCCTGAGAAAATTCAAAGATTCTCTCAACTGATCTTACCTGATCATCCTCTCTCTCGAACAACCAAACCATACCAACAAGGTAAGCAACTAGATTCACAAAGTAAATCAACATGATCTACAAAGTAAATCTATTCTCTTCTTATACACACCTTAAAAGATTTCTCTTTACATGTGTTCTCATCTCATACCAAGTTGGAAGATTTCGTCGCTTTCTTTTGTCCAAGAACCATCTCTCTTACGATGTCCCGGTTACTTACTTATGTAGCTCATGGATTACCCATCAAAATGGTCTACATCCATGTATCTTACCACATCTAGCACATCTTAGTTATGGAAGCTTGATTTGCTTTTCTCCTTAGAGTTGCTCCTCTACAAGCACTCTTCTTATACTTATCATTACTCCAAGCTTCCACCGTGCAACTCGATACAACTTGAGATCAAAAGACACTCTCACCGACCTCAACATCCGATCTTTTCCTCATTAGGAACTTTCTAACTCTTGTTCCATCGAGGCTACTTCTACAATTCTCGCATGCACCGACTAGAGCGCGAAGTCTATAACCTCCTTTTGCATCGCAATTCTTCTAATGTCTTCTCCAAGTTCTACTTCAAATTTTACTCACTTCCGTCTTTATCCGGATTGGACGTAAAATAAGAAAAGAACTCTTGACATTCTTTGAATTGCTTTGCATTTCGATCTTCGTAATATCCCCTTGCTCTAACTTTAGGAATTCTTCTTTCCTTTGATTTCTCTAACTCAAGGGAATAATACTTATCTAGGAAAGTAACTCTAAACACATCTCATGTGGTTCGAGTACTAACCATCTCTAGTAACCTCTCTGCTTCATCTCATCGCCTTTTCGGCTTCACCTACTAACCCTTACGAAGCAAGGTCACTTTCTATTCATCGGCGCTTGCTATGGTCTCAAGGATCTCTTCCATCACATGAAACCATCTTCTAACTCGTCTGAACTAAACGCTCCCTTGAAAACAAAGGAGTATCTTTCTTGAACTCTGAGAAACACCGATTCCTCAAAAGTTCTCTCTCGTCTTCGCCGCTAGCTAAGCGAGTTCTATTCTATCGCTTCGATAGACTTCTACTAATGGTACCGCTTTCTCTCAACACAAGAGCCATTTCTCTAAAAGCTCGTATTCTCTTTCTTTACAGCCTCCTAGTCATGCAATTCCATCCGCTTATCTCAAAAAGAGATAAAAGAATGCATAACTTTCTACTAAACTGCTACTTATGCCTAAGCACGGTCAGTCCATACCCTGTCTCAACAGGATGAACTGCTCTGATACCAAAATGTAACAACCTAATACAGATATCCAGATATATCCTAGATAGACAGAGATATATAAAGATAACCAGTACTAGAGATGTCACTTCTATACTACATACTAACATATATCTATAATCACAACTGAGTAATTATAGAAAGCCTTAAGAGATTGCGGAAAAACTTAAACTCATACATATATATATACAAACTTAGCCACCTGAGGCTTATTGTAATACATATAACATAAAACTTACAGAACAAACATAAACTTATTACATAAGTTCTGTCTACTTAAAGCAATAAAAACTATTCTAGTCTTCATGCTTTATCTTCTCATCCTTGGCAAGGTTTGCATCTCTCGTACTGCACCTTTATCTTTATCTAGCACTGTGTACTCGCATCCGGATTTACATGGAATAGCAACGGGGTGAGAATTAACATTCTCGTATAAGCAATTCCAATACCAGTTCTCTATAACATTGTATATAACAAATATATATAACAAAAGCTATACTTCTAACTTAGGAGTTTCCCCCTCTATTTTCATAACTTAGGAGTTTCCTCCTCTATTCTCATAACTTAGGAGTTTCCTCCTCTTTTCTCATAACTTAGGAGTTGCCTCCTCTTTTCTCATAACTTAAACACTTTCTAATAGTGTGATAACAATCAAGAGTGAACACACTGCTAATATATACAGCGCCCATACATCTGTACATACCAACAGTGACGGACAATGCCCATACAACTGTCCGTAAATGCAATGCTAATGATATGTAATGAATATGCCTAAGGAATCCTAAGTGCATGTGAATGAAATGCAAATGCAGAGTTTTGATTTGGAGCGAAGGAATTTGCTAGGAACTAGTCAAGATATCATCTAGTGGTAAATAGAGGAAACCTCATCCTCACCTTACACGTATCCCGGCTCATTGAGAAATTCTAAGCTTCATCCTTGCTCAAAGAGCGTCTCTCGGATTTCCCACTTATCTCCTTAGGCCTTGGCACATCGAGACATCAGGATTATGTCCTTCTCAAAAGTCCTTCGGACACCCATCTATCTCCTTTTTGCCTTCATGATTAACATCAAAGGATACTCACTAGATCGATCCTACTTGACTAATTCATAGACTTTCGTACATACTTATATACTTAGTTCCTCTCGAGCTAAGCATATTCTAGTCTTCTTATGTTTACCCCTTGTGATGAGGAGAATCAGTAACCTCATACTATATGTAACCTTAGCACTTGGTTAGGAATACTTGTTCCCTTAGGAACTTCTCTCGATCCCTTACCTCCCCGGGTGAATGACCTCACGTCATATAACGTTACATTCTCGTGTAAACATTACTAAACTATGTCTCTTACTTGTACCTAAACTTCACCTCATCACTCCTTTCTCTTAAGTGATCTCTAATGCAACCTTACGTTGTTGAGGTGTTAGGTACTTACCTTTGGCGAACCACTAATCTTGGTTGCCCTAAGGTTCTTTCTCTTCATCTTCACACTAGCTTAACTCTCTAGTGTGTGAAGAGCTCAGTGTTATGTTTATCTCTTACATAAACACCATCTTACTCTTTTCTATAGACTCAACTCATCCTAGTGAAAGAGTCTATCTTAACTAATGCCTCATCTAACCTTGCTTAAGGAACTGAGAGCATTTCTCTAAAACTTTGCATAATTAACTCCACTTTGTCTAAAGAGAGTAGTTCATGCATCTAACTTCCTTTTCTATCACACTTTTGGTAGTAGCGTATACTACACTTGTGTGCTAACATACTTATTCTAAACTCAACTTCCATGCTTTACTTGCATCTAAGGAAGTATCTTCTCTTTATCTTGTACTTCTAACTCATCTTAACTTATACTTGAGTTGTTGTACATTTTGTTCTACTTTCTCGCTATGACATCTTCTTAGTCATAATTCCTCTTCTTGTGTATTTAACAATGTACTAAGTCTCACTTAACTTGAGACTAAGTACCTAAACGTCCCTTCTGTGGAACTCATACACAATCTTATCTCCACTCATGTAATCTAACTCTAGAGTGGCTCTTACTTGCAACTCTTTGTTGCCTAAGCTTCTAGGTACCTTCCTAAGGTAATCCACTATTCTTGGATTTCCTAAGGTTCATACCTTTCTCATCATTCTCTACTAGAGCGAATACTATTATTCATTTCTATTGCACTATCTCATCACATCTTAAGTGATATCAGTTGCAACATTAAGTTGCCTAAAGTGCAATATCATTACTTAAAGCAAACCTTTCCTTTAGGATGCTTAAAAGCCTATGCTTTCTCATACTTGATGGATAGATATTTTCCACTTGAAAATATCCCATCTTGTGCCTTAACACACTTAGGAAACATGTCTTAACGATTCCCTTAACTATGGCACCTCAAAGCATCCAAAAACATCATTTTGGAGCTTCAGGATCTCATGCCGCAAGACAAGATTTGCACGCCGCGCGCCCTTCTCTCGAGGGCTACCTACCGGGCTAATTTTTAACCTCACGCCGCGGCATGCTTCCTCCACGCCGCGGCATTCCGGCGAAACTCTCGGCCGCGGCGTGACTATCTCCACGCCGCGGCGCCATCGCCAGAACCCCGGTTCTGCAGTCGCACCTGCGGGTTTTCGCTCTATTGATCATTTCGCTGATTCCAAGCCATCTCAATCCAAATTCTAAGTAATTCTAAGTCCCTAATCAATTCTTTAACATTTAGGAACATCAATTACTCTCTTAAATCTCTTAATTTGGATTATGGCTAGAATTCTTCATTCTTTAACTTAAGGCTCACTTTGTGATTCAAGGGTCTTCTTTCTTAAGTTGATGTTATAGACAAGTCATAAATGACCCAAGGAACACTTCTATGCAAGCCAAACTCTTCTAACATCTCTAAAACTCAAATTAGCATATTATGTATCTATATGCATACATAGAGAATAGAGATGAATAAAAGCTCTAAACCCCTACCTCTTGAAGATTGAAGCCTTGAATCTTGAAGCTTGATCTTCCTCTTCCCTTCTTCTTCCCTTCTCTCCTCTCCCCTTTCTCTCTTTTCTTCTCTCGGTTTTCGGTTTCTCTTCTTTTCTCGCCGAGGAGAACCAAATATAAAGGGGAAGGGACGTGCGAGGAATTACGGGAAAAGATTAATACCGAAACTTCTATCTCGCTATGGATACCCGAATCATGCTAATTCGAGTTTCCTGTTTCCAACAACCTTAGAATAAATCATAAGATTCATCTAAGTTGTTGTTTCTCTTTTCTCATTATTTTCTATATCTGCTAGGGATCAATCGGCATTAAAAGCACAACCCGTATGCCTAAAAATACCAAACTAACTCGATTCTCTTGAAACTTTTACCACATCTTATTTGGCTTATTTGTGACCTAGAAATAAACTCTCTATGTTTATTTCTTTTAACTTAGCAACTTATGCTATTATCTGAGTCATTTTAAGCCATTTTACAACTTTTATGTTGCAACTAAGTGCCTAAATGAACTCAGATTGTCACAAAACTTGACTGACATGCTAAACAAGTTAAATGCTACCTTTCGTAACCATTTACCAGTCTAACATGTACTTAAGGGTATTACAATACTCACCTTTGCGACACTTCCAGATGGATGGGAGAACAAACATGCGTTATAACTGAAACCTCTCTAGGGAAGCGGCGGCGGTTATCCCATATCTCCCCAATGGGTATAGGGAACTCCACACGTATAGGAACATAAGATATGTTCGTACCAGCTCCAGGTTCATTACCGCACTAAACCAGGGTCACATCCCCGATGTAAGTAACACGCTCTGCTTCATGGTCAAAGTGCTAGGCTTCCAAGCCACTGTGAAACTGTATCCACGTGCATAACATAAGAGGTTGTGCAGATGCCATCACAAGGAAACAGAAGACGATCCTTAAGACCTAACTAATCAGACTCAATTCGCGCTTTTCACTGTCTTTATTCAAATACAACATAAAACAGGGTAATACAATAAAGAGGTGAGACACTCTACTTTCATTACCATTATAGCAGTAAGAAGACAACATGACGCAGAGTGCTCATATAGCAACACAGTCCACATATTCATTAACAGTAATAGTAAAATTTATAACAAAGTAGTACAATTATAAGCAATGATATCTCAAGCAATCAGCACAATATCCAGATAATTATTACAGAAATAAAACAGATATTTTCACAGTCACAAGTGTTCATGCTTAACAATTTATGAGACCGATAATGAACAGTGCATAATGCATTATGATACCAAAATCCTACTCCATGGAGCTAGACATCAACATTTTCGGAGAAAATGATCAAGGAGTAATGCCAGTATATCGTTAGCCTTAAAAATAGTGTGCTTCATCTCATAAAAATATTTGCGCAACAATGGCTTATACATGGCACCTCAACAATTGATCGCGATATAGGACAATGTCTCAGTCTGGATTGTCGGTGTGTTTGCATCGGTCTACCCCACGGCATAGAGGAGCTCATAACTGTCCACGTGAGGAACTCGCCCCCCGACGCCCCCAGGGCCAACCACTGTGACCCTATGCTTAGTCTATTCGCACCCGCACATAGGTGTTATTCAACTCCTAGGCATACACCGCCTTAACAACAAGGTCCAACGGACAACAAATATGCATGATGACTCAATGTCCAATCATGTATGTCTATCAATGATGCATTTATCATAAGCATATTACATTCATTCTCAATGTCAATAAGTCATAATCTCTTCAAGAAATTCAACAATACATACTTAGCCCCACATAGGGTCTTACAACAATATAAAACTACTTTTCAACCTCAATGTATATTTACGGTCCATCATTTATCACCATTCCCCATTAAGGGTCCAACATTTCCAATAACTTAAGTCTTGATCAATTATGAAATTTCCTAGGTTAAATAACACTTAAAGTCCGTGACTCTCTTGAGAGTTACTATTCAATTAATTTCTTCCATCTCATTATAGATTATGTACTTTTCTAAGTCCTTGATTTCTAAAGACACACCAAGGCATCATTTATACCAAATTTTACTCTAAAAATGGTGGCCTCTCAAAACCTTAATGTTCCCATTTTCCTTCCATTTCATGTATTAATCAGTTGATACCAAATCACACAATTCACCTTTCACACAAAAGTAATCTAGTCTCTTGAAACCTAAAGCTAAAACCATGGCTCCTCATTAGTGTGGTGAACTCCTAAATTTTTCTTTTTATTACATCTAACATTATCATTCAATACTTAACCATTTAAGCTTCTCTTAATTCTTATTCCAAATTAAATTTACATCCATATGTTCTTATCAAAACCATGACCTCCATGGGTGTTAAGAAAACTTAGATTTTTCATTCATCAATCCCATTATGATCATTAATTCTTTAATGTCCAATTACATAAGTTTTATTAGTCACCAATTTAACCCAAATCCTTATTACTTTAGGTCAAAACCGTGGCCCCTCAAGAAGGAAAAAGACTCTCCAAATTTCATTTCATGCATAATTCATTCCATACTTAATTATATAGGTTTCGTTCTACACAAATCCACTTCCAACTCTAATGATCCAAGCCAAAACCATAGTCTCATATTAGGGTAGGAAACTCCAAATTTTCCATTTAACAACCCTAACATGATCAAGCATTTTCAACATATCCAATACATTCAAAATCATTATTTGAACACCAATTTCAATTTAGAATACATGAACATATAAAATCACCAAATAAAGTAAGCATACAAAGATGGATTTCTCCATCAACAAACACACAAAAGTCTCCTCACCACCAATAATAGTTGAAGTGAGTAAATTTTCCTCTTACCTAAAGGAAAAACACGAAAATGGGCTCCTACTTCCTCCTTGGAGATTCGGTTTTGAGCTTCCCAAAACCCTAGAATTTCATTCATCAAGAACAAACATTAAACATGGTAAAGAATGGATCTTTGGTCTCCAATGAGACCCTAGAGCACGAAAATGAAGAGAAAGAAGAATAAAAATGTAAGCTTTACCTCAAAGTTGGAAGCTTTGTCTTGGAAGGTAATGGAGGAAAAGTTAGTTTTTGAGAAAAATCCTCCAAATAGGAAGTGTAGAGGAGGTTGAGAGGAGTGCGGAAATGGAGTTAATGGAGAGAAAAATGAAGAGAATGGTCTCCAATGGTGGCTGGATTTTCGTAGGGAAGAAGGAGAAGAAGAGAGAAGGAAGAAAGAAAATGGAAGAGGAAAGCTAGAGAGAGAAAGTGTTGTGAAAAGTGAGAGATATTTTGAGTGTATTAGGTTAAGTGGGGAGGCAAAATTTTTGCCTCCCAAGGGCAAGAGTGCCGCAGCAAAGGAGGAAGAGAAGGAGGGGGAGAGGCTTCTCCAACAAGCCAAGGGTGGCTTGGTCATTTGGTAGTCAAAGCTTCTCAAAGAAGCTTTGATGAAAGTATACTAATTTTAATTAAAGTAGATTTGATTTGACATAAAGTAGATTGCATTGGAATAAGGTGATAGGGTTTCTAATACATGCTATTATCCAATGAACAATTGTTACAGTTGACAGAAGTCAGTATTAATTGTCCAGCGGATAAAATTTTTCACAATGATTTTTCATCTTATCAGATGAAATTTCTCAAAAAACGTGAAACTTCGTAAATCATGTCTAGCCTCGGGTTTAGTAAAATCTCCCCGTCGACATTTTCACAGTTCAAGGTTCTCGAGAAAAATATCTTATTTTCCCGGCTCCACTCAGTGCGCACGCAAAATGAGAAATAATATTAAAATATTCAACATTCTCAGAAAATTTCAAAAAAATTCTCAAAAATAACAAATATTATAAAATGATTATTTGTCATAAAATTATTAATTTTCGAGAAGTTACAACCCTCCCTTTAATTAGAAATTTCATCCTCGAAATTTTCATTCCTTAGAATAGACATGGATGTTGTTTTCTCCATCTTATCCTCTAACTTTCACATTGCGTTCCTAGCCACGTCGACTCAGATCACCCTTACCAATGTGATCCCTTTGTCTCTGTGTTGCTTTGCTCTCCTATCCTTAATCTTCACAGGAAGCATTTCATATATCAAGCTTTTTCTTAATTGTACTATGTCTCATCCGATGACATGACTGGATCAGAGATAGACTTTCGCAATCGTGACATGTGGAAGACATCATGAAAATTTAAAAAGAAAGGATGATAAAATTGGTTGTTAGGTTACCGGACCAATCCGAAAAGAAATTTGATATAGTCTGTAGAAATTTGGAGTGAGTTTATTGGCAATTCAGACAAGAAGACACTGAAGTTAGACGTCATACTCCTTCAAAAATTCTAATCACCTTCTCTGTCTCATGTTCAGTCCCTTTTTATCGGATGTATACTTCAGGTCTTTGCGATTTCTAAAGGCATTGAACATTGCTTCACACAAAAGCATCTCTATGTTCTCAGAGCAATTTTAACTGCGGCTAACACCAAATCGAGAGTTGGGCAATTCTCAATGCACCCTCAACTACCTCGAGGCATAATTCGCAACTTCCCAACTTTGCATGGAAACACCTCCTAGACCTTGATGTGAAGCATCACAAAACACTTCAATGTCTCATTGGGATCGGGTAGGACCAAAACTAGCGAGTATTCGAATGTTTCCTCAATATTGGGAAAACTTTCTTCACATGTGTTATTCCCATAAAAGTTTTTATTCTCTTTTTGTAAGCTGCGTAAGATGTCCTACTATCTTAGAGAATCCATCGATACTCTTCGATAACAACCAACTAATCCTACTAGCTATGAATCTCTTTTACGGTCTCCTGTCTTTCCTTTTGAAGAACTGCTTTAATGTTTTGTGAATCCACAACAATTCCTTCAGTCGAAATTTCATGATCCAAAACTGAACCCCTTTAAACGAGAATTCGTACTCTGATACTTTGGCATTTACTTTCTCTCCTTTAAAGTCTGGAAAACTGGATCGAGATGTCTAAAATGTTTCTCCACGTGTTCGAGAATAGATCAAAATGTCATCATTAATGACAACGACAATTCTATTCTAGGTAAGGACAAAAGATACAACTCATGTTATCCATGAATACGATAGGAGCATCTGTTACTCCGAACGGTATCATGAGATACCCATAATGCCCATAGTGCGTTTGAAATACCGTTTTGGGAACATCCTTAAATTCCCACGAATTTACGATGACCAGAACATGCATCTATCTTGGAGAAAACAACGACTCCCTTCTCGCTAATTCATCGAATCGTTCATCTTCTTCCGAGGACACTCGTCCTTGATCGTAATCTTGTTCAATTGGTGACAGTCCATATCTCGACAAGAAATTCCATTCTTTTCCTTACTAACAACACTATAGCTTATCATGTGAAACTCATTGCCTACTAGAGTGGCATTTATATCCCTCTTGCTTTTGTCCTCCACAAAAGATAACATGTATCCTGTGTTTTCTTTTCCTCATAAAGCTTCAACTTTGTTAGCCGCTATGAACCCAACAGTCTTAGTTCCAAGAATTACTAAGGTTTTCATTGGAATGATCTAGCAGCATATAATTAGGAAAATAATTGATCTAGTCCTAAAATCATAAATTCTAATAAGTGTGAACTTAGGTATACAAGTCAAGTTAATAAAGGATTCAACCTTTAATAGAAATAGGATAGATTAAACAAACTTGAGTGTCAATGACAAGTCTTAGTAATAGAGATAAAGGTAACTGGGTCAAAGCTAATGAAAACACAGATGAATCCAAATGATCGATACAGTTACAAATCATAAAAGGAGGGGTTGCCCCCAGAACTGTACAACATAATTACAGGATCGTCACTTGAGGCATAATTTCTGTTGTTTAGATCTTCAAATTTAGAGTCCTCAGCACCACCCAGGGTATAAATTCTGCCTTTTGCTTGTGGTTCCACAGCCCTTGCAGCATTAACTGAAGAACCCGCCTTCGCTTGGTTACAGTTGCGGGAAATGTGTCTAGGCTTTTCACATTTAAAACAGATGATCCCTACAATTGTGCAGTCCCTCGTTAGGTGCTCCTTTCCGCACTTGAGACAGAATATTCTCTTGGTCTTACATCCCTTTGTTGAGTGGTTCTTTCCGCACTTCTTATCTTTTGGTAAGGATGTCGGGGTCTGATTGGATCCATTGCCACTAGCACTTTCCCCACGAGTTGGATGTGGCTGTCGCTTTCCTGATAATCGGGAGTATGGTTTCCTCTTGAATTGATTAGTCTTTCTATTACTCCTTCTTTGGGATTTAGGCAGTCCAAGGTTATCCCAAGTCCAACTTTCCTTCAACAGATTTGGGACCTTAACCTCCAGTTCTCGCTGTTGTGCGGTCTTCTGATCTTGGTGAGTTGTCACATCAGCTATCATTTGTCTTTCTTCCATAGTCACAGCCAAGCTCTCATTATCTCATCTTGCGCCCACATACATACGCTTATCACGAGCCATCAACCTTCTTCAAAGATGGACAACACTTAACACAACAAAACAAACGTAATTATTTCAAACAACATTGTCTTCTCTCGGAAACCAAACACACAGAGTCACATAATTCAAACAAGACAAGTCAAATCCACAAATCCTAACAGTCTCTAACTTGAGCCTCTTTGTTCTGCCTTCCATGGCGTAATCTCTTATAAGTCATTAACCCCCAAATAGCTTCTCAAACCAAACTTACACCAGTCATTTCTTTCTCCAAAAGATCGGTTCCCCAAAACCTTTTGATCTCCTTACAAAAAGAATTCCTATTTTCCTAGTACAGTACGCGTAGGTGAAGTCATAGTTTCTTGTAAACACAGAATATTACATATTGAGTAGGTCAATCCTCAATATCATGCAACTGTAGAACAGTAGCTACTAATCTTCAACCTATGGCAAGCCATGCATTCCTTTCCCATCATCTCAACCAAGAGACAAGGAAGTACACAACACGCAAAATTCTAATATGCCTAAACATAGCAAGTCCATACCCCAGCTCAATAGGATGAACTGCTCTGATACCACCTGCCACTGTAACGCACCTAAATCTAGCCACCGTAGAACATTGGTCATTATACTACAATCACTAGGTCCAAGCATGTCATAGTGTCAAATATCCAATATTTTCAAATTTAGAAGATTTATAAAATCATTAGAGATATTTCTATTATGTATAAATAGAAAATAAGAGTCACGATATGAAATGTAATTATATTGTCTCGTAACACAAAATATAACATTAGCTTAATACAGAGTACACGTACATCATCCTTACATAAATTGACGTACAACAATATAAATTATAGGTCTTAAATAGCATAACATAACTACCATATAAAAGTTCGACCTTCCCTAAAGTCTAACACATGTAAGGAATGGTCCTGCACATGATCTTCTTCAGTATCTCCGATAGGGAATACTCACCTTTGCGACACTTCCAGATGGATGGGAGAACAAACATGCGTTATAACTGAAACCTCTCTAGGGAAGCGGCAGCGGTTATCCCATATCTCCCCAATGGGTATAGGGAACTCCACACGCATAGGAACATAAGATATGTTCGTACCAGCTCCAGGTTCATTACCGCACTAAACCAGGGTCACATCCCCGATGTAAGTAACACGCTCCGCTTCACGGTCAATGTGCAGGCTTCCAAGCCACTGTGAAACTGTATCCACGTGCGTAACAAAAAAGGTTGTACAGATGCCATCACAAGAAAATAGAAGACGATCCTTAAGATCTAACTAATTAGACTCAATTCGCGCTCTTCATTGTCTTTATTCAAATACAACATAAAACAAGGCAATACAATAAAGAGGTGAGACACCCAACTTTCATTACCATTATAGCAGTAAGAAGACAACATGGCGCAAAGTGCCCATATAGCAACACAGTCCACATATTCATTAACAGTAACAGTAGAATTTATAACAAAGTAGTACAATTATAAGCAATGATATCTCAAGCAATCAACACAATATCTAGATAATTATTACAGAAATAAAATAGATATTTTCACAGTCACAAGTGTTCATGCTTAACAATTTATGAGACCGACAATGAACAGTGCATAATGCATTATGATACCAAAATCCTACTCCATGGAACTAGACATCAACATTTTTGGAGAGAATGATCAAGGAGTAATGCCAGTATGTCGTTAGCCTTAAAAATAGTGTGCTTCATCTCATAAAAATATTTGCGTAACAATGGCTTATACATGGCACCTCAACAGTTGATCGCGATATAGGACAGCGTCTCAGTCCAGATCATTGGTGTGTTCGCATCGGTCAACCCCACGGCACAGAGGAGCTCATAACTGTCCATGTAAGGAACCTGCACCCCGACGACTCCAGGGCCAACCACTATGACCCTACGTTTAGTCTATTCGCACCCGCACACAGGTGTTATTCAACTCTTAGGCATACACCGCCTTAACAACAATGTCCAACGGACGACACATATGCATAACGACGCAATGTCCAATCATATATGTCTATCAATGATGCATTTATCATAAGCATATTACATTCATTCTCAATGTCAATAAGTCATAATCTCTTCAAGAAATTCATCAATACATACTTAGCCCCACATAGGGTCTTATGACAATATAAAACCACTTCTCATCCTCAATGTATGTTTACGGTCCATCATTTATCACCATTCCCCATTAAGGGTCCAACGTTTCCAATAACCTATGTCGTGATCAATTATGATATTCCCTAGGTTAAATAACCCTTAAAGTTCGTGACTCTCTTGAGAGTTACTATTTAATTAATTCCTTCCATCTCATTATGGATTATGTATTTTTCTACGTCCTTGATTTCTAAAGACACACCAAGGCATCATTTATACCAAATTTTACTTTAAAAACTATGGCCTCTCAAAGCCTTCATGTTCCCATTTTCCTTCCATTTCATGTATTAGTCAGTTGATACCAAATCACATAATTCACCTTTCACACAAAAGTAATCTAGTCTCTTGAAACCTAAAGCTAAAACCATGGCTCCTCATTAGCGTGGTGAACTCCCAAATTTTTCTTTTCATTACATCTAACATTATCATTCAATACTTAACCATTTAAGCCTCTCTTAATTCTTATTCCAAATTAAATTTACATCCCTATGTTCTTATCAAAACCGTGACCTCCATGGGTGTTAGGAAAACCTAAATTTTTCATTCATCAATCCCATTATGATCATTAATTCTTTAATGTCCAATTACATAAGTTTTATTAGTCACCAATTTAACCCAAATCCTTATTACTTTAGGTCAAAACCATGGCCCCTCAAGAAGGTAAAAGACTCTCCAAATTTCATTTCATGCATAATTCATTTCATACTTAATTACATAGGTTTCATTCTACACAAATCCACTTCCAACTCTAATGATCCAAGCCAAAACCATAGTCTCATATTAGGGTAGGAAGCTCCAAATTTTTCATTTAACAACCCTAACATGATCAAGCATTTTCAACATATCCAATACATTCAAAATCATTATTTGAACACCAATCTCAATTTAGAATACATGAACTTATAAAATCACCAAATAAAGTAAGCATACAAAGATGGATTTCTCCATCAACAAACACACGAAGGTCTTCTCACCATCAATAATAGTTGAAGTGAGTAAATTTCCCACTTACCTAAAGGAAGAACACGAAAATGGGCTCCTACCTCCTCCTTGGAGATTCGGTTTTGAGCTTCCCAAAACCCTAGAATTTCATTCATCAAGAACCAACATTAAACATGGTAAAGAATGGATCTTTGGTCTCCAATGAGACCCTAGAGCACGAAAATGAAGAGAAATAAAAATAAAAATATAAGCTTTACCTCAAAGTTGGAAGCTTTGTCTTGGAAGGCAATGGAGGAAAAGTTAGTTTTTGAGGAAAACCCTTCAAATAGGAAGTGTAGAGGAGGTTGAGAGGAGTGTAGAAATGGAGTTAATGGAGAGAAAAGTGAAGAGAATGGTCTCCAATGGTGGCTGGATTTTCGTAGGGAAGAAGGAGAAGAAGAGAGAAGGAAGAGAAAATGGAAGAGGAAAGCTAGAGAGAGAAAGTGTTGTGAAAAGTGAGAGATATTTTGAGTGTATTAGGTTAAGTGGGGAGGCAAAGGCAAAATTTTTGCCTCCCAAGGGCAAGAGTGCCGCAGCAAAGGAGGGAGAGAAGGAGGGGGAGAGGCTTCTCCAACAAGCCAAGGGTGGCTTGGTCATTTGGTAGTCAAAGCTTCTTAAAGAAGCTTTGATGAAAGTACACTAATTTGAATTAAAGTAAATTTGATTTGACATAAAGTAGATTGCATTGGGATAAGGTGATAGGGTTTCTAATACATACAATTATCCAATGGACAATTATTACAGTTGACAGAAGTTAGTATTAATTGTCCAGCGGATAAAATTTTTCACAACGATTTTTTATCTTGTCAGATGAAATTTCTCGAAAAATATGAAACTTCGTAAATCATGTCCAGCCTCAGGTTTAGTAAAATCTCCCTGTCGACGTTTTCACAGTTCAAAGTTCTCGGGAAAAATATCTCATTTTCCCGGCTCTGCTCAACGCGCACGCAAAATGAGAAATAATATTAAAATATTTAGCGTTTTCAGAAAATTCCAAAAAAATTCTCAAAAATCACAAATATTATAAAACAATTATTTTTCATAAAATTATTAATTTTCGAGAAGTTACAACTCTCCCTTCAATTAGTAATTTCATCTTCAAAATTTTCATTCCTTAGAATAGACATGGATGTTGTTTTCTTCATCTTATCCTCTAACATTCACATTGCGTTCCTAGCCACGTCGACTCAAATCACCCTTACCAATGTGATCCCTTTGTCTCTGTGTTGCTTTGCTCTCCTTATCCTTAATCTTCACAGGAAGCATTTCATATATCAAGCTTTTTCTTAATTGTACTATGTCTCGTCCAATGACATGACCGGATCGGAGATAGACTTTCGCAATCGTGACATGTGGAAGACATCATGAAAATTTAGAAAGAAAGGATGACAAAATTGGTTGTTAGGTTACCGGACCAATCCGAAAAGAAATTTGATATAGTCTGTAGAATTTTGGAGTGAGTTTATTGGCAATTCAGACAAGAAGACACTGAAGTTAGACATCATACTCCTTCAAAAATTCTAATCACCTTCTCTGTCTCATGTTCAGTCCCTTTTTATCGGATGTATACTTCAAGCCTTTGTGATTTCTAAAGGCATTGAATATTGCTTCACACAAAAGCGTCTCTATGTTCTCAGAGCAATTTTAACTGCGGCTAACACCAAATCGAGAGTTGGGCAATTCTCAATGCACCCTCAACTACCTCGAGGCATAATTTGCAACATCCCAACTTTGCATGAATACACCTCCTAGACCTTGATGTGAAGCATCACAACACACTTCAATGTCTCATTGGGATCGGGTAGGACTAAAACTGGCGAGTATTCGAATGTTTACTCAATCTTGGGAAAACTTTCTTCACACGTGTTATTCCCATAAAAGTTTTTATTCTCTTTTTGTAAGCTGAGTAAGATGTCCTACTATTTTGGAGAATCCATCGATACTCCTTCGATAACAACCAACTAATCCTACCAGCTATGAATCTCTTTTACGATCTCCGGTCTTTCCTTTTGAAGAACTACTTCAATCTTTTGTGAATCCACAACAATTCCTTTAGTCGGAATTTCATGATCCAAAACTAAACCTCTTTAAACGAGAATTCGTACTTTGATACTTTGGTAATTACTTTCTCTCCTTTAAAGTCTGGAAAACTGGATCGAGATGTCCAACATGTTTCTCCACGTGTTCGAGAATAGATCAGAACGTCATCATTAATGACAACAATAATTCTATTCTAGGTAAGGACAAAAGATACAACTCATGTTATCCATGAATACGACAGGAGCATCTGTTACTCTGAACGGCATCACGAGATACCCATAATGCCCATAGTGCGTTCGAAATACCGTTTGGGGAACATCCTTAAATTCCCACGAATTTACGATGACCAGAATGCGCATCTATCTTGGAGAAAACAACAACTCCTTCTCGCTGATTCATCAAATCATTCATCTTCTTCCGAGGATAGTCATCCTTGATCGTAATCTTGTTCAATTGGTGACAATCCATATCTTGACAAGAAGTTCCATTCTTTTCCTTACTGATAGCACTGTAGCTCATCATGTGAAACCCATTGCCTACAAGAGTGGCATTTATATCCCCCTTGCTTTTGTCCTCCACAAAAGATAACATGTATCCTGGGATTCCTATTCCTCACAAAGCTTCAACTTTGTTGGCCGCTACGAACCCAACAGTCTTAGTTCCAGGAATTACTAAGGTTTTCATTGGAATGATCTTGTAGAATATAATTAGGAAAATAATTGATCTAGTCCTAAAATCATAAATTCTAATAAGCGTGAACTTAGGTATACAAGTCAAGTTAATAAAGGATTCAACCTTTAATAGAAATAAGATAGATTAAACAAACTTGAGTGTCAATGACAAGTCTTAGTAATAGAGATAAAAGTAACTGGGTCAAAGCTAATGAAAACACAGATGAATCCAAATGATCCATACTGTTTCAAATCGTAAAAAGAGGGGTTGCCCCTAGAATTGTATAGCATAATTACGGGATCGTCACTTGAGGCATAATTTTTGTTGTTTAGATCTTCAAATTTAGAGTCCTCACCACCACCCAGGGTATAAATTCTGCCTTTTGCTTGCGGTTCTTGTAACGCCCCTTTTTCTCCCTTAGTCATAATGGGTAAGAAGAAGGAACGTCGCACTATAGTGAAACGACATACAAATGATTACGAAAAATTTGAACATTTTTTTTTTGTATATATATATATATATATATATATATATATATATATATTAACATGAATCCGGTTAAAACTTCTATTTAGTGTACATATACACCTGTTTATGAACATATCACGTGATTGAGTTAAAATTAAAAGTTCCTTTTTCCAATAAAACTTCTGTCAAAAAGGTCAAAGAGAAATCAACGTGGAATGAAACATACGACCATTCATAATATGGATAATTACATACTTTGTACCAGAAATACAAGCCTGTTTAAATTACATTTCCAAAAATATACAAAAGGCAAAATGTGTACCTACCCCAAGAGATACAAATATATATATCCACTAACCCAGTAGTACGTCAAGCTCCCTCAAAATAAATGGACAGCCATCAGTAGCCATCAATTAAAACTAACCCTAAGACTGCCTAGAACGAGAAGGAACCGTAGATGGATCCTCCTCAGGGTCCTCGTCGTTCGATGAGACATCCATCGGGACGACAGAACAGCGGGCAGGAGCCCGGGCAGTAGACAAAAAGGAATCCTCACGAGGGGTATAATACATTTCGCCCCACATGTCCCTCACGGGCATATAGAACTCCAGCCATACAAAAGCATGAAAATCTAGAATAGGAGCATCATAATGTCTCCACGCTAAGGACACCGTCACGTCGCCGTGGTATACACATCGGTCAGTCTGCACGTTGATATGCCAGCAGTCTGGACCTCCAAGAAAGTTGATCCGCACGTAGCCAAAAAGTCCACGGAGCCGAAATGACATCCTCAACAACTTCGATCTTAGTCTAGATAAGACCAGAAACCCTGAAACTCAGTGGTTTCCTTGTCCTCCTCATGAGCGTCTTCTCGAGAGCACACGATCCCACCAAAATACAAAATAGAGAAATTACCGAAAGAGGTGAGATTCCCAGCTTTCAGTACCAACAAAGCAGCAAGAAAATAAACGGCGTCGAACGCCCACATAAGACACAGTTAATACATACAAATGCAGTAATACCCGAAAGCAATTAACGAGAGTAAAGCAGCAAAGAACAATAGTTAACATTATCCATAGCCAGCTAGCAACATTAGCATTACCAAGAGTCAAATAAATATTGCAGTCATAATAACACGTTATCCAATTATAAATGCTCAATGGACCATGTGACTGACAACTCACAATGCAACAAGGGTACCAAAGTTCCTACTCCATGGAGCTAGACGTAAACATTTTCGGAGTGAATGATCAAAGAGTAATACCAGTATATCAGTAGCCTTAAAATACAATGTGCTTTCTTTCATAAAATTGTTTGCACAATGGCTCATACATGGTACCTCAACAGTTGATTGCGATATAGGACAGTGTCTTAGGAAGGATTGTTGGTGTGTCGCATTGGTCTATCCTATGACCCCAGTGGAGCTACCACTGTCTATTGTGAGACACCCACACCCCAACGCCCCCAGGGTCAACAACATATGACACCTACGCTTAGTCTACTCGCACCCGAACAAAGGTGTTATACAAACTCCCAGGCAACACGGCCTTCTCAACAATGTCCAACGGACAACACACATGCATGATGACACAATGTCTAATCATGTATATTCATCAATGATGTATTCAACATAAGCATTGCCTCAATGGCACATAAGCATTAATCAATGTCCAACATGACATATCAACAACACATTTATTAAAACATTGCCTCAATGGCATATCATCAATCTTATCTTATTGAGTACTAAATCAATAAGTGCATAACCCACATAGGGAAATCACACTTACATCAATAGTTCTCAGTATCAATATATGTTCCTTATTTCACACATACCACAATTTCCATGTCATGGATCCAAGAATTCCATTTTCAAAATCATTTCTTCTCTATCAGTATGAATACATATTCCTATTACATTTAAGTGAGGTAAAATCCTTGAATCCAGGGTTTTTAGGTTATGTTTGAGTTACAAAGGGCAAAGAACCATAATTTCAATCATTTCCAGCTCAAAAATCTCATTTTTTGGTCTTGGTAATCGATTACATCACCCTAGTAATCGATTACCAGCGTAACAGAATCTCTGTAATCAATTACAATCTCATTGTAATCGATTATGTGATTCTCAGAACCACGATTCGTAACTTCAAGGACCTGGTAATCGATTACACAACCTTGGTAATCGATTACCAATTGAACATAACCTTTGTAATCGATTACCCACAAGTTGTAATCGATTACGTGATTCCCAGAAGCACCATTTTGTGACATCAGAGGCTTGGTAATCGATTACACCACTCTAGTAATCGATTACAAGCTAAATAGAATCTCTGTAATCGATTACACACAAGACGTAATCGATTACCAGATTTCCAGAATCATAATTTCGTACCCTTAAGAGCTTGGTAATCAATTACAAGCCCCGTGTAATCGATTACCACACGTAAACTTGCAGAAAACAGAGTTCTCCGGGTCCTTAAACTCAAACCAAACCAATCATTATCATATTTAATCAACAAGTTACTCAAATATATCTTCAAATCATGCAAGAGGCATCAATAAATCGTACAAACCCAACAAAATGCACTATCATGAAGAACAACATAAAAATGAGAGAACTTTTTACATGGATTCAGAAATCAATAACAACACACATACAAGACATTCCCTTACTACCAAGATTGGTTGAAAAGGATCATCTCCCTCTTACCTATTTGGAAGACAACACAAGGTGTTACCTCTTCTTGCCCTAGATTTTTGTTTTCCCCTTCAAGAAGAACACCAATGTGAGTGATTTCCATAATGTCCACTCAAACCATGGAAAAATGAGTTATTGATCACATAGGTGACCAAGAAAAACAAAAATAAGAAGAAAGTGAAAGAAAGGTGAAGACTTTACCTCTAAGCTCAAAGCTTTAGCTTCAATGGTGGATAGTGGAAGAAGAGGAACCAAAGGATGGTCTTGGAATGGTGGAAAAAACACACAAAATGAGTTTAGTGGTAGCAAACAATGGAGATGATCTCCAATGAGTGTGTGTACGGTGGTGAAGCAAGGAGAAGAAGAGAAGAGTGTTTGAAGTGTAAGAGTGGAGTGATAAAAGTGAGAATGAGAAAAGTGGGTATTTTAGGCTCCCAAAATAGCCATCTGTCGTGGGAATGAGTGTGGGGAGTGAAGAGAGAGAAAGTGAATTATTTGGGAAATTTCTAGGAAGCTTCCCTTGACAAGCTTAATTAATTTAATCATTCTTTTTGGAATTAAAGCTAATGGATGTGATACAAAGTAGATTTTGGATAGTAGGATAATGTTTTTAATACATGATATTGTTTAGTAAACAATTATTACAGTTGATAGAAGTCAGTATTAATTTACCTGATAGATGAAATCTACACAGTGTTTCATTATTATTATTGTTAAATTTCTTGAAAAATGTGAAACCTTGCAAACTGTGTCCGGTCTCGGGTTTAGCAAGATCTCCCATCGACGTTTTCATAGTTCAAGGCTTTCGAAGAAAATATCTCATTTCTCTGGTTCTGCTCAATACAAACGCAAAACGAGAAATATATTAAAATATTTCGCGTTCTCAGAAAATTCTAGAAAAATTTCAGAAAATCACAAATATTTTAGAATGAATTCTGATAGTAGAAAAGTAAATCTTTGGAGTGTTACAGTTCCACAGCCCTTGCAGTATTGACTGAAGAACCCGCCTTCGCTTGGTTGCAGTTGCAAGAAACGTGTCCAGGCTTTCCACATTTAAAACAGATGATCCCTACAATTGTGCAATCCCTTGTTAGGTGCTCCTTTCCGCACTTAAGACAGAATATTCTTTTGGTCTTACATCCCTTTGTTGAGTGGTTCTTTCCGTACTTCTTATCTTTTGGTAAGGATGTCGAGGTCTGATTGGATCCACTGCCACTAGCACTTTCCCCATGAGTTGGATGTGGCTGTCGCTTTCCTGATAATCGGGAGTATAGTTTCCACTTGAATTGATTAGTCTTTCTATTACTCCTCCTTTGGGATTTAGGCAGTCCAAGGTTATCACAAGTTTGACTTTCCTTCAATAGATTTGGGACCTTAACCTCCAGTTCTCGTTGTTGTGCGGTCCTCTGATCTTGGTGAGTTGTCACATTAGCTATCCTTTGTCTTTCTTCCGCAGTCAAAGCCAAGCTCTCATAATCTCGTCCAGCGCCCACATATGTATGCCTATCACGAGCCATCGACCTTCTTCAAAGATGAACAACACTTAACACAACAAAACAAATGTAATTATTTCAAACAACATTGTCTCCTCTTGGAAACCAAACACACAGAGTCACACAATTCAAACAAGACAAGTCAAATCCACGAATCCTAACAGTCTCTAACTCGAGCCTCTTTGTTCTGCCTTCCATGGTGTAATCTATTGTAAGTCGTCAACCCCCAAACAGCTTCTCAAGCCAAACTTACACTAGTCATTTCTTTCTCCATAAGATCGGATCCCCAAAACCTTTTGATCTCCTTACAAAATGAATTCCTATTTTCCTAGTATAGTACGCCTAGGTGAAGTCATAGTTTCCTGTACACACAGCACATTACATATTGAGTAGGTCAATCCTCAATATCATGCAACTATATAACAGTAGCTACTAACCTTCAACTTATGGCAAGCCATGCATTCCTTTCCCATCATCTTAATCAAGAGACAAGGAAGTGCATAACACGTAAAATTCTAATATGCCTAAACATAGCAAGTTCATACCCCGACTCAACAGGATGAATTGCACCGATACCACCTTTACTGTAACTCACCTAAATCTAGCCACCGCAGCACAATCGTCGTTATACCACAATCACTAGGTCCAAGTGTGTCACAGTGTCAAATATCCAATATTTTCAAATTTAGAAGATTTATAAAATCATTAGAGATATTTCCATTATGTGTAAATAGAAAATGTGAGCCACGATATTAAATGTAGTTATATTGTCTCGTAACATAAAATACAACATTAGCTTAATACAGAGTACACGTACATCATCCTTACATAAATTGACGTACAACAATATAAATTATAGGTCTTACATAGCATAACATAACTACTATATAAAAGTTCGACCTTCCCCAAAGTCTAACACATGTAAAGAATGGTCCTGCACTTGATCTTCTTCAGTGTCTCCGATAGGGAATACTCGCCCTTGCGACACTTCTAGATGGATGGGAGCACGAACATGCGTTATAATCGAAACCTCCCTAGGGAAGAGGTGGCGGTTATCCCATATCTCCCCAATGGGTATAGGGAACTCCACACGTATAGGAACATAAGATATATTCGTACCAGCTCCAGGTTCATTACCGCACTGAACCAAGGTCGCATCCCCGATGTAAGTAACATGCTCCGCTTCACCGTTAATGTGCCAGGCTTCCAAGCCACTGTGAAACTGTATCCACGTGCATAACAGAAGAGGTTGTTCAGATGCCATCATAAGGAACAGAAGACGATCCTTAAGACCTAACTAATCAGACTCAATTAGCACTCTTCACTGTCTTTATTCAAATACAACATAAAACAGGGCAATACAATAAAGTGGTGAGACACCCAACTTTCATTACCATTATAGCAGTAAGAAGACAACACGGCACAGAGCTCCCATATAGCAACATAGTCCACATATTCATTAATAGTAATAGTAGAATTTATAACAAAGTAGTACAATTATAAGCAATGATGTCTCAAGCAATCAACACAATATCCAAATAATCATTATAGAAATAAAATAGATATTTTCACAATCACAAGTGTTCATGCTTAACAATTTATGAGACCGACAATGAACAGTGCATAATGCGTTATGATACCAAAATCTTACTCCATGGAGCTAGACATCAACATTTTCAGAGAGAATGATCAAGGAGTAATACCAGTATATCGTTAGCCTTAAAAATAGTGTATTTCATCTCATAAAAATATTTGTGCAACAATGGCTTATACATGACACCTCAACAGTTGGTCACGATATAGGACAACGTCTCAGTCCGGATCGTCGGCGTGTTTGCATCGGTCTACCCCACGGCACACAGGAGCTCATAGCTGTCTATTTGAGGAACCCGCACCCCAATGCCCCCAGGGCCAACCATTATGACCCTACGCTTAGTCTATTTGCACCCGCACATAGGTGTTATTCAACTCCTAGGCATACACTGCCTTAACAACAATGTCCAATGGACGACACATATGTATGACGACACAATGCCCAATCATGTATGTCTATCATTGATGCATTTATCATAAGCATATTACATTCATTCTCAATGTCAAGAAGTCATAATCTCTTCAAGAAATTCATCAATACATACTTAGCCCCACATAGGGTCTTACAATAATATAAAACCACTTCTCAACCTCAATGTATGTTTACGGTCCATCATTTATCACCATTCCCCATTAAGGGTCCAACGTTTCCAATAACTTAAGTCTTGATCAATTATGAAATTCCCTAGGTTAAATAACCCTTAAAGTCTGTGACTCTCTTGAGAGTTACTATTCAATTAATTCCTTCCATCTCATTATGGATTATGTACTTTTCTAAGTCCTTGATTTCTAAAGACACACCAAGGCATCATTTATACCAAATTTTACTCTAAAAACCATGGCCTCTCAAAGCCTTTAGGTTCCCATTTTCCTTCCATTTCATGTATTAGTCAGTTGATACGAAATCACACAATTCATCGTTCACACAAAAGTAATCTAGTCTCTTGAAACCTAAAGCTAAAACCATGGCTCCTCATTAGTGTGGTGAACTCCCAAATTTTTCCTTTCATTACATCTAACATTATCATTCAATACTTAACCATTTAAGCTTCTCTTAATTCTTATTCCAAATTAAATTTACATCCCTATGTTCTTATCAAAACCATGACCTCCAAAGGTGTTAGGAAAACCTAGATTTTTCATTCATCAATCCCATTATGATCATTAATTCTTTAATGTCCAATTACATAAGTTTTATTACTTACCAATTTAACCCAAATCCTTATTACTTTAGGTCAAAACTGTGGCCCCTCAAGAAGGTAAAAGACTCTCCAAATTTCATTTCAGGCATAATTCATTTTATACTTAATTACATAGGTTTCATTCTATACAAATCCACTTCCAACTCTAATGATCCAAGCCAAAACCGTAGTCTCATATTAGGGTAGGAAACTCCAAATTTTTTATTTAATAACCCTAACATGATTAAGCATTTTCAACATATCCAATACATTTAAAATCATTATTTGAACACCAATCTCAATTTAGAATACATGAACATATAAAATCACCAAATAAAGTAAGCATACAAAGATGGATTTCTCCATCAACAAACACACAAAGGTCTCCTCACCACCAATAATGGTTGAAGTGAGTAAATCTCCCTCTTACGTAAAGGAAGAACACGAAAATGGGCTCCTACTTCCTCCTTGGAGATTCGGTTTTGAGCTTCCCAAAACCCTAGAATTTCATTCGTCAAGAACCAACATTAAACATGGTAAAGAATAGATCTTTGGTCTTCAATGAGACCCTAGAGCACGAAAATAAAGAGAAAGAAGAATAAAAATGGAAGCTTTACCTCAAAGTTAGAAACTTTGTCTTGGATGGCAATGGAGGAAAAGTTGGTTTTTGAGGAAAATCCTCCAAATAGGAAGTGTAGAGGAGATTGAGATGAGTGTAGAAATAGAGTTAATGGAGAGAAAAGTAAAGATAATGGTCTCCAATGGTAGCTGGATTTTCATAGGGAAGAAGGAGAAGAAGAGAGAAGAAGAAGAGAGAAAATGGAAGAGGAAAGCTAGAGAGAGAAAGTGTTGTGAAAAGTGAGAGATATTTTGAGCGTATTAGGTTAAGTGGGGAGGCAAAATTTTGCCTCCCAAGGGCAAGTGTGCCGCAGCAAAGGAGGGAGAGAAGGAGGGGGAGAGGCTTCTCCAACAAGCCAAGGGTAGCTTGGTCATTTGGTAGTCAAAGCTTCTCAAAGAAGCTTTGATGAAAGTACACTAATTTGAATTAAAGTAGATTTGATTTGACATAAAGTAGATTGCATTGGAATAAGGTGATAGGGTTTCTAATACATGCTATTATCCAATGAACAATTGTTACAGTTGACAGAAGTCAGTATTTATTATCTAGTAGATAAAATTTTCCACAATGATTTTTCTTCCTGTCAGATGAAATTTCTTGAAAAATGTGAAACCTCGTAATCGTGTCCAGCCTCGAGTTTAGTAAGATCCCCCCGTCGATGTTTTCAAAGTTCAAGGTCCTCGAGAAAAATATCTCATTTTCCCGACTCTGCTCAGCGTGCACGCAAAACGTAGAATAATATTAAAATATTTCTCATTTTCACAAAATTCCAAAAAAAATTTCAAAAATCACAAATATTATAAAATGATTATTTGTCATAAAATTATTAATTTTTGGGATGTTACAGCCACTGATGAGAATGATGTGTAGTTGTGATGCATTTAGGGCATCTTCCTATTGTTTTACTCCTTTTTTCTCTCTTTTGTCTAGTGAGGACACTGTCTCCCTCTGGTTTGGGGGGGTGTCTAAAACTGCTTTTATCTAATTTCTTATGTTTTATTTCTAATTTTTTGGTATTGGATTTGTATGCTAGTGCTTGGTTTTTGGTTTATAGTGTTGCGGTGGTTGCCCAATGATGAATATGGATGCATCTGTCTTAGGTTTTATGTGAATCCATATATGATCCCGGATGCATGCTAAAACAATCTTGATTCTCTCTATGCATGATGATTTTCCCACTTGCACGTTGTTTAGCCTTGAAAATGATTTGAGTGCTTGTTTAGATAATGTTTATGGGTTGTAAATATGAATGACTTCTTTTATCCTTGAAATTGTTTTGCAACTCTCTTGAGGCGAAATCCTAGATTTTGCATGACTGGGGATATGATTAGGGCATTCTTTGGACCGATTGAGCCTTTCAAACTTACCTTACATGGTAATATCCATAGGTCCCCTTTAAAGCTTTGTAATTGTTTGGCCTGATATATTTTTCATCACCTTTATCTTCCTAACCCCATTTAACCATTGTAATGCATGTGAAAACATTGCATTTTTTCATCTACCATCATTGCTTGTTGGGTGCATGTTATGGCATTTCCTTACTTGAGTTATGTGGTTGGAGGTTATTAGTGCTTGTGTCAGCTTAGAAGGGATTTAATGGAACCATGAGTTATGAAAGAAAGTGGTTAAGAAAAAAAGAGAAGCAGAAAAAGAAAGAGAAATAAAAAGAAAAATCCAAAACCAAAATCCAAAAGGTAAAACAAATGAAACAGTGATTCTAGAAAATCTGGTTATTTCATTATGCACGCCCTCCTTGTATCAATTAGTGACTCAAGTCTTAAAATGTCATGTTTATGTTTCTCAATGTTTGTTTCTGATCCTTTCCCCTTTGTTCATTAGCCCTAACCATGGCCTTGTATTATAAGCTGTTTAAGTTCCTTTTGATCCTCAGTGATGTGCGATCTACATTAGTGGAGAGAGAGTTGAATTATAATTTTTTGGATTCTTTGATTCATATCCATGTTTATGCTCATAAGCTTATCCGAATGAGTGCAATTTGAATGGATAAAGTCTTGATTGTTTGATTATGTGAATTCTATCATGCATATTAGGAAGTTTTGATTATCAACATGACAAGGATTGTGTATGTAGGAACATGAGTGCGAGGCATAGGTATTCTTTGAGGCTACATGCAATCATCACATTACTGTTTTGAAATCACTAAAGTTGGAATCCATTTTTCTATTGCTGATTGCATGTTGATGCATAATGTGCCTTTGCATGTGTAATCATATTTTGTTTTGCTCAAGGACTAGCAAAAATACAGGTTTGGGGGTGTGATAACTCCATAAAATATAGTTATTTGCACCCAATATTAGTGATATATTAATCCCTTGGTCCTTGTGCTTAGGCAAAATTAGAGGATTTTTCCCTCATTTTTTATTCAAATTCATATTGATGTATTCCTCTCCAATCTTGCTAAAACCTTGTCTATTCTTTGTTGAATTAAGTTGATTTACACTTGTGATTAATTAGGCGACTTCTTTATGGCAGGATGAGTTCTAAACTGATAAAATGAAGCAAGTCAAGGCCTGGCATTGGAGGAGGGAGCTTAGCATGCATTCCAACTCATCACGCCGCGACGTAAGGTTTAGCACGCCGCGGCGTCTCGCTCTTTGCCTGCTGCGCATACTGAAGACAAAGGCTAGAGTGCCGTGGCGCAGAGGATGACATGCTGCGTGTCAGCACTGGTTTCATTCAACCACGTAGGCATTCACGTCACAGCGTAACAATGAAGACGCCGCGACGCGAGTTCGCAGGCCTTGTCTATTAACATTATTTCATCTGATATTTTGAGAGAGGTTAGGTGGGAGACGAGACAGAAGGCAGCAAGCACTAGCTTTTCATCATTTTAGAGAGCTTTGAAGAGATTTGGAGAGAAAACCACCATTATCCAAGGAGGATTAAGCATCGTTAGCTCACATTATCATGTTTTCTCTTTTTTCTCTTTAATCCCTCTGTTTTTAGGTCATGGGCATGGAATCTTTCTTGATATTTTCGTGTTTCATGGATAGCTAAGCTGTTTTTAGGGATTCCTTTGGATCCTCCTATGTACATTGGTGACTTTGTAACCTTTTAAGTCTATAATGATGATTGGTTTTGTTCATCCATGTTTCTCTTAATGCTCATAGGTGTTTGCTTAACATTTATTGTGTTTTTGATAAAATCTTTTGAACTAAACTAGGAATCTAGATTTTAGATCATGGATGTGGGTGATGCATGTTTAATTTCATTCTAATGTTGAGTGAGTTATTTCGCTAATAGGATAGACATATACCTTTTGGCCATGTATAGCATTTTTTAAGAATCAACCTTAATGCATAGTATTTG
Source organism: Ormosia emarginata (assembly GCA_029884605.1). Taxonomy (NCBI): domain Eukaryota; kingdom Viridiplantae; phylum Streptophyta; class Magnoliopsida; order Fabales; family Fabaceae; genus Ormosia; species Ormosia emarginata. Next base: position 34,458,972 of record JAQQTP010000088.1, read on the forward strand.
CTCTAGTTCTTATGGACACATAGTGAGCTAGGTAAATGACATAGGGTTAAATAACCTAGATATAGGCTTCTAGCTAATGTAGTTTCTTAAGCTAACAAAACTAGTTTTCAAAGTTGCTTAAGGTGGTTACAAGTTGCCAAGTAAAGTAGTTGGTGAAGAAAGAGTCCTTATGCTCTCATCACTGTCCTCCTCTCCCAGTTTATTGCTTTTTAGTCTTTAAGAATTGGCCACACAAAATCTTCACATTTGATATATGCTTGACTAAAATTCATTAAGCTATTGGTTAATATTTGGCAATTGATATTACCCATCATCCCTGGGGAAACGATCTTTCTTAGCATTGTATTACTTTTGCGACCCGTACACTAGCGGTACACAAAAGGTCTAACAATTACCTTGTGGTCAGAGGGTTGATCCAAAGGGAGGAAATTACTCTTAGGTTCTGAGAGATGATGTGGTGGCGTTATAGGCCATGACCACAGGTAGGCCAATCAACTGGGCCCATTACATTATTCAGCACATCTTAGATGTTAGGAAAAAGAAAAACTCAGCCCTTCCATATGCTATGCTTGTGACAGCTATCTTAGAACATTGTCACATTTCCTAGTCTGAAGAAACAAAGGACATGAGCTCCAAAGGGCCATAGTATGTAGGCTTGTACACATTGTAAAAGCTTAAGCTGAATAAGGTAGATGGTAGATGGTACTACCTCACTCATGGGAGCTATGGTAATATTCCCCATGACCCTGAAGATGATGAAGAAGAAAGAGGACAACAGTCTCCTCCCACAACCACCATGGAGTTACTGCTATAGGAGATCCGTAGTTTGAAAATGGGAATGGATCAGATTGAGCAAAAGGTGGATCATCTTGAGCTGAGGATGGATTACTTCAATCAGGAGCAAGCCTCTATCCGTTCTTTCCTGGAAGGACCCAGATATGTACCACGGAGAGCTATTGATGTACCCACCACTTCTACTGCCCCTCCTGCTCCCTTTTCCTTTGCTGGTCCGTCTGGTGCTCATCCTAATGATGGTGAAGACATCCTTGGCTCTGAGGATGATATTGCCACAGATGACAATGATGTGGACCTCGGTGACGTGGCAGCTAATGTTGACAGTGACAACAAGGCGATTCAGTGACCATAAGGCCCTGTCATGATTCCTTTTTATATTTTGTCTCGCCCATAGCTCTTTCATATCTTATACATAACTATTGGATCACTTTCTTTTGGTTTTAATGGTTATAAAATCCATTGATTATTCATATCCATTGTTGATCTGGCTAGTTTTTATATTTTGGTTTTTATATTACTCTGATCATAAATTGATGGGCTGAAATGTATTACTCTGATTATATATCCTATTTTTTTTTATTTGGGGTAATCAGAAAATCATACTGAAATGCTGCTAAAATTTTGGTTGAATGCTTATGTTTTTTTTATAATGCTAACAGGGGAGAGATTAGTGAAATATGTATTAATGAAATATGTTGCATGTGTACAGGGGAGCTTTGTGCCTTTATACAAAAAATCATATATCTTATCTCATGTATACATTACGGGGGAGAGTTGCGCTTAAATCTCTGATAAATAGATTAATGCAAATATTTCTCCTCTTTCTAATCTTTATTTTATCATCATCAAAAAGGGAGAGAATGTGAATGCTTATGTCTTGAAGCATGTCAAATGGATTTTTGATGATAACAAAGTCAAGATGAAGATCAAGTTCAAAATAGAATACTAAGATCAAAAGAAAGAAACCAAGAGGTATATTAGATATAGGTATTAGAATATTAATGTAAAATACTCTCAAGGTATCTCAATTATCTGCAAATGATTTTTCAAGATATTTTTAAATCAACTTGAAATTCAAAGTTCATGTTTTAAAGAAATGTTGATTTCAATCTTGGATTTTGTGAATCACATGTAAATCTTGTTAAATCCAAGTTTCTCAAAGTTAAAAATGGTCTGGATACCTAATTGGGCTTGCAAAATGTGTTCAAAGGGCAAGGTAATCGATTACACGTGTTGTAATCGATTACAAGCATGGCAGAAGCCTTGTACATAATCGATTACACTAAGGCTGTAATCGATTACAAGTCTTACAATGACCATAAAATTGATTACACAAGGCTAGTAATCGATTATATCTTGTCCAGAAAGCTAAGAACACATTCAAACAGCTATGTAATTGATTACAGAGATTGTGTAATCAATTACTAGTGGTTTGACATTGCCTAATGGCTATATTAGGTGCATCAAATGCTGGGCATTAAAGCCCCTAATGGCTCCATTGATCAAAACTCTTATAAATACTTGAGTTAGGGCTTTATTAATGGCTGGCCTTGAGCCTGAAACAAATTTTCAACACATTAATAAGAGAATCAATCCTTGAAATCCATTCTTACTCTATTTTTGTGAAAATCTTGAGATATCTTTGAAGAGCTTTCTAGAGCTTCAATTTGTATCAATCACTCTTGTGAGAGTTTCATTCTACCAATCTTGATTGTTATGTAAAAGAGGGTGAGACATCCCTCCAAATTGTAAAGGGTGAGTCATCCCTTGTTTAAAGAGGCTCAAGTACAAAGGGTGAGGTATCCCAAGGTGTTAAGTGCTCAAGTTTGTAAAGGTTGTCAACCACCTATTGACGCTTGAAGATATAGTGAAAACTCTCAAGTGATTGCTTGAGGACTGGACATAGGTCACAAGTGATTGGTGGCTGAACTAGGATAAACCATTGTGTTTGATTCTCTAAACCCTTCTCTTTACATTTGTGCATTGGTTTATTTGCTTACTTGATTATTTCTCTCTTGGTTGGTTCATTGGTGGGCAATATCTTTCTATCTTATCCTTTCATTCATTTCTATCAATTAATAGCTTCAACAAAAATTGTTAATCAAGAGTTTTTCGAAAGATTTGCAAAATTTTTTTATAAACTCAATTCACCCCCTCTTGAGTCTTGAGGCCACCTGACAACACTATTCTTATCACATCATTGAGAAAGCAACATCAATTAACTACTAACTCTATTTTGTACCTTCTTTCCAAAATCATTCTTGTCATCCTTAACTGACGAATTTGGTTTTCTTTTCCTCACGCTACTAATTTTGTAGAACCTCACCGAAACTCACCCATTCATCCATTCCAAATGATTCCAAACCATCAATTTGATCCTTAAACACTTCTAAACATTAATCACACCATCTATATAATTTCTAAAACATCTAAACATATTATTTGGGAATCAAAATCGTAATTCAAAATCATAATAAATCAAGCATACGCATGCTTAAAATCAATATCATACTTCAACCAAACAAAAAATATTAAACCAACTACAACCCTCCAAATGAAAATTAAGCATAGAAGGCCCAAGTTATCATCCAAACCCAATTTTTATTTCTTATAGAAACTTAAACAAAGGGAAGAAATGAGACAAAGAAGTTGTAGAAAGAGTTTCCCCTACCTTGGTTTCCATTGATACTCGATCTTGCTTTCTTTTTCCACCATTTTCTTCCTCTTCCTCTTCCCTTTTTCTTCTTCTATTTTTCTCTTTCGTTTTCTCCTCCTGGAGATGTGTGAGAGAAGTGAGAAAGATGAGAGAAATCTCATCTTTTAAAATATGAGCTATAAGAGTAATTTTGTCATTTTGCTAATTTCGTATCTGCTAAAAATACTTTGATTGAACTAAATCATGTTTCCTGGTTTCCAACAACCTTAGAATAAATTATAAGATTCCATTTAAATTCTTGTTTTATCGTTTCCATAATTTTTCATATATGTTGTGCCTCAATCCGGTACTTAAATACTCACTTGGTATCCTTAAAAATATCAAACTGACTTTGTTTGCCCTAAAAATTTAACCATATCCTCTTCCACACGTTTGTGACCTGGAAATAAATTTTCTATATTTATTTCCTTTAATTACGCATCTATGTTATTTTCCTAAGTTAAATTTGTAACACCCCAAACTTCCTAAATATTTGACAGTAATTTTGACAGTTAGAATTCTACTATTTAGTGATTTCTGTATGCTGTAAAATTATTTTGAATATTCCGTCAGTACATTTGATCGTTTTGCATGATTTACTGTGTGTCAGGAAAATAATAATTTTTGGGCCAGGAAAAATCTTACAAAATTTAATTATTACTGTTAAGTCTTAATTATTTTACATAATTTGATTTGATTTTCATAAATTTTATAATTTTTGTGATTTTTGTGGATGATTATGAAGTTTTTATATTACTCTGTTTATTTTAGTGTTATCTGTGGGTCGTCTGTGAGCCCAGGGAGGTCGTATGTGGGCTTGGCGTAGGTCTAGAAAAGTGAAAATTTTTCTGTAACCAGAAAAATTTGTACTGTTGAGACGGAGACGGAGGATCTTACTAAACATGAATCCGGAAACAGTTTTTAAAATTTTCTTTTACTGTGTTTTGTACTGTATTTAATTATCGGGTAATAAAAATACAGTGAAAATATTATTCAAAGGGTAATAGTAGATAAAAAAAATATTATATTGCGTGGTCAACATTAGTGGCTTAGATATCCACCATTGATTTAATCAACGGTGGAGATTTGATCTTGATTTAATTAACGGTTGAGATTTAGTCTTATAAAGTGGCTAGGACCATTTATAACCATTGGATGAAAAGTTTGAAGGAGTAATCTTGACCCTTCATTTTGGAGATACATCTAAAGGCTAGGATTTCAAAGAGGAAAGATCCAATGGCCTAGATTAAGTCTTCTATCTAAAGCCTAAACCTAAAACCTAAGCTTAAAATGGTGGCTATGAAATTTGTCACACATTTGGAGTGCATGAAGGGGGGTTCAGTTTTGAGAAGCTTAAGAGCTTAGCAAAGTTGAAGACCACATTATTGCTATCATAATTCATCTTTGTCTCCTCCCAAAAGCCAAGACTTCATCAAAATTTTCTCTCCACCTCTTCTCCAAGCTAGTTTCGGCCATAACACCAAGAAACACCTTCCATCACTCTTTAATTTCAAACAACCATATTTCTTGAATCTATACCTTATTCTAAACTTTGTAGTTTAGAGCAAGTTCTACTTCAAGGAGTTTTTCCAAGAGCAAGTTTTAGGGTTTTTGAGGTGAAGTGTAAGGAAAACTTCATTTCTTCTCTTCTTTTTCTTGTTCTAAGCCATGTTTGAACCATGGTTCCCCTAGTTCAAGCTTAATATACTAATATACTTGTGTTTTGTTTTGTATTTGACAAGCTTTTGGTGGTGAAGGACTTGGAAAAAAAAGCAAAACAAGGAGTCTTTGAGGTTCTTCAAGAGGTAAGAGGGAGATCCATCTCACCAACTAAGTATGGTGGTGAGAGATGGTTTGGTATTTGATGGATGGTGAATCCATGTGAGGATTCATATCCATAGTTATGTAATTATTTGTGTATGTTTATGTGCTTTGATTATTTGCCTATGCTTGGTATGATTTGCATGATTTATTGCTTTGATTATGGCATGCTTGTGATATATATGTTAAATATGTATATGTATGTCATGATTTGATGATGGAAAGGAAAGTGATTTTTGGTTCCAAGGACCATGGTGAATTCGGCGAAACACCTCAAAATAGGTGTTCACAAATTAATAGTTTCATGAATGGTAAAATTGGATGTTTAGAAAAGTAAGGAAAATAAACAAAAGGCTTGTTTTGAAGGAATAAGTGCTCACGGTTTTAGTGAGAAATTTTTAATGGTTTTGTTTGTGTAAAAACAAGAATGGAACTTAGTTGATTTAGAAGGAAAAATATTTTGATGGCTTCAATGGCCATGTCCACGGTTTTGAAGGCTTGAAATGCCTTGGTTTTATGAAACAAAGTGATTTTCAAAGTGGAAATACAATTTGATTTAGTACAAGGAATTTGGAAAGAGAATCAAAGTGTTTTATCACTTGAAAAATGGAAATTTCTATTATGAAAGGAAAAATAGAGGTTGAAAGTGTTTGAACCTCAATTTATTTTAAAGAGGATTGATTTGGAATTATAAAGAATACGTTGGTGACTTGAGATTTTCTAACGTGTAATTGATCCTTTGGGTTTTGGAGAGTGTTAGTAAATTTTAAAGTTAGAAATATTGATTTAATTCAATGAAATGGTGAAATTATGAAATATATTGCAAAAAGGATTTTCTTGAGTAAGAAAATGTGGAAAAATAATGTGAGAAGTCATATTATTTTAAGAAAGGTTGAAATGAAATTTTTGAAGGTTGAGAAATATTTTACGAAGTTGAAAAATGGTGAAAAATGATTTACGTAACTTAAAAATGTGATTTTTAAGCTACGCGATTTGAAAAACGTTAAAATATTTTTACACGATTTGGAAAGCATTTAAATATTTTTACGTGTTTGAGATGTTGTTGAAAAATTGCTATGCTATTTAAAAACGATGGAATATTTTTACGTGATTGATGAAAACGTTGAAAAATCTATATGTGATTTGAAAACGCAACGGAAATGTTGCAAAATTATGAAAACGTAACAGAAATGTTGCGCAAATGTGAAAAATGCGATAAAAGTGTTTCGCGACTATGAAAATGCGATAATATGATTTTGCGATTAAAAATACAGTAGGATTACTGTTGGACTAGTATATGGACACTATATGAGAAAATGATGAATTTTGCTTATGATTGGCATTGGTGCATTTTATATGCATGAACTACTGTATGAACACTGTATATGAATTTTGCCTATGATTGGAATTGGTGCATTAAACATGCATTAGAAAGGTCCGATGGACTGTATGAGGCTATTTGCCTAGGAGAGACGTACACCTCTTGAGTGGGTGCCATATGCGTAGTGTAAGTCACTTGTTGACCTTGGGGGCATCGGGGTGTGGGTTGTTTACATGGGCGGTTGGTAGCTCTTCTTACTGTAAGTTAGACCGATGCAACGCACCGATGATCCTGACCGAGACACTATTCTTAATCAAGATCTCGTAAAGATTGTAGTGTATATGCTAGATGTGCAAACACATATGAGAAATGTGACACGTGGTCTGAGGCATGTTAGTACAGACAGATCTTTCAGATCAACTTCTCCGAACTGAGTATTAGCTCCATGGAGTAGGAAATTGAGTCTATGTGTGCATGCATGAATCTTAGCATTTATATCTGTATGATATAATAATTAAGGAATATTGGCTATGACAATTGTTTTGTTGAAAAATAATTGGATGATGATGATGATAATAATATTAATGGCATGATGGTAATTATTATTTATTATATCTATTATGATAAATAATGTTGATGGCATGATTGTAATTATGGTATGATATATCTGTATGGTATGCTGTTTGTATTATCTCTGTGCTATCATGTTGGTATTGGCGTAGTTGATCTCACCTCTTTGTATATTATTTTGCACTGTATTTATATTTGGTAAAGACGTTGAGCAAGGCATAGAACAAGAGGATGAAGAAGAGCAGGTTCCTGTGGAAGGAACGGAGTTTTGAGAGGATGACATCAAGACCTAGTTTCTTCGGTTACGTGAGACTACAGTTCCACGGTGGAGCTGAAGCATGGAGGACTAGTCCTAATGAGAGGGGACTTATATATCAAGGAAATCTGATGGTCAACATGAGCCGGGAATTTCATGGAGATCCGTTCATTTCCGTAACTATATATGTACATGTCGAATTTCCGTTGTCAATCAGGCAGTATTGGGATACTAGGTATTATGTCCCAACAAAGATTAGTATTATGTCATCTGCTTGGACACCTATCTGTAGGACTTCGAGTTGTGCTGGATTCCTTCCTGCTGAGGAAGACCCGTCTGAGGGTTCTGCTGTTTAGTTATGCTTGGGAAAGCAAGTCAGTTTTAAATAATGTTTAAGTACTTTGAGAACTTGGTCTGTATATAAATAATCCTGACAATACGTTTGTAATGTATCTATGATGTAAATTATGTATGATGATGTATAATATTTTATTGTCTACTTAGTTTATTTTATCATTATCAAAGAGGAAAAAGAAATTTTACAACTCGTATTTTTATTATAACATCACAATTTTTGAACTTGGGGGAAATTTGGTAATTAAATAACAAAAATATGGCACCCTACGATGAGTGTTACAAATTAGTTATTTTGCCCGTTTTGTGTTACAGCCAAATGCCTAAATTAACTCAAAACACCACAAAATTTAACAGACATGTTAAACAAGTAATAAGCTACCTCTGTAACCTTATACAAGCCTAACATGTGTAAAAAGAAGGTATTACAATAAAGAAGTTCAAAAACAGGTAAATCCAGTATCCTTACACATTCATAAGAAATGAAAGAATGGGAAGCTCCTAAATCAAACAACACAATTAAAAGATTACCTTTAACTATGTTCCCTGAATCAGATCGAAAGATTGAGTCACTTATTTGCTACTCAAAGTGAACACCCTTCCTTTGGTTTGAGGTCTAGGAGGAGGAGGTAACGTAGCTTGCTTCTAGGGGCAACTTCTAGCATAATGTCCCTTCTGTCTGCATGTATAGCACTCCACCTAGTCTGCCCAACAAGGTTTGTTCCCATGCCTTTTGCCACATTTTGGACATGTTGGTCCATAAGATTCTGTCTGAGCTTGCTTCCCTTTTTCTTGCTGATTCTTCGGCCGCTGACCATTCTTTTCAAACTTTTAATCTCCTCTCTTTCTCTTTTGAAATTCTGGTTGTTTATACTCTACTGGTGGCTTTGGGCCAACTGTAACATTCTGAAAAATACATATTTGATTATAAATCATCGTTTTATAATATTCTTGATTTTTAGGAATTTTTAGAATTTTTCGGAAACGACGAATATTTTAATATATTTCTCGTTTTTTGCGTGCACACCTGGTGAGAATTGCTGAGACCAGTGTAACACCCGGAAATTGATTATTTCACCATGAATAGTCATTTTCTAATATTTGTGATTTATGAGAATTTTTCGGGAATTTTTCGGGAACGACGAATATTTTAATATATTCCTCGTTCTGCGTGAAACTTTCGAGCAGAGTCGTGAAAACGATCGTAGTGCTTCAAAAATTGGAAAATTATATGACGGATAGTCGTTTTATAATATTTGCAATTTTTGAGAATTTTCTCGGGAATTTTCCTAGGAACCGTCGAATATTTTAATATATTCCTCGTTTTGCGTCGCTTGAGCGTAATCGGGAGAAACGCGATGTATTCTCGAGAACCTTGGACTATGGATAAGTCGACGGGGATCTTACTAAACCCAGGCTTGACACGGTTTACGAGGTTTCGCAATTTTAGGAAATCCTTATCGATACTGATTAAATCAATACATGAAGAATTCATCCTGTCGAGATTAATTAAATACCGATTGTCGATCAGTAACTATTATCTAATGGATAATAGTGTGTAATAAAAATACTATCACCTTATCCTAATGCTATTTACATTATATTTAATTTACTCACTTTAATTCAAATTTAAGTGTATTTTAATCAAAGCTTCCTTAACAAGCTTTGACCCAAGCTTTGACCAAGTGTTTAGCTTCCAAAGGAAGCCAAATTTTTCCCACTCATTTCTCTCCCTCTCACTTACGTGGTCTGCAGCCCAAATTGGAGAAAGAAATTGGATTCAATTATTCAAATAAATCAATTGACATAATATCACCAAAAACACATTTTGCTTCTTCATTTACGTTCTCTTCTTCTCCTTTCTTTTTCACATATTTCTCTTCTCCTTCCAGCAGCCCCTCAAGGCCCACCTCTCCCATGAAACCTAACCTTCACAAAAAATTTAATCTAACCATATTTCCTTAATCTCCTACTCCTCCTCTTCATCTTTGGTGCTTGGAGTTTCAAGAAAAGCTTCCATCTTCAACCATTCCTCAAGCCTTGAAGGTGAGCTCCCATGGCTGAAAAATTCCAGCCTTCCCCTCCCATTTTCGTTTCTGTTTTTTTCTTGGTTTATTGGCCATTTTCTTCTTCTTTTACACACCATTTCATTGTTCTAACTTGGACCAAATTTTCTAGGGTTTTTGGTGCTCCAAATCCGAAAATCAAGGGTGATTCTTGGAGTTTCTTGGTTCATCAACTTGGTAAGAGGAAGATTAATCCTCCTCAACCTCTTTAGCAACTAGGAATCTTGTATTTAATTTTTGGAAGAAGAACCACATGGTGGTTGTTCTTGAACTTGCTTGAAATTGGTTTCTTGAATGTGATTTTGATTTAGCTTTGAGTGGTTGATTGATTGTGTAATTTTGTGATTGGAAACCATGTATGAATGCTGAAAAATTCTGGTTTGCTGGACCCTTGGAGTGCACGGTTTTTGGCTTGTTTTGGGGCTGTCTTTGTGCTGGAAATTCAATGGAAGTGGTGCTTAATTTGTGATCAATGCATGGTTAATTTAATCAAGTAGTTGAGTGAGGTTGAAGTGAGCAAAATTCTGGTTTGCTGGACCCTTGGAGTGCCACGGTTTTTGGCTCTGTTTTGGGCTGGTTGTGTGCTGGAAATTGAATGGAAATGAAGCTTAATTTGTGATCAATGCATGGCTAATTTAATCAAGTAGTTAAGGTTGATTTGAATGGATAAAATTCTGGTTGTTGGAACCTTGAGTGAGTCACGGTTTTTGGCTTGTTTTTGGGGCTGTTTTTGTGCTGGAAAATGAGTGGAAGTAATGCTTAATTTTTGATCAATGCATGGCTAATAAAATCAAGTAGTTAAGGTTGGTTTAAATGGACAAAATTCTGGTTGTTAAACCTTGGTAAGTGCCACGGTTTTGGGTTGTTTTAGGAGCAGAATTTTGGTTGTCATGGTGCCAAGAATAATGCTAGGTAGGTTAAGTAAAGGAAGACTAAATTAGTGAGAAGAAAATTGTGATCTAAGACTCTCTTGAGTGCCACGGTTTTGAGGGCTTGAATGAGGGAAAAGATTAACAAATTTGAGATGTCAAGACTTGAGTTAATCAAGCGATTAAAAATGTAGATTGATAATAGGAAACTTGTAACAATAAATTCATGATGGATTGTGGTGGAGACTTAGGAAATGAGCTAAGCTTGGAAGGTAATTATAAGAATCAAGGAACTTGAATCAAATGACAAGTAAATGAACCAATGAGATGAATTTCATAAGACTTGGAGATTTTAGAAATCCATAATGGACCCATAATGTGTTCCTTGAGTTATAAATTGATATTATGTGGATATTGGGTTCTTCTTGGATGCAAATTTGCTTATTGCACTCTCTTGATCAATTATGGTATATTATGAATTCGTATGAGATGGTGGATCATACATGAGCATGCATAGTGTCTTATGCATTGTGATGTCCGTGTGGACTGTTGTAAGGCCAAGTTGCCTAGGAGATTGAACACACCTTAGTGCGGGTGCGAGTAGACAAGTGTGGGTCTTGTTATGACCTTGGGGGCGTCGGGGTGCGGGTCCTCCACAATGGGTAGTTGGTAGCTCCTTTGCCCGTGGGGCAAACCGATGCAACGCACCGACGATCCGGACTTGACACTGTCCTATATCGTGATCTAGTGTAGAATGTCCGTGCAATGCCATGATTGTGCACGTGGAAAATTATTGATAGCATCGGCCCGGCAGTACCGAGTCACGTACATGTCTCCCGATCTTTCTCTCCGACATTGTTTGAGTCTAGCTCCATGGAGTAGGAAATTGAATGTTGAGTCCATGCATCATGGAATATTCGACATCCGGAAATTATTGTTACCCGATATTTAACTCGCCTGGATATTATGAATTATTCATTACCTTTATTAATGATTGCCTCGACCGGTTATCTCGTTTAAAAGCTTATTTATTGCCTTTACATGCTACGTGGGCGTTATGCGCCGTTCGGTTCTTGGTTTCTTTGTATTGGTATTGAGTGTAGGATATCTTACCTCTTTCCTTGTGCTTCTATTACTTGTCGTTTATGTGCACCTTGTGCCGATCGAAGACGACGGTGAAGAGACAGAAGAGCCCGCCTTCCCGCTTTCCGGCCCGCACAGATTGACTTTGATTGCGACAATGTCCGCACGCACGCGCGGATTTTTGGGGAGATGTGCGTCGACCTTCCTCGGAGGGCCGGAGTGTTGGCACATCAACCTAAACTCCGACCGTTGTGTGTATGTGGGAGACGTGTCGTATCACTTGCTGGAGACGCCATGAGGCACCGGTCCTCACTTGCTACATCGCCTTACGCTTGGAGTTTTACCCGCCTATCGTGAGATGTGGGGTCCCCGTTACTACACCCGCAGAGGATTCGTTTGATTCCACCGCTCGGGCTCCGTCCCGCGCCTCCGTGGTTCCTATGGATGAGTCCTCGGATGAGGAAGATCCCGATGAGGGTCCTCCCGACGATCCCGAATCGGTCCCTTTTTATTTAAGGGGTCGATGATCATTGGTGGCTACCGATGGCTGCGGTGTTTTTGTTTTTGGGGGCACGATGTATCTTTCTTTTTGATTGGGCTGTATATTTTGTATATGCATGTGGGTATATATGCATGTTTCCTGGGGTGGGTATAGTTTTGCTTTTTGATGATGGCAGTGCTTGTATTTATGAAACAAATTTGTATTAAACTCTAGATATATATATGCATGCTATTCAGGTGCAAATCTCTATGTATTGTTTTATTCGTTACTTTTATCCGCACTCTGTAGTATCATTATTATTATTATAAAAAAAAAAAAAAAATATTGTCAAATTTGCTCACATGGTTAAACATTAATTAAGTAAAATGAACCGGGTCTTAATCGTTAATTATGTAATTTCCGCATTTTACTTTGTTTGACAATGTGACGTTCCCTCCCAAAAAGGGGCGTTACATTAAGTTGGTATCAGAGCCCCGGTTTATGTTTTCTTTGGGTCTTGAGTGTGAGTCTGTCTTGTTTGTGCTGTGTGAATCTCTGTGGTGAGTGTCTTGAGTGGATTCCTCTGACTTTTCTTATGTTTTCAGTAATCTAATTTAAGAGAAAGGCAAAATGGCAAGAGGTGGAGATATTGTAGCTCTGTGGAAGCAATGCAGCGGATGGCGGAACTCATTGCGCAACAAAACGAACGCGCTGCTCAACAACAAGAAAGAGCTGCTCAACAGCTTGAGGTGACTGCCGATGCGCAAAACTTAGCAGAATTTCGTCGTCATAACCCTCCGCAGTTCAAGGGGGAGTTTGATCCCGACAAGGCTAATTTATGGATCAAGGAACTGGAAAAAGTCTTTCGTGGCATGAATTGTGCGGAAGACAAGAAGGTAAATTATGCGACTTTTATGCTCGTCGGAAATGTCAAGACCGGTGGAATGGAGCTCAAAGGGCATTAGAAGCCGAAGGAGCAGAGGTCACTTGGGAAGCTGTTCAAGGAGAAATTCTTGGGCAAATACTTTCTCGCGAATGCGAGACACGCAAAGGAGATGGAGTTCCTCAACCCGAGACGGGGGAACATGACTATCGGCGAATACGCAGACCAAGTTTGAGAACTTGGAGAGATTTTCGACACATTACCAAAGATCAAACCGATGAAGCCGGAAATCTTTGGAAATTCACCGAAGGACCGAGGTACGAGGTAAAGAAAGCTGTGATTACCTTGAAGATGAAGGTATTCTCGGAAGCGTTAGACACTTGCTGCGAAGTTGAAGCCTTGGAGCAAGCTAGAGACGCGAGAACAGGAACTTTGGGCTGTACGGTCCCAAAGAGGTGGAGGCAAGTGGTTCAAACCGCTTTCGGAAGAAACCCTATTCCCGACCAACAGGAGTCAACAAATCGGTGGAAGTTCGGTGGAGGTTCTTCCGGGAATCGAACCGGTCGAATACGACCTACCCATCCAAATGCCTCGAAGTGTGGGAAGGATCATCTCACAAGAGATCGCACGATAAAAGGAATCATTTGCTTCGGATGTGGCAAACCGGGCCATATGTCCAGAGGCGCAACCAAGCAAAGGCTGAACCTTCAATCAATGCAACTCGAGCCAAGAAACCGCAAGCCAGGAGGTCGAGTTTATACTATGAGTGGAGTGAAGCTTCTGAATCCGAAGACTTGATTCAAGGAGAAGGCGCCATAGAAGGTAATCTTTTAAAAGTATTGTATGACTCGGGGCAACCCATTCATTCATATCATATGATTGTGTCTTTGCGACTTGGTTTACCTGTGTCTCGAACTACCTTTTGAATTGACTGTTTCAACCCCCACTGATAAACCGGTAGTTACTACCAAAGTCTGTTTGAAGTGTCCTTTGATTGTTGAAGGTCGAATCTTTTCTGTCGATTTGATCTGTTTACCTCTTTCACAGTTAGATATAATCCTAGGGATGGACTGGTTATCTTCCAACCATGTTCTGTTAGATTGTTCTAGTAAGACCATAGTCTTTCCTGTGGATGAGAATTCTAGATACTTGACGGCCAACCAAGCACGAGCTTTCTTGAAAGAAGGAGCTCAGGGGTACATGCTATTGTCTTCTTTGAAAGTTGAGAGTGAGGCTGATTTGAGTACTATTCCGGTAGTGAAGGAATTTCCTGAGATCTTCCCTGAAGAAGTACCTGGTTTACCGCCGGCACGTGATATCGAGTTTGCTATTGATCTAGTACGGAGCTGGTCCCGTGTCTATAGCACCGTACCGAATGTCACCGACAGAATTAGCTGAACTTAAGAAGCAGCTAGAAGAGCTTTTGGAGAAGCAGTTCGTTAGACCAAGTGTGTCTCCGTGGGGAGCACCTGTGTTACTAGTTCGAAAGAAGGACGGTACCTCGAGATTGTGTGTGGATTACAGGCAATTGAACAAGTTGACAATCAAGAACAAATATCCTCTACCGAGAATTGATGACTTGATGGACCAACTGAAGGGGGCAGCGGTATTTTCGAAGATTGACTTGAGATCCGGGTATCATCGGATAAGAGTGAAGACGGAGGATATACCCAAGACTGCCAGTACGCGATACGGTCATTACGAGTATCTTGTGATGCCGTTTGGTGTGACGAATGCGCCCTGCTATTTTCATGAACTATATGAACCGCATCTTTCGTCCGTACTTGGATAGGTTCGTTGTCGTCTTCATTGATGACATCCCGATATATTCCCAAAATCGGGAGGATCATGCCGAGCACCTCAAAGCATAGTTCTTCGATTTTGAAGGAAAAGGAACCGTATGCCAAGTCGTCGAAGTGCGAGTTTTGGCTTGATGAGGTGAAGTTTTTGGGTCACGTAATCTCAAAAGAAGGAATCGCGGTGGATCCATGCAAAGTAGAAGCGATCTTGCGGTGGACAACCGAAGTCGGTGACGGAAGTCCGTAGTTTCGTTGGTTTAGCCGGATATTACCGGAGGTTCATAGAGGGTTTTCCAAGATTGCCGGACCGCTCACTCAATTGACGAAGAAGAATCAAGCTTTCGAATGGACCTGATAAATGTGAGCAGAGTTTTCAAGAGTTGAAGAAACGGTGACTACCTCACCGTATTAGTGCTACGATCCGAATGAACCGTTCGAGGTGTATTGTGACGCTTCGTACCAAGGATTGGGATCTGTTCTTATGCAACACCGAAAGGTGGTAGCCTACGCTTCGCGACAGGTTGCGAGTGCATGAAAAGAATTACCCGACTCATGATTTGGAGTTGGCGGTGTGGTTTTTGCTCGAAGATATGGAGACATTTCCTCTATGGAGCGACATTCAACATCTTCAGTGACCACAAGAGCTTGAAGTACTTGTACGATCAGAAAGAGCTGAATATGAGACAACGGAGATGGTTAGAATTCTTGAAAGATTATGACTTTCAACTGTTGTACCACCCTGGTAAAAGGCGAACGTTGTGGGCTGACGCCTTGAGAAAGAAAAAAACTATCGTTGCTTTCGCCCCGCCCGATGATCAAGGAAAAGGAGCTCATTGAACAGTTTAGAGATGTGTGGTCGGTTGTGGAATTGAAGCCAGGAAAAATTTGTATGAATATGGTTACCATCTCAAGCGAGCTAATGGAGGACATAGGGGAAAAGCAGAAGGCCGATGAATTCTTGCAAGAGGTGAGAGAACGAATGAAACAAGGTGAGAAAACAGAATTCGAAGAAGGAACTGATGGAATTCTGAGATTTCGGGGTAGAGTCTGTATTCCCCGTGATCAAGAACTGAAGCAGTACATTGTGGAACATGCCCACACCAGCTTGTTGAATATGCACCCAGGCATAACGAAGATGTACCAAGACTTGAAAAAGTTATTCTGGTGGCATGGAATGAAGAGTGACGTTACTAGATGTGTATCGACTTGTCTAGTCTGTCAAAAAGCCAAAGTGGAACATCAGAGACCTGCTGGACTGCTACAACCGTTGTCTATTCCTGAATGGAAATGGGACAGCATTGCAATGGATTTCGTTGTAGGATTGCCAAGGACAAGGATAGGACATGACTCGATTTGGGTAATAGTCGATCGGCTTACAAAATCGGCTCATTTCCTCCCGATTAATATAAGGTACAGTTTGGAAAAGCTGACCCGACTGTATATTGGAGAGATTGTCAGACTGCATGGTGTGCCTACGAGTATAGTTTCGGATAGGGATCCGAGATTTACTTCAAAATTCTGGCAAAGTCTACAGGCATCGCTGGGAACAAAGTTACGTCTGAGTTCAGCGTACCACCCACAAACCGATGGACAATCGGAAAGGACGATCCAATCTCTAGAGGACTTGCTTAGAGCGTGTACTATTGAGCAGACTGGGAGTTGGGACCAAATCTTGCCGTTGATAGAGTTCACATACAACAACAGTTACCATGCGAGTATAGGGATGGCACCATATGAAGCCCTGTATGGAAGGCGGTGTCGAACGCCGTTGTGTTGGTACCAAGATGGAGAGCGTCTCACAATTGGACCGGATATCATTCAACAGACAACTGAAAAGGTCAAGATGATTCAAGAGAAGATGAGAACTGCTCAGAGCCGGCAGAAGAGCTATGCGGATAAGAGAAGAAAGCCTCTTGAGTTTGAAGAAGGTGAGCATGTGTTCCGAAAGTCACACCCACGACCGGGTCGGCCGGCCTTAAAATCTAGAAAACTCACTCCAAAATTTCTTGGACCTTACCAAATTCTTCGCCGGATAGGTCCAAAGTAGCTTACTGAGATAGCCTTACCCCTATTCTTTCAAACATACACAATGTCTTCCATGTGTCACAACTTCGTAAATATTTACCCGATCCAAGTCATGTTATAGCACCGGACACAAGTACGCTTAAAAGAGAACTCGACCTATGAAACGTCTCCCGCGAGAATCGAGGATCGACGGATAAAGCAATACGAGGCAAGGAGATTCCATTGGTAAAGGTGATTTGGAATGAAGCAATGGTGATGCGACTTGGGAATTGGAAGACAAGATGAAGGAGCAACACCCAGAATTATTTTAAGGTATGAAAATTTCGAGGACGAAATTCCTTTTAGTAGGGGAGTGTTGTAACATTCTGAAAAATACATATTTGATTATAAATCATCGTTTTATAATATTCTTGATTTTTAGGAATTTTTCCGGAATTTTTCGGAAACGACGAATATTTTAATATATTTCTCGTTTTGCGTGCACACACTTTGAGAATTGAATTTTGAGACCAGTGTAACACCCGGAAATTGATTATTTCACCATGAATAGTCATTTTCTAATATTTGTGATTTATGAGAATTTTTCGGGAATTTTTCGGGAGCAGAACGACGAATATTTTAATATATTCCTCGTTCGCGTGAAACTCGAGCGAGTCGTGAAAACGATCAGTAGTGCTTCAAAAATTGGAAAATTATATGACGGATAGTCGTTTTATAATATTTGCAATTTTTGAGAATTTTCTGGGAATTTTCCTGAACCGTCGAATATTTTAATATATTCCTCGTTTTGCGCGTCTTGTGACGAGCGTAATCGGGAAACGCGATGTATTCTCGAGAACCTTGGACTATGGATAAGTCGACGGGGATCTTACTAAACCCGAGGCTTGACACAAGTTTACGAGGTTTCGCAATTTTAGGAAATCTTATCGATACAGCTTAAATCAATACAAATGAAGAATTCATCCGTCGATTAATTAAATACCGATTGTCGACCGTAACTATTATCTAATGGATAATAGTGTGTAATAAAAATACTATCACCTTATCCTAATGCTATTTACATTATATTTAATTTACTCACTTTAATTCAAATTTAAGTGTATTTTAATCAAAGCTTCCTTAACAAGCTTTGACCCAAGCTTTGACCAAGTGTTTAGCTTCCAAAGGAAGCCAAATTTTTCCCACTCATTTCTCTCCCTCTCACTTACGTGGTCTGCAGCCCAAATTGGAGAAAGAAATT
Organism: Ormosia emarginata; assembly: GCA_029884605.1. Taxonomy (NCBI): domain Eukaryota; kingdom Viridiplantae; phylum Streptophyta; class Magnoliopsida; order Fabales; family Fabaceae; genus Ormosia; species Ormosia emarginata. The sequence continues at coordinate 34,477,230 of JAQQTP010000088.1, forward strand.
GGATTCAATTATTCAAATAAATCAATTGACATAATATCACCAAAAACACATTTTGCTTCTTCATTTACGTTCTCTTCTTCTCCTTTCTTTTTTCACATATTTCTCTTCTCCTTCCAAAGTCAGCCATTTCAACGCCCAGCCCTCTCCCATGAAACCTAACCTTCACAAAAAATTTAATCTAACCATATTTCCTTAATCTCCTACTCCTCCTCTTCATCTTTGGTGCTTGGAGTTTCAAGAAAAGCTTCCATCTTCAACCATTCCTCAAGCCTTGAAGGTGAGCTCCCATGGCTGAAAAATTCCAGCCTTCCCCTCCCATTTTCGTTTCTGTTTTTTTCTTGGTTTATTGGCCATTTTCTTCTTCTTTTACACACCATTTCATTGTTCTAACTTGGACCAAATTTTCTAGGGTTTTTGGTGCTCCAAATCCGAAAATCAAGGGTGATTCTTGGAGTTTCTTGGTTCATCAACTTGGTAAGAGGAAGATTAATCCTCCTCAACCTCTTTAGCAACTAGGAATCTTGTATTTAATTTTTGGAAGAAGAACCACATGGTGGTTGTTCTTGAACTTGCTTGAAATTGGTTTCTTGAATGTGATTTTGATTTAGCTTTGAGTGGTTGATTGATTGTGTAATTTTGTGATTGGAAACCATGTATGAATGCTGAAAAATTCTGGTTTTTGGACCCTTGGAGTGCACGGTTTTTGGCTTGTTTTTGGGGCTGTCTTTGTGCTGGAAATTCAATGGAAGTGGTGCTTAATTTGTGATCAATGCATGGTTAATTTAATCAAGTAGTTGAGTGAGGTTGAAGTGAGCAAAATTCTGGTTTGCTGGACCCTTGGAGTGCCACGGTTTTTGGCTTTTTTGGGCTGGTTGTGTCTTTGGAAATTGAATGGAAATGAAGCTTAATTTGTGATCAATGCATGGCTAATTTAATCAAGTAGTTAAGGTTGATTTGAATGGATAAAATTCTGGTTGTTGGAACCTTGAGTGAGTCACGGTTTTTGGCTTGTTTTTGGGGCTGTTTTTGTGCTGGAAAATGAGTGGAAGTAATGCTTAATTTTTGATCAATGCATGGCTAATAAAATCAAGTAGTTAAGGTTGGTTTAAATGGACAAAATTCTGGTTGTTAAACCTTGGTAAGTGCCACGGTTTTGGGTTGTTTTAGGAGCAGAATTTTGGTTGTCATGGTGCCAAGAATAATGCTAGGTAGGTTAAGTAAAGGAAGACTAAATTAGTGAGAAGAAAATTGTGATCTAAGACTCTCTTGAGTGCCACGGTTTTGAGGGCTTGAATGAGGGAAAAGATTAACAAATTTGAGATGTCAAGACTTGAGTTAATCAAGCGATTAAAAATGTAGATTGATAATAGGAAACTTGTAACAATAAATTCATGATGGATTGTGGTGGAGACTTAGGAAATGAGCTAAGCTTGGAAGGTAATTATAAGAATCAAGGAACTTGAATCAAATGACAAGTAAATGAACCAATGAGATGAATTTCATAAGACTTGGAGATTTTAGAAATCCATAATGGACCCATAATGTGTTCCTTGAGTTATAAATTGATATTATGTGGATATTGGGTTCTTCTTGGATGCAAATTTGCTTATTGCACTCTCTTGATCAATTATGGTATATTATGAATTCGTATGAGATGGTGGATCATACATGAGCATGCATAGTGTCTTATGCATTGTGATGTCCGTGTGGACTGTTGTAAGGCCAAGTTGCCTAGGAGATTGAACACACCTTAGTGCGGGTGCGAGTAGACAAGTGTGGGTCTTGTTATGACCTTGGGGGCGTCGGGGTGCGGGTCCTCCACAATGGGTAGTTGGTAGCTCCTTTGCCCGTGGGGCAAACCGATGCAAACGCACCGACGATCCGGACTTGACACTGTCCTATATCGTGATCTAGTGTAGAATGTCTGTGCAATGCCATGATTGTGCACGTGGAAAATTATTGATAGCACTGGCCTCGGCAGCCGAGTCACAGACATGTCTCCTGATCTTTCTCTCCGACTGTTTGAGTCTAGCTCCATGGAGTAGGAAATTGAATGTTGAGTCCATGCATCATGGAATATTCTGACATCTGGAAATTATTGTTACCTGATATTTAACTGCCTGGATATTATGAATTATTCATTACCTTTATTAATGATTGCCTGACTGGTTATCTGTTTAAAAGCTTATTTATTGCCTTTACATGCTACGTGGGCGTTATGCGCCGTTCGGTTCTTGGTTGCTGTATTGGTATTGAGTGTAGGATATCTTACCTCTTTCCCTGTGCTTCTATTACTTGCTGTTTATGTGCACCTTATGCTGATCGAAGACGACGGTGAAGAGACGAGAAAGAGCCCGCCTTCCCCCGCCTTCCGGCCCGCACAGATTGACTTTGACTGCGACAATGTCCGCACGCACGCGCGGATTTTGGGAGATGTGCGTCGACCTTCCTCGGAGGGCCGGAGTGTTGGCACATCAACCTAAACTCCGACCGTTGTGTGTATGTGGGAGACGTGTCTGTATCACTTGCCTGGAGACGCCATGAGGCACCGGTCCTCACTTGCTACATCAGCTTACGCTTGGAGTTTTACCTGCCATCGGGAGATGTGGGGTCCCCGTTACTACACCCCGCGGGAGGATTCGTTTGATTCCACCGCTCGGCTCCGTCCCGCGCCCTCGTGGTTCCTATGGATGAGTCCTCGGATGAGGAAGATCCCGATGAGGGTCCTCCCGACGATCCCGAATCGGTCCCTTTTTATTTAAGGGGTCGATGATCATTGGTGGCTACTGATGGCTGCCGGTTTTTTTTTTTGGGGGGCCTGATGTATCTTTCTTTTTGATTTGGGCTGTATATTTTGTATATGCATGTGGGTATATATGCATGTTTCCCTTGGGGTGGGTATAGTTTTGCTTTTTGATGATGGCCAGGCTTGTATTTATGAAACAGCTGTATTAAACTCTAGATATATATATGCATGCTATTCAGGTGCAAATCTCTATGTATTGTTTTATTCGTTACTTTTATCCGCACTTTGTAGTATCATTATTATTATTATAAAAAAAAAAAAAAATATTGTCAAATTTGCTCACATGGTTAAACATTAATTAAGTAAAATGAACCGGGTCTTAATCGTTAATTATGTAATTTCCGCATTTTACTTTGTTTGACAATGTGACGTTCCCTCCCAAAAAGGGGCGTTACACCAACTAACTCCACAATTCTACATCTTTTCGCCAAAGTCAAGAAGTCTCTAATCACCAAAGGCTTCACTATTCTCTTGATTCCATCTCTTAATCCATCTTCAAATTTGCTACATTTCCAATTTTCATCTGGACTATACTAGAAATAAGAAGAAAATTTTGATAGCTCCTCGAACATTGCAATATACTGTCCCACAAACATATCTCCTTGCTCCAATTTTTAAAACTCTAATCCTTTTACTTCTTGCAAGTTTCTTGGAAAGTATTTATCTAGAAAGGTCGTTCTAAACACTTCCCAAGTCACCTGTACACCAACTGCTTCGTTTAACTTCTTCACATCATTCCACCAAAGTTCAGCTCCCCCCATTAACATGTAGGAAGAGAAGGATACTTTCTGATCATCCCTACATCTTATTACTATAAAGATCTTCTCCAACTGCCTTAACAATAATTTTGCTTTTGCTGGATCATATTCGCCTTTAAATGACGAAGGATTTGCTTTTCTGAATTCAAATAAATCATGGAAGTCCTAGTTTTTCATCAAAGCAACATTTTAACCTAATGTTGGTTGGGCATTAGGCCGCATTTCAGCTAATATCCTGTTAATCATGGTTGCTTGCTCTCTGACTACAGCAACTATGTCTCTAATCACCTCAGACATATTTGGGGTATCATCCCTATCTCTAACAGGGACTCTACCTTCACCATGGGTGCACCTAGTCGATGCCATAGTTTCCTTGACACACATCACATTATATATTAAGTTGATCAGCTCAATATTATGTAACAGTGCCACAGTTAACTATAAATATACAAACTCAAGGCAGTTATGTAATTCTACCTATGCATCTTATTATTAAGATAAGATAAACGCATAACAAAGGATAGCTAGTCCATACCCCAACTCAACAGGATGAATTATTCTGATACCAAAATGTAACACCCTTACTGTAACACTCACAGTAGGGTATCACATTTTAGACTAATCCTAATATAACTTACCCAAGTTGTAAAATAATTAATCTTGTGAAATACCAATTTTAAAATTACTTTTGCAAAATAACAATAATTAAATAAAAACCTTTAAACATAAAACGTAACCAAAAGTAAACTTGCCAAACTTACATACATAGCAAAACATTGTTTACAAATAATTTACATAATTACACACTCAAGCCCAAAAGTTAATTTATACATTACACAAGACGAAAATATAAAATACTTAAGCATAACCTCCCAAACCAAACTAAGGATTTGGGCCTTTAGCAGGATCCTCCTCTTCCTCAGTGTCATCATTAAAGAAACCCGGCGGATATAACATATGCCTAACGGGTGTCCTAGCTGATGATACCATTGAATCCTCTTGTGGGGTATAAAAACTATCGCCCCAAAGTTCACGTATAGGCATCTTAAACTCAAGACATACTGAAACATGTTGCGTCAACACAGGAGTTCTAGCTCTAGTACCACTGAGGTTAAGAGTTAAATCCCCGGTATACACAAACTGCTCATTTCCATAGTCAAACTTCCATGCGTCAGTCCTCATATGGAACTGTATGGTGACGAAATCCAGAACTTGACGTCTCACTGGCATTAAGACAAATATAACAAAGATAACTGATAATAAAAAAAAACACCAGCCTCTTCGTCTCCTTGGTCTTCATCAGACATACATAATAAAACAAATATAATACAACAAAGAGGTGAGATCTCCTACATCAATACCAATGAGGTAGTATAGAAAAATGATAGTAAATAATACAGATACAATATTTTCACATACAGTCATAATATCATATCTCAGAAAATATATCAAATAACATAATAATCATGACAATATGCTAACCCAATATGCATATGTACCAAGACCAAATCCTACTCCATGGAGCTAACCATAATTTCGGAGAGAAAGATAGGGAGTATATATCTGTATATCGTTAGCCTCAAATCATGTGCCAATATTTCATATCATGGTGCATAACATGGCTAATACAAGACACTCTCAACAAATCACGAAAAGAGTAGCAACTCTGTCAAGACCGTTGGTGTGTTTGCATAGGATACCATGACACAGAGGTGCTACCAACTGGCCACATATGACTTTCCACACCCCAACATCTCCAAGATCACTGAAGATCATAACTACGCAATTCTCACCCACACGAAGGTGTAATTTCCATCTCCTAAGCACACTTGCCTTAATCAAATAAGCTGACACGTTTTTCTATGTATGATGTATGATTTAAAACACATACAAACTATATTCTTATAGTATTTCACATATACACACCATTTCTTGGCGGTATCACTTTCTAACATAATTGGCCCCACCACAATAGCCCGACATCAAACTGCTGTTATTTCCAATCGCATAAACATTTTATCGTGTTTTTGAAATCGCGTAATATTTTCCTTATGTTTTCAAATCACGTAAATATTTTCCAATGTTTTTACAATCGCAAAATTATTTTCAAACGTTTTCTCAATCGCGTATCAATTTTAAATGATTTTCTCAATCACGTGACTTAAAAATCACTATTTTAAAATCGCGTAAGATTTTTCTAGCATTTTTCACTTACATAAAATATTTTGTAGCTTTCTAAACTTATTTATAAAATTTATCCACATAATATAAACAATTTGTCATTATTTACAATATTATCCTACTAAGAATTCTTAACGTAATATTTTCCACTATTCTTTACAGAAATTTAACGTCTTTGATTTACTTAAATATTACAGCTCAAAATTTTCTAACGTGTTTCAAAACTCAAAGGGTGAGCTATACGTTAGCCAATTTAAAGTTTTAACTTTATTCGTCATCATAACTTAAATATGCTAATATAATTCTAAACCTTAAATCTACTTTCCTTTTTCTACTAAAAATTCACCAAATTGAATTCTTGTTAATTAACCACCTAAATATACACTTTAAGAAAATAATCTTGGATCTAAAACACTAAGCTTTGGCATGTTGGTCAAAAATTTATTTATACTCCATAAATCATGTTTAATCATTTTCCATCACATTTTCCTTTACCAAACCCTTTAATCCAATTTCTTATCATTAAATCCTTTAATCCATGATTTAGAAAAATAATTTTGAAACATCTTGCCCTATTGGTGGTGTCAAACCGTGAGCTTCCATAGGTTCTTTCGAACCTTCTTACAACTTTTTATCATATGAATCACATCCTACTTAACACAATAAATTAATATACTTCAAAATCACATAATTAAATATATAATCAAAGCTATAAAACGTACCAACCAAAAATTACTACAAACAAAGTAAGCTATAAACCATACAAGTGAATAAATCCTTATGGATTTTCCACCACAAACAAGCCACTTCCTCACCACCAACATATGGTTGATGAGGTTTGTAACAAGGGTATCACATGTCTGACTCCCGACTCAAAATCTGAAAGAAGTTTGCACAAAGTTTGAGTTATAAAAGATGGGTTTTAAAATTTCTTTCTTACGAAAACATAAACTTACTGAAATTTATAAGTAATACTGAAAAAAAAATATATTGAAACAGATTCATATACAATATTGACACTAATTAATATTTCACGATTTAAAGAGAAATATAAAACTAACAGACTCTTTTTTTTTTAACAGTAGCAAACCCCATGACGGGTCCTACTTAATAGCATGGTACAACACTAACGTTAAAACTTAACATACTTATTCTGTTGTGTATCCATCTTGTTGCACCAGACATCTATTCTACATTCTGTTCTTTGTCAACACTGCACACCTTCGAGTCCTGAATGTCCACTCCTTATTGTTGTCACCAATCTCAGAGTATCTATCGCCCGTTATGTCTAAGAAAACTCGATCCTTCTATTATTTTATTTTAACAGTACAGACACAGCAAAACAACATAACAAAGAGGTGAGATCACCTCCGCCAATACCAACATGGCAAAGACAGAGATAACACAAACAAGAATATCATACGATATGTCATACCGTAATTTCAATAATGCACTCAACATTAATCAACTATCATCATCATACTATTAACATTATTATCATCACACAATAATCACAATAATGCCATCAACATGATTATCATCATCATCATCCAAGTATTTCAAAACAATTGTCATAGCCAATATTCCTCAATTAATATATATCATGCAGATATGGATACTCAGATTTATGCATATGTTATGCATGCACACATAGACTCAATTTTTCAAAAACAACTCCATGGAGGTTTTCACAATTTCGAGGAGAATGCTCTGTCAATTGTCAGCCTTAGCCCAAAGACAATCTTCCAGTTGTTGAAAAGAATCGTGTTCTTGTCGGGTATCGTCAATGCGTTAACGGATGCATCGCAAGTGGCACAGTGGTACTCGCTACCGTCCTGGTCGCGGTCGACCGCGCCTCGACGCCCCAAGATCCATCATAGACCTCACTATCAATTCTCATTCCCTCTTCAACCACAAGGGCCATATACAATGCACGAATATATCCGTGCAAGTCCAACCCCAAAGGGCCAAATCTTTTCAATTTCATTTGTTCAATGTATCATATGCCTCAACGCATATTTTTTTCCAATGCATGTATAATGCACCAAATCCAATCACAAGCATCTCTTTCCAATGCATATAAAATGCACCAAATTATACTGTATTTTCAACAGCAAAAATTATGTTATCACATTTTCATAGTTATAAAACACTTTCATCATGTTTTCAAAACGGCGTAATATTTCCGTTTCATTTTCACAATTCCAAAACGTTTCTGTTATGTTTTCATAATTCCAAAATGTTTATATTAGGTTTTCAAAATATCGTAACACTTATGTTACGTTTTCAAAATTCTAAAACGTTTCTGTTATATTTTCACAATACCGCGTGACACTTCATTACGTTTTCACAATACAGTAACATTTCTATTATGTTTTCAAAATACCGCAACTCTTCTGTTGCACTTTTAAAACACGTACTAATTTTTTAACATTTTTCTTAATCGCGTAAAAATATACGTTTCTCAAAACGCATAGTATTTTTACACTGTTTCAAAATCGCGTAACTTAAAAATCATTCTTTTAAGTCGCATAAATCATTTTTCGTCATTCTCAAAATATTTAAAACACTTTTCAAATCACATAACGATTTTCTGCTATTTTCACAATCACGTAAAAATAATTCATCATTTTTCCATCACGTAGTGATTTTTTAATAGTAATTCAGATTACGTAAAATATTTAAACGTAATTCAAATCGCGTAGAAATATTTTAACGTATTTGAAATCGTGTGGAAATATTTTAACGTATTTGAAATCGTGTAGAAATATTTTTCCATATTACGTAACTTAAAAATCACGTAAATAATTTTTTCACCACAATTTCATTACAGAAAATATTTCTTGACCTTTAAAAATTCATTTTTAACTTTTCTCAAAATAATATAACTTTACACTTCATTTAATATATTTTCTTACTCAAGAAAATATTTTTCCTGATTCTTTACTCAAGATTTTTTTTTCAAAATATAATTCACAAAATCACTTTTTCATTGATGTAAATCAACGTTTCAAAACTTAACATTTTCTAATGTATTTCAAAACTTGAAAATAAGTTATACGTTAGTAAATTTTCAAAACACCATTATATTCTCCATTTTTTCCAAATCAATTCTAAAATCAATTCTCTTCAAAACAAATTAAGATTCAAACCCTTGCAACTTTTCTTTTTCATTTTCATATGAAAGTTCATTTCTCAAGTGATAAAATACTTTGATTTCCCTTTCCAAAATCCGTATACTAAAACATTTTGTTCAAACATTTTGTTTCCACTTTAAAATTACTTTGTTTCATGAAAACCAAAATTATTCCAACCTCCAAAAATCGTAGAGTCTTTGGCCATTGAAGCCATCAAATATTTTCCTCCTAAATTGATATGGTTTTATACAAACAAAACCATTACAAATTCTTTATTTTCAAAACCGAAATACCGATGGTCATAAAAACCAAACCTATTTGTTCAAATTCATTTTTACTTTCCATACAAATCCTTTTTCACTTTCTTTGCAAATCCTTAAAATTATCATTGCTATTTTCATTTAAATCTCATGTTTAATAAAACACTTAGAAACTTTTTACACAAAATAAATCAATAAAAATCCTTTTCAAACTGTATTCATGTACTCTTTGAAAAATAAATTCTTTGTTTATTTTCCTTACTTTTCTAAACATCCATTTTCATCATTCAAGAAAATATTAATTTTGTGAACACCTATCTTGAGGTGTCTTGTTTGAAATCAACCATGTTCTAAGTACTCAAAAATCAATTCTTTTATTTTTGAAAATTTTCAACACGAACCCTAATCAAGGGCATCAAAACCGTAGTTCTTCCTTGGCTATTGGAGCCAAAAATCAATTTCCTTTCCACCATCAAGTCATGGCATATACATATATATTTCATCATAAATAATATAAGCATACCATCAAAGCCATAAAAGCATGTATAGCATATCAAGCATATCATCAAAGCTATAAAATCATGCAAAGCATATCAAGCATAGAAAATTAATCAAAGCTCATAAACACCCACAAATTAATTACATGACCATGGATATGAATCCTTACATGGATTCCACATCCATCAAATAAAATACCATCTCTCACCACCATGCTTGGTTGGTGAGATGGATCTCCCTCTTACCTCTTGAAGATCCTCAAAAGCTCCTTGTTTTGCTTCTTTTTCCAAGTCCTTCACCACCAAGGGCTTCTCAAATACAAAACAAAATACATAGAAATTAGTATACTAAGCTTGATTAAGAGGAACCATGGATCAAACATGGCTTAGATCATGAAAAAGAGAGAAGAAAATGAAGTTTCCTTACACTTCACCTCAAAAACCCAATAACTTTGATCTTGAAGAAACTCCTTGAAGATGAATGATTTAGAAGAAGTCTTCAACATGAAAGTTGCTTAGAATATCATGGAGATTCAAGATCTAAGGTTGGATGAAATTAAAAGAGATTGGAGAGTGGTTTGAGTGTTTTGGCCGAATTTCTTTGGAAGAGAAAATGGAGTTTTCTTTTCTTGTTCTTGGAAGAGAGAGAATGGAGTGAATTATTTTTAGTCTTTGGTAGAATGAAAATGAAGATAGAAATGAAATAGAAATCAAGACTCCTCCTCCTTTGGTGATTGCCGTAGGAACATGTAAGAAAAGAAAGTGGAGAAATTTCATTATCACTTATGACTAGCATAAGACATAAGTCATCAATTTTGGCTTTCTAATGCCTCCTTGACCGTGGACAAGTTTTGAAAGAAAAAGGTGAGAGATGTTATTGATAGAAAGGTGGCATGAATTATCAAGAGTTAATATTTTGGCCCTCCAAAGACTACTTGGCCATGAGCCACTTGGAAACAAAAAGATAGAAATGGATTGAATATAATATATTTTTCTTTCATCAAACTTGCATAGTCGTAGAGTGAAGAGAGAAAAAGTTAATTATTTGAACAAATAATGGTACTAAATTATTTGAGAGAAAAAGTAATGAAGTGATATAGCAAATGAATAAAATGATTTTGGCCCCCTATTTTTTCCTTGCATTGCCGTGGAGCTTCCTTGAAGTAAGTCACCATTATTGACTATTTCTTACTTTGTTCTATTGATTAGAAAATGATAGGAATTGAATTGTAATAATTTGCTTCACAATGGATGCATTGCCGTAGAGTGAAGAGAGAAAAGAGTGACAAAGTGTGATAGGAAATGAAATAATTTTGGCCTCCCTCCAAGAAATTTCCTAAGGATGCAAACAAAGAAATCATAATCAAGGATGATGTAATATTGACCATGACATGTAATAATGGTCATAAAGCTTTTTTTTTTCTTTGTCTTCTAAACAAGCCAAAACCGTCCCCTTCCTCTTTATAATGCATTCAATAATGTCAAGCCATCATTTAGAGCCATTTAAGCTATTGATTAATTCAATGGTTAGGATTAATGTAGGCTTTAGGTGTAGCTTTAGATTAGAAGACTTAATCTAGGCCATTGGATCTTTCTCCTTTAAATTCTAGTCATTGGATGTGTCTCCAAAAATTAATGGTCAAGATTGCTCCTTCAAACTTTTAATCCAAGGGTTATAGTTAGTCTTTGTCACTTTTTAAGACTAAATCTCTACCCTTGATTAATTCTTCATCCAATGGTCATAAATGGTCTTTGTTACTTTTTTAAGATTAAATCTCCACCCTTGATTTAATCTAAATCCAATGGTTATAAATGGTCTTTGTCATTTTTTAAGACCAATTCTACACCTTTGATTACATCTATGGTTGATATCAAAGCCTTCCTAACTAAGCTTATTCTCACACCATTGATTAAATCAATGGTTATTATCCAAGGCTTCTTTATTAAGTTTGTTTCTTAACCTTTGATTAAATCAATGGTTAATATTCAAACTAAGTATTCTCATCCAAGGGTATAAATCAAGTCAAGCTCTCTTTGTTGACTACTAAAGATAATATTTATTCTTGTATCCTACAAATAATATTTTTACTGTATTTTTATCATCCGATAATTAAATACAGTATAAAATACAGTACAAGAAATTTTCTAAAACTATTTCCAGATTCAGGTTTAGTAAGATCCCCTGTCTCCGTCTAAACAGTACAAATTTTTCTATGCGTAGAAAATTTTTTCACTTTGTGGGACCCACCTGGGCCCACGTATGGCCACCTAGGCCCACATACCCTTGCGGGGCCTACAAACAGGAAAAATTTCAAAATCATCCATAAAATCAAAAAATTAGAAAATACACAAATATCAAATCAGATTACGTAAAATAATTACCTAACGGTAAAAATTAAATTACGTAAAGTTTTCCCTCCCAAAATTTTTATTTTCCTGACGTGGAGTACATCACTCAAAACGATCAAATATCTTGCTAACGGAATAAACAAAATAATTTTACAAAGGTACGTAAATTACTAAACAAGAAAATTGTTAATCACAAAATTACTGTTTAAGAGATACAGAAATTTTGGGATGTTACAAGGTTAATCTCCCTCTTACCTCAAGGAAGACAAAATCCTACAAGTTGCTCCCTCCAAGAATTTCGTGTAGTCCTCCAAAGGAAACCTTAACAAACTTAAACCAACAAAAAGTCATAAACTAAGCTTTACAAAGAGAAACCATGGATCAATCTTGGCTTAGAAATTTAGAAATCAATCTTAGAAACAAGAATAAGAATTTCACCTTGTAGAATAGAGAAAACTTTAGCTTGATTTTCAAGAGAGTAGATGGAAGAACTAAACTTTGTTCACAACTTGAAAGAGGTTTAGAATGGTGTTTGGGCTTAGTAAATCAACTTGGATGAAATTTAGGAAATTTGGATGGTGGTTTTTGGTGTGCTAGCTGAGAGCTTCAATTTGGAGAGAAAGAGAATTCTTTATTGTATTTTGAGAGAAAGAGAAGCTAATAGATCGAAAGTGAGATGAAATGAAATAGATAGCCTATTTCTCTATGCATTGCCATGAGATGCTTCTTCAAATGAGTAAGATACTTTGCTAACACTTATGACTTAGCATATGGCTTAAGTCACCAAATGATCATGCAATGGTCACCTAAATTTCCATTGGCTTAAAGCAAGTGAATCACCTAATTCTAGATGCTTTGTGAAGCTTCCTAGCCATGGAGCTCCAAGGAGAAAGGTAACCAAATTTTAGTTCAATTGCATCCTAACTAGATTAAGCTAACTTAGTTAGATTTCCTAGTTCCATTACTAACTATCTAGTTACTCATGAATGACTCATGATAATCACATATTTTATACATTAATAAACTCTCATTTTTAGTCATTTACACTCTTCATGTACTTAATTGATTGAGCTTGGTTATGTTTTGTAAGTTTGGACTCAAATTGGAATTAATTGATTTTTTCAGCATTATTTGGGTCTTACATTATTTATGTATTTCAGTCATATCTTGAGTTCTAGATGTGTAATAATTATGTATCTAACCTTGTAGGAAAGATAAGATAGAGTTCTACAAATTTCATGAGAGCTCCAGGTAAAATTCGGACATCTAGTGAAGCTAAATGAGCTTGGAAGTCAAAGTACGGGTTTTGTAATTGGAACCTGAACAGTGTGCAGTGATCAGAGCATAAATCGAGCTATAGGAATTATCTTGGGCTGAAATTTGGATATTTGAAAGTTAAGACCATATCTACAACTTTTATGAAGAATACAAGAGCTTATTCGGACAGCTTAGAGGTGATATTGGGTCTGGAAGTCAAAACAGAGGTGCTGAAACTGGGCCTGAATAGTCTACAGTAATTGGGTCATATCTTGGGCTGTAGGACGATTTTTGGTGATCTTGGTGGCATTGGAAAGCTGAGACAAAATGCTAAAACTTTCATGAAGACCACGTTGCTTCATTCTGATGGCATCCATGAGATCAGCACTGAATGATTTCGGAGACAAAGAATCTTAATAATTTTCCACTCACCAACTCACCATTTGGCATTTTTCACTAATTCACCCACTCATCCACCTACTCTTAATCAGCGCCCTTGTCATTTTGTATCCCTAATCCTCTATAAAAGGCACCATTGGCTAATCATTTGGTGCTCTTGGTGTTAGGCTTAGTTTTTAGAAGTTATGGTTATGCTTGTTTATTGTTTTCCTTTGTTGTAATTTTCTCTTGCTCTAAATTGAAGCTATGTTCATCTTTCTCTTCTTCTCTCTTTCTTTCTTCTTATCTATGAGTAACTAAATCTTCATCTTGCTTGGGTGAAAGAGTGAAGCTCTTGGTAATGAAATAAAGTTAGATTATTCTATTTCTTGTGCTTAAATGATATATTATCAAATGGATATTATATGTGTTGTATTTTGTTTACAATCAATTTAGAAACCTTCTTTGTATAATGGAGATCTTGATTTATTGTAGACAATGGGATTGGCACAGTGAATGCTTGAACTCATTTACAAATGTTGGTAGATAATTAAACGAATCATAATATGATTACATATATACTTGAACTTTGAATGTTATATTTTCCGATTGGAACCTCCATTGTGTGTGGATTTCAATTGAGTTATAAAGAGAAATAATCTTGCCTTTAATTTATTACCAAGAGTGGATCTCCTAACTCAAGCAAGTTCTTAAATTCATTTGTGAACATCTTTTATTACTTTTGGTGTTATGACAAATCCTTTTCTTACCTCAAATAATTTCTCTACATCAATTCCCTGTGGATCGACCTCGAACTCCCGAGAAATTTATTACTTGAGACAACATACACTTCGGTTTGTATCCTTAAATCCCGCAATCAAGTTTTTGGCGTCGTTGCCAGGGACTTGACTTGAAGTTTTAATTTATTGAGGTTCTCATACTTTAATAAAATCTATTCTCTCTTCTCCCTCACCGGAGCAAAAGATCGGCTTGCCGATCCTTCGGTTTCTTTACTAACTCTCTAACTTTCTAACTATCTAACTTACTAACCTACTAACTTGCTAACATACTAACTTACTAACTTTTAATTTATGTCATTTATTTTTTGCTTACTAACTTTTATTTTCTGCACTCTAACTTTTTAATTTACGTCTTTTAATTTTTGCACTCTAACTTTTTAATTTCTGTTGTTTATTATTGCTATCTAACATAACGAAATAATCTTTCTTCTTCTCTTCTCTTTCGCCGGCTTTGGTGGGGCTCTGCCTCTCTTCAGTTTTCATATTTTAAATTTATTTTCTGTAATTTACTTTTTGCAATTTATTTTCTGCAATTTACTTTCTGCACTTTATTTTTTACAATTTACTTTCTGCACATTATTTTCTACATTTTATTTTATGCACTTTCTAACTTACTAATTATTAACTCTCTAATTATCTAACTTTTTAATTTATCAGTTATCTAACTTTTTACTTTATCAGTTATCTAACTTTTTACTTGTTAATATTTATTGGGTGGTTGGTTTATACCACATCCTTGTTAATATTTAATGGCTGGTGTAAACTGTCGACTTGTACATTATTTTTTCTATTTTAAGTCATTTATTTATGCTTAATTGGTATCGTGATTTAAATTCTGGTCGTTTAGTTAAAATTAATCTTGGTACTTTATATATTGATTTGTTTGAATCACAATCACACACAATTGACACAATCGCTGAAAATGAAAGTGTACATGATGAACATAAAAATCAACTGTTGCGAACCATGTGTGAATATTTGCAACCACCTCGAAATTCTAGTTCATCATGTTTTATCTTTCCACTCAACGCTAACAATTTTAGATTTAAGCCAGGTATGATTTCTTTACTTCCTAATTTTCATGGTTTAGAATCTGAAAATCCATATTTACATATGAAAGAATTTGAGGAAGTATGTATTGCTTTCAATGACCAAAATTGCACTGAAGAGATTGTTAAGCTTAAATTGTTTCCTTTTTCTTTAAAAGATAAAGCAAAATCTTGGCTTAACACTTTGAAACCAAGATCAATTGGCACATGGCAAGAAATGAAACGTGAGTTCTTGAAGAAATTTTTTCCAACACATAAAACCAATACTTGAAAAGACAAATCCAAAATTTTTCCTAAAATTCAAATGAAGCATATTTTCAATGTTGGGAATGGTTTAAAGATTTGTTAAATTCTTGTCCACATCATGGTTTTGAAAAATGGCGCACTATAAGCTTCTTTTATGAAGGTTTAACACCTAAAACTAAATAATCTGTGGAAACAATGTGCAATGGTGAGTTTCTTGATAAAGAACCTGATGAAGCTTTAGACTATTTAAACTAGTTGGCTGAAAATTCTCAATCTTGGCATGGTACTAACCCTTTTGAAAATTCAATTAGATCTAACCTTGCAAGTGCTAATAAAGGAAAATGCCACCTTAGTCAAGAGGAAGATCTAAATGCTAAGTTTGCCAGTTTGGCTAGAAAGGTTGAAGCCATGGAATTAAGAAAAGCAAAAGAAATCAAATCTGTGCAAAATGAAGAAATTTGTGGCATTTGTGATGACTTAGGACACTCAACACATGAATGTCCCAATATTTCTGTTTTTAAAGAAGTTGTACATGAGCAAGTAAATGCAATGAATAATTTTAAAAAGCCATTTACTTCTTCTTTTTCAGATACATATAATCCGGGATGGAGAAATCACCTGAACTTCAGTTGGAGGAATAATAATCATTCACAATTTGTGCAACCACCACCTCCTCAGGCACAATAAGACTCTCAAAATTCTCAAGGATGTGCACCTTATGTTCCACCATATAGGAAAAACCTTAAAGAAACACTGCATACATTCATAGAAAAGTAAGAGGCCATTAATAAACAAAACAATCAAATATTGAATGACATAAAAGACACTCTTGCTAAACTTTCTTTTGCACTCACAATTCACGAGAAAGGAACCTCAACTAAATCCCATGGGTCAGTACAGTCTAAATGAGGGGAGTTTAAAAAATCAACAAATGGACCAAGTCAAGTCAGTGATAACTCTTAGGAGTGGAAACGTTGTTGAAAAACAAATTCCCAAACCTTGTGAGAAAGAAGATGAACCAATTGCCCAAGAAAATGAAGAAGCTAACCAAAAGGAGACTAAACTTTCGTCTTCGCCCTCATTTCCTCAAGCATTGAATAATCCAAAGAAATTGGACCACCACACTGAAATTTTTGAAATTTTGAAACAAGTAAAGATCAATATTCCTTTGTTAGATGCTATCAAATAGATTCCTTCTTATGCCAAATATTTGAAGGACCTGTGCACTGTTAAAAGGAAACTACATGTGAAAAAGAAAGCATTTTTGGCTAAACAGGTAAGCTCCATTCTTCAGAATAATAATGCGTTGAAATATAAAGACCCTGGTTGTCCTACAGTTTCATGCATTATTGGAGAACATAAAATTGAAAAAGCTTTACTTGATCTTGGTGCTAGTGTCAATCTACTTCCATATTCAATTTATCAGTAACTCAACTTGGGTGAGTTAAAACTAACTTCTGTAACTCTTCTACTTGCTGATAGATCAATTAAAATTCCAAAAGGAATAGTGGAAGATGTGTTGGTTCAAGTTGATAAATTCATATATCCTATGGATTTTATTGTCTTGGATACTGAACCTATGGTTGATAGTTGCAAGTCAATTTATGTTATTTTAGGCCGTCCATTTTTTGCAACATCAAATGCTTTGAAAAATTGCAGAAATGGAGTGGTGAAGCTAACATTTGGAAACATGACACTGAAGCTCAATGTTTTTAACATGTGCAAGCAACCACAGGAAGTCCTTGATGAAAAAGAGGAAGTTGAAGGAATTGAAGCCATTATAGATGATCATCTTCAAACAAGGAGTTCTTTTGACCCATTAGAAATTTGTTTAGTCAATTCATTTGAGTCAAGCATGCAACTAAAAGATGATATCTCTAAAATATGCTCTTTGCTTGATTGTACATAGGTAATGGAGTATAAGGGATGGAAGCCAAGATTTGAAGAGCTAAAACCCATGAATGATAATGCCCATGAAGAAGTACCCACACCGGAACTAAAGCCATTACCTGCTGGGTTGAAGTACACATTTTTGGGAGAAGAGCAAAACTTTCTAGTGGTAATTTCCTCGTCTCTTACTGAAGAACAAGAAGGTATGTTAACAAAAGTACTTAAAAGGCATAAAAGTGCAATTGGATGGACATTAAAGGACATAAAAGACATTAATCCATTAATTTGTACACATAGAATACATTTAGAAGATAATGCTAAAACTTCTCAACAACCTCAAAGAAGATTAAATCCACACATGAAAGAGGTAGTTTGAGCTGAAGTCCTTAAATTGCTTGATGTTGGAATTATCTTGTGGATAAATAACCCTAGTATGTTTTGATTAATGACTAAACTTAACATGCTTATTACTTTGATTCACTAACTACTTGCCAAGCTTGACTTTTTCAATGAGATTTTATGGAGCAAGAAAAGTGGATGCAAAGGATCATGAAGGAAAACTTGAAGAAGGAGCATCATGAAGAAGGAATTCAAGAAAGATCATTAGGAACCTTTCTGTAAAGAAAAGACTTTGTTTAATTCTTTGATTAAGCTCTCTCAAATAAGTAAAAATGGTTTTCAAAAGTAAAAATGGATTAAGAATGAAAAAGGTTAATTAATAAATCTGTACATCTATGTGTACATCGATGTACTTTCAGTTAATTAACTAACTTTTAATGAAAACCTCACTATACATCTATGTATAAATGTTATACATCTATGTATACATCAATTGATCAAAGGACTTAATGAAAACTGCACTATACATCTATGTATAAATGTTATACATCTATGTATACATCAATTGATCAAAGGACTTAATGAAAAATCTTGTTATACATCTATGTATATATCGATTGATTCTGGACTTACTTGATCAGTATGCATTTTTGCATCTGTACATCGATTGATACATCTATGTATAAGCCAGAACAGAAGCATAAATTTTTGAAATAGCTATACAATCGATTAGGTAATCGATGTATAATCTTCTGGGCTACCAATGCAAATGTTTTTCAAGAACAACATCGATGTACTCATATGTGTATTAATCAAGATCAAGATCCTCCAAGAACACAATCGATTAGGCAATCGATGTACACACGTTATAAAAGTGTAATTTTGTTTAATACATATGTGTACTAATCGATTAACTGATAACAGAATTTCTCAGATGAATCTGTTTTGATCTTAACTGACTTGTAAAATATGTCCAACAGATCTATTTTGTCATATACCTATATAAGGACATTGGCAAACACTTTCATATAACAATTGATTTGAAAATTTGAGATCAATCACAAAAATACTGTGAGAGCTCTTCATTGAAAGAAACAAAGTATTCTTTTCTGTAGAACTTCAAATTGTTGTATTTGATTTTCTTAGAATCTGATTCAATCTTTTCATATTGTAAAAGAGAGATAAGAGAGAAGGTTCTCTCGTTGATGAAATTAAGAGTAGAAAGGACTCTTGGTGCTGTGCAAGAATAGAAGGAATTCTTGTGGGAATTGCAAGATTGCTTTGATTTGAAAAGTTGTCATTTGGGTAGAAGGAACCTAGAAGTGAAGCTTGTGTAAAGAATCTTGTATATTGATTTTTCAATATTGGATAAAACTCACAGTGGTGTGGGGACTGGATGTAAGTTACCAGAGGAGGTAGCTAAACCAGGATAAATCTCGATTTGAAATTTTCTCTATCCTTTAACCCTTTATTTGCTTTATTGTTGATTGTATGAATTAAACAATATGTTAGGGATGTTTACATGATTTGATTAGTTTATAATCTTGTTCATATATGAAATCATCATTACTGTTAATTATTCTTTTTAAGTTTCAAGTCTTGATTGAAATATATTTTGCAAAAACACATTTTGATTTGTTGGTTGACAAAATCTTTTTCATAGTTAAAGAAAAAAATCAGTTTTTGCAAAAAGGGGAATAAGTCTTGAAAAGTTTTATTAATCAATTCAACTCCCCCTTCTTGAGTATTCAGAAGCCACAACCAACAAGTGGTACCAGAGCTTTCACTTTTGTGTAAAGCTTAACAACTTAAGAGGATGGTTTCAAATGACATCTTGGAAGAAGGGGCTTCCTTGGCAAGACCCCCTGCTTTCAATGGCACTGCCTATATATATTAGAAAGAAAGGATGTTAATATTCCTTGAGGCAAGTGGCATTGATGTATTAGATGCTGTTGAGAATGGTCCATACATTCCTCACACTCTTGATACAAATGGCACCAAGAAAGAAAAACTAAGAAGTGAATGGGATGATGATGACAAAAAGAAAGTAGGTTATAATGCTAAAGCTAAGAATATTATAACTTCTGTCTTGAGTTATGATGAATTTTTTAGGGTTTCAAATTGTAAGACAGCCAAGCAAATGTGGGATACACTACAAATTACTCATGAAGGAACTAGTGATGTAAAGAAAGCAAGAATAAAATCACTCATGCACGAGTATGAACTCTTTCACATGAAGAATGGTGAAGACATCAATGATATGCAAAGAAGGTTCACTCACATAGTGAATTAACTGAATGGACTTGGAAAGAGCATTTCAGATGAACAACAAATCAATAAAATCATGAGATGTTTGACAAGAGAATGGTAACCAAAGATTACTGCTATAGCTGAATCAAAGGACTTAACAACCATGAATATTGCTACACTATTTGGAAAACTTAAAGAGCACGAGATGGAGTTGTATAGATTGAATGATCATGAAGAGAAGGAGAAAAAGAAAAGAGACTTATCACTTAAAGCACATGTCTCCAAAGAAAGCCTTGACAGTAATGAAGATGAAGAAGTTGAAGAAGATGGTGAATCTGAAGAGAATATGGGACTGCTTGTTAGAAAGTTCAAGAGATTCCTCAAAAAGAATAAAACATTCAACAAAAGGCCCTCAAACTTCTTTTCCAAGAAGAACACTTCAAAAGCTAAAAGTTCAACATCAAATGTGAAGTGCTATGAATGTACTAGACCTGGACATTACAAGAATGAGTGTCCTAAACTTCAAAAGAAGGACAAGCATGACAATCATGAGTCCAAGGACAAGAAGAATAGAAAGCCACGAAGAGCATACATAGCATGGGAAGAAAATGATATGGATTCCTCTGAAGATTCTGAGGAAGAAGAGGCTAATCTTTGCCTCATGACTAATCATCAAAGCGACAATGAAGATGAGGTAAATGAAATCCCCCCAACCTTTGATGAACTACAAGATGCGTTTGATGAATTGCATAGTGAATATCTAAAAATTGCTAAGCAATTAATGTCATCTAGGAAAGTCATTGCTAAATAATTTAGTGATTATGCATCTCTTCAAATTAAGATTAAAGAATTAGAAGCTAAGAACAATAAGCTAAATGCATCTAGTTCTACATGTTCTAATTGCAATATTCTAGAAAAGGAAGTAGAAAAACTGAAAACCACTCTATCTAAATTTACAATGAGAAGAGATAATCTAAATGCCATATTAGGACAGCAAAAAGGAGTGTATGACAAAGCTGGAATAGGATATAAACCTACATTGCATGAAAAGGCTTTTAAGAAACTCTTTGTTGCACCTAAATCCTCTACTAGTCCTTTTGTTAAATGTTTCTATTATGCAAGAAAAGGATATATAGTTTCTACATGCTATTTTAGAAATCCTTCAAGGATGAGTGTTAAACAAATTTGGGTTACCAAGGGAACATATGTTATGACTAACACCACAAGACCCAACAAAATTTGGGTACCTAAGACAAATGCTTAAATCTGTTTTGTAAGTGTGTTTGAGAGCCAAAAGTTCAAATTGGTATCTTGATAGTGGCTGCTCCAAACATATGACTGGAGATATTACAAAGTTCTCATCCTTCACTCCCAAACAAGGTGGAAGTGTCACCTATGGGGATAACAACAAAGGAAGGATCTTAAGAGTTGGAACAATTAGAAAAAGCACAACTACCAAGATAGAAAGTGTGCTATATGTGGAAGGGCTCAAGCACAATCTACTAAGCATTAATCAACTATGTGATAAAGGTTATAAGGTATTCTTTAACTCTAGTAGTTGCATTATAGAAAACAAACATAATAGTAATGCAAAGCTGATAGGTAATCAATTGAATAACATATACATGATAGATTTAGAGAATATTTCTGCTAGTGATGTATGTTGTTTGATATCTAAGGAAGAGGAGAATTGGCTATGGCATAGAAGAATAGGACATATTCATATGGATCATCTAAACAAACTTATTTCTAAAGAATTGGTAATTGGACTTCCTCAAATTAAGTTCTCAAAGGATGGTTTATGTGATGCATGCCAAAAGAGCAAGCAAACTAAAGTATCTTTTAAGGCTAAGAATATAGTTTCAACTAAAAGACCTTTACAACTACTGCACATGGACTTATTTGGACCCTCTAGGACTAAAAGTTTTGGAGGAAATTTGTATGCATTAGTTATAGTTGATGATTACTCTAGATTTACATGGACCTCTTCTTAGCACATAAGAATGAAGCTTTTATAGCCTTTAAGAAAATGGCTAAGTTAGTACAAAATGAAAAAGACATGAAAATAACTTCTATAAGGAGTGATCATGGTGGAGAATTTCAAAATGAAGAATTTGATAATTTCTGTGAAGAGTTGGGAATTCAACATAATTTCTCTGTTCCAAGAACTCCACAACAAAATGGAGTAGTGGAAAGGAAAAACAGATCTTTAGAAGAAATAGCAAGAACTATGTTGAATGACTCAAACATGCCAAAATATTTTTGGGCAGATGCTGTAAACACAGCTTGCTATTTAATGAATAGAGTCTTGATTAGACCAATTTTGAAAAAGACTCCATATGAACTCTATAAAGGTAGAAAACCAAATATTTCACATTTACATGTCTTTGGGTGTAAATGTTTTGTACTAAATAATAGAAATGATAATCTAGGAAAGTTTGATCCTAAAGCTGATGAAGGAATCTTTCTAGGCTATTCATCATCTAGTAAAGCTTTTAGAATCTTTAATAAAAGAACACAAATAATTGAAGAATCTATACATGTTACATTTGATGAAACTAACCCCAAAAGGTTGGGAAAGGAATTTATTGATGATGTTGTAGAAACTTTAGAAGAGATTCAACTTGAGGAAAAGCAGGACAATGTCAAAGTGGATGAAGTAGTGGAAATTCTAACAGAAGCTCAACATGAAAATCTACCTAGAGAATGGAAAACTGCAAGGAATCACCCTTTGGACAACATAATTGGTGAAATATCCAAAGGGGTAACCACTAGACATTCCTTAAGAAATGCATGCAATAATATGGCTTTTGTATCACAAGTTGAACCTAAAACTATAGATGAAGCAATAATTGATGAAAAATGGACTATGGCAATGTAAGAAGAACTTAATCAGTTTGAAAGAAATAACGTTTGGAAACTCGTTCCAAAACCCAAGGATAAACAAATAATTAGTACAAAATGGGTGTTTAGGAATAAGCTTGATGAAAATGGAATCATAGTAAGGAATAAAGCTAGATTAGTAGCTAAAGGCTATAATCAAGAAGAAGGAATTGACTATGATGAGACATATGCACCTGTGGCTAGATTAGAAGCTATTAGAATGTTGTTAGCATATGTATGTATCATGGATTTTAAATTGTATCAAATGGATGTTAAGAGTGCATTCCAAAATGGATATATACAAGAAGAAGTGTATGTTGGTCAACCCTCTGGTTTTGAAATAAATGAACTTCCTAATCATGTGTATAAACTCACTAAAGCCTTGTATGGACTTAAACAAGCTCCAAGAGCTTGGTATGAAAGGCTAATTAATTTCTTACTTCAAAAGGGTTTTATAAGAGGAAAAGTTGACACAACACTATTCACTAAAAGAAAAGCATAAAACATACTACTTGTTCAAATTTATGTTGATGATATTATATTTAGTCCTACTAATGAATCTTTGTGTAAGGAATTCGCCAAACTAATGCAAAATGAGTTTGAAATGTCCATGATGGGAGAGCTTAGATTCTTTCTTGGACTACAAATCAAACAATGTGATTATGGGACTTTCATAAGCCAAACTAAGTACTGCAAAGAACTATTGAAGAAGTTTGGAATGGAGAATGCAAAGGAAATGGCTACTCCAATGAGTTCATCATGCTACTTGGACAAAGATGAGAAAGGTAAATCAGTAGATGTTTCCAAGTACAGAGGTATGATTGGTTCCTTACTTTATTTAACAGTAAGTAGACCTGATATAATGTTCAGTGTTTGTATGTGTGCTAGATATCATTCTGATCCTAAGGAATCACACTTATCTACTTTAAAAAGAATCATGAAATACTTATTAGGAACTAAAGAAATGGGATTATGGTATGCTAAAGGATCAACATATAACTTAGTAGGATATTCTGATTTTGAGTTTGCTGGATACAAGTTAGATAGAAAGAGTACTAGTGAACTTGCCACCTTTTAGGAAACTCATTAGTTTTTTGGTTTACTAAGAAATAAACTAGTGTGGCTTTATCCATTGCTGAAGCAGAATATATTACAGTAGGAAGTTGTTGTGCACAAATTCTTTGAATGAAACAATAACTTATGGACTATGGTGTTCTCTTAGAGAAAGTACCAATCAAATGTGATAATACTAGTGCTATAAATCTCACTAAGAATCCTATAATGCATTCAAGAACTAAACACATTGAGATAAGACATCATTTCATAAGGGATCACATTCAAAATGGAGATATAATCATTGTGAGATTGGTTCCTTACTTTATTTAACAACAAGTAGACCTGATATAATGTTCAGTGTCTGTATGTGTGCTAGATATCATTCTGATCCTAAGGAATCACACTTATCTACTTTAAAAAGAATCATGAAATACTTATTAGGAACTAAAGAAATGGGATTATGGTATGCTAAAGGATCAACATGTAACTTAGTAGGATATTCTGATTCTGAGTTTGCTGGATGCAAGTTAGATAGGAAGAGTACTAGTGGAACTTGCCACTTTTTAGGAAACTCATTAGTTTTTTGGTTTACTAAGAAATAAACTAGTGTGGCTTTATCCACTGCTGAAGCAGAATATATTATAGCAGAAAGTTGCTGTGCACAAATTCTTTGGATGAAACAACAACTTATGGACTAAGGTATTCTCTTAGAGAAAGTACCAATCAAATGTGATAATACTAGTGCTATAAATCTCACTAAGAATCCTATAATGTATTCAAGAACCAAACACATTGAGATAAGACATCATTTTATAAGGGATCACATTCAAAGTGGAGATATAATCATTGAATATGTAGATACATCTAAGCAATTAGCTGATATTTTCACTAAACCATTGGCTAAAGAAAGCTTTTTCTACATAAGAAGAGAGTTAGGAATAATTGATCCTACCTATGCTTGATGTTTTGAATGTTAAATGCATTATAATTTGATGTTTGCTGCCTGTACATCGATTACACAATTGATTTATTTAGACAAAATGCTTAATCTAAAAGCTGATACATCGATTAGGTACTCTACGTACAAACTTAGAAAATCATTTTAAGTGTCCTTACATCGATTAGATAATCGATTGATACAAGTACTGTTGACTCAAAATGATTAGAACATCGATGTTGAACATCAATTGACTGCAAAAATTGGAAAACAGGACTCTCTGGAAGTCAATATCAATCGATTAGAACATTGATTAGTTTGATGAAATTGGTACAGGGTATCATATACATCAATTGCACAATCGATTATTTTTGCTGAAATAGGTACAGGGTATTATATACATCGATTATAACATTGATTGAATAATAGTTTCAAAATTTAGGACTTTTTGACATTTCTTATACATCGATTTGTACATCGATTGTATGTTTGCTGCAATTGCTTATATATCGATTCACACATCAATTGAGTTCAAGTTTTCAGAACTTGGTTCTCTAACTTAGCTTATACATCGATTTATACATCGATGTCTCTGGTTTAAAATTAAAATCCTAATGCTAAGTACATCGATTAGCACATGTGTAAAGAATGAAAAACCCTTTAATACATCAATTAGGTAATCGATTGACTGATCTGGGTTTATACATTTCAACCCTTCCCTCCAAATCTTTCACTTTTTCAAATCCAAATACCACTCACCCAAACCCTAGCAGAGCTAGAAATTGTCTCCAATGGCTCGTGTGAAGCAACCTCAACCCTCTACACCTGTTCCCTCTCACTCCACATCTTCCTCCTCAACACAATCTTCCACACCTCACTCTGTTTCACTGATTACAACCCCTACACCCCAATCAAGAGCTTGCTGAAGACACAAGACAAGGGCAAAAAGGTTGCTGAATCTTCAAAACTAGCACCCAAAAGACAAGAAAAAAAGAAGAAAGTGGTGAAGGAAACACCCAAAAAGAAGACTGCTCAAAAGAAGAGAAAAAGGACAGAGGAAAAAGAAGAAAATGATGATGAAGGAGTCACTGAGAATGAACTTCACAAGAGGTATTTCTCTCATGAGGAATACATTATGCTTTACAAGAATGATTTCAAAAATAGGGACATTCATGAGGTTAGGACTGTAGATTTCAATTACTTTGAGGAAAATGAGTTTTCTTTTCACAAGATATTAGAGGAGTATAGTCTGAGTCAATTTCTGCAAATTAGGAGTGACATTTATCCTACATTAATCAAAGCTTTTTACTGTACATTTGAGATGGATAATGATGAATTTTCTGCTAAAGTGAAGAACACAAAAATTGAGATGACTTTTGTTGAGTTTGCTCAGTTTACTGGACTAGATTACAAGGGAAGTAATTATGCTGGCACTGGACCTGACAATGTATGGATCAAGAATTTTGATAGGGAAGAAGCAAAGAAGGTGCTTCTAATTGAAAATGCACTAGAAGGAAGATTGATCAACATCAGCTCTATGCACATTCACCATAGATGTTATTACCAAGATCTGGTAATCATGTTGTGTTGCAAAATAATGATATTTTGCTACTCTAGGCTATGATACAGAGGAAACAGATGAGTTAGAGCTTTATAATTGCTAGACACATGCTGGATTGCAAAATGAGTGGAGCTACCCTACCCTATCCTGGCTTAGTGGTGAGATTGCTAAAACATTTTGGAGTCTCTTTGGACAATGAAGAGAAGTTTCAGTCTAGACTCACAAATTTGGTAAAGGGACTATTAGCAAGATGAAGCTTGCTAAAGTAAATGGAGATTGGGTTAGGATGGATGGTGAAGAACCAAGAGTTGTTGTGGACAACTCAGCGATAGATAGCAAGATAGACAAACTGATTCAAATGTTTCAAAACTTTGAGGCTAGGCAAACCAAACATCATATAGTGATGAAACAGTCTATTGACTATCTGAGTCTCAAACTTAATACATTGGAAGGCCAAATGGCCACTCTGTATCAACATCTAGGCATTTTCGTTAATGCACCTCCAGAAGTTCATCCAACTTCTGAAGATGTTGTGAATATAGCTAGAGAAGTTGCTGCTGCTGCACCTGAAGAGGAAGGCAATCCTGAAGAGCAAGCAAACCAAGCTTCAACACACACTGAAGAACCAAGGACCAATGAAGATGTTTAGATCTTAGGGTGTCTTGAGTGTGTCTAGAATGATATTAGCATTTTTTTTTATGATTGTTCTACTGTTTTGAACAATCATAAATATACATGACTATATAATTTGTTTTGATTATGCTGATATCAATGATTGATTAAATTTCTCATATGTACCTTGTTTTACATGCTTTAATACTTTGAATCTCCCATACATATTCTTTTTGATAATGACAAAGGGGGAGAATTGGTACCATACTACTAAATAAAGAACTAATGATCTAAAATAATGATGCAATGATCCTATACATGTTCAAATGATAAGAACTGTCAACTAGATAGGGGGAGTAAATGGTAAACAATTACTGCATTTTATTACTCTGATATTTACTCTGATATTTCTAATTATTTCTAAGATATATTGAATAATAAACATGTTATGTATGGTAAGTTTGTCATCAATCAAAAAGGGAGAGTTTGTGGATAAATGACCCTAGTATGTTTTGATTAATGACTAAACTTAACATGCTTATTACTTTGATTCACTAACTACTTGCCAAGCTTGACTTTTTCAATGAGATTTTATGGAGCAAGAAAAGCGGATGCAAAGGATCATGAAGGAAAACTTGAAGAAGGAGCATTATGAAGAAGGAATTCAAGAAAGATCATTAGGAACTTTTCTGTAAAGAAAAGACTTTGTTTAATTCTTTGATTAAGCTCTCTCAAATAAGTAAAAATGGTTTTCAAAAGTAAAAATGGATTAAGAATGAAAAAAGTTAATTAATAAATCAGTACATCTATGTGTACATCGATGTACTTTCAGTTAATTAACTAACTTTTAATGAAAACCTCACTATACATCTATGTATAAATGTTATACATCTATGTATAAATGTTATACATCTATATACATCTATGTATACATCAATTGATCAAAGGACTTAATGAAAAATCTTGTTATACATCTATGTATATATCGATTGATTCTGGACTTACTTGATCAGTATGCATTTTTGCATCTGTACATCGATTGATACATCTATGTATAAGCCAAAACAGAAGCAAGAATTTTTGAAATAGTTATACAATAGATTGGGTAATCGATGTATAATCTTCTAGGCCACCAATGCAAATGTTTTTCAAGAACAACATCGATGTTCTCATGTGTGTATTAATCAAGATCAAGAACCTCCAAGAACACAATCGATTAGGCAATCAATGTACACACGTTATAAAAGTGTAATTTTGTTTAATACATCTGTGTACTAATCTATTAACTGATAATAGAATTTTCCAGATGAATCTGTTTTGATCTTAACTGACTTGTAAAGTGTGTCCAACGGATCTATTTTGTCATATACCTATATAAGGACATTGGCAAACACTTTCATATAACAATTGATTTGAAAATTTGAGATCAATCACAAAAATACTGTGAGAGCTTTTCATTGAAAGAAATAGAGTACTCTTTTCTGTAGAAATTCAAATTGTTGTATCTAATTTTCTTAGAATCTGATTCAATCTTTTCATATTGTAAAAGAGAGATAAGAGAGAAGGTTCTCTCGTTGATGAAATCAAGAGTAGAAGGGACTCTTGGTGCTGTGCAAGAATATAAGGAATTCTTGTGGGAATTGCAAGATTGTTTTGATTTGAAAAGCTATCATTTGGGTAGAAGGAACCTAGAAGTGAAGCTTGTATAAAGAATCTTGTATATTGATTTTTCAATAGTGGATAAAACTTACAGTGGTGTGGGGACTGGATGTAAGTTACCAGAGGAGGTAGCTGAACCAAGATAAATCTCGGTTTGAAATTTTCTCTATCCCTTAACTCTATATTTACTTTATTGTTGATTGTATGAATTAAACAATATGTTAGGGATGTTTACATGATTTGATTAGTTTATAATCTTGTTCATATCTGAAATCATCATTACTGTTAATAATTCTTTTTAAGTTTCAAGTCTTGATTGAAATATATCTTGCAAAAACACATTTTGGTTTGTTGGTTGACAAAATCTTTTTCATAGTTAAAGAAAAGAATCAGTTTTTGCAAAAAGGGGAATAAGTCTCGAAAAGTTTTATTACTCAATTCAACTCCCCCTTCTTGAGTATTCAGAAGCCACAACCAACATATCTATCCTTTCTCTAATAGTCAATGGGTAAGCCCTCCACAAGTTATGCCTAAGAAATCTGGAATAGCAGTGATTGAAAATGATAAAGGTGAATTAATACCTACGCAAGTCTCATCTAGTTGGTGTATGTGTATTGATTTTAGAAAATTAAATGCTGCTACTAGGAAAGATCATTTCCCCTTGCCATTTCTTGATCAAATTCTGGAAAGGGTAGTAGGACATCCATGCTATTGTTTTCTTGATGGTTTTCCGGTTATAATCAAATACCAATTGCATTGGAAGATCAATAAAAGACCACTTTTACATGTCCCTTTGGTACTTTTGTATACAGAAGAATGTCTTTTGACCTTTGTAATACTCCGGCAACATTTCAAAGATGCATGTTAAGCATTTTTAGTAACATGATTGAGCATTATTTAGAGGTTTTCATGGATGATCTAACAGTTTTTGGAAATTCTTTTGAAAATTGTCTTAATAATTTAGAAAAAGTTCTTAAAAGATGCGAAGAAAAAGGATTTGTGTTAAATTGGGAAAAATGTCATTACATGGTTACCTCAGGAATAATGTTAGGTCATGTGATATCTTCTAAAGGAATTGAAGTTGATAAGGCCATGTAATTGGCTAGCTGCCATTAATTATAGTTTTGATGATAACAAACATAAAGATGATGAGAAGATCAAGTCCAAGTTTTTCAAGATTAGCTTTAGGACTTAGGATCTATCATGTACGGAGTTGATAAATAGCTATCTCATTAGTTAAACTTAAAAGATCTAAAATAATCTACTCCTTAAATTAAACTGAGGTTTCAAAAGAGTTTTTGAAAGATCAAAGATTTTAGAAACTGGAAATAGTTTTTCAAAAGCAATTTAGAATGGTTTTTCAAACTGTTTTTAACTGAGGTATTTGAATACCCAACTATGGTATTCGAATAACCTGATTCCAATTCATACATTTCTATTTTTTCAAAACAGAGGTATTCGAATACCTCTTATGGTATTCGAATAACCTGATTTCAGAATATACCTTTTTAAC
Organism: Ormosia emarginata; assembly: GCA_029884605.1. Taxonomy (NCBI): domain Eukaryota; kingdom Viridiplantae; phylum Streptophyta; class Magnoliopsida; order Fabales; family Fabaceae; genus Ormosia; species Ormosia emarginata. The sequence goes on from JAQQTP010000088.1 coordinate 34,507,648, forward strand.
TGAGGTATTCGAATACCCTTGACTGGTATTCGAATAACCCTACCTTGATCAGTTTTTTAAATAAGTTTTGACAGAGGTATTCGAATACCGCCTGATGGCATTCGAATAACCCACGAGACTCTGCTTTGGTTTTTTTTTAATTCCTACGAGAAGTCTCAGCATTTATTATCAAAATAAATGCACCCAATGGCCTTCTTGATATTAAGCTCTATAAATAGAGGTCTGGGTCACCTCTGATCAGCCCCCGAACATTCTGGTCAATTCTTGCTTTGCTGAAAACGAGTTTTACATTATTTTATCTCTTTTTCTATGCTCTTAATATTAAATCTTTGAGATATCTGTGAGATAGCTCCTTAGTGCTTCAATTTGTGATTATTTACTCTTAGTGAGAGTTTCTCTTCATCTATTTTCTGCTTTTGTAAAAGGGTGAGGTATCCCTTAGTGAATTTGTGAGGGTGAGGTATCCCTCAGTAAAAGGGTGAGGTATCCCTTGTTGTAAAGAAGGTGAGGTATCCTTCAAAGGGGGTGAGGTATCCTTCTAGTAAATAGGGTGAGGTATCCATGTTGTGTAAAGGTTGCAAGCACCTGTTTTAAGCTTGTATTGAATAGTGAAAAATCTCGAACTGTGTTTCGGGGACTGGACATAGGCCACAAGTGGTTGGTAGTCGAACTAGGATAAATATTGTGCCTACTCTTCTCTCCTTTATCTCTTTACTTTCAATAATTTATTTATTATTGTTTAATTGTTTATTTACTGTTCTTCAGGCATTTTATCATCTTTATATATATTCATTATATTGATTCAAGAAATTTCTATTAAAAAGGGTTTGCGAAAAAGTTTTTAATTACTCAATTCACCCCCTCTCTTGAGTACTGAAGCCGCTTCGGTAACAAGTGGTATCAGAGCTAGACTCTTGTATAAAGAGCTTAGCCACTTCATGAGTACATGGCTTCATCAAATGGTTTTTCAGAAGCAACTTCCATAAATCGACCACCCTTTTTCAATGGGGATGGTTATGCATATTGGAAGGAAAGAATGAAAATCTTTATCGAGGCTATTGATCTAGATGTGTGGGATGCTGTCGAAAATGGCCCATTTATACCTACACAAGTTGTTGATGGTGTAAAAACCGAGACACCTAGAAATGATTGGTCTAAAGATGATAAAAGAAAAATTCAATATAACTTAGTAGCCAAAAACATCATTACCACAGCTTTGGGGCATGATGAATTTTTCAAAATTCCAAATTATAAAACTGCTAAAGAAATGTGGGACACTTTACAAGTTACCCATGAGGGTACTAGTGAAGTAAAGAGATCGAGAATAAATTCTCTTACTCGAGAATATGAATTATTTAGAATGAACCATGCTGAAAGCATTCAGGAAATGCAAAAAAGGTTCACCCACATTGTAAATCATCTTGCATCATTAGGAAAGAATTTTTCTAATGAAGATTTAATTAACAAAGTGTTAAGATGTTTGAGCAGGATTTGGCAGCCTAAGGTGACAGCTATATTTGAATCAAGAGACTTGTCAACAATGACATTAGCTACGCTTTTTGGAAAACTTCAAGAGCATGAATTAGAACTCAACAGGCTTGACCTAAGTGAAGAAAATGATGAAAAAAATAAAGGGATAGCACTTAAAGCCACCACCTCCACTATCAACAATGAAGAAGAAGACGATGGAGATGACGTGGACAACATTGAGTTAAATGAAGAGAACCTCAGTCTTCTAGTGAAGAAATTCGGAAGGTTTCTCAAAAAGAAAGGAACTCAAAGAAGACCGTCTTTTTCCACAAAGAAATTTGAAAAGAAATCCTCCAAAGAAAGAAAAGTCTACATAGCATGGGATGACAATGATATGGACTCCGCTGATAGCTCAGATAGTGAGGAAGCCCATCTATGTTTTATGGCCAAAGGAGAAGAAGAATAAGAAAGTGACATTGAGGTAACTTCTAATTATGAATTATCTCATTCTTATGATGAATTACAAGATACCTTCGAAGAATTGCATGACGAATCAATAAGGCTCACAAAAATAATTTCTTCATCTAAGAAAACAATTTTTTCTTTGGAAAACCAAATTCTAATTTTGAATAAAGAAATTGAAGAATTAAAAATTGAAAATGAGACATTGGGATTAATTGATGCATGCACATCTCATTCTTCACATGCCTCTACTTCTTCATCTTGTTCTTCATGTCATATGCTTGAAAAAGAAATTGAAGATTTAAAGAACACTCTGGTTAAATTCACTTTTAGAAGAGATAATTTAAATATCTTATTAGGAAAACAAAGAGCTATTTTTCAAAAAGCCTGGATAGGATATAACCCGAAAAATCAACAAAAATTTTATAAAAATTTCTTTGTTAATTCTAGCATTTCATGTAGTCTTTTTATTAAATGTTTTTATTGTGGAAAGAAAGGACATAGTACATCAACATGTAATGCAAGGAAAAACATCAACATGAAAATTGAAACTAAAATGGTATGGGTTCCCAATGGTACTATACCCAAAACTGACATTCAAGGACCCAAGAAAATTTGGGTACCAAAAGCCAAAAATTGAAATGTGTTGCAGGTGTGCTTGAAGGCCAAGAGCTGACTTTGGCATTTTGAAAGTGGCTACTGCAAGCAAAAAACCAAAAATAATTCCAAGCTCTCTTCATCATTCTCATAAAGTTTGGACTTGCAATCCTTGAATAAGTATTTCCATCATCGGGTAAGTTTTCCTCTCTCATTTTTGCATCTGTACGTGAAAATCTATGTTTTTCTGATAGGTCTATTCGAATACCATCATAAGGTATTCGAATACCATACATCAGTATAGTAATATTATGTCTCTATAAAGTTAGAGTATTCGAATAACTAATATAGCTATTCGAATAACTAGAGACTTATCATATCAGTGTATCTCATATGCCTTTGGAGTATTTGAATACCTTCCAAGGCATTTGAATACTTGCACCTACCTTGTCTACTTTTCTGTGGTGGGTATTCGAATACAGTAACAGGTATTTGAATACCACATGGCTGAAAGCCAAATTTACAGCCCGATCTCTGTTCTGTTTCAATTTTTTTTATGCAAATGCAAATATAAATAGATTTGACTCTATGAATAACATGTTTTTTATGAAATATATCTTATTTCTTTTGAGCCTAAATTTATGCCTTAAATGAAAATTACATGATGTTCTTAAATGCATATTTCTTAGCTTTTTCTTGCTCCTTCATTTCTCAAGAATTTATTGTATATGTTGAATTCTTTGTAATACAAATTCTTAACCAAATGTAATTGGCTATTTTTTTTATAACAAGCTGTAACACCCTCCCTAGGGTATTACATGTCTGACTCCTGACTCAAAATCTAAAAAAAAGTTCGCACAAAATTTGAGTTATAAAATATGAGTTTTAAAATTTCTTTCTTGCTGAAACATAAACTTACTGAAATTTATAAGTAATATGGAAAAATATATTTAAACAGATTCATATACACTATTGACCTAATCATACCATTTAACAATTTAAAGAGAAATATAAAATTAACATACTCTTTTTTTTTAACAGTAGCAAACCCCATGATGGGTCCTACTTAATAGCACGGTACAACACTAACGAGAAACTTTAACATACTTATTCCTTTTTCTATCCATCTTGATGCATCGGACATCTGTTCCTTTGTCAACACTGCACACCTTCGAGTCCTGAATGTCCACTTCTTATTGTTGTCACCAATCTCAGAGTATCCATCGCCCATTATGTCTAAGACAACTCATTCTTTTTACTGTTTAATTTAAACAATACAGACACAGCAAGACAACATAACAAAGAGGTGAGATCACCTACACCAGTACCAACATGGCAGCACAGAGATAACACAAACAACAATATCATACAGGGATATCATACCAGACTTCCAATAATATATTCAGTATTAATCAACTATCATCATCCAATCATATATCAATCCAAGTATTCAAAACAGTTGTCATAGCCAATATTCCTCAATTAATATATCATACAGATGCAAATGTTCTCATATAATGCATGTGCATTTAGACTCAATGTTCCTACTCCATGGAGCTAAACTCTGGTCGGAGAAATGATCAAAAAGATCTGTCGGTACCACATGCCTCAGACCACGTGCTATAATCCTCATTTTGATTTTGCACATCTAGCATATACACGACAGTCTTTATCAGATCTTGAATAAGAATAGTGTCTCGGTCAGGATCATCGGTGTGTTGCATCGGTCTAACCTACGGGAAGAAGCGCGACTAACCACCCGTGTAAGCAACCTGCACCCCGATGCCCCCAAGGTCAACAAGTGACTTACACTACGCATATCACACCCACTCAAGAGGTGTGTTTCTCCTAGGCAATTAGCCATATCCAGTCCTCATCGGACCGTTCCAATGCATGTATAACACACCAAATACCAATCACAAGTATAATACCAATCACAAGTATATCTCATAATTTCTCAGATATAGTTTATACAATGCACGAATATATCAGTGCAAGTCCAACCACAAGGGCCATTCTGTTCAAATTCATTTGTTCAATTAAATCATATGTCTCAATGCATATATTTTTTTTTCAAAGCATCTAAAATGCACCACGTGCCAATAACAGGCAAAACTCGTTGTTTTCATAAACAGTATATGGACACCGGTTCAACAGTAATTATACTATATTTTTCAATAACAAAATCATCTTATCATGTTTTCATAGTTATAAAATACTATTGTCATATTTTCACAAAATTGCACAACATTCTCGTTACGTTTTCACAATTCCACAACACTTCTGTTGCGTTTTCAAAATACCGTAACACTTTTATTACATTTTTAAAATTCCAAAATGTTTTTATTACATTTTCACAATACCGTAACATTACTGTTATGTTTACAAAATTTTGTAACACTTCTGTTACGTTTTCAAAATACTGCAACTCTTCCGTTGCACTTTTAAACCACGTACAAATTTTTTAATGTTTTCTCAATCGTGTAAAAATATACGTTTCTCAAATCGCATAGTATTTTTCCACTGTTTTCAAAATCGCGTAACTTAAAAATCATTCTTTTACATCCCGTAAATCATTTTCTATCATTCTCAAAATATTTAAAACACTTTTCAAATCTCATAACAATTTTCTATCATTTTCACAATCACGTAAAAATATTCTATCACTATTCAAATCACGTAGTGATTTTTCAACAATATTTCAGTCGCGTAAAATATTTAAACGCTTTCCAAATCGCGTAGAAATATTTAAATATTTTTCAAATAGCGTAGAAATATTTTACTGCATTTAAAATTGTTTTTAAGATATGTAAAATATTTTTCAACATTTTACAATGACGTAAAATATTCCTCAATATTCCAAAACACTATTTTGGACTTAAATAAATCATTATCATTTTCAATACATTTTTCAAATTGCGTAGCTTAAAAATCACATTTTTAAGATACGGAAAACATTTTTCATCACAATTTCATTACAGAAAATATTTCTTAACCATCAAAAATTCCTTTTCAACTTTTCTCAAAATAATATAACTTTGTATTTCATTTTTCACATTTTCTTACTCAAGAAAATCTTTTTCCAAAATATAATCCACAAAAATCACTTTTCGATTGATATAAATCAACATTTCAAAACTGAACATTTTCTAACGTATTTCAAAACTTAAAAATAAGTTATACGTTAGTAAATTTTCAAAATACCATTATATTCTTCATTTTTTCCAAATCATTTCCAAACACAACCTTCTTCAAAATAAATTGAAGTTCAAACGTTTTCAACCCCTCTTTGTTTTCCGTTACGAAAATTTCTAGTCTCTCAAGTGATAAAACACTCTGATTCCTTTTCCAAATTCTTTGTATTAAATCAAGTTACGTTTCCACTTTGAAAATCACTTTGTTCATAAAAATTAAGGCATTACAAGCCTTCAAAAACATGGACATGACTCTTGAAACCGTCAAATATTTTTCCTTCTAAATTGATATGGCTTTACACAAACCAAACCATTAAACTTTTGTTTTCAAAACCGTAAGATTTATGGTCATAGAAACCAAACCCATTTGTTCAAATTCATTTTCACTTTCTTTGCAAATTCTCAAAATCATTTTTCACTTTCTTTGCAAATCCTTTGTTCATTTCCATTTTTCATTTAAAACTCATGTTTAGTAAAATACTTAGAAACTTTTTACACTAAATAAATTAATAAAAATCCTTCTAAAATCGTGTTCATGTATTCTTTGAAAAATAATCCCTTTGTTTATTTTCCTTGTTTTTCTAAATATCTCATTTCATCATGCATGAAAATATAAATTTGTGAACACCTATCTTGAGGTGTCTTAACCGAAATTCACCATGTTTCTAGGGATCAAAAATTTATTCCCTTGTTCTTGAAAAATTTCAACATGAACCCTAATCAAAGGCATCTTCCTTGGCTATTGGAGCCAAAAATTGTTTTCTTTCCATCATCAAATCATAGCATACACATACATACACATCATATATATATATATATATATATATATATATATATATATATCAAAAGCATGCCATATTATCATCATGCATAGTATAAGCATACCATCAAAATCATAAACTTATGCAAAGCATATTAAGCATAGGTAATTAATCAAAACTCATAAACACATATAAATTATTACATGACCATGGATATGAGTCCTCACATGGATTCAACATCCATCAAATATAAGACCATCTTTCACCACCATGCTTAGTTGGTGAGATGGATCTCCCTCTTACCTCTTGAAGATCTTCAAAAGCTCTTTGTTTTGCTTCTTTTTCCAAGTCCTTCACCACCAAGGGCTTCTCAAATACAAAACAAAATACATAAAAATTAGTATACTAAGCTTGATTAAGAGGAACCATGGATCAAACATGGTTTAGATCATGAAAAAGAAGAGAAGAAATGAAGTTTCCTTACACTTCACCATAAATACTCCATAACTTTGATCTTGAAGAAAGTCCATGAAGATGAATGATTTGGAGGAAATCTCCAACATGAAAGTTGTTTTAGAATAAGGTAAGGATTCAAGAAATATGGTTAGTTGAAATTAAAGAGTGATGGAAGGTAGATCGGAGGGTCATGGCCGAAACCTAGAGGAGAAGAGAAATGGAGAGAAAATTTGCTAAGTTTAGCTTCTTGAAATTGACAAAGAAAGACCAAGAATGAGTAATAATGGTGGTCTTCTACTTTGCTACTCACTTAAGCCACCAAAACCGTAGCCCCCCCTCCAATGCATTCTCCTTGAGTGCAAATTGATCAATATTGATCAATAATGATGCAACATTGACCAAGACATCTAAAATGACATAAAGCTTTTTCTTTAGCTCCAAAAACAACCACAAAATTGTCCCCCATCTTCCTAATGCATTCATGTAGTTGTCATCTTTTTCAAGCCATTATTTGAAGCCTTTCTAGCCATTGATTAATTCAATGGTTATGATTTAGGTAGACTTTTGATTTTAGAAGACTTAATCTAGGCCATTGGATCTTTCTCCTTTAAATTCTAACCATTAGATGTGTCTCCAAAATGAAAGGTCAAGATTACTCCTTCTTACTTTTAATCCAAGGGTCATAATTAGTCTTTGCTACTTTTTAAGACTAATTCTCCACCATTGATTAAATTTACATCCAATGGTCATAAATGGTCCTTGTTACTTTACAAGACCAAATCTCCACCCTTAATTAATTCTTCATCCAATGGTTATAAATGGTCTTTGTCACTTTTTGAGACCAAATCTCTACCATTAATTAAATCCAAATCCAATGGTTATAAATGATCCTAGTCATTTTATTAAACTTATCCTACACTGTTGATTAAATCAACGGTTGATATTAAAGTCTTCAATATTGAACTTGTTTCCTATTGGTCCATCAAAAATTGTCACAATCACTAATATTGACTTAATAGTATAATTTCTATTTTTATCTGCTAAAACCCCACGAAAGATTATATTTTCTATATTTTTATCGTCTGATAAATAAATACAGTACAAAACATAGTACAAAAAAATTTCTAAAATTGTTTTCGGATTCAGGTTTAGTAAGATCCCTTGTCTCCATCTAAACAGTACAAATTTTTCTATGCGTAGAAAAATTTTTATTTTGCGGGACCCACCTGGGCCCACGTAAGGTCACCTGGGCCCACAAAAGACCACCTAGACCCACATATAGTCAAAAAAAATTCATAATCATCCATAAAAATCACAAATATTAGAAAACGTATGAAAATCAAGTCAGATTATTAAAAATAATTAACAGTCAAGAGAAATAAATATTTAAAGATTTTCTTCGGCTCGAAAATTATTATTTTCCTGACACGGAGTAAATCACTCAAAATGATCAAATACGCTGACGGAATAAACAAAATAATTTTACAATGCACAAAAATTACTAAACAGTAAAATTCTGTTAACTGTCAAAATTATTGTTTAAGAGATAGGAAATTTAGGGTGTTACAATACTCCCCCTCTAAAAAGAAATTTCATCCTCGAAATTTGACAAACATGATTTCACACCCTCAGAATAAATATGAATATTACTCTTTCATCTTTCCTTCCCGTTCCCATGTAGCTTTCTTTCTTACATCTTTCTATACTATTCTAACCAACAAAATCTTTTTGCCTGACATTCAACTTCTCCTGATCAAATAGATATCTCAAACTCCTAGTTACTGAAGATATTGAATGTTACTCCAGAAAGAAAGTATTTCCATATCTCTGATACCAATACAGCGGCTACTAACCTTCATTCATGCCTAGAATAATTTTTTCTCAAATGACTTCAATTTCCTAAAATCATACCCTACAACTCTTCTATTCTGCATAAGCACATATCTTAAGCTCCGATATAATACGTCACTGTTCACCTCTAATGGTTCACTAGGATTAGATAAAACTAATACTAGAGAAGTACTTCAAACATATTTCAATTCCTAAAATTTTTTTTATACGCATCAGTCTATACAAACGCTTAATCCTTTCTGATAAGCCGGGTGAGAAGTCCTATGATCCAAAAATTTTCCAGGATTTCCATTACTGTCTTTTTGACTTTCCCACTGAAAAACTATTTTCAAACTTTGAAGGATCCACCCCGCTCATGCTGCGCCACTCCGATACTATGACATGGATATAAATAGGAATATCCTTTCTTGCAAAATATTCTTTCTTGCAAATGCAATATATGAAAGAACATTATAGAGGTTTAGGAAGAAAAGGTAGCGAAATGATCTGATATGTTACCAAACATATTCAACAAGAATTTGATTTTTCCTGATTTTCAGGAATGAATTTTTTTTTTCTGAATTATTAACACCTTATTGAGACAATCTCATAGGATATGGTTGAAAAATAACCAATCCGTTTTGAAGATCATATCTGTTTATGAAACAGATCAAACTAACATAAAATTTTGAACGACAGATCAAACTAACACAAAGATTTGATCTATAACAATATTTGAATAACACAAGTAGCTCGATCAGCTAAGAATAGAAACAGAAATAAACAAATCAGAAGATAACGAATAACTCTAACATATAATTGATCTACTCACTCATATGCCACACAGAATAAGTTGCTCACAGAAATATTCAGTAGGGTTTATAGGATTAGCTCCAATGACGCAATCTCCATTGTTTAAATCTTCCGCTCAGAACACTTCCATTCCGCTTAGAGTAACGACTTTCCCTACTACCCAAGATTTTACTAACAGAAAATTCTATTTTCAAAGAGCATAATCTCTAGAAATGTGTCCAAACTTTCCGTAAATTATTTTCTTTAACGTACAATCCTTCGTTAAGTGCCTCTCTCCACATCACGTACTGCTTCTGGTTTCTCAATGGTCGTGAATACATCTTCCGTCAAAATCAATTACTTTCTTAATATCCGAAAAAAAATACCAGGTTCCAAAATTACGAAATCTTATAGTCCCAGACTGATTCTCTTTCATCATATCCTGAACTTCAACTTCCAGTTTTCGCTGTTCAGCGATCCTCTGTTCGTGTAATCATCCTTCCACATTGCTCCCGTTGCTCCCGTAGCTGCAACTGCATTACTACTAACATGTTCCGCTTCCACACAAGTACAACTATCCCGAGCCATTTCCCTTTTTTTTTTCCATGGCATGTGGATCGAAATACAATGGATCTGATATCCATTATAAACAACATTATTTCCTTTTGGAAAACAATAACACAGAGAACATAACACAAGCAAAATAGACCTAACTACAAACCCCAAAAGACTCAAACCGTGCTTTGATACCAACTAATGTAACACCCTCCCTAGGGTATCACATGTTTGACTCCCGACTCAAAATCTGAAAAGAAGTTCGCACAAAGTTTGAGTTATAAAATATGAGTTTTAAAATTTCTTTCTTGCTGAAACATAAACTTACTGAAATTTATAAGTAATACGGAGAAATATATTTAAACAGATTCATATACACTATTGACCCAATCGTACCATTAACAATTTAAAGAGAAATATAAAATTAACATACTCTTTTTTTTAACAGTAGCAAACCCCATGACGGGTCCTACTTAATAGCACGACACAACACTAACGAGAAAATTTAACATACTTATTCCTTTTTCTGTCCATCTTGATGCATCAGACATTTGTTCCTTTGTCAACACTGCACACCTTCGAGTCCTGAATGTCCACTTCTTATTGTTGTCACCAATCTCAGAGTATTCATCACCTGTTATGTCTAAGACAACTCATTCTTTCTACTGTTTAATTTAAACAATACAGACACAGCAAGACAACATAACAAAGAGGTGAGATCACCTACACCAGTACCAACATGGCAGCACAGAGATAACACAAACAGCAATATCATACAGGGATATCATACCAGACTTCCAATAATATATTCAGTATTAATCAACTATCATCATCCAATTATATATCAATCCAAGTATTCAAAACAGTTATCATAGCCAATATTCCTCAATTAATATATCATACAGATACAAATGTTCTCATAAAATGCATGTGTATTTAGACTCAATGTTCCTACTCCATGGAGCTAAACTCTGGTCGGAGAAATGATCGAAAAGATCTGTCGGTACCACATGCCTTAGACCACGTGCTATAATCCTCATTTTGATTTTGCACATCTAGCATATACACGACAGTTTTTATCAGATCTTGAATAAGAATAGTGTCTCGGTCAGGATCATCGGTGTGTTGCATCGGTCTAACCTACGAGAAGAAGCACGACCAACCACCCGTGTAAGCAACCCGCACCCCGATGCCCCCAAGGTCAACAAGTGACTTACACTACGCATATCGCACCCACTCAAGAGGTATGTTTCTCCTAGGCAATCAGCCATATCCAGTCCTCATCGGACCATTCCAATGCATGTATAATGCACCAAATACCAATCACAGGTATAATACCAATCACAAGTATATCTCATAATTTCTCAGATATAGTTTATATAATGCACGAATATATCAGTGCAAGTCCAACCACAAGGGCCATTCTGTTCAAATTCGTTTGTTCAATTAAATCATATGTCTCAACGCATATCTTTTTTCAATGCATCTAAAATGCACCACGTGCCAATAACAGGCAAAACTCTTGTTTTCACAAACAGTATATGGACACTGGTTCAACAGTAATCATACTATATTTTTCAATAACAAAATCATCTTATCATGTTTTCATAGTTATAAAACACTGTTGTCGTGTTTTCACAAAATTGCACAACATTCTCGTTACATTTTCACAATTCCACAATACTTCTGTTGTGTTTTCAAAATACCGTAACACTTTTGTTACGTTTTTAAAATTCCAAAATGTTTTTATTACATTTTCACAATACCGTAACATTACTGTTACGTTTACAAAATTTTGTAACACTTCTGTAACATTTTCAAAATACTGCAACTCTTCTATTGCACTTTTAAACCACGTACAATTTTTTCAACGTTTTCTCAATTGCGTAAAAACATACGTTTCTCAAATCGCATAGTATTTTTTCACTGTTTTCAAAATCGCGTAACTTAAAAATCATTCTTTTACATCCCGTAAATCATTTTCTATCATTCTCAAAATGTTTAAAACACTTTCCAAATCTCATAACAATTTTCTGTCATTATCACAATCACGTAAAAATATTCTAACACTATTCAAATCACGTAGTAATTTTTCAACAATATTTCAGTCGCATAAAATATTTAAACGCTTTCCAAATCGCGTAGAAATATTTAAACATTTTTCAAATCACGTAGAAATATTTTACTGTATTTCAAATTGTTTTTAAGATACGTAAAATATTTTACAATCACGTAAAATATTCCTCAATGTTCCAAAACACTATTTTGGACTTAAATAAATCATTATCATTTTCAATACATTTTTCAAATTGCGTAGCTTAAAAATCACATTTTTAAGATACGTAAAACATTTTTCATCACAATTTCATTACAGAAAATATTTCTTAACCATCAAAAATTTTTTTTCAACTTTTCTCAAAATAATATAGCTTTGTATTTCATTTTTCACATTTTCTTACTCAAGAAAATCTTTTTCCAAACTATAATCCACAAAAATCACTTTTCCATTGATATAAATCAACATTTCAAAACTTAACATTTTCTAACGTATTTCAAAACTTAAAAATAAGTTATACGTTAGTAAATTTTCAAAATACCATTATATTCTTCATTTTTCTCAAATCATTTCCAAACACAACCTTCTTCAAAATAAATTAAAAGTTCAAACGTTTTCAACCCCTATTTGTTTTCTGTTACGAAAATTTCTATTCTCTCAAGTGATAAAACACTCTGATTCCTTTTCCAAATTCCTTGTATTAAATCAAGTTACGTTTCCACTTTGAAAATCACTTTGTTCATAAAAATCAAGGCATTACAAGCCTTCAAAAACATGGACATGACTCTTGAAACCATCAAATATTTTTCCTTCTAAATTGATATGGTTTTACACAAACAAAACCATTAAACTTTTGTTTTCAAAACCGTAAGATTTATGGTCATAGAAACCAAACCCATTTGTTCAAATTCATTTTCACTTTCTTTGCAAATTCTCAAAATCATTTTTCACTTTCTTTGCAAATCCTTTGTTCATTTCCATTTTTCATTTAAAACTCATGTTTAGTAAAATACTTAGAAACTTTTTACACCAAATAAATCAATAAAAATCCTTCTAAAATCGTGTTCATGTATTCTTTGAAAAATAAACCCTTTGTTTATTTTCCTTGTTTTTCTAAATATCTCATTTCATCATTCATGAAAATATAAATTTGTGAACACCTATCTTGAGGTGTCTTAACTGAAATTCACCATGTTTCTAGGGTTCAAAAATTTATTCCCTTGTTCCTGAAAAATTTCAACATGAACCCTAATCAAGGGCATCTTCCTTGGCTATTGGAGCCAAAAATTGTTTTCTTTCCATCATCAAATCATAGCATACACATACATACACATCATATATATATATATATATATATATATATATATATATATATATATATATATATATATATATATATATATCAAAAGCATGTCATATTATCATCATGCATAGTATAAGCATACCATCAAAATCATAAATTTATGCAAAGCATATTAAGCATAGGTAATTAATCAAAGCTCATAAACACATATAAATTATTACATGACCATGGATATGAATCCTCACATGGATTCAACATCCATCAAATATAAGACCATCTCTCACCACCATGCTTAGTTGGTGAGATGGATCTCCCTCTTACCTCTTGAAGATTTTCAAAAGCTCTTTGTTTTGCTTCTTTTTCCAAGTCCTTCACCACCAAGGGCTTCTCAAATACAAAACAAAATACATAAAATTAGTATACTAAGCTTGATTAAGAGGAACCATGGATCAAACATGGTTTAGATCATGAAAAAGAAGAGAAGAAATGAAGTTTCCTTACACTTCACCATAAATACTCCATAACTTTGATCTTGAAGAAAGTCCATGAAGATAAATGATTTGGAGGAAATCTCCAACATGAAAGTTGTTTTAGAATAAGGTAAGGATTCAAGAAATATGGTTAGTTGAAATTAAAGAGTGATGGAAGGTAGATTGGAGGGTCATGGCCGAAACCTAGAGGAGAAGAGAAATGGAGAGAAAATTTGCTAAGTTTAGTTTCTTGAAATTGATAAAGAAAGACCAAGAATGAGTAATAATGGTGGTCTTCTACTTTGCTACTCACTTAAGCCACCAAAACCGTAGCCCCCCCCTCCAATGCATTCTCCTTGAGTGCAAATTGATCAATAATGATCAATAATGATGCAACATTGACCAAGACATCTAAAATGACATAAAGCTTTTTCTTTAGCTCCAAAAACAACCACAAAACCGTCCCCCCTCTTCCTAATGCATTCATGTAGTTGTCATCTTTTTCAAGCCATTATTTGAAGCCTTTCTAGCCATTGATAAATTCAATGGTTAGGATTTAGGTAGACTTTTGATTTTAGAAGACTTAATCTAGGCCATTGGATCTTTCTCCTTTAAATTCTAACCATTAGATGTGTCTCCAAAATGAAAGGTCAAGATTACTCCTTCTTACTTTTAATCCAAGGGTCATAATTAGTCTTTGCTACTTTTTAAGACTAATTCTCCACCATTGATTAAATTTACATCCAATGGTCATAAATGGTCCTTGTTACTTTACAAGACCAAATCTCCACCCTTGATTAATTCTTCATCCAATGGTCATAAATGGTCTTTATCAATTTTTGAGACCAAATCTCTACCATTGATTAAATCCAAATCCAATGGTTATAAATGATCATAGTCATTTTATTAAACTTATCCTACACCGTTGATTAAATCAACGGTTGATATTAAAGTCTTCAATATTGAACTTGTTTCCTATTGGTCCATCAAAAATTGTCACAATCACTAATATTGACTTAATAGTATAATTTCTATTTTTATCTGCTAAAACCCCATGAAAGATTATATTTACTGTATTTTTATCATCTGATAAATAAATACAGTACAAAACACAGTACAAAAAATTTCTAAAACTGTTTCCAGATTCAGGTTTAGTAAGATCCCCTATCTCTATCTAAACAGTACAAATTTTTCTATGCGTAGAAAAATTTTTATTTTGTGGGACCTACCTGGGCCCACGTAAGGTCACCTGGGCCTACATAGGACCACCTGGGCCCACATACAGTAAAAAAAATCATAATCATCCACAAAAATCACAAATATTAGAAAACGTATGAAAATCAAGTCAGATTATTAAAAATAATTAACAATCAAGAGAAATAAATATTTAAAGATTTTCTCCGGCCCGAAAATTATTATTTTCCTGACACGGAGTAAATCACTCAAAATGATCAAATACGCTGACGGAATAAACAAAATAATTTTACAGTGCACAGAAATTACTAAACAGTAAAATTCTGTTAACTGTCAAAATTATTGTTTAAGAGATAAGAAATTCAAGGTGTTACACAAGCAAGTGGTATTTGTACTTGGCTAAATTAATCAATAAAATGAAATGTTTTTTCTTGTAAACTCATTTGCTGTTTTGGCTCATTGTTTTAAATGCTTATTGGCTTATGAGTTTGGCTAACCTCTATGGATCCAAAAAATAATGGATACCAAGGAAAGTTCTTTAAATTTTATTGTATGATGATAACTACCTCAAGCACGCATTTAAATGAAAAAGATTATTCAACTTGAGGGAAATGAATGAAGAGAGACATGATGAGACTTTCTTCAAGAATAATGGAATGGAATACTCAATGGAAGAAAGCTCAAACTTAAAGGACCAATAAACGAAGAACATTACAAAGAAACATCTCTCTTTATCTAATTCAATAAGTATCTCTATCCCTAAGTGATTGTGACATTCTATATGGATTGTATGATACTCGTTGATTAATTGATCTTAAATGATTAAATATTTTCCTTACATGAGTAGTATGCTTAGCATTGACAAGGTGCCAAATTAGATATTAACTTGCTAATGTTGTCATTGCATATAGGGTAAATAAAGTTAGCTCTATAAAATGCTCTGATCCTTATAACATATTTCATCAATGTAAAATGTTTAATATCTATGATTCTCTTGATATATGGCAGAGTTATAAGAAATTGATAACAAGTGGTAAATGTTTTACATTTTGATAACAAGTGGTATCAAATATAAATGAATCTCTTGGAAAATGTACATGACTGTTGTGATGACTATACAATGCGATTGGTCGATCTATAAATGGATATATTGTGCTTATCTTTTGCAACAATGAAGATGTATTTTGATGATAACAAACATGAGGATGATGAGAAGACCAAGTCCAAGTATTTAAAGATTAGCTTTAGGACTTAGGATCTATCATGTATGGAGAACATTAATTAAATATCTCAAATGATCAAAGATTATATAAAGGCTTTAAAAGATCTTATCTTTTTGCTAAATTTATAAAATTATACTCAGAATGAACCGTAGGTATTGTTTTTTTATTCTTGTATGCTTTATCTTGATGTTATTAATTTCCCAACGGCCATATTCTTCCACGAGCTCTATAAATAGAGGCCTGGGACTTCGAAAACTCCTTGACATAATTTTTTCTTGCCCCATCTTGTAGTTTTGATCGAATACCTCCTTCGGGCATTCGAATGACAAAAGGGGAGAGAAAAAGAATTTATAAATTGAGAAACAGCTCCTTAGTTTATTTGTATTTATCTTGAGATAAAGTCGGGGGAGGTAAAAAGTAAAAGTTCCCTGTGTGTGAAAAGTGCTCCGCATTGTAAAGGTTGAGCACCTGTTGTTTAAGCTTGTCTTGAAAATGGAAATTGGATTCCAAAGTAAGTGGGATAAATACGTACTGTTTTTCTTCCCTTATTCTCTTTATTTTAAGCACTTTATTTATTGATTCTCGATATAAATCACCTCGTATGAAAAAATTTGTTTAAAAGCGTTTGCAAAAGTTTTTGAGGGAAGTAACTTATCATCTAAACAACTTTGTGAATTCCAATTTATATGAACTAATTCTTTTCGGGGGAGAAAAATGTTAGTTTGTCATAAGGGGGCTGTTGTGCACATCTCTCGATATAAATCACCTCTTATGAAAAAGGGGGAGAATGTAATTGGCTAGCTTCCATTAATAATAGTTTTGATGATAACGAACATGAAGTTGATGAGAAGACCAAGTCCAAGCTTTTCAAGATTAGCTTTAGGACTTAGGATCTATCATGTACGGAGCTGATAAATAGATATCTCATTGGTTAAACTTAAAAGATCTAAAATAATCTGCTCCTTAAATTAAACTGAGGTTTCAAAATAGTTTTTGAAAGATCAAAGATTTTAGAAACTAGAAATAGTTTTTCAAAAGCAATTTAGAATGGTTTTTCAAATTGTTTTTAACTAAGGTATTCGAATACCCCTCTATGGTATTCGAATAACCTAATTCCAATTCATACGTTTCTATTTTTTTCAAAACAGAGGTATTCGAATACCTCTTGTGGTATTCGAATAACCTGATTTCAGAATATACCTTTTTAACTGAGGTATTCAAATACCCTTGATTGGTATTCGAATAACCCTGCCTTGATAAGTTTTTTAAATAAGTTTTACAAAGGTATTCGAATACCCCTTGATGGTATTCGAATAACTGACGGGACTTTGCTTTGGTTTTTTTTTTGAATTCCTACGAGAAGTCTCAGCATTTATTATCAAAATAAATGCACCCAACGACCTTCTTGATACGAAGCTCTATAAATAGAGGTCTGGGTCACCCTTGATCAGCCCCCGAACATTCTGATCAATTCTTGCTTGGCTGAAAACGAGTTTTACATTATTTTATCTCTTTTTATGTGCTCTTATTATTAAATCTTTGAGATATCTGTGAGACAGCTCCTTAGTGCTTCAATTTGTGATTATTTACTCTTAGTGAGAGTTTCTCTTCATCTATTTTCTGCTTTTGTAAAAGGGTGAGGTATCCCTTAGTGAATTTGTGAGGGTGAGGAATCCCTCAGTTAAAGGGTGAGGTATCCCTTGTTGTAAAGAATGTGAGGTATCCTTCAAAGGGGGTGAGGTATCCCTCTAGTAAATAGGGTGAGGTATCCCTATTGTGTAAAGGTTGCAAGCACCTATTTTAAGCTTGTATTGAATAGTAAAAAATCTCGAACTGTGTTTTGGGGACTGAACGTAGGCCACAAGTGGTTGGTGGTCGAATCAGGATAAATATTGTGCCTGCTCTTCTCTCCTTTATCTCTTTACTTTGAGCAATTTATTTATTATTGCTTAATTGTTTATTTACTATTCTTAAGACATTTTATCATCTTTATATATATTAATTATATTGCTTCAAGAAATTTGTATTAAAAAGGGTTTGCAAAAAAGTTTTTAATTACTCAATTCACCCCCCTCTTGAGTACTGAAGCCACTTGGGTAACAGGCCAAAGTTGAATTAATTGCTCATTTGCCTTCCCCAAAAACAGTTAGAGAAGTTCGTTCCTTTTTAGGACATGCAGGATTTTACAGAAGATTCATAAAGGACTTTAGTGTCATATCTAGACCATTATATAGTCTTCTGTTGAAAGATGCACCATTTGATTGGACTCAAGAATGTCAAAAATATTTTGAAAAATTAATTGGTCTTCTGACATCTGCCCCTATCATGCAATCTCCTGACTGGTATTTGCCTTTTGAGTTAATGTGTGATGTTAGTGATTATGCTGTGGGCGTTGTTTTAGGCCAAAGAAAAGAAGCTAAGCTTCATGTGATTTGTTACGCAAGTAGAACTTTAAATAGTGCACAAATGAATTAGACCACTACTGAAAAAGAACTACTTGCCATAATTTTTGCACTGGACAAATTTTGATCTTACTTAATTGGTTCTTCTATTGTGATTTTCACCGATCTTGCTGTTGTAAGATATTTGATGTCTAAACAGGATGCCAAACCAAGATTGATACGATGGATCTTGTTGCTTCAAGAATTCAACATCACAATAAAAGATAAGGAAGGAGCCGAAAATGTTGTCGTTGATCATTTGTCCAGACTTACAATAGGCTCACCTTTTGATAGCACACCCATAATGATTCTTTTCCTGATGAATTTTTATTTTCTGCTAATTCCATGCCTTGGTTTGCTAACATAGTCAACTTTCTTGTAACAGGAAAGATGCCGCCTCAATGGACGCACCAAGATTAAAAAAAAAATTTTGACAGAGGTGAAAATTTTTTATTGGGATGACCCATATTTGTTCAAATATTATCCTGACCAAATCTTTCGGAGATGTGTGCCCGACAGTGAGGTAGGTAGTGTCATTAAATTTTGTCACTCAGAAGCATGTGGAGGTCACTTTTCTGCAAAGAAAATAGCTGCAAAAATCTTGCAGTGCGGATTTTATTGGCCCATTTTATTTAAGGACTATTATACTTTTTGCAAAAGTTGTGAAAATTATCAAAAAAATGAGCTCAATTTCAAAAAGAAACATGATGCTTCTGAACCCCATCCTTGTCATTGAAATTTTTTATTGTTGGGGAATTGATTTCATGGGTCCATTTCCATCCTCATTTGGATTTGTGCATATTTTGGTTGTAGTTGATTATATCTCAAAATAGATTGAGGCGATTTCATGCCAACACAATGATCATAAAACTGTTCTCAAATTTTTAAAAGAAAATATCTTGTGTCGATTTGGAATCCCTCAAGCTATCATCAGTGATAGGGGAACACATTTTTGCAATAAACCATTTGAATCTTTAATGAAAAAATATGGTATTACACACAAAATTGCCACCCCTTATCACCCTCAGACAAGTGGACAAGTTGAATTGGCAAATAGGTAGATTAAACAAATTTTGGAAAAAACGCTTAACCCAAATCATAAAGATTGGTCTTTAAGACTAAACGATGCACTTTGGGCTTACCGTACTACTTTCAAAACATCTTTGGGCATGTCACCCTATCGGTTAGTCTATGGAAAACCTTGTCACTTGCTTGTAGAATTGGAGCATAAAGCATTTTGGGCCATTAAAGCTTTCAATCTAAGTTTTGATGATGCTTGCAAGATACGCAAATTACAATTAAATGAACTTGAGGAATTGAGAAATGATGCATATGAGAACTCAAAGATTTATAAACCCAGAACAAAAGCTTTTCATGACAAGACAATTTTGAGAAAATCTTTTGAAATTGGTCAAAAAGTTCTGCTTTATAATTCTCGCTTGCACCTATTCCCTGGAAAATTGAGATCTAGGTGGAGTGGTCCTTTTGTTGTCAAACATGTGTATCCCATGGGGCCATAGATATTGATAATCCTAGGAATGGTAATATGTTTAAAGTTAATGGACAAAGGCTCAAACCATTTCTGGAAAACCAAGTTGATGAGGTAGAATTCATCTCTCTTTTTGATCCTTGTTATGAATAGAATTCACTCTAATTTTGTTACCTTGTTTTTACGGTTCTTTGTGTTGCCGGTTAAGTGGCGGATAACGATACTCTATGACTCTCAAGTCGGTTTATTTTTTAGTTTCCCAAAGTAACTGAATCCTTCTTCTCCTTTAAAATGAATGTCATTCTTTCAAACCTGAGAAAATATTTTCCTTCTCTCCCTCAAAATGCTCTGAAAAAAATCTACAAAGTTAGGTGTGAAAGATTGAGACTGTTAATGTGCAAGGGTATACCAGAAGATGTACGCTGGATAATTGAAGCAAAGGTCTGGCTAGCAGGTGAGTCTTCAATTTCATTTGACCCATACATGTCAGGTCTTGGAAGAAGTTCATATTCTAAAAGGAGAAGAGCAAAAAGGTTACAAGTCTGTCACAAATGTGGACAATGGAATTGTAACAAGCAATGTCTTTCTTTGGGGATGGTTTCCACAAATAGAGAGGATAAAATTTTCTTCATTAAGAATGGACTGAGTAAGGAGTCATTAGATGATATCTTATTGACTCTTGAGACGCGTTCTTGTAGATTGGTGCATCATGAACTTCTTAATTTGTGGAATCTCTTCAAAGATAAAGAAAAACACTACAGTCTTGGGAATCTGACTCTAAAAGATCCTGTTTGCCAATTTATAAGAAAATTGGATGGGAAGCTTATCCTTGACTCATAGAAAGCGTTTAAGCCGTTATTGGACGTGAAACCAAAGGTAGATGTGAGCCATATCCACAACAATCTATGCATATTATCTTCTTCTTCTTCATGTTTTCTAAAAAAAAAGCAAAAAAATATAAAAAAGATAGAAAAAAAAATGTTTGAACAAGGGCGATCCGAAAGGAGTACCATGACTTTAATTAGTTGTGGAGCCCCAGCCTTTGACTGACCCATCATTGACTCAGGTGGACTTTTACACGCTGGTCCTTAAAAAAGTTCGTGTACCATGCTCTATAGCCGCACTCCATAACCCAATGTTTACCATCTAGGCACTGTGGAGTTGATGGACAGACAGAAGGGTCCCACTCTGGTTATTAGTGAGAAGTAACTCGCAGCTGCCAAAGCATATGAGGCATTTGAACTTGATCCTCTCTTTTATTAGAAGGGGCTCTCAGCGCCCTGGGATGGGATGTTCAAGATCTTGGACATAACGAGTTTCAGATTTTAGCATCTTTGTTGATGTTACGAGCCCAAGTGTGAGCTCTCCTGGTTTTAGACCCAGGATGGAAACCCACAATGGTTTCTTCTTTCTCTTTTCTTTGAATAAACGGACGTGAGTGTCTACTGCACTGGTGACACGCAGTATAGAGATATGCCACTACTGTACTCATGATGCATAGTATAAAGATACGCCATGAAAAATGTACATAAAGGTATGTCATCATTTGCTATTATATTTCTTTTATCTTTGTATGATTTTGCTGTATTTTGGTTTTGGACAGACGATCCTTTGAGCAGGGTCCTTCAGGGGTTTCTAGACTTCTTTACCCTGATGGTTTTCTTGAAGTAAAAAAAAAAAAAAAAAAAAAAAAAAATAAAAAAAAAAACAAAAAACAAAAAAAAAAAAACCAAAAAAAAAAAAAATTAAAAAAAAAGATTCTGTGTTTCTTAATTTCAAACTTTTTTTACAACAGCCAACCTAGCCTTATAGGTGCTATGATTACCCTTTCCATTCTTTTTCCTATTTAAACACTTCATTTTCTCCACTTTCCTCCCACTCAGAATCATTCAGAGAGAAAGGTGAGTATAGAGATGGAAGGTGTTTCTGTTCGTCAACTTAAAAATATTTGTGTATTTTGTGGGTCTAAGTATAGGAAGGGTTTAGAGTTTGTAAACACAGTTACCACTCTTAGTCGATCATTTGCTGTAAGAAATATTCATCTTGTATATAGGGGAGGTTGTCGTGGGTTAATGGGGGCTGTATCACTTGCTGCATATATAGGAGGCAGTCAGGTTTTAGGTGTCATTCCTGAACCTTTAGCTCAACAGGACATCACTGGAAAGACAATTGGGGAGGAACTTAAAGTGTCATCAATGCATGAACGAATGAAGATAATGCTTGAAAACTCTGATGCATTCATTGCCTTACCAGGTGATTTTGGTACCTTGGAAGAAGTTTTCCAAATTGTCTCTTGGGCCCAACTGAACATCCACCATAAACCCATAGGTTTGTTGAATGTAAATAATTTCTTTGATATTTTGTTACTTTTTCTTGACCATGTTATGGAATAGAAATTCATCACACCTTCGACAAGATAACTTCTTATCTCTGCTTCCACTATTGATAAGTTGATTGATAAATTAGAAGCTTTTGTTCATAAACCTGACCCAGCAATAGCTCAGATAGATTGGTCAGCAGGAAGCAATGAGGGAAGCAAGATGAAAAGAAAGCCAAATCTGACACTTCGTTTATAACTTTTCTTTACCTTTGATTTTATTTATCGTACTTTATTTTTGTTTAAATCTGTGTCAGATTTCTCTAACAGGTAATATCTTTTATCCTTTACTCATCTATATTTTAACATTGAGGACAATGTTATGATCTAGTTGGGGGGGAAGGATAGTTGACAAAAAAAATTCTTTTTTTTTGAGAAGTATGATATGATTGTCATGGACTTACTAAACTAATGAATGATGACAGAGTAAGGAGTAACTTTACTTCTGAGATGCATCTAAATTGGGAAGTATGTTTAGTGATATGACTATCAGAAACCTATTCATAGTAAAACCAATTAAGGATGGCAGAGTAAGGAGTAAATTTTGCCTTGGAGGTAATTTTACTCTTGAGACGCATCTTAGTTGAGGAGATAATTATTTTGTGCAGAAGTAGCAAATGGATTCTTGGATCTTAGCATAAATTGTCTTCTTTCTTAAAAATCACAAGCTTGGATATGAATGTTGATATGGTGGATTGAGAATGATAGAAATATACCTTGTGAGATTTTGAGCCTATTGATTAATGGATTGAATATCTGTACCATTCTCTTCTTTCTTGTGTGATTTTCACTCATGGAATTGTTACTCTAGAACTTGCTTTGATTCTTTTTTAGGCTACATTTTCACATGCATACATAAATATGATTGAGATATTTTGAAATAGCTACTTTGACCAAATAGTCATCATTGTATATTTTCCCTTGTGTAACCCCTTTGAGCTTATTTGACCATTCCTTGTTTTTAGCTCATTACGTGTCTTCAAAAAAAAATATGTTTAACCCAACCTTAGGGAATAAAAGAGCATTGGCTTTGTTCTTGAATAAGTGTGGGGGTGTGTGTGCAAAATGATTAAAAAAAAAGAACTGACCACTGTTGCAATCAAAGAATTATCAGAGTCTAGAATAAAGGTGGATGCTTGGAAACAACAGGAAGAAAATGAGAAGGTTCAGGCCTAACAATGAATTCAATTCACCAATTTGGGATTGATCTTCAACAAAACATTAGTCAAATATTGGTGATTGTCCTTTATGATGAATGTTCTCAAACATTTTCTCCACTCTAACTGTACTATAATGCTCTTTTATTCTCTTTGGTATTTGTCTTCTCATATCTATATTATCTCCTCTCCTTTACCATGACCCCATTACAACCTTGAATAAAGTCCTCTTGATTTTTGTATACATATGTTTTAAGTAGCGGAGAAGTAGAAGATAAGCAAGCTTATGGTAGTGCAATTGTTCATGGGTTGAATAGAGGGGTTGAATAGAGTGAAATACTTACCTTTTAAATACTTGAGAGATTGAGAGTGAATTCTGTGAGGATCTATCATTCTTAATTCATTCTTTTCAACTGAAGTTTCCTTGCTTGTTAGTTTGAGATATGAAGAAATGTTACCTCATTAATGCTTTGATCCCTTGAATTTCTGATTACTCTTCTTGCTTCATCGAGTCTTTTAGAGTTTTTAGCTTTTGAGTCTATGTTTTTTTTCTTTGTTTCCTACCTTTGGTCTTATGTGTTTTGCCCAAGAGTGCAAAAAACTAAGTGTGGGGGAATTTGATAATCATATATTTTATACATTAATAAACCCTCATTGTTAGTCATTTATACTCTTCATGTACTTAATTGATTGAGCTTGGTTATGTTTTGTAAGTTTGGACTCAAATTGGACTAAATTGATATTTTCAGCATTATTTGGGTCTTACATTGTTTCTATATTTCAGCCATATCTTGAGTTCTAGATGTGTAATAATTATGTATCTTATCTTATAGAAAAGATAAGAGAGAGCTCTACAACTTTCATGAGAGCTCCAGGTAAAATTCAGACATCTAGTGAAGCTAAATGTGCTTCGAAGTCAGAGTACGGGTTTTGTGATTGAAACCTGAATAGTGTACAGTAATCAGAGCATAACTCAGGCTGTAGGAATTATCTTGGGCTGAAATTTAGACATTTGAAAGTTAAGACCCATATCTACAACTTTCATGAGAACACAAGAGCTCATTCGGACAGCTTGGAGGTGATATTAGGTCTGGAAGTCAAAACAGAGGTGCTGAAACTTGGCCTAAACAGTCTGCAGTAATTGGGTCATATCTTGGGCTGTAGGACGAATTTTTGGTTGATCTTCATGGTATTGAAAAGCTGAGACAAAATGCTATAACTTTCATGAAGACCACGTTACTTCATTCTGATGGTATCCATGAGATCAGTACTGAATGATTTCGGAGACAAAGAATCTCAATAATTTTCCACTCACCAACTCACCATTTGGCATTTTCCACTCATTCACCCACTCATCCACCTACTCTTAATCAGTCCCCTTATCATTTTGTATCCTTAATCCTCTATAAAAGGTACCATTGGCTGAGCATTTGGTGCTCTTGGTGTTAGGCTTAGTTTTTAGAAGTTATGGTTATTCTTGTTTATTGTTTTCCTTTGTTGTAATTTTCTCTTTCTCTAAATTGAAGTTATGTTCATCTTTCTCTTCTTCTCTCTTTCTTTCTTCTTATCTATGAGTAACTAAATCTTCATCTTGCTTGGGTGAAAGAGTGAAGCTCTTAGTAATGAAATAATGTTAGATTATTCTATTTCTTGTGCTTAAATGATATATTATCAAATGAATATTATTTGTGTTGTATTTTGTTTCCAATCAATTTAGAAACCTTCTTTGTATAATGGAGATCTTGATTTATTATAGATAATAGGATTGACACAGTGAATGCTTGAACTCATTTACAAATGTTGGTAGATAATTAAAGGAATCATAATATGATTACATATATAATTGAACTTTGAATGTTATATTTTCCAATTCGAACCTCCGTTGTGTGTGGATTTCAATTGAGTTATAAAGAGAAATAATCTTGCCTTTAATTTATTACCAAGAATAGATCTCCTAACCCAAGCAAGTTCTTAAATTCATTTGTAAATATCTTTTATTACTTTTGGTGTTGTGACAAATCATTTTCTTACCTCAAATAATTTCTCTTCATCAATTCCCTGTGGATCGACCTCGGACTCCCGAGAAATTTATTACTTGAGACAACCTGCACTTGGGTTTGTATTCTTAAATCCCGCAATCAACTCACAAACCTTCTAGAAGACTCTAGAAAACTCTTGTAACTAGGAACCCTAATGAGTAGCAAACTAAATTTGTTCCATTTAGTTACTTCCTAGGCTTATACTAACTTAGTTTAAGTAATCTAGTTACATCTAGCTACAAAGCTAACTAGCTTAGCCATTTTCGTTGACCATTTCCTATTGGTTCTCATCAAGTTTTAATTATTCTAATTAGTTCATAAAATAAATCATTAAATTTTTTTCTCTACTGACTATTATCCAATGGACAATAGTTACAGAAACTATTACCCAATAGACAGAACATATTGCTCACAAGTCAATATATATTTGTCCGCTGAATAATAAAATACGGAATATTTTTATTTCACAGATAAATTCTAAAAATTAAAAGATCATAACATGTAACGCCCTAATTTTTAGAAAATATTTCGAATGTACTGTTTACTATTTTTCAAGTTTTTGTGTAAATGACCGTTGTGTCCTTATTTTACTGTTTCTCGATTTCTGCATGAAATACAAATACGTTTATACAGGCTCAAATTTTATTTGGTCTTTTTACGTAATTTGTTCCGAGACGGTAAAATAAAAGTTTTTTCGAATCTTGTTTTAATTTTTTGGAAGATATACGACAATTAATAAATGTCTGTAATTTTATTTGAACTTTTTGGATGATTAGCTACGTTGTGGGAAAAAATAGGAAAATGACCATTACGTCCCGAACGTCTTTGTTTTTTATTTTTCTTGTTTTTAATTGTTTTCTACTTGATTTAATGTCCAATATTACTTGTCTCGTGATTTTATATGGACTTTTTGTGCGATTTGCTCGAGGCGGGAAAATAATATTTTCCGGCTGGGAAATCTTATTCTATTATTTAGAATTGGGGATCTTACTAAACCCGATTCTGAATGAGACGATAAATAATCTTTTAATTTTTAGGATTTGATGTCAAATAAAATAATTTTATAATATTATAATATTATTTTATTAGTCAAGATATAATAAAATGACAGTGGACCCGGAAATGTTTTACGGGACCCATAATTAGCAGAATGGTTAGATCAGTAGCTTAATTAAACATCATTAGCAGTAGAACTTTCCGAACAAGCTGACTCAGCTAGCTGACTAAGCTGGTAATTAATGGACAGTGTGACTAGGCTTGTGAGTCATCAATAATCAACCAATAGGAGACAAGCTTGTTAAGCAAGTTTTAATCCTAACCTTTGATGCAATCCATGGCTTGGATGAAGCCAACCATTTGGCCACCTTGCATGCATGAAGTCCACGACCATGTGGGATTAGGAGACCAAAAATCACTTTGCTTGCATGCATTTTCTCTCTTCTCTCTCATCCAAGTACCCTAGCCACCATTCTTGTTTCTTTCCTTCACCATTCGGCCAAGACAAGAACCATACCATCCAACCATCCAAATTTTCATCTAACCAAGTTTTCTAAACCTAAACACCATCCTAAGAGCATCTCTAGTTGAGAGTTCTTGCAAATTCTTCCATTTGGAGCTTGGAAACCAATCTCGAAAATTTTACCTAGAAGGTGAAATCTCATGCTTTTCTTTTCTCTCTTCTTTTTCAAAGTTCTAAGCCATGATTTATCCATGGTTTAGATTCTTTTTCATGGTTAGTAACTTGTAGATTTTCGTTTGAGTTGCTAGGTATTTTGGTGGAGAAAACTGAACCCTAGGAGGAGTGAAAGAAAATCCATTTGTCTTCATTTAAGGTAAGAGGAAGACTAATCTTATCATCCCTTGGTGGTGGTAAGAAGATGGAGTAATTTGTGGTGTTTGTACAATCCATAAGGATTCGGTGGTGATGTGGTTATTATGTGTGTATTTGTTAATTTTTGTGTTTGTTAGTAGTTATGTGGTGTTTGTTAGTAGCTTTCTTTGTTTGGTGATTGTAATAATTTTGCATGTCTATTAACTTTAATTTGCATGTCTATAAGCTTTGATAATATTGCATGTGTTAGAATTGCATGATAAAGTATAGAATTGCATGATAATATATAGGATGTGAATAACATGTCAAGGAAATGCATGTGTGTTCCAAAGAACACATCCATGAGGCTCACGGCCACTAACAAAAATGGAGAACCAAAATGTTCTCTTAATTTTCTTAAAAGGTAATTTAATTAACCTAGGAGAATTAAGAAAGTTTCAAGTGGATTTGATCAAAGAAAATGAATTTACAAATCAAATGGTAAAACTAAATATTTTCTGCCAACATGCCTAAAATGAATGTGTTGATTTCAAAAACCATTTTCTAAAACAATAGTTAAATGAATTTAGATAATATAATAAGTTGGACATATAGTTAGAAAATGAGAAAGAATTTAGAAATCAATTTCAAAAGATTTAGGAAATTCGGCCAACATGCCAAACTAGATATTCTTGATTTCTAAAATTTAATCCAAACCTTTTATAAGTATAAGGATGCAATATGTGTTAAAAAGAATTTTTCTAAAATGAGTTTTAAAGAAAAGAATCAATTAGAAATAAGTTTGAGAACTTAGAACTAATGATTTTGTTATTAGAAATGAAATACAGTAACTTTCAAAAATTTCTAACATATAGCTCATGTTTGTATTTTGAAGCATGTTAGTAGTTTTCAAAAGGATTAAGTATAAGGTTTTAAAATTTTAATAAATAGAATTTTTACGGTAAAATTAGGAAACCATTAATATAATTTTCTAAGCAAAAATCTTGTCAATTTTTAGTAAAAACGGACAAATAAGATAGAAAAGATGTCCAAAAGACAAGATTATACGGTATGAAAAATATTATACGTAGCTTAAATGTATTATTTATTATTTCTATTTATTTAAATAGTAATTTTTAAGGAATTCGGTCAAGAAAATGATTTAAAAATCTTACGCGATTGAGAAAACATATTAAAAATTCTACGCGATTTTGAAAACAGAAAAATATATTTACGCGATTTCAAAATGTTTGTAAAAACGATGAGATTGTGAAAAGGCGATAAAATTTCTACGCGATTGACCGTTACTGTATTTATTTTTCGCTATTGGGAAAATGTGAACCTGTACAGGCTTTTGAGGATTTTTCGCTGTCGGGAAAATGTGAACCCGTACTGAGCTTTCTATTTTTCTAGCCATTGAGGGCAAATTATTATCTTAAGGGCATTTTTGTAATTTCATATTTTTAGAATTATGTATTGTGTTTATGCCAAATTTTTGGTGTTTTGGTTGACGAGACGAATCACATCGTGTTGTCGATGCGATAAAGGTAGTGTGGTTCATTGTTCTAATGAACTTGGAGACGTTAGTGTACGGGATCCCATATGTGGACAGTTGGTAGCTCCATTTGGGCCGTGGTAAACCGATAGCACACTAATGGACTCGACATGCACTATATTTAATCGAGGTTTGTAAAGTCTAGTAGTACATTGCCTATAGTGCCCACGGGAGACCGTGAACTATACTACGCCTGGAGGTTGGTTCCCAGTGTCGTAGGCTATTGACGCAACGTGTGACAGCGTGATAGTTGGTTGGGCAGCCGTGGTACTAATAGATTTTGCAAGTCATTCTCTCTGATATCTGTTTGTGTTTAACTCCATGGAGTAGGATTGTGTCTTAGTGTATATGATTATATCTTGGATATTATTCTATTCTCTCTATTTATCTGTATCTGGTAATTATTATGATGGTTGTCTATTTCGTATTTCGTTCTATCTGTGATATTGTTTTATCTGTGTTTTTATTTGTGCTATATTTGTGGTGATATGTAGCGTTATGATATCTAAGCTTTACTCTATTCCATTATTATTAGTGTTATAGCTTTTCATATTGCATGAATTGTATATATGTTGTTTGTCGTCTTCTTATTGGCCATGTTTGTGGTGATTTTAGATTGTCTTACCTCTTTATTGTATGTGTTTTCTGTATATACCTGTTTATATGGTAAAGAGTTCGAGGAAGAGGAACAGCCTCTTGAGGTTCTGTACCCCGAGGAGGAGGAAGATCAGCTAGCCGACGACCAGTTTGACGATCAAGAACCATCTGACCATCCATACCCATTGGATTGATTAGTGTTGGTATGGCGGTGCCAGGATTTTTAGGGTTCGTGACTCTTGAGTTTCACAGTGGATCGCTATCGTGGCACATGAGAGGAGATAGAGACTCTGTGACGTATGCGGGACGGATGACGGTGACCCTACGCCATAGATTTGATGACGAGCCAGTGATGATGACGACGGTGTTTCTACATTTAGAGTTACCCTTATCCATTAGGCGTCATTTTGGTGGGATATCCACTGAGCCTAGTGAGATGACCCTCGCATCGACTGCGCGGTCTCATGTCCGCCGAGTGTCGAGACATCCAGGATATTTGTCTCCTGATGATCATTTTCATGTTGAGAGTGATCCCTCAGAGGATTAAATATGCATGATGTTTTTTTGGGCGCGCTGCTGCGTATGGATGTATATATTGACTCTTTTACTGTTTTTATTTATTGTTTCTGTTTAAATATTTGTAATTGTAGTTATAAATTATTTGTATAACTTATAACTTGGAACATATGTATATTATGAGTAGTGTTGTTCTGTTTATTTTATGTTTTTCGCAATATTTTATTTTTAATAATCTGTCTATCAGGAATTACTTTACGACCCATATTATTATTTAACGAATGTTTTACAACTTGGGTAGATTTTATTTATTTATTTTTATTTTTCTTTATATGTGTGGCATCCCCAAAGGGGTGTTACATTAGTTGGTATCAGAGCCCAAGTTAGAGTCTTTTGGGGTTATGGTTGGGTCTGTTTTTGTTTGTGCTGTGTGATTCTCTGTGATTTATATCCTTTCGGAAGTATCTAAAAGGATGTATCTAATTTTGTTTTGTTCTGTTTGAAGATGTCTGGACGAGGTAGAGGACGTACGAACATGAATCGTGATGTGGACCCTATGATTGTGGCTGCTGAGGCTATGCAGCGGATGGCTGAAGTGATTACTCAGCAAAATCTGAGAGCAGCTCAACAACAAGATGCTACGGCTGATGCCCTAAATTTATCTGAGTTTAGGCGTCATAATCCGCCACAGTTTAGAGGCGAGGTGGATCCGGAGAAAGCAAGTCAGTGGATGCAAGACTTGGAAAGGATTTTTGAAGGGATGAGATGCACAGACGATAAGAAGGTGACTTATGCTGTCTTCATGCTGAGAGGTGATGCAGAACATTGGTGGAGAGGAACCCGCCGAGTATTGCAAGCTGAAGGGACTGAAATCACATGGGAAGTGTTTTCCAATACTTTTCTGGATAAATATTTTCCTGCGAGTGCTAGGCATGCCAAAGAAATGGAATTTCTTGGTTTGCGACAGGGGAATATGACGGTGAATGAGTATGCCACAAAATTTGAGAGTTTGTCTCAATTCTCAGATTATGCTCAGACACGGCAAGATGATGTGTGGAGATGCAGGAAGTTTGAATCAGGTTTAAGGGTGGAACTGAAACGAGGAGTGGTATCCTTGAGAATGACTCAGTTTCATGCTTTGGTGGATGCTTGTGCTCGACTTGAGGAGTTGGAGCCATCTAGAGATCAGAGGAATCAGAACTTTGGGCCGGCAAGGTTTCAGAGAGGTGGAGGTAGTAATACAAATCGGTTTCAGCGTAAGCCGTATTCCAGACCAATAGGAAATCAATCTCAACGACCATCAGTTAGTGGAGGTGCAAGTGGTAGTGGAGCTGGACAGAGAGTGGCGTTTACGCCGACCTGTTTTAAGTGCGGGAAGAAAGGTCATATCTCTCCAGAGTGCACGGTTAAAGGTACAGTTTGTTTTAACTGTAAGCAACCTAGGCACATATCGAAGGATTGTCCACAGCCGGAACAGAAACCTGTTGTTCGGTATGTTAGAGCTAATCAGCAAAAATTTGGAAGTACTCAACCAAGGTCAGGAGGACGAGTATATACAATGATGGGATCTGAGGTTTCTAAGTCTAATGATCTTATTCAAGGAGAAGGAGACATTGGAGGTAATCTTCTGACTGTATTGTATGATTTTGGTGCTACACACTCATTTATTTCATATGATTGTGTGGAAAGATTGAAGTTGCCTGTGTCTTCTCTGAATGTTAAATTGAGTGTATCTACGCCAACTGCTAAACCTGTTGTTACATCTAAGATCTGTTTGGATTGTCCTATTGTTGTGAAGGGCCGTTTGTTTATGGTCAACTTGATTTGTTTACCTCTTGTTGAGATAGATGTAATTTTAGGGATGGACTGGTTATGTTCTAACCAAATCCTTATAGACTGTGCAAGTAAAATCATAGTTTTTCCTAAGGAAGAAAAGTACGGGTTCTTAAACCGTTAAGGTCAAGTCTTTGTTAAGAGATGGAGCGCAGGATATATGGTATTGTCTTCTCTAGAAGTTAAGAATGAGAAGGATGTGAATACTATTCTGTTGTCAACGAGTTTCCGATGTTTTTCCGATGACGTACTGGTTTGCCACCCGAGAAAGGAGATCGAGTTCTCAATTGATTTAGTACCAGGAACAGGTCCTATCTCAATTGCACTATATCGTATGTCGCCAGTGGAATTGGAGGAGCTGAAGAAGCAATTGGTGGAGCTGTTGGAGAAAGAGTTTGTGCGACCTAGTGTTTCACCATGGGGTGCGCCAGTGCTTTTGGTCAAGAAGAAGGACAAAACTTCTCGGCTTTGTGTGGATTATCGTCAGCTGAACAAGGTGACTATCAAGAATAAATATCCGCTTCCAAGAATTGACGACTTGATGGATCAGTTAATAGGAGCTGTGATATTTTCCAAGATAGATCTGAGATCTAGTTATCATCAGATTCGTGTAAAAGGGGAAGATGTGCCGAAAACTGCTTTTCGAACTCGATATGGACATTATGAGTATCAGGTAATGCCATTCGGGGTGACGAATGCTCCTGCCATATTTATGGATTATATGAACAGGATTTTTCGTCCTTATTTAGACAGATTTGTTGTTGTCTTTATCGATGACATTCTGATTTATTCTCAATCGAAGGAAGAGCATGCTGAACATCTGAGTATTGTCCTTCGGGTTTTGAGGGAGAAGCAGCTGTATGCGAAATTGGCTAAGTGTGAGTTTTGGTTGGAAGAAGTCCAATTTCTTGGTCATGTAATTTCTAAATAAGGTATTGTGGTGGACCCATCAAAAGTGGAGACTATTTTACAGTGGGAAAGACCTAAGACAGTAACAGAAGTTCGAAGTTTTGTTGGACTTGCTGGTTATTATCGGAGGTTTATCGAGGGTTTTTCGAAGATTGCTGGACCACTTACGCAGCTTACGAGGAAAAATCAAGCTTTTGAATGGACGAAAGAACGTGAAGCCAGTTTTCAAGAGTTGAAGAAGAGATTAACAACTGCACCGATGTTGATGCTACCAGATTCGACGAAATCTTTTGATGTGTATTGCGACGCTTCTTACCAAGGACTAGGATGCGTGTTGATGCAAGATCGAAACGTGGTGGCGTATGCTTCTCGACAATTGAAGGTTCATGAGAGGAATTATCCAACGAACGATTTGGAATTGGCCGCTGTGGTTTTTTCTCTAAAGATATGGAGACATTTTCTCTATGGAGCAACGTTCAACATTTTCAGTGATCACAAGAGCTTGAAGTACTTGTATGATCAGAAGGAGCTGAACATGAGGCAGCGGAGGTGGTTAGAATTCCTAAAAGATTATGATTTTCAACTGTTATACCACCCTGGTAAGGCGAATGTTGTGGCTGACACCTTAAGTAGAAAGATTATCAGTGCTTCTGCTCTGATGATCAAGGAAAAGGAGCTCATTGAACAATTTAGAGATGTGTGGTCATTTGTTGAGTTGAAACCGGGGAAGATCTGTATTAACATGGTTACTATCTCGAGCGAGCTGATGGAAGACATAAGGGAAAAACAAAATGTTGATAAATTTTTGCAAGGAATAAGGGAACAAATAAAGCAAGACGAGACAATAGAGTTCAAAGAAGGAACTGATGGAATTCTGAGGTTTCGGGGTAGAGTCTGTGTTCCTCGTGACCGGGAGCTGAGGCGATATATTGTGGAACATGCCCATACTAGTCTATTGAGTATGCATCCGGGCATAACAAAGATGTACCAAGACTTGAAGAAGTTATTCGGTGGCATGGATGGAAGAGTGATGTTATTAGGTGCGTGTCAACTTGTCTAGTCCGTCAAAAGGCGAAAGTGGAACATCAAGACTAGGCTGGAATGTTACAACCGTTATCTATTCCGGAATGGAAATGGGATAGTATATCGATGGACTTCATTACTGGTTTGCCAAAGACAAGGAAAGGTTATGATTCAATATGGGTTATAGTCGATAGGCTTACGAAATCGGCTCATTTCTTACCAATTAATATTAAATATTCATTGGAAAGATTAACCTTGATTGTACATCGGTGAAATTGTCAGATTACATGGTGTACCGACTTGTATAGTTTCTGATCGAGATCCGAGGTTTACGTCAAGGTTTTGGCGAAGTCTGCAAGAAGCTATGGGAACCAAGTTGCGACTGAGTTCGGCGTATCATCTGCAGACAGATGGTCAGAAAGAAAGAACTATACAGTCTTTGGAAGATTTGTTGCGTGCTTGTGTTTTAGAACAACGAGAAAGTTGGGATGAATTTTTATCTTTGATAGAATTCACCTACAACAATAGTTTTCACTCAAGCATCGGGATGGCACCTTATGAGGCATTGTATAGAAGACGATGTCGAACTCCGTTGTGTTGGTATCAAGATGGGGAAAGTATGACTGTTGGACCAGATCTTGTACAACAGACTACGGAGAAGGTGAAGATGATACAAGAGAAGATGAAGACGACGCAAAGCAGACAGAAAAGTTATGCGGATAAACGAAGATGACCTCTTGAATTTGAGGAGGGTGAGCATGTATTTCTAAGAGTTACTACTACGACTGGTGTCAGAAGAGTTATTAAGTCTAAGAAGCTTACTCCTAAGTTCATTGGACCGTATCAGATTATTCGACGTATAGGTCCTGTAGCATATCAGATCACTATGCCGCCGTTTCTGTCGAATCTGCATGACGTGTTTCATGTGTCTCAGTTACGGAAGTATATACCAGATCCGACGCATGTTATACAACCAGATGAAGTGCAGCTGAAGGAGAATTTGACTTATGAAACTTTACCTGTCAGAATTGAGGACAGAAAGGTAAAGCAGCTTCAAGGGAAAATGATCGAGCTAGTAAAGGTCATATGGAATGATGTGACGGGTGAAGCTACCTGGGAGCTGGAAGATAAAATAAAGGATCAGTATCCTTATTTGTTTTGAGGAACAGCGAATTTCGAGGACAAAATTTTTATTTGTTGGGGAGAGTTGTAACTCCCCAATTTTTAGAAAATATTTCGAATGTACTGTTTACTGTTTTTCAAGTTTTTGTGTAAATGATCGTTGTGTCCTTATTTTACTGTTTCTCGATTTCTGCATGAAATACAAATACGTTTATACAGGCTCAAATTTTATTTGATCTTTTTACGTAATTTGTTCCGAGACGGTAAAATAAAAGTTTTTCTGAGCTACTGTTTTAATTTTTTTGGAAGATATACAGGCAATTAATACTGTCTGTAATTTTATTTGAACTTTTTGGATGATTAGCTACGTTGTGGGAAAAAATGGGAAAATGACCATTACGTCCCGAACGTGCTGTTTTTGCTGTTTTTGCTGTTTTTAATTGTTTTCTACTTGATTTAATGTCCAATATTACCTGTCTGTGATTTTATATGGACTTTTTGTGCGATTTGTTCGAGGCAGAAAATAATATTTTTCGGGCCGGGAAATCTTATTCTATTATTTAGAATTGGGGGATCTTACTAAACCCGATTCTGAATGACAAGATAAATAATCTTTTAATTTTTAGGATTTGACTGTCAAATAAAATAATTTTATAATATTATAATATTATTTTATTAGTCAGTATAATAAAATGACAGTGGACCCGGAAATGTTTTGCGGGACCCACAATTAATAGAATGGTTAGATCAGTAGCTTAATTAAACATCATTAGCAGTAGAACATTCCAGAACAAGCTGACTCAGCTAGCTGACTAAGCTGGTAATTAATGGACAGTGTGACTAGGCTTGTAAGTCATCAATAATCAACCAATAGGAGACAAGCTTGTTAAGCAAGTTTTAATCCTAACCTTTGATGCAATCCATGGCTTGGATGAAGCCAACCATTTGGCCACCTTGCATGCATGAAGTCCACGGCCATGTGGGGTTAGGAGACCAAAAATCACTTTGCTTGCATGCATTTTCTCTCTTCTCTCTCATCCAAGAACCCTAGCCACCATTCTTGTTTCTTTCCTTCACCATTCGGCCAAGACAAGAACCATACCATCCAACCATCCAAATTTTCATCTAACCAAGTTTTCTAAACCTAAACACCATCCTAAGAACATCTCTAGTTGAGAGTTCTTGCAAATTCTTCCATTTGGAGCTTGGAAACCAATCTTGAAAATTTTACCTAGAAGGTGAAATCTCATGCTTTTCTTTTCTCTCTTCTTTTTCAAAGTTCTAAGCCATGATTTATCCATGGTTTAGGTTCTTTTTCATGGTTAGTAACTTGTAGATTTTCGTTTGAGTTGCTAGGTATTTTGGTGGAGAAAACCGAACCCTAGGAGGAGTGAAAGAAAATCCATTTGTCTTCATTTAAGGTAAGAGGAAGACTAATCTTATCATCCCTTGGTGGTGGTAAGAAGATGGAGTAATTTGTGGTGTTTGTAGAATCCATAAGGATTCGGTGGTGATGTGGTTATTATGTGTGTATTTGTTAATTTTTGTGTTTGTTAGTAGTTATATGGTGTTTGTTAGTAGCTTTCTTTGTTTGGTGATTGTAATAATTTTGCATGTCTATTAGCTTTAATTTGCATGTCTATAAGCTTTGATAATATTGCATGTGTTAGAATTGCATGATAAAGTATAGAATTGCATGATAATATATAGGATGTGAATAACATGTTAAGGAAATGCATGTGTGTTCCAAAGAACACATCCATGAGGCTCACGGCCACTAACAAAAATGGAGAACCAAAATGTTCTCTTAATTTTCTTAAAAGGTAATTTAATTAACCTAGGAGAATTAAGAAAGTTTCAAGTGGATTTGATCAAAGAAAATGAATTTACAAATCAAATGGTAAAACTAAATATTTTCAGCCAACATGCCTAAAATGAATGTTTTGATTTCAAAAACCATTTTCTAAAACAATAGTTAAATGAATTTAGATAATATAATAAGTTGGACATATAGTTAGAAAATGAGAAAGAATTTAGAAATCAATTTCAAAAGATTTAGGAAATTCGGCCAACATGCCAAACTAGATATTCTTGATTTCTAAAATTTAATCCAAACCTTTTATAAGTATAAGGATGCAATATGTGTTAAAAAGAATTTTTCTAAAATGAGTTTTAAAGAAAAGAATCAATTAGAAATAAGTTTGAGAACTTAGAACTAATGATTTTGTTATTAGAAATGAAATACAGTAACTTTCGAAAATTTCTAACATATAGCTCATGCTGTATTTTGAAGCATGTTAGTAGTTTTCAAAAGGATTAAGTATAAGGTTTTAAAATTTTAATAAACAGAATTTTTACGGTAAAATTAGGAAACCATTAATATAATTTTCTAAGCAAAATACTATCAATTTTTAGTAAAAACGGACAAATAAGATAGAAAAGATGTCCAAAAGACAGTATACGGTATGGAAAATATTATACGTAGCTTAAATGTATTATTTATTATTTCTGTTTATTTAAATAGTAATTTTTAAGGAATTCGGTCAAGAAAATGATTTAAAAATCTTACGCGATTGAGAAAACGTATTAAAAATCCTACGCGATTTTGAAAACAGAAAAATATATTTACGCGATTTCAAAACGTTTGTAAAAACGATGAGATTGTGAAAACGCGATAAAATTTCTACGCGATTGACCGTTACTGTATTTATTTTTCGCTGTCGGGAAAATGTGAACCCGTACAGGCTTTTGAGGATTTTTCGCTGTCGGGAAAATGTGAACCCGTATAGGCTTTCTATTTTTCTGCCATTGAGGGAAAATTATTATCTTGAGGGCATTTTCATAATTTCATATTTTTGGAATTATGTATTGTGTTTATGCCAAATTTTTGGTGTTTTGGTTGATTGAGACGAATCACATCGTGTTGTCGATGCGATAAACGTAGTGTGGTTCATTGTTCTAATGAACTTGGAGACGTTAGTGTACGGGATCCCATATGTGGACAGTTGGTAGCTCCGCTGGGCCGTGGTAAACCGATAGCACACTAATGGACTCGACACGCACTATATTTAATCGAGGTTTGTAAAGTCTAGTAGTACATTGCCTATAGTGCCACAACGGGAGACCGTGAACTATACTACGCCTGGATGGTGGATTCCCAGTGTCGTAGGCTATTGACGCAACGTGTGACAGCGTGATAGTTGGTTGGGCAGCCGTGGTACTAATAGATTTTGTAAGTCATTCTCTCTGATATCTGTTTGTGTTTAACTCCATGGAGTAGGATTGTGTCTTAGTGTATATAATTATATCTTGGATATTATTCTATTCTCTCTATTTATCTGTATCTGGTAATTATTATGATGGTTGTCTATTTCGTATTTCGTTCTATCTGTGATATTGTTTTATCTCGTGTTTTTATTTGTGCTATATTTGTGATGATATGTAGCGTTATGATATCTAAGCTTTACTCTATTCCATTATTATTAATGTTATAGCTTTTCATATTGCATGTTGTATATCTGTTGTTTGTCGTCTTCTTATTGGCCATGTTTGTGGTGATTTTAGATTGTCTTACCTCTTTATTGTATGTGTTTTTACGTATATACTGTTTATATGGTAAAGAGTTCGAGGAAGAGGAACAGCCTCTTGAGGTTTGTACCCCGAGGAGGAGGAAGATCAGCTAGCGACGACGACCAGTTTGACGATCAAGAACCATCTGACCATCCATACCCATTAGATTGATTAGTGTTGGTATGGCGGTGCCAGGATTTTTGGGGTTCGTGACTCTTGAGTTTCACGGTGGATCGCTATCGTGGCACATGAGAGGAGATAGAGACTCTGTGACGTATGCGGGATGGATGACGGTGACCCTACGCCATAGATTTGATGACGAGCCAGTGATGACGACGACGGTGTTTCTACATTTAGAGTTACCCTTATCCATTAGGTGTCATTTTGGTGGGATATCCACTGAGCCTAGTGAGATGACCCTCGCATTGACTGCGCAGTCTCATGTCCGCCGAGTGTCAAGACATCCAAGATATTTGTCTCCTGATGATCATTTTCATGTTGAGAGTGATCCCTCAGAGGATTAAATATGCATGATGTTTTTTTGGGCGCGACTGCGTATGGATGTATATATTGACTCTTTTACTATTTTTATTTACTGTTTCTGTTTAAATATTTGTAATTGTAGTTGTAAATTATTTGTATAACTTATAACTTGGAACATATGTATATTATGAGTAGTGTTGTTCTGTTTATTTTATGTTTTCCGCAATATTTTATTTTAAATAATCTGTCTATCAGGAATTACTTTATGACCCATATTATTATTTAACGAATGTTTTACAACTTGGGTAAATTTTATTTATTTATTTTTATTTTTCTTTATATGTGTGGCATCCCCAAAGGGGTGTTACATAATACGTATCTCTCGGATTTGAGTTTAGTAAGATCCCCTAGCTCTGAATAAATTAGTAAAGATTTTTCCTGAGCCGAAAATTATTATTTTCCTAACCCAGAGTAAATCACACACAACGATCAAAAACAGTCACAAAACGGCAAAATAAATTTACAGTATACAGAAATCACAAAACAGTACAATTTAGTCATTACTATAAAATAACCAAATTTTGGGGAGTTACACTTACTATTAATACTAATGGTATATCTGGATTTACACCATAACATCAATAGTAAGCATTTCACTTATAAAATTCATTAAAAACTTCTAATACACTTTTCTATATTAAACAAAAATATGAGCCTGGACAAAGTGTAATAATGTTCTGTTGATAATTTCAGTATTTTGAATGCCTTATATTTGATTTAATTGGACTTCATATGTGCTTAATTATTAACATTTAGCTAAGTTTCAGATATAGAGCTTGAATGTTTATTGTGAAATTAAGTTTAAATGTAATTATAAATGCTCATAATTGAATTGTGCCTTTCAGGAGTTTTTTGAGTGTTTGAGTCAATTAGCATCAAGTCATGCTTAATGTCCATTTAAGGAGAGAGCTAAAGACTTTAGAAGAGTAATAGTACGTCTAGAAGCAAAAAGGAAGAGCATTTATGAAGAATTAGGTTTCAAGTTAAAGAAAGTAAGTGACACGACCTGTGTCATCAAACACGGGATAGGACGTGTCCTTCTCTGGTATCACAAGGTTAGGTCCAGCCCTGAAGTTTGCCTAACATGGCCTGTGTCATCAGACATGGGTTAGGCCGTTTATGTGTCTGTTATGACAAGGGAATCCAGTTTTGAGCTTGGACTAACAACACAGCCCATGTCATCAGACACGGGTTTGGCTGAGTATTTCTCTGGTACCTTAAGGAGGATTTATTGCTAAGCCAATTCAACAACACGGCCCGTGTCATCAGACACGGGGTATGCCATGTTGTTCTCTGAGTTCCAAATTACCTAGTTTTGTCATAGCAGAGTCAGACACGGGGTAGGTCGTGTCAAATGACATGGCCCGTGTCTGCGAATCAGAAACTGAATTTCAAATTTTGATGCAAAATTAGGGATCCAAAGTTATAAACAGGAGTGACTAGGACTCAAAGAGGGAGTTTTGGACTGAGAGCCGTCAGAGAACAGAAGAGGATTCGAAGAATAAGAAAGAGAGAGAATTTGATTGAAAATTAGAGACTCGGGTTCGAGCAATCGGAGATCGATCAACCTTAATCGTTGGAAACTAGTTTGATCTTCAATTTTCTTTTGTTCTTTCATTCTTGACTATGTTTCTATGTCGTTTTGATTTTGATTTTGATTTTGAATTTGAATTTGCCATGTATGGCTAAACTCCTTATTTGGTTAAGGGAGGATGAAACTCTAGTTTTGGTTATGTGAATTATGCATATTCCTTTATTTCAATACAATTGTGTTTTTATTCATATGTTTATTATCCCAATTCAATATAAAGGTATTTTATATTGTTGCTAATTTCGAAAGTGGTAAAACTAGGATTGCTATGTGCGGTTGTAGTGGTAGGACTAATAGAACATATAATCTAAGCAATTTAATCCCGGTGTGTGATTGAATCTTAGCGTGATTAGTTTTCTATTTCTTAATGCAATCATTGGATAGATATAAGAGTGGTTGCTTTATAGCTAACTAGTGATTAGGGTTAGTTTAAGTGGTTGCTAACTTAACCATTACTGGAGAAAAACAGAGATTAATCTCACAATTGCGTAAAAACATAATTGACCATATTGGGATAAAGGATATGTGGATTCACATGATCATATAAACATAGTAGTGGAATCTATCTCTTAACCAATATCCTCAAATTGGGAATCAAATCGTGTTTACTTTGCTATTGTTTTATCTTTGGCTTTTATTTTAGTTTGAATTAACAAAAAACCCATTTTGACTATTCATTGTCATTTAGAGTTTAAATTAGGATTCAGTTAATAGTGTTAATTGAGTTAGTTCTATAACGCTCCTTTCTTTTCCAGTAGAAGAAGGAACGTCACACCATAGTGACGCGAAACAAAACGTGAAAAATATAAATACATTAATAAATTAAGACCTGGTTCATATTTATTATATGAATAAACTATTTCCATCTTAATAGCGTAGTAATCAGGTATCAAAATATGTGTATATATATATTTTTTTGAAGAGATAATGATAAATATAGACACAATAAAAATCGATATAAAATGAAACCATACATTCACATTATATATATATATATATATGCATCGAGCCTGTTTAGTTATATTGTCAAATTTACAAAAAGTAAAAGGCTTTACCCACCCCCAAGATATTTATAAATTTACATCCCATCAAAATAGCAAAACATCAGGCTTCCCAAAAAGATATACGGATAGTCATTAGTAGCCACCGACAGTATCAACCCCTAAGACTAACGAGAAGGAACCATAGCAAGATCCTCCTCAG
This sequence comes from Ormosia emarginata, assembly GCA_029884605.1. Lineage (NCBI taxonomy): Eukaryota > Viridiplantae > Streptophyta > Magnoliopsida > Fabales > Fabaceae > Ormosia > Ormosia emarginata. Next base: position 34,549,786 of record JAQQTP010000088.1, read on the forward strand.
GGTCCTCTTTATCCAATGAAATCACCATCAAGGCGACTGAATTTTGAGCAGAAGCTCAAGCAGTGGAGAGAAATGAATCATCTCGTGGGGTGCAATAAAGGTCATCCCACAAATCCCTAACGGGTAGGTAAACTCCAAATGAACAAACGCAGTAAAATCAAAGACAGGCGGGTCATAGCGACCCCAAGCTAAAGACACCATTAGCTCCCTAAGATAGATGCAATGGTCCGTGCTCAAGTTTATGTGCCAGCAGTCTGGACCACCGTGAAAGGTCATCCTTGCGTAACCCAAAAATCGGCATAGATGTGCAGACATCTTCAAACAACACTATTCATAATCGAGTCAGAAACCAAGAAATTTTGGTACTTCTTTTTCTTCACGAACGTCTTCTCAGAAATACATAATTTAAAACAAAAGTACAGATATATAGAAAAGAGGTGAGACACCGAGCATTCAATACCAATATGATAGTAAAAAAACAGAACGGCGTTGGGCGCCCACATAGCATTACAACATATATACTTATCAATAGTAATAATAAAACTAACAGTAAGAGAAGGACAACCGTAAGCAATAATAAAATAGACAAGGAAAGTTGAACAGTATTGATATCTCAAGCAGTCAATAGTTCAACCATCAGATAATTATTGCAATTTCCAAAGCAGATAGTTTAATAGTCATAAATACTCATGCTTAATGAAACATGAGACTGACAATGCACAATGCACATAGTACCAAAAATCCTATTCCATGGAGCTAGACATCAACATTTCAGAGAGAATGATCAAGGAGTCATGTCAGTATCTCGTTAGCCTTAAAATAAAGTGCTTTCACATAAAATAACATTTTGCGCAATATGACTTATACATGGCACCTCAATAATTGATCGCGATATAGGACAGCATCTCGGTTCGGATCGTTGGGATGTTTGCATCGGTCTTTCCTATGGCCCCAGTGGAGCTACCACTATCTATTGAGAGACACCCGTACCCCAACGCGCCTAAGATCAACCACTACGACCCACGCTTAGTATACTCATACCTGCACTAAGGTGTAATTCAATCTCCTAGGCACACATCGTCTTTCCAACAGAGTCCAACGGACATTCACATATGCATGATGACTCAATTTACATCATGTATGTTCATCAATTGTATGTTCCTCATAACATAATGTATATCTTGCATATTCATTAACAATATATTTCTCATGGAACATACCGCAATGGTATATAGTCAATCCTCAACAACATCATTGCCACAATTTAATCATGTACACATCAACAAGTACTTAGTCCCACATGGACTCACAATTCCATACAATCCATTCTCAATATCAACAATTTCATATACATGGTTGAACACATATCATAATTCTATATTATGAATCCAATATCTTTAGTTTCCTAAGTCTTGATCAATTATGCAAATTTTGGGTGAAAAACCCTTAAAAACCATGGCCTCTCAAGAGCCATTACTCAATCAATTTCTTCCATCACATTATAAATTACTTATGTCCAAATTGTTTAATTCCCAAGAATACACAAAAACACCACTTGGATTCCAAAAATCCTTTAGAGGCAGTGAGCCTCCCTAAGACATCAATATTCCAAGTTTTCCATTTCATGCATTAACCATTTAATACCTAATCGTATAAGCTGCATTTTGTACAAAAAATCAAATCCAAATCCCTAAAAATTAGGTCAAAACCGTGACCTCCATAAGGTGATAGGAAACCCTAAAATTCCATTCATCCAATCCATTATTATTAAGGCACTTATAACAACCAAACTTTAGTCTCAATTAAGAACACACAAAACATGAAGAACAATCAAACAAAGTGAGCATCCATTATGGATTTCTCCATCAACAATCACACAAAGGTCTTCTCACTGCCAATAATGGTTGAAGTGAGTAAATCTCCCTCTTACGTAAAGGAAGAACATCAAAATCACCTCCTTGGTTGCTCTTGGTGGTTCGGTTTTGACTCTCCAAAAACCCTAGAAAACCAAACACAAAGAATCAACAACCAAGATTGGAGAAAGATGAATCCTTGGTAACCAATGTGATAAAGGGTCACAAAAATAAAGAGAAGAAGAAAGAAAAATGAAAGCTTTACCTCAAAGCTTCAAGCTTTGTTCTTAGAAGAATATGATGGATTTGAGAGAAAATCTTCAAAGAGAATATGTTGAGAATGGAAAGAGAAGTGTAGGAATGGTGATGATGAAGTAAGAAAATGAAAATGGTGATGGTCACCAATGGGGAGCTGCAAATCCGTGGAGAGGGTGAAGGAGAAGAAGAGAGAAAAATGTGAGAAGAGAAAATGAAGAGAGAGAAAGTGATAGTAGAAATGAATACAAATTTTTGAGTGAGGAGTGTTAAGTGTGGGAAGCAAAAATTTGCTCCCTCCTCAAGGTCCCTAGCCGCGGCGATGCGAGAGAGAAAGGGAGGTGAGTGGCTTCTCCTACAAGCTTTGGGTAGTTTGGTCATTTGTGGACCAAGCTTCCATGAGAAGCTTGATTAAAATATAGTATTTTTGAATTAAAGTGGATTTGATTAGACATAAAGTAGATTACATTAAGATAAGGTGATAGGATTTCTAACACATGCTATTACCCAATGGACAATGATTATAGTTAATAGTAGTCAGTATTAATTGTCCAGCGGATAATAAAATACATAGCGATTATTATTTTATCTGATAAAATTCTCAGAAAATATGAAACCTCGTAAATTGTATCTAGCCTTGGGTTTAGTAAGATCCCCCTTTGATGTTTCCATAGATTAAAGCTCCCGAGAAAAATATCTCATTTCCCTGGCTCCGCTCAGTTTGTATGCAAAATGAGAAATAATATTAAAATATTCTGCATTCTCAGAAAAATCTAAAAAAATTCACAAAAAATCACAAATATTATAAAATGACTATTTATGGTAAAATAAATAAATTTTGGAATGTTACAACTCTCCCCATCAAATAGAAATTTTGTCCTCGAAATTTTTATACCTTAGAATAGTTGTGGGTATTGCTCCTTCATCTTGTCTTCGAGCTCCCAAGTTGCATCTCGGGTTGTCTTGTTCTAGATCACTTTTACCAATGGGATGTCCTTCCCTCTGAGTTGCTTCACCTTCCAATCCTCAATCCTTACAGGTGACGTTTCATAAGTTAAGTTTTCCTTTAATTGCACTGTATCAGGTGCTATGACATGATCAGGGCTAGGAATATATTTTCGAAGTTGTGATACATGAAAGACATTGTGAAGATTTGAAAGAAAAGTTAGTAAGGCTATTTGATGAGCAACAAGACCTACCCGATGAAGAATTTTGTAAGGTCCAAGGAATTTAGGAGTAAGCTTTCTAGACTTAAGAACTTGATCGACCCCAGTCATAGGCATGACTTTCAAAAACACATGCTCTCCTACCTCAAATTTAAGAGGTTTTCTCCTTTTGTCCGCATAGCTCTTTTGTCGACTTTGAGTCGTCCTCATTTTCTCCTGAATCATCTTAACTTTCTCATTCATTTGTTGTATGAGATCAGGTCCGACAGTAAGTCGTTCACCATCCTGGTACCAACATAAAGGTGTTCTGCACCTTCGTCCATATAGAGCCTCATAGGGAGCCATCCCTATGCTCGAATGATAACTATTGTTGTAGGTGAACTCTACGAATAGTAAAACTTCATCCCAACTTCCAGTTTATTCCAAAGCACAAGCTCTAAGCAAATCTTCCAATGATTGAATTGTCCTCTTTGATTGACCATCGATTTGTGGATGATATACAGAACTTAAGCTTAACTTCATTCCCATTGCTTCTTGAAGACTTTGCCAAAACTTTGATGTGAATCTTGGATCTCTATCAGAAATAATACTTGTAGGCACACCATGTAGTCTGATAATTTCACCGATATACAACTGAGTCAACTTCTCCAATGAATACCTTATGTTGATCGGCAAGAAATGTGCTGACTTCGTGAGTCGATCCACAATTACCCATATCGAATTGTAACCTCTTCTGGTCTTTGGTAATCCAACAACAAAATCCATTGTAATACTATCCCATTTCCATTCGAGAATAGTTAAGGGTTGTAACATTTCAGACAGTCTTTGATGTTTAACCTTCGCTTTCTGACAAACTAGACAAGAAGACACACATCTAGCAATATCTCTTTTCATCCTGTGCCACCAAAATAGCTTCTTCAAATCTTGGTACATCTTAGTTATTCTTGGGTGCATACTCAACTTGCTAGTGTGAGCATGTTCAAGAATGTACTTCTTAAGCTATTGATCCTTAGGCACACAGACTCTACCTCTCAATCTTAAAATTCCATCGTTTCCTTCCTCTAAGGTCGTTGCACCACCTTGCCTTATCAATTCCCTTTTTTCTTGTAAGAACTTGTCAATGTTCTGCTTTTCTCGAATGTCTTCCATTAAGTCATTTGAGATTGTGACCATGTTCATACAAATCTTTCCAGGTGTCAACTCCACAAAAGACCATACATCTCTAAATTGTTCTATCAATTCCTTTTCTTTGATCATCATAGCAGAAATACTGATCATTTTCCTACTTAAGGCATCTGCCACAACATTTGCCTTCCTAGGGTGATGCAGAAGTTGAAAATCATAATCTTTTAGGAATTCCAACCATCTTTGTTGCCTCATATTCAACTCTTTTTGATCATATAGATATTTCATGTTCTTGTGATCGCTAAAGATGTTGAACGTTGCTCCATAAAGAAAATGCCTCCATATCTTCAAAGCAAAGACAATAGTAGCTAATTCCAAGTTGTGTGTTGGGTAGTTCTTCTCATGCACTTGCAATTGTCTCGAAGCATAAGCCATCACTTTTCTGCTTTGCATAAGCACACACCCCAATCCTTGATATGAAGCATCGCAATACACTTCGAATGGTTCACTTAGATTAGGCAAAACTAACACTGGTGAAGTAGTTAGTCTCCTTTTCAGCTCTTGAAAACTTTCTTCGCAAGCATCCGTCCACTCAAAAGCTTGATTTTTCCTTGTGAGTTGAGTGAGAGGTTCAGCTATCTTAGAAAATCCTTCAATGAACCTCTAGTAATATCCAGTTAATCCCACAAAGCTTCAAATCTCTATCACTATTTTCGGCCTTTCCCATTGTAGAACAACTTTCACTTTTGACGGGTCTACAACAATTCCTTCCTTCGAAATCATATGGCCTAAAAATTTGACTTCGTCCAGCCAGAATTCACACTTTGACAGTTCGGCATACAATATCTTTTCTTTCAAAATCTGAAGGACTATGCTAAGGTGTTTAGCATGATCTTCCTGATTTTGAGAATAGATCAAGATATTGTCAATGAAGACAACAACAAACCTGTCCAAATAAGGGCGAAAGATTCTATTCATATAGTCCATGAATATAGCAAGTGCATTCGTTACACCAAAACGCATCACCAAGTAGTCGTAGTGTCCATAACAAGTACGAAAAGTTGTTTTGGGAATGTCTTCCACCTTTACTCTGATCTGATGGTAGCTCGATCGCAAGTCGATCTTAGAAAACACCGTTGCTCCCTTCAGTTGATCCATTAAGTCATCTATCCTTAGTAGTGGATACTTATTCTTAATTGTGACTTTGTTCAACTGACGGTAGTCCACACACAATCACGAAGTACCATCCTTCTTCTTGACTAGCAGTATCGGTGCTCCCCAAGGCGATATGCTCGGTCTAATAAATCACTTCTCCAAGAGTTCTTCCAATTGCTTCTTGAGTTCAGTTAGCTCTGCTGGTGACATTTTGTAGGGCGCTATAGAAATAGGACCAACTCCAGGTACAAGGTCAATGGCAAACTTGATCTCCCGTTCCTGCAGTAAAGCAGGTACATCTTCAAGAAAAACTTTGGGAAACTCTCTGACCACTGGAATTGCATTCACATCTACCTCATTCTCGACTTTCAAAGAAGATAATAACATGTATTATTGAGCTCTTTCTTTCAAGAAAGCTTTCACTTGGTTGGCTATCAAAAATCTAGAATTCTCATCCAAAGGGAAAACTATGGTTTTTCTAGAATAATCTAACAGGACATGGTTAAAAGATAACCAATCCATTCCTAATATTATGTCTAACTGGGAAAGAGGTAAACAAATCAAATCAACAGAAAAGATTCGACCTTCAACAATCAATGGACAATCTAAACAGACTTTGGTGGTAACAACAGGCTTAGCAGTAGGGGTTGAGACAGTCAAATCAAAAGGCAAAGAAGACATAGTTAAACCAAGTCTTTTCACACAATCATAGGAAATAAAAGAATGGGTTGCCCCAGAGTCATATAGTATAGTTAAAAGATTACCCTCTATAAGACATTCTCCTTGTATAAGATCTTCGGATTTAGAGGCTTCAGCTCCACTCAAGGTAAAACCCTATCTCCTACCTTCGGCTTTGCAGTTCTTGCAACATTGACTAAAGGTTCAACCTTAGCTTGATTACAATCACAAGAAACATTTCCGGCCTTCCCGCATCTGAAGCAAATGATTCCTTTAATAGTGCAATCCCTCGTGTAGTGCTCCTTCCCGCACCTCATGCATCTTAGCGTAAACGATGTAGTTTGACCAGTTCTACCTGGACTTCCATTAGGACTTCCACCTTGCGGTTGTTGTTGCTGATTCTCAGGTGGTCCTGAATAAGGCTTTTTTTAATAACGATTGGCATTGCTGCTGCCTCTTCTCTAGGACCGAAAAGGTCCAAAGTTGCGGTTCCTCGTGTCCCGCACTTGGTCTAAGTCTTCCACTCGGCGACACGTATCAAGTAGCTCTGAAAATTGGTTAATCTTTAAAGTTATAGCAGCTCTCTTCACATCATGCCTCAAACCTTCTTTGAACTTCTGACATTTCTATGCTTCGTTCGGCTGGTGTTAAAAATAAGTTGAGAATCTTGACAAGTTCTCAAATTTTGCAGCATACTCACTTACAGTCATATTCCTCTGTCGCAGACCAAGAAACTCCATCTCCTTAGCATGTCTGGCACTTTCCGAGAAATATTTATCCAAAAATTTCTCCTTGAATACCTCCCAAGTAATTGCTCGACCCTCAGTCTCCAACAATCTTTGGACTCTAGTCCACCAATCTTCTGTGTCCCTAACCAACATGAACGTAACATAAGTCACCTTCTTATCGTTAGCATAATTCATACCCGTGAATATCTTCTCCAGCTCCTTGATCCACAGACTAGCTTTCTCTAGATCAAATTCTCCCTTGAATTGTGGAGGATTAGTGCGACAAAATTCTACCAAGTTTTGAGCATCTGCAATAGCTTCCAACTGTTGTGCAGTCCTCTCTTGCTGTTGTGTAGTCCACTGGTTCTGTTGCAACATGGCCTTAGCCATCTTTTGAATCGCCTCTATCGCTGCAGTCATATCTCCTCTACGAGCCATATCTTCTCTTTTCAAGTCAAACTATACCAAACACAGGGAAAAGCTAGATGTATCCTTTCGGAATACTATACACAAAGAATTACAAAGCACAAACAAGACAGTCTAAAACCACAAGACCCAAAAGAAAACTTAAATTGGGGCTTTGATACCAAGACAGTGTAATGCCTATTTCTTTTTCGGTAGAAGAAGGAACATCACACCATATTGATGCGAAACAAAATATGGAAAATATAAATACATTGATAAATTAAGACCTGGTTCATATTTATTATCTGAATAAACTATTTCCATCTTAATAGCGTAGTAATCGGGTATCGAAATATGTGTATATATTTTTTTGAAGAGATAATGATAAATATAGATACAATAAAAATTGACAAGAAATGAAATCATACATTCACATTATATATATATATATATGCATGCATCGAGCCTGTTTAGTTACATCGTCAAATTTACAAAAAGTAAAAGGCTTTACCCACCCCCAAGATGTTTACAAATTTACATCCCATTAAAATAGCAAAACGTCAGGCTTTCCAAAAAGATATACAGATAGCCATCAGTAGTCACCGATAGTATTAGCCCCTAAGACTGACGAGAAGGAACTATAGCAGGATCCTCCTCAGGGTCCTCATCATCCGATGAAATCACCATCAGGGCGACCAAATTTTGAGCAGAAGCTCGCGCAGTGGAGAGAAATGAATCATCTCGTGGGGTGTAATAAAGGTCATCCCACAAATCCCTAACGAGTAGGTAAAACTCCAAATAGACAAACACAGTAAAATCAAAGATAAGCGGGTCATAGCGACCCTAAGTGAAAGACGTCGTCAGCTCCCCGTGATAGAGGTAACGGTCCGTGCTCAAGTTTATGTGCTAGCAATTTGGACCACAGTGAAAGGTCATCCTTGTGTAACCCAAAAATCGACACAGATGTGTAGACATTTTCAAACAACACTTTTCGTAATCGGGCCAGAAACCAGGAAATTCCGGCACTTCCTTTTTCTTCACGAACGTCTTCTCAAAATACATAATTTAAAACTGAAGTACAGATATATAGAAAAGAGGTGAAACACCCAGCATTCAATACCAATATTGCAGTAAGAAAACAGAATGGTGTTGGGCGCCCACATAGCATTACAACACATATATTCATCAACAATAATAATAAAACTAACAGTAAGAGAAGGACAATCATAAGCAATAATAAAATAGGCAATGAAAGTTCAATAGTATTGATATCTCAAGCAGTCAACAGTTCAACCATCAGACAATTATTGTAATTTCCAAAGCAGATAGTTTAACAGTCATAAATACTCATGTTAAATGAAATATGAGACTGACAATGCACAATGCACATGGTACCAAAAATCCTACTCCATGGAGCTAGACATCAATATTTCAGAGAGAATGATCAAGGAGTCATGTTAGTATCTCGTTAGCCTTAAAATAAAGTGCTTTCACATAAAAATAGCATTTTGCGCAATATGGCTTATACATGGCACCTCAACAATTGATCGCAACATAAGACAGCGTCTCGGTCTGGATCGTCGGGATGTTTGCATCGATCTATTCCACGGCCCCAGTGGAGCTACCACTATCTATTGTGAGACACCAGCACCCCGATGCCCCTAAGATCAACCATTATGACCCACACTTAGTATATTCGCACCCATACTAAGGTGTAATTCAATCTCTTAGGCACACATCGCCTTTCCAACAGAGTCCAATGGATATTCACATATGCAGGATGACTCAATTTACATCATGTATGTTCATTAATTGTATGTTCCTCATAACATAATGCATATCTTGCATATTCATTACTAATATATTTCTCATGGAACATACCGCGATGGTATATAGTCAATGCTCAACAACATCATTGCCACAATTTAATCAAGTACACATCAACAAGTACTTAGTCCCACATGGACTGACAATTCTATACAATTCATTCTCAATATCAACAATTTCATATACATGGTTGAACACATATCATAATTCCATATTATGAATCCAATATCCTTAGTTTCCTAAGTCTTGATCAATTATGCAAATTTTGGGTCAAAAACCCTTAAAAATTGTGGCCTCTCAAGAGCCATTACTCAATCAATTTCTTTCATCACATTATAAATTACTTATGTCCAAATTGTTTAATTCCCAAGAATACACAAAAACACCACTTGGTTTCCAAAAATCCTTTAGAGGCAGTGAGCCTCCCTAAGACATCAATATTCCAAGTTTTCCATTTCATGCATTAACCATTTAATACCTAATCGTATAAGCTTCATTTTGTACAAAAAATTAAATCCAAATCCCTAAAAATTAGGTCAAAACCGTGACCTCCATAAGGTGATAGGAAACCCTAAAATTCCATTCATCCAATCCATTATTATTAAGGCATTTATAACAACCAAACTTTAGTCTTAATTAAGAACACACAAAACATGAAGAACAATCAAACAAAGTGAGCATCCATTATGGATTTCTCCATGAACAACCACACAAAGGTCTTCTCACCACCAATAATGGTTGAAGTGAGTAAATCTCCCTCTTACCTAAAGGAAGAACACGAAAATCACCTCCTTGGTTGCTCTTGGTGGTTCAGTTTTGGCTCTCCAAAAACCCTAGAAAACTAAACACAAAGAATCAACAACCAAACTTGGAGAAAGATGAATCCTTGGTCACCAATGTGATCAAGGGTCATGAAAATAAAGAGAAGAAGAAAGAAAAATGGAAGCTTTACCTCAAAGCTTCAAGCTTTGTTCTTGGAAGAATATGATGGATTTGAGAGAAAATCTTCAAAGAGAATATGTTGAGAATGGAAAGAGAAGTGTAGGAATGGTGATGATGAAGTAAGAAAATGAAAATGGTGATGGTCACCAATGGGGGGCTGAAAACTGTGGAGAGGGTGAAGGAGAAGAAAAGAAAAAAATATGAGAAGAGAAAATGAAGAGAGAGAAAGTGATAGTAGAAATTATTGTAAATTTTTGAGTGGGGAGTGTTAAGTGTGGGAAGCAAAAATTTGCTCCCCCCCTAAGGTCCATAGCCGCGGCGATGAGAGAGAGAAAAGGAGGTGAGTGGCTTCTCCTACAAGCTTTGGGTAGTTTGGTCACTTATGGACCAAGCTTCCATGAGAAGCTTGATTAAAATATAGTATTTTTGAATTCAAGTAGATTTGATTAGACATAAAGTGGATTACATTAGGATAAGGTGATAGGATTTCTAACACATGCTATTATCCAATGGATAATGTTTATAGTTGACAGTAGTTAATATTAATTATCCAGCAGATAATAAAATATACAGCGATTATTTTTTTATCTGATAAAATTCCCAAAAAATGTAAAACCTTGTAAATTGTGTCCAACCTCGGGTTTAGTAAGATCTCCCGTCAACATTTTCCCAAATCAAGGTTCTCGAGAAAAATATCTCATTTCTCTGGCTCCGCTCAGTTTACACGTAAAATGAGGAATAATATTAAAATATTCCGTATTATCATAAAAATCCAAAAAAACTCACAAAAATCACAAATATTTTAAAATGACTATTTATGATAAAATAAATAAATTTTGGGATGTTACAAGTTCTCTGTAGATCGACCCTTGCTAACTACAACTGGTTGCAAGGTTTTTATAATTTTGGTGGAACTTTGCATTTGTTTTTAATCTCAATTTTTATTCACAATCCACACTGCACCAAATTTTAGCGCCGTTGCCAGGGAACTAATTGTCCAATTGCGCTATTAGTTTGTTTCCTATTTTTCACTCTATTTTTATTTTAGTTTTTAATTCTTTTCTTCCTCATTTCCTACTATTTTGTAGGTGTTCATGTCCAGTAGTGAAGTGAACGAGCAATTGAGGAATCTAAGGCATTACTTTGAACAAGTCAACTCGCAGTTTCCTCTTCAATTCACACTTGCTGACGTCGAAGCTGCCCGCCATATAGACTTATCTAGTTCTAAGATATTTTCTGAAACATCTGAAGAAGTAGTGATGGCAGAGAATACTTTATGGGTGTTGGGTGCTCTAGATTTAGACCAACAACCTCTTTACATAGAAATTCCAGAAACTAAATGGGCTTTTGAGTTGAAGTCTGGTCTAATCCACCTTTTACCATCCTTCAATGGATTAGCTGGGGAGGATCCTAACATGCATTTAAAGGAGATACATGTGGTTTGTTCCAGCATGAAGCTTGCAGGAGTTTTAGTCGAACAAGTCAAGCTCAAGGCTTTTCCATTTTCATTAAAAGATTCTGCAAAGGAATGACTATACTATTTGCCACCCTGATCCATTAATTCATGCAAGACATGACTCGAGCTTTCCTGGATAGATACTTCCCTGCCTCTAAGGCCGCCACTATTCGAAAAGAAATTTGTGGCATCCAACAAAGGCACGGGGAATCACTTCATGATTACTGGGAGAGATTCAAGAGGTTGTGTGCTAGCTGCCCCCAACATCGAATTAGTGAGCAACTGTTAATTTAGTACTTTTATGAGGGTTTGCTAGTGATGAACCACAACATAGTTGATGCTGCTAGTGGAGGAGTTTTAGTTAATAAGACTCCTCAAGAAGCTAGAAACTTGATAGCGAGAATGGCTGCAAACACTTAACAATTCTTCAGTAGGAATGACACTGGAGTGTGAGTAGTAAAAGAGGCAGATATAGTTAGCTTGTAGCAGCAGATGGCTCAGTTGACCACCATGGTTTAGAAGCTAATGGATAGTAGGAAAGCGTCAGTTAATGCTTGTGGTATTTGTTGCTCTCCTGGACATCCTACTGATATGTGCCCCACTCTTCAAGAGGACACAAATGAAAAAGCAAAGGCAGTGAGGGGATTTGCTGCACCATCCAAGAACTACAACCCCTACTCTAATACCTACAATCCAAGGTGGAAGGATCATCCTAACTTTAGTTATGCAAAGCAGCCCCAAGCTCAACCTCAAGCTTATGGACCTCCAGGGTTTCAGCAAAGACAAACATCTTTCCCTCAAAGGCAGCAACAAGTTCAAGCTCTTAGGCAACCTGAGCTTTCTCTGGAGGAGCTAATGAGGCAAATGACCACTAATAACATTCTTTATCAACAAGAAACAAGGGTCACCATCAGTAACTTACAGAATCAGGTGGGGCAGTTAGCTACCGAGATCAACAAGGTTCAGAGTCAACTTTCTGGAAAACTTCCCTCACAGTTGAAGGTGAATCCAAGGGAAAAATGCTAGTGTTGTCACCTTGTGAAGTGGGAAGACATTGGATGAACCCACATCCTCTCGACAAGTCACTGAAGACAAAGCTCAAAAGCCTAAGGAGGTAGAAGAGGAGGGGCACAATTCTAAGGTCCCTAAGGTAAGTGTTTCTGAACCACTTCCTAAGTATGTCATTAAGGCCCTTTTTCCTAGTAGGTTGGTTAAAAATAAGAAAGAAAAGGCGAATAAAGAGATCTTAAAGACTTTTAGGAAAGTGAAAGTTAACATTCCTTTGTTAGATGCTATTAAGCAAGTGCCTAAATATGGTAAGTTCTTAAAAGAATTATGCACTAACAAAAGGAAGTTAAAAGGTAATGAAAGGGTCTAGGTGGGAGTAAATGTTTCAGTTGTTTTTAACAAGAAACTGCCAACTAAGTGTACGAATCCTAACACATTCACTATACCATGCACTATAGGTAACACAAGGTTTGAGAGGGCAATGCTAGATTTAGGTACATCCATTAATCTCATGCCCTTTTCTATTTATGCATCTTTACATCTAGGAGTTTTAGAACTAACTGGTGTTATCATTCAACTGGCAGACAAGTCTAACGCATACCCTAAAGGGGTTGTTGCAGATGTTTTAGTGCAGGTAAATGAATTGGTGTTTCTAGCAGACTTCTATGTGTTGGACATGGAGGAGGATAAATCCCCCAACTCTGCTCTCATTTTGTTGGGGAGACCATTCCTAAAACTGCATGAACTAAAATTGATGTGCATTCAGGGACATTGACCATGGAGTTTGATGGAGAGTTGATCAAATTCAACATCTTTGAGGCTATGAGATACCCGAGTGATGTGCACTCTGCTTGTGTTATTGATTCTGTTGATGTTTTTGATTCTTTAATTTCTGCTGCTTTTAAGTCTAATCTATTTTATGCTCTTAATACAGTTCTGACTCACAGTTTAGATTCACAGGAATCAAAGAAGGGTGATGAAGGAGAACCATGGAGCGAGGAGGTTTATGATGTTGTAGCAGCCTTGCATGAGCTCTCTTCTGCTTCAGAAGGATGTGAGGTATTGTATGTTGAGTTGCCTATTCCTACTGATATATATAAACCTTCTATTGTGCAGGCACTAGAATTGGAATTGAAGGAATTGCCTGCCCATTTGAAATACATTTTCTTGGGAGAGAAGAAGACACTTTCGGTGATAATTGCTAAATACCTTACCTAAGAACAAGAGGAGAAATTGGTGTCTGTGTTGAAGGAACACAAGACAGCGATTGATTGGACCATTGCAAACATCAAGGGCATTAGCCCCTCTATTTGCATGCACAAAATCTTAATGGAGGAGGGGACTAAGCCAGTGAGAGACCCCCAAAGGAGGTTGAATCCTCAGATGATGAAGGCTGTGAAGAAGGAGATACTGAAGCTCCTAAGAGTGGGGGTCATCTACCCTATTTCTGATAGTAAGTGGGTAAGCTCGGTCCAGGTAGTACCAAAGAAATCTAGAATTACTGTGGTAAGAAACGTTGAGGATGAGCTTATTCCCACTAGGTTACAGACAGAGTGGCGTGTTTGTATTGATTATAGAAAATTGAATGCCGCCACCAGAAAAGACCACTTCCCTTTACCTTTTATTGATCAAATCTTAGAAAGATTAGCTGGCCATTCTTATTATTGTTTTCTAGATGGATTTTTAGGTTATAATCAGATTGCTATCGCTCTGGAAGACCAAGACAAGACCACCTTCACTTGTCCTTTTGGCACCTTTTCTTATAGGCGAATGCCTTTTGGACTTCGCAATGTGCCAGGGATTTTTCAAAGATGTATGGTGAGTATATTTTCTGATTATATAGAGAACATCATTGAGGTCTTCATGGATGATTTTAGTGTATTTGGGAATAGCTTTGAGAACTATCTAGAATATTTGGAATTGGTTTTAAAAAGATACATTGACACTAACCTTGTGTTAAATTGGAAAAAATGTTATTTTATGGTAGAAAAAGGTATTGTGTTAGGTCATGTAGTCTCTGCTAGGGGCATTGAAGTATATAGAGCTAAGGTAGAACTTGTGCGTTCATTACCCCCACCCACTAGTGTGCGGGAAATTCGTTCTTTTCTTGGTCATGGAGGTTTCTATCGGCGATTCATCAAGGACTTCTCCAAGATATCATTGCCCTTCTACACACTCCTCCAAAAGGATGTGCCATTTCATTTCGATGAGAAGTGTATGGAAGCCTTCACCAGACTTAAGGAGTTGATGACAGAGGCACCTATCATTAGGCCACCAAATTGGGAGCTTACATTCAAGTTAATGTGTGATTCCAGTGACTTCACGGTAGGGGCTGTCTTAGGATGAGTTGATAGGATTTCTTATGCCATTTACTATGCATCAAGGACCCTAAATGTTGTTCAACTGAACTACTCCACAACTGAAAAAGAGCTTCTTGTTGTAGTTTTTGCTTTAGAAAAATTTAGATCATATTTAATTGGTTCTAAAGTAATTATTTTTTCTTATCATGTAGTGTTGAAGTACCTGCTTGCAAAGAAGGAGGCAAAACCAAGATTGCTTTGATGGATTCTATTGCTCTAAGAGTTTGATTTGGAGACTAAAGATTAAAAAAAGAGCGAAAACCTGATGGCAGACCATTTGAGCAGGTTGGTAATTGAGGAGGAGGACATACTTATCCAAGAGAGCTTTCCGGATGAGCATTTAATGGCCATCACAGCCACCATCCCTTGGTATACTGACATTTCCAATTACTTGGCCACCAAGGACTTTCCAGAGGGCTTGACAAAGACACAACGGGATAAATTAAAGAGTGACTGCAAATACTATATCTAGGATGATCCTTACCTCTGGAAGCATTGCGCAGACCAAGTGATTAGGAGGTATATTCTAGACCCAGAGACTCACTCCATCCTTTCATTTTGCCACACCTATGCATGTGGAGGACATTTTGGCATGAAGATGACAACCAACAAGGTACTTGACAATGGTTTCTATTGGCCAACAATCTTCAAAGATGTTTATGATTTTTGTAAGTCTTGTGACCACTGTCAAAGGATAGGTAATATCGGTCCTAAGAATCAAATACCTGAAACTCTGATGATTTTTATGGAAGTCTTTGACATTTAAGGCATTGACTTCATAGGGCCATTTCCTTCCTCCTTTGGTTTTTCTTACATTGTCCTAGCTGTGGATTATGTTTCAAAATGAGTGGAAGCAAAGGCCACCAGATCAGATAATTCTAAAACTGTTGTGGATTTTGTGAAGTCTCACATTTTTTCTAGGTTTGGAATTACAAGGGCCATCATTAGTGACCAAGGGACACACTTTTGCAACAAGATGTTTAAGGCTCTCTTGAAGAAATATAGTGTGGTGCACCAGACTTTGACTCCCTACCATCCATAGACAAATGGGTATACTGAAGTGTCTAATAGGGAAATCAAATCCATCCTTGAGAAAATAGTGAATCCAACGCGCAAGGATTGGAGTACCAAGCTTGATGATGCACTATGGGCTTATAGAACAATATATAAGACCCCAATTGGCATGTCACCATTCCGGTTGGTGTATGGGAAACCTTGTCACTTGCCAGTGGAGCTAGAGCATTGATCTTACTGGGCTATTAAGCAAGCTAACCTAGACTTGGTTGGTGCTGAAAAGCAAAGGAAGCTCCAACTACAAGAGTTAGAAGAATTGAGGAATGAGGCCTTCAAGAGTGCTTTCATTTACAAAGCCAAAACCAAGGCATTCCATGATCAAATGAACTCAAGGAAGAGCTTCGCAGAAGAACAACACGTGCTACTATTCTAATCTAGACTTAAACTATTTCCAGGTAAGTTGCGTTCTAAATGGATTGGACTATTTGTTGTAACTCATGTTTTCCTTTTCTCTCCTTTCCGCTTTTTCAACCACCAAATAACGGCCGTGTCCATTCTCGAGAGGACAATTCGCACCCGGTGGCTCCAAAGCCCACGTGGTTAGCCATGTCCTTTAATGACCCAACCCATTATTTCTTCATGGGATTTTCATTTCTACCACCACACAACCCGTGTTTTCGTGGGGTTGTGGCCAATCTTATCACAGAGGAGGACACGGTGTTGGTCATGTGTCCCAAATCTTCCAAAATTCCCACACCGCCAATCCAACCCATTTCTCCATTTTTCATTTCTACCACCACAACCCACTGTCCCAAATCTTCCAAAATTCCCTCATTTTCTTTTTTTGCCCCTACGCAGTCTGACTCCCTCAACTCCCCCATCTCCCTCATCTTTGCCATTCCCATTCCCACACCACCTTCCTACCTCTTTCTCAATTTTAAATTTTCTACCTTTCCCTCACCCATTTCTCTCACCTCAGCCCTCTCCACCATGCCTCCTCACAAGCGCACGAAGATGCAGGCAAGAAAGGAAGTTCCACATCCCCCTCTACCACGTGCTCTCTCTCCACCCTAGGTACCCATTAACTTTATTGATAGGAAGGAAATTGTTACCACTCGATTCTTCAATGAGGATACTTTACGGGCTATTGGGTTATATGAGGAGGTTTTTACACCACTGGGTAGGATTGGCTGGGTAGCATTTGCACAATTACATATACCCACTTATGCTGAGCTGATTAGGGAATTTATTTCCACGTTTTCTCGCAAATTATACCCTCTGAGTGACTAAGTTGAGTGGTATGGTGAGATCACCATTAAGCTTTTAGGCTCCCTTTGCACATTAGATATCTACTAATTCAGTGCCATTTTTGGTTCCCTAGTTGGACACAATTGTCTGCCCCATGAGTTTAATCCTGATCATGTTTGGACTACTCTGACTGTGGTTGATTCTGGTCGCTATGACTCTAAGATTTCTAAGGCCTCTAAACTTAGGTCACCCACCTATCAGTACATTCAGAAATGGTTAGCTAACACCATTTATGGTAGGGGGAGAGTCAGGGGACCATTAGTTGCTCTGAGTTATTTTTCTTACATTACATGATCCATGGGGAACCCGTCAATGGGGGGCATTGGTTATGTACTCAGTTTCAGCATATTAGAGTCATCGAGCTGGTTGCATCTTGCTTGGGGGTTTTGTTTCTACTATTACTGAGCACTATGATTATTTGGATTTACTGGAAGAAGAACTTGTCCGAGGTTCTAGTGCTATTGATGGCCCCATTCTGGTGGCTATAAAGATGTGCGTCCATCAGAATGGTGCACTACACTTGCTTGGAGCTAATGGTGAGGTTTTACCCCGGCAAGCTCTGATCCCTGAGCCACATGAGGATGATGTAGAGCCACCACCCCTAGAGTATGCTCCTCCTTTTACTGATGATGTCGGTCCTTCCACTCAGCCTGGTGCTGCTTCCTATACTGATATTATGACTCATCTTGATTGCTTGGAGATAGACCAGACCACTCACTTCTAGCACTTTGACGCTTGCTTTTAGAGTTTCGATGACTGCTTAAAGCACCTCCAGTCACTAAGGGACTCTTCTGCTCAGAGACTGGATAACATTGATGGCAAATTGGATGCCTTGCTTCAGAGATTATGTTATCCCCCTCCCCCATCTTGATGTATCTCCATTGTTGTTTTGGGAGTTTGTTTGGCTGGATAATTTGAATCTGTATTGGACTTGGTTATTGACAGTTGGTTAATGGTAAATTGGATTTCTTAATGTCATTGTTTCTGCACCACTAGTCTAATTGTGTTGATATATATCTGTTTTTCCATTGGGGACAATGTCTGATTCAAGTGTGGGAGGATACTTATCTTAATTAACTTAATGATGATGATGCATGTTTTTCCAAATTGGTTTTAAAGTGATTTAAACAGTGAGCAAGTGATTTGGATTTTAGGTTTCTGCTTTATCTTGATAGGTTTTTAAGCTTAAAGGAGTTGATTTTCTTGCTTCTAAATCTGTCAAATGAGATTTTTGAAAAATTGAAAGGGTTATTTCAAAATTGATAAATTGAGACCTAGTGAGATTTTGGGCCTTGATATGAATGACTAAATTTAAGTCATTTCGGTTCCTTGTTGTGTGATTTCACTCATGGTTATATGTTCTTCAAAACTTGATTTGACTCTCTTTTAAGCTGCAAATGACCACTGCACAATTTTGACATGATATAGGCATTTCTTTCTTACAGCTACTGGCCAAATAGCCTTCTTTTCAATTTTATCCATTGTTTACCCCTTTTGAGCCTAATTGCTTTCCTTTCTTTTTATCATAGTTCAATTCAAGCTTAAAAGCGAAAAATCATTGATACCCTACCTTAGGGAGTAGAAGAGCTTAGTAATTGTTTGGGAATTGGATTTTAATAAGTGTGGGAGTGATTTAATAACGTGATGCAAGACATGTTTTTATTCATATAAACAAATTAAAAAGTGGAAAAGAAAGAAATAAAAAAGAGAAAAAGGAAAAGTTGTCTATTGAATGGAAAAAGGCAAGCATAAGGTGAAGATACCAAAAAGAAATCTGAGATTGAAAAGTACCAGGGTCATATTGCAAATGTGTTTGAATTTTATATTCCTCTTTGTTCTTCTATTTCCTATGGTCTAACCCTGCTCATCCTTGTTGTATCCTACCTTGACCTTGACCTTGACCCCATTACAACCTAATCAAATACCTTTTGATCTTTGTGTGCATGTGGCCTAGGTGGTGAAGAAGTAGAGGCTTTCCAGGCCTATGATAGGGCATGTTTTCATGAGTTGGTTGAGAATAAATACAAGCCCAAAACACTTGAGCAAATGAGAGTATATCAGTGAGGTTTTATCATGTTGATTTAACCTTGAAATTTGATTGATTTTGCTTGTTGGTTTGTGTTGCTAAGAAAGGAAATTCCTGATTGCTTAGATTCCTTGAAAGGACTAATGCGTATAGGACTTTGCTCATTGCTTAGAACTTTTGTTACCTATTAGGAAGCATGTGCTTGATTCTATGTTTTTGCTCAGGAGTGCAAAAGGTTAAGTGTGGAGGTATTTGATCTGTTGATAATTTCAACATTTTGAATGCCTTATATTTGATCTAATTAGACTCCATATATGCTCAATTGATAACATTTAGCTAAGTTTCTTATATAGAGCATGATTGAATGTTTATTGTGAAATTATGCTTAAATGTGAATATAAATGCTCATAACTGAATTGTGCCTTTCAGGAGATTTTTGAGTGTTTGAGTCAATTAGCATCAAGCCATGCTTAGGTTTTGAGTCAATTAGCATCAAGCCATGCTTAATGTCCATTTAAGGAGAAAGCTAAAGACTTTAGAAGAGCAATAGTACATCCAGAAGCAAAGAAGGAAGAACATTTGTGAATAATCATGTTTCAAGTTGAAGAAAGTAAGTGACACAGCCCGTGTCAGCAGACATAGGGTAGGACGTATCCTTCTCTGGTATCACAAGGTTGGGTCCACCCCTGAAGTTTGCCTAACACGACCCATTTCATCAAACACGGGGTAGGTCGTGTACATCTCTGTCATGACAAGGGAATCCAGTTTTGAGCTTGGACTAACAACACGACCCATGTCATCAAACACAGGTTAGGCAATGTATTTCTTTGGTACCTTAAAGAGGATTCATTGTTGAGCCAATTCGACAACACGGCCCGTGTCATCAGACACAGGGTATGCCGTGTTCTTCTCTGAGTTCCAAATTACCTAATTTTGTCATAGCAAAGTCAGACATGGGGTAAGTCGTGTCAAATGACACAGCCCGTGTCTGCGAATCAGAAACTAAATTTTGAATTTTGATGCAAAGTTAGGGATCTAAAGTTATAAATAGGATTGGCTAGGACTCAAAAAAGGAGTTCTGGAATGAGAACCGTCAGAGAACAGAAGAGGATTCGAAGAACAAGAAAGAGGGAGAATTTGATCGAAGATTAGAGACTCGGGTTCAAGCAATCGAAGATCGATCAACCTCATTCGTTGGAAACTAGTTTGATCTTCAATTTTCTTTCATTCTTTCATTCTTGACTATGTTTCTATTTCGTTTTGATTTTGATTTTAAATTTGCCATGTATGGCTAAACTCCATATTTGGTTAAGAGAGAATGAAACTCTAGTTTTGGTTATGTGAATTCTGCATATTTCTTTATTTTAATACAATTGTGTTTTTATTCATATGTTTCTCATCCCAATTCAATATAAAGGTATTTTATATTCTTACTAATTTCGAAAGTGGTAAAACTAGGATTGCTATATGCGGTTGCGGTGGTAGGACTAGTGGAACATATAATCTAAGCAATTTAATCCTAGTGTGTGATTGAATCTTAGCGTGATTGGTTTTCTATTTCTTAATACGATCATTATATATATATATATATATATATATATATATATATATATATATATATATAAGAGCTTGATTGCTTTATAGCTAACTAGTGATTAGGGTTAGTTTGAGCGGTTGCTAACTTAACCATTACCTAAGGAAAACAGAGATTAATCTCACAATTGTGTAAAAACATAATTGACCATATTGGGATAAAGGATATGTGGATACGCATGATCATATAAACCTAGTAATGGATTCTATCTCTTAACCAATATCCTTAAATTAGAAATTCAAATCGTGTTTACTTTGCTATTGGTTTATCTTTGGTTTCTATTTTAGTTTGAATTAACAAAAAATCCATTTTCACTGTTCATTGTCATTTAGAGTTTAAATTAGGATTCAATTAATAGTGTTAGAGTTAGTTCTTTATGGATTGACCCTTGCTAACTACAACTGGTTGCAAGGTTTTTATAATTTTGGTGGAACTTGACAACTATTTTTAATCTCAATTTTTATTCACAATCCATACCACACTAAATAATAATATAAATATGCTGAAGGAGTTTATACAAATGTGCGTAATAGTACAAATACATATCATATGCCTTCAAGGCATTATCCATACATTCATTATACAATAGTCTAATTCCAAAATCAAATATCCACTTTAGCTTGTGCCATTGCACTGCAAGTATGAACCTGGAATTATCATGGAATATAAAATAATAATGGGGTGAGAATACTAATTCTCAGTAGATTCTATTATAAAATGGTGTCATCACAATAATTCCAGCTATTTTGAGAAAAAATGCATTCCTTTAAAAATTCGTTTAAATAAAGTCACACACATACACACACACACATATAGTTAGAAAGGTGGCAAAATGCCAAATCTGGTCCCTTTTTTTCCCAAAATAGAATTCTAATTAATAGTTTTCAAAAATATCCATTATCTAACAACAAAAATCGGCAATCATAAAAAATTCAGAAATTGTCTCAAATACAATATTATGGTGTCAAATCCAACCAAAGATTCTAATACTGATATAAATTTAATTCGAATTCAGAAAATGTTTTTAGATACCTTTTCTATATTGCCAAATTCATATAATGATTCAAACATTTTTTTTGTCACAATAAGGTATACAAGTTCAATTCAAATTTTAGTACTCATTTCAATACTCGTTTATCGTACAGAACCCATATCTCAAGCATCACAAGGATGGGAGCCACCTCATATAGCTCGGGTTCTATATACTCATGGTAGGGAATGATTCAAGGCCTCACACTACCACTAGTATCCTATGAGGGAATTAATACATGACGATTATATTGATACTATGAGGAAATTATCCAAGAACACAAGATCTCCTTTCTTCACAAAAGGTCGTCTCCATGGTTCTAATAGAATTTCGAATACCCTACCCTCGTACAAGATCATCTCTGAAATCCATTATACTAAGTGAATCCTAGTTCACATAAAGACAAAGGATACTAAGTGGGAAAACATGGACTAATTACCTTCCCTTTCAAGGATAATTGTCCAAATTCATATTCTCAATTCAAAACAAATTCATTGAGCACTGTTTATTCAAGCATTCATTCATTCATTTAAAACATTCATTCTATTCTTATCTCTAACTCAACCTTAAATCAAAGGGAGCATATTCTCAATTCCCATTTAAGTAGCTCAAATTTGTATTACAAAGAAGCATTGCCATATTTAGTACACGTATAATTCAAAAATAAGTGTACAATATATTAATTCAACCACAAATTACATCCACATAAAGATTATCTTCCAAATAATTCAATATACTTGACAATCCTTACTCAAACAATTCATATGCATCCAAATTTGAATTCCAGAATTAAATTTATGCTTAATCGTATCAAAAGGGTGTAAACATAATGCTATATGTAATGTCTGGGACTGCCTGCAGGATTGACGAGTGTCTCCACAAACCAACATGGGTCTTTTTAGCGTGCTTTGTCATCACTCACACGCATCCTAGGAAACTTCCCAGGAGGTCACCCATCTCATAATTGCTCTAGGTCAAGCATGCTTAACTATAGAATTCTTATGCTCTAGGCTCCCGAAAAGAAGTTGCAACTTGTTGATATGGCTACGCCTAATCAATTCCTTTAAGTCATTCTCAACTATGCAATCCTATACCTACACAGTCTTTGAATCCTTCTCATTCTGGTGCGTATTCAGTTCATTCATGGGACGCTTCGCCTAGAAGCCTGCCAGGAGCTGTAACACCCTAACTTTAGGATAAATGACCGTTGTGTCCTGAATTGTACTGTTTGTTGTATTTCTGTATGATACAGAGTTTTATTTTACTGTCTGTGATTTTATTTGAACTTTTTGTGTGATTTGCTCCGGGACGGGAAAATAATAATTTCTGGACCGGGAAAATCTTATTTTAATTATTCGGAGCTGGGAGATCTTACTGAACCCAATTCTGAATGATACTGTTATTAATCTTTTAATTTTTAGGATTTAACTGTAAAATAAAATAATTTTATATTATTATAATATTATTTTATTAGTCAGTATAAATAAGTGACAGTGGACTAGAAAAATGTCTGTGAGACCCACTTTTGGATTGTAGGACCCACAAATGCCTTGCGCGACCCATGTTTAGGAAACTAGTCAACGTTTTTTGCTAGAGAAATTTCTAAACCAATAGGAAAAGAGTCAACAAAAGTGGTTAGACTAATTAGTTTAGAACTAGATGACCTAATCAAGTTAAATTAGAACTTAACTAAGTTTGTATAAAAACTTGTTAAGTAACTAAATGATGGTAAATTAGTTAGCTATCTAGTTGGTTTCTATGTTAATAAAAATCTATAAGTATCAAGTTGACTAAGTTAAACTAAGTAACTAACTAGTTAGACAAGTAACTAGATTGTTTCACTTAAGTGTAACTAGATGGTTAAGGAGAAGAAAACTTGGTTACCTTTCTCCTTAGGGAATTCGGCCAAGCCAAGGTAAAGCAAGCCAAGAACTTTCAAGAACAAGCTTAGTCATTGCATGACTAGGTTTGCATGCACCAATGAGAGCTAAGCTTGGAGGCCAAGTGTTTATCCTAGCCATTGATCATTTCTAAGGCTTGGATAAAGCCACCAAAGTGGACACCTCTCTAGGGTGACTCCACGGCTACAACAAGGAGAGAAGGGTTAGATTGGTTAAGTTTTCTATCATCTTTCTCTTTTGAAAAAACAAAATTCCATTGAAGCTTCCTTTGAGAGCCATTCGGCCACACCATCTATTTCATCAACCATCCATCTAAAATTCTATCTACCTTACTTTTCTAAACCTAAATACCATTCTAAGACTATCTCTAGTTAGAGATTTCTTCAAAAAAAATTCATCTTGAGCTTGGAAAACAACTTTGAAGATTTCTCCTTAAAGGTGAAATTTCTTGTTTTTCATTTCTAATCTCATTTCTAAAGTTCTAAGCCATGATTGATCCATGGTTTATGTTATTCTTCTATGGTAGTAACTTGTAGAATTTATTTAAGCTTGATAGGTAATTTGGAGAGTGAACCCGAAATCACTAGGAAGGAGAGGAGAAGAGTTTGTCTTCATTTAAGGTAAGAGGAAGACTTGAATCTTATCATCTTTGGGTGGTGATAAGAAAATGGATTTGTTTGTGATTGTAGAATCGATAAGGATTCATTTGTGTGTTTGTTGTAATAGCTTTCTTGATTATGATTTGTATTAATATGCATGTCTACAAGCTTTGAATATATTGTATGTGTTAGAAATGCATGAATAATTAGTAGGATGTGAATAAAATGCAAGGTTTGCATGATTGTTGCAAAGAACACAAATACAAGGCTCACGGCCTCAACACAAAATGGGAACCAAAATGTTCTCAACAATTTTCTAAAAGAGTGATTTAATTGATTTAGGTAAATTGACAAAGTACAAATTGATTTAGAGTAAGAAAAAATGAATCTATAAATCAAATGGTAAATTTATGGATTTCAGCCAACATGCCAAAGTCAAGTGTTTTTGGTTTCTAAAATTATTTTCAATCAAGGTAAAGTAGTAATACCCAAAAGGAATTTTATTACAAGGAGTTTTGAAGAATAAAAATAATTAGATTAAGTTTAAGAAGCTAAAACTAAGGATTTTACTGTTTAGGAGAAAATACAGTAGCTTTTGTAAAATTTCTAACGTAGAGCTCATTTTATGTTTTAAAGCACGTTGGTAGTTTTCAAAAGTGTAATTAAATGGTTATAATATAAACAAAAGAATTTTTAACAGAAAACCTAAAAAACCATTGTTATAGATTTTCTAAGCAAAATATTGTCAATTTTTGTTAAAAAAGGACAAATAAGATAAAAAAGATATCTAATATATTGTATATGGTATGAAAAATATCTTACATAATTTAAATGTATTAAATATTATTTCTGTTTGTTTAAATAGTGATTTTTAAGGAATTCGGACAAGAAAATAATTTAAAAATCTTACGCAATTGAGAAAACGATTTAAAAAAATAGTATGCGATTTCAAAAATAGTAAAATATATTTACGCGATTTAAAAACGTTTGTAAAAACGACAAAATTGTGAAAACGCGATAAAATTTCTACGCGATTGATGAAAACAGTAAGTTTTACTGTCGGGCCAAAGTGGTGGACCCGGACAGATTGTGAAACAGTACTGTCAAGTGGGACGTACTGTATATTGGAGTTTTGCCATAGAGGATATTTTCGTAAATATGGGTACTAATACCATTGAGGGTATTTTGGTAATTATTTTATTCATACATTGAGTTGTGCCAATTTAGTTGATAATTGGTGATTTGATTGACGAGATGAATAACATCGTATTGTTGGTGTGATAAGCGTAGTGTGGTTCAACTTGTGTGAACTCGGAGACATTAGTGTGTGGATTATTCCATATGTGGACAGTTGGTTGCTCATTTGGGCCGTGGTAACTGGTAACACACTAGTGGTCTCGACACGCACTATACTTAATCGAGATCTTGTAAGGACTATTTTAGTACAATACTTGTAGTTACACGATGTTCAGACTGTGTACTACACCACGATGTTTTGGACAGTGGGCTATAGACACAACGTGAGACAGTGCAATAGTTGGTTGGGCAGCCTAAGGTACTAATAGAACTTGTGGGTTATTCTCTCTGATATCTGTGTTTTAGCTCCATGGAGTAGGATTAGGTCATATTGCATATGTATATGTGTTGTACATTATAACATTATTATCTGTAATATTTTATCTATCTGTGACATTATATGATGCTGTTGCATTTAATTTCTATGTTATATTATATCATTGGTTGTGTTGTTATGGTATGCTATATTGTATGGACTGTTGTATTTGTTGTATTAGCGTTTTCTTATTTACCATGTTTGTGGTGATATAGATTGTCTTACCTTTTTATATGTACTATTTCTGTATATTTTAAATTATGTTGTAAAAGTTTGAGGAAGAGGAACAACCTCTTGATTGTGTATACCCCGAGGACAAGCAACAGCAACAAGCCGAGGATCAGTTCGACGACCAAGAACCATCTGATCATCCATACCCATTGGACTGATTGTGTGAGTATGACGCTGTCGGGATTCTTCGGTTTTGTGAAACTTGAGTTTCACGAAGGCTCAAAAGCCTGGCGACTGCGGGAGGACAGAGATTCGGTGACTTACGTAGGGCGTCTGACTGTGACCATACGTACACAGTTTGATGGAGAGCCCATCTTTTCTACTACGTTGTATTTACATGTGGAGTTGCCACTGTCTCTTAGGCGTCATTGGGGTGGTATGTTTGATGCGCCTAGTGAGATTAGCAGTGTGTCGACTGCACGGACCCGTGTCCGTAGAGCGTCGAGACATCTTGGATGCCTATCACCTGAAGTGTCATCTGAGAGTGATCCTTTAGAGGGTTAGGAATTTGGGATGTGCGCTTGGGCACTTTTTGGATGTTATGTATTATATTAACTCTTTATATCTTTGTTTAAATATTTTGTAGTTGTATATTATTTATACTACTTAAAACAAAATCATATGTATATTATGTGTGATGACAGTTCGTTCATTTTATGTTTCGTGTTATTTTATTTAGTAATATCCTGTATAAAAAGGAAAAAAATTTACAACTCATATTATTAATGTAATAAATGTTTTATAACTTGGGTAATATTTTATTTATTTTATTTTATTTTATTTTATTTCATAATAAATGTGACATCCCCACAAGGGTGTTACAAGAGTCGCTCTTTGTCCGTGCTTCTCTTGCACCGGCGTCTAATCCCCGCCCTCGTCGGCCCCGGGACACCACACACCCACCAACTTCCGCTTGGTTCGTCCCCAAACCACACCGTACTGGGAGAGGTCCCATCTTTGATACCATTGTAACGTCCGGGACTGCCTGTAGGATTGACGAGTGTCTCCACAAACCAGCACGGGTCTTTTCAGCGTGCTTTGTCCTCACTCACACACATCCTAGGAAACTTCCCAGGAGGTCACCCATCCCATAATTGCTCCAAGTCAAGCACGCTTAATCATGGAGTTCTTATGTTCTAGGCTCCCGAAAAGAAGTTGCAACTTGTTGATATAGCTACGCCTAATCAATTCCTTTAAGTCATCCTCAACTATGCAGCCCCATACCTGCACAGTCTTTGAATCCCTCTCATTCCAGTGCTTATTTAGTTCATTTATGGGAACCTTCACCTAAAAGCCTGCCAGGAGTAGCTCCTTGTCCGTGCTTCTCTTGCACCGGCGTCCACTCCCCGCCCTCGTCGGCCCCGGGATTCCACACTATAGATCATGATTTGGGGTCACATTAAGTTTCTACAAGTCAAGGAACTTTATTTTTCTCATTTCATACTAATAGCAATCAATTACACTATGTTGTAATTGATTACAACGTGTTCCAGAGGCTTGGTAATCGATTACCAAGCTTTGGTAATCGATTATAAGTCTAGCAAAAACATTGTAATCGATTACATAGGTGATGTAATCGATTATATTAAACCCATAATTGAATTTCATAGCTACGTAATTGATTACAAGTTCGTTGTAATCGATTACAACCTAGTTTTTTTTTACAAAATAACAGAGTCCTCAAGCCCAAGTAACCCAAACCAATCAGATATTCATAAAAAACAACAAGATTATTCCGTAGAAAACAAGCCAAATCATCCACAAAATAGCAAACCAAATATAGGTAATTTTCAAGTATATTCATTTCATCACAAATCCATAGAATTCATGTTCAAATTCAATATAAACTTTCAAAGAATTTCACTTTCATTCAAACTAACTCATTCATTCAGAAAAGCAAGGACAAAAGGTGGGAAAACAAAGAGACAAACATCCCCTACCTTAGGCTATTTGGATGCCCTTTCCTTTATCTTTCTGCCTTTTTCCTTCTTGCTTTGATTCTTCAATCTCCACCTCCACTTCTTTCTTTTTTTTTCTTCTCTTTTTCTTCTCCTTCTTTTCCTTTTTCTACTATTTTAGTAAATATGAGAAAGAGATACGAGAGAAAAACAAGAAGTGAGAAAAAGATAAGTCAATACTTAGTTTAAAAGTATAGAAATAAAGGCAGTGGACTTAAGAAAATATGATGGAAATTCTGAAACTTTGTATCTCTTAATGATGTTTCTATATTCCTTTAATGAAATTTCCAAACTTCATTGGTGTTATGGAAAATTCTAGGATTCTATTCGTTTCCCAGTTTCTTCATTCATTAACTTTTCATATACATCTTCATCATTCACTAAGCTTTAGTATTCTTTTCTAGGTTCAATTAAACCTAGGAAGTGGAACTAGGAAGCTTAGAAATATTCCTTTTAACCTATTTTCATCACCAAATTACTCTTCATCCTCTTTGTAGCTTCTGGTCAAAGTTTTATAATTTTTTGAACTCTTATTCTATTTAATTTGGCCTTTAGACACTCATTAATGTTACTAAAAATGTTAAACTAATTCATTTGATCGTTAAAAATTTACTACAACTTATTCCCATTATTTTTACCTTGGAAATAACTTTTTCACTTTTATTTCTATCATATCAGTCATTTTTAGCTAAATTATTAGTTATTCTTCACATTCAGTATTATAGAATTAGGTTCAAACTAATCCAAAGGATTACCAAAATTATTTTCCAACTTATGCTTATAGTATTGAGTTTCTATAACCCTAATTAACATCATTAAGGTAAGGAGGATATTACAAGAAAGATGGTGAGGCCTTTTGAAATCAGAGATTTCCATACTCTGGTGAATAAATGTAGAATAGTGGAGATGGATAGCTTAAGAGCAACACCGTTGAAGTCATAATAGGAGCAAAAGCCTCAAGGCTTTCAAAATAGGAAGAAGATAGATGAGGACTCCAAGAAAAAGTTCTCCAAGTTCAAGAACCAACAAAGGAATGGAAAACAACTCTATATAGAAGATAAAGGACCACAATGTCCAAAGTGTGAGGGGTATCATGGAGATAGAGTTTGTAGAATTGATTAGATGGAGTGCTTTAACTATGGTAAGAAGGGGTACTATGCCAGAAATTGTTCTCAAAGGCAAGAAGCAGCAACTCCTACACCCTTGACCTAAGGAAGGGTGATCACCTTGAGTGACAAGGAAGCAGCCTGATCTCCTTATCTAATATAGTGTAAGTGCATTGTTAAAAATACACTTTTAACTGTATTGTATGATTCTAGAGCCTCTCACTCTTTCATTTCTTATGATTATGTGAGGATATTGGATTTACCTATTTCTAACCTCCCTTATGACCTGAAAGTTTCTATTCCCACAGGAAAACCATTAACCATTTCCAAAATATGTCTAAACTGTGAGGTAATTGTTGAAAATAGAAACTTCCTGATGAATCTTATATGTTTACCCCTTGTTGATTTAGACATTATTTTGGGCATTGAGTGGTTGTTTTCAAATCATGTTGTTTTGAACTGTTCAGATAAAACCTTAGTGTTTATGTCTGACCTTTCTTCTACAAACCCTTCTTCTGAGACAATGTACATGAATGCTAGTCAAGTGATCAACCACATAGTAGAAGGAGCTCAAGGCTATGTTCTCCTCTTTTCGTTGAATTCCGAAAGGGAATAAAGTTTGGGAAGTATACCTGTGGTAAAGAGTACCCAGAGGTTTTCCTAGATGAAGTGAGTGAACTGCCACCTGAGAGTGAGATTGAGTTTTCCATAGACTTAGTGCTAGGAACAGGGCTTATCTCCATAACACCCTATAACATGTCCCCTATAGAACTCTCTGAGCTTAAGAAATAGATACGAGAGTTATTGGATAGGAAGTTTATTCAACCTAGTGTCTCACCTTGGGGAACCCGTGTGCTCTTGGTGAAAAAGAAGGATGGCAACATGAGATTATGTGTGGACTATAAACAACTGAATAAGGTCACCATTAAGAATAAATACCTATTGCCTAGGATAGATGATTTGATGGACCGATTAAGAGGGGCTGCAATGTTTTCAAAGATTGACTTAAGGTCGAGTTACCATTAAATTAGAGTGAGAGAAGAAGATATTCCTATGACTGCCTTTAGGACCAGGTATGGGCAATATGAGTACCTTGTAATGTCCTTTAGTAAGAGAAATGCACCTGCCATTATGAGTACCTTGTAAGTTTGTGGTTGTCTTTATAGATGATATTCTCATTTATTCAAAGACAACCAAGGAACATAAGGAACATCTTAGGGTGGATCTGGAAATCTTGAAAGAGAAGAAATTGTTTCCCAAGTTGTCATTATGTGAGTTCTGGATAAAAGAGGTGCAATTTTTGGGACATATGATATCTAAAGATGGAATATCAATATATCCTAATAAAATAAAGATAGTGTTATGATGAGAGAGACCTACCACCGTAATGAAAGTTAGGAGTTTATTGGGTTTAACTAGTATTATAGAAGATTCATAAAGGGGTTTCTCATATAGCTTTACCTTTAACTAGGTTGACTAGAAAGGGCAGCCCTTTTGAGTGGACCCAGAATGTGAGGATAGCTTCCAAGAGTTGAAAAAGAAATTGACCACCACACCTGTGCTAGTGATTCTAGACCCACAAGAAAACCTTGAGGTTTATTATGATGCTTCGAAAATAGGTTAGGTTGTGTGTTGATACAAAATGGATGAGTAGTTGCATATGTTTCTAGAAAGCTAAGACCCCATAAGGAAAACTACCTAACCCATGACCTGGAACTAGCTGCAGTGGTGTTTGCTTTAAAGATTTGGAGGCATTATATGTATGGAATCAAGTTTGAGGTCTTTAGCGATCACAAGAGTTTGAAATATTTGTTTAATCAAAAAGAGTTGAATATAAGGCAAAGTAAGTGGATGAAGTTTCTAAAAGATTATTATTTTGAATTAAAGTATCATCCAGGTAAGGCCAATGTTGTAGCTAATGCACTTAGCAAAAAACTTTTGCATGCATCCCAAATGATGGTACAAGAGATGGAACTCCTTGAGAGCTTTAGAAATTTGAGCCTAGCAACGACTGTGTTAACACATGGTCTTTGTTTGGAGAGATTAGAGATTCAAAATGATTTGAGGACTCAAATTAGAGAAGCTCAAGAGGAAGATGAAGCTTTAAAGCTAATAGATAGGCGGATCTAGTTGGGAAAGAAAAAGGATTTTAAGAGGGCTCATGATGGGACACTTATGTTTAGAGATAAACTATGTGTCCCAAGAGAAAGTGAAATCAAAGAGAGGATCTTAGAGGAAGCCCATAAGAGTAGATACACCATCCATCCTGGAGCCACAAAGATGTATCAAGACCTCAAAAAGATGTTCTGGTGGCCAAATATGAAAGAAGATGTAGCTGACTATCTGTCCAAATGCTTAGTGTGCCAAAAAGTGAAAATAGAACACCAAAGACCTTCAGGACTTCTTCAATCATTGGAAATTCCCTAGTGGAAATGGAAGAGTATATCAATGGATTTTGTGATGGGATTACAAAGGACACAGTCAGGCCATGATTTCATTTGGGTTATAGTGGATAGATTGACAAAATATACACATTTTTTAACCATAAAGGCTAACTAGCTATTAGATAGACTAGCTCAGTTGTATCTCCAAGAGATAGTCAAACTGTATGGAATCCCATTTAGAATAATAACAGACAGAGACCCTAGATTCACCTATAGATTTTGGAGAGCCTTGCAAAGAGCCTTTGGGACAAAGTTGAGTTTTAGCATAGCCTACAATCCACAGACAGATAGCTAAATTGAGATAACCATCTAGACTTTAGAAGATATGTTAAGGGCTTATGTGCAAGACCAACGAGGAAATTGGGATAGGTTTTTACCCCTTATAGAGTTTTCCTACAACAATAATTATCATGCTAGCATAGGGATGGCACCCTATAAGGCCTTGTATGGTAGAAAATGTAGATCACCCTTATGTTGGTATGAAGTCAGGGAATAGACTATCCTAGGGCCAAACTTAGTATAGAAAATCATAGAGCAAATAAAAAAGATCAAGGATAGGATGTTAGTAGCCCAAAGCAGGCAAAAAAGTTATGCGGATGAGAGAAGAAAACCTTTGGAATTCAATGAAGGAGAACATGTGTTTCTTAGAGTCACTCTTACTACGAGAATTGGTAGGGCTATCAAAACCAGAAAATTCACTCCTCGGTTTCTTTGTCCTTTCCAGATCTTAAAAAGAGTCGAACTTGTTGCTTACCAAATAGCCTTACCCCCCAATTTGTCAAACATCCATGATGTCTTCTATGTTTCCAAACTCCGGAAGTATAATCTGGATCTTTCACACATTCTGGAAAATGAATCAATACAATTAAAAGATGATTTAACTTATGTGGTTAAACTTGTAAAGATCATGGATAGGGCTGTGAAAGAACTTAGAAGGAAACAAATTTCTTT
The DNA here is from genome assembly GCA_029884605.1 of Ormosia emarginata. NCBI lineage: Eukaryota > Viridiplantae > Streptophyta > Magnoliopsida > Fabales > Fabaceae > Ormosia > Ormosia emarginata. The sequence continues at coordinate 34,582,518 of JAQQTP010000088.1, forward strand.
GGTAAAGGTGTTATGGGAGGGAGGTGACTTAGAAGAGATCACATGGGAACTTGAATTCCACATAATGAAAGATTATCCAGAGCTTTTTGAATGAGGTAAGCAAATTTTGAGGACAAAATTTATAAAAAAGGGGGAGAATTGTAACATTCTCTTTAACCCGATAGACTTAATCAAGTTATAGAAGCTCAACAATAATTGGTAAGGTTACCTATTAATTGTGGTAATTATTGGGATTCGTTTGAGCATAAAACTATAACGCTGAATGTGAGAAAGAGCTTATTTAAACCTGTACTCTTGAGAAAATAATTGAGGAAATAGAAATAAATGAGGAAGATTCCTCATTTATTTCTAAGCTATGAACAAATAAAATGGATATCTGAAAGCTTCTTAACTCCATTCCATAGGTTTAATTTAACCTATGAAAGAATAATGAAGCTTAGAGACTAATATGCCAGTATAAGAAAAGTGGTGGAATAGTAAAATAGAAAATAGAATGAAATCTTAAATTTTCTACGATACCTATGAAGGTTAGAAAATTCGTTTATGAAAGATTAAAGTGTTCCTATCAGATATAATATTTTCAGTGGGATTTCATTTTGTAAACCTTTCCCTACATCACTTATTGTTATATTCAGAAGAAATCTACCTAATACATGACTTTGGCTTTCATTTTCTCTTATTCCTTAAGTTTCCCCTCATTCTCTCATTTCTTTCACTCTCATTCACTTTCTATCCTCTTAATCTCACATTCAGCAACAGAGAAGAAAGGAAGCAAGAAAAATAAGAAGGAAATAAGTGAAGGGGAAGGAGGAAGCAACCAAGAAAAGAGAAAAGGAAAAGGAAAAGGGAAGAGGAAGGTGGCTAGTTGAGGTAGGGGTTTTCCTCATTTGTTCATATTTTCTTTCTATTGAAAATCATGGATTCATGACTTTGGTTGGGATCTAAAATGATAAATAAAGATGATGATCTTGTATGTTTGTTGATGAGGTTTTAAGCTTCCAAACTTTGATCTTGATTTATGATAAATGTAACGCCCCAATTTTTAGAAAATATTCTGAATGTACTGTTTGCTGTTTTTCATGCTTTTGTGTGAATGACCGCTGTGTCCCTATTTTACTGTTCTCGATTTACGTATGAAAACAATTACGATAATACTAGGCTCAAATTTTATTTGATCGTTTTACGTAATTTGCTTCGAGACGGTAAAATAAAATTTTTTTCGAAGCATCTTGTTTTAATTTTTTTGAAAGATATACAGACTATAACTCTTTGGATATTTTATTTGAACGTTTTGGACGATTACCTACGTTGTGGGAAAAAATGGAAAAATGACCGTTACGTCCGAAAGTCTTGTTTTTTTGTTTTTTTCTTGTTTTTAATTGTTTTCTTCTTGATTTAATGTCCAGATAATCTTGTCTGTGATTTTATATGGACTTTTTGGGTGATTTGCTCGAGGCGGGGAAAATAATATTTTCCGGGCCGGAGAAAATCTTATTTTATTATTTAGAATTGGGGGATCTTACTTAACCCGATTCTGAATGAGACTAAAAATAATCTTTTAATTTTTAGGATTTAACTGTCAAATAAAATAATTTTATATTATTATAATATTATTTTATTAGTCAAGATAATTTAGTGACAAAGATGGACCCGAAATATTTTGCGGGACCCACAATTATAACAGTTAGATCGGTAGCTTAATTAATCAACATTAGTAGAACTTTCAAGTGGTGACTCAACTAGTGACTTGAAGAATTAAATGAGCTGTGTGACTCAGCATGTGAGTCATCATGAACCAACCAATAGCAATCAAGCTTGTTAAGCAAGATTTAATCCTAGCCTTTGATGCATTCAATGGCTTGGATGAAGCCAAATCCATGCACATCCTTGACCACTTGAAGGCTACGGCCATTAGGAGAAGGAAGACTAAAATAACACTTCATCTTCATCACTTTTCTCTCTTCTCTCTCTTCCAAGAACCCTAGCCACCATTGTTGTTCTTTTCTCCTACCATTCGGCCAAGACCAATACTACACCATCCAACCATCCAAAAATTTTTCTAACCAAGTTTTCTTAACCTAAACACTATTCTAAGAACCTTTCTAGTTGGGAGTTTCTTCAAAATCTTCCATTTAGGGCTTGGAAACCAACCTTGAAAGTTTTACCTAGAAGGTGAAATTTCATGCTTTTCTTTCCTCTCTTCTTTTTCAAAGTTCTAAGCCATGATTTCTCCATGGTTTAGCTTCTTTTTCATGGTTAGTAACATGTAAATTTTGTTTGAGATTTCTAGGTATTTTTGAAGGTGAAAACCGAACCCTAGGAGGTGTGAAAGCAAACCTTTTGTCTTCATTTAAGGTAAGAGGAAGACAATTCTTATCATCCCTTGGTGGTGGTAAGAAGATGGAATGATTTGTAATGTTTGAAGAATCCATAAGGATTCGGTGGTGTTGTCTTTGTTTGGTGTGTATGTGTTAATTTTTATGTTTGCTAGTAGTTTATGTGGTAATTGTTAGTAGCTTTCTTGTTTGATGATTGTAATAATTTTGCATGTCTATTAGTTTTTAGGTGCATGTCTACAAGCTTTAATTTAGGTTATATGTTAGAAAATATATTGCACGTGTTAGAAATATAATGCATGTGTTAGAATTGTATGATAAGGTATAGGATGTGAATAACATGTTTAAATTTGCATGAGTGTTCCAAAGAGCACAATCCAATAGCTCACGGCAATGACAAATGTGGAGGACCAAAATGTTCTCTTGATTTTTCCTAAAGTGTAACTTAATTAACCTAGGAGAATCAAGAAGGTTTCAAATTGATTTGATCAAAGAAAATGAACTTAGAAATCAAATGGTAAAGATTTAGTATTTTTGGGCCAACATGCCTAAAAGATTAATTTGATTCCTATCAATTATTTCTAATATGATTTAGTGAACTTAGACAATATAATATATTTGATATGATTTGGAAGGTGAAAAACAATTTAGAAATCAAATGCAAAAGTTTTATGAAATTTGGCCAACATGCCAATATAGGTAATCATGATTTCTAAAACTTAATTCCAAACCTTTTTCAATCAAAAGAGACAATATAAGTTAAAAGAAATTTTCTATAATGATTTTTGAAGAAACAAATGGATTAGAATTAAGTTTAAAAATTAAAACTAATGATTTTGTCATTAGGAAGGAAATACTGATATTTTGAGAGTTTTCTAACATATAGCTCACTCTAGGTTTTGAAGCATGTTAGAAAGTTTTCAAAAAGAATTAAAGTTATATGATTGAAGTTTTAGGTAAAGAAATTTTATGGATAATTTAGGAAACCATTATTATGATATTCTAAACAAAAAATCTTGTCAATTTTTAGTAAAAATGAACCAATAAGATAACAAAAATATCCAAAAGACAGTATGCGGTATGAAAAATTATTCTACGTAGTTTAAATGTACTAAGTACTATTTCTGTTTGTTTAAACAGTAATTTTAAAGGCATTCGAATAAGAAAATGATTTGAAAATCCTACGCGATTGAGAAAACGTATTAAAAATGCTACGCGATTTTAAAAACAGAAAAATATCTTTACCCGATTTTTAAACGTTTGTAAAAATGACGGAATTATGAAAACGCGATAAAATTTCTACGCGATTGACCGTTACTATATTTATTTTATGCTGTCGGGAAAATGTGAACCCGTACAGATTATTTTTGAGAATCTTTCGCTGTCGGGAAAATGTGAACCCGTCATGCATTATTTTGAGGATCTTTATTTGTCGGGAAAATGTGAACCCGTCTGAGGCTTTTGAGAGTTTATCTGTCGGGAAAATGTGAACCCGTGTGCTTTCTATTTATATGTGCCGAGTTTTTGGTGGATTGGTTGACGAGACGAATCACATCGTGTTGTCGATGCGATAAACGTAGTGTGGTTCATTGTTCTAATGAACTTGGAGACTTTAGTGTACGGGATCCCACATGTGGACAGTTGGTAGCTCCGCTGGGCCGTGGTAAACCGATAGCACACTATGGTACTCGACACGCACTATATTTAATCGAGATTTGTGAAATCTAGTAGTACATTTGCCTCGTAGTGCCGCAACGTGAGACCGTAAACTACACCACGCCCTGGATGATGGATTCCTGTGTCGTGGGGCTATAGGCAACGTGTGACAGCGCAATAGTTGGTTGGGCAGCCGTGGTACTAATAGATTTTACGAGTCATTCTCGCTCTCTCGATACTTGTGTTTTCTTTAGCTCCATGGAGTAGGGTTTTGTCATATTATTTATTTATCTCTATGTCTATTTATTTCCATCTTATCTATTTATTGTTTATCCGTATTTTATATGAGTTCTTGTTACAATATTTGGTTATTATATCTTATCTGTTTATTCTTATCTTTCTTATTTTATCTACGATGTTTTATACGTGATGTGATATATTGTTATGATATCTAAATCTTACTCTAATCTGTTATTCTTTCTGTTAAAGTATTTTGTATTGCATGAACTGTATATATGTTGTTTGTCGTCTTCTTATTGGCCATGTTGTGATGATTTTATGTTGTCTTACCTCTTTGTTATATGTATTTTCTGTTTATTTATTTTACGCGGTAAAGACTTCGAGGAAGAGGATCAGCCCCTTGAGATCTTGTACCCCGAGGAGGAGGAAGATTAGCAAGCGGACGATCAGTTTGAGGATCAAGAACCATCCGATCATCCATATCCTCTGGATTGATTGTGAGGGATGGCAGCGCCAGGATTTTTGGGGTTCGTAGAGCTAGTATTTCATGGGAGTTCGCTAGCTTGGCATCTACGAGGCGATCGTGAATCTGTGACGTATGCAGGACGTGTGACCGTGATTCTACGTCAACGTTTTGATGGAGAGCCTGTCATGACCACAAGCCTAGTGAGATAAGCATCGTATCGACTGCGCGATCCCGTTATCGCCGTGTGTCGAGACATCCGGGATATCTATCTCCTGATGATCATTTTCATGCTGAGAGTGATCCATCGAGGATTAGATAACCATGATGTTTTTTAGGCGCGTCACCGTATGTACGTATATATTAACTCTTTTATTGCTTTCCTGTTGTTTTTGTTTAAATATTTGTAGTCTTTGTTGTAAATTATTTGTATGACTTATAACTTAATCATATGTATATTATTAGTGATGATGTTTTTTTTTATTTCGTATTTTCCGCATTATCTTTTTATATCATATTTCTGTCTATCAGGAATTATTTTACAACCCGTAATAATATTTAACAAATGTTTCACAACTTGGGTAGATTTTATTTCTTTTTCTTTTATTTTCTTTTATGTGTGACATCCTCCAAAGGGGTGTTGCAATAAACTGTGACATTTAAAAATGGGTATAAAACCCACATTTGATTTGCTCTTTTGCAAGTGTTTTGGATGCTTGAATATGATGAAGTTGATGTTTTGTTGATGATTTTTGGTATGCATTTAGTTGGATTTGGTTTAGAGAAACAGAGAATTTATTTGAGTTTCTGGTGTCCTGGCGCTTAAGTGCCAGCCTGCCAGGGATTGTGTGCCCTGGCGCCCAAAACCTAGAAACTTGATGTTCCAAGATGCGCATGGAGTGCCTAGGCACCAACATGCAGCGCCTGAGCGCCCGAGTAGTGCTAAGGCTGAGCGAGCAGCGTCTCTGGTGTTTGGGTGCTTGAGTGCCTAATGCTCACTGCCCAGGCGCCAGCGGCCAGAACGAAATAGGCAGCTCTCTGCCACCCTAATGCCTAGGTGCCCAAAGCCAACTTTGTCAAGTTGAATATTTTGATAAAATGAATTTCTCTACTTGCTTAATCTGTTTTTATATGCTTTTTAAAGAATGTTAAGGTGCTAGTAGGGGATTTCCATAAAAGAACTAACTACTTTGGATTATGAAATTCTAATTTCGTGATCTTTGATACGAAATGCATAATGCTATTACATGAGAAGATATGATAGAATACTCTATTGTATGATAGATCAGATATTGAAGCACTATGCTATGATGTGAGATAATTTAATGAAATACTTTATTTCTTACATGATGAGAATGATGATGGATATGATACTTGATTTGATAAGTAGCCCAATATCTAAGATATCCTTGGTCCTTGGGAGGGACTAGAAGATGGTGGTTAAGGAGAGGTATTCCCTTACCACTTGAGTTATTAAGGTTGAGGATAAATAATTCCCTCCCTCTTTACTTGAGCTCTCCCTGGATGAATGTAGTTGAGGACAGATAATTCCTTCTCTACTTGAGGTATTCTTGGATTAGAGATAATGTGAGGAAGGATGATATCCTCCCTATCAAAGTAGTTGAGGACGGATAATTCTCTCACTACTCACAACTCTTGAATGAGGACGGATAATTCCTTCATAAGTTATGGATTGATGTGGGTATAATTCCTTCATAAGTTATGGATTGATGTGGGTTATGATAACTCTATTAAATGTAGTTATTTGTTCCTTATATCTGTACTTTGTTGATTGCTTAAGTCCTTATTATTATGCATATATAGAAGGTTTTTATGCTTATATTGGTCAAATTCAATTTGGATATCTTCCTATATGATCTTGAGCAAATTTGTGGATAAATGACCCTAGTATGTTTTGATTAATGACAAAACTTAACATGATTATTACTCTAATTCACTAACTACTTGTCAAGCTTGACTTTTTCAATGAGATTTAATGGAGCAAGAAAAGTGGATGAAAAAGATCATGGAGCAAAGCATTTAAACGCAAGGATCATGAAGGAAAACTTGAAGAAGGAGCATCATGAAGAAGGAATTCAAGGAAGATCATTAAGAACCTTTTTGTAAAGAAAAGACTTAGTATAACTCTTTGATTAAGCTCTCTAAAATAAGTAAAAATGGTTTTCAAAAGTAAAAATGGACTAAGAATGAAAAAAAGATAATTAATAAGTTTGTACATCTATGTGTACATCGATGTACTTTCAGTTTATTAACTAACTTTTAATGAAAACCTCAGTGTACATCTATGTGTAAGTGTTATACATCTATGTATACATCGATTGATTCTAGACTTCCTTGATCAGTATGCACCTTTGCATTTGTACATCGATTGGTACATTGATGCATAAGCCAAAACAGAAGCAAGAACTTTTTTGAAATAGCCATACAATTGATTAGGTAATCGATGTATGAACTTCTGGGCTAAAAATGCAAGTGTTTCTCAAGAACAACATCGATGTACTCATGTGTGTGTCACTCAAGATCAAGAACATCCAAGAACATAATCGATTAGGCAATTGATGTACACACGTTGTAAGAGTGAAATTTTGTTTAATACATCTATGTACTAATCGATTGACTGATAACAGAATTTTTCAGATAAGTTTGTTTTGATCTTAATTAACTTGTAAAACATGTCCAATGGATCTATTTTGAAATATACTTATATAAGGACATTGGCAAACACTTTCTTAATAACAATTCATTCAAAACTTGAGATCAAATACACAAATACTGATAGAGCTTTTCATTGAAAGAAACTGAGTATTTTTTTGTAGAACTTCAAATTGTAATATCTAATTTCTTAGAATCTGATTCAATCTTTTCATATTGTAAAAGAGAGATAAGAAAGAAGGTTCTCTCACTGATTAAATCAAGAGTAGAAGGGACTCTTGGTGCTGTGCAAGAGTATAAGGAACTCTTGTGGGAATTGATTTTGTAAAGAATCTTGTAAATTGATTTTTAATAGTGGATGAAACTCACAGTGATGTGGGGACTGGATGTAGGTTACCAGAGGAGGTAGCTGAACCAGGATAAAACTCAGTTTGCAATTTTCTCAATCCCTTAACTCATTATTTGCTTTATTATTGAATGTATGAATTAAGCAATATGTTAAGGATGCTTGCATGATTTGATTAGTTTTTGATCTTGTTCATATCTGAAATCAACCTTATTGTTAATATTTCTTTATAAGTTTCAAGTCTTGATAGAAACACATCTTGCAAAAATACATTTTGGTTTGTTGGTTGACAAAATCTTTTTCATAGTTAAAGAAAAGAATCAGTTTTTGCCAAAAAGGGAAAAACTTCGAAAAGTTATCATACTTAATTCAACCCCCCTTCTTGAGTATTAAGAAGCCACAACCAACAAATGGTACCAGAGCTTTCACTCTTGCGTAAAGCTTAACAACTTAAGAGGATGGCTTCAAATGACATCTTGGGAGAAGGGGCTTCCTTGGTAAGACCCCCTACTTTCAATGGCACTGCCTATATGTGTTGGAAAGAAAGGATGTTAATATTCGGCAAGTGGCATTGATGTATTAGATGCTATCAAGAATGGTTCATACATTCCTCACACTCTTGATGCAAATGGCATTAAGAAAGAAAAACTTAGAACTAAATGGGATGATGAGGACAAAAAGAGAGTAGGTTATAATACTAAAGCTAAGAATATTATAATTGCTGCCTTGAGTTATGATGAATTTTTCAGGGTTTCAAATTGTAAGACAGCCAAGCAAATGTGGGATATGCTGCAAATTACTCATGAAGGAACCAGTGATATAAAGAGAGCAAGAATGAACTCACTCATGCACGAGTATGAACTCTTTCATATGAAGAATGGTGAAGACATCAAGGATATGCAAAGGAGGTTCACTCACATAATGAATCGGGTGAATAGACTTGGAAAGAGCATTTCAGATGAACAATAAATCAACAAGATTATGAGATATTTGACAAAAGGATGACAACCAAAGATTACTACTATAGCTGAATCAAAGGACTTAGCAACCATGAATATTACTACACTATTTGGAAAACTTAAAGAGTACGAGATGGAGTTGCATATATTGAATGACCATGAAGAGAAGGAGAAAAAGAAAAGAGGCTTATCACTTAAAGCACATGTCTCCAAAGAAAGTCTTGACAGTGATAAAGATGAAGAAGTTGAAGAAGATGGTGAATCTGAAGAGGATATGGGACTGCTAGTTAGAAAGTTCAAGTGATTCCTTAAAAAGAAGAAAACCTTCAACAAAAAGCCCTCAAACTTCTTTTCCAAAAAGAACACTTCAAAAGCTGAATGTTCAACATCAAATGTGAAGTGCTATGAATATGGCAGACTTGGACATTACAAGAATGAGTGTCCTAAACTTCAAAAGAAGGACAAGCATGACAATCATGAGTCCAAGGACCAGAAGAATAGAAAGCCACGAAGAGCATACATAGCATGGAAGGAAAATGATATGGATTCCTCTAAAGATTCTGAGGAAGAAGATGCCAATCTTTGTCTCATGACTAACCATCAAAGTGACAATGAAGATGAGGTAAATAAAATCCCCCTACCTATGATGAACTACAAGATGCTTTTGATGAATTGTATAGTGAATATCTGAAAATTGCTAGGCAATTAATGTCATCTGGGAAAGTCATTGCTAAACAATGTAGTGACTATGCATCTCTTCAAATTAAGATTAAAGAATTAGAAGCTATGAACAATAAGCTAAATACATCTATTTCTACATGATCTAATTGTAATATTCTGGAAAAAGAAGTGGAAAAACTGAAAACCACACTATCTAAATTTCCAATGGGAAGAGATAATCTAAATGCTATATTAGTACAGCAAAAAGGAGTATATGACAAAGCTAGAATAGGCTATAAACCAGCATTGCATGAAAAGGCTTTTAAGAAACTCTTTGTTGCACCTAAATCCTCTATTAGTCCTTTTGTTAAATGTTTCTATTGTGCAAGAAAATGACATACATTTTCTATATGCTATTTTAGAAATCCTTTAAGTATTAGTATTAAACAAATTTGGATTCCCAAGGGAACATATGTTATGACTAACACCACAGGACCCAACAAAATTTGGGTACCTAACACAAATGTTTAAAATCTATTTTGTAGGTGTGTTTGAGAGCCAAAAGTTCAAATTGGTATCTAGATAGTGCCTTCTCCAAACATATGACCAGAGATATCAGAAGGTTCTCATCCTTCACTCCTAAACAAGGTGGAAGTGTCACCTATGGTGATAACAACAAAGGAAGGATCTTAGGAGTTGGAACAATTAGAAGAAGCACAACTACCAAGATAGAAGATGTACTATATATGGAAGGGCTCAAGCACAATCTACTAAGCATTAGCCAACTATGTGATAAAGGTTATAAGGTATTCTTTAACTCTAGTAGTTACATTATAGAAAACAAGCATGATAATAATGCAAAGTTGATAGATAATCGATTGAATAACATATACATGATAGATTTAGAGAGTATTTCTGCTAGTGATGTATGTTGTTTGATATCTAAGGAAGAGGAGAATTGGCTATGGCATAGAAGAATAGGACATATTCATATGGATCATCTAAACAAACTCATTTCTAAAGAATTGGTAATTGGACTTCCTAAAACCAAGTTCTCAAAAGATGGTTTATGTGATGCATGCCAAAAGGGCAAGCAAACTAAAGTATCTTTTAAGGCTAAGAACATAGTTTCAACTGAAAGACCTTTACAACTACTGCACATGGACTTATTTGGACCTTCTAGGACCAAAAGTTTTGGAGGAAATTTGTATGCATTAGTTATAGTTGATGATTACTCTAGATTTACATGGACCTTCTTCTTAGCACATAAGAATGAAGCTTTTACAGCCTTTAAGAAAATGGCTAAGTTAGTACAAAATGAAAAAGACATGAAAATAACTTCTATAAGGAGTGATCATGGTGGAGAATTTCAAAATGAAGAATTTGATAATTTCTGTGAAGAGTTAGGAATTCAACATAATTTCTCTGCTCCAAGAACTCCACAGCAAAATGGAGTTGTGGAAAGGAAAAATAGACCTTTAAAAGAAATAGCAAGAACTATGTTGAATGACTCAAATATGCCAAAATATTTTTGGGCAGATGCTGTAAACATAGCTTGCTATTTAATGAATAAAGTCTTGATTAGACTAATTTTGAAAAAGACTCCATATGAACTCTATAAAGGCAGAAAACCAAATGTTTCACATTTCCATGTCTTTGGTTGTAAATGTTTTGTACTAAATAATGGAAAGGACCAGCTAGGAAAGTTTGATCCTAAAACTGATGAAGGAATCTTTCTAGGCTATTCATCATTTAGTAAAGCTTTTAGAATCTTCAATAAAAGAACACAAACAATTAAAGAATATGTACATGTTACATTTGATGAAACTAACCCCAAAAGGTTGGGAAATGAATTTGTTGATGATGGTGTAAAAACTTTAAAAGAGATTCAACTTGAGGAAAAGCGGGACAATGCCAAAGTGGATGAAGTAATGGAAATTCCAAGAGAGGCTCAACATAAAGATCTACTTAAAGAATGGAAAACTGTAAGGAATCACCCTCTGAACAACAAAATTGGTGAAATATCCAAAGGGGTAACCACTGGACATTCCTTAAGCAATGCATGCAATAATATGGCTTTTGTATCACAAGTTAAACCTAAAACTATAGATGAAGTAATTATTGATGAAAACTGGACTATGGCAATGCAAGAAGAACTTAATCAGTTTGAAAGAAATAAAGTTTGGAAACTTGTTCCAAAACCCAAGGATAAACAAATAATTGGTATAAAATGGGTGTTTAGGAATAAACTTGATGAAAATGGTATCATAGTAAGGAATAAAGCTAGATTAGTAGCAAAAAGCTATAATCAAGAAGAAGGAATTGACTATGATGAGACATATGCACCTGTGGCTAGATTAGAAGCCATTAGAATGTTGTTAGCATATGCATGTATCATGGATTTTAAATTGTATCAAATGAATGTTAAGAGTGCATTCCTAAATAGATATATACAAGAAGAAGTGTATGTTGGTCAACCCCATGGATTTGAAATAAATGAATTTCCTAATCATGTGTATAAACTCACTAAAGCCTTGTATGGACTTAAACAAGCTCCAAGAGCTTGGTATAAAAGGCTAAGTAATTTCTTACTTCAAAAGGGATTTATAAGAGGAAAAGTTGACACAACCCTAAAAGAAAAGCACAAAACATGCTACTTATTCAAATTTAAGTTGATTATATTATATTTGGTGCTACTAATGAATCTTTGTGTACGAAGTTTGCCAAACTAATGCAAAACGAGTTTGAAATGTCTATGATAGGAGACTTACATTCTTCCTTGGACTACAAATCAAACAATGTGATGATAGGACTTTCATAAGCCAAACTAAGTACTGCAAAGAACTATTGAAGAAGTTTGGAATGGAGAATGCAGAGGAAATGGCTACTCCAATGAGTCCATCACGCTACTTGGACAAAGATGAGAAAGGTAAATCAGTAGATGTTTCCAAGTATAGAGGTATAATTGATTCCTTACTCTATCTAACTGCAACTAGATCTGATATAATGTTCAGTGTTTGTATGTGTGCTAGATACCAATCTAATCCTTAGGAATCACACTTAACTACTTTAAAAAGAATCATGAAATACTTATTAGGAACTAAAGAAATGAGATTATGGTATGCTAAAGGATCAACATGCAACTTAGTAGGATATTCTGATTCTGACTTTGCTGGATGCAAGTTAGATAGAAAAAGTACAAGTGGAACTTTCCACCTTCTAGGAAACTCATTAATTTCTTGGTTTAATAAGAAACAAACAAGTGTGGCTTTATCAACTGTTGAAGTAGAATATGTTGCAGCAGGAAGTTGTTGTGCACAAATTCTTTGGATGAAACAATAACTTATTGACTATGATGTTCTCTTAGAGAAAGTACCAATCAGATGTGATAATACTAGTGCTATAAATCTCACTAAGAATCCTATAATGCATTCAAGAACCAAACACATCGAGATAAGACATCATTTCATAAGGGATCACATTCAAAGTGGAGATATAATCATTGAATATGTTGATACATCTAAGTAATTAGCTGATATATTCACTAAACCATTGGCTAAAGAAAGCTTTTTCTACATAAGAAGAGAATTAGGAATAATTGATCCAACCTATACTTGATGTTTTGAATGTTGAATGCATGATAATTTGATGTTTGATGTCGTACATTGATTAAACAATCGATTTGTCTAGACAAAATCCCTAATCTAAAAGATGGTACATAGATTAGGTAATCTATGTACAAACTTAGAAATTCGTATTAAGTTCCCTTACATCGATTATATAATCAATTGATACAAGCAATATAGACTTAAAATGATTAGAACATCAATATTGTACATCGATTGACTTCAAAAATCAGAAAACATGACTCTCTGGAAGTCATTATACATCGATTGGACAATCGATTATTTTGATCAAATAGGTATAGGATATCATGTACATCGATTGTAACATCGATTGAGTGATAGTTCCAAAATTTAGGACTCACTGACTTACCCTATACATCGATTTGTACATCGATTGGGTGTATGCTGCAATTGTTGGACTCTCTGACATTACTTATACATCGATTCACACATCGATTGAGTTCACGTTTTAAGAACTTGGTACTCTCTGACTTAGTTTATACATCGATTAGCACATCAATGTACCTGGTTTAAAATTCAAATCCTGATGCTAAGTACATCGATTAGCACGTGTGTACAGGAGGAAAAACCCTTTAATACATCGATTGGGTAATCGATTGACTAATCTGAGTTTATAAATTTCAACCCTTCCCTCCAAATCTTTCACTTTTCAAATCCAAATTTCAAAGACCCAAACCCTAGCAGAGCTCGACATCATCTCCAATGGCTCGTGTGAAGCGACCTGGACCCTCTACACCTAGTCCCTCTAACTCTACATCTTCCTTCTCAACTCAATCTTCCGCACCTCAACATGTTTCACCCATAGCAACCCATGCACGCCCTAAAAGAAAAGAAACTGAGAAAACCCGGGCTTCTCAAAGGATTGATAAGCTTCCAATCAAAAGCTTGAAGAAGACACAAGACAAGGGCAAGAAGGTAGCTAAATCTTCAAAACCAACACCCAAGAAACAAGAAAAGAAGAAGAAAATGGTGAAGGAAACACAAAAAAAAAAGACTGTTCAAAAGAAGAGAAAGAGGATAGAGGAAGAAGAAGAAGATGATGAAGGAGTCACTGAGATTGAACTTCTCAAGAGGTATTTTTCTGATAAAGAGTACATCATGCTTTATAAGAATGATTTTAAACATAGGGATATTCACGAGGCTAGGACTATACATTTCAACTATTTTGAGGCCAAAGAGTTTACTTTTCACAAGATTTTAGAGGATTATAAACTGAGTGAATTTCTGCAAATTAAGAGTGATAATTACCTTACATTGATCAAAGCATTTTACTGTACATTTGAGATGGACAATGACATATTTTCTGCTAAGGTGAAGAACACAAGAATTGAGATGACTTTTGATAAGTTTGCTCAATTTATTGGACTAGATTACAAAGGAAGTAATCTTGCTGGTACTGGACTTGACAGTGTATGGATCAAGAACTTTGACAAGTAAGAAGCAAGGAAGGTGCTTCTAGTTGAAAATGCACCAGAAGGAAGACTGATCAACATCAGCTCTATACACATTCAGCATAGGCTCCTATAATATGTGCTGAGCAGGATGTTTTTACCAAGATCTGGAAATCATGCTATGTTGCAGAACAATGATATTCTGATGCTCTGGGCTATGATACAGAAGAAGCAGAATAGTTGGAGCTTCATAATTACCAGGCACATGCTGGATTGCAAAATTAATGGAGCTACCCTACCCTATCCTAGATTAGTGATGAGTTCACTAGAGCATTTTGGAGTCTCTCTGGATAATGAAGAGAGGTTTCAGATTAGGGAGGTCACTCACAAGTTTGGTGAAGGGACCATTAGCAAGATAAAGCTTGCTAAAGTAAATGGAGAGTGGGTTAGGATAGCTGGTGAAGAGCCAAGAGCTGTTGTGGACAACTCAGAGCTGAATAGCAAGATAGACAAGCTACTCCAAATGTTTCAGAACTTTGAGGCTAGGCAAATCAAACATCATCTAGTATTGAAATAGTCTATTGATTATCTAAGTATCAGACTCAATATATTGGAAGGCCAAATGGCCACTTTGCATCAAAATCTAAGCATTTCCATCACTGCACCTCCAGAAGTTCATCCCACTTCTGAAGATGTTGTGAACATGGCTAGAGAAGCTGCTGCTGTTGCACCTGAAGAGGAAGGCAATCTTGAAGAACAAGTAGCCCAAGCTTCACCGCACATTGAAGAACCAAGGACCAATTAAGATGTTTAGATCTTAGGGTGTCTTAAGTGTGTCTATAATGATGTTAGGATGTTGTTTTTTATGTTTGTTCTACTGTTTTCAATTTCAATTTTTCTTTAAATAATGATGAATATAAATGACTGTAAAAACTTGTTTTGATTATGCTGATATGAATGAATGAATCTTTGATATCAATGAATGGTTGAATTTCTAGTATGTACCTTATTTTACATGCTTTTATACTTTGAATCTCTCACACATGTTCTTTTTTATAATGACAAAGGGGGAGAACAGGTACTATAATAAATAAAACAACTTGAACTAATGATCTAACATAATGATGCAATGATCCTATATATGTTCAAATGATAAGAACTGTCAATTAGACAGGAGAAGTAAATGGTAAACAATTGCTGCATTTTATTACTATGATATTTCTAATTACTTCCTAAGTTATATTGAATGTTAAACATGTTATGTATGGTAAGTTTGTCATCAATCAAAAAGAGGGAGTTTATGGATAAATAACACTAGTATATTTTGATTAATGACTAAACTTAACATGATTATTGCTCTGATTCACTAACTACTTGCCAAGCTTGACTTTTTCAATGAGATTTAATGGAGCAAGAAAAGTGGATGCAAAGGATCATGGAGCAAAGCATTTCAATGCAAGGATCATGAAGGAAAACTTGAAGAAAGAGCATCATGAAGAAGGAATTCAAGGAAGATCATTAGGAACCTTTTTGTAAAGAAAAGAGTTAGTATAACTCTTTGATTAAGCTCTCTAAAATAAGTAAAAATGGTTTTCAAAAGTAAAAATGGACTAAGAATGAAAAAGGTTAATTAATAAGTTTGTACATCTATGTGTACATCGATGTACTTTCAGTTAATTAACTAACTTTTAATGAAAACCTCAGTGTACATTTATGTATAAGTGTTATACATCTATGTATACATTGATTGATTCTAGACTTCCTTGATCAGTATGCACCTTTGCATCTGTACATCAAACACACAAATACTGAGAGAGCTTTTCATTGAAAGAAACTGAGTATTTTTCTATAGAACTTCAAATTGTAATATCTGATTTCTTATAATCTAATTCAATCTTTTCATATTGTAAAAGAGAGATAAGAGAGAAGGTTCTCTCGCTGATTAAATCAAGAGTAGAAGGGACTCTTTGTGCTGTACAAGAGTAGAAGAAACTCTTGTGGGAATTGCAAGATTGCTTTAACTGGAAAAAGCTGTCATTTAGGTCGGAGGAACCTAGAAGTGAAGCTTGTGTAAAGAATCTTGTAAATTGATTTTTAATAGTGGACGAAACTCACAGTGATGTGGGGACTGGATGTAGGTTACCAGAGGAGGTAGCTGAACTAGGATAAAACTCAGTTTGTAATTTTCTCTATCCCTTAACTCATTATTTGCTTTATTGTTGAATGTATGAATTAAGCAATGTGTTAAGGATGCTTGCATGATTTGATTAGTTTTTGATCTTGTTCATATCTGAAATCAACCTTATTATTAATATTTCTTTATAAGTTTCAAGTCTTGATAGAAACACATTTTGCAAAAACATATTTTGGTTTGTTGGTTGACAAAATCTTTTTTCATAGTTAAAGAAAAGAATCAGTTTTTGCGAAAAGGGAAAAAACTTCGAAAAGTTATCATACTCAATTCAACCCCCCTTTCTTGAGTATTAAGAAGCTCCAACTAACAAAATTGTGCATATTCTTTAAGTGATTAAGTGGATTCGAAACTGTTATTGATTTGGTGATTTCTTTATTATAGGAAGGGCTCAAACAAGCTGATATATAGAGCATTTGCGCCAAAACTAGAAGAGAAAGCCAAAGAAGTATTCTAGCTGCTCACGTCGCAGCTCAGGCATATCAATGACGTGGCGTGGTGATCCCTTACTACAGATAGAAAGACTTGAAGTTTGCATGCCTTGGCGCAAAGAGCGTATGCCGCGGTATAGTGACCTAATTTATACACGTGTCGAGGCATAGGCTTGCTAATGCCACGACATGACTCTATTTTCTGAGCCTATATATACTATTTTATCATATTTCTTAAGAGAACTTAGTTTTAGGTTAGAAAGTTATGGGTAGGTTTTCATTTCTGGGTTGAGAGGAGGCTAGGAAAGCCAAGGTTGGAGGTCATCTTCTTCATGGAAAGAGATTTAAGCATCCAAAATCACATCTATGAGTTTCATTCCTTTTTTCCTTTACTTTCTTCTCTTCCATATATCATAAACATGATTTTTGTTGTATGTTTTCGTGTTCAATGAGTAACTAAGTTGTATTTAGGGATTACTTTGGATCTTTGTATGGATATTGATGATTTTACACTTCTTTGAGTTTATATTGATGTTTGGTTTTGTTCAATCATATGGATCTTATTATGAACTGTGATTCGGGATCCCATCTTAGTATGATCACCCCAGCATGCGTATCACCAGACCCCGCCATCAATACCCCAGCCAGAGTCGTAAGATTATGGAACACGACCTCGATCTATAATAATGCCACCAGATCTGGGCAGATACTCATAACTGCCAATCATGATCTTACGAGATTGCAGAATCCATAACTGCCTCTGACAGTGGATAATCATCATATCTATGTTCCTACATTATAGGGATGCTCTCTAGTGATATAAAGAAAATAATCCTTAACAGGATACCAATCCTATATACCTGCATTCAATGCTGATCATATTACGATTCCAATCACACTATATATATACCAGGCTAAGTCAACCTTAAATAGGTATTTGCTATCTCATTGCATAAACCCTACTTGTGCACTACCTGACTTGAAAGTTGGAGTCCCTTTACAGGTATCCACCCCCTAGTTCTATACGCTTGACAGCAGCTATGCAAGGAGGAAACCACCGTACACATGCCTATCTCAGGTATCCTCTGAATCCACTTCAGAGCATTGGCATCTTCTGTGGGAAACAGTAAACTTCTATTCCCACATCAATCATGGTGAGCACAAGACAGAACGAAAGGAAAGGAAGCACTGCACACACTATTCTTGGCCAAGCATAAGGCCCCAATGGCATAGCGCGACCCTCATTCTATTGCACCACTAGAAACCTCTGCCGCTAGAAGCAGGCCTGTTGTCGTAGAAACTCTTAATGAGGGGCACAAATGTAACATCCAAAAAATTTATAATTTTAGGATAAATAGTTATTTTATAATATTTGTGATTTTTGAGAATTTTTATGTATTTTTCTGTGAACGCAGAATATTTTAATATTATTCCTCATTTTGCGTACATATTGAGTGGAGCTGGGAAAATGAGATATTTTTTTCTGAGAACCTTGAACTGTGGAAATGTCGACGGGGGATCTTACTAAACCCGAGGCCAGACACGATTTACGAGGTTTCATATTTTTTGAGATTTTTATCAGATAAAAATAAAAATCGCTGTACATTTTTATCCGTTGGACAATTAATCTTGGCTTTGCTATCTATAACAATTGTCCATTGGATAATAACATGTAGTAGAAATCCTATCACCTTATCCAAAGGGAATCTGCTTTATGTCATATCACTTTTACTTTTATCAAAAGGTGAGCCTTGGCTTCTTGAAGAAGCTTGGAGGAAGCTTCCTTGCACCTTCCTTTTTGGCTTGTTAGAGAAGCTTCACCCTTTCCTCTCTCCTCCTCACCACCACGCATTTTGAGGGCTATTTGTGGCCACACATTTTAATTCATATACTTATACAAAATACACCTAATTACACATCTCACTTCATTTCACTTCACTATCACTTTCTCTCTCTAATATTTCTCACCTCTCACTTTTCTCTCAAACTTCATCTTCTCCTCCTTCTCTCTAACTCCACGACATCCCCCACCATTCCACACTCCATGGTTGCTTGATTTCAAGATTCAATCTTGCTTGAATCTACACTTCCATTGAAGATCTTCCTTTCTTGTTGGAATCACTCTATAAAAATCTCACCTTTCTTCTCCACTCTCCTTCACCCTCTCCATGGCACCACCATCTCCACCCACCTCTACCATGGCAAAATTTCAAGTAACCACATTTCCTTGATCTCCATTAAATTCTAAACACTTTTCTAGTTGGAGTCATCTTCAAAATCTCAACCTTTCCTCTCTATTTTCTCCCCTCTTCCACGGCCAAAACTACCATTTTTGGCCATCCAAGCTTTTTCATCAAACTAACTCTTGATCTTGAATCTAGATATCATTCTAAGTAACTTTCATGTTGTGACCATCACCAAAATCATTCATTTTTGTTTTGGATCTATCAAGCTTCAAAGTTGGAAACTTTGAGGTAAAGTTCATGACTTTTCCACCTTTTCTCCTCATTTTCGTGATCCTTGATCTCTTAGGTGATCAAGGGTTCCTTTTCTAAGCTTTGATGATGATTTTGATGAGTTTTGATGTCCTTATGGTTTCCTTGAAGGTGTAGTACGAAAATCCCCACAAGGGACCAAAAGGCTTGCTTCCTTGTGTTGTCTTCAAGAGGTAAGAAGAAGATAATCCTCTTCAACCTATCTTGGTGGTGAAGAGACCTTGTGTGATTGTTTGATGGAGAAATCCATAATTGTATGCTTACTTTTTGTTTAGTGATTTTGCATACTTATGTATTCTTGATTTGGTTTAACACTTGAATAGTGATCTTGAACGTATTGGATGTGTTGAAAATGCTTGATCATGTTGGGGTTACTAAATGGAAAATTTGGAGTTTCCTACCCTAATGTGAGCTCACGATTTTGACTAAGATTTTGGGATATAAATTGGTTTTATATACAAATAAAATGAAGCTTATGTAGCTAAATGTTAGAATTAATGGATGAAAAATTTTAAGGGTTTAATACCCTAAAGTGAGGCCACGGTTTTGGCCATGGATCCTAAGAGATTGGATTAAATTGTTGCAAAATAAAATTTAAATGATTAGGCATCAAGAGACTAGTGCATGAAATGGAAGGGATTTGGGACTTCTTCCCTAGGGAGGCTCACGGCCTTTAGGAGGATTAATGGTCCAAGTTGTGATTCTTGGTGCAACATTGGGAAATTTTAGATTCCTTAGGAGTTCATAAAATGGAGAGAATAAAGGAAAAGACTTTATCCTATGGATTAGAGTGATTTTGACATAAGGGAAGAACAAGAGAGTGGTGAGGCTTGTAAAACCTTCGAGTAATTTTTAAGTGAGCATAATTGATTAGATTAAGAAACTTGATCAACCTAAAAGAATGAAGATTCAATGAGGACTACAAGAGAGTCCTTCTAGAGAATGAATTCATAAGAGATGTTAATTAAAGTGAAACTCGAAATAAACATCTAAAAGTGTGCTATCACTCTTGAGAAATTAATACTATATTATTGTGGGTCCGTGTTTGGGACTAGAATTCTGTTGATGCTTATTTGGCCAAATTGTGGCATGTATAAAAAATATATCATTATTGTTGGATATACATTATTGTGCATGGAGTCAACATGCATTAAACATCATACATTGTTGGTTATTGTGCCAATGTGCTGAAACCGGATGGATCAGTGTTATTATGTAATTGTATGGGCGGTTATGTAATATCATTAATACGAATGGTGTTAGACAATTGTATGGTCGATTGTTTAATATCATTGGGGATAGTACAATGATGGCTTGAGTTATGCGCATTCGCATTGAACAATTTGCTCAGTCGATGACTGTTAAAAGGCTGGATGAGCCTATGATTTTGCATTGAATCAGTATGCATTGAACAAATTGCTCAGTCGATGACTGTTAAAAGGCTGTATGAGCCTATGAATGCGAACTGAATAGTGTGGTCTATGATAAATCTATGGGGGGCATAAGGCACGGTGAAAGCCAATTGCTCGCATTACGGGCCCGACAAATCATTATTCTTTATGCAATGAATTAATGAGAATCGAATGGTGAGGTCTATGATGGATCTTATGAGGACCGTAAGACGCAGTGCATACCGATTGCACATATTACGAGCCTGATAAATCATTATTCTTTTTATGGTAAATGAATGAGAATTGGATAGTGTGATCCATGATGGATCTTATGAGGACTGTGACGGTGGTTCATTTCGTGATGATGTTATCAAATTATTATACCCCTGGCCATGATAAACCATTGCAATGCATCACGAGCCTGATAAGCACTATTCACTTCCTGGTCCAGCAAAGACTGTCATCAAGGGGGACAGACACTCCTGGAACGTTCATCTTTGAAATGGAAATAGAAAATCTTGGTACCAAGTGCACATGCATTGTGAGTCGGCATATCATGGGGCCCTCATTTATATGATGATTATATTGACGTCATGATTATCTGAAATGTTTTAATTGTTCGTTATCTGAGACTTTGTTACTGCTTTCTCTTATCGTATGTGATTGCTGCTGCTTAAATGTTATTGCTCTGCTATGTGGGTGCTCTGCGCCGTTCTGTTTCTTTACTGGCATAATGGGTAATGTAAGTAGGATGTCTTACCTCTTTCCTTTATCCTTGTATTTATATATATATATATATATATATATATATATATATATATATATATATATATATATATATATATATATATATATATATATATATATATTTGATAAAAGATCGTGAGGAAGAATATGAGGGACCACACTCTTGCCGATTGGATTGGGCTGACTCATCACATTTCGATATGGCGTCTGGACGAGGTTTCTTCGGTTACGCACGGGTGCAACTTCATGGGGGCACTGATGTCTGTTGTAATGATTAAGACACCGAGTGTCACGTACATATGGGGTTACGGTTTTGTCTGCTAGTAGTGCCTATCCCAAGGATTTCTACTTGTCCCCTTTTGTGCTTTAGTACCCGTTGTATTTTATTTGAATATGTAAGTAATATATATTTCATGCTATTAGTGCTTTGTGTTAAGGACGAAAATACTATATATGGAATATGTTTTCCTTCTATGGTTGTGTTTTAAATGGTTGGGGACTAAATATGCATTCATTCGGGGCTTATATTTTCTATTTATGCATAATGGAAATAATTAATTTTGAAAATACTGTTTTGAGACTATGACACGTCTTGATTTAGTGACTGTGGATAATCACGAATGTGCCGTTGTTACTATATCAAGGGGTGTTACAATGAAACTTTGGCCTCTGTTGAAAGCCTCACCCCATCGCGAAAGGTCTCTATCCAGGACAGACTTGTTTTTCCTAGTAGGGCAGCCAACAATGCAAACCAAGGAGTGAGAATCCTTGTGCATGCACGTCTTGGGATCTCAAATAATAATGCAAACCATACATCCCACTATGAGGACAACGTCTAGTCCGAGATGACGAGGAATGCCCTTCGAGAGTAGTTGCACCAACAAACAGTGCTGATTAAAGATCAACAACGTCTGTTGGAAGAACAATGTCATCGGTTGGAAGATCTCAAAAAGATCCATGTAGGCGGATAATGACGATGGAGAGCGGGACGTAGTCCGTAATGAACAAGGAGCCCAGTATGCCGGCGCTAAGTTTATTGGAAACAATACCCCAGCAACAATTCTCAGATGCCTTAATGCCATACAAGATCCCAAGGAACTTCAAATCTCTGAGCAATTTGGAGCCCTATGATGGGATGACAAATCCTCAGGAGCACTTGAATGCCAACACTGAGTCCATGCAGCTTTACGGACACACCTCAGAATTGTTGTGCTGGGTTTTCCCTCTCTTTTTGAAGAAGGTCGTTCTCTGATGATTTGTCACTTGCAGACAAAAATTATGGGTTAAGAAGACCTCACACAATGTTTCCTACTACACTACACCACTGCCAAGGTAAGCCCAAAATCGATTGATTCTCTTTCTGGAATTAGCCAAGGGAGTAGTGAATCCTTGCACAAATACATTAAGAGATTTAGTCACGCCTGCACCGGTATAGAAAACCTGGATGACAGGATAGCCCTCTAATATGCCAGGAGCGACCTCCAAACTGACTTAGGCTTCTTCCAGTCATTGGCAAAAAAGAAGCCCACAAGTCTAGATGAATTCTACCTACGGGCAGATAAATACATCGAATTAAAGGAGATACCAAGGCTAAAGAGAGCTTGGAGAAAGGTGAACCCATCCATCAGAAAAAGAACCAGAACTCCAACCAGCCCCGTGATTCCTCTAAGTGCGAACGATACCAGCCCAAGTATTATGAGTACACTCCTTTGAACACCCTTTGAGAGACAATCTTGAAGGAGGACCTTCAAATTGAGTTCCAAGATATCAAGAGGCCACCATCTCTGAAGAAGCAATCCTAGAAGGACCGTTGGAAACACTGTAGGTGGCATAAAAGCTATGGTCATGAGACAAAGGACTGTTACCAACTCCGGGATGTGATTGTGGATAAATGACTGTGGCATGTTTTTTATTAATGACTAAACTTAACATGATTATTACTTTGATTCACTAACTACTTGCCAAGCTTAACTTTTTCAATGAGATTTTATGGAGCAAGAAAAGTGGATGCAAAGGATCATGAAGGAAAACTTGAAGAAGGAGCATCATGAAGAAGGAATTCAAGAAAGATCATTAGGAACCTTTCTGTAAAGAAAAGACTTTGTTTAATTCTTTGATTAAGCTCTCTCAAATAAGTAAAAATGGCTTTCAAAAGTGAAAATGAATTAAGAATGAAAAGGTTAATTAATAAATCTGTACATCTATGTGTACATCGATGTACTTTCAGTTAATTAACTAACTTTTAATGAAAACCTCAGTGTACATCTATGTATAAATGTTATACATTTATGTATACATCAATTGATTATGGACTTAATGAAAATCTAAGTGTACATCCATGTATAAGTGTTATACATCTATGTATACATCGATTGATTCTGGACATACTTGATTAGTATGCATTTTTGCATCTATACATCGATTGATACATCTATGTATAAGCTAGAACAGAAGCAAGAATTTTTTAAATAGCCATACAATCGATTGGGTAATCGATGTATAATCTTCTAGGGTGAGAATACAAGTGTTTTTCAAGAACAACATCAATGTACTCATGTGTGTATTAATAAAGATCAAGAACAGTAAGAACACAATCGATGTACACACGTTGTAAAAGTGAAATTTTGTTTAATACATCTGTGTACTAATCGATTGATTGATAATAGAATTTTTCAGATGAATTTGTTTTGATCTTAACTGACTTGTAAAGTGTGTCCAACAGATCTATTTTGAAATATACCTATATAAGAACATTGGCAAACACTTTTAAAATAACAATTCATTCGAAATTAGAGATCAAACACAAAAATACTGTGAGAGCTTCTCATTGAAAGAAAACTAAGTATTTTTCTGTAGAACTTCAAGTTGTTGTATCTGATTTCTTAGAATCTGATTCAATCTTTTCATATTGTAAAAGAGAGATAAGAGAGAAAGTTCTCTCACTGATGAAATCAAGAGTAGAAGGGACTCTTAGTATTGTGCAAGAATAGAAGGAATTCTTGTGGGAATTGCAAGATTGCTTTGACTGAAAAGCTATCATTTGGGTAAAAGGAACCTAAAAGTGAAGCATGTGTAAAGAATCTTGTATATTAATTTTTCAATAGTGGATAAAACTCACAGTAGTGTGGGGACTGGATGTAGGTTACCAGAGGAGGAAGCTGAACTAGGATAAATCTCGGTTTTAATTTTCTCTATCCCTTAACTCTTTATTTACTTTATTGTTGATTGTATGAATTAAGCAATATATTAGGGATGTTTGCATGATTTGATTAGTTTATAATCTTGTTCATATCTGAAATCATCATTACTATTAATATTTTTTTATAAGTTTCAATTCTTGATAGAAATACATCTTGCAAAAACATATTTTGGTTTATTGGTTGACAAAATCCTTTTTATAGTTAAAGAAAAGAATAAGTTTTTGCAAAAAGAGGAAAAACTAGAAAAAGTTTTATTACTCAATTCAACCTCCCTTCTTGAGTAGTATGAAGCCACAACCAACAAGTGGTATCAGAGCTTTCACTCTTGTGTAAAGCTTAACAACTTAAGAGGATGGCTTCAAATGACATCTTGGGAGAAGGGGCTTCCTTGGCAAGACACCCTGCTTTCAATGACACTACCTATATGTATTGGAAAGAAAGGATGTTAATATTCCTTTAGGCAAGTGACATTAATGTATTAGATGCTGTTGAGAATGGTCCATACATTCCTCACACTCTTGATGCAAATGGCACCAAGAAAGAAAAACTAAGAAAAGAATGGGTTGATGATGACAAAAAGAAAGTAGGTTATAATGCTACAACTAAGAATATTATAACTTCTGCCTTGAGTTATGATGAATTTTTCAGGGTTTCAAATTGTAAGACAGCCAAGCAAATGTGGGATACACTGCAAATTACTCATGAAGGAACTAGTGATGTAAAGAGAGTAAGAATGAACTCACTCATGCACGAGTATGAACTCTTTCACATAAAGAATGGTGAAGACATCAATGATATGCAAAGAAGGTTCACTCACATAGTGAATCAGCTGAATGGACTTGGAAAGAGCATTTCAGATGAACAATAAATCAACAAAATTATGAGATGTTTGACAAGAGAATGGCAAACAAAGATTACTGCTATAGCTGAATCAAAGGACTTAGCAACCATGAATATTGCTACACTATTTGGAAAACTTAAAAAGCACGAGATGGAGTTGCATAGATTGAATGATCATGAAGAGAAGGAGAAAAAGAAAAGAGGCTTATCACTTAAAGCACATGTCTCCAAAGAAAGCCTTGACAGTGATGAAGATGAAGAAGTTGAAGAAGATGGTGAATTTGAAGAGGATATAGGACTACTAGTTAGAAAATTCAAGTGATTCCTCAAAAAGAAAAAAACTTTCAACAAAAAGCCCTCAAACTTCTTTTCCAAAAAGAACACTTAAAAAGCTGAAAGTTCAACATCAAATGTGAAGTGCTATGAATGTGACAGACCTGGACATTACAAGAATGAGTGTCCTAAACTTCAAAAGAAGGACAAGCATGACAATCATGAGTCCAAGAACAAGAAGAATAGAAAGCCACAAAGAGCATACATAGCATGTAAGGAAATGATATGGATTCCTCTGAAGATTCTAAGGAAGAAGAGGCCAATCTTTGTCTCATGACTAACCATCAAAGTGACAATGAAGATGAGGTAAATGAAATCCCCCCTACCTATGATGAACTACAAGATGCTTTTGATGAATTGCATAGTAAATATCTGAAAATTGCTAGGCAATTAATGTCATCTAGGAAAGTCATAGCTAAATAATGTAGTGACTATGCATCTCTTCAAATTAAGATTAAAGAATTAGAAGCTATGAACAATAAGCTAAATACATCTATTTCTACATGTTCTAATTGCAATATTCTGGAAAAGGAATTACAAAAACTAAAAACCATACTATCTAAATTTACAATGGGAAGAGATAATCTAAATGCCATATTAGGATAGCAAAAAAGAGTATATGACAAAGCTAGAATAGGTTATAAACTAGCATTGCATGAAAAAGCTTTTAAGAAACTCTTTGTTGCACCTAAATCCTCTACTAGTCCTTTTGTTAAATGTTTCTATTATGCAAGAAAAGGACATACAACTTCTACATGTTATTTTAGGAATCCTTCAAGAATTAGTGTTAAACAAATTTGGGTTCCCAAGGGAACATATGTTATGACTAACACCAAAGGACCCAACAAAATTTGGGTACGTAAGACAAATGCTTAAAATATGTTTTGTAGGTGTATTTGAGAGCCAAAAGTTCAAATTGGTATCTTGATAGTGGCTGCTCCAAACATATGACTAGAGATATCAGAAGGTTCTCATCCTTCACTCCCAAACAAGGTGGAAGTGTCACCTATGGTGATAATAATAAAGGAAGGATCTTAGGAGTTGGAACAATTGAAAGAAAGCACAACTACTAAGATAGAAGGTGTACTATATGTGGAAGGGCTCAAGCATAATCTACTAAGCATTAGCCAACTATGTGATAAAGGTTATAAGGTATTCTTTAACTCTAGTAGTTACATTATAGAAAACAAGCATGATAATAATGCAAAGCTGATAGGTAATCAATTGAATAACATATACATGATAGATTTAGAGAGTATTTCTGCTAGTGATGTATGTTGTTTGATATCTAAGGCAGAGGAGAATTGGCTATGGCATAGAAGAATAGGACATATTCATATGGATCATCTAAACAAACTTATTTCTAAAGAATTGGTAATTGGACTTCATAAAATTTAGTTTTCAAAGGATGATTTATGTGATGCATGCCAAAAGGGCAAGCAAACTAAAGTATCTTTTAAGGCTAAGAATAAAGTTTCAACTGAAAGACCTTTACAACTACTGCACATGGACTTATTTGGACCTTCTAGGACCAAAAGTTTTGGAGGAAATTTGTATGCATTAGTTATAGTTGATGATTACTCTAGATTTACATGGACCTTCTTCTTAGTACATAAGAATGAAGCTTTTACAGCCTTTAAGAAAATGGCTAAGTTAGTACAAAATGAAAAAGACATGAAAATAACTTCTATAAGGAGTGATCATGGTAGAGAATTTCAAAATGAAGAATTTGATAATTTTTGTGAAGAGTTGAGAATTCAACATAATTTCTCTGCTCCAAGAACTCCACAACAAAATGGAGTTATGGAAAGGAAAAACAGATCTTTAGAAGAAATAGCAAGAACTATGTTGAATGACTCAAACATGCCAAAATATTTTTGGACAGATGTTGTAAACACAACTTGCTATTTAATGAATAGAGTCTTGATTAGACCAATTTTGAAAAAGACTCCATATGAACTCTATAAAAGGTAGAAAACCAAATATTTCACATTTTCATGTCTTTGGATGTAAATGTTTTGTACTAAATAATGGAAAGGATAATCTAGGCACTACAACAAAATTAGCCTATGACCACATTTTTTAGGATACACTTAAAAAATGTACTCTTAAGTCTTATTTGGGAACACTTTTGTAAGGGTAACCTTTTCTGAGAGATTTTTGCAACGATTTTTTGGAAACACTTGAAAAGTGTACTCTTAGAATGTAAATGGTACACTTTTTAAATGTTACCATACCATACTATATTTTCACTTAACAAGTGTTGGCCATTTAACTATTAAATATCACACTTAATAAGCGTTACCCATTTCACAATCAAATGTAACCCTGTAAAAAGCGTGCTCTAATATGTATCTAATATGCGCCAAACATTTCCCACAAAATTTTCAGTCAAAATATTTGCAAATCCTTTCTTCTCCAGAACACCACTTTATTCATTAGAATATTTCCCTCACCACTACCATTTTCCTCTCTCCGTTAATGACTTCCTCACCACCACCACTTTCCTCTCTCCATTAACAACTCCCTCACCACTCCTTCATCTCTTTTCGTCCTTCTTCATCTCTTTCCTCACACATTGCTGTGTTCTCTCTGTTAGAGTTTGCTCCATTGTTGCGTTCCATTGCTCTGTTGCCAAATGCAGGTACATTGTGCATTTCCTGCATTTTATTTCATTCGTTATTGTTGTTGTTGTTGTGGTATAATGGGTAGGAATAGAATAACCAATTTTTGTTGTTTGTTTCATGCTCTGTTCGTGTTCCCATTACAGAATGTCTATAACTGAAAGAGAAAAATCAAATAAAAACAATGAAATAAATATTTCTATTAGAATTTCATTTTCTATTCTATTGTTAAATGAGATTGGTGAAGATGAGTTTTAAGATTTTTATTCATGTAAATGGCAGAGAAGCTCGAGAGCTTGTCCACTCGAGCATAGGATAGCAAATTCCTAATATATATGAAATATTAAAAAAAAGACATAGGTTGCAGGTATGCAAGGTGAGTACATATATAGGTTACTTTACTCTAGAGAAGCACTGGCAACAATTTCATTATTTTCTGAAACTACATACACTGATTGTGAAAGGTAAGTTCCATACTTCCATTCATTGCTTTGTTTTTTTTATAAATGTCAGCCCTTGATTGGAGTAGCAGAGCAGTAGAGGAGAAATAATGAGATAAAAAAAATGCCCATAAAGCTTAGGAAAAGAAAGAATGATAGTTCTTGCACATGTAATATGTAGTTTTCATTATTTATACATAGTTCTTGCACATGTAATATGTAGTTTTCATTATTTATACTTGATATTTAGTTTCTTCAACGCAGACAACCATTTATACCATAAATAAAATAGAGCTCAATTTGAGTGCAATGTCATTTCTTTTCAAGCACTGCCTCCTTATCAATAATTCACTATCATGTCTAGGTAGCCAACCAATACAAAATTCATAATTAATCAAAGTTGAAACTTGAAAGCACTTCAATTTCATTATGTCATTATTCAGTGTTCGGCAGTGACAAGAGAAAATTAAGAAACAAGAGATTAGAAGGCAAAGAAATATATAAACATGAACTTCTCTGTTACAATTGGATGGTCTTCTTTTACAAGTACAAGGGTTCCATCCCATCCCATCTTAGATGGTTACTATTATTATTACAGAGATTGGTCGAGTTCCCCCAATTACTTCCTATTTCATCATATCTGATGCAAAAGCAAACAATTAGACAAACTCATTCTTCTCAGCCAAACTGTAATCCATTTTAGTCTAGTGTAGTCTAGTAGTTTAAAGAGTAGAAAAAGCTTGTGGAACAACAACATAAGAATAGAGTGTATAATTATCAACTTTCAATGGGTCCATGTGATGGGAGTTGAGGTGTTTTGAGGAAGCTGAGGTTACAAGAAGGGATGTTGTTGTTGTTGCTACCTTTGATGGAGCCCCTTTGACATAGTAGTTGTTATTCCACCAATACCATGATGCAAAATTAGTGTTGTTTTGGTCCCATATGTGTTTCTTGATAAAATGCTGATAGTATTGGCTTTGGGTTTTAGCTGCAACTTTTAAGTGATGTTGTATTGTTAAGATTAAATTGCCATGCTGACCAATTGCTTGTTGAAATGTTGATTCTTCTATGCTAGTTATACAATCGTATAGATGCTGGATATTTGAACTAAAATGATGAATTCACTCTATTAGAATTTAGAAATTTTGGGTTTTAGGTTATTTGCATGTGCTGAGAACATGTAAAGTTTAACGCATATACAGGGGATGGCTTTGGTATTGGTTACTAAACTCATTCTAACATAATGTAAAATAAGTTTGGACTTTTTAATGATGTTGGTGTTGTGTTAAAATCCTATGAGAATAACCGATCAAATATATAAAAAAAATATTGTCAATGTTATATGCATTGAACTACTAATATGCTAATGTAATATATAAAAAAATTCTATTGCGAAGACTGTTTAGAATGAGTAGTGCAGATTGTTCAAGGTCTTGGAAGGTGATCAGAATGAGTCCTGAAGATGACTTGATCTCTTTAAACATGTTGAGTAGTAGATCATAGAAGTTATCAGTGTTTTGTGTGTGTTTTGTGTTTTGATCATAGAAAGGTCTTTGACTTTGAGTGTTGGAAGCTCTGCCACTGACTCTTCTAACTGAGATTTTGAAAATAAGGCAGGATTAAGCTTAACTTCATTCAATAGAGAAGGGGAAACTGCATTGAGGAAAATCTGAGCAGGCTAGTTCAAGCTGGCTTTGAAATAGTTAAGAGAAACAATCCCTTGGTTTTGTTTAGGTATATCAAGAAGAATTTGAAGATTTCTGTCTAATAGAATATGAGCAAGACTATTTAACTAAACTACAGTTAAACAAGAAGACTGATCAAAATCAAAATATGAAACTAAACTCAAACCATACTATTTATTTATTTATTTTTGGTTGTTGGGTTAAGTTGTTCAGCTTGGTTTAAATTATAGAGACAATCATCTATGACTATTCTAATTATTTTTTTTTCTTCCATTAATTTTTGGATTTACATCAAGGGGATAGTTCATGCCTAAGACTATTTTTCTCTGTGGCAGCCATATAATTATTCGTATTCAAATTATCCATTTAGATTACTGCTAAAAAAATAGATGGATTCCCATTTAGGCTCCAAAACTTAAGGTTCATTACCAAAGAAGCCACAGGCCTACAGTTGAATAAGAATAAGATTTCTGAGGAAGTTATAGCAAATGGTAGAAGAAAGTAAATAATTATCTAATCAATGCTTCGAAGACTATATATCAATAAGAGCAGTGCAGAGCATAACTATGGTAATAAGGAATCTAATAGGTTGATGAGGTCTGAGACTGTTTCCTCTAAGATTTGGGAGTAAGGTGTAGGTGTAGGCCAAAACCTCCAAAGTCAGATTTGAAGAGCTAGCTTAGATGCTCATAACCTGAGTGTCTATTTTCCAAGTATATGGAAAGTGTTTTCTAAAATTTGGGAGTAAGATGTTGGCTACTTAATAATTTATAAAATAATTAAAGCATTTAGAAAAAATGGCATATTATTCGTGGAATCGTGGGAAGGGTCTTACTACAGTACATAATAAATTATGATTTTGACCATATAACTATTGAATGCATAGAGTGTGTGTTGTGTGCGGTGTGCTTATATAGGTAGTGTTGTGAACTTGTGATGTAAAATACGGAGCTCTGATAAGTTTTTTACTATAGTTAGTTTTGTCAACTTGCTTACTCTAGTTCTAGTGGCCTTTCATATGGAGTCTATCATGACAGGAATTTTTTTTATTTCATCTTACAAAATCACAATATTAAACTACAATGAATCATTAGCTTTGGCCTTATTAATTAATGAATTAGTAATTAGTAATACATGGAGAATTTCTCTTTGTTTCAACACTATACCTCACAGTCATAACTCATAATATTATCAATCTTCAAAATCTTCCGCACATACTCTATTACTAAGGTGATTGCACAAAAATCTTCAAAATGTCCATTTTTAATAGAAAAAAATATATATAAGTCAGTATCATTCATAAATGTGGAAAATAGAATACAAGTTACAAGAGTTAAATAAATAGCATAATTCTCGCTGAAGTTACAAATTCACATTTGTCCCCATGTGCAAAAGCATTGTTTGAAGTTTCAAATTCAGTTTCTTGTCTAAAAATGAAAAAGGCAAAAATCTTTTGCTTTCTTTACATGGTATCTTCAAAAACATATACCTGATATATCTTTTAAAGTAAATAATGGTCTTTAATTTTTTATTTCAATTCTTTTACTGCCTATTTTAACTGGAAACTATTCCTTATAACTATGTCATAATTATGATTTTTATACATGACATGCAATTGATTGTTCTTTGTTCAAGGAAGATTAATCAAGACTTGGGAAGATCTATAGTGGACTTGAAGTTAAGTTTTGAGTTACAATCAGTGTCATGACTAAGTAAGAAACTCTTATCCTCTTTATTTTCTTATGTTGTTATTATTTATACAACATTTTTTTTAATTTTTCTCTCCTTTTCTTGGTTTTGATTCCCAAGTGTGAATTTAACAAGGCATTGATTTAACGCACATTATTGGTATGCCTGTAAAGTCTAGTTAATGCATAAATGAATATATATTTGAAGCCTTAATATCAAAATTCGATTAATTAGGTTTTCTCAAGATGTGTCCAAGCATTGGCTGGATTTACCGAGGTATAGTAAAGAGTATTGTGATGGTGTTCAATGTTTCTTGCACTTTGCTTACTCTGTTGGAAATCCCAAAGGCGAAGAAATTCAATGTCCATGTGCGAAGTGTTGTAATATCTATTGGTATTGGAGGAATGTAGTATATGATCATCTAATATGTTACGGATTTGTTGAAGTTTATACAGTCTAGTTTAATCATGGGAAACAGGAAATCCAAATGGATGTCGATGGTGACACGGGTGATGAAGTTAATTCAAATGACGACATTGATGGTTTGTAGAATGATACATTTAGATATGTGGCACAAGCTGAAGGAGTTTATGAAGGCCCAAATGAAGATGCAAGGAAATTTTATAACTTAGTTAATAAGGCAAGCCAAGAACTGTATTCGGGTTGTAAAAGATTCTCTACCTTATCTTTCACCATCCGTCTATACTTGTTGAAGTGTCTACATGGATGGAGCAATGCGTCCTTCACTTCCCTCTTAGAGTTGTTGAAGGAGGCGATGCCTGACTTGAACATTCCTTTATCTTTCAATAAAACAAAGGCTACGGTGAAGGACTTAGGTCTTAACTAAGTAAAGATTGATGCATGTCCCAATGACTGCATGCTATATAGGAATGACCACAAGTGTGACAGTCATTGTCATGTTTGTGGAGCTTCTTAATATATTGAATATCTTGAAGTTGATTGTGAGCTTGAGCCTTCCAAAAAATCTCACCCTATTCCTACTAAGACTTTAAGATACTTTCCCTTATGGAATAGTGCATATGAGACTAGTATTAATCTTACTCTTGGGTTGGTAACATGATTTTCCTTTCTTCTTATACCTTGCTAGTATAGTCTTGACTTATTGTACTTTTCTTTTCATTCTTGTAGCGCTCAACCAAAGAGAACAATGAAGATCCTACAAAATTTGAAATGTTTGTTGCAACCCACACAAGTAGCAAGGGGAAGGAAGTTGATTCAGAACAAAAGATACAATTATAAGCAAATGAAGTGTGTTATTGTTAATGATATTATTAATGTTAGTATTCATGTTATTATTAATGTTCCTTTTAAACAGTCACAACTTAAAAATCGCCAAGATGCTGGAGACACTGATGAGGATGCATTTGAAGCAGTGTTTGGGAAGGAGCAGCCTGGTCGAGTTCGGTGCTATGGTAGATCAGTTACAACGACTTACTTAAAAAAAGATGCAGAAATCAACAAAATCAAACAACAACACATGAGAAAGTCGAATCCTTGCAAAGTGAAGTTGGAGATTTGAAGGGAGAGGTTAAAGGATTACGACATCTTGTAAAGGTTTTGCTGCAGCAAAACAACCCCAGAATGAGCGCAGAAGAAGTTGAAGCATTACTGCAATTTACCCAACACTCTCCACCAGATGCAAATAGTGCACAAGGTGTCGCAGCCTACTATCTTCCACGTTCCTCTAGATCAACTCATGTTCTGAACCATGAAATGGTATCTTTTCTTCATCTTGTCTTGTTTCAAATAGTTTAGATTCTAGTGCTCGTATCTTGACTAGTCCCCTTAAAGCATGCATTGATGAGACATAGGTAATTTTTTTATTTGTTCTTTCTATTTATTCTGAATGATGAAACAGTTGCTGGAGGTTTGACTCTGGGAAAATGATATGACATTGTTAGATACTTTAGTTCTAATTTAAGTTATACTTCTGTTAATGTTGATTTTGTTTTAAACTATAAATGGTTTCTTGGCTTAACTCTTCTTGAAGAAGTTTTGATTAATTTATATATCTTAAATTTGTTTTGACCTTATGTTTTCTCCATTGGTTTACTTTTGGAGTCTTGGCTTGGCTATTGTCCTTCTTCCTTCCTGTTTATTCTTAACCTGCTTATTAGTTCTTATGTTCTTCTTACTTATTTATCATGGAACCACAGGGAGCTCAGGAACCAGACTTGTAATCTGCATATGCATATACTATGTAGCCTTGTTTGGTGCATTGGTTTTGATTTGAGTTTCTGCATAACTTTATTATCTTGTCTATGAATAAGTATAGATGCGCAGCATAGGGATGATTTATTTGTTCCTTTGATGATTCATAAATACTATATTGGGTATGATAATACTGCTCATATGGCAATTATTCATTTTGGGTTATATTTGACTATTTTCTATTTGGGAGATGCTATATCATTTTAATTTTGGAAAATATAAAATTCTAAAGTTTGAAAACTACAAAGTCTTAACTTCAATCAAGTCCAATCAAATTATATAATTCCAATAAGTTTTATGTATAGGATTAGTCAAAGTTTTAATTATATTATTAAATTATTTTAATTATATTGTGTGATGTGATTCTGCTCACCATAGTAATGAATTTTGAAACAAAAACCTTACTACATGTTACTGGTTCCAAATGCCATACATGAGTTGTTAACTTTCTTATCTTTCTATTTATTCTGCTAGCTATAGGTAATTTTTCATAAACAAAAGGAAGCAATTTTGATGCTCTTACAAGAGGACAAAAAGTTTGTATGATTTTAAGAAAAAAACAACAAATGTATCATTGTACAAGTGCTAATGGACTTAGAATTTGGATTGCTTGAATTATTAACTAAGGTGGGACTTGTCAATGCTATTGCTGTGACTGATATAGTGGATCTTAGTTTGAGGTTGTCTAAGGTGGAACTTGGAATGTTTGTATTAGTTTACTTGATTCTGCCTAACTACTTTCTCAAAATGAATGGGTTAGTTTAGTTGTATTAAATGCTAGTCGATGTGGGACTTATGAATGCTATGACAGTAATTTTTTCAAAAATTACTTATGAATGCTAGTCTATTTAATGTTTATAATGACTAATAATTAATGGAACTTTAACTGCTATATTAGTTTACTTGATTCTGCCCAACTAGTTTCTCAAAATCAATGGATTAGTAGGACTTAGGAGCATTTAATAGATCCTTGAACATATAATCCAAGCATTATGAAGATGACTTTTTGACAAGTTTTTGTGCTTGCAGTAAGTTTCATTTTCTCTTCCAATCAGACGACTTTTTTCATGTATCTGCCGAGATCTGATATTTTTTTATATAAATTATTGTTAACTTGTTCATATAAATTATTAGTGATTCTTCTTCATTAACAACAATTCATAATTCATATCATATTCAGTTATCTTAATGACTTCATATTTTTGTATAGATTATCATCAAATTTCCTAACATATATCATATATACTACTAATTCTTTTGTTCAATTTAAATTTGTGGGACAATATTGGTGCTTCATTTGGAGATGGCAATAGATCTATTTAGTAGATTTGATGTTCATGAAGAGAACCTGATGAAGATGATTTTCTCATATATTGTGAACTATATATATCTCTATTTTGATTAAGTGTTCTGGATTATGAGGATGATGACTATTTTTGTACTTTGGATTACTTGATTAATATTTTAATCAATGAGTTATTATGGATATTTGGTTATTACTTTGAACAATGAGTTAAATGTTAAAATTACTTGATATTATTGCTTGAAATTTTATACTATATATAAATGAATAGTATATACATATTCTGAAATTAAAATTCTATAAAATAATAAATAAAATAAATGGAATTAATAATATTTAAAAAAATAAGTATTTTTAACTGTTTAACCAAATTTAACTAGAAAGCATGTTGTGTTAAAGTAACAACAAATGGTAATTTTACAATTGTTAAAATTGTAATAATTATTATAGGATGTTAAAAAAAATTAGTAACAGAGAAGGTAACACTTTACAAGTGTATCTATAAAGTTTGACATAAAGGGACGTTTAACAAGTATACCCATAGGGTTTGACATAAGGGAACGTTTAACAAGTGAACTCATAGGGTTTGATATAAAGAAACGCCTTATAAGTGTACTCATAGGGTCATGACATAAAGGAACGCTTTACAAGTGTACCCATAGTATAACACCCCAACTTTTGGATAAAAGACCGTTGTATCCCTGTTTTACTGTTTCTTATTTTTCTGTATGAAATACAGAAAAATAATACTGTTTGTTATTTTATTTGGTCGTTTTACATAATTTGTTTCGATACAGTAAAATAAAAATTTTATCAAATTACTGTTTTAAATTTTTCTGTGTAATATACAGCTATATAATACTGCTGGATATTTTATTTGAACGTTTTGGATGATTAGCTACATTGTGGGAAAAAATAAAAAAATGACCATTACATCCCGAATGTGCTGTTTTTGATGTTTTTGCTGTTTTTAATTATTTTCTACTTGATACAGTGCTCAATATTACTGTTTGTGATTTTATATGGACTTTTTGTGTGATTTGCTCCGGGGTAGGAAAATAATATTTTTCAGACCGAGAAAATCTATTTTTAATTATTCAGAGGCGAGGGATCTTACTAAACCCAATTCTGAATGAGCCTAAAATTAATCTTTTAATTTTTTTAGGATTTAATCACAAATAAAATAATTTTATATTATTATAATATTATTTTATTAGTCGTCAAGACAAATAAGTGACAATGGACCGAAAATATTTTGCGGGACCCACGTTTAGTCATCAAGTGTGGTACACGTGGACCAATGAGGAGTGGTCAAAATTGGTGGCTATGACTCATCGCAACGGGCCAATAGGACGATGACACGTGGCGTGACACCTCAAAGATCATGACTCGCAGCTTCTAGAAGGTTCCGTAGTGGTGACTCACCGTGACTCACCATGATGACTCGCCGATTCAGAAACTTCTCCGATGACTCAAAGATGTCGACTTGCCATGCTGACACAGCCAATGATGCAGTCAGTGACTCAGCTGATGACTCGCCATGCTGACTCATCTGCTTTAAAAAAATATCTACGCTGACTCGCCATGCTGACTCACCCGTTCTAGAAAATTCCACGATGACTCATCATACTGACTCATCGTAGTGAGTCACATGTTCTAGAAATTTCTCTGTGATGACTCGCTTTATGACTTATCAAGGGTAATCAGTAGAAAAAAATGATCAATAATAATCACTACTCTGTTAGTATAAAATAAAAATCTATGTGTATTTTATTATCCATTGGATAATAGATACTGACTTTATAAATAATAAATATTGTTTATTGGTTAAAGTATGCTAAAAAAAAATATATGTATATATATAATGTGCACCAATAGGAATTGGTCAACAAAAATAGCAACCAATAAGAATCAAGTTAGTAAATATTTAACCAATAGAAATTGGTCAAAATTAATGGCTTGAATTTTTAAGAACCAATAGAAAACAAGCTATCAAATAGATTTAGGCTTCTTGAAATTTAGATGGTTCTACGGTGGAGGAAGAGAGCAAAGTGCTCTAATATCCAATTCACAAAGTGAATTCACGTAGAAGGCTTTGTGGAATGCATGTAGAAAAGTCAAATTGAATAAAAGGAAGACTAGTCAATATTGATGGCTTTCTTTGTTGAAGTCTACGGTCAAGCTAAATTTGTGAAGCAAATATTATCATTCAATTCTTCCTATCTTTCAATTAATTACCCAAATGAGACCAAGTCAATTATAGTGGCTTTTGCATGTGCTTCTACGGCAAATTTCATGCTTTAGGAAGACAATTCCAATACTCCAATTCACTTTTACTCTCCATGCATTTACGACCATGCATTTGGAGGGAGCAAATGCAAACATAATTCTCACTTTTTCTCCAAGTGATTTACGGCCATGCAATTGAATAAAGGCCAATTTACCTACTTAAATGTATTTGGTCAC
This sequence comes from Ormosia emarginata, assembly GCA_029884605.1. Taxonomy (NCBI): domain Eukaryota; kingdom Viridiplantae; phylum Streptophyta; class Magnoliopsida; order Fabales; family Fabaceae; genus Ormosia; species Ormosia emarginata. The sequence continues at coordinate 34,620,956 of JAQQTP010000088.1, forward strand.
TTTTCTATTTAGCTATCATTCAAAGAAGCAAAACAAATATTTCTCACTCTCTCTTCATGTGCATTCACGGCCATGCATTCTAAAATAGGAGACTTTGCTTTTATTTAATCAAAGTCTTCAACTTTTCTCCAAAGCTATCAAACAATCAAATCTCTCAAATATTTCTTCTCTTTTCTTCTCTAAACTCACATCCTCCTCATCCTTTTCCATTATTCATTCTTCTATAATTCTAAACCACCTTATTTCTTGCTTCTTTACTTCATTTCAAGACCCCTTGTAATTGAAACCTAAGCCTAAATCTTCCATTTTCTACCTTGTTCTTCAAAGCTTAAGTTTGAAGCCTTGAAGGTAGGATTCTTTGATCTTCATGTTTCTATCCATTTCAAAGTTTTAATCATGATTTTAATTCATGATTAATCTAGTTTAGAGCCTTAGGTATTAATATTGTATTTTTCTTTGTTTCAAGGAGCTTAAAAGGTGGAATGGAGCTATTGAATTAGGAGCAAAGTGCACTACACGGCTGGGTGTGGTTTCTCGGGGAGTAAAAAGCAAACAAGAAAATGGGACTCCACGGCCTGGCCGTGGTGTACACCACGGCCGTGGTTGAGAATCGCTTTAGAAATCGTGGTCCCTACCACGGCCGTGGTTCGCCAAAGTTTTAAGTGATTTGTTTTCCCTTTTTAAAGGGGGGAGTCAAAGAGGACACCAGGCCAAGGCACGAAAGGGAAGACCTAAATGGAGATTTTGAAGCTTGAATCCAAGGAGAGACTCTTGGATTACTTGAAGGACTTGTTCTCGGATATATTATTATTTCTTGTATTTCAATGAACAGTTCTAGGATTTGGTAATTGGAACAAGACAATGATGCATGAATTTCTACCTCTTTAATACTAAGTTTCTCTTGATTTAGTTTTTGGGCACATCTTGTTTGTGAATATGCTTGGCCACATGTTTGCATGATCTTTGATATTAAGGAAGAAGAAAGGTGACTCTTGTGAGACCCTAAAACTGAACACGAGCTTTTAAATCATGAAAGTAGATTAATTCTCTTGAGGTTTTCAAGTTTATGAATTATCTGTTCTTATTGGGTCCTATCTAATGCAATTGTTGTGAAAATAGGAAGTTGATTAATTGGATTGTTATTACCCTTACTAAAGGAAACAATAATTCTTTAGGATAATTCACCTTCAAGTATAACCTAGTTTGATGCAAATGAGCATTGTGGTGAAGGAATGTTTAAGGTTTATCTTCTTTGTTACTTTTAAATTTTAATGTGTTTTGATTCTTGATCATAATTAAACTTAATTGGTTGTCATAAACTCAGTCCTCGTGGATCGATAATTTTATTACTTGACGAAATCGTGCACTTGCGATTACAACACAACATGTATTAATATTGTATGTTTTCTTTGTTTTCAAGGAGCTCTTGGTGGAGGAAGCTTGCTTGAAAGAGACATACAATGGACTTGGAGGTTTCTACAAGAGGTAAGAGGGAGATTACCCTCATCAACCATGTGTTGGTGGTGAGGAATGTGAAGAATCCATAAGGATTCATTCACTTGATTGTTTATAGTTTTTCCTAATTGTGATTGATTATGTGTGTAAGCATGTTTATAGCTTTAATAATTTTTGGTATGTGTTTATGATTGCTTTGATATATTACATGTGTTAATATATTGCATGTGTTTATAGAAGTATGGTAATTATTCTAGAATGTAAATAGCATGTGAAAAATTGCATGAGTGTTCCAAAGAACACAACACCAAGGCTTACGGCCTTAAGATAAAAGGAGAACCAAAATGTTCTCATCAATTTTCTAAATGTGGAATTTAATTAACTTAGGAAAATTGACAAGTTACAAATTGATTTAAAGTAAGAAAAATGAATATATAGATCCAAGAATGAAATTAGGTATTTCGGCCAACATGCCTAAGTTAAATGTTTTGATTTCTAAAACCATTTTCTAAAACAATGATTTAATGAATACAATGAATTTGACATTGATTTAAAAGATGAAAAATAATTTAAAGATCAAATGCAAAGACTTTGTTAAATTTGGCCAACATGTCACATACTTTTAATGCAAATTTATTTTCTAATTATGGACTAGATAATTTAATAAAAATAAATTAGATCAAGAATTTTATAAGAGATTAAATGTATGGAAATAATTAGGAATGAATTATAAAGCATGGAATGACTTTCGACCAAAATGCCAAATTTAAATCTTTTTGATTTATAGAATTGTTTTCAACTAAGTTTAAGTAATAAATGCCAAAAGGATTTTATTACAATGAGTTTTGAAGAAATAAATTGATTAGAATTAAGTTTAAAAAGTTTAAGCTAATGATTTTTACTGTTAGAAGAAATACAATAGCTTTGTAAAATTTCTAATGTATAGCTCACCTTGTGTTTTGAAGCACGTTAGTAATTTTCAAAAGTGTAATTTATTGGTTGTAATAAAAATAAAAAGAATTTTTTACAGTAAACCTAGAAAATCATTATTATGATTTTTCTAAACATAATACTGTCAATTTATATTAAAAATGGACAAATAAGATAGAAAATATGTCCAAAAGACAATATACGGTATGAAAAATATTCTACGTAGTTTAAATGTATTAAATATTATTTCGATTTTGTTTTAAACAAAGTGTTTTCAAGGTATTCGAACAAGAAAATGATTTAAAAATCCTACGCGATTGAGAAAACGTATTAAAAATCCTACGCGATTTTGAAAACAGAAAAATATATTTACGCGATTTCAAAACGTTTATAAAAACGACGAGATTGTGAAAACGCGATAAAATTTCTACGCGATTGACCGAAACAATCTTTTTCTAGAATTTTTGTATTTTCTCATTGGTCGGGCTATGAGGTGAACCCGTACAGGCTTTGAGACAGTATTTGTCCGGTGGGACTTACTGTATATTTTTGCCATTGAGGGCAAGCCATGAGGGCATATTTTTATACCATGAGGGTATTTTGGTAATTTGCTAATTTTTGGTGAATTTTGGTTGACGAGGTGAATCACATCGTGTTGTCGATGCGATAAACGTAGTGTGGTTCATTGTTCTAATGAAATTAGAGACTTTAGTGTACGAGATTCCATATATGGATAGTCGGTCGCTCCGCTGGGCCGTGGTAACCGATAGCACACTAATGGACTCGACACGCACTATATTTAATCGAGATTTGTAAAGTCTAGTAGTACATTTACCCGTAGTGTCACGACGTGAGACAGTGAACTACACCACGCCTGGATGGTAAATTCCCAGTGATATGGAGCTATAGACGCAACGTATGACCGCGGAATAGTTGGTGGGCAGCCGTGGTACTAATAGATTTTTGCGAGTCATTCCCTCCGATATCCGTGATATCTCGTATGTGTTTAGCTCCATGGAGTAGGATTGTGTCATATTGCATATGTTTATATGTGTACATTATTATCTTTTATCCGTGATCTTATGATTATATGTTGTTATTATCTTTTTATCTCGGATCTTATATGTGGTTATTTCTATATATGTGGTTATTTCTTATATGTGATTATTTCTTAGATGTGGTTATTTCTTATATTTTTATCCATGATATTATATGTCGTTATTTAGTATATATTTATATGTGATGTTATATGTTGTTATTGTTATTCATTTTATTATGATATATGATTATTTGATTTTATTTATAAATTGATAACATGATAATATTTGTGATATCGTGTGTATGGAATAACTTTGTCATTCGTATAATTCTTTGCTACCGCATCCTGGTATTGGTGAAAGGGGATCTCAGCTCTTTCCTGTATTGTTTTTGTTGTGTTTGTATTGTTAAATTCGTATAGTAAGTGAAACGAGTTTCTTAGACCTACTGGAGGCTATGTTCTGAAGATGGTGACGGCGTCAAGATGAAATCTTCCGAGTTTCAACCGGATGCAGCTTGGTGGAGAAATGGAACATGTAGGTTGGGTTTTTCTCGTTAGTGTTATTACCGTGCTATTAGTAGTAACCTTTATTGGGTTTTCTACTGTTTCTCTGAGTCTGTAAATGTTATGTTTTAAATTGTTGTTGAATATTTTCGTAGCATATATATAATATGTGTATTAATCAATTCAATTTAATTTCGATTTTTTTTTCTTATAATTTTTGGTAAGTTTATATTTCCGCGAAATGAAATTTTAAAATTTATCTTTTAAAAATCAAAGCTTTTATAAAATGATTTCAGTTGGTTTTATGTTTTATTTAAAATGTGACGCCCTACGGAGGGTGTTACACATAGTGTTCGACTTAAGGGAACTATTTACAAGTGTAGTCATAGGGGTTGACATAAGGGAACGTTTCTTAAATGTAGCCAAATGAGCAACACTTTATAAGCGTTCCCATAGAGTGAGGAGAAAAGTGTTGCCTTTGTACTCATCAAAGGCTATACTTTTGAGCATTGTGGCCTTTGATGCAGTAAAAGCGTAGCCTTAGATAATAGGCCACGCTCGAATAGGCCACCACTCTAAAAGCGTTGCCTTAGGATCAAAAAGCGTAGCCTTTATCAAAGGCAACACTTTAGTGTACTTTAGAGTACACTTTTGAAGGGTTACCCTAGGTCATTTTTGTTGTAGTGAGGAAAGTTTGATCCTAAATTTGATAAAGGAATCTTTTTAGGCTATTCATCATCTAGTAAAGCTTTTAGAATCTTTAATAAAAGAACACAAACAATTGAAGAATCTGTACATGTTACATTTGACAAAACTAACCCCAAAAGTTTGGGAAAGGAATTTGTTAATGATGTTGCAGAAACTTTAGAAGAGATTCAACTTGAGGAAAAACAGGACAATGCCAAAGTAGATGAAGTGGTAAAAATTCCTGCAGAAGCTCAACATGAAGATCTACCTAAAGAATGGAAAATTGCAAGGAATCACCCTCTGGACAACATAATTGGTGAAATATCCAAAGGGGTAACCACTAGACATTCCTTAAGAAATGCATGCAATAATATGGTTTTTGTATCACAAGTTGAACCTAGAACTATAGATGAAGCAATTATTGATGAAAACTGGACTATGACAATGCAAGAAAAACTTAATCAGTTTGAAAGAAATAAAGTTTGGAAACTTGTTCCAAACCCCAAGGATAAACAAATAATTGGAACAAAATGGGTGTTTTGAAATAAGCTTGATGAAAATGTATCACAGTAAGGAATAAAGCTAGATTAATAGCAAAAGGCTATAATCAAGAAGAAGGAATTGACTATGATGAGACATATGCACCTGTGGCTAGATTAGAAGCCATTAGAATGTTGTTAGCATATGCATGTATCATGAATTTTAAATTGTATCAAATGGATGTTAAGAGTGCATTCCTAAATGGATATATACAAGAAGAAGTGTATGTTGGTCAACCCCCTGGTTTTGAAATAAATGAACTTCCTAATCATGTGTATAAACTCACTAAAGCCTTGTATGGACTTAAACAAGCTCCAAGAGCTTCGTATGAAAGGCTAAGTAATTTCTTACTTCAAAAGGGTTTTATAAGAGGAAAAGTTGTCACAATACTATTCACTAAAAGAAAAGAACAAAACATACTACTTATTCAAATTTATGTTGATGATATTATATTTGGTGCTACTAATGAATCTTTGTGTAAGGAATTTGCCAAACTAATGCAAAATGAGTTTGAAATGTCTATGATAGGAGAACTTACATTCTTCCTTAGACTACAAATCAAACAATGTGATGATGGGACGTTCATAAGCCAAACTAAGTACTGTAAAGAATTATTGAAGAAGTTTGGAATGGAGAATGTAAAGGAAATGGCTACTCCAATGAGTTCATCATGCTACTTGGACAAAGATGAGAAAGGTAAATCGGTAGATGTTTCCAAGTACAGAGGTATGATTAGTTCCTTACTCTATTTAACTGCAAGTAGACCTCATATAATGTTCAGTGTTTGTATGTGTGCTAGATATCAATCTGATCATAAGGAATCACACTTATCTACTTTAAAAAGAATCATGAAATACTTATTAGGAACTAAAGAAATGGGATTATGGTATGCTAAAGGATTAACATGTAACTTAGTAGGATATTTTGATTCTGACTTTGCTGGATGCAAGTTAGATAGGAAGAGTACTAGTGGAACTTGTCACCTTCTAGGAAACTCATTAGCTTCTTGGTTTAGAAAGAAACAAACTAGTGTGGCTTTATCAACTGCTGAAGCAGAATATGTTGCAGCAGGAAGTTGTTGTGCACAAATTCTTTGGATGAAAGTACCAATCAAATGTGATAATACTAGTACTATAAATCTCACTAAGAATCCTATAATGCATTCAAGAACCAAACACATTGAGATAAGACATCATTTCGTAAGGGATCACATTCAAAGTGGAGATATAATCATTGAATATGTTGATACATCTAAGCAATTAGCTGATATTTTCACTAAACCATTGGCTAAAAAAAGTTTTTTCTACATAAGACGAGAATTAGGAATAATTTATCCTACTTATGTTTGATGTTTTGAATGTTAAATGCATGATAATCTGATGTTTGATGTTTGTACATCGATTACACAATCGATTTATTTAGACAAAATCCTTAATCAAAAAGTTGTTACACAGATTAGGTAATCTATGTACAAACTTAGAAATTCATTTTAAGTGTCCTTACATCGATTATACAATCGATTGATGCAAGTAATGTTGACTTAAAATGATTAGAACATCGATTTGTACATCGATTGAATTCAAAAATCAGAAAACATGACTCTCTGGAAGTCATTATACATCGATTGGAAAATCGATTATTTTAAATAAAATAGGTACAGGATATCATATACATCGATTGTAACATCGATTGTGTGATAGTTCCAAAATTTAGGACTCTCTGACTTATCATATACATCGATTGGTATATCGATTTGTTGTATGCTGCAAGTGTTAGACTTTCTGACATTTCTTATATATCGATTTGTACATCGATTTTGTGTTTGCTGCAATTGCTTATATATTGATTCACACATCGATTGAGTTCAAGTTTTCAGAACTTGGTTCTCTGACTTAGCATATACATCGATTAATACATCGATGTATCTAGTTTAAAATTAAAATCCTAATGCTAAGTACATCGATTAGCACATGTGTAAAGGATGAAAAACCCTTTAATACATCGATCAGGCAATCGATTGACTGGTCTGGGTTTATAAAGTTAAACCCTTCCCTCCAAATCTTTCACCTTTCTAATCCAAATTTCAAAGACCTAAACCCTAGCAGAGCTCAAAATAATCTTCAATGGCTCGTGTGAAGCAACCTCAACCCTCTACACATGTTCCCTCTAACTCCATATCTTCCTTTTCTACTCAATCCTCCACTTCTCACTATGTTTCACTTATTGCAACCCCCACACGCCCTAAAAGAAAAACAACTGAGAAAGCCCAGTCTTCTCAAAGGATTGATAAGCTCCCAATCAAGAGCTTATCAAGAAGACATAAAGCGGAAAAAGGTTGAATCCACGATGAGAAGTACATCTTCATGAAAAAAGGGGGTTTTGGAGTTTTGATGAACAATGATCAAAGATAACAATAAACAAAAGATTCCAACATGCTCAATTATGTTTTTATGCAATTGTGATATTAAATCTCTGTTTTCCTTACGTGTTGGCCAATTTATTTTCAAAAAAAAGGGATTAAATTAAGATCTACCACTTTAAACCAAAGCACCCAAGAAACAAGAGAAGAAGAAGAAAGTGGTGAAGGAAACACCCACAAAGAAAACTGCTCAAAAAAAGAGAAAGAGGACAGAGGAAGAAGAAGACGATGATGAAGGAGTCATTGAAAATGAACTTCTCAAGAGGTATTTCTCTGATGAGAAGTACATCATGCTTTAAAAGAATGATTTCAAAAATAGGGATATTCATGAGGCTAAAACCATAGATTTCAACTATTTTGAGGAAAATAAGTTTACTTTTCACAAGATGTTAGAGGAATATAATCTGAGTCAATTTCTGTAAATTAGGAGTGACATTTACCCTACATTAATCAAAGCTTTTTACTGTACACTTGAGATGGATAATAATGGATTTTTTACTGAAGTGAAGATCAGAAAAATTGAGATGAGTTTTGTTGAGCTTGCTCAGTATACTGGACTAGATTACAAGGGAAGTAATCATTCATGATTGGATAATGGACTCGACAAAATGAAACAGTGTATGGATAAAGAATTTTGATAGAGAGGAAGCAAAGAAGGTGTTTCTAGTTGAAAATGCACCAGAAGGAAGACTGATTAACATCAGCTCTATGCATATTCAGCATAGGCTCCTGCAATATGTGCTAAGCTGGATGCTATTACCAAGATCTGGAAATCATGTTGTGTTGCAAAATAATGATATTTTGCTACTCTGGGTTATGATACAAAGAAAACAGATGAGTTGGAGCTTCATAATTGCTAGGCACATGCTAGATTGCAAAATCAGTGGAGCTACCCTACCCTATCCTGGATTAGTGGTGATATTGCTAGAACATTTTGGAGTCTCTTTGGACAATGAAGAGAAGTTTCAGTCTAGGGAGGCTACTCACAAGTTTGGCAAAAGGACCATTAGCAAGATGAAGCTTGATAAAGTTAATGGAGAGTGGGTTAGGATAGATGGTGAAGAACTAAGAGATGCTGTGAACAACTCAGAGATGGATAACAAGATAGACAAGCTGATTCAAATGTTTCAGAACTTTGAGGCTAGGCAAACCAAACATCATCTAGTAATGAAACAGTCTATTGATTATCTGGGTATTAGACTCAACACACTGGAAGGCCAAATGGCCACTTTGCATCAGCATCTAGGCATCTCCATCACTGCACCTCTAGAAGTTCATCCAACTTCTGAAGATGTTGTGAACATAGCTAGAGAAGCTACTGCTGCTGCACCTGAAGAGGAAAGCAATCCTGAAGAACAAGCAGCCCAAACTTTAACATACAAGAACCAAGGACTAATGAAGATGTTTAGATCTTAGGGTGTCTTCAGTATATCTAGATTGATATTAGTTTTTTTTTTGGTGATTGTTCTACTATTTTGAACAATGATGAATATACATGACTATATAATTTGTTTTGATTATGTTGATATCAATGAATGATTAAATTTCTCGTATATTACTTGTTTTACATGCTTTAAATACTTTGAATCTCCCATACATATTCTTTTTGATAATGACAAAGGGGGAGAATGAATGGGTACCATACTACTAAATAAAACAACTAGAACTAATAACTAATGATCTAAAATAATGATGCAATGATCCTATACATGTTCAAATGATAAGAACTGTCAATTAGATAGGAGGAGTAATTGGTAAACAACTACTGCATTTTATTACTCTGATATTTACTCTAATATTTCTAATTACTTCAAAGAATTTTTAAGTGTTAAACATGTTATGTATGGTAAGTTTGTCATCAATCAAAAAGGGGGAGTTTGTGGATAAATGACTCTAGCATGTTTTTGATTAATGACTAAACTTAACATGATTATTACTTTGATTCACTAACTACTTACCAAGCTTGACTTTTTCAATGAGATTTTATGGAGCAAGAAAAGTGGATGCAAAGGATCATGAAGGAAAACTTGAAGAAGGAGCATCATGAAGAAGGAATTCAAGAAAGATCATTAGGAACCTTTCTGTAAATAAAAGACTTTGTTTAATTCTTTGATTAAGCTCTCTCAAATAAGTAAAAATGGTTTCAAAAGTGAAAATGGATTAAGAATGAAAAAGGTTAATTAATAAGTCTGTACATCTATGTGTACATCGATGTACTTTCAGTTAATTAACTAACTTTTAATGAAAACCTCAGTGTACATCTATGTATAAATGTTATACATCTATGTATACATCAATTGATTATGGACTTAATGAAAATCTAAGTGTACATCCATGTATAAGTGTTATACATCTATGTATACATCAATTGATTCTGGACTTACTTGATCAGTATGCATTTTTGCATCTGTACATTGATTGATACATCTATGTATAAGCCAGAACAGAAGCAAGAATTTTTGAAATAGCCATACAATCGATTGAGTAATCAATGTATAATCTTCTGGGCTGAGAATACGAGTGTTTTTCAAGAACAACATCGATGTACTCATGTGTGTGTTAATAAAGATTAAGAACATTAAGAACACAATCAATTAAGCAATCGATGTACACAAGTTGTAAAAGTGAAATTTTGTTTAATACATCTGTGTACTAATCGATTGACTGATAACAAAATTTTTCAGATGAATCTGTTTTGATCTTAACTGACTTATAAAGTGTGTCCAATGGATCTATTTTGAAATATACCTATATAAGGACATTGGAAAACACTTTCAAAACAACAATTCATTCGAAATTAGAGATCAAACACAAAAATACTATGAGAGCTTTTCATTGAAAGAAAATTAAGTATTTTTCTGTAGAACTTCAAATTATTGTATCTGATTTCTTGGAATCTGATTCAATCTTTTCATATTGTAAAAGAAAGATAAGAGAGAAGGTTCTCTTGTTGATGAAATCAAGAGTAGAAGGGACTCTTGGTGCTGTGCAAGAATAGAAAGAATTCTTGTGGGAATTGCAAGATTGCTTTGACTAAAAAGCAATCATTTGGGTAGAAGGAACCTAGAAGTGAAGCTTGTGTAAAGAATCTTGTATATTGATTTTTCAATAGTGGATAAAACTCACAGTGGTGTGGTGACTGGATGTAGGTTTCCAGAGGAGGTAGCTGAACCAGGATAAATCTCAGTTTGCAATTTTCTCTATCCCTTAACTCTTTATTTGCTTTATTGTTGATTGTATGAATTAAGCAATATATTAGGGATGTTTGCATGATTTGATTAGTTTATAATCTTGTTCATATCTGAAATCATCATTACTATTAATATTTCTTTATAAGTTTTAAATCTTGATAAAAATACATCTTGCAAAAACATATTTTGGTTTGTTGGTTGACTAAATCCTTTTTATAGTTAAAGGAAAGAATAAGTTTTTGTAAAAAGAGGAAAAAATAGAAAAAGTTTTATTGCTCAATTCAACCCTCCCTTCTTGAGTAGTACGAAGCCACAACCAACAGTGATCGAGTCCCTAATCAAGGAGGGACGTTTGTAGAAATACATTAGCGATTTTCAAAGTAACGATGATCGTGGGAGACGTAGGGATCGAAGACGAAGTCGCAGTCCCAGGTGGAGTCCGAATTAACGTCAAAGAAGAAGAACCCGGAGCCCCACCAGAAGATCCTGGACATTGCCACATCGCGATACCAAAAACAGGCAAGATCAGAACTAGTATAACCAAGGTAGGGGTAACAGGAAGGACATGCTTGTCAGTACCATTTCTAGAGGTTTTACAAGTGGGTGTTTGTCTAATAACTCCCAAAAGAAAGCACTCCAGACAGTGGTCTTGAGCGTCTCTAGTTCTTCACGAAGACCCCATGTCAAAGACAAGGACAAACTACCCATTTCCTTCTCTGTCGTATCTTTATAGACCATGGAAGTTCAACAGACATTATATTCATGGACGCCTTTGAAAGGCTGGAGTTCCCTATGTCTGCACTAACACCATATGAAGGTGAACTTACCGATTTCTCCGGAGAAAAGGTTGCCCCAGTAGGATATTTAGAAACTTTCTTGACTCTGGGTGATGACGGTTTGTATAGAACTGTTAAGGTGAGATTCCTGGTCGTGGATTATTCTTCAGCTTACAACATCATTCTGGGTCATCTTACATTGAATGGCATTGCCGCTGTAGTCTCTACCACCCACCAGACCATGAAATTCCTCAACAAGAATAATGAAGTGGTCATGGTTAAAGGCGATCAGATTGCAGCTTGCAAATATTATAACAAAAGTTTGAAAATCAGTAGGGCTTCCAGGAAAAAAAAACACGCACATGTAGCCCGACCCATGATCAAGTTAACATCCTGATGACCGAGTTAGATGTACATGAAGAAATCTGAGGTACTAGACCCCAGCTGAAAGGGGAACTGGTCCCACTTCAGCTTGGTGATAAGCCAGACCAAGTCACCAAGATAGGTGTGAACCTTGAAGAACACGAGAGAATCCAACTTGTAGAGCTTTTATAGAAAAATAAGGACTTATTCACTTGGACGTCCTCTGATATGCATAGGCTTAACCCTGCTTCCGTCTACCATCATTTATTTATTAAACGGGATACAAAGTCAGTCTCCCAGAAGAAAAGAAAAGTTGGCCCCGAGAGGCAACATATTATTAAGGAGTAAGTCAAAGAATTACTGAGTGTCGGCTTTATCAGGAAAATTTCGTACACCATATGTCCTAAAGATTCATACCCTCTCCCAAACGTTGACAAACTAGTTGACAACTCTTCCAGCTTCTATCTGCTGTCATTTATGGATGCTTACGTTGGGTACAATCAGATCCCAATGTACCCTGGAGATGAGGATAAAACCGCCTTCATTACTGAAAGAGCAAGCTACTGCTACAGGATAATGCCTTTCGGGTTAAAGAACGCCAGAGCCACTTATTAGAGAATAATGAGGAGGGTCTTTGAAAGGCAGATGGGGAAAATGCTAGAGGTCTACATTAATAATATGATAGTCAAGACCTTGTCATCAGGATCACACACCTCAGACCTCGAGGAAGTGTTTGCGCAACTGAGAAAGTACGGCATGAGGCTTAATCCAGAAAAATGCTTATTCAGGGTTCAGGTTGGAAAGTTTTTAGGTTTCATGCTGACTCATCGAGGAATCGAGGCAAACCCCGATAAATGTAAAGTGGTACTTGACATGCATGGTCCACAAAGTGTGAAAGAAGTATAGCAGCAAACCGGACGGATCGCAGCACTCACACGATTCCTAGCCAAAGCAGCTCACAAATCCTTCCCTCTCTTCAAGTTATTGAAAAAGGGACAGGATTCGAGTAGACTTAAGAATATGAGGACGCTTTCACGTATTTGAAGAATATTTTGTCATCCCATCCCATTCTGATAAGGCCGGAGCCAGGAGAAACACTTTACGTGTACCTCTCCATCCATGAGGAGGTTATGAGTTTAGTACTTGTCAAGGAAATGGTTGAAGGTCAAAAGCTAGTTTATTTTGTGAGCAAGGTGCTACAAGGCTCCGAGCTCCGATATCAAAAAATCGAGAAGGTTGCATTTGCACTCATCATCACGGTCAGAAGACTAAGACAATACTTCCATTGTCATCCAATGGTTGTAAGTACAAATCAGCCTATCCAATAGATATTGCACAAGCCGGACCTAGCAGGGAGGATGATTACCTAGTCCATTGAGCTTTCCGAGTTTGGGATTACCTATGAACCCAGAGTAGCCATCAAGGCATAGGCACTCTCAAACTTCCTAGCTGAACTCACTTCGGACCCCAGCGATATCGAGGAAATATCCTAGACCATGTTCGTTGATAGGTCCTCAAACCCGAAGGGAAGTGGTGCCGGGGTAATCTTAGAGAATTCTGAGGGAGTGACTGTTGAGAACTCTTTTATGTTTGAATTCCTCACCTCAAACAATCAGGGAGAATATGAAGCATACATCACCATACTATTAATGACCAGAGACTTGGTGGCCACAAAGATCAGATTTTGTAGTGACTTCCAGCTCGTGACCTCCTAAATCCAAGGTGACTATCAGGCCAAAGAGCCCCTCCTGCAGAAATACCTGACAAGAGTACAAGAACTGCTCATAAGTTTCCAAGTGGTAAAAGTGGAACATATACCGTGGGAGCAAAATTCTAGGGTCGACCTCTTATCCAAGTTGGCCAGCACCAAGAATCCGAGTAACAACCTTTCAGTGATCCAGGAGACCTTTTCAAAACCCTCAATCGCTGACATGTTTGTCTTACAGGTTGAAGGGCAAGAGCGTACTTGGATCACACCATTGATGGAGTACTTATAGTCTAGTAGCCTCCCCGAGGATCCGAAGGAAGCTTCCAAGTTAAATAAAGTCGCGGTCAGGTATACCATCTAAGATGAACAGTTATACCGGCGTGGGATTTCTTTACCCCTCCTTAAATGCCTTGAGCCAAAAGAAGCCAAGTATATCTTGGCTGAGGTTTATGAAGGAAGTTATGGACACCATTTGGGAGGCAAAGCTTTAGTGTTGAAGGCACTCAAAGTGGGCTACTATTGGCCTACAATAGAAGCAGACTCTCTTGCACATGTCCAAATATGTGACAAATGCCAACGACACTTCGACCATTATTATGCCCCATTAGAGGAACTATCCACGACATCTATACCTTGGCCATTCTATCAATGGGGTATGAATATCCTAGGTCCATTCCCTCAAGCACCCAGACAGTTGAAGTTTTTGGTAGTGGTCGTGGATTACTTTACTAAGTGGATTGAAGTGGAGCCTCTAATCACCATCATTTCGGCCTAAATTCAGAAATTCACTTGGCACCACATCATTACCAGATTCGGAGTCCCATAATCTATTGTTACAGATAACAGGACATAGTTCAAAGACAAAGGGTTTAAAGAACTACTTGTCGGGCTGAGAATAAAACATCATTGCAGTGTCGTGGAAAACCCCTGAACAAATGGGCAAGCTGAAGCAACAATCTACATCATCGTCAGGGGATTAAAGAGAAGGTTGGATAAAGTCAAAGGAAACTGGGCTGAGCAGTTAGATCACATCCTATAGGCCTACCAGACTACACCCCACTCCACAACAGGTGAAACTCCTTTTCAGCTAATCTATGGATGCAAGTCTATAATCCCGGTGGAAATAGGAGAACTAAGATGTCATCTTCAGAACTTCTCACCCGGCAATAACCTCGATTTAATCAGGGTAGATCTGGATCTCCTGGAAGAAAGAAGAGGTGTTGCTCACATATGTGATGTTGCGATCAAGCAGAGAATGGCAGCCCAATATAACCTGAAGGTTATTAGTGACCTAGTCCTCCGCATAGCTAACATCGGCAAAAGGAATGCCTTCCAAGGGAAGTTAGCCCCTAACTAGGAAGTTCCCTTCTGTATCGTGATCAGCATCGACAAAGGACCCTATACTTTGGAAACACTGACAGGCAAGCCAATGAAGAACTTCTAGAACGCAGTCAAACTTAGAAAGTACTACAGCTAAGTGTCTTCTAAGGCCTAGTCTTCTAGTTTACTTCATATTTGATCTGCCCTAATTATTAAGGGAGGACATTGTATGGACCTTAATCCTTTACATACTCAATAAAACAAGTATTGCGGTGCATTTGCTTATTATGAAGGTCTACGAAGGCCCTCAAGGCTATTATGACATCCTAAGTCATTTTGGTACCTGTCGCAAGTTGTCTAATATTAAACAGGTTGTGCAATAGAAAAATCCTATCTTGGGAAAATTTCAGCACTAAATCGTAAGCATTAAAAGACCCCGACCAAGGACCATAAAAAATAAAACCAGAATCTTAAACGGATCTTAATTACCAAGGTAAATGGTAATAGACCCAGGATAAGGTTTTATTATACTGAAGTCAGAGAATCCTAAATACTAAACAATTAGTAATGGATCCCAGACAAGGTTTTTCACCTTAGGCACAGTTCTAAAATGCCAAAAAACTCTTTGGACATCGGATCCTAGACCAAGGTTCTAATTTTTAAATCACGCTAAGTCCTAAAGGGAACCTTAAGTGCTCAACAGTAATGGGCGATGGACT
The DNA here is from genome assembly GCA_029884605.1 of Ormosia emarginata. NCBI lineage: Eukaryota > Viridiplantae > Streptophyta > Magnoliopsida > Fabales > Fabaceae > Ormosia > Ormosia emarginata. The sequence continues at coordinate 34,636,607 of JAQQTP010000088.1, forward strand.
AGGACTGTGATTTTCTTTATCATTAGCAGTTGTTTTAAAAGGCACGATGGGCGTTGGACCCCAAAAATAAGACAATAGAAGATAAGTAAACAAAGCAGAATTGATTAAAACCCCAAAAATCGGGGTAGTACCATTGTTCATACAAAAAATATAACCCCGCGCAAGGGGCAAAAATAAAAATTGAAATTACTCTGCGGCGGGATCTGGACCACGGACAACAACAGAAGAACCTTCAGTACCTAAATTCTCTAGAGCAATGCTAGGGTGCACAAGATGCCCATCCCGAACCACCGTCATGGAATCCAAGGCATCCAAATCGAAGGCAATCTCGTGATTGAAGAGCTGAACTTGGTTGATGGCATTTTGGAACTGCTCTTCCTTGATATCGGTGTAAACAGTGAGGTGCTGGCCGACATCGCCTTGCAAGGAAGTAATCTTGCCTTCAAGCTGCTAGTTTTTGGCACGAAGGCCTTCATTCTCAGCTTTCAGTATGGCTACATATCTCTTGACCTCTGCCAAGCTCGCCTCATTTTGCTTCCCGGCATCCTTCAAGGAGGCCACCTCACTTTCTAATTCTCGGGCCTGAGTTTCAGCATCGTTTTTGGCCTTTACAGCCTCTTCTATTACCCTAAGAGCTTGGCTTTCACCCCGCTCAGCAGCAGCAACCCTTTTCCGTCATCTCTTGCTCATACTCTTCAACGATTTGCTCTAAGTATCGAGTCTCAACAACAAGACGGAGTCCAAAAGTCTCAAACCACGAGAAGGTATCCTTCTTGCTACGTTGGGCCAGATGAGTGACAGTTTCATTGTCTAGGAGGTAGAAATCAATGAACTCACGAGGGTCCGACTCCTTGTGATATAGGGTGATATCTTCAACTGCTGTCCTTTTGCCTCGATCGTCAGACTGGCCCTCATCCACTACTTTTCTCTTGTGTCTTTCAAGTGAAAGGAGGGAGTCCTCCACATGGATAGGTTTCCTATCCATCATCGAGACCTCGGCTGGACAGGGTAGGGAGACCGGAACAACATCAGCAGGGGTGTTTGATGGCCTAGGTGCATTTCTGACCCTTAAGGCTTCAAGGATTACCAAAGTGTTTCCATTTTAACCCATCTCGACCAAACTTGCTGCAAAATCAACGAAGGCAATTAGAAATACTCATGAAAGCGGCATATAAAACAAAGTACGTAAATAAGCATGGACAACAACCTATGCTACCTAACATGACCCAAAGAGTCTCATCATCCAGGGTGTCTAGTATTTTTTTAGATCAGATCTTACTGACCTCATCAACCCACATTTCAAAGAAATCAACACATTCAATTTCTTCATCATTTAGTTTACCTACCTCCCTCTCAAATGATTGAGTAGGGATGCTACACGTAGCCGGGTTCTAATATAAACTAAATGTTGGCTCCTCATTGCTCCCCAACTAGAAAGGATGAGTACCGATGGCCGCCATCAATTTAAAAAATTTCTCCTTGAAGTCCTTGTAACTTTCTAGGTATGGAAAAAAGACTATCCTTACTTGTCGTGACCAGACTGAAAGCCAAGATCGTTAAGGAGCGTAGGTGCCGTGAACAAAATATCGGGTGTGAAAATAGAAAAATACCCCATCTAAACACTACAATCCCACCAGGCGGCATATTCTTTCAAAAGCCTTAATATTTGCCCAACCAGTAGGGTGGATCTAAGTAGGGGCAGTATAAAGAGTCCAGATGATGGCAACGTGGAAGTCATTAAAAGGAAGTTGAAGCCCAAATCTTGTAAAGAAATCCTCATATAAATATAGGAAGTGTTCCCCCGCTTGTCAAGTCGAACACACCTGTTAGTTCCCCGAGGACAAAATATGGAATTTGTGATCCCTTTCACGCCTCTCAGTAAGCTCCAAGTAATCCTTCAATTTTTCTAACTCTGCCCCGGACTGAAAATGGGATGTCCGTTCAAAAGCATCATCTGCAACCCATGGATATGACAACCCCGGACCTCGGCGAATACGACTCACCTCTTCTAGGGCCTCTTGATTCTCTAGTTCCTGAGCTTCTAGGACTGGGGCTGGCACTTCTACTCTTACTGCTTTCCTTTTAGCCATTCAAATTCTTGCAAGACACATAGAGGCCGAGGGTTAGAACCAGTTAAGTTCGAAGATCCAAACATAACAATAGGCGAATAGAGAAGACTGATCACACCCACGCACTGGCCTCTGTACCCACCAAGGCTAAAGCCTCAGAAGGACACCTCTGTCGCACACAATGCGATGGAGGAGGTGCCCCATAGGGCAATGTCGTTGAAAGGAGGGGAAATAGTGTTCCCTAAACCCTTATTCACAAAGAGAAAGGAAGTGCACTCCATCAAAAGAGTACGCAACCACTCATGAAGTAAGAATAAACACAAATTAACTCAAAGGGAAGGGAATACCTTGAAGAAAGTAGAAGAAAATGGAAGAAATCAAGCCTCTGATACTCCAAAAGTACCAAAACCGCCTTTCGCCGCCGTACAGCTCATCAGAAATCTCCTCAAGCCACCAGTTCCAAGTGGGAAGTAGCAAAATGAAACAAAGAAAGGTTAAAACCCTATTTATAAAGACTACAGTTAAAAGGTAATTATGTCCGAAGCAATCCAGTTTTGAAAAAATACTTATTATGGCACACGAAATACTATGCACGTCTACTCATGCCAAAGCATGCCACGTGGCCCTCATAGTTGTTTATGGTAGTTGAGAGGACGATTACCCAGTAGACCAAGAGACATGTAACCTCAATATATAAGAGTCTGGAAATATTGTTTGGACCCCAGACAAAACTAAGGTATTCATTCAACGAGGGCAAGTCCGTTGGAGAACCGAATACCCCAGATGTTGGGAATTGCGGATCAAAAGTCACACAACAGAATAATAAAAATTCCCTCACAGGATCCATGCGAAAAGGCCATAATCTGAGTTTTTAAAGGTTTACCTCTTGAAGCATGATAAACACAAGCGAGATGAATCACCAACACCGTAATAGCGATGATGTCTCTGCGGTATGCACACGAGCAGACTTTCAAAAAGGAGTCAAGCCTCTGTTTCACAGTGCTAGCTCCGAAGAGAAGAAAACCTTTCACTGTCTCTCACTCACTTTCTGTAGGTGCGGCTAGGGTTGTGGTATTGCGTACCTAGCAGCCCCCTTAGTAGTACTATTTATAATAGTGGCTGCCTTAAGTGAGTGTGAGTAGTAGTAAGGTAAGCTATGCAACCCTAAACTCATATGTTATGAGTTAGGCTCACAATTGAATCCGAGTCTAACTTGGATTCTTATTACTCCAATTTAGTCTGCTCTAAGTGTGCAACCCTGCAGGTTCTCATAACGTTGGTAGTAATATTAAAATCTCATTTTAATATTACAAACAGTAAGCGGTATCTAGCAACACATGGTTGCTACCTAATTAATGAGAATGTCAATGATTTGACATAACCTATCCGTGACCAATGTTTCCGTGTAGTTTAGTCCCTTTGTCCAGATATCTAGATTGAACACAAGGCATGGAACGTGTCACCCTTGTTTAGTTCAATCTCCAGTTTCTTGATTCTTGAGTAGACATAGTAATAACAAATGAGATCAATATCTCACATTGACTCATTTAAGTATGGTCATGTATTTAGTAGTTTCACTCAATCAGGGGGCCCAAAGATATCACTCCTGTTATGTAGGAGGGATAAGTCCCATCTAGGTCACTCACATCCCTCCACATGAATTGCGGTATGTCTAATAACTAACTTTATAATCATCTTGTTACAGATGACGTTTGATGGCATTAAAACACACAACTCCTCATATAGGAATCGTAGTGATTTCAGGTCAAAGGACCACATACACTATTATTACTATGAGAATCGCTTATGACACTCACGTAACGATCCACGCAACGTTCTCATGGCGGGTCTGTCCAATATATCATTACTCTAATATGTATTTATGTGAAGACTTGATATCTCATATCCATGACCCGTGAGATGTGGTCATCAGTCTGCACATGTATTAGTCTCAATGCATTATTGTTATCCCAATTAACAATAATACTTGACTAGGAACATTTAAGAATAGTATTTTATCCAATAAGATCTCACGATCAAGTCATCCACTTGATGTCCTATGGTATCAAACTTACTATTCTAAGGACTTTATTATGTTTATTAAAAAGAACACAATAAATGAAATGCCTTATATACTAAAAATAGCATAATACAATGTATGTAAATACAGACAGAATGTATTGGCCTCTAAGGCATACACCAACACCAGAGAGTCCATACAAGGTATAAGGACCCCAGAGCCAAGTATTTAAACTTGCCACTTTGCTAGTCTCGACTAAGTGCCAAGTTGGGGGCAACTTAGCATATTACATCAAGGTGAGCGTTGGACTCACCCCGGCAAAAGATAAACAGCACAGAAGGTAAAAGAAAGAAAATAGAAAAGTTCAACGTAAAAGAAATTTTATTGAATATTCTCATTCCAAACATCATCATACATCAAGAACAAAGGAAATATCAAAAAATAGAGGGAAAAGAAAACAATGAGGCATGAAATGTATAAGAAAAGAGCAGCCACCAAAGAGCCCGGAGGAAGGAACAAATATCATCACCAGCATCCTGGATCATGTCCACATTTTCTCCGGAACCAACACCAGGCTCTTCCCTATGAAGCGGCCTCTTGAAAAAGTGGATTGGCTTTGAAAAACTCAAGCAAACTGGAACTGAGCACTGCAACTACATTTCAAAACTTCTGCTAAATTCTTCTTCCCTGCCACCTTCACAATGATAATAAAGACTGGAGTGCACTTTTCTTTGTTGGATGGGGCACAATTTTTCATGAAGAGATCATTCCACCAGAACCCTAGCCTATTTTATGATCACCCCAAGCTACTTCAAATCATAGAGCAGTCCCAATAGTCCCCCTGCATATCCAAATGCTCTTAGAGGATTTACTGGAGAGGAGGAGGATTAGGGACTCCATTTCTCCAAGTGCCTCCATCCAACATGACAAGTATCATAGATCTCCCCAACGATAGAGCGTAGATTAAACACACCCTCGTACGTTGGGAGAGAAAGATATCTTCTGTTAATACGCTGAGAAAGAAAAATATCTAATAGAAGAATCGTTTATGAAGATAATAAAAACTTCCAAAAACTTAGGGAAGAACAAGAAGAAAGTCTCTGCAAAAGGCAAAGTTCTTTAGGAATGCACAGAGAAGGAAGGAGAAACCATTCTCTAAGAAAAGGTCATTCTAGATAGAAACACAGAAGGGGATGCCAACATCAAACGTAAACATTCCTTATTCATGAAGGGAATGAAGCATTCTTATTGGCTCCTAGGATGGAGAACTTGTCAGACCATAAAATCCGTATTTAATGTTCTCCCTTTCCTATTGGTTACAAGAACAACGAGTGATTGGGAAACAACACGAAGTTGACGTCCTCCATTAAAGGATCTTTAAATCCCAATGAGGTCACAACAATGGTTTCTAGAGAGTCCAAGTTATAGAGGATGTTAATATAGAGGAAATGACCTTGTGAATCACTCATGGGGGTAATTGGAATTAAACCTTAGAATAAGGAACGAAAATGTAGTTAAGGACCCATTGCAGATTCCAACCTCAGAGGCATTTTATGAAGGACCTCAGCTTCAGTGTGAGACATCGCGAAACCTAGCACCAAAAGTTAGGGCTTAGCCACCACGTGCCTAGTGATCCCAATGAAACCTACCTTGACACTCAAGTCTTCGTCTAAAGCGCCAAGCTGGGGGAAATTATTCTGGACCATGATCCGGGATCTTATCTTATTAGGATTACCCCAGCACGTGTACCACTGGACTCCGCCATCAATATTGTAGAAATAAGTTTGCCCCAATAGTTTAATATATTAAGTTTTGATGATAACAAATACAAGACAAAAAGAATGATGCTTATGCTTGATAGATGTGCTTTATAGATGACAAATGCATCACAAAAGAATATTGATCATGTTATATATATGTGCTTAAAAGAGATATATTGGATCATGCATGATTATGTACTTTATTTAGTTATACTTCACTTAATAATCATGCAATGAGATATATACAACATTCTTATATGCATGTTAGACTAATTAGAGTTATACATTTATGAATCATGCATATTAAGATATTAAGTTATGAATTTAGACTAACTATGTTTGTTTTAAGTGAGTAATACTTTGTAGGATAGTCCAAGTACCAAGAGTGAGCATTGCAACTAGAAAGCAAAAGATCACAACTATGCTCAACTCAAGAAGAATGAGAATGATAAAGATGTTCCAAGCAATTTACAAGATTTGAAGAGAAGAAATTTGTGGAAGCTTGGATTACATCAAGAAGCCTAAGGACTAGAATTGGTATATTTTCTTTTTAGGTTTTCTCCTATGTAAAGATAGAGGTTTTACAAGAAAAGAGCTCAAATATATTTTTAAGTCTTTAAAAATGGTTCTTACATATTTTAATGCCCAACAAACTATTTTTGGAAAGTTAATCTTGGTGGTAGTTCACACATTTGAAAAATAGCCAAGTTTATGTTTTACAAAACTGACATTTGGTTACTATTTTGATCATAACTTTCAAACTACTTTGCATATGAAAAAAGACTCAAATATCTTTCCAATGAGTAGTCATTTGCTTTAAACGGATAAGAAATAAAGAAGTTATGACCATTTAAAGTCAGTTTTCAAAAACAATCAAGTTTGAGTTTTGAAAAGCTGACCTTTAGTCACTCTTTTGATCATAACTTTCAAAATACTTTGAGTTTTGTTGTGAAATTATTTCATTTGAAAATAGACTCAAAGATCTTTCCAATGACTGCTCATTTGCTTTAATCGGATAAGAAATGAAGAAGTTATGACCTTTTAAAGTCAACTTTCAAAACCAGAAATCCTGTAATCGATTACACAAGTCCTGTAATCGATTACAACGTTGACAGAAGTCGTGTAATCGATTACCAGAAGTGTGTAATCGATTACCAGAAGTGTGTAATCGATTACCAAGTGCCCAGAAACGTTCCCAACGGTTATAAACGGCTAGTTTTCATAAAAAATCATTTCTAAACACTACCAACGGCTATTTTATCATTTGGGCTCTATATATAAGTGTTGTATGAAGCTTATACACCTCTTGAACACTTGATTTGATCCTTGAATCACCAAAATCATATTTTGAGCTCTTTATTGCAAAATCCTTCTATTCCTTTGTTCTTCAATTTGTATTATCCACTCTTAAAAGTTTTCTATCATCCATACTTTGTTCTTTAAGTTGTATATCTACTCTTGTGAGAGTTTTTATTCTTTCTATTCACCTTGAAATCATTGTAAGAGGGTGAGGTATCCCTCAAGAGAGAAAAGGGTGAGGTATCCCTTGTAGTGAAACTCAAACACAAAGGGTGAGGTATCCCAAAGGTGTTGTGAGTGCTCTTGATTATAAAGGTCATCAAGCACCTGTGAAGCTTGAAGAATTGAAGGCTCTAGCACAAGGGTGAGGTATCCCAAGGTGTGAGAAATGCTCTTGTTTGTACAAAGGTTTTCCTAGCACCTGTGAAGTCTAGGAGATAGTGAAGAAAATCTCAAGTTAAGCTTGGGGACTGGATGTAGGCCACAAGTAGTTGGTGGCTGAACCAGGATAAATTCTTGAGTTTGATTCTCTCTTCCCTACACTCTTTAATTTCAGTATTTAGTGTAGTATACTTATCTATTGCACATCTTGTCATCTTGGTGATTTGATACTATGAACTTGATATTTAACTTATTTGTTTAATTCATCATATATCCCAAGTGGTATTTGTGAAATCACTAATAGTTGCACCTTTGTTAAACTTATTCCGCTGCATTTATTAATTAAGTTATTCAAAATGCTTAATTTCTCAAAGTTGCATTAAAATTTGTAATCACCCAATTCACCTCCCTCTTGGGTGATGGTTGCCATGGCTAACAAATACCCTGGCCAGAGTCGTAAGATTACGGAACACGACCTTGATCTATAATAATGCCACTGGATCTGGGCAGATACTCATAACTGCTAGTCATGATCTTACAAGATTGTAAGATCCATAACTGCCTCTAACGGTGGATAATCATCATATCTACATTCCTACATTATAGGGATGCTCTCCAATGATATAAGGAAAACAATCCTTAACAGGTTACCAATCCTATATACCTGCATTCAATGCTAATCATATTATGATTCCAATCACGCTATATATATACTAGGCTAAGTCAACCTTAACAGGTATCTGTTATCTCATTGCATAAACCCTACTTGTGCACTGTCTGACTTAAGCGTTGGAGTCCCTTTACAGGTACCCACCCCCCTGGTTCTATATGCTTGACAATAGTTGTGCAAGGAGGAAATCACCGTACACATGCCTATCTCAGGTACCCTTTGAATCCACTTCAGAATAGATCTTAATGCTCTTGATTGTTTGATCAACTTTTAAGTGATTTGTTGAAATCTACTGAACCTAGACATAAGAATTTGGATTTGAGATCATATGTATGGTTGATGCATGTTCGATTACATTCAATTGGTTTGGTTGTGTTGATTCACTAATAAGATAGAAATATACCTCTTAGCCATGCATAGCAGGTGTTTGAGAATAAATCTTAATGAATGGAGTTTGCACTAGTTCTCATGGAAATATAGTGAATTAGGTAAATGAAGTATGGTTGACTGACCTAGACATAAGCTTTTAACTAAAGTAGATTCTCAAGCTAACTTAACTCATTCATTAATATTGCTTAAAAGGATTGCATGTTTTTAATTGAAGTAGGAGGTGAAGAAAGATTCTCTAATCGCTAACCATTATCTTTAATTTCCATTTATCACTTTTCAGTCTTTAGATTAGTTTAAATGCACTTTTTCCTATTTTTATATTCTTGAATAGAATTACTTAAGCTATTGGTCGATACTTAGCATTAGAAGTTCCAATATCCTTGTGGGAGTGATATCCTACTCTTAAACTATATTACTTGTTCGATCCGTGCACTTGCGGCCTATAAAGGGACAAACAAGTTACTCAAAGTAGCTCTGTGTGGCAAATAGATCTTCATAAATAGGTTGAAGTGCACTAACCTGAAAGCAGGCTACTACCAAGTGAATGGTATTGTGAGGACGAATAATTCCCTCTATACCACATTGAAGAAAAGATGATTGATAATTCATTGATGATTGATGATAATGACTGATAGATGGCCATTATGGGATAGCTTATTGAATAAGTCTATCATGAATGGATTTCTTGATTGATATGAAGATTGTGATGAGATTTGATGGTTTTCTTGATCTCAAATGATTTTTTATAAATAATATAAAAATGAACCTCTATTTCAGGAAGGGAGAGGACTTGATTTGGCTTTAGTTACCTTTCCACTAGTTATAATAAAATGATTTGAAATGGTTTCTTCCTGAAACAGTTGGAATGATTATGATGACATGATTTTAAAATGATTACTGAGAATTGAAAGATTCTCACCCTATTTCTTTGATTTCCATAATGATTCCAAGATATTCGCGTACAGACTTCCGAGGCAAAGGAGAATCTAATCTTGTAGATCGTTTATTCTCTTTTTGGATTAGATTGATGTATATGGTTGTACACCATTATTGTGTCATAGAGGCATATGATGTATTTTGATGTACCTTGATGTATCATTTGTATATATATAGTTTATCATATATGTAATATGTACTTCCACTTTAGGCTCATATTTTGTATATCAAAAGTATATTTCTTTAGAAAAACTTGATATTGATCTAAGTGACATTCTCTAATATGATTACTAATGCATAATTCCAGACATGTCATTAGTAATAGTATTCGGATGTTACATCCTTTATCCCTCACTATCTTTCTCTCTCTAAACCGTGACACACATTATACATTTTTCCTCAAATCTTCACCAAACCACCTCATTCGTGTCCCAAATTAAAATCCAAAATCATATATCAATAATTGAATCATCTAGAGCCACCAAGAGAAAGAGAACGGGTAAGGAACCTCAATCTTCCTCTCTAGCTCCTCAGACTTCCATCCCAGTGGTTGATCTCTCATGCTTCTTTAGTAACCCTATGTAGGCTAACAAATTCATGAAGAAGTTTCAAACTAGAGCTATCGTCCAACCAAGGTATTTGGATTGCAACTTTTTTTTCAAATGAGTCATTTAGCTTCTTTAAGTTGTTAAGTGATATGGGGTTGACTAAGTTTCTGAGCAAAAAGAAAAGAATGTTTCCTAATCTTGTAAGAGAGCTTTATGCAAAATTTTGAGTACAAGAATGCCATTATTTTCTATGAGGTAAAGAGAGTGAAAATTATGATAGATCAGGGGTTTTGGACTGAGATCACTAGCTGAAATTTGATGGTTTGAATTTTACTAGTAGTAGTCCCCCATCTTAGTGGCAACCAGATTATGATTATAAGACTACTTTGAACTCTTTACTCCGTTTTGGGTACAAACCTGGTTTGCAAGTTATGGCAAGCAAGTTGACTATTGAAAATCGCTTACTGCATTATGTTCTCACTTAGGCTCTAAATGCCAGAGCTGGAAACTATTCCCAAGTTATGAATGATGATTTGTTAACTCTTTGGGCATTGAAGACAAGAAAAACCCATTAATTTAGGATACTATATGATTCAACACATGCTAAAGGCTCAAAAAACTAGTATGACTCTACCCTATACGATGTTAATTTGCTTGATTCTTTAGCGCTTCAATGTTCCCCTTCAAGGTGAGATCAATGATGATGGGAAAAGTACTGAATACATTGACTTAGACACTCTTATGAAGCTAAAGCAAAAAGAAATATGGTGATTCATGGTATCAAACAAACCTTGTTACTAATGCTAACAATGGCCAGTAAGGCCAGCCCTTGGATGATCCTATTAGTGCTCCAATAGCACCACCTGGTGCTCATCCTCCAGATTACTTGACTGAGACACTTTGTGGGGTTCAAGGCCTACGAACTTATGTTAAGGAGAGCGTACATGGGTTATAGGGTTGGATGAACTGCTTTGAGGGGACTATGTGTAACATCCCGAAAATTAATAATTTCAGGATAAATGATCATTTTACAATATTTGGGATTTTCTAGAATTTTTCTGGATTTTTTTTAGAACGCAGAATATTTTAATATATTCCTCGTTTTGCGTGCGCACTGAGCTGAGAATTGCTGAGGTCAGTATAACGCTCCGAAAACTAATTATTTCGCCGCCAATAGTCATTTTCTAATATTTGTGATTTATGTGAATTTTTCTGGAATTTTTCGGAAACGACGAATATTTTAATATATTCTTCGTTTTGCGTGAAACTCGAGCAGAGTCGTGAAAACGAATGTAGTGCTTCAAAAATTGGAAAATTATATGATGAATAGTCGTTTTATAATATTTGCAATTTTTGGGAATTTTCTGGGAATTTTTCGGAACCGTCGAATATTTTAATATATTTCTCGTTTTGCGTGTCTTGTTGAAGCGTAAGCAGAGAAACGCGATGTTTTCTCCGAGAACCTTGGACTATGGACATGTCGACGGGGATCTTACTAAACCCGAGACTTGACATAGTTTATGAGGTTTCATAATTTTCGAGAAATCTTTACGATACAATTAAATCAATACAAATGAAAAATTCATCTGTCAGATTAATTAAATACGACTTGTCATTAAGCTGTAACTATTATCTATTGGATAATAGTGTGTAATAAAAATCCTATCCCATTATCCTAATGTAATCTACTTTATGTCAAATCTATCTACTTTAATTCAAATTTATTGATTAAATAATCAAAGCTTCCTTAAGAAGCTTTGACCCAAGCATTGACCCATGTGCTTTAGCTTCTCTTGGAAGCCAATTTCACTCTCTCTTTTCTCTCTCCACTCACGGCTGAATGCAGCCCAAAGCAAGTGAGAATTGCTTGATTCATTAATTCATTTTATCATTTGAATTCATTAATTTCCAAAACACTTTCTCTCTCTACCATTTCTTCTTCTTTCTTCTTCAACATTTTCTCCTCCTTCTCTCTACCTCCACCATGAGCACGAAATTGCAGCCCCTCCTTCCTCCATTTTTGTTCATCTTTTCTCCTCTCCAAGCCCATTTCTACACTTGCCTTCACCTCTCTACCTTCTTTGTGTAGAAAGTTTCTCCATTTTCCATTTCTATCTCCATTTTCTCTCCACCTCTTCTCTTCTTCCTCCTCTTAGGTCCGAAAATTCTATCCACCATTAGAGAGGCTCTTCTTCACTTTTCTCTCCATAAACACCATCTCTAGACTCCTCTTAACCTCCTCTACACTTTCTCTTTAGAAAATCTCTTCAAAAACCCAACTTTTCTACCCCTCCTTCTTCAAATCCGAAAATCACTCCTCCATGGATGGCCAAGCTTTTTGATTTTTCTCTCCACTAAACACATTTATACACTCATCTTCATCTTCTCTACAAGTTTTGTTTGGAAGGTTTGCTCAAAATCCAACTTTGTCTCCATTGTCTTCCAAGGTAAAGATTCTTGATTTCTCTCCATTTTCTTCTCATTTTCGATTTCCTTGGTTACCTATGTGACCAAGGATCATTCTTTTCAAGCTTTAAATTTGTAAATATGAGAATTTGACCACTTTATGGTTCTCTTGAAGGTGGAATCCGAAAATTACAAATCAAGGAACCAAGGAGTTATTTTCTTGCATTGTCTCCTCTAGGTAAGAGGGAGACTACTCACTTCAACCACTTATGGTGGTGAGAAGACTTTGTGTGCGTGTGTTGATGGAGAAATCCATCCTTGTATGCTCTTTGTATGCTTGCTTGAATTATAAATTTTGTATAATTTAGTATTCTTGAATTTGATTGATACTTGATTATGCTATTGAATATGTTTGATATATTAATTGTGCTTGATCATGTTGGGGTTGCTAAATGGAAAATTTGGAGTTTCCTACCTCAACATGGTGCCACGGTTTTGGCATGGAATCTTGGGCACTTGGATTGATTTTAATGAACTAAAGACCTAAGCGAACTAATGACAAGAAGTTAATACCTAAAAGAGAAGAAAAGAATGGATTTGAAGACTTGAAATGGAAGAAGGTGATTTGGGATTCACTATTGGGAGGCTCACGGTTTTAGGCCAGGAAGTGTAAGTAAATTGTGATTTAATTATGACTAGGGTAAGACTTAAGTTGATCAATGGATGGATGGAATTAAATGGAAGAAAATTTTGGAATGGAAACCACCATGAGGGCTACGGTTTTGGGGCCAAGAAATTAGGACTTTAGGTGAGCTAATTTAATAAGTAAACACCTTAAATGAATTAAAGGAATAACATGCAAGATGTTGGCTTAAAAGGATTTGAAATTGGAACCATTGTGAGGCCACGGCCTCTAAGGTATTTTTGAGTGTAAGTATGTGGTTTTGGTAAATTGGAAGCATAATGAATTAGGTAATTAAGAACCTATGTAATGGAATGGGAAATTGATAAGTTAGAAGAATTTGATAAAATCAAGACTTCATAAATCTTCAAGGACTAAGATTGAAAGCATCATGAGATTTAAGGTAATTCTAATTGTGTGAAGAACATGAGAGAGCGAGGCCCTAAAACTTATGATGTTATGGGAAATTGAATTGCCTTGGAATGTTAAATTAACTTTATAAATTGATTTTGAACATGAACCTAATGACGCATCAATTGACTTGATCCTCGTATTATGATGTTATGGGTCCATGTGAGTGGCCATTTGTATATTGATGCTTATATTGGCCTAATGTGGCATATTATGGAATCGTATGAGATGGTGGATCATACATGTTCATGCATAGTGTCTTATGCATTGTGATTGTCCTTGTGGATCTGTTGTAAGGCCAAGTTGCCTAGGAGATTGAACACACCTTAGTGCGGGTGCAAATAGACAAGTGTGGGTCGTGTTATGACCTCGGGGCGTCGGGGTGCGGGTCCCTCACATGGACAATTTAGAGCTCTCTCGTGCGTGGGGCAAACCGATGCAAACACACCGACGATCCGGACTTGACACCGCCCTATATCGTGATCTAGTGTAGAATGTCCGTGCAATGTCATGATTGTGCACGAGAAAATTTATTGATAGCACCGGCCTCGGCAGGAGTCACGTACATGTCTCCCGATCTTTCTCTCCGATTGTTTGGGTTTAGCTCCATGGAGTAGGACTTTGGGAAAGCATGCATATGAACCATGATATATTCGTCATTATTAATGTTTAATTTCGTAACTATGGTGACCCGATTATTATTCTTGTGATGATTGTGTTGATTCTTGGAAATACTATTGTGATATGTCTGCTATTGCTCTTTGTTGTTCTACTTTACTATAAATATCGTTGTTATTATTAATTCTTATTATTGCTTACAATTGAATTGCTTTTATGATAAATTTCGTTGTTTCCGTTATAAAATATATGAACTGTATTGCTTTATGGGCGCTCCGCGCCGTGTCGTTTTCTTACTGCCGCAATGGTAATGAAGGATGGGTGTCTCACCTCTTTCCTATATCTTTGTATGTATGTTTTATACTTATATTGATAAAAGATCGTGAGGAAGATAAAGAGGGACCACACCTTGGTTGATTGGATTGGGCGTTTGGACAAGGTTTCTTCGGCTACGTACGAGTGCAGTTGCGTGGAGGCATTGATGTCTGACTTGTTGACTGGGACTCCGAGCGTCATATGTGTATGTGGGGTTGCGGCTTTGTCTGCTAGTAGTACCTATCCCTGGGCCACTACTTTTCCCCCTTTCTTGTGTTTTATTCTCATTTGTATTTTATTGGACTCTGTAATTGTTATATTCTATGTCATCAGTGATTTGTGTAAATTGACTATATATATATATATGTATAAGAGATATGATTTTATTTCAGTGGTTGCATCATGGCTTGAATACATTTATATTTCATTCGAGGCTCATATTTTCTACCTATGCAAATTGTCAAAAAAAAATATAGACTCTTGAGAATTTAAGTTACTGTTATCATGACTGTGATACACTTGGATTTAGTAACTGTGGTGTAATGACGATTATGCTTCGGTTGCTACATCAAGGGGTGTTACACTATGAGATGATGAATGAACAATGTGGATTGGGAGTTAGCTTTCCTCTAGAGTTTCCTTGAGAGTACTGAGATTCAGAGGAGTCCATTTGATCCTATTGCTCCTGCCACTTCAATTGCTTCTATTCTGGCTCCACTAGACGATGATGATGGTGATAACTCATTTGAGGCTAATGATGATGATGCTAATGATGTGGATGATGATAGCAAGGAGACTGAGTGATAAAGAAGGGGCTTGGTCATGATGAGATCTTACATCTTGTTTAGCCTTGTTTATATGATTTCTAACCCTTTAACTTATATTTTAGAACTTATTTTAACCTTTGATGATATGGTTGTCAGTTTAGCTTTGATGTGATAATCTCTATGATCTTATATTGACCTTTATGGTGTTCAATTGTTGATATGTTGGATATTGTTGCTTATCTAGATGTTTGGTTACTGAAATGTTATGCTTATGTTGATATTTTTATGCTTATTTCATGATTCTATTCTTTTTTATAATGCCAAAAGGGGGAAAGTATGCATTAAATGAGTAAGGAGGAGAAACAAATCTATTTGCTTGAATCTCATGCATCGTTTAAGGGGGAGTAGTGTGTTTTGTATCTGATTATATTATATATGTCACTCTTTACTCTTGATTGTTCATTATCATCAAAAAGGGAGAGAATGTGAATGCTTATTTCATAAAGGTTTTGATGATAACAAATTAATGTGCAATACCAAGTCCAAGGGAAGCTTCAAGGCAATAGATTTATAGGACTTAGGATCATGAATCTGAGAAGTAATTTATGATATTTCATTAAGCTCAAATTGGTTTTTAAAAGTCCACTATGAATTCCTTAATTTGGTATTTTTAACTTTTGAGAAATCTAGTTGTTTTGAACAAAATCATGTTTTAGAACTTGTGTTGTGAAAATCTTGTTTAAATCTTTGAAAATCCAAGTTTTGATGATTGATAATCTATTACAATCTTTGGTAATCAATTACAAGGTTTTATTTTTGGTCAAAAATCTGTTTTAAGATTGGTTGTAATCGATTACAAGTTGTCGTAATCCATTATGAAGATTCTGACATGATTGTAATCCATTACGAGCCTTCTGTAACCTATCATAGGGCTTCTGAGAGGGTTGTAATTGATTACCAAACCCTATAATCGATTACAAAGGGTCTAAACTTGGTTTTTATTCAATTGAAAATCTATGTAATCGATTACCACAAGTTATAATTCATTACAAGACTTGGAAATATCTATGTAATCGATTACAACATGGTGTAATCAATTACCAAGTTCTTGGTTAAGCCCATAAACACGTTTTTGAGTTGTGTAATTGATTGTCACATCAATGTAATTGATTACAAGTGTACTGAAAAGCATAACAGTTAGTTTGTGAAACATTTAATGTGCCACCAACCCTTCCTAACAATTTTATTTCATCTATGGGCTATAAATATATGGCTTTGGACACTTAATGCAAACTTTTGAACATTTAACAACTCATTGGAAAGCACTGAGCTGAGATTTAATTCTTCCTACTTACCTTGCTCTATTTTTAAGCTTACTTGAGATATCATTAAGAGCTTCCTAGTGCTTCAAGTTGTATTATAATCTCTTTAAGAGAGTGTGTTCATTTCAATTATTATTATAAATACTTATGAGGGTGGAGGATCCCTTTAGGAGACAAAGATGCTTCTATACATAAGAGTGGATGATCTAGAGGTGTAAGAAGAGCTCAAAGATTGTAAAGGTTTTTCAAGTACCTATTGAAGTTTGGAGAATAGCAGAAACTCCTAAGTGGATGATCCTAGGGACTAGACATAGATTGAAAGGGTGATTAAACTAGTATAAATCTTGTTTGCACCTTCTTCTACCCTTATCTCTTTACATTCAAGCTTATTTATCTGCTAATGCATACTTATTACTTCATCTTCTACTTATTCTCTTTTCTATGAAAACTTGTGTGAGACTTATTATTGTCATCAATTCATTCACCACATAAGTAAATAGCTTCAACAAAAATCAAAAGGGGCTTGTTTTGAAAAACTTATTTCACTCTCCTTTTTAATCAAAAGAAGTTCTTTCTACAAATCTTTTTGGACAAAAACTTTGAACACATTTCATCCTTCATGCAGGGTCAGTAGATATTACACTATTAATTAAATCAATTGTTTCTAACTTGCCATCTGGGTGCAACCACAACAAAATATGAGCATGAGCATGCGGTAAGCCTCTCTTTTGAAACTCAATTGTATACCTTCCTATAAATATATTTCAAATGAAACTTATTTATAGATTCTCTAAACAATATCAAGGACTTAAAATCTATCATCATTTCATCTAGCTACATTCTTCTAATAAGAATTTAAGTTGAAATTTTATGAAGATGTGATTCAAATTGAAAGAGTTCATACTGGCTATAACCTTTCTAAAGAAGTAACCTTTTTTAAAATCTATCATCATTTCATCTAGCTTCACCTAGAAAACTCTACATGCAATATCTGGATGATCATCGGCTTTCAGACCTCTCTCAGTTACAAAGTGATTTATTTTTGGCCACTGAGGATTACAAGTTACAGTTACAAATAAATCTGGATATCCAAATATCTTACAAACTACCATTGCATCTTGATAATTATTGAACATATATCTCACTCCCCCAGTGAAAGATGGTAGAATAATACGCTTTCCAAATGTAGCAAGATTCATTTCACCCCTATGAACCACCTCTTTTAATCTATTTAGAATTTATGATCTGAAGGTATGCCGATTAAGCCTAATCAGAATAAGCCTTTATGATTCAATCATTGTGTAGGAATCCACTAAAAATTGTAGAAACAATCTCCTATTTCCTATAACATTTCTATATTTTGATTCTCTATCTTAAATTCTAAAGCAATAAACTCTCTCAATGAAACTCTTATCCTCTTTATACTAGAAGAATTGTCAAAATATTATCGTATTGGAATGATTTCTTGGTATTTGTCTTCTCCATATGAAATAATAGTGGATACTGGAGAGGAATAAATGAAGTGTGAGTCTCATGGATTCTTTTTAAACCTCCATTACAACTTTGAACTATAATGTCTTTTCCAATGTTAGAATTGTCAAAATCACCAACTATAAGAGTTGCAACCTTATCATCTGTTAGAAGATTGTACATTCTTGCATCTCGAGATCGATTTCCAAACAATCTCAAAGAAAAATTTGCAAATTGCTCTTCTTTAAAACAATCTCTAACTCTTCTAAATGATTGGGCCAACACATTATATTGGTCTATCATGTCTTTTAAATCTAGAATTAACAAAGTGTCCAGTTTATTTCTTCTTTCATTTGCATTACAAAAAGGGAAAAAGAGAAACCTAATTATTACTATGACAGTTGGGATAGATTTGTATTTATAAGCATTTAACAACCAATATAAAAAATAAAATAAAATAAAATTAGACTAACCTAAAGTGGTCCATTCTATTAGACATTTCATTACGGGTATCAAATATATAAAGCTGAGCAAATTTTGGCTTTTGTCCTTCCATTAGAAGCAATGATTCAATTCTGTGATAGTTTTGACCTCTAAGAATAAATTGAGGAGCTGTTGTGCCATCATTTAAAGAGGTATCAACTTTTCCTCCAATAAAAGTAAAAGAAAATATGCTATTATGTTACCTAATATTTTCAAGAAAATGGGAACTTCTAGCATCAATGTCATTCATCAAATTCCAAATAAGTTTAGGTGGCCTTTGTAGCAATGGCAATTGTTCTTTTTCTTTCATATAGCATATAGATGAATTTCCATTAGAGGAGATTCTTGATTTTTTGGATTGTTCTGGACCCTGATTAGGGATCTCATCTAGCGGATCAACCCGACACGTGTATAGCCAGACTTCACCATGTTTGACAGCTTCGCCTTAATGATAGTCTGGACTCCGAAGCCATGCATGTCAAACAACATTGGGTCATATATAGTATCAAGACTACTAGATTTGTGCAGATGATATATCCTTAAATATTTGTAACTACCAATCATCATCATACGATATTATAGGACTCATAACTGTCTCAGACTGCTAAGTAGCTTTCATATCTAAGTTCCTAACTTATGGGGAATTACCTCAACAATAATGGGATGATAATCTCTACCAGGATACTAATCCTAAATATATGCATTCAACACAGATTGCATTATGATTCCAGTCACACTCTATAAATATCAAGCTATGTCACCCTAATTAGGTATTTGTTATCTCACTGTATAAACCCTACTTGTGCACTATCTGACTTGAGTGTTGGAGTCCATTTGCAAGTACCACCCCCTAGTCCAACACGCTCTGCTATAGTTGCTCAAGGAGGAAACCACCGTAACATACCTACCTCAGGTATCCCTCTGAAACTTATTCAGAACTCTGATCTTTCTTCATACCATATGATACCTTAGCTCCACAATATGAAGAACTATGATTTGAATCTCTAAAATCCAAACAATCTTGAAGTAGAGACAAAGTAAAAAAAAAACTCAAATCATTTACATTTGAAAATAAATTTCCACTAAATGAAAATAAATGAATAATAGAGAAATACCTTGTTCCTCATTTTCTTCGTTTAGAACATGATTCAAAGATACGTTTGGTTCTTGCATCAGAATATCCCCTTCTTTAGTATCATTAACGATCTCAATTTTAAAAGTCCTTATCCCTATATTTTAAAATGGTCAATTAAGAAAAGTGAAAAATAAGTACAAAGATAGCCTAAAAGGAGGATATTCAAAATCTCAAAACACCTTCATTGATATCCGTTGTTGGTAATAAAACCCTTCAATTTTCAATAGAAGCATTTGACGCATTCCATTTAACCGATTCAATAATTGAACTTTGAATAATTTGTTTCCCAGAAACTAATAGCAAACTCTGATTAATGACAACGAATAGAGGAGACAGTGTACCTAAATATTGTGTAGGAAAAAATGAAATAATAAATGAAGAAGGAGCCAAAAAATTATTTGAACATATTATATGTGTTATTTTGGACAGTGATCCAGGATCCCATCTAATAGGATCGATCCGGCATACATACCACCAAACTCCGCCATCAATACCTCAGCTAGGCCATCCGACCACGGACTTCAACAGTGCGCCATAACAACACTCATTAGATCTACGCAGATTCTAATAATTGTCAATCATAATCCTGCGAGTGTGGGGCCCATAACTACTTGAAACAGTGGATGACCACTACTACGACATCTCGATACTTCAGGGATTTACCTCAACGATCGTGGGAGGGCACCTTTCATTAGGCCATGATCATAAAAATACCTACACCTCATGCAGATTGCATAAGGACTTTGCTAATGCTCTATAAACACCAGGCTAAGTCACCCTAATTGAGATGAATCATATTATTGCATAGACCCTACTTGTGCTCCGCCTGACTTGAGCATTGGAGTCCCTTTTGTAGGTACTCACCCCCTGGTTCAACACGCTTAGTGGCAGTTGCACAAAGAGGAAGCCACTGTACGTGCCTATCTAAGGTACCTCTTTGGTTCTACATCAGAACATTGGTGCCATCTGTGGGAACGATAAACTTCTAATCTCATCTAATCATGGTGAACACGAGACAAAACTCAAGGAAAGACGATGCACAAACCTCTACTAACCAAAGGCAGGTTCTTGCTATGCAACACCCTCCTCATCTTGTTCCACCACCTGCTGTCAAAGCCTCCGCTATGAGAAACTAGGCACTCAACGCATAGCACCAACGTGATGGGCACTCCACTTCGATCTCCGATGAAAGTCCCAACCCATCGCACAGGGTCTCTATAAGAGATAGACTTAGAATCCCAGGTCAAGGAGGTAACCCTAATGCTCAGGAACGCAGAATCCCAGTGCGCCAGTGCTTGGGAATGCCAAATAGTGAAGCCAACGATTGTACGTCCTACTCTGAATGTGAGAGTCAATCCCATATGTCCCAACGTCAATTCCAAGACATATTGCAACAACACATGGCTATACTGAATGAGCAATATCAAAGGTTAGAAGACATGCGAATGGCTATGCATGAAAACCAACCTAGGTTACATCGCCATGACGGGCACAGAACGCAAAGAATAACTAAACGAGTGCACAGGCTGATGCCACAGTGTCCAATGTCGGGAATAATAACTTGAACGACAACATCCAGGAGCACCCATTTTCTTATCAACTCATGGAGTACTGTGTTCCCAGGAACTTTAAGTTCCCAACAAACTTGGAGATTTATGATGGAACCACAGACCCCCAAGAGCACATGAACGCCTTTGAGCAGTCCATGTGTTTTCACGGGGGATTCATAAAGTTTTTATACTTCACTTTCCCTTTTTCCCTAAAAAAGGGAGCCCTTAAGTGGTTCTTCGACTTACCCCGAGGGTCCATGGCAGACTGGTCTGATCTGAAACAACGATTCCTGCTCCAATAAACCACCAGCAAATAGCAACTCAAATCCATCAAATCCTTGGCAATGGTTTGCTAGGGACGAGATGAGCACCTCTGTGATTATATAATATGGTTTATGGCGGCATGCACTAATGTGAAAAACTTTGATGACAGGATAGCCCTTCATTATACCAGAAGCGACCTCCGAATGGAATTTGAGTTTTTTGCATCCCTGGTAAAAAGAGAAGCCAAAGAACTTGGGTGAGTTTCAGAGATGATCCAAGAAGAATGTCAACCTCGAGGAAGCAACAGAGGACCACAGGAGATGGGATAAAGATGAGTCCCCTTATTAGAAGCCCAATCATGGTTCCTCACGGTCCCGAAGTTCCAAAGGTAGTCCACCCCATAAAAGGTATTTTGATTATACTCTTCTGAACATCCCATGAGAAACAATCTCGATAGAGGTCATACTGACCGAGTTCTAGAATATCCGGAGACCACCTCCCATTAAGAAGCATAAGCAAAAGGACCATTCTAAGCACTGCGCATGGCATAAAGGCTATGGCCATGATATTGAAGATTGCTAACAACTGTGTGATGTCGTCGAATTCCTAATCAAGGCAGGACGATTACAACAATATATTCTTCGTGACCGAAATGATGAGCCCCGTGGAAGGTGCAGAGATGACAAATGATGAAGCCCATCTCCTTGTCACCGAAGAAGGAGGTGTTGTGCCTGCTACCCCTAGTCAAGGATGGGGCCTGACAGTGCAACATGATCCTCCACCAGTTGCACCACTAGCACATGTAGAAACCTTCGCTGCTATGAGTTGGGCAGTTATCATTGAGACTCTTAACAAGGGGCACGAGACTTTGGTTTCTACCGAAAGTCCTAACCCGTTATGAAGAGTATCTGTTCAAGACAGACTTGTTTTTCCCGGAGGAGAAGCCAATAACATTGTGTAAGGGGCTAAGATCCCCGTGCATTCTCACCAAGGACCCTCAAATAATGATGCAGACCTCGCATCCCATCATGAGGGCACCATTCAATCTGAAATGACGAGAAATCGCCTTGAAGAGCTAGTACACCAACAAACAGTGCTAATCAATGACCAACAATGTCAGCTGGACGATCAGCTTCTTTGTCTGAAAGATCTATAAAGGTCTGTACATGATGAAAACTATAACGGAAAAAGGAATATGGATGGCAACCAGAGAAGGGCCCTTCATGACAATGTTTAGGTCGTTGGAAACAACATTCTAGTCCCCGACGGTCAGCATCAACAATTCTCAGATCAATTAATGGCGTATAGAGTCCCAAGAAACTTCAAGTTTCCTTCCAACATGGAGGCCTATGATGGGAAAATGGACCTTCAGGAACACTTAGATGCCTACACCCATTCTATGTAGTTCTATGGGGGATCCCAAGAGATGTTGTGCCACGCCTTCCCTCTCTTTTTAAAGAAAGGCACCCTCCGTTGGTTTTCCACCCTGCGAGCAAAATCTGTCACCGGATGGGAAGATCTCAAACAACGCTTCTTACTACACTACACTATTGCCAAAGAGCAGCCCAAGTTAATTGATTCTCTTTCTGAAATTCGTTAAGGGAGCAACGAGCCCCTTTGTGAATACATCAAGAAATTCAGTAATGCTTGCGTTTGTGTAGAAAACCTGGATGACATGATTGCTTTTCATTATGCCTGGAGTGGCCTCCGGACTGACTTAGTCTTCTTCTGGTCCTTGGAAAAAAAGAAGCCAGTGACTTTGAATGAGCTTTACTTGCTCTCCTAGAAATATATTAAGTTAGAGGAAGTTACTAAAACTAAAGATAGTATGGGAAAAGGTGAGCCCACTCACTAGAAAAATAATCGGAACTCCAACCAGCCCCAAAACTCCTCTAAGGGCGACCCTTACTGGCCTAAATATTCTAACTATACTCCTTTGAACACCCCACGAGAGACAATTCTGAGGGAGGTGCTTCAGACCAAGTTCTGGGATATCAAGAGGTTGCCTTCTATGAAGAAACAGTCTCAAAAGGATCATCAAAGCATTGTAAATGGAATAATAGTTATGGCCATGAAATAGAAGATTGTTATCAGATTCGCGATGTCATAGAATCCCTAGTCAAGGAAGGATGACAGCAAAAGTATATCAGTAGTTTCAAAAACGATGAGAATTGTAGAAGACAGAAGGAGCAAAGACGTAGTCGTAGTCTGAGGCGAAGTTCGTCTCCATGACAAAGGAAAAGAAACCATAATCCTACTAGAAAATCTCAAACTCTGCTTCGCCATGATACCGAAAAGTAGTAGGATTGGAACTAGGATGCTCAAAGTGGGGGCAATAGAAAGGATAAGCTTATTAGTACCATCTCAGGAGGATTCGTAGGCGGCGGGTCGTCTAATAATTCCCAGAAGAAAGCACTCCAAATGGCGATGTTAAGCATTTCTAGCTCCATGTGTAAACTCGGTGTTGAAGATAGGGAAGAACCAACCATCTTCTTTTCAGACATGGACTATGGCGATATTATTGGGGATCATGACGATCCTTTAGTTATCTCCAAAATAATATCTAATGCCGAGGTTTGGTGTATCTTCGTCGATCAAGGAAGCTCAATAGATATCATGCTCATGTACGCCTTTGAGAGATTGAAGTTCCCTCTATCTACATTAACCCTTATGATGGCGAGCTCTCTAGTTTCTTTAGCGAAAAGGTTACCCCGGTAGGTTACTTTGAAACTTTCCTAACCCTAGGCGATGACAATGTCTACAAAACTATTAAAGTCAAATTCTTAAGTGGATTACCTATCAGCATACAATATTATTTTGGGTTGCCCTACGTTGAATAGCATTACTGTTGTAGTATCTACCACTCACCAGGTCATAAAATTCCTCAATAGGAATAATAAAGTGATCACGGTTAAGGACGATCAAATCGTAATGCGTAAATATTTTAATGAAAGTCTCAAAATGTGCATAACCCCGAGAAAAACCAAAACATGCACATCTAGCCCGACCCGAGATCATGTTAACATCTTTATGACCAAGCTAGATATATGTGAAGAGATCTAAGGTAGTAGACCCCGGCTAGAAGGAGAGTTTCTTCCACTTCAACTGGGTGACAAGCTGGACTAAGTCACCAAGATTGGTGCAAATATAGAAGAACAAGAGAGACACCAACTTATAGAGCTCCTATAAAAAAACAAGGACCTTTTTGCTTGGACATCCTCCGATATGGCTCAGCTTGACCCCGCTTTCATTTGTCATCATTTGTCCATTAAACGAGATGTAAGGTTGGTCTCATAGAATAAAAGAAAAGTTAGCCCAGAGAGACAACAAATTATCGAAGAACAAGTCAAGAAGCTACTTAATGCCAACTTCATCAGGGAAATTTCATATACCACATGGCTCTTAAATATGGTCTTAGTGAAAAAGTCAAACGGGAAGTAAAAGATGTGTGCAGACTACACAAACCTGAACAAGGCTTGCCCTAAAGATTCATACCCACCCTAACATTGACAAACTGGTTGATAGTTCCTCAAGCTTTCAACTATTGTCTTTCATGGACACTTACTCCAGGTACAATCAAATCCCAATGTACCCCAGAGACGAAGATAAAACCGCTTTCATCATTGAGAGGGCGAGCTACTACTATAGGGTAATATCTTTCGGTTTGAAAAATTTAGGAACCACTTATCAAAGAATGATAAACAGGGTTTTTGAAGATCAGATGGGGAGAATGCTTGAAGTCTACATCGATGACATGATAGTAAAAACCACACTATCTAGATCACATGCCTTAGATCTTGAAGAAGTGTTCGCTCAGCTAAGAACAACATGAGGCTTAATCCGGAAAAAAGCACATTCGGGTTCCAGGCCAGTAAATTCTTGGGCTTCATGCTAACTCACCGTAGAATAGAGGCAAACCCAGATAAATGCAAAGCGGTGATTGACATGCATAGCCCTCAGAGCATCAAAGAAGTGCAACAACTGACAGGATGGATCATAACCCTCACAGGTTCCTCGCTAAAGCTGCTCACAAATCCCTCCCCCTCTTCAAGTTGTTAAAAAAGGGGGGATAAGTTTTGAGTGAACTCAGGAGTGTGAGGACGCCTTCACTTCTTTGAAAAACCTATTGTCTTCTCCCCTCATTCTGGCAAGGCCAGAACCAAGCGAAACAATGTACATGTACCTCTCTATTCACGAGGAGACTGTGAGTTCAGTGCTGATTCGGGAGATGGCAGAAGGTCAGAAGTCAGTTTATTTTGTGAGCAAGATGCTGCAAGGTCTTGAGCTCCACTTTCAAAAAATAGAGAAGGTTGCATTCACCCTCATCGCCATGGCCAAAAGACTTAGATAGTACTTCTAATGTCATCTAATGGTGGTAAGGACGGATCAGCCTATTCGTCAAATACTACATAAACTAGACTTTGCATAAAGAATGATCATCTAGTCCATTGAGCTTTCCGAGTTCGGAATTACATATGAGCTCAGGGTAGTGATCAAGGCACATATGCTCTTAGACTTCCTTGCCGAGCTTACCTCAGACCCCAGCGATCCTGAGAAATAACGTGGAGTGTGTTGTTGACAGATCCTCGAACCCTAAGGGGAATGGTGCTGAGGTAATTTTGGAAAATTCTGAAGGAGTAACCATTGAGAACTCCCTAAGGTTTGAATTCTCTAATTCAAACAATCAGGTATAGTATGAAGCATGCATCGCCGGACTAGTAATGGCTAGAGAATTGGGAGCAACAAGGATTACACTCTGTAGTGACTCTCAGCTCGTAACATCCTAAATTCAAGGTGATTAACAAGCTAAGGAGCCTCTCCTTCAAAAATATCTAGTAAAGGTACAAGGACTCCTTAAAAGTTTCTGAGTGGTGAAAGTGGAGCATATACCCCGGGAACAGAATTCAAGGGCCGACCTCTTGTCCAAGTTGGCTAGCACCAAGAGCCCGAGTTGTTTTGTGATCCAAGAGACCCTCTTGCAACCTTCCATCATGGATACTTCTATTTTCCAGGTAGAAGGACATGAGCGTACTTGAATCACACCAATAATTGAGTACTTACAGTCTGGCATCTGTCCCGAAGACCCGAAAAAAACTTCTAAGTTAGTCAAAATCGTAGTCCGGTACACCATCTATGATGGGTAGTTATACTAACGTGGATTCTCTTCATCACTCCTTAAATGTCTCACGCTAAAGGAAGCAGAATATGTACTGGTTAAAATCTATGAGGGAAGTTGTGGACACCACTTAGGAGGCAAAGCTTTAGCTTTAAAGGCACTTAGGGCTGGATACTACTAGCAATGATGAAAGCCGACTCTCTTGCACATGTCCAAGTGTGTGACAAATGCCAACGACATTCAGACTGTAACACCCATTGTAGGGTATCACATTTAAGACTAATACTAATATAACTTACATAAGTTGTAAAAGAATTAATCTTGTAAAAACACTGATTTCAAAATTTTATTTGCAGATAACTGAATATAAATAAAGCCTATAAGTACAGTATATAACTAAATAAAACTCACCATAATATACATAGATACTAAAACCTTGTTCACAAATAATTTACATAAATACATTGTACTCCAAAAGATAAATATGTACAATATATATATCAAAACATAAACTGTTTAACTAGAATTTCTAAAGACTAAGGATTTGGGCACTCTAAAGGATCCTACTCCTCCGCAGTATCATCAAAGAACCCAGGCGGATACATCGGTTGCCGAGCTGGCATTCTAGCAGACGACACCATTGAATCCTCTTGTGGGGTATAGACACTACCACCCAAAGCTCTAGAGTAGGCATCGAGAACTCCAAACGAACAGATACATTCATTGACAAAACTGGAACCCCATCACGAGTTCCACTAAGATTCAAAGTCAAGTCCCCAGTATACACAAAACATTCATTGTTCATATCAAACATCCATGCATCAGTTCCCCCATGGAATAGTACTCTAACAAAACCAAGCATCTGACGCCTTGCCGCCATAAAAGCATACAAAAGGAAAACTATCATGTATGGAAAATAGAATTTCATGCCTCTTCATCTCCACGATCTTCATCAAACATACACAATAAAGCATAATAACATAACAAAGAGGTGAGATCCCCTACATCAATACTAGGATGGTAGTATAGAAAATGATAGTAAATATATAAACACAATATTAACACATCAAATCATGTTATCACATCATTGATAATATATCTAATAACATAATTGTCACATCAATATGCAGACCAAATATGCATAAGTACACAGACCAATTCCTACTCCATGGAGCTAATCATAATTTTGGAGAGAAGGATCGGGAGTACATGTTTGTATATCATCAGCCCCAAATCATGTGCCAAGATATCATATCAAAATGCGCAAAATGGCTTATACAAGACACTCTCAACCAATCACAAAAAGAGTAGCAACTCTGTCGAGATTGTCAGTGCGTTTGCATCGGATACCACAGCGCAGAGGTGATACCATCTGGCCACATATGACATTCTGCGCCTCGACGCCTCCAAGATCAATAATCTATCGTAACTACGCAATTCTCACCCGTACAAAGGTGTAAATTCATCTCCTAGACAACTTGCCTTTACCAATAAAGCTTACACGCTTTTCAATGCATGATGTATAATCCAAATACACATACAAACATCATTATCACTATTTTTCCCAAACACACGCCATCACTTGGTAGTATCACTTTTCAACACAACCAGGCCCACCACAACAGCCCGACAGCAAACTGTTGTTATTTCCAATCGCGTAAACATTTTATCGTATTTTCACAATTGCGCAACATTTTTCTTATGTTTTCAAATCGTGCAAGTATTTTCCAACGTTTTTTCAATCTAAAAAATATTTTCAAACGTTTTCTAAATCGCGTAGAGATTTTTAAATATTTTCTCAATCGAGTAACGATTTTAAATCATTTTCTCAATCGCGTAGCTTAAAAATCACTATTTTGGAATAGCACATGGCTTAGGTTACTAGTTGATCACACTTTGGTCACTCTAATTTCTATTGGTTAAATCTTAAGAGTCATGCAAGTGAATCATGCACTCTAGAAGGCACAAGAACGCTCTTTGGTTGTGTAGCTTAATGGAGTAAGCTAACCAAGTCTTGATTCAATTTGTTTCCAAATATACTTAGTTTATATCCACAACGTCTGTGCCCTAGCCATTCTACAAACGGGCAATGGATATTCTGGGTCTATTCCCTCAAGCACCCAAACAACTGAAATTCCTGGTGGTAGCCATGGACTACTTCACTAAATGGATTGAGGCAGAACCCTTAGTCACTATCACCTCTGCCCGTATCCAAAAGTTTACATGGCGCCACATCATTACTAGGTTTGGAGTCCCGGAATCCATTGTAATGGACAATAGGACATAATTCAAAGACAAGGGATTCAAAAAGCTGCTTGTTGATTTAAAAATCAAGCATCACTGTAGCACTATTGAAAACCCCTGTACAAATGGACAAGTTGAAGCTGCCAACCAAGTTATTGTTCGTGGACTAAAGAGAAGGTTGAATGAAGCTAAAAGAAACTGGGTTAAACAATTGGACTATGTCCTTTGGGCCTACCGGACTATGCCCCACTCCACGATAAGTGAAACTCCCTTTAAACTCACTTATGGGTGTGAGGCTATGATCTCAGTAGAGATAGGAGGACCTAGCTGGCTCCTCTAACACTTTTCACTCGATAGTAACCCCGAATTGATCAGAGAAGACCTAGATCTTCTGGAAAAAAGATGGCATATGCGACGCCGCCATCAAGCAGAGAACAACAGCACGATACAACCTGAAGGTTGTTCCCAGGAGATTCCAGCTAAGTGACCTAGTCCTCCGCAGAGCTGACATCGGTGGTAGGAAAGCTTCCCAAGGGAAGTAAGCTCATAATTGGGAAGGCCTCTATCATATCGTGATTAGCATTGGTAAAGGAGCCTATACATTAGAGACATTAAAAGGCAAGCCGGTCAAGAACTTTTGGAATGCGGATAAACTTAGAAAGTACCACAGCTAAGTGTCTTCTAAGGCCTAGTCTCTTAGTTTATTTTATGTTTGATCTGCTCCAATTATTACGGGAACACTTTATATGGACCTTAGTCCTTTACCAAATCAATAAAGCAAAGTGATTTTTACACATCTACTTCAATAACTACTACATGATTGTTGGCAGCATGGATGGCAAAATCTGTGTCTAGCCATTATGGTACCCACTGTAAATTGTCTTATGTTAAATAGGTTGTGTAATAGAAAAATCCTAAGTCTTAGGAAAATTCGCGCACTAAATCATAAACATTAAAAGACCTTGGAAAGGACCACTTAAAATTATACCTAAGTCAAGTGAGATCCTAAACGCCAAAGCAATTGGTGATGGACCCTGGACAAGGTTTTAATTATAAATTTTACCAAAGTCAAGTAGGATCCTAAATGTCAAAGCAGTTGATGACAGACCCCGGACAAGGTTTTGATTTCAAAAGAACACCTAAGCCCTAAAGGGAATTCTAATTGCTCAAAGGGCATTGGACCCCGGACCATGATTTCTCCCATCTGAAAAATTCCTAAGTCCATAAAATGGTTATAAAAAGAACCATAATGGGCATTGGACCCAAGATGGACCGTGGAAAATAAGCAGGCACACAACAACAAAGAATGGAAAATAAAGCATTTAAAAGTACCTCGGCAATCGGGGCAATCATCTTTACGAAAGATAAAAGAAGCTACGCAGGGAGCAACAAAATTCAATAAGTAAAGAAGGCGAAAGGAAGGCTACTCCTCAACCACATCCCCACCTGGGCTCTGTTGCTCCTTATTTGAAGCCCCTTCGTTCAAATCTAGTATTCCGATTGAAGTCCCGGCGAGATGGGTCTCAGTGTCCGGCTCATTAGATGGCCCTGCTACAACTAAACGTCTATCCTCCACTATCTTATCGGGGCTCAGATCCCTTGAGGCCAGCTCAATCCCAAGGTTGAAGTATTGGACCGGGGCAATTGCATTCCAAAATTGTTCTCCACCAATGTTGTTGCTGATGGAGAACAACTCTGTGTTCTCCCTCTCCAACTCCCCTTTCTTCCTTGAAGGTCGGTGAGGGCTTTATCGGATTTGACTTTCTCATTTCTCAGCAAAAACTCAGAGTCTGCAAGTTGCGTTTCCAACCGAGAAATCTTGGCCTCCATCTCCTTTCTTCCTTTAAGAGCCATCTCCAATTGCTATATTACCTCGGCTTCAAGAGTTTTCAAATTATCCTTTGCTTTCTTCTCAAATGACAGCATAGTTTTCTCCAGAAGCCGAGCTTCGACTGTAGTCCGGAGGGCAAGGGTTTGAAATATTGATGAAGTATTGAGGCCCCCTCGAAACAAAGTCCCTCCACAGCTGGCCTGTTATGATCCTCTGCCCCGGCACCCTCGATGACTTTCCTTTTCCTCCCTTGGAGGGGCCATGTGTTGGAATCTGATCCTGGTTCTCAGATAACGAGACCTGAACCAGAGGAGGCCAGAGGATGGGAAGATCCTTCTTTGTTCTTCTTTGCCTTTAATGATTAAAGCGCATAAATAAACGACATGGTTTCTGCTTTAACGGCCAAGTTATCTGCAAAATGAGGAGAGAGATTAGAAAATGTGTAAGTAGTCAAATAAAAAATTCACAAGAGTAAGTTTGGTTAATGTCATACATCAGGCCAAATACGAACCACAGCCTACACTACCTAGAATAGCCAGAGAGTGTCGTCATGAGTGGTTTCTAGCATGTCCTGATAAGAGATGAGACTAACTTCTTCAGCCCACGTACTAAAGAAATCAACACATTTAATCTTATCGACATCCAATTAGGGTCTTTCCATTTCAATCATTTGAATAGGAATATGTCATGTCCCCTCGTTCTAGTACATGTTGAACTTGGTATCCCCATTATTATCCATCCAAAAAGGGCGAGTGCCAGGAGCCACCATTAATTTAAAGAACTTCTTCTTGAAGTACTTGTAATTGTCCTGGTAGATGTGGAAAACCTTTTGACTCTATCGTGCCCATACTAAAAGCCAGCTCTTTTGAGCAGCATTACCACCTTGTAAACAAAACCGAGTGTGAAAATAGAAAAACACCCTCTCTGATAATCGTAACCTGACTAACCAACATACTCTCTTAAAGGCAAGAATGTTCGCCCACCCATTTGGATGGATTTGGCTTAGGGCAACTTGAAGACTTTAGAGGACAACAAGCTAAAAGTCATTAAAGGGGAACTGGAGCCCAAACTGGATAAAAAATTCCTCGTACATAAATGTATAATGCGTTCCCGCCTGCCATGTGGAGCACACCCTTTCGTTTCCTAGTGATAAAATTTGGAACCCGTGATCCTAGATCCCCTTCTCAGTTAACATCAAGTAACCTTGGAGCTTCTCAAGCTCTTTACCAGGTTGAAATTTGGATATCCGATCATAGGCGTCGTTCGCGACCCATGGGTATACCAATCCTGAGCCACGTCGAATTCAGATAGGGTTTTCCTCAACTGGTTCTCAAACTTCTGGAACCGGTGCTTTAGGTCTAGCCACTCTCCTTTTCCTAGTCATTTAAGTTCCTGGAAACACTCACAAAGGCCAGTTGTCAAAATTAGCCAACTTTAAAGATTTAGACATGGAAGGGGGCAAACAAAAAAGACTGTTCATGCTTGCCAAGGCGAAAAGCCTCAGAAGGACACCTCCGCCGCACATGGTACGGCAGAGGAGGTGCTCCATAGGGCAACGCCATTGAAGAGACACAAGAACTGACACTCCCAACTCCTTTCATCAAGGAAAAGTAAGGAAGTATGCTCCAAAAAAGGAGCATATGACTACTTTACGACTCAAAAATAGCAGAAATAAATGAAAGAAAGAAGAAATACCTCAAAGAGAATGAGGGTGACTTCACAACTGAGGCCCTAAACTTCATAAAAATGTTGGCAACTGCTCACCTCGCAATGAAAACCATCAAAAATCATCTCAAGCAACTAAATTTGAGAGAAAAATAGTAACAATGAACAAAGGAGGATTAACCCCTATTTATAGAGGCCAGACAGTTAGGGGGCAATTTTGTTTTAGAAGTTCAGATTTGAAAAGATACTCATCATGACGCGCGAACCTCTAAGCACGACTACTTAACCAGAGCGTGCCACGTGGCCCTCACAACTACTATGGCAGTTGAAGGGACGGTTGCACAACAAACCTTTGCAAGTTGAGTTCAAAAAAATTTCATGGATCACGGAATCTTACTACGTACCCCAGCTACATCGGAGTGTTCATATATAATAAATAGAAGACCAATGCGGACTACGACACCCCCAAGAAAAGTCAAATGGTTGGTTTCAAAACGTGGACTACGGAACTTGGAGGTAGGAACTCAAGCTTGCCACTTTGTTGTACCAACGAAGAACCAAGCTGGGGGAAACTTAGCTTTATAGGGCAAGCATTGGACTCATCCCAGAAGAAAAGGAATAATACAGATAGTGAAAAAAGGAAACAAGATACAAGATAGAATTCATAAAGAAGAGTTTTATTCATTGATCTCATTCCATACATCATCAGCTTTAACAAAAAGAGAAGGAAACATACATCGAAAGTATTTAGAAAAAAGTGACTATTGGCGAACCTGAGGACGGAACCAACATCACCATTAGAACGCCCTGGGTCATTTGCACCTCCACAATTCCTCCGAAACTAACACCGGTCTCTTCTTTGTTGAACAGGTTTTGAAGAACTTTGGCAAAGCGGAACGGAACACTACTACCGTGATCTGAAGTCGTTACCTTCCCAATTCTTCTTCTATGCCTCCTTCACAATGATATTTAAAGCCAGCATCACCCCAAATTGTTTTAAATCATGGAGAGCTGCTCCAATAGGTCCTCCTGCTTATCCAACTGCACATAGAGGACTAACCTAGTGCCTTCAAATCACTCAAGAAAGAAAAGAGACAAGAACGGAGCATCCCCAAGTGTCTCCATGCACCACGATAGAAACCTCACTCCTCGCTAGCAAGAGCGAGTAGATCAAACACTCCCACGTATGCTGAGAGAGAAAGACTTCTGCCCCCCAAATGCATGGAGACCCAGACATTACACCGAGAAAGAAAGGCTCTTATTGGAGAAGTTAGTTGCAAAAAAGTAAACACCTTCAAAGACTTTGGGAAGAATAACAACATGATCTTCGCATAAGACAAAACCCTCCATACATGTACAAAATTATAAAGGGATGAAGAAAGATCATTCTCAAACAGAAGCACAGAGCAGAAGGAATACAATAAAAGGAATGACAGGCTCAATGCGAACATTCCCTATTTATAAAGAGAATGAAGCACTCTAATTGGTCCCGTAAAATGTGAACTTATCGCATGATGGCAGCCACATTTAACACTCCCAATTTCTGATTGGTGGCAGGAGTAGTAGGCAATTAAGAAAAAGTACAAAGCTGATATCTACTTAAATGGATCCTTAATTCCCAATAAAGTCAAAGTAACAGTTCCCCAGAAAATCTCAGACTGTTATCACCTGCAGAATCAGAGATTGCATGAAGAGTACTTAGGAAACCTCGCGAACTACATGTGGAGGCAACTCTATACCTCAGATGGAAGAATACCAAGGTAAACAAAGCATTCTCAGACTCTGGCCTTACACGTCAACCTTAGAGGTATATTATGAACCGCGGACCTCGGCCCTTTGCGTAAAACATCAGAGATCCGATGTCAACATTAGGGCTCTTTTGTTCATCGCATGCCTTGTGATCCGTAACTTATATATCTTGACACTCGGTTATCCCATCTAAGCATCAAGTCAGGAGTAACTGTTCTGGACCATGATCTGGGATCTCGTCTAGCAGATCAACCTGACACGCATATAGCCGGACTCTACCCTATTTGACAGCTTGGCCTTGATGATAGTCCAGACCCTAAAGCCATGCACATCAAACAACATTGGGCCATAGTATCAATACTGCTAGATTTGTATAGAGGTTATATCCCTAAATATCCACAATTGCTAATCATCATCATACGATATTATAAGATCCATAACTATCTCAGACTGCAAAGTAGCTCCCATATCTAAGTTCCTAACTTATGGGGATTTACCTCAACAATAATGGGATGATAATATTTACCAGGATACTAATCCTAAATACCTGCATTCAACACAAATTACATTATGATTCCAATCACGCTCTATAAATTTTAAGCTAAGTCACCTTAATTAGGTATCTGCTATCTCCTTGCATAAACCCTACTTGTGCACTTCCTAACTTGAGCGTTGGAGTCCCTATATAGGTACCCACCCCCTAGTCCAACACGTTCTGCTGTAGTTGCTCAAGGAGGAAACCACGGTAACATACCTACCTCAGGTATCCCTTTGAAACTTATTTAAAACACTGATTTTTCTTTATACCATACGATACCATAGCTCCACAATATGAAGAACTATGATTCGAATCTCTAAAATCCAAACAATCTTGAAGTAGACACAAAGTAAAAAAAAAATACTCAAATCATTTACATTTGAAAATAAATTTCCAATAGATGAAAAGCAATGTGTAACACCCCAAAATTTGTTAATTTTATGATAAATAGTCATTTTTCAATATTTATGAATTTTGTGAATTTTTCTGGATTTTTCTAAGAACGTGTAATATTTTAATATTATTCTTCATTTTACGTGCATATTGAGCGGAGCCGGGAAAATGAGAGATTTTCCCCGACAACCTTGATCTGTGGAAATGTCGACTAGGGATCTTTCTAAACCCGAGGCTGGAACACAATTTACGTGGTTTTATGTTTTTCAAGATTTTTATCTGATAAATAAAAATCGTTGTGTATTTATTATCTATTGGACAATTAACACTGACTTCTATCAACTGTAACAATTGTCCATTGGATAATAACTTGTAGTATAAATCTCATCTTATCCAAAGGTAATCTACTTTATGTCAAATCAAATCACCTTTATCTCAAAAATAATGTATTTTAATCAAAACATTTCAAGGAAGCTTTGACCAAAAATGACTAAAATGCCCAAAGCTTGTAGGAGAAGTCAATCTCTCCCTCTCCTTCTCTCCTTGTTGCCGTGTGATTGGGGTGAAATCCGCAAGTGTACGGTTTTATCGTCAAGTAATAAAAAGATTGGATCCACAGGGACTATGTCTATGAATACCAATTAATTAATTAATTCAATTAAATTAAACAAAAGGAATGTAATTGTAGAGTGATAAGAACGTAGTAACCAAACAGTTAAATAAATAAAAATTAAAATGAAAGGTTGAGATCAAAAACAGAAATTATTAAGGAAAAGATTTCAGATTCAAGAAAGCTTCCAGGATTGGGGTTAACCACAATGATACAAGACTCCTAATTGACAATCCTCTTATTAACACTTGAAATTCAATTGAAGGTGAATTACCCTAAATTAGTTAATGTTCCCTTTCAAGATACAAGAACCGTGCCCAATGAAACCAATTCCTACTCTCGTGGTAATTGAATCTAAATTGAACCCATTACGCTTTTTGGTAATTCATTAATCCTCGAAAGGCTAAACCTACTCTCGTGATTTAAACCTTAAGTTCAATTCTTATAGTTCCAACACCTAGGTTCACCTTTCAGTACGTCCCTAGATATCTATGAGATGCAAATAAGTGGCCAGCAAATTCACATGAATAATCGCAATAAGGATTGAATCAACAACATTCAAGATTAATAAAAGGGGTAAACAATATCAATTAATCATCATCAATGTATCAAAGGGCATTGCCCAATCCTAGAAACAAAAGGAACTACTTAGACATGGAGAAGAAGAAACCAGAAATCAAGTTCCAAGAACATCCAAACCCGTAATCCTAGAGAGAAGAGAGGAAGATGAAGATCAAGAGCCTCCAATGTGCCTCATTCCAAACCAAATTCGAACCCTAATGTTGTCTTCAGAACATCTATATATACCCCATGGGTTAAAACTGGTTCAAGCCCATCAGAAAAGAGAAAAACGGACTTAAAAATCTGACACGCACACCGAACCACGGCCGTGGTGGGTACCACGGCCAGGCCGTGGTCAGTTCTGGACTTAGAGTTCTCAACCAGACTCTCAACCACGGCCGTGGTGGCCACCACGGCCAGGCCGTGGTTGTCTCTGGACTTCCCTTTTGCTTTTTCACGTAGCTGCTCGATCCATGGCAGTGGTTCAGGCCACGGGCAGGCCGTGGAACTCTCTAGAATGAGCTTTTTGTGCCCATTTGCTACCTTTTAAGCTCCAACTTCAATTGTGCAAGCTTTCCATCCATTTCAAGGCCAATTAAGCACCAATCCTGCACAACAACACCAAAAACACCGCAGTTATCCGAACTAAAGGGAAAAACAAACAAAATGGGAAACTAAAATGCCTAGAATGTATAAAAATGCATGCAAACACAAGAACAAAATATGATGTTGTTTCAAACACATCAAAATACCCCCAAGCTTAAGATTTTGCTTGTCCCCAAGCAATAACTAAGACCAACTAAGAAATGGGATTATGAGACAATAATGAATGAGGAACCCGAGAAAACATCTAACCAAGCAATAGGCAAAGACAAACCAAGAATTAGAGAGGTAATCAAAATCAAGTCCAATTAGAGGCTAAAGTTCTCAGAAATCATGCTCCTCACTAAATTAGGATCACTCCACTAACCACACTCAAAGTGTTTAAGGATGAAGACAATGCGCTCAATATTCCTCAAAGAAAATGCACTTCCATAAGCTTGATAAGAAACCAAATTTCCACTAATAATCAGCATGAATGCAAGAATCAAAAGGTCTTTCAAGGGATATAATGGGGCCATGGGAATGATGTCAGGAAGGATAAAGAAAGGAGGGTATGCACAAAGGGCTAACAACATTTTCAATAAGCACAAGAAACCCAATAGAACATACATGGAGCAAAGACATTTTTCAATCAAGGCATAATTCCACATTTTCTCCCTTTCTTTTCAAGCTTTCATCTTAAGCTTTTCTTTTATTTTGTTTTCCCTTTTTCCTCATTTTTTTTAGAGGGGAGAGACCTCATTTTCAAAACACATGATTCCCAATACAACATTCAAACTCAGATTGCTCCATTCAATATTCTAAATGATCACCGACAATGTATCATCATAGGCATCAAGAAAACAATTATACAATAAGCTCAAAATGGACAACTAGTGGATGAAAGTGTAACAAATTCAGAAGGCCAGAAAAATACCTAAGATGCCTTAATCACATTCAAGCATGCAAACCAAGATTTCGCCTCAAAATGGTTTCAAATCAAGTTCTAGAGCACAAAATCAATGAGGAATGACCACTCAACACAAAGAATGGGATGAAAAATCATATATTGAATAAATCCCATACAAGCTCAAAACTCACTTTTAGAGGTTCAAAAATCAATGAGAAGCACAAATTCAGAGAACATATGCTAATTATCAACTGTCAAGAAATCACCTCCACTATCAATTAAAGACAATGCCTGTTGCCTACCACAAGAATCTATAAATTGGGTTCCAAATCAATTATCATCTCAAAATCCCCAAAAGAGAGGGGGATAAGGTTCAACCAAAAAGCAGAAATATAAAATGGTGTGAAAATGCAACAAGAAAATGCAATGCAAAATGAGATATGGGAATGCATGATAATGAAGATAAAAATAAAAATGAAAAATAAATACCCCCAAGGTTAGACCTTACATTGTCCCCAATGTAAAAATCTAAAACTAAGGAAGGAATAAATGAAAAGAACTCACTGCGGTGGTGGAAAAAGGAGACGTATAGCCATGAACTCGAACATTCGGTCTAAAACTCCATTTTTTTTTGTGGCCGACAGCTATATACATCCCCCTACAAAGGCTCCGAACTCAGGGAGACACCAAAGCCGACTCAACAATAGCTAACTAAGAAACAAAAATAAAAAAGTGTTAATCAATAAAAATAAGAAAATAAAGGAAAAGAGATAGAATGTTGGGTTGCCTCCCAAGAAGCGCTAAGTTATAGTCATTAGCTTGACTGTGAGTTTGTTCTATGCTCAGGTGATGTCAATAGAGTGGTACTCAGTCCCCACTCCATCTTCATAGTGTTGCACTCTCTGGCCGTTTATTAGAAATGTCTTCTGGCCTTCTATCTTCACCTCAAGCACACCATAGGATAAGACCCGAACAATATCGTATGGTCCAGACCATTTCGACCAAAACTTACCTGGACAGAAATGTAGAAGCGAGCTATCAACAAGAACTTTATCCACTGGTTTAAATTCACGCTTCTTGACACTTTTGTCATCCCTCTTCTTTGGTCCTTTCTTGCAGGGCTTGACCTTCTCAAACTTGGAAGTAACCTTGGGCAAGGTCTCCTCTAATTCAGCATGAGTCACAGATTCCTGCATATCTGAAAGTACAACTCTGTCCACATCATCAGTAGCATCTATGCGATTACATGAATTAGAGGAATTAAGATTTTTTTCAGAATTGAAAACATTAAAAACTACTTCCTCATTATTCAATCGCAAAGTCAATTTCCCTTCGTGGACATCAATAATTGCCCTTCCAGTGGCGAGGAATGGTCGCCCAAGTATGAGCGGCATTTTAGCATCTTCTTCCATGTCAAGCACAACAAAATCAACAGGTATAAAAAACCTACCCACTCTAATAGGAACATCTTCCAAGATGCCAGCGGGGTACTTGACGGACCGATCTGCTAACTGGAGTGAAATAGTTGTGGGTTTCAGCTCACCCACCTCCAACTTCTTGCATACAGAAAGGGGCATAAGACTGACACTAGCCCCTAAGTCACATAGAGCTTTATCAAAATTTGTGTTACCAATCAAGCAAGGAATAGAGAAGCTACCTGGATCTTTTAGCTTAGGAAGCAATTTATTTTGAATTAAAGCACTACACTCCTCAGTTAAAGCTACGGTCTCATATTCATCAAGCTTTCTCTTATTAGACAAAATGTCCTTAAGAAACTTAGCATAGGTAGGCATTTGTTTCAATGCCTCAGTGAATAGTACATTAATGTACAATTTCTTAAGGACCTCTAGGAACTTCCCAAATTGCATATCTAGCTTGGCCTTAGCCAATCTTTGAGGGAATGGCACTTTGGGGTTGGTATGGTTCGGGGGTACATACTTAGACACCTTTTCATTAATTTCCTCTTCCTCTAAGGGTTGTGTCTTAGTGTCTTTTTCCTCATTCCCTCATCTTTGTCACTAACCTCCTTATCCTTGGGATCCTCTAGGTTCTTACCACTTCTCAAACTAATGAGACATGCAGTGTTCATTACCTGGATTCATTTCAGGCTAACCAGGAAATTTACCTTGTTGCCTATGTGAAGTGCCTGCAAGTTGGGCAATCTGAGTTTCTAACAATTTATTATGAATGGCCAAATTTTCAACTTTAGATGACAACTCTCTAATGGCCTCAGTCACAACTTGCCCATGTTGCCTAAACTCCTCATTTTGCTTAGCTTGACTCTCAACAAAATTCTCAAGAAGAGACTCAAGTTTAGAATTTTGTACCTGTTGGAGTCTAGAAGAGGGTTTAGCACTACCTTGCCCTGCTTGATGTTGACTATTCTGGTAGGAGAAGTTCGGATGTAACTTCCAACCGAGGTTGTAAGTTTGAGAATATGGATCATTCCTCCCCATTTTGGTTGAAGTCATAGAAATTGTGACATGATTCCACTTGCTCCACCGGTGCACCTTGTGAGGAGCCAATTCCAACTTGGCATTCAACACCTATGTGTCCCTGTGCTCCACAAATCTCACAAAAATTGTTAGAGGCACCTATGGCATTTACATGAGCCTTTTTAAGCATGTCAAAACGTTTATTCAAAGAATCAAATTTTGACATAATTAAATCAACTCCGTCTACCTCAAACTTACCTCCCGAGAGTTTTCTCGGGTTATTACCTCTTTCATTTACCCATTGGTGATGATTTATGGCAACACTCTCAATGATCTCATAGGCTTCTGTCAGTCTTCTATTCATCAAAGCTCCACCAGCTGCGGAGTCTAGAGACACCTTCGAAGAATATTCTAGCCCATTATAGAAGGTATAGACGATCAACCATTTTTCTAACCCATGGTGTGGGCAGGCTTCCAAGAAAGCCTTATATCTATCCCAAGCTTCGACAATGATTCACCATCTTTCCGAACAAAGCTTGTGATTTGGGTCCTCGATGAGCAGTCTTGGATGGTGGAAAGAATTTGTTCAAGAAAGTTTGCTCCAATTGGTCCAAGAAGTGATGGTCTCAGCGAGGAATTGACCTCAACCAAGCCCTAGCTTTATCTCTCAATGATAATGGAAATAGGCGAAGGCGAATAGCATCAACAGAGGCACCTTCAATCTTGAGGGTCTCACAGAATTCCAAGAACATATCCACATGATCGTTTGGGTCCTCTGATGGCAATCCTCCAAACCGGTTCTCGCCTTATCATGGTGAGTAAAGCAGGTGGTATGGTGAACTGTCTAGCTTCAATGTCTGGCCGAGCAATTCAGTAACGCAAACCCCGAGCATTAGGGGCTGCATACTCTTTAAGAGGTCTATTATCAGCAGGTGCAGCCATGACAAGCGTTGGCTCAAGTCTATCTCTTGCTCTTTGGCTTTGTTGTCTTCTCCTTCTGCGAAGGGTTCTTTCAATTTCAGGATCAGCTTCTTCAAGAGTCCCAAAACATCTAGTTCTTCGCATAAACAAGAGAATTACCTGTAGACACTCAAAGAGAAAACAAGAAAGTAGTAAAAAGGTTTAAAATAATTAAATTAAAAATTTAACTGATATTCAAGAAGAACACAGTCCCCGGCAACGGCGCCAAAAACTTGATTGGGGTGAAATCCGCAAGTGTACGGTTTCGTCGTCAAGTAATAAAAAGATCGAATCCACAGGGACTATGTCTATGAATACTAATTAATTAATTAATTCAATTAAATTAAACAAAAGGAATGTAATTGTGGAGTGATAAGAACGTAGTAACCAAACAGTTAAATAAATAAAAATTAAAATGCAAGGTTGAGATCAAAAACAGAAATTGTTAAGGAAAAGATTTCAGATTCAAGAAAGCTTCCAGGATTGGGGTTAACCACAATGATACAAGACTCCTAATTGACAATCCTCTTATTAACACTTGAAATTCAATTGAAGGTGAATTACCCTAAATTAGTTAATGTTCCCTTTCAAGATACAAGAACCGTGCCCAATTAAACCAATTCCTACTCTCGTGGTAATTGAATCTAAATTGAACCCATTACGCTTTTTGGTAATTCATTAATCCTCGAAAGGCTAAACCTACTCTCGTGATTTAAACCTTAAGTTCAATTCTTATAGTTCCAACACCTAGGTTCACCTTTCAATACGTCCCTAGATATCTATGAGAAGCAAATAAGTGGTCAACAAATTCACATGAATAATCGCAATAAGGATTGAATCAACAACATTCAAGATTAATAAAAGGGTAAACAATATCAATTAATCATCATCAATGTATCAAAGGGCATTGCCCAATCCTAGAAACAAAAGGAACTACTCAGACATGGAGAAGAAGAAACCAGAAATCAAGTTCCAAGAACATCCAAACCCGTAATCCTAGAGAGAAGAGAGGAAGATGAAGATCAAGAGCCTCCAATGTGCCTCCTTCCAAACCAAATTCGAACCCTAAT
Source organism: Ormosia emarginata (assembly GCA_029884605.1). Taxonomy (NCBI): domain Eukaryota; kingdom Viridiplantae; phylum Streptophyta; class Magnoliopsida; order Fabales; family Fabaceae; genus Ormosia; species Ormosia emarginata. Next base: position 34,678,767 of record JAQQTP010000088.1, read on the forward strand.
GTTGTCTTCAGAACATCTATATATACCCCATGGGTTAAAACTGGTTCAAGCCCATCAGAAAAGAGAAAAACGGACTTAAAAATCTGACACGCACACCGAACCACGACCGTGGTGGGTACCACGGCCAGGCCGTGGTCAGTTCTGGACTTAGAGTTCTCAACCAGACTCTCAACCACGGCCGTGGTGGCCACCACGGCCAGGCCGTGGTTGTCTCTGGACTTCCCCTTTTGCTTTTTCACGTAGCTGCTCGATCCATGGCAGTGGTTCAGGCCACGGGCAGGCCGTGGAACTCTCTAGAATGAGCTTTTTGTGCCCATTTGCTACCTTTTAAGCTCCAACTTCAATTGTGCAAGCTTTCCATCCATTTCAAGGCCAATTAAGCACCAATCCTGCACAACAACACCAAAAACACCGCAGTTATCCGAACTAAAGGGAAAAACAAACAAAATGGGAAACTAAAATGCCTAGAATGTATAAAAATGCATGCAAACACATGAACAAAATATGATGTTGTTTCACACACATCACTGTGGCATTGGACCTTTGGGGGGAGCCAAAAATTAAATTTTTGCTTTATCATTTTAGTCCAAAATTCTATTACACAAAAAGCTATCATCTTTTCTCTTTATTTTCTCTTCACCATTTTCTTTCTTCTTCTTTCTCTTCCTCTCTTACTCTCCATGGTTTGCAGCCCACTCTTGTGGCTATCTTCATTTTCTTGCTTGACTACCACCATTTCTACACTCCTTTTCTCATTCTTAACCTTTTCTCTTTAGACATTTTCTTCCAAATCCATCATCGTCTTCACTTTTTCTCAAGAACAAAGTTTGAAGATTTTGAGGTAAACCTTTGATTCTTCACTTTCTCTTCTTCTTTTTCATTTCTATGGTCATTTTTATGGCTATGGATCCTTTCTTTTCAAGCCATTGGTGTTGATTCTTTGAGTTTGATTTTCTAGGGTTTGGTGGAGCTTTTGGCCGAAAATCACAAGCACATCAAGGGGGTGATTTTCGTATTCTTCCTTTAGGTAAGAGGGAGATTTACTTACTTCAACCATTATTGGTGGTGAGGAAACTTTTGAGTGGTTATTGATGGAGGAATCCATAATGGATTGCTCTCTTTGTGTGCTTGTTTTTCATGATTTTGTATATACTTGATTTATATGGAAATGTTGATTGTCTTGAATGCCTTGATGATGTTTGATTGCTTAGATTAGATGAATGGAAAAATATAGGGTTTCCTACCATTTAGGGAGGCCACAGTTTTGTACCAGAATTTGGGGGTTTGAGTTGATTTTTGTATGAAATGAAACTTAGATAATTAGGAATTAAAGGATTGATGCATGTAATAGAAAAATTGGGGTTAGATACTCTTGGGAGGCTGATAACTCCACAATATGTAGTTATTTGTGCCCCATTTTTGTATTTCTCTGATTGCTAAAGTCCTTGTATTTATGCATATTTGGAAGCTTTTGCGCTTATATTTGTTATATTCAATTCTGATACCTTCCCTATATGATTCTGAGCAAACTATGCATATTATGTTATTGATTAAGTGAATTTGTAACTCTTACTGATTTGGTGTTTTCTCTATCATAGGAAGAGCTCCAAATAAGATGATATATGGAGCAATTGAGCTAGAATGGGAAGAGGAAGCCAAATCTGCATTTCAGACCTCAACACCGCGGCGTGGCATGTGAATGTCGCGGTGTGTTCCTCCCCTGCATCAAAAGTCAGAGAGCTTCGCAAATTGAATGCCGCGGCGCAAGGAAATCAATGCCACAGCGTCTTTGACCTAATTTGACACGCACCGCGACGTAGAAATGTTAATGCTGCGGCGTGCCTCTATTTTTCTAAGTCTATAAATAGATTTTCAACAGATTTTTAGAGAGAGCTCCGTGGAAGCCTTGCTGAGTTTAGAGAAGCTGCGCTAGGGACTTCATTTCTGGGCAGATTGGAGGCCTAGGGAGGCTAGGTTGGATATCATCTTCCTCATGGAAGGAGGTTAAAGCTTCAAGGATGACATCTATGGATTCCTTCCTCTTCTCCCTTTGTTTCTCTTCTCTTCCTTATCTTTTGAGCATGGTTTTTGTCTGTAAATTCGTGTTCAATGGATGAGCAGCTGTATTTAGGAAATACTTTGGATCTTTATATGAATATTGATTTTTATGTTATCTTTTGAGTATCTATTGATGTTTGGTTTTGTTCTTCCATACCTATGCTTAATGCTTGCTCTTGTTTGGCCAATAATTGCATGATCTTGATTGATGCAAATGAACTAGACATAGGGATTTGTGGATATGGATATGGTATGGTTGATGCATGTTTGATGAGTTCAATTGGCTTGGATGAGTTGATCTGCTAACTGGATAAAAATATACCTTTTAGCCATGTATTAGCGAGTGTTTGAGAATAGATCGTTCATTAGTGGAGTTTATACTAGTCCTCAAGAAAACATAAGAAACATAGTGGATTAGGTAAATGACACCAGGGTTGATCGAACTAGACATAGGCTTTTGACTAAATCAGATTCTCAAGCTAACCTAACTAATCATTGATGTCACTTATAAGAAATGCATGCCATTAATTGAAGTAGAAGGTGAAGAAGGATTTCCTAGATCTCTAAACACTTATCTTTATTGCTTTTGTAGTTTAGATTTAGTTTATTTGCTTTTCTTCATTTTATATGTTCTTGAATAGAATTTAGCTAAGCTATTGGTTGTTACTTAGTAATAAAAGTCATATATCCTCGTGGAAATGAACTTATACTCCATATCTGTATTACTTGAACGACTCATGCACTTGAGATACATAAATGGTCTAATAGAGGCTCACGGCCTCTAGGGGGTTTTTGGGGTCCAAAGTGGTGCTTTGGTGCAACCTTTAGACTTAGGCAATTTAGAGTTATAAAATTAATAATGTGATGAAAGAAAAATGTTTGGATTTTGTTTTGAGAGGCGATGGCCTCATGGGTCTAAATTGACCTAGACTTATATATTTGATCAAGACTTAGATAATTAGGAATGTTGGATTCATAAAATGGAATTGTGGTTTATGAGTGAACTTTATATATATTGGTTGTTATTGAGGATTGATTATATGTTATTGTGAGTCCATGTGTGGGACCAAAGACTTGTTGATATATAATATGACCAAATTATAGTATGTTTCATGAGAAGTATAATGTTGATGAATATACATGATATGCATTGAGTCGTCATGCATTTGTGAAAGTCCGTTAGACTCGTTTGTCAAGGCGGTGCATGTCTAGGAGATTGAATTACACCTTAGTGCGGGTGCGACCAAGGCGGTGCATGTCTAGGAGATTGAATTACACCTTAGTGCCGGTGCAAGTAGACTAAGTATAGGTCATTATGTTGGCCTTGGGGGTGTCGGGGTACGAGTGTCTCACAATAGACAGTGGTAGCTCCATTGGGGCCATGGGATAGACCGATGCAAACACATCGATGATCCAGATCGAGACACTGTCCTATATCGCGATCTTGTTGAGAGTGCAATGTATGAGTCATGTTGCGCAAAACATTATTTTTATGATAAGCACTTTATTTTAAGGCTAATGAGATACTAGAATGTGCTCCTCGATCATTCTCTCTGAATGTTTATGTCTAGCTCCATGGAGTAGGATTTTTGGTACCTCATGCATTATGCATTGTTGGTCTCATATTTCTTCTAACATAAGTGTTTTTCACTGTTAAACTGTTTACTTTTACTTGTTGAAATAATTATCTGGTTAATGATATGTTTATTGCCTGAGATATTGTTGTTATTTCTCTTGTATTGCTTAATTATAATTACTGTGGAGGCTTTGACAGCAGGTGGTGGAGCAAGATGAGGAGGGCATTGCGCAACAAGAACCTACCTTTGGTTAGCAGAGGTTTGCGCAACACCTCTCCTTGAGTTTTGTCTCGTGTTCACCATAATTGGGTAGGGTTAGAAGTTTATCGTTCCCATAGACGACGTCAATGTTCTGATGTAGAACCAAAGAAGTACCTTAGATAGGCACATACAATGGTTTCCTCCTTGTGTAGCTTCACCAAGTGTATTGAACCAAGGGAGTGGGTACCTGTAAAAGGGACTCCAACGCTCAAGTTAGGCAGCGCACAAGTAGAGTTTATGCAATAATATGATTCATCTCAATTTGGGTGACTTAGCCTAGTATTTATAAAGCACTAGCAGAGTCTTCATGTAATCCGTGTGGGCTGTAGGTATTTTTAGGATCGTGGCCTGATGGAAGGTGCCCTCCCACGATCATTGAGGTAAATCCCTGAAATATCAAGATGTAGCAGTAGTGGCCATCCACTGTTGCAAGCAGTTATGGGCCCCACACTCGCAGGATCATGATTGACAGTTATTAGAATTTGCACAGATCAAATGATTGCTGTTATGACCCACTGCTGAAGTTGGTGGTTGGATGGCCTAGCCGGGGTATTGATGGCAAAGTCTGGTGGTATATATGTCAGGTCGATCCTACTAGATGCGATCCTAGATCATGATCTAGAACAACACATATAATGTGTTCAAATAATTTTTTGGCTTCTTCTTCATTTATTATTTCTTTTTTTCCTACACTATATTTAGGTACACTATTTCCTCTATCTGTTGTCATTAATCGGAGTTCACAATTGGTTTTTGGGAAACAAATTATTCAAAGTTCAATTATTGAATCAGTTAAATGGAATGCTTCAAATGCTTCTATTGAAAATGGAAGGGTTTTATTACTAACAACTGATATCAATGAAGGTGTTTTGAGATTTTCAATATCCTTTTTTTTAGGCTATCTTTATACTTATTTTTCACTTTTCTTAATAGACCATTTTAAAATATAGGGATGGGAACTTTTGAAGTTGAGATCGTTAATGATACTAAAGAAGGGGATATTATGATGCAAGATGTAACACCCCAAAAATTTACTTATTTTATTATAAATATCTATTTTATAATATTTGTAATTTTTGAAATTTTTCTAGAATTATTCCGGAAACGTCGAATATTTTGATATTATTCCTTGTTTTGCGTGCAAATTGAGCAGAGCCAGGAAAATGAAATATTTTCCCGAGAACCTTGATCTATGGAAACGTCGACGGGAGATCTTACTAAACCTGAGGCTGGACACGGTTTCTAAGGTTTTATGTTTTTCGAGAAATTTTAACAGATAAAATAATAATTATTGTGTAAATTTTATCTGTCAGATAAATTGATGCTGACTTCGGTCAACTGTAGCAATTGTTTGCTAAATAATAACATGTATTAATAACCTCATCTTATTATCCAAAATCTATTTTGTGTCAAATCCATTAGCTTTATTTTCAAAAGAAAGATTAAATTAAATTAAGCTTGCCATGGGAAGCTTCCTAGAAGTTTCCCAACTAATTCATTTTCTCTCTCTTCCCTCCTTACTCTTCTCCACGGCAGAACACTCCTTGGGGAGTCAAAAGTGGTCTTCTCACTTTATTACTTCACTCTCACATTTCTAAACACCAAAAACAGTTATCACCTTTTTCCTTCTTCACCCTTCTCTTTTTCTTCCTTCTCCACGGTGCACACACACATTGGAGACTATCTCCATTGTCTACTAAACCAATCACATTTCTTGTCTTCTTCCATTATTCCAAGACTACTCTCTTTTGTGGCCATCCTTTGGTTCTTCTTCTTCTTACATTGTCCACCACTGAAGCTAAAGCTTGGAGCTTTGAGGTAAAGTCTTCAACTTTCTTCTATTTTCTTCTCATTTTCATTTTCCTTGGTCACCTATGTGACCAAAGAACTCATCTTTCCATGGTTTGAGTGGACATTGTGGAAGTCACTCACTTTGGGGTTTTCTTGAAGGTAAAAACGAAAATCAAGAACAAGAAGAGACTAGCATCCTTGTGTTGCCTTCATTTAGGTAAGCGAGAGATAATCCTCTTCAACCAATCTTGGTAGTAAGGAGATGTCTTGTACGTTGTTGTTAATTGAGGGATCCATGTGTGGATTTCCCTCTTCATTATGTGTTTTTCTTTCTTCTTTTCACAATAGTGTATTTGGTTTGATTTGTATGAGTTATTGATTTCCTTTATGGGATTTTGGATGCATATTTGAGCTAATATAATGTTGAAAATGTTATGGATTGATTTGGGTTGAGTTTAGATGGCTAAAAGATCACTTTTCTGCAAGTTTATGCATGGTAATCGATTACACAGTGCCTGTAATCGATTACCTAGCCCTTGGAGTTACAAAACCATGATTCTGGGAATCACGTAATCGATTACATCCTGTCTGTAATCGATTACGGAGATTCTGTCTAGCTTGTAATTGATTACCAGAACTGTGTAATCGATTGCCAAGCCTCTGGGATTACAAAATCATGATTATGGGAATCACGTAATCGATTACAATCAGTTTGTAATTGATTACGGAGGTTCTGTCCTGCTGGTAATTGATTACAAGAGCTGTGTAATCGATTACTAGGTCCCTAGAGTTACGAATCGTGTTTCTTGGAAGCTATGTAATCGATTACATTCAATCTGTAATCGATTACAAAGATTCTGTCAAGCTGGTAATCGATTACCAATCTCTGTTAATCGATTACCAGGATCCTAAAATGGGATTTTGAGCTGAAAATGATGAAATTATGGTTCCTTGTCCCTTGTAACTCCAACATAAATCTTAAACCCTAGATTCAAGGACTTTATTTCAATTAAATGTGATAGGATTATGTATCTATACCAATAATAGAGAAATGATTTTGAAAATGGAACTTTTGGATCCATAACATGGACATTGTGGTATATGTGAAACGATGGACATGTATATGTATTGATATTGAGAATTGTTTGATGCAATTGTGAGTTCCTATGTGGGACAAAGTTCTTGATGAAAGTATGACGTGTTAATATTGAAAATGGATATATAGGTCATTGTGATATGCTATGATGAATGCATCATTGATAAACATACATGATTGGACATTGTGTCGTCATGCATATGTGTTGTCCGTTGGACATTGTTAGAAAGGTTGTGTATGCCTAGGAGTTTGAATAACACCTATATGCGGGTGCGAATAGACTAAGCGTAAGTGTCATATGTTATTGACCCTGGGGGCGTCAGCGTGTGGGTGTCTCACAATAGACAGTGGTAGCTCCACTAGGGTCGTGGGATAGACCAATGTGACACATCGACGATCCTGACTGAGACGCTATCTTATATCGCGATTAACTGTTGAGGTGCCATGTATAAGCCATTTGCGCAACTATTTTATGAGATGAAGCACACTGTTTTTAAGGCTAACGAGATACTGGCATAACTTTTTGCATTGTGAATTGTCAGTCACATGATTCATTGAGCATGAGCATTTATAACTGTAAAACATGTTTAATATTATAATTGCGATAGTCATTCAATTCTTGAATTATGGATGCCTTTTATCTCTGTTAATAATATTTACTGTTATTAATTGTTATTCTGCGTTTACTGTTGATTGCTATTGTTACTATAATTAATTGTATGAATTGTGTTATATGTGGGCGTCCAGTGCCGTTCTGTTTTCTTGCTGCCATTTTGGTACTGAAAGCTGGGTGTCTCACCTCTTTCTGTACTTTCTCTATTTTTGTATTCTGTCGGATTGTGTACTTCTGAGAAGACGTTCGTGTGGAAGACAAGGAAGCTCCTGAGTTTCCAGGTTTCTAGCCAGATTACGACTGAGATTGAAGCTGTTGAGGATGACGTCTCGCCCCCGTGGTTTCTTTGGCTACGTGCGGATCAACTTTCACGGAGGTCCTGATTGCTGGCACATTAACGTGTAGACGGACCGCTGTGTATATCATGGGGAGCTGACAGTGTCCCTGGCATAGGGTCGTTAGACGCTTCTATTTTTTATTTTCATGCTTTTATCTGGTTTGGAGTTTTACATGCCCGTTAGGGACATGTGGGCTGATATGTACTACACCCCACGTGATGACTCTTTTTTGTCCACTGCTCGGGCTCCTGCCCGTTGCTTTGTCGCTCCGATGGATGTTTCCTCAGATGAAGAGGACCCCGAGGAAGACCCGGCTACAGTCCCTTCTCGTCAGTCATAGGAGCTGATACTATTGGTAGCTATTGATGGCTAACTGTCTATCTTTTTGGGAAGGCTGATGTTTTGCTGTATATGCTGGGGTATATTTGTATATCTTTGGGTGGCTACACATTTTGCTTTTTGGTATATGTTAAAATGTAATTGCTATATATATATATATATATATATACATACATATATATACATATATATATATATATATATATATACATCATATATATATATATATATATATATATATATATATATATATATATATATATATATATATATATATATATATATATATATATATATTATGTATGATTCATTTTATGTTGTTAAACTTTATTTATTGCAACTGTTTTATTTATGATTTCTATACGTAATGGACTTTAACTTAACTCTCTTAATGCCACTTGGCAATGATCTATAATCTTAAAAAAAATGGTGACATTTGTAAAGGAACTTAAATAACCATTAAATGAATCGGGACTACGAGTTTTAAAAACAATTCCTATTTTTCATAATTTAATTTACTTCACTTTATGGTACAACTTATGTTATTATAGTTATAGTACGACGTCCCTTCTTCGCGGCTACTTATAGAAAAAGGGGCGTTACATTGTCTTGGTATCAGAGCTCCCAGTTTATGTTTTCTTTTGGGTCATGTGGTTTTGGACTGTCTTGTTTGTGCTGTGTGATTCTCTGTGATTCCTTGTGTTTGGTATTTCGCAAGGATACATCTGACTTTTCTCTGTATTTTGTGTAGTTTGATTTGAAAGTAACTATGGCTCGCAGAGGTGATATGGCTGCTACGATAGAAGCGATACAGAAGATGGCTAAAACAATGTTACAGCAAAATCAGCAAACGACTCAACAACAAGCAAGAGCTGCACAACAACTGTAAGCTACGGTTGATACTCAGAACTTAGAGGGATTTCTTCATGCTAACCCTCCGCAATTCAAAGGAGAGTTTGATCCAGAGAATGCTACGCTTTGGATTCCAGAGCTGGAGAAGATATTTACTGGAATGAACTGTGCCAGTGATCGAAAGGTGACCTATGCTGCATTTGTGCTAATAGGAGATGTTGAATATTGGTGGACTGGAGAGCAAAGATTGCTGCAAGCTGAAAATAGGGCGATAACTTGGGAAGTATTCAAGGAAAGGTTTTTGAACAAGTATTTCCCTGAGAGTACTAGACACGCAAGGGAAATGGAATTTCTGAGTTTGTGATAGGGAGGTATGACTGTGAGTGAATATGCTGCTAAGTTCGAGAGCTTGTCGAGGTTCTCAACTTACTTCCAACACCAACCCAATGAAGCTTGGAAGTGCCGAAAATTTGAAGAAGGCCTGAGACATGACGTGAAGAGAGCTGTCATAACCCTGAAGATTACTCAATTTTCTGAACTGGTTGATACATGTTGCCGGGTGGAAAGTTTAGACCAAGCGTGTGAGGCGAGAAACAGAAACTTTGGGTCAATTCGGTCCCAAAGAGGAGGAAGCAGTGGTGCTGGTCGTTATCAGAAGAAACCCTATTCCAGACCATCTAGAAATCAACAGCAAAGATCACCAGGTGGAAGCCCAACTGGAAGTCCAGGAAGGATAGGACAGAATGCGGCATCTACGCCGAGGTGCATGAAGTGCGGAAAGGAGCACTACACCAGAGACTGTACTATCAAGGGGTTTATCTAAATTAGGTGCGGGAAGTCGGGACACATTTCCCGTGACTGTAATCAAGCCAAGGCGGAACCTTCCGTCAACGCTGCTAGCACCTCTAAACCGTAGGCTGGAGGTAGAGTCTACATCCTAAGTGGTGCTGAGGCCTCCGAATCCAAAGATCTTATGCAAGGGGAAGGTCTCATTGAAGGTAATCTTTTGATTGTGCTGTATGATTCTGGTGCAACTCATTCTTTCATCTCATATAACTGTGTGAAAAGACTTGGTTTACCTGTGTCTTCTTTACCATTTGATTTGATTGTTTCAACTCCAACTACTAAACCCGTTGTCACTGCCAAAGTCTGTTTAAATTGCCCATTGATTGTTGAAGGTCGAATCTTTTCTGTCGATTTGATCTGTTTGCCCTTATCTCAAATAGATGTGATCTTAGGGATGGATTGGATATTTGCTAACCATGTCCTATTAAATTGTTCTAGAAAAACAATAGTTTTTCCCTTGGATGAGAATTCTGGATTTGTGACTGCTAACTAAGTGAAAGCTTTCTTGAAAGAAGGAGCTCGGAGATACATGTTGTTATCCTCTTTGAAGGTCGAGAATGAAGTTGATGTGGATGCGATCTCTGTAGTCTGAGAGTTCCCTAAAGTTTTCCCCGAAGATGTACCTGGCTTGCCACCGGAAAGGGAGATCGAATTTGCTATTGACTTGGTACCTAGAGCTGGTCCTATCTCCATAGCACCTTACCGTATGGCGCTAGCTGATCTCAAGAAACAATTGGAAGTGCTTTTGGAGAAACAATTCGTGAGACCCAGTGTATCACCTTGGGGAGCACCAGTGTTGCTAGTTAAGAAAAAGGACGGTACTTCAAGATTATGTGTGGATTATCTTCAGTTGAACAAGGTCACAATCAAGAACAAGTATCCATTGCTGAGGATAGATGACTTGATGGACCAACTGAATGGAGCAGCGGTGTTTTCTAAAATTGATTTGCGGTCAGGCTACCACCAAATCAGAGTGAAAGTGGAAGATGTTCCCAAAATGGCTTTTCGTACTCGTTATGGACACTACGAGTATTTAGTAATGTCTTTTGGTGTGACTAATGCACTTGCTGTCTTTATGGACTACATGAATAGGATCTTTCATCCTTGTTTGGACAAATTTGTCGTTGTTTTCATCGACGACATCTTGATCTATTCACAAAATCAGGAGGATCATGCTGAGCATCTCAGTATAGTTCTTCAGATTTTGAAGGAGAAAGAGTTGTATGCTAAATTGTCCAAGTGTGAGTTTTGGTTGGATGAAGTGAAATTCTTGGGCCATGTGATTTCGAAGAAAGGAATTGTTGTTGATTCTTCGAAGTTAGAAGCTGTGCTACAATGGGAAAGGGCAAAGATGGTAATGAAAATCCGAAGCTTTGTTGGATTAGCCGGATATTACCAGAGGTTCATTGAAGAATTTTCTAAAATCGCCAGACCACTCACTCAACTCACTAGAAAGAATCAGGCTTTTGAATGGACAGACACTTGCGAAGGAAGTTTCCAAGAGCTGAAAAGGAGACTAACTACTTCACTCGTGTTAGTTCTGCCTAATCCAAACGAACTATTTGAGGTGTATTGTGACGCTTCATATCAAGGTTTGGGATGCGTTCTTATGCAAGGTGGAAAAGTAGTGGCTTATGCCTCAAGACAATTATGAGTCCATGAGAAGAACTACCCAACGGATGATTTGGAGTTAGCTGCCATGGTGTTTGCTTTGAAGATATGGAGACATTATCTGTATGAAGCAACTTTCAACGTCTTCAGTGACCACAAGAGTTTGAAGTATCTGTATGACCAGAAAGAGTTGAACATGCGACAGCAAAGATGGCTAGAATTCTTGAAAGACTACGACTTCCAACTTCAATATCACCCTGGGAAGGCGAATGTGGTGGCTGATGCTTTGAGTAGGAAAATAGTTAGTGTTTCTACCATGATGATCAGAGAGAAAGACTTGATAGAATAATTCAGAGATGTATGGTCTTTTGTGGAGTTGACGCCAGGAAAAATCTGCATAAACATGGTCACGATCTCGAATGACTTATTGGATGATATCCGAGAGAAACAGAAGGTTGATAAGTTCCTGCAAAAGGAAAGAGAGCTGATAAAGCAAGGCAGTGTATCAACGTTAGAAGAAGGAAGTGATGGAATTTTAAGATTCCAAGGTAGAGTATGTGTGCCTAAAGATGAGGAACTCAGGAAGAATATACTTGAACATGCTCATACGAGTCAGTTAAGTATACACCGTGGAATGACCAAGATGTATCAAGATTTAAAAAAGTTATTTTGGTGGCATGGAATGAAAAGAGATATCGCTAGATACGTATCATCTTGTTTGGTTTGTTAGAAGACGAAGATTGAACATCAACAACCGTTAGAATTTTTACAACCCTTGACTATTCCCGAATAGAAATGGGATAGCATTGCCATGGACTTTGTTGTTAGATTACCAAGAACGAAAAAAGGTCATGATTCAATATGGGTGATCATGGATAGACTTACGAAGTCAGCGCACTTTTTGCTGATCAACATCAAATATTCACTGGAGAAGTTGACTCAGTTGTACATCGGTGAAATTGTCAGACTTCACGGTGTACCTATAAGTATTATTTTTGACCGAGATCCGAGGTTTACGTCAAAGTTTTGGCAGAGTCTTCAAAGAGTAATAGGGACAAAGTTGCGATTGAGTTCTGCATACCATCCTCAGACAGACGGACAATCGAAGAGAACAATCCAGTTATTGTAGGATCAACTGAGAGCTTGTGCTATAGAGCAGACTGGATGTTGGGATGAAATCTTACCACTGGCAGAATTCACCTACAACAACAGTTATCATTCAAGTATAGGGATGGCACCCTATGAAGCTTTGTATGAACGAAGGTATCGAACACCTCGATGCTGGTATCAAGATGGGGAGCAACTTACAGTCGGACCTGATCTCATTCAACATACAACTGAGAAAGTCAAAATGATTCAGGAGAAAATGAGGACAACCTAGAGTCGACAAAAGAGCTACGCGGATAAAAGAAGAAAGCCTCTTGAATTTGAAGAAGGTGAGCATGTATTTCTGAAAGTCACGCCTACGACTGGGGTCGGTCGGGTTCTTAAATCTAGAAAGCTCACTCAAAAATTCCTTAGACCATATCAAATTCTTCGTCGGATAGGTCCTGTTGCATACCAAATAGCCTTACCCCCCCTTCCTTTCAAATCTCCATAATGTTTTTCATGTGTCACAACTCCGAAAATACATTCCAAGTCCTGATCATGTCATAGACCTAATTCGGTACAATTAAAGGAGAACTTGACTTACGAGACAACTCCTGTAAGGATCGAGGATAGGAGGATAAAGCAACTCAGAGGGAAGGATATTCCATTGGTGAAAGTAATTTAGCACGAAGCAACTAGAGATGCGACATGGGAACTAGAGGGAAAAATGAAGGGGCAGTACCCAGAATTATTTTAAGGCATAAAAATTTCATGATTGGGCAATCCATTAGAGTATGTGTTCCTATTTGTTGGGGAGTGTTGTAACACTCCAAAAATTTACTTATTTTATTATAAATATCCATTTTATAATATTTGTGATTTTCTGAAATTTTTCTGGAATTATTCCAGAAACGTTGACTATTTTGATATTATTCCTTATTTTGGGTGCAAATTAAGCGGAGCCGGGAAAATAAAATATTTTCCCGAGAACCTTGATCGGTGGAAACATCGACGGGGGATCTTACTAAACCCGAGGCTAGACACGGTTTCTAAGGTTTTATGTTTTTTGAGAAATTTTAACAGATAAAATAATAATTGTTGTGTAAATTTTATCTGTCAGATAAATTGATACTGACTTCGGTCAACTGTAACAATTGTTTGCCAAATAATAACATGTATTAAGAACCTTATCTTATTATCCAAAATCTATTTTGTGTCAAATCCATTAGCTTTATTTTCAAAAGAAAGATTAAATTAAATTAAGCTTGCCATGGGAAGCTTCCTAGAAGTTTCCCAACTAATTCATTTTCTCTCTCTTCCCTCCTCACTCTTCTCCACGGCAAAACACTCCTTGGGGAGTCAAAAGTGGTCTTCTCACTTTATTACTTCACTCTCACATTTCTAAACACTAAAAACAGTTATCATATTTTTCCTTCTTCACTCTTCTCTTTTTCTTCCTTCTCCACGTGCACACACACATTGGAGACTATCTCTATTGTCTACTAAACTAATCGCATTTCTTGTCTTCTTCCATCATTCGAAGACTGCTCTCTTTTGTGGCCATCCTTTGGTTCTTCTTCTTCTTACATTGTCCACCATTGAAGCTAAAGCTTAGAGCTTTGAGGTAAAGTCTTCAGCTTTATTCTATTTTCTGGTCATTTTCATTTTCCTTGGTCACCTATGTGACCAAGAACTCATCTTTCCATGGTTTGAGTGGACATTGTGGAAGTCATTCACTTTGGTATTTTCTTGAAGGTAAAAACGAAAATCAAGAACAAGAAGGGACTAGCATCCTTGTGTTGCCTTCATTTAGGTAAGAAAGAGATAATCCTCTTCAACCAATCTTGGTAGTAAGGAGATGTCTTGTATGTTGTTGTTGATTGAGGAATCCATGTGTGGATTTCCCTCTTCATTATGTGTTTTTCTTTCTTCTTTTCACAATGGCGTATTTGGTTTAATTTGTATGAGTTATTGATTTCCTTTATGGGATTTTGGATGCATATTTGAGCTAATGTAATGTAGAAAATGTTATGGATTGATTTGGGTTGAGTTTAGATGGCTAAAAGATCACTTTTCTATAAGTTTATGCATGGTAATCGATTACACAGTGCCTGTAATCGATTACCAAGCCCTTGGAGTTACAAAACCGTGATTCTGGGAATCACGTAATCGATTACATCATGTCTGTAATTGATTACAGAGATTCTGTCTAGCTTGTAATCGATTACCAAAACTATGTAATCGATTACCAAGCCTCTGGGATTACGAAATCATGATTATGGGAATCACGTAATCGATTACAATCAGTTTGTAATCGATTATGGAGGTTCTATCCAGCTGGTAATCGATTACAAGAGCTATGTAATCGATTACCAGGTCCCTGGAGTTACGAATCATGTTTCTGGGAAGCTATGTAATCGATTACATTCAGTCTGTAATCGATTTCAAAGATTCTGTCGAGTTGGTAATCGATTACCAGATATATGTAATCGATTACCAGGATCCTAAAATGGGATTTTGAGCTGAAAATGATGAAATTATGGTTCCTTGTCCCTTGTAACTCCAACATAAATCTTAAACCCTAGATTCGAGGACTTTATTTCACTTAAATATGATAGGATTATGTATCCATACCAATAATGGAGAAATGATTTTGAAAATGGAACTTTTGGATCCATAACATGGAAATTGTGGCATGTGTGAAACGATGGACATGTATATGTAATGATATGGAGAATTGTTTGATGCAACTGTGAGTTCTTATGTGGGACCAAGTTCTTGATGAAAGTATGACGTGTTAATATTGAAAATGGATATATAGGTCATTGTGATATGCTATGATGAATGCATCATTAATAAACATACATGATTGGACATTGTGTCGTCATGCATATGTGTTGTCCGTTTGACATTGTTAGAAATGATGTGTATGCCTAGGAGTTTGAATAACACCTATGTGCGGGTGCGAATAGACTAAGCATAGGTGTCATATGTTGTTGACCCTGGAGGCATCGAGGTGTGGGTGTCTCACAATAGGCAGTGGTAGCTCCACTAGGGTCGTGGGATAGACCAATGCGACACACCGACGATCCTGACTGCGACGCTGTCCTATATCGTGATCAACTGTTGAGGTGCCATGTATAAGCCATTTGAACTATTTTATGAGATGAAGCACACTGTTTTTAAGGCTAACAAGATACTGGCATAACTCCTTGATCATTCACTCCGAAAATGTAATGTCTAGCTCCATGGAGTAGGAATTTTTGGTACCCTTTTTGCATTGTGAATTGTCAGCCACATGATTCATTGAGCATGAGCATTTATAACTGTAAAACATGTTTAATATTATAATTGTCATAGTCATTCAATTCTTGAATTATGGATGCCTTTTATCTCTGTTAATAATATTTACTATTATTAATTGTTATTCTGCGTTTACTGTTGATTGCTATTGTTACTATAATTAATTGTATGAATTGTGTTATATATGGGCGTCCAGCGCCGTTCTGTTTTCTTGCTGCCATTTTGGTACTGAAAGCTGGGTGTCTCACCTCTTTCTGTACTTTCTCTATTTTGTATTATGTCGGATTGTGTACTTCTGAGAAGACGTTCGTGAGGATGACAAGGAAGCTCTTGAGTTTCCGGGTTTCTGGCCAGATTACTACTGAGATTGAAGCTGCTGAGGATGACGTCTCACCCCTGTGGTTTCTTTGGCTACGTGCGGATCAACTTTCACAGAGGTCCTGATTGCTGGCACATTAACGTAAAGACGGACTGTTGTGTATATCATGGGGAGCTGACGGTGTCCCTTGCATGGGGTCATTTCGACGCCTCCATTTTTTATTTTCATGCTTTTGTCTGGTTGGAGTTTTACATGCCCGTTAGGGACATGTGAACTGATATGTACTACACCCCACGTGATAACTCCTTTTTATCCACTGCTCGGGCTCCTGCCCGTTGCTCTGTTGCTCCGATGGATGTTTCCTCGGACGAAGAGGACCCCGAGGAGGACCCGGCTATGGTCCCTTCTCGTCAGTCATAGGAGCTGATACTATTGGTAGCTACTGATGACTAACCGTCTATCTTTTTGGGAAGCTTGATGTTTTCTTGTACATGCTAGGGTATATTTGTATATCTTTGGGTGGGTACACATTTTGCTTTTTGGTATATGTTGGAATGTAATTAAACAGCTTATAAATTATATATATATATATATATATATATATATATATATATATATATATATATATATTGTGTATGATTCATTTTTCATTGTTAAACTTTATTTATTGCAACTGTTTTATTTATGATTTCTATACATAATGGACTCTAACTTAGCTCTCTTAACGCCACTTGGTAATGATCTATAATCTTAAAAAAATGGTGACATTTGTAAAAGAACTTAAATAACCATAAAATGAATTGGGACTACGAATTTTAAAAATAATTACTATTTTCCGCAATTTAATTTTCTTCGCTTGATGGTACAACTTATGTTATTATAGTTATAGTGTGACGTCCCTTCTTCGTGGCTACTTATAGAAAAAGGGGCGTTACACAAGAGCAAAACGTATCTTTGAATCATGTCCTAAACAAAGAAAGTGGGGAACAAGGTATTTGTCTATTATTCATTTTGTAACGCCTTTTTTTCTACAAGAAGAAGGAATGTCACACCATAATAAAGCAAAATAAAATGCGAAAAATAATTACATCATAAATTAAGACCCGATTCATTTTTAACATATGAATAAACGTCTTTAATTGAAATTATGTAGTAGTTGGTATTGAAACATATGTATGTCTATATATATATATATATATGAGGGAGGATCAACTTACACCAGTGTAAGTCTTTTTTTTCTTACACTCATTTTCAACTGTTAGATCCAGTTTCATCTAATGGTTACTTTTAATGAAATAATCTCAACTATTAGATGAAAGTGGAACTAACGGTTGAAAATGAGTGTAAGAGAAACCTATATATATATATATATATATATATATATATATATATATATATATGCATCAAGCCTGTTTAGTTACAACACAAAGTATACAAAAAGCAAAAAGTTTTACCCACCCCAAGATGTTTAGAAATTTACATCCTATTAAAATAGCAAAACGTCAGGCTTCACAAAAAGATATGCGGATAGCCATCAATAGCAACCAACAGTACCAGCCCCCTAAGACTGATGAGAAGGAACCATAGCGGGATCCTCCTCAGGGTCTTCCTCGTCAGATGAAATCATCATCGGAGCGACCGAATTTCAAGCAGAGGCTCGAGCAGTGGAGAGAAATGAATCAATAGAGATCATCCCACAGATCGCAGACAGGTAGATAAAACTCTAAATGGACAAAAGCAGTAAAATCAAAACCAAAAGGGTCATAGCGACCCCAAGCCAACGACACCGTGAAGTCCCCATGGTAAATGCAACGGTCTGTGCGCAGGTTTATATGCGAACAATCAAGACCTCCATGGAAGGTCATCCTCGCATAACCTAAAAATCTTTGCGGGCGTGACGACATCTTCAAGCAACACAAGTCGTAATCGGGCCAGAAACTAGAAAACTCAAGCGCTTCCCCTTCTTCGTGGACGTCTTCTCAAAAGCATATAAATAAAACAGAAATACAAGAGTGCAAAAAAGAGGTGAGACACTCAGCATTCAATACCAATATGGCAGTAAGAAAATAAAACAGCGCTGGACGCCCACATCACATCATAGTACACACACACACACGCATATATATATATATATATATATATATATATATATATATATATATATATATATATCAGTAGTAATTATAATTAAGCAATAAAAGAGAAATAACAACAGTATCAGAATAAAGGAGAGGCGTTGCCCAAACCTCTGCTAACCAAAGGCAAGTTCCTACTGCGCAACACCCTCTTCATCCTGTTCCACCACCTGCTATCAAAGCCTCCACGAAGGGCAATTCTCGCCTGTCACGTGGGTGACCCGGGTTCGTTCCCCGGCAACGGTGCCAAAAACTTGGTGTGTGAAATCCGCAAGTGTACAGTTTCGTTGTTAAGTAATAAAAAGATCGAATCCATAGGGACTGTGTCTATAAATACTAATTAATTAATTAATTCAATTAAATTAAACAAAGGGGATATAATTGTTGATTAACAAGAATGTAGTAACAAAGAAATTAAATAAATAAATATCAAAGTGCAAAATTGAGAACAAAAATAACAAGTTGTTAAGAAAGGTTTTCAAATTCAAGAAAGCTTCCAAGATTGGGGATAACCACAATGATACAAGACAATTTCTAATTGACAACCCTTTTATTAAAATTAAAATTCAATTGAAGGTGAATTACCCTAAATTAGTTAATGTTCTTTCTCAAGAGACAAGAACCGTGCCAATTAAACCAATTCCTACTCTCGTGGTAATTGAATTTAAATTAAACCCATTATGCTTTATGGTAATTCATTAAATCCTCGAAAGGCTAAACCTACTCTCGTGATTTAGACCTTAAGTTCAATTCTTATGGTTCCAACACTTAGGTTCACTTCTCAGTACGTCCCTAAATGTCTATAAGATGCAAATATGTGGCCAGCAAATTCACATGAATAAGCGCAATAAGGATTGAATCAATGAATATTCAAGATTAACAAAATGGGTAAACAAAGTCAATTAATCATCATCAATGTATCAAAGGGCATTGCCCAATCCTAGAAACAAAAGAAACTACTCAGACATGGAGAAGAAGAAACAAGAAATCAAATTCAAGAACATCCAAACCCGTAATCAAAGAGAGAAGAGAAGAGAAAGATGAAGATCAATAGCCTCCCAATGTGCCTCCTTCCAACAAAAATTAGAACACTAAAATTGTATTCAGAACTTCTATAAATACCCCTAGGGTTTAACCTAGTCTAAGCCCATAAAAAGAAATAAAAATGAAATTAAAAATTATCTCGGACTGCAATCCATAGCCGTGGGAACTTCCACGGCCAAGCCGTGGATCTCTCTGGAATGAATTTTCTGGACATCCTCTTGAATTCCACGGCCGTGGGAAATTCCATGGCCTGGTCGTGGAATTCTCTAGAAAAACTCTTTTGCTTCTTTACACAGCTGCTCGATCCATGGCCATGGAAAATTCCACGAGCAGGCCGTGGATCTCTCTGGAATGAACCTTTAACTCTAATTTGACATCCGTAAAGCTCCAACTTCAAACGTGCAAGCTTTCCATCCATTTCAAGGCCAATTTAGCACCAATTCTGCCCAACAACAGCACAAATGCCGCAGTTATCCGAACTAAAGGAAAAACAAATAAAAAGAGAAACTAAAATGCATAAAAAATGCATGGAAAACAAGACCAAAATATGATGTTTCACACACATCAAACGCAGAGCACCAACGTGATGGGCACTCCACTTTGATCTCTAACATAAGTCCCAACCCATCATGTAGGGTCTCTGTAAGAGATAGACTTGGAATCCCAGGCCAATGAGGTAACCCTAATGCTTAAGAACACAGAATCCCAGTGCGCCAGCGCTTGGGAATGCCAAATGATGAAACCGATGATCGTGCGTCTCGCTCTGAACGCGAGACTCAATCCCATATGTCTCAACATCAATTCCAGGACATGCTGCAACAACACATGGCTATGTTGAACGAGCAATATCAAAGGTTGGAAGACATGCATAGGGCTATGTATGAAAACCAACCCAGGTTGCATCGCCATGACAGGGGATGGAATGCGAAGAATAACCAAAGGAGGGCACAAGCTGATGCTACAATGTCCAATGTCGAGAATAATAACTTAAACCATAGCATCCAGGAGCACCCATTTTCTGATCAGCTTATAGAGTACCGTGTTCCTAGGAACTTTAAGTTCCCAACAAACTTGGACATTTATGATGGAACCACAGACCCCTAAGAGCATGTGAATGCCTTTGAGTAGTCCATGTGTTTTCATAGGAGGGTATGTGGTGGACTGGTTAGATCTGCAACAGCGATTCCTGCTCCAATACACCACTAACAAACAGGAACCTAAATCCATCAAATCCCTGGCAAAGGTTTGCTAGGGATGAGACGAGCCCTTCCGTGATTATGTAAGATGGTTCATGGCAGCATGCACTAATGTGGAAAACTTTGATGATAGGATAGCCCTTCATTATGCCAAAAGCGACCTCCGAGTGTGATCTGAGTATTTTGCGTCCCTAGTAAAAAATAAGCCAGAGAACTTGAGTGAGTTTCAGAGGCGATCCTAGAAGTATGTCAACCTCGAGGAAGAAACATAGGACCAAATGAGATAGGATAAAGATGAGCCCCCTCATTAGAAGCCCAATCACGATTCCTCACGGTCCCGGTGCTCCAAAGGTAGTCCACCCCGGAAAAGGTATTCTGATTATACTCCTCTGAACACCTTATGAGAAATAATCTTGAAGGAGATTATATAGATCAAGTTTCAGAATATTCGGAGACCACCCCCCATTAAGAAGCACAAGCAGAAGGACCGCTCTAAGCACTGTGCATGGTATAAAGGCTATGGCCATGATACTGAAGATTGCTACTAACTGTGCGATGCCATCAAATTCCTGATCAAGGCAAGATGATTACTGCAATATATCCTTCGTGCCAAAAAATGATGAGCACCGTGGTAGGCGCAGAGATGACAAACGACGAAGCCTATCTCCTCGTCACAGAAGAAGGACCCAGAGTCCTAGGAGAAGATCCTAGACTCTACCCCGCCGGGATAGTAATGACCGGTAGGATAGAAATTGGGAAGCCTCGCCTAATAACAATGATGATTGTTGTTTTGAGCTACATAGAACGATCAACAATATTGCAGGGGGATTCGCTGGAGGAGGGCCATCAAATGGAGCACGAAAATAAGCTCTAAGGATGGTAGAATTTAGTGTTTCCCATTTCGATCCCAGACCACGAACTATAGAAAGAAAGACAACCTCCATCACCTTCTCAGACGAGGACTACGGCAGAATTATTCTGAACCATGACAATCTACTTGTCATCTCTAGAATAATTTCCAATGTCGAGGTCTACCGAATTTTTATGGATCAAGGAAGTTCAACATATATTATGTTCCTAAATCTTTATCAAATGCTAGAGCTCTTGCGGTCAGACTTGACCCCCTATGACAGGGAACTAACATGTTACACAGGCGAAAAGATCACCCCAGTAGGGTACTATGAAACATTTGACCCTAGGATCTTCTAAGTTTTTCAAGATGATTAAGGTAAGGTTTTTGGTCATGGACTGCCCTTCGGCTTATAACATCATCTTAGGATGCCCCTCTCTAAATGCTCTTGGTGTCATCGTGTCTACCATCCATCTCGTAATGAAATTCCTAAACAAGCACAACGAGGTTGTCACTGTTAAAGGCAATTAAGTTGCCACCAGAAAATGTTATAACGAGAGCTTGAGAATTTGTAGGGCGCCCAGAAGAGGAAAATTAGTCACTCCTGACCCAGTCTTGGATCAGGTCAACATACTTATGACCGAGGTGGATGTTAAGGAAGAACTTCGTGGTACCAGATTGTTGGGAATTGCAAATACATTCCCACCAAGGATTCATGCAAAAAAGCGATAATCCAAGTTTTTAAAAATGTTTACATCTTGAAGCGTGATCAAAACAAGTGACGTGAATCACTAACACCATAACAGTGATGATGTCTCTACGGTATCCACACGAATAGACTCACGAATGTCCAAAGTCCGTAAAAAGGAGTCACGTTTCTCTCACACAATGCTAGCTACGAAGAAAAGAGAAGAAACTTGTCACTCTCTCACTCACTGTAGTGTGTATCTATCAAGTGCGACTATGGTTTTTAATGTATCCCTTGACAGCCTCTTAGCAGTGCTATTTATAATAGTTAACTGCTTTAAGTGAGTGAAAGCAGCAGCAAGGAAAGCTATACAACCTAGACTCATTTGTTATGAGTCCTGCCCACAATTGAATCCAAGTCCAACATGGATCCTAATTACTCGAATTTAGTTTGCTCTATGTGTGCGACCCTACAGGTTCTCATAACGTTAGCAATAATATTAAAATCCTATTTTAATATTACAAGCAATGAATGGTATCTAACAACACATCGCTGCCATCCAAGTAATGAGAATGTCAGTGCTTTGACATAACCTTTCTGTGACCAATGTTTCCGTATAGTTTAATCCCTTTGTCCAGATATCAAGATTGAACATAAGGCATGGAATGTGTCACCCTTGTATAGTTCAATCCTTCATTTCCTAATACCCGGGTAGACTTAATAACAACAAATGAGATTGATATCTCATATCGACTTATTTGAGCATGGTCATGCATTTCGCAGTCTCACTCAATCAGGCCCCCCAAAGATATTGCTCCTGTTTTGTAGGAGGGACAAATCCCATCTAAGTCACTCGCATCTCTCCACATGATTCGCGGTACGTCAATAACTGACTTTATAATCACCTTATTACAGATGACGTTTGACGGCATTAAAACACAAAACTCCTCATGTAGGAATCGTAGTGATTTCAGGTCAAAGGACCATATACACCATTGTCACTATGAGAATCGCTTATGATACTCACGTAACGATCTATGTAACAATCTCATAGTAGGTTTGTCTAGTACATTATTACTCTAATATGTACCCATGTGAAGACTTGATATCTCATGTCCATAACTCGTGAGATGTGACCATCAATCTACACACATACTAGTCTCAATGCACTATTGTTGTCCTAATTAATAATAATACTTGACCAGGGACATTTATGAATAGTATTTTATCCAATAGGATCTCACGATCAAGTCATCCACTTGATGCCCTATGATATCAAACTTACTATTCTAAGGACTTTATTATGTTTATCAAAAAGAATAAAATAAATGAAATGTCTCATATATTAAAAAATAGCATAATCAATGTATATAAATATAAACAAAATGTATCGGCCTCTAGGGCATACACCAACACAGACCCCAATCGAAAAAGTGAGTTGCAACCTCTCCAACTTGGAGCCAAGTTGGATCAGGTTACTAAGATCGGTGCACATTTAGAAGAAGACGAGAAACAACAATTGATAGAAATCTTGTTAAAGAACAAGGATCTTTTCACCTGGACATGATCTGATATGCTGGGGCTTGACCCCTCCTTCATCTGTCATCGCTTAACCATCAGAGAAGATATGAAGCCGGTTGCTCAGAAGAGTCATCCCTGAAAGACAGCAAGTCATTGAAGAGCAGGTAAATAAATTATTAAGTTGTGGTTTTTTCAAGGAGATTGCTTATACCACATGATTATCCAATGTGGTCCTGGAGAAAAAATCTAACAAGAAGTGGAGAATGTGTGTAGATTATACAGATTTGAACAAAGTCTGCCTATAAGATCCGTGCCCACTTCCCAATGTGGACAAATTGGTTGACAGTTCCTCTGGCTTCAAGTGATTATCATTTATAGATGCCTACTCCAGGTACAATCAGATTCCGATGTATCCTAGAGATGAGGATAAAATCGCCTTCATCAATGATAGGGCGAGCCACTGCTATAGGGTTATACCCTTTGAATTGAAAAATACATGAGCCAACTATCAGAGGATGATGAACAGGGTCTTCAAGAACTAAGTAGGGAAGATGCTAGAAGTCTACATCGATGACATGATAGTGAAAACCTAATAGGGCGGATCGCACGCGATGGACCTTGAAGAGGTATTTGCACAAGTCCAGAAATACAATATGAGGCTAAACTCGGAAAAGTGGGCCTTCGGGGTCTAGGCTGGTAAATTCTTAGGATTCATGCTAAACCACTATGGAATTGAGGTTAATCCTGATAAGTGTCAGGCCGTACTCAATAAGAGGAGCCCTCAACATGGGCGGGATAATAGCTCTCATAAGATTCCTTGTTAAGGCGACCCATAAATCTCTCCCCCAATTCAAGCTACTCAAAAAGAGGAAGAACTTCAAATCGACCTAGGAATGCGAGGATACCTTTTTATCCTTGAAGAACCTTCTGTCTTCCCCTCCTATCTTAATAAGACTGGAACCCGAAGAGACACTCTACTTATACCTCTCAGTCCATGAAGAGGCCATAAGCTCAATACTAATCTGGGAGACAGACAAAGGACAGAAGCTAGTTTACTTTGTGAGTAAGGTTCTGTAGGGCCCTGAGCTCTGATATCAGAAAGTTGAGAAAGTTGCTTTTGCACTAATTACCACAAAGGAGAGATTATGACAGTACTTTCAATGCACCCGGTGGTAATAAGAACGAACCAGCCCATCCGCCAAGTGTTGCACAAACCAAACTTAGTGGGAATGATGATTGCTTGATCGATTGAACTCTATAAGTTTGGAATTGCATATGAACCATAACTCATAATAAAAGCCCAAGCATTATCTAACTTCTTAGTAGAACTCACGTCGGACCCCGATGACCCAAAAGGAATTTCTTGGACCATCTTTGTTGACGGTTCCTTGAAGCCCAAGGGAAATGACAGTGGGGTAATTTTGGAAAATTCAGAAGGACTGACATTAGAGCATTCTCTGAAATTTGAGTTCCCAACCTCGACCAACCAGACAGAATATGAAGCATGTATTGCAAGGCTAATAATGGAAAAGGATATGGGGGCAACCAGGATCACACTCTGTATCGATTCCTAACTCGCGACCTCCCAAATCCAAGATGAATCAAGCTAAGGAGCCTCTCTTGTAGAGATACTTAGTTATAGTACAAGAACTCTTAAAGGGCTTTGAAGAAACCAAGATTATGCACATCCCAAGAGAGCAGAACTCCAGGGTAGACCTTTTGTCTAAACTTGCTAGCACTAAAATCCCTTGGTAATAACTGGTCAATAATCCAAGAAACCCTTTCCTCAGCCTTCCATCACGGAGCACACTGTTTTTCAAGTGGAAGAGGAAGAATGTTCTTGGATCACCCCCATCATGAAGTATCTACAGTCTAAAACTATACCTTCAGACCCCAAAGAAGCTTTTAAGTTTATCAAGATAGTAGTGAGGTATACCATCTATGACGGTCGGTTATACCGCTGAGGTTTCTCTTCTCCCCTCCTCAAATGTCTTACTCTAAAGGAAGCAAAATATGTTCGAAGTTCATGAGGGAAGTTGTGGACATCATTTGGGAGGCAAAGTCTTAGCCCCAAAAGCACTAAGGGTGGGATACTACTGGCCAATGATGGAAGCTGATTCTCATGCATATGTCTGGACTTGTGACAAGTGTCAACACCACTCGAATTATTATCAGGCTCCCTTAGAAGAGTTGTCCACGATGTTGATCCCTTGGTCGTTCTACATATGGGGAATGGGCATCTTGGGCCCGTTTCCCTAGGCCCTCGATCAATTAAAATACTTGGTGGTAGCAGTGGACTATTTTACGAAGTGGATCGAGGCAGAAACCTTAGCCACAATCACTTCAACCCGGATTCAGAAGTTTACTTAGTGCCACATCATCACCAGGTTTGGAGTTCTGGAATCCATTGTAACGGATAACGGAACCTAGTTCAAAGACAAAGGTTTTGAAGAGTTGTTAGCCAGCTTGAAGATTAAGTACCACTATAGTTCTGTGGAGAATCCCAGGATAAATGGACAGGCTGAAGCCGCTAACCGGATTATTGTCCGAGGAATTAAAAAGAGGTTGGATGAAGCTAAGGGAAATTGGGCCGAGCAACTTTATCATGTTCTCTGGGCCTAGTGGACTATGCCCCATTCCACCATGGGTGAGACTTCTTTCAAACTCACCTATGGATGTGAAGCCATGATCCCAGTAGAGATTGAGGAACCAAGTTGGCGTCATTAGCAATTTTCACCCAAAAGTAACCCCGATTTGATTAGGGAAAATCTAGACCTGATAGAAAAAAGAAGACATGTGGCCAATATAAGCGATACCGCCCTTAAACAAAGGACAACAGCTAGATACAATAGGAAAGTGGTTCCAAGGAAGTTCCAACCAGGAGACTTAGTACTCAGGAGAGCGAACATTGAAGGGAAAAATGCCTCCCAAGGGAAGTTGGCCTCTAATTGGGAAGGCCCCTATCACATAATCGTCAACACCGGTAAAAGAGCCTACACACTGGAAACACTAACAGGCAGCCTGATAAAGAACAATTGGAATACAGATAAACTTAGGAAATACTATAGCTAGATGCCCATAACGGCCTAGTCCTCTAGTAAACTAATGTTTGATCTGTCCCAATATTGAGATTGTTTACTCTGTGTGGACTTCTGTCCCCCTAAGATTTATTAATAAAATACAATTATTCAGACATCACTTTCTGTGTGAGATACATTAAGAAGCCTAGGTCAAGAGGTATAACACACCAAGCCTTGGTAGTAAGTTATAGGGTCAACACACATCCTCAATACTTGGCACCGACTGTTTAAAGGTCAGGAAAATAAGAGGCAGTGCGGATTCAATGATCCGTGGCCCACTCTCATACCTAAGCCAAATGGGATCCCGTAAAACCAACACGGTTAATGAGGATCCCAGGCAAGGTGTAATAATAGTAACACATGCCTAAGGCAAAAAGGATCGTGAACGCCAAGTCTTCTTGGACATAAAACCCTAA
The DNA here is from genome assembly GCA_029884605.1 of Ormosia emarginata. Classification (NCBI taxonomy): domain Eukaryota; kingdom Viridiplantae; phylum Streptophyta; class Magnoliopsida; order Fabales; family Fabaceae; genus Ormosia; species Ormosia emarginata. Next base: position 34,705,790 of record JAQQTP010000088.1, read on the forward strand.
GCTAAGGTGTTATTTTTGCCTAAGTACAAAATATTGAATGCTTGATATCATAGGCATTGGATTATGAACTAAGGTGTTAATTTTGCCTAAAGTCCACAATTCCAAGTGCTCGATATTATGGGTATATTGGATTATAGACTAAGGTGTTATTTTTACCTAAGTCAAGTGGAATGCCACGCACTTAGTGTTATGGGTGTGGGATTCCGAACCATGGTTTTTTCTTTGATGAAACATCTTTCCCAAGTCCATAAAATGGTTATGGTAAAATACCATAATAAGCGTTGGACCCAAAATGATCCGTGGAAAACTAATAAATAAACAAGGCAAAGCAAATAGCAAAAGTGCATAAATTAAAAACCCCAGTTACTAAGATAATTGTCTTTACAAAAAAATTTATGCCCCACGCATAGGGCAAGAAAAAGAAAGCAATAAAAACTTTGGTCGCGGCTTCACCACCTTCCGAGATCTAAGCAAGGTCTGGAGCAACACTAGAATTGGTCCAAGCAAGATCCTTTGCAAAGACAAGTTGGTCGTCATGGAAAACCTTTTCTGAATTAAGGTCTTCTAAGGCAAGGGTAATGTCGGGGTTGAAGTGCTAAATTTGGGCCATTGCATTCTAGAATTGTCCCCCCCTCGATGCCCCAGAAATTGCGTCCAACTTATCCACATCTTTTTCAAGCTGAGCTATCGAGCTCAGAGATCAGCATTGTTTTCATCAGCTCAGAGCACTTTCTCAACTCGTTCCTTTCTAGCCAGATCGGAAGTAGCCAATGCTTTCTCAAGATTGGTGGTCCTCACTTGGGCATCCTCATTTAGCTTGAGGGCGACATTAAGCTTATGGGCGAGCTCCTCATCTTTTTTCTTGAACTCTTCCACCACCTTCCTATTGGATTCCTTAGCGGACTTCTAGATATAGCACATTTCAGTAGTAGCATGGAGCGTTAAATTCTGAAGATCGGCCATAGGTTAAGCTAAACTTCGTTGGGAGATATGCTCCATCACTTCACTGCTCAAAAGCTGTTCATCAGTAAATGGTCCAGCAGCTAAACGCCCCATGATAAGTGGCATGGGGTTCGTCCTGTCCTCATTGCCACCGTCCGAGGCCACTTTTTTACCCTGGTCGGAGGACCATCAGTAGCCTTTCTTTTCCTCCCTTGAAGATCGTAGGTAGGAGAGACCAACTGCTCAAAGACTTCCTCAATTACCACACCCCAGTTAGAAGATACTGGAGTAGCAGCCAGAAGGACACTTGAGGATCCTGCTCCTTTCCTCCTGGATCTTGAAGCTTGCAGAGCAACAAAAGAAGGCCTCGACATCATATTGCTCACTAAAACAAAACGAGTGAAACAAGTTTGAAGCCAGGAAACCAAAACTATAAGTATATATACATCAAAGTGCAAAAAGCCTAAGGTAAACTACGGGTAGCTGCGGTCCTAATTCCTACCTAATAAAGCTAAGAGAAGATCATTACCAAGGGTGTTGAGGATGTCCCTAATATTGACAAACCTGTGTTTCTCGGAATAGCAGGCCATAGACTTAACATAATTTAGCTAGTCCGGGTTGAGGTCTTTCTCTTCTTCTCAAGTGGTACGGTAAGAGTACTCCAAGCGTTCGAGGTCCAATACAGTGGAAACATTGGCTCCCTATAATCTTTTAGAAAAAAAAATGGGTGATAACCCTCTACCGCCATGAGGTTGAAGAACTTGGTTTTGAACCCCTTAAAACTGTCTTGAAAGACATCGAAGGACTTCCAGCCAAGTCCAGATCAGATGGTGAGCCAGTTCTTCTGAGTTGCCGAACGTTGAGCACTGACACTGGTGTAAAAGAAGAAAAAAACATTTATTGAATATCGCAACCCCATTATCCAACAGAACCTTTCGAAAGCGATGATATAACCCCAGCCATTAGGATGGATCTGGATTGGGGTTGTGCTTAAGATCTAGAGGATTGCAATCTAGAAGTCCGTAAAAGGAAGCCAGAGCCTTAGTTTGACAAAAAAGGGCTCGTATAGGAACATGAAGTGTGAGCCCACCTCCCAGTACGATCACACCCTTTCATTTCCTTCCGGGCACAAAACCTGGAACTTGTTATCTTAAGCATTTCCCTCCATCAGATGTAAATTTTGCAACGACTCCCTGAGAACGGCCTCGGAAGAAAACTTAGAAAGATGGTCCCAGATGTCATCTCCTACCCATGGGCACACTAGCCCTGGACCACAACGGATTCGAATGAGGTCTTCCCCAGCCGGTTCATAAACTTCAAGAACTAGTACTCTGGCTCTAGCCCCCCTCCTGCCTCTCGCCATGAAGATTTTGAGAATACCCAAAGAGGCCGATAAGTAATTGTCAGAATCATTCAAACTAGGGATTCAGACATGGAAAAGGGCGAACCAAGCAGTTCACATTCACATACCAACCTCTGTTCCTTCCAAGGTTCGAAATTCTAGAAGGACACCTCTGTTGTGCTTGGTGCGGCGAAGAAAGTGTTCGTAGGGGGCAACGCCATTTGGAGAGGCTTAAATGTCCTAACTCTACTTTGTTAAAAATGGAAGACAGAAATGCATTCCACTGAGGAATGCATGACTATTCTATTGTTCAAAACTAGTAGAAGTAAGCAAGAAGAAGAACATCAATGAGATTTAAAAAAGGGATTTACCTTGAGTAAAAGTAAAGCTGGATTGAAAGTTAGAACGGATGAAAAAAGCCACATAATCACACTCTCTGACACACGAAGCTCTTAGAAGAATACTCTGAAGCAGTAAAGAGAGGACGATGAACCCTTAACCCCTATTTATAAAGGCTAAACAGTTAGGGGGCATTCTCGTCTTTATAACCAAATTTTCAAAAAGGTGCTCATCTTGGCCCGTGAAGCACTAGGCACGTCTGCTTGATTAAAATACACCACGTAGCCCTCACAGTTGTAGAAGCAGTTGAAAGGATAGTTGCGTAGAGACTCAAACGTCATGCAACTTTTCAAGGTTAAGTTTAAACTCTTTCCATGAATCCCTGCTAAAACCGTTGTGTCCGTTTGGCTTATGATTGTTAGTCCTAACCACAATTATTGAAAAAAACTAAGCAATTAATAGAGTCCATGGACCCCAGACTAAAGATTTGGAGCTTGCTACTTTGATTATTAATGCTAAGCACTAAGCTGGGGGCATGATAGCATTACTCCAAAGTAAGTGTTGGACTTACCCCAGTCAAAGATAAAGACAATAGACAACGAAAAAGAGAAAAAAGTAAGAGAAAGAATAAGATAAAAGCAGAAATCAATGGAAAATAATTTTTATTGATATTTTCTCATTTCATACATCATCTTACATCCGGAGAGAGAGAGAAAAGAAAATACTGAGACATGGAATTTATAAGGAAAGAGCAGTCACTTGAGAACCCGGAGAAAGGAATAAACATCACCATCACTGGTATCTTGGGTCATGTCACATCCGCAGTTCGTCTAGAACCAACACCAGTCTTTTCCTTGTGAAACGACCTCTTGAAAAACTAGATAGGCTTTGAAGAACTTTTGCAAACCAAAACAGAGCACTGCTGTAACACCCTAAATAGGGCATTACATTTTAGGCTAAAAACTTACCAAACTATAATTAAATTGTAAAATATTTAATGTTATAAAATATGGGTTACAAAATTTCTTTCATTGATAACTTAAACTTACCAAAGATATAAGAAATACTGAAATACTTTGAACTAATTAATACACACATTACATACACCACATGATACTCAATAATATTCAGAATATAAAACTTACAGACTCAAGGAAGAATAGTAGCAAATCCCATGACGGGTCCTACTTAAAGGCACGATAACAACACTATCAAGAAAAACTCAACGCGCATGAAAACCAGATGTGAACTTCATGCGTCGATGCCCTCATAAGTTGCATCCTTAAAGAAGATTCTGCCTCATTGCCACCACAAACTTCACCAAATGTAAATATAAAATAGAACAAAACATACAATACAGCAAAGAGGTGAGACTTCCTACATCAAGTCCAATACGGTAGTAAAAGAACGATGCAAATAACAAAGTTATTCCATACATACATATTACAGGAAATCATACATATAATCATGTTATTAATTAACAGATAACTATCACAAGCATATATTATAAAGATATAAATATTAGCAACACTTCGATGACATATGCACATGTATCATACTATCATAAACATTAACAGTACTATTATAATATATCTGTCAACAATATATGTATATCAATAAAATGCGTATGGACCATGTCACCACAATGGCGTATATTGACTATGCATAACAATGCAATACTGATCATGCCATATCCATAATGGATAAACCCCTATTCCATGAAGCTAAACTAACATCAAAGAGAATGATTGGGAGTACATGTTTGTATATCGTCAGCCTCAATTTAAAGTGGTAAAAATAATATTCTGAATGTATGCAAAATGGCGTATACAAGACACTTTTCACCAGATCACGAAAAGAGTAGCAACTCCATCAAGATCATCAGTGCGTTTGCATCAGATACCACGACACAGTTGAGCAACCAACTGGCCACTAATGGCGTTCCGTACCCCGACATCCCCAAGATCAATAATTGATCGTAACTACGCAATTCTCACCTGCACTAAGGTGTAATATTCAACTCTGTGTCACAACAACATAGTTTTCCTGACTTTCAAAATGCATGATAACTCAATGCATAACACAAACCACCATTGCACTGTTCCCAATGATACTAAAACAACCGTCCATATAATTATATAATACTACTGATCTATCCAGGTCCAGTACATCGGCCTAACAGTAACATACTATATTTTCAATCGCGAAATATTTTTATTGCTTTTCCACAATCAAGTAACAATCTTGTTACATTTTCAAATCATGTGACCATTTCCTGATGTTTTCTTAATCGCGTAATAATTTTTCAATGTTTTCTAAATTGCGTAGTACAAAAATTGTAACATCCCAAAAATTTATAATTTTAGGATAAATGGTCATTTTACAATATTTAGCATTTTTAGGAATTTTTCTGGATTTTTCTGGGAACGCGGAATATTTTAATATTATTCCTCGTTCTGCACGCACATTGGACAGAATTGGCAGAACGACTGTAACGCTTCCAAAGTTGGAGAATTTTATTACGAATAGTCATTTTCTAATATTCGTGATTTATGTGAATTCTTTCAGAATTTTTCGGAAATGACGAATATTTTAATATATTTCTCGTTTTGCGTGTGCACTAAGTCGAGCCGGGAAAATGAAATATGTTTCCCGATAACCTTGATCTGTGGAAACGTCGACGGGGGATCTCACTAAACCCGAGACTGGACATGGTTTACAAGGTTTCACGTTATTCGAGAAATATTAACAGATGAAATAACAAAACACTGCGAAGAATTAATCAGATAAATTAATACTGACTTCGGTCAACTATAACTATTGTCTAATAAATAATAACATGTAATAAAAATCTTATCACACTGTTCAAAATTTACCTTGTATCAAGTCCCTTTAGCTTTATTTTCAAAATAAAGTTAAATTAATTCAAAAGCTTATTTGGGAAACTTCTAGGAAGCTTCCTCCCATTTCACTCTTCTCTCTCTTCCCTCTTCACTCTTTCTCTACGGCAGATGACCTTGGGGGAGTCATATTTGCTTCTCACTTAATTGCCATTATACTAATATTTTCTAAAACACTTTTCTCTCTTCTCATTCTCCTCCTTCTCTTCTCTTTCGTCTTCTTCTTCTTCTTTCTTTTTCTCTTCACCACCATACACCCTCACCATCCACCCTTTTCATTTTCTTGCTTCACCATTCCACATCAAGCTTTCTTCCATCATTCCAAGAGCATTTCCTTGTGGCCATCCTTGGTTCTTCTTCTTCTTCTTCTTCTTCTTCTTCTTCTTCTTCTTCTTCTTCTTCTTCTTCTTCTTCTTCTTCTTCTTCTTCTTCTTCTTCTTCTTCTTCTTCTTCTTCTTCCCCTATTTTTCACCATTGAAGCTAAAGCTTGGAGCTTTTGAGGTAAAGTCTTCAACTTTCTTCTATCTTCTTCTTCTTTTTCGTTTTATTGGTCACCTATGTGGCCAAGGAGCCATTTTTCTATGATTAGAGTGAACACATTGGGAATTTCTCACCCTAGGGTTTTTTCTTGAAGGGGAAAACGAAAATCAAGAGCAAAAAGGGGAAAGCATTCTTGTGATTGCCTTCATATAGGTAAAAGGGAGATAATCCTCTTCAACCAATCTTGGTAGTAAGGGAATGTCTTGTGTGTTGTTGTTGATGAGAGAATCCATGTTGGATTTCCCTCTTTATTATGTTGGGTTATTTCCATGATGTTGTTGTTTGATTTGTATGGATGTATGAATGTACATTGTGTGACTTGATGATTATGAACTCATATGTTGCTATTTTGTAATTATATGTTATGTATCACATTTTGGAATTGTTGAAAATTGATGAGGGATTTTGGATAGTGAATGGGCCAGGGCTCTGTAGAAAAGAATTCTGCAGAACCCCTGTTAATGCACTAGCGCCCAGGCGCTGTGCATAGAGCGCCTAGGCGCTCTGTGCCCAGGAAGTTTTCCCTGTGACGCGGCCCAGTAAGCGCTCAGGCGCTTCGTGGTCAGCGTCTAGGCGCTACACCAGCGCCCAGGCGCTACAGATATGGCGCCTAGGTGCCCATAGCAGAATCACCCAAATGATGGTGAAATGATGCTAAGACTTCCATGTGAAGGTATTACAACATAATATGAAGTAAGGAACTGAATTTGTTAAGGAAATTCCTCTAGAAAGAGAGAGACTCTATGAGAGTAGATTATGTTAAGATACCTATGTCATAAAATGGATAACTCATGAATCGGAAGAATTTACTATAATCAAGATTTCATAAATCTTAAAGGACTAAGAACGAGATTATCATAAAACCTAGGGTAATTCCAAGTGAGTGAAGAACAAGAGAGTGCAAGGCCTAAGAGCTTAAACGATTTACAAAGGTGGAAGAAATTTAATTGCCTTGGAAGGTTTTGCAAGTTGTGAGAATAGGATTGGACGTGAACTTTGACAAGGATGACAAATCTTAATTAAGAATGCATAATGGACCATGAAAATGTGTTACCTCGATTTATTTCAATAATATGATATTGTGAGTACATGCGAATTACCATTTGTATATTGATGCTTATATTGGCCTAATGTGGCATATTATAGAATTGTATGAGGTTGTGAATCATACATGTTCATGCATAGTGTCTTATGCATTATGATTGTCCTTGTGGACTGTTGTAAGGCCAAGTTGCCTAGGAGATTGAACACACCTTAGTGCGGGTGCGAATAGACAAGTGTAGGATATGTTATGACCTTGGGGGCGTCGGGGTGCGGGTCCCTCACATGGACAGTTTAGAGCTGCTCTGTACCGTGGGGCAAACCGATCCAAACACACCGACGATCTGGACTTGACACTGTCCTATATCGTGATCTAGTGTAGAATGTCTGTACAATGCCATGATTGTGCACGAGAAAAATTATTGATAGCACTGGCCTCGGCAACCGAGTTACAGGCATGTCTCCTGATCTTTCTCTCTTACTATTTGAGTCTAGCTCCATGGAGTAGGAATTGGGAAAGCATGCATTGTGCATCGTTCATTACTGGTCTTATAAACTATTGAGCATGAATACCTATAAATGATTACCTGATTATTGTGCTGATTCTTGGAAAAACTATTGTGATCTGCCTGTTATTGCTTACTGTAGTTCTACCTTTACTATAAATATCACTGTTGTTATTGACTCTGATTATTGCTTAGAATTAAATTGCTTCGGTCATAATTTCCGCTGTTGTTATTGATAAATGTATGAACTGTATTGCTCGGTGGGCGCTTTGCGTCGTGCTATTTTCTTGCTTCCAATAGTGGTAATGAATGACGGGTGTCTCACCTCTTTCCTATATTTCTGTATTGCTGTTTTATATTCATATTTGATAAAAGATCGTGAAGAAGATGATGAGGAATCACACTTTGCCGATGGGGTTGAGAACCTGGCATGATTTCTTTGATTTCGTGGGAGTGCAGCTGCGAGGGGGGCATTGATGCCTGTTGTGTCAACTGGGACGCCGAGTGTCATATGCATATGGGACCGCGGCTTTGTCTGCTGGTAGTACCCTTCCCTGGGTTATTACCTCTCCCCTTTTTCGTGTTTTATTCCCGCTGTATTTTATTTGACTCTGTAATTATTACGTCCTATGTTATCAATGCTTTGTGTAAATTGACAAAAATATATATATATATATAAAAGGAATATGATTCTATTTGAGGTTGTATTATGGGTCGAATACATTTATATTTCATTTGAGGCTCGTATTTTCTACTTATGCATATTGTTAAAAAAATATTTAGACTCCTGAGAATGTGAGTGACTGTTATCATGGCTGTGACACACTTGGATTTAGTAACTGTGGTGTAATGACGATTGCGTCGCGGTTGCTACATCAAGGGGTGTTACATTAGGTGGTATCATAGCAGTTCATCCTGTTGAGCTGGGGTATAGACTTGCTATGTTTAGGCATATTAGAATTTGGTCTGTTGTGCACTTCCTTGTCTCTTGATTGAGATAATGGGAAAGGAATGCATGGCTTGCCATAGGTTGAATGTTTATGGCTACTGTTATACAGTTGTATGATATTGAGGACTGACCTACTCAATATGTAATGTTCTGTGTGTACAGGAAACTATGACTTCACCTAGGCGTATTGTGTTAGGAAAATAGGAATTCTTTTGTGAGGAGATCAAAAGGTTTTGGAAAACCGATCTTCTGGAGAAAGAAATAGTAGGTGTAAACTAGATTCGAGAAGTAGTTTGGAAGTTGACAGCTTGCGAGGGATTACGCTGTGGAAGCATAACGAAGAAGTTCGAGCTAGAGATCGTTAGGGTTCGTGAATTGAACTTGTCTTGTTTGAATTGTGTGAATTGTCTGACTCTTTATATTTGGTTTTCGTAGGGAGATAACACTGTTTGAAGTAATTTTGTGTTTGTTGTATTTATATCTGTCTTCAGAGAGATTCAATGGCTCGCAGTAGACATGCGAGGGCGGTGGCTCGTGACAGACGTATACATGTGAGCACTGGACAAGGCAATAGGGGTATGGCTGCGACTGCAGAAGAAATGCAAAGGATGGTTGAGATGACAACTTACCAAGATCGGAGGGACACGCAACAACGAGAATTGGAAGTGGAGGTCCATAATCTGTTGAAGGAAAGTCGGCGTTGGGGCAAACGTGGACTACCTAGATTCCAAAAGAGGAATAATAGAAAAGTTAACCAGTTTAAGCGGAAACCATCCGCACGGGTATCAGGGAAACAACAACAACAACCAATTCCTGGACAAAGTACTAGTGGTGGTGTATCTAGTCAGATCTCGACATCTTCGCCAAGATGTATGAAATGCAGAAAGGAACACTTCACGAGGGAGTGTAAGATCAAAGGGATAATCTGTTTTAAATGTGAAAAGCCTGGACACGTCTCCCGCAACTGCGACCAAGCAAAGGCAAATTCTTCCGTCAATGCTGTAAGGGTCGTAGAACCATAAGCAGAAGCCAGAACTTATACCCTGGGAGGTGCTAAGACTTCAAAATTCGGAGATCTAAACCGTGGAAATTATGCCTCAAATGATGATCCTGTAATCGTGCTGTATAATTCCGGGGGTAACCCTTCATTTTACAATTTGTAACCATATGGATCATTTGGATTCATCTATATCTTCCTTATCTTCAACTTAAATTACTTCTATTTCTGTTACTAAGACTTGTCGTTGACACCTAAGTTGTGTAATCTATCCTACTTCTACTAAAGATCGAGTCTTTTGTTAACCTATCTTGCTTACCTTAAATCATATCTATTCGAGTTCATGATTTTAGAAAGTGATCGGTCGTTTTCTGATTATTATCTGCTAGGTCGTTCCGAAAAAAAAAAAACCTTAGTGATTTTTAAAACTAAGACTTTTGAATTCGTGACAACCAACAAAGTCTAAGCTTCATAAGGGAAAGGAGCTTGAGGGTATATGTTAATGTTCTCCATAGGGGACCAAGAGTAAAGGGAATATAGATGCCGCTCTTGTAGTCGAAGGGAGTCACATGTCAAGTTACGATGCTGTTAGTTAAGGAGAAGAATGAAATTTCTCGGTGAGACGGGGACCGTCACAAAATAAACAAGGCTTCAATCAAGGATGAGTGTCCTCAGGGAAAGATGAGCAATTCAATGGGCTGGTGAGGAAAGAGTCGTTGTTCTTTCCAAGATCGATGTATGACCTGGTCATCGATGGATTTGTGAAAATTGAGAATGTTCCCAAAATGATTCTTTCAAGTGTGCTTTCAACATTAAGGGTATCCCGTGATGTCAATCGGAGTGATAAACGCTCCTATTGTATTCATGGACAACATGAATTGTATTTTCTAACCTTACCTAGAGCAGGATTGTCGTTGTCATTAATGATGACATTCTGGTCTATTTCGAAGATATGGGGAGATACGTTGCACATCTCGGTATAGTTTTCCTAACTTTAAAGAAGAGAAAGTAAATGCCAGAGTATCAAAGTACGATTTCCCGTTTGAAGAGATTCAGTTTTTGGGTTGTGAAATTCCAAATGGAGGAATTGTTATGAATTCACCAAAGGTTGGAGTAGTTCTTCAAAGGGAAAGACCAGAAACCGTAAAGGAGACTTGTAGCTAATGGAATTAGTTGATTTTATCGAAGGAGCACCGATGAGTTCTCCAAGATGGCAGAATCTCTTACGTAGCTTATAAGAAGAGGATCAAATTTCTACAAGCTGGCACAGGTAAAGAAGGTTTTTCCAAGGATTAAGGAGATATTCAGATGCTCACTAGTTTTGCTCCTACCTAATCTCGAGAAACCGTTTGAAATACCTTGTGATACTTCGCATTAAGGTTTAGGATGTGTACTCATGCAAGGCTGGGAAGTTGTGGCTTACGCCTCAAAGTAGTTGAGGGTGCCTGAGAAGAATTACCTGACCCGTAACTTGTAATTAACTGTTGTTATATCTACTCTGAGAATATAGAGACACTTTCTATATGGAGCAAAATTCAGTGTCCTTAGCTGTCACAAGAACCTGAAGTACTTAATCGACGAGAAGGAACCAAACATGAGGTAGAGAAAGTGGCTAAAGATTTTGAAGGAACATGATCTCTAACTTTAGAGTCATCTTGGAAAAGAAAATGCCATGGTGGATGCTTTGAACCGGAAACTGCCTAATACCTTCATTATGATGGTCGAGAAGAAGGAATTAGTAGAGAAATTCGAGGACAGGTGGCTGTCATTAGAAATGACACTGGATGAGGTATGTCTAGATATAGTCGCTAATTTGAATGATCTATTGGGAAAGATTCAAGAGAAGTAGAATAGTGACCAGTTTCTACAAGACAAGAAGAGGCTATTAAGACGAAGCATGGTGTCGGAAGGCGAGGAAGGAACTCGATGGAATCTTAATGTTCATAGGTGAAGGTTGTAATACCAGATGATTCAAAACTTAAGGAGTTTATTCCCAATGAAACTCGCGAGGGTAAAACCGAGTTTGAACATCAAGGTATATCAAAAATCTAGAACAGAAGTAATAGTAACAAGGGATGAAGAGAGACATTGCTAAACGTGCATCATCTTGTCTAAGTTGCCAACAAACTCACTCTTAAATTCCACAGACTATCCTAAATTCTTCTTCGGACTAGTTCAGTATCCATAACTAATCCTTGCTATCCTTTCTTTTTAAATCTTCATGGTATCATCCGTATGCCATGATCACGAAAGTATATCCTTGGACCCAGCCATGTTATCGAACAGGACACAGTACGATTGAAAGAGAGTTTAACCCATGGAATGCTTCCTGTGAGATCGAGAATAGAATAGCAAAGCGACATGGAGGTCGGAAGATAAGGTGAAGAAACAACGTCGATATTTATCGTAAGGGATGAAAATTTCGAGGACGAAATTTCTATTTGAAGGGGAGTGTTGTAACATCCCGAAAATTTATAATTTTAGGATAAATGGTCATTTTACAATATTTAGGATTTTTAGGAATTTTTCTGGATTTTTCTGGGAACGCGGAATATTTTAATATTATTCCTCGTTCTGCACGCACATTGGACAGAATTGGCAAAACAACTGTAACGCTTCCAAAGTTGGAGAATTTTATTACGAATAGTCATTTTCTAATATTCGTGATTTATGTGAATTCTTTCAGAATTTTTCGGAAATGATGAATATTTTAATATATTCCTCGTTTTGCGTGTGCACTGAGTCGAGCCGGGAAAATGAAATATGTTTCCCGATAACCTTGATCTGTGGAAACGTCGACGGGGGATCTTACTAAACCCGAGACTGGACACGATTTACAAGGTTTCACGTTATTCGAGAAATATTAACAGATGAAATAACAAAACACTGCGAAGAATTAATCTGTCAGATAAATTAATACTGACTTCGGTTAACTATAACTATTGTCTAATAAATAATAACATGTAATAAAAATCTTATCACACTGTTCAAAATTTACCTTGTATCAAGTCCCTTTAGCTTTATTTTCAAAATAAAAGTTAAATTAATTCAAAAGCTTATTTGGGAAACTTCTAGGAAGCTTCCTCCCATTTCACTCTTCTCTCTCTTCCCCCTTCACTCTTTCTCTACGGCAGATGACCTTGGGGGAGTCATATTTGCTTCTCACTTAATTGCCATTATACTAATATTTTCTAAAACACTTTTCTCTCTTCTCATTCTCCTCCTTCTCTTCTCTTCCGTCTTCTCTTCTTCTCTCCTTCTCTTCACCACCGTACACCCTCACCATCCACCCTTTTCATTTTCTTGCTTCACCATTCCACATCTAGCTTTCTTCCATCATTCCAAGAGCATTTCCTTGTGGCCATCCTTGGTTCTTCTCTTCTTCTTCTTCTTCTTCTTCTTCCCCATTTTTCACCATTGGAGCTAAAGCTTGGAGCTTTTGAGGTAAAGTCTTCAACTTTCTTCTATCTTCTTCTTCTTTTTCATTTTATTGGTCACCTATGTGGCCAAGGAGCCATTTTTCTATGATTGGAGTGAACACATTGGGAATTTCTCACCCTAGGGTTTTTTCTTGAAGGGGAAAATGAAAATCAAGAGCAAAAAGAGGAAAGCATTCTTGTGATTGCCTTCATATAGGTAAGAGGGAGATAATCCTCTTCAACCAATCTTGGTAGTAAGGGAATGTCTTATGTGCTGTTGTGATGAGAGAATCCATGTTGGATTTCCCTCTTTGTTATGTTGGGTTATTTCCATGATGTTGTTGTTTGAGTTGTATGGATGTATGAATGTACATTGTGTGACTTGATGATTATGAACTCATATGTTGCTATTTTGTAATTATATGTTATGTATCACATTTTGGAATTGTTGAAAATTGATGAGGGATTTTGGATAGTGAATGGGCCAGGGCTCTGCAGAAAAGAATTCTGCAGAACCCCTGTTAAGGCACTAGCGCTCAGGCGCTGTGCATAGAGCGCCTAGGCGCTTTGTGCCCAGGAAGTTTTCCCTGTGACGTGGCCCAGTGAGCGCTCAGGCGCTTCGTGGTCAGCGTCTAGGCGCTACATCAGTGCCCAGGCGCTACAGATATGGCGCCTAGGCGCCCATAGCAGAATCACCCAGATGATGGTGAAATGATGCTAAGACTTCCATGTGAAGGTATTACAACATAATATGAAGTAAGGAACTGAATTTGTTAAGGAAATTCCTCTAGAAAGAGAGAGACTCTATGAGAGTAGATTATGTTAAGATACCTATGTCATAAAATGGATAACTCATGAATCGGAAGAATTTAATATAATCAAGATTTCATAAATCTTAAAGGACTAAGAACGAGATTATCATAAAACCTAGGGTAATTCCAAGTGAGTGAAGAACAAGAGAGTGCAAGGCCTAAGAGCTTAAACGATTTACAAAGGTGGAAGAAATTTAATTGCCTTAGAAGGTTTTGCAAGTTGTGAGAATAGGATTGGACGTGAACTTTGACAAGGATGACAAATCTTAATTAAGAATGCATAATGGACCATGAAAATGTGTTACCTCGATTTATTTCAATAATATGATATTGTGAGTACATGTGAATTACCATTTGTATATTGATACTTATATTGGCCTAATGTGGCATATTATAGAATTGTATGAGATTGTGAATCATACATGTTCATGCATAGTATCTTATGCATTGTGATTGTCCTTGTGGACTGTTGTAAGGCCAAGTTGCCGAGGAGATTGAACACACCTTAGTGCGGGTGCGAATAGACAAGTGTGGGATATGTTATGACCTTGGGGGCGTCGGGGAACGGGTCCCTCACATGGACAATTTAGAGCTCCTCTGTACCGTGGGGCAAACCGATTCAAACACACTGACGATCCGGACTTGACACTGTCCTATATCGTGATCTAGTGTAGAATGTCTGTACAATGCCATGATTGTGCATGAGAAAAATTATTGATAGCACTGGCCTCGGCAGCCGAGTTACAGGCATGTCTCCTGATCTTTCTCTCCGACTATTTGAGTCTAGCTCCATGGAGTAGGAATTGGGAAAGCATGCGTTATGCATCGTTCATTACTGGTCTTATAAACTGTTGAGCATGAATACCTGTAAATGATTACCTGATTATTGTGCTGATTCTTGGAAAAATTATTGTGATCTGCCTGTTATTGCTTACTGTAGTTCTACCTTTACTATAAATATCACTGTTGTTATTGACTCTGATTATTGCTTAGAATTGAATTGCTTCGGTCATAATTTCTGCTGTTGTTATTGATAAATGTATGAACTATATTGCTCGGTGGGTGCTTTGCGCCGTGCTATTTTCTTGCTGCCAATAGTGGTAATGAATAACGAGTGTCTCACCTCTTTCCTATATTTCTGTATTGATGTTTTATATTCATATTTGATAAAAGATCGTGAAGAAGATGATGAGGAATCACACCTTGCCGATGGGGTTGAGAACCTGGCCAGATTTCTTTGATTTCGTGGGAGTGCAGCTGCGAGGGGGGCATTGATGCCTGTTGTGTCAACTGGGACGCCGAGTGTCATATGCATATGGGATTGCGACTTTGTCTACTGGTAGTACCCATCCCTGGGTTATTACCTCTCCCCTTTTTCGTGTTTTATTCCCGCTGTATTTTATTTGACTCTGTAATTATTACGTCCTATGTTATCAATGCTTTGTGTAAATTGACAAAAAATATATATATATAAAAGGAATATGATTCTATTTGAGGTTGTATTATGGGTCGAATATATTTATATTTCATTCGAGGCTCGTATTTTCTACTTATGCATATTGTTAAAAATATATTTAGACTCCTGAGAATGTGAGTGACTGTTATCATGGCTGTGACACACTTGGATTTAGTAACTGTGGTGTAATGACGATTGCGCCGCGGTTGCTACATCAAGGGGTGTTACAAAAATCATTATTTTTGAATCGCATAAGATTTTCTTGCTATTTTTCACTCGCGTAAATTATTTCTTAACATTCTAAACTAAATTTTAAAATCCTTTGAGTTTAATTTCAAGTTTGAACCTCAACTCCTCTTTTCTCACTAAAATTTTTCAAAGATCATATCCTCCAACACTTATTCCAAATATCTATATTTATATTAATTTAATCCATATTAACGAAATCATTCTTCCATTGCCTCCTCAAAAATAATCTACTCATCTAAATTACTTTTGACCTCAATCTACTTTTTAAATTCCTTTACTATTTCTATTTCCAAAAATCATTCTTTCTCTAATAATAAAATTTATACGTTTTCATATTCATCTAAAAATACTTCAAACATTACATCAATTTCCAAACTCGCTAATTACGATCATTTTACTAGAAATCTATTTCCTTCCAAACAATAAATTCTTATTCCATGCTCTTCTCAACTTAATCAAATTACTTGTCACCTAATCCTTCAAGAAATATTTTCCAACATCGTTCACAAAATTACGTTAATTAAACTCTTCCTTTCAGAAACAATTACCCATCTCATCTTTACTAAAACATTATTAAAACTCAAAACATCTCTTAAACTCATTTCTTTTCTTATAATCAAAATCAATCCTTTTCCAACAATAAAACTTTGTTCACTTCCTTTCTTCAACTTATAAAACCTTATTCCATTTCCTTGTCTTAAAACTAAATTAGATCCATAGTTAATAAAATATCCTTGACTTAATTACCCCTAATATTAACTAAGTAGCCATGAGCCACCAAAAAGGTCATTGGACCCAAAAGTTCTTTCCTTTTCCTTATAATTCATAATATGTAATATATATAAATCATTAAATCAAACCATTCACATGTTCATGCATTTTATCCAAGCTATAAAGTCATATAAACAACTAAACACAACTATTAACTCATACAATCAGTTAATTAAACTTATGTAACAAATAAGCATTTATAGAGATTTCATTCATCATATAATCATATATAACTACATAATCACAAACAATTTAAAACTACACAATCAAGTGAGTGAATCCTTACATGGATTCTTCACTTACAAACACATAGTCCATTCCTCACCACCATAGTTGGTTGATGAGGTTGATCTCCCTCTTACCTTGGAAGATGATCAAAAACTCCTTTGATCTCCTTCCTTGATGAATTCATCCTCCACCACACAATAAATCGTAAAACCCTCAAACTTTGACCTTAGAAAAGTGCTTGAAGATGATTGATTTAGAAGAAAGTCCTAATATGAAAGAGTCTTAGAACAGTGTTTAGGTTCAAGATATGTGGTTGGATTGAATTATAAGAGATTGGAGAGTGTTTTAGCCACTTTGGTCCTGAGGTACACAAGGAGAGTAAAGTGAGAGATTTTGAGGTTTTAGCTTATGGTTCTTTGAGAGAATGATGGACAAGATGAAACAAAACACAAACTTGGCCTTCTTAAACAAGCATGGCCATGAGACACTTGAGAGAAAAGGGTGAAAGCTTCATGCAAAAGATGGAAATGAACTAAAGCCCTCCTATTTATAGAAGATGATAGGATAACTTAAGATACTTGTTAACCAAGATATTTTCATCAAAGCAAAATATCTAACCAAAAATATCTAACCAAATATCCAACCAAGATATTTATCAAAGATATTTTTAAACAAGATATTTTTAAGCAAGATATTTACCCAAGATATTTTCTCAAGCAAGCTTGCCACCCAAGCATACACTAGAACCTCCAAGAAGCATCCATTGCCGTGAGTTGTAACACCACTTGATTTAATAACCACAGCACAAACATCATTATGCCACAGTCACTAAATCTAGACGTGCTACAGCTCAACAACAAGTTTCCAAATTTAACCATTATGCATATATAGAAAATAGGAGCCTCAATATAAGATATATTTATATTTACTCGCATCCAAAATATAACATCAGTTTAAAATAAGGTTACATTTCCACAATCCATGCATAAAAGTAACATACAACAATATTAAACATAAGTTTACATAGAGTAACTATCATATAAAAGTTTGACCACTCCCAAAGTCAAACACCTCAAGAAAAAGGTCCTGCACTTGATCTCTTCCCGGATCTCAAATAGATGAACTTCCCCCTTGAGGCACGTCATGATGCATAGGAACCTGAATAGGTGACACAACTGAAACCTCTCTAGGAAAGAGGTGGCGATTATCCCATAACTCCCTAATGGGTATAGGGAACTCCACATGCAAAAAAGTATGAAAAATGCTTATAGCAGCTCTAGGATAATTACCACTCCAAATTAGGGTCACATCCCCTATGTACGAAAAATGCTTCACATCACGGTCGAAATGCCAGGCTTCCAAGCCTCCATGGAACTGTATCCACATACAACTGAAGAAAGCTTTTCCAAATGTCATCGCAAGGAGACAAAAGTCGATCCTAAACTAAACTAAGTGAATTCAACTCGCTCTCTTCATAGTCTTTATCCAAACATAAGCATAACATAGAGTAATACAACAAAGAGGTGAGACACCTAGCATTCGATACTAATACGACAGTAAGAAAATAGAATGGCGCAGGACGCCCACATGACATCACAAATATATATATATATATATATATATATATATATATATATATATATATATATATATATCAGTAGTAATAATAAAAATAAGCAATAAAAAGGAAACAACAATAATATCTTAGGCAGTAAGCAGTTTATCAGTCAGATAATTATTACAACATTAAAAGAGATAATTTATTAGTCACGGACACTCATGCCAGAAGAAAATATGAGACACACAATGCATAATGCATAAGGTACCAAAATCCTACTCCATGGAGCTAAACATAAACATTCAGAGAGAATGATCAGGAAGTCATGTTTGTATCTCGTTAGCCTAAAAATAAAGTGCTTATTAGAAAAATAATATTTTGCACAACATGGCTTATACATGGCACTCTCAACAAGAACGCAATATAGGACAGTGTCTCGGTCCGGATCATCGGTGTGTTTGCATCGGTCTATCCCACGGCCCCAGTGGAGCTACCACTGTCTATTGTGAGACACCCATTATCTATTGTGAGGCACCCACACCCCGACGCCCCCAAGGCCAACAATATGACCTACACTTAATCTACTCGCACCCGCACTAAGGTGTGATTCAATCTCCTAGGCATACACAGCCTTAACAACAGAGTCCAACGGACTTTCACAAATGCATGATGACTCAATGCATGTCATATATATTCATCAATAATATACTTCTCATGAAACATACCACAAATTGGTCAAATTAAACATCAACAAGTCTTTAGTCCCACACATGGACCCACAATGGCATATAATCAATTCTCAATAACAACATACATTTATAAGGTTCAACAGAAACCATAATTTCATTTTATGAATCCATAATCCCTAATTACCTAAGTCTTGATCAATTAAACAAGTCTAGGTCAAATAGACCCTTGAGGCCATGGCCTCTCAAAAACAAGATCCAACCATTTTTCTTTCATCGCATTATTGATTTGATAACACTAAATTGCTTAAATCACAAGGTTGCACAAAAGCACACTTGGACCCCAAAAACTCCCTTGCCGTAAGCCTCCCAAGAGTGTGAAAACCCAATTTTTCCATCACTTGCATCAAATCCTTTAACACCCAATCACCTAAGTTTCAATTCATACAAAAATCAAATTCAAACCCCCAAAATTTGTCCAAGGCCGTGTCGTCCCCTAAATGGGTAGGAAACCCTACATTTTTCCATACACCAAAATCAAGCAATCCAACATCATCAAGACATTCAAAATAACCAACTTTTTCATATGAATCAAATATACACAAAAGCATGAAAAATAAATATACAAAGTGAGCAATCCATTATGGATTCCTCCATCAACAACACATAAAGGTTTCCTCACTACCTATAAAGGTTAAAGTGAGTAAATCTCCCTCTTATCTATAGAAGACAACACAAGAAAGCAAGCCTTTTGGTTCTTTCCTTGAAATTTCGTCCAAATCTCCAAGAAACCCTAAAATGAGCAAACTTTCATAATCATAAACCAAAGCATGAAAAGAGGAGTCCTTGGTCACAAAGGTGGCCAAGGAACACAAAAAAAGAGAAGGGAAAATAGAAAAAGTCATGAACTTTACCTTAAAGCTTCAAAGCTTAGAGCTTTAATGGTGGATGATGGAAATGGAGGATTCAGGAAGTGACCACCAAAGAGAAGAATCTTAGAATAATGGAAGGAAGCTAGAAATGTGATTGATTGAAATTTTTGTGATGGTGGAGGGGGAGAATGGTGTGGTTCCGTGGAGGGAGAGGAAGAGAAGAAAAGAGAATGGCTTGAAGAAGAATGAGAGAAGAGAGAAAAAAGAAGAAAGAGAAAGTGTCTTGAAATATTGAAATTAGAAATGAAGGTGATAAAATGAGAAACAATTTTGGCTCCCCTAAAGTGGTGCATTGCTGTGGAAACAAGAGAGAGAGAAGGGAAGAGAGAGAAATGTCATGTTTAGGAAATTTCTAGGAAGTTTTCTTAGGAAGCTTTTTGATTAAATTAATCATTCTTTTGAAATAAAGGAGATTGGATGTGACACAAAGTGGATTTCTTTTAGATAAGGTGATAAGATTTTTACTACAATCTATTACCCAATGGACAATTGTTATAGATAGCAAAGCCAGTATTAGTTGTCCAATGAATAATAAAATTTCGTCCAAATCTCCAAGAAACCCTAAAATGAGCAAACTTTCATAATCATAAACCAAAGCGTGAAAAGAGGAGTCCTTGGTCACAAAGGTGGCCAAGGAACACAAAAAAAGAGAAGGGAAAATAAAAAAAGTCATGAACTTTACCTTAAAGCTTCAAAGCTTAGAGCTTTAATGGTGGATGATGGAAATGGAGGATTCTGTGAGGTGACCACCAAAGAGAAGAATCTTAGAATAATGGAAGGAAGCTAGAAATGTGATTGATTGAAATTTTTGTGATGGTGGAGGGGGAGAATGGTGTGGTTCCGTGGAGGGAGAGGAAGAGAAGAAAAGAGAATGGCTTGAAGAAGAATGAGAGAAGAGAGAAAAAGAAAAAGAGAAAGTGTCTTGAAATATTGAAATTAGAAATGAAGGTGATAAAATGAGAAACAATTTTGGCTCCCCTAAAAGTGGTGCATTGCTGTGGAAACAAGAGAGAGAGAAGGGAAGAGAGAGAAATGTCATGTTTAGGAAATTTCTAGGAATTTTCTTAGGAAGCTTTTTGATTAAATTAATCATTCTTTTGAAATAAAGGAGATTGGATGTGACATAAAGTGGATTTATTTTAGATAAGGTGATAAGATTTTTACTACAATCTATTACCCAATGGACAATTGTTATAGATAGCAAAGCCAGTATTAGTTGTCCAATGAATAATAAAATGCACAACGATTTTTATTTATCTGATAAAATTCTCAAAAAACGTGAAACCTTATAAACCGTGTCTGGTGTCAGGTTGAGTAAGATCCCCCAATACTGCTTTCATAGTTCAAGATTCTCGGGGAAAATATTTCATTCCCCCGACACCGCTCAATGCGCATGCAAAACGAGGAATAATATTAAAATATTCCTCGTTCTCAGAAAAATTCACAAAAATCACAAATATTATAAAATGACTATTTATCATGAAACTAAAAATTTTCGGGCTGTTATAACTCTCCCCTTCAAATAGAAATTTCGTCCTCAAAATTTTCATACCCTAGAATAGATGTGGATGTTGTTTCCTTCATCTTACCTTCTAACTCTCACGTCGTGCCCCTAATCGCATCAATTCAAATCATCCTTGCCAATGTAATCTTTTGGCCTCTGCGTTGCTTTGCTATCCTACCCTCGACCTTCATAGGAAACATTTTATAGATCAAACCCTCTTTTAATTGTACTGCGTCTGGTTCGATGACATAGGTTGGATTAGGGATACACTTTCGTAATTATGACATACGGAAGACATTATGAAGATTAGAAAGAAAGGGTGGTAAAACTAGTTGGTAGGCTACCAGACTAATCCAAAGAAGAATTTGATATAGTCCATAGAATTTAGGAGTGAGTTTGTTGGCAACTTTGACAAGATGACACATATTTAGCAACGTCTCTCTTCATTTCTTTCTACTAATACATCTGTTTTAGGTCTTGATACATCTTGCTCGTTCCGGTGTGTATACTCAACTTACTCGTGCGAGCTTCATCGAAAATTAACTCCTTAAATTTTGAATCATCCGTTATACAAACCTTACCCATGAACATCAGGATTCTGTCGAATTCTTCTCCACAATCTGACGCCATGCCCTGTTTTAATAGTTCCTTTTTGTCTTGTAAAAATTAGTCACTTTTCTACTTCTCTCGAATTTCTCCCAACAAATCATTCAAAATAGTAACTGTACCTAAAAATACCTCATCCGGTGTCATTTCTAATGACAACCACTTGTCCTTGAATTACTCTATTAATTCTGTCTTCTTGACCACCATAACGAAGATATCAAGTAGCTTCCGGTTCAAAGCGTCTGCTATGATGTTTGCTTTCAGGATGACACTGAAGCTAGAAGTCATATTTCTTCAAAAATTCTAGTCACCTTCCTTATCTCATGTTCAACTCCTTTTGGTCAAACAAATACTTCAAGCTCTTGTGATTGCTAAAGGCGTTGAACATTGCTCCATACAGAAAGTGTCTCCATATCCTCAAAGCAAATACAATTGAGGTTAATTCCAAGTCATGAGTTGAGTAATTCTCCTCATGCACCCTCGACTGCCTCAAAATGTAAGCCACGAGCACACATCCTAGACCTTGATGTGAAGCGTCACAAAACACTTCAAATGGTTCCCTGGGATTAGGTAGAACCAAAACTGGCGGAGTAGTCGAATATCTCCTCAACCTTTGAAACTTCCCTTACCTACATTGGTCTATAAAGTGACTTGATTCTTTCTTGTAAGCTAAGTGAGAGGTCCTGCTATCTTAGAGAATCCATTAATGCTTCTTTGATAAAAACCAACTAATCCCACTAGCTACAAATCTCCTTTACGGTCTTCGGTCTTTCCTATTGAAGGACTGCTTCAACCTTTGATGAATCCACAACAATTTCTTCCTTTGAAATCTCATGACCCAAAAGGTTAACCTCCTCAAACCAGAATTTGTACTCTGATAATTTGGCGTACATTTCTTCTCCTTTAAAGTCTGGAAACTCTATCGAGATATTCAATATGTTCCTCCATATTTTCGAGAATAAATCAAATTGTCATCGATAAAGACAATGACAAATCTATTTAGGTAAGGACGAAAGATCTGATTCATGTAATCCATGGATACGACAGGAGCATTTGTTACTCTGAATGGCATCACGAGACACCCATAATGCCCATAGCACATTCAAAAAACCGTTTTGGGAATATCCTCAACTTCCCACAAATTTAATGATGACCAGAATATATATTTATCTTGAAAACAACAACTCCCTTTTCGCTAATCCATCGAATCGTTTGTCTTCTTCCGAGGATACTCATCCTTGATCATAATCTTGTTCAATTGGTGATAGTCCTCATCTCACCGAGAAGTTCCATTCTTCTCCTTAACTGACAACACTGTAGCTCATCATGCGAAACTCATTGACTACGAGAGTGACATTCATATTCCCCTTGCTTTTGTCCTCCACAAAAGATAACATGTATCCTTGGATTCCTTGTCCTCACAAAGGTTCAACTTTGTTGGTCGTTATGAATTCAAAAATCTTAGTTTCAAGAAACACTAAGGTTTTCATTGGAACAATCTAGCAAGATATAATTAGAAAATAACCAATTCAATCCTAAAATCACACGTATTCGAGAACGAGGTAAACAATTTAAATCAACCGAAAAGATTTGGTCTTTAACACAAATAGGATAGTTCGAACAATTGGATAGTAACAATAGGTCTGGTAATAGAAAAAGAAATGAACAAGTCAAAAGTAACAAAGACACTGATGACCCTAATCATTCCACATAGAACATTACATATTAAATAGGTCAGTCCTCAATATC
The DNA here is from genome assembly GCA_029884605.1 of Ormosia emarginata. Lineage (NCBI taxonomy): Eukaryota > Viridiplantae > Streptophyta > Magnoliopsida > Fabales > Fabaceae > Ormosia > Ormosia emarginata. Next base: position 34,729,316 of record JAQQTP010000088.1, read on the forward strand.
ATGTAACTGTGTAATAGTAACTGCTAACATTCAACCTATGGCAAGTAATGCATTCCTTTCCTATCATCTCAATCAAGAGACAAGGAAATGCACAACATACAAGAACTCTAATATGCCTAAACATTGCAAGTCCATACCCCAGCTCAACAGGATGAACTGCTCTGATACCATATAATGTAACACCCTTTGATTTAATAACCACAACACAATTGTCATTATGTCACAGTCACTAAATCTAGACGTGCTACAACTCAACAAAAAGTTTCCAAATTTTATCATTGTGCATATATAGAAAATACGAGCCTCGATATAAGATATATTTATATTTACTCGCATCCAAAATACAACATCAGTTTAAAATAAGGTTACATTTCCACAATTCATGCATAAAAGTAACATACAACAATATTAAACATAAGTTTACATAGAGTAACTACTATATAAAAGTTCGATCTCTCCCAAAGTCAAACACCTGAAGAGAAAGGTCCTACACTTGACCCCCCTCCGGATCTCCAACATATGAACTTCCCCCTTGAGGCACGTCATGATACATAGGAACCTGAATAGGTGACACAACCGAAACCTCTCAAGGAAAGAGGTGGCGATCATTCCACAACTCCCCAATGGGTATAAGAAACTCCACATGCATAAAAGTATGAAAAATGCTCGTAGCAGCTTCAAGATAATTACCACTCCAAATTAAGGTCACATCCCCTATGTATGTAAAACGCTCTGCATCACGGTCGGAATGCCATGCTTTCAATCCTCCATGGAACTGTATCCACATACAACTGAAGAAAGCTTGTCCAAATGCCATCGCAAAGAGACAAAAGTCGATCCCAAACTAAACTAAGTGAACTCAACTCACTCTCTTCACAGTCTTTATCCAAACATAAGTATAACACAAAGTAATACAACAAAGAGGTGAGACACCCAGCATTCAATACCAATACGGCAGTAAAAAAACAGAACGGCGCAGGAAGCTCACATGACATCACATATATATATATATATATATATATATATATATATATATATATCAGTAGTAATAATAAAAATAAGCAATAAAAAGGAAACAACAACAATATCTCAGGCAGTAAGCAGTTTATCAGTCAGATAATTATTACAACATTAAAAGAGATAATTTATTAGTTATGGACACTCATGCCAGAAGAAAATATGAGACAGACAATGCATAATGCATAAGGTACCAAAATCCTACTCCATGGAGCTAGACATAAATATTCAAAGTGAATGATCAGGGAATCATGTCAGTATCTCGTTAGCCTAAAAATAAAGTGCTTATCAGAAAAATAATATTTTGCGCAACATGGCTTATACATGGCACTTTCAACAAGATCACGATATAGGACAGAGTCTCGGTCCAGATCGTCGGTGTGTTTGCATCGATCTATCCCACGGCCCTAGTAGAGCTACCACTGTCTATTATGAGACACCCACACCTCGACGCCCCAAAGGCCAACAATATGACCTACACTTGTCTACTCGCACCCGTACTAAGGTGTGATTTAATCTCCTAGGCATACACAGCCTTAACAATAGAGTCCAACAAACTTTCACAAATGCATGATGACTCAATGCATGTCATATATATTCACCAATAATATACTTCTTATGAAACATACCACAAATTGGTCAAATTAAACATCAACAAGTCTTTAGTCCCACACATGGACCCATTGTAACACCCCAAAATTTACTTTTCTACTATCAGAATTCATTCTAAAATATTTGTGATTTTCTGGAAATTTTTCCTGGAATTTTCTGAGAACGCGAAATATTTTAATATATTTCTCGTTTTGCATGTGTACTGAGCGGAACCGGAGAAATGAGATATTTTCTTCGAAAACCTTGAACTATGGAAATGTCGATGGGGGATCTTACTAAACCCGAGGCCGGACACAATTTACAAGGTTTCACATTTTTTGAGAAATTTTAACAGATGAAATAATAAAACACTGCGAAGAATTTATCTGTCAAATTTGTTAATGCTGACTTCTGCCAACTATAGTTGCGTCCAATAAATAATAACATGTACTAAAAATCTTATCGCATTATTCAAAAATTACCTTGTGTCAAACCCCTTTTTAGCCTTATTTTCAGGAAAGAAGAAAAAGAGAATTTAGTTAATTAAAACCCCTTGTAGGAAGTTTCCAAGAAGCTTCCTATTTGACACATTTTTCTCTCTCCCTTCTCCACTCTTCTACGGCAGAGGCTATAGGGGAAGCCTAAGTAATTTCTCTTCTCTTCCTAATATTACACTCTCATTTTTCTAAACCCCAAATATCCATTCCCTCTCTTCTTCTTTTCTTCTCCACCGTGCAACCACTCCTGGAGGCAGCCATCCTTTGCTTGCTTCATCATCAAAGATTCTTACTTTCTTACACCATTCCAAGTCCTCTTTTGTTGCCATCTTTTGGTTCTTCTTCTTCTTCTTCTTCTTCTTCTTCCACCATTGAAGCTAAAGCTTGGAGCTTTAAGGTAAAGCCTTCAACTTTCTTCCATCTTTCTTGCTATTTTCGTTTCTCTTGGCCACCTTGGTGACCAAGAACCTATTTTTCATGGTTTGAGTGGACATTGTGGTGATCACTCACATTGGAGTTTTCTTGAAGGGGGAAAACGAAAATCTAGGGCAAGAAGGAGTGGCACATTGTGTTGTCTTCCAAATAGGTAAGAGGGAGATGATCCTCTTCAACCAATCTTGGAAGTAAAGGAATATCTTGTATGTGTGTTGTTATTGATTTCTGAATCCATGTATAAAGTTCTCTCATTTTTATGTTGTTCTTCATGATAGTGCATTTTGTTGGGTTTGTATAATTTATTGATGCCTCTTGCATGATTTGAAGGTATATTTGAATAACTTGTTGATTAAATATGATAATGATTGGTTTGGTTTGAGTTAGGACCTGGAGGACTTTGTTTTCTGCAAGTTTACGTGTGGTAATCGATTACACGGGGCTTGTAATCGATTACCAAGCTCTTAAGGATACGAAATCGTGATTCTGGAAATCTGGTAATCGATTATGTCTTGTGTGTAATCGATTACAGAGATTCTGTTTAACTTGTAATCGATTACAAGAGTGGTGTAATTGATTACCAAGCCTCTGATGTCACGAAATGGTGCTTCTGGAAATCACGTAATCGATTACAACTTATGGGTAATCGATTACGGACGTTCTGTCCAATTGGTAATCGATTACCAGGGATGTGTAATCGATTACCAGGGCTTTGAAGTTACGAATCGTGGTTCTGGAAATCACGTAATCGATTACAATGAGATTGTAATCGATTACAGAGATTTTGTTCCTCTGGTAATCGATTACCAGGGTGATGTAATTGATTACCAAGACCAAAAATGAGATTTTTTGAGCTGGAAATGATTGAGATTATGGTTCTTTGTCCTTTCTAACTCAAACATAACCTAAAAATCCTGGATTCAAGGATTTTACTTTACTTAATTGTGATAGGAATGTGTATTCATACCGATAGAGAAGAAATGATTTTGAATATAGAATTCTTGGATCCATGACATGGAAATTGTGGTGTATGTGTAATGAGGAATGTATGTTTATATTGATACTGAGAATTATTGATGCAAGTGTGATTTCCTATGTGGGTTATGCACTTATCGATGTAGTACTCAATAAGATAAGAATGATGATGTGCCATTGAGGCAATGTTTTAATAAATGTATTGTTGATATGTCATGTTGGACATTGAATAATGCTTATATGCCATTGAGGAAAGACTTATGTTGAATGCATCATTGATGAACATACACGATTGGACATTGTGTCGTCATGCATGTGCTGTCCGTTGGACATGGTTAGTAAGGCGTTATATGCCTAGGAGTTTGAATAACACCTATGTGCGGGTACGAATAGACTAAGCGTAGGTGTCATATGTTGTTGACCCTGGGGGCGTCGGGGTGTGGGTGTCTCACAATAGACAGTGGTAGCTCCACTGGGGCCGTGGGATAGACCAATGCGACACACCGACGATCCTGCCTGAGACGCTGTCCTATGTTGCGATCAACTATTGAGGTACCATGTGTGAGCTATTGCGCAAACAATTTTATGAAGGAAAGCACACTGTATTTTTAAGGCTACTGATACACTGGTATTACTCCTTGATCATTCACTCCGAAGATGTTTATGTCTAGCTCCATGGAGTAGGAACTTTGGTACCCTTGTCACATTGGGAATTGTCAGTCACATGGTCCATTGAGCATGTATGATTGGATAATGTGTTTACTATTATGACTGTGATATTTGTTTGACTCTTGGTAATGCTAATGTTGCTAGCTGGCTATGGATAATGTTAACTATTGATTTTGCTATTTTACTCTCATTAATTGCTTTCATGTATTACTGTACTTGTATGTATTAACTGTGTCTTATGTGGGCGTTCGATGCCGTTTATTTTCTTGCTGCCATGTTGGTACTGAAAGCTGGAAATCTCACCTCTTTCGGTAATTTCTTTATTTTGTATTTTGGTTGGATCGTGTGCTCTCGAGAAGACGCTCGTGAGGAGGACAAGGAAACCACTGAGTTTCAAGGTTTCTGGCCTTATCTCGACTGAGATCGAAGTTGTTGAGGATGTCATTTCGACTCCGTGGACTTTTTGGCTATGTGCGGATCAACTTTCTTGGGGGTCCGGACTGCTGGCATATCAACGTACAGACTGACCAATGTGTATACCATGGCGATGTGATGGTGTCCTTAGCATGGAGACGTTATGACGCTCCTATTCTGGATTTTCATGCTTTTGTATGGCTGGAGTTCTATATGCCCGTGAGGGACATGTGGGGTGAAATGTATTATACCCCTCGTGAGGATTCCTTTTTCTCTACTGCCCGGGCTCCTGCCCGCTGTTCTGTCGTCCCGATGGAGGTCTCGTCGGACGATGAGGACCCTAAGGAGGATCCATCTACGGTTCCTTCTCGTTCCAGGCAGTCTTAGGGTTGGTTTTAAATTGATGGCTATCCGTTTATTTTGAGGGAGCCTGACGTACTATTGGACTAGTGGGTATATATTTGTATCTCTTGGGGTAGGTACACATTTTGCTTTTTGTATATCTTTTTGGAAATGTCATTTAAACAGGCTTGTATTTCTGGTACAAAGTATGTAATTATCCATATTGTGTATGGTCGTATGTTTCATTCCCTGTCGATTTCTCTTTGACATTTTTGACAGGAGTTTTATATGAAAGAGGAACTTTTAATTTTAAATCAATCACGCGATATATTTACAAACAGGTGTATATGTACATTAAATGGAAATTTTAACCGGATTTATGTTAAAAAAAATGTTCAAACTTTACGTAATCATTTGTGCGTCATTTCACTATAGTGCGACGTTCCTTCTTCTTACCCATTATGACTAAGGGAGAAAAAGGGGCGTTACACCCATAATGGCATATAATCAATTCTCAACAAAAACATACATTTATAAGGTTCAACACAAACTATAATTTCATTTTATGAATCCATAATCCCTAATTACCTAAGTCTTGATCAATTACACAAGTCTAGGTCAAATAGACCCTTGAGGTTGTGGCCTCTCAAAAACAAGATCCAACCATTTTACTTTCATCGCATTATTGATTTCAGAACAGAAAATTGCTTAAATCACAAGGTTGCACAAAAGCACACTTGGATTCCAAAAATTCCCTAGAGGCCGTAAGCCTCCCAAGAGTGTGAAAGCCCAATTTTTTCATCACACGCATCAAATCATTTAACACCTAATCACCTAAGTTTCAATTCATACAAAAATCAAATTCAAACCCCTAAAATTTGTCCAAGGCCGTGTCGTCCCCTAAATGGGTAGGAAACCCTACATTTTTCCATACACCAAAATCAAGCAATCCAACATTATCATAACATTCAAAATAACCAACATTTTCATTTGAATCAAATATACACAAAAGCATGAAAAACAAACATACAAAGTGAGCAATCCATTATAGATTCCTCTATCAACAACACATAAAGGTTCCCTCACTACCAATAAAGGTTGAAGTGAGTAAATATCGCTCTTACCTTTGGAAGACAACACAAGAAAGCAAGCCTCTTGTTTCTCTCCTTGAAATTTAGTCCAAATCTCCAAGAAACCCTAAAATGAGCAAACTTTCATAATCACAAACCAAAGCTTGAAAAGAGGAGTCCTTGGTCATAAAGGTGGCCAAGGAACACGAAAAAGAGAAGGGAATATAGAAAAAGTCATGAACTTTACCTTGAAGATTCAAAGCTTAGAGCTTTAATGGTGGATGATGGAAATGGAGGATTCAGGAGGTGACCACCAAAGAGAAGAATCTTAGAATAATGGAAGGAAGCTAGAATTTGATTGATTAAAATTTTTGTGATGGTGGAGGTGGAGAATGGTGTGGTGCCGTGGAGGGAGAGGAAGAGAAGAAAAGAGAAAGCTTGAAGAAGAATGAGAAAAGAAAGAAAAAAGAAGAAAGAGAAAGTGTCTTGAAATGCTGAAATTAGAAATGAAGGTGATAAAATGAGAAACAATTTTAGCTCCCCTAAAGTGGTGCATTGTCATGGAAACAAGAGAGAGAGGAGGGAAGAGAGAGAAATGTCATGTTTAGGAAATTTCTAGGAAGTTTCCTTAGGAAGCTTTTTAATTAAATTAATCATTCTTTTGGAATAAAAGAGATTAGATGTGACATAAAGTTAATTTCCTTTAGATAAGGTGATAAAATTTCTATTACAAGCTATTACCCAATGAACAATTGTTACAGATAGCAAAGCCATTATTAGTTGTCCAACGGATAATAAAATGTATAGCGATTTTTATTTATTTGATAAAATTCTTAAAAAACGTGAAACCTCGTAAACTGTGTCAGGTGTCGGATTGAGTAAGATCCCGCAATACCATTTTCACAGTTTAAGGTTCTCGGGAAAAATATTTCATTTTTTCGACACTGCTCAGTGCGCACGTAAAACAAGAAATAATATTAAAATATTTCATGTTCTCAGAAAAATTCATAAAAATTCACAAAAATCACAAATATTATAAAATAACTATTTATCATGAAACTAAAAGTTTTTAGGGTGTTACATGAGTCACCATTGAGGTTGGAGTGTTCAACTTCTCTTCCTCTCCTTCTAGCTTAGCCACCAAGAAGGCCTCTCCATTGGCCCATTTTGGTGCAAGCTGCTATTGTTTACTTTTCTTCAAAACTTACTAAGTAAGCAAGCTCTCCCATTAGTTCATCATAAAGGTTGTAATGATTTCTCATGATGAGGTCCAAGATATTTTTCAATTTGCATTAACCAATGGATAATAGCTATTGCTTATAAAGTTAATGTCTATTGTCCAATGGATAATAGAATGTACTTAAATTTTCTTTTGTTCTTCAAGCTTCTAGATCATGACACATAGGGTCGTAAGGTGTCTCTGCTTCACCATTAAGCTTCCTTCCTATTGGTTCTTTATGGTGAGTCACTATGGAAGTTTCTAGAAATGGTGAGTCAGCATGGTGAGTTGCAGTACTAAGTCACTAGCTGAGTCACTAAGAGAACCTTATGGAATGTGTGACTCACTGTGGCGAGTCACAGGGTGAGTCACCGTTCTACCATCTTCTAGAACATGGCGAGTCATCATTCTACAAGCTTTTAGAACACGATGAGTCACAAGGTGAGGTGTCCACGCAAGGTGTCTAACTCCTATTGGTCCATTTTGATGAGTCACAGCCGCAATTGTTGACCAGCTCCTCATTGGTCCATATGTAAAGCAAGTACTCAAGTACTCGATGACTAGGCACGTGACTCACCACTTTCTAGAATCATCCAACAAGATATTTTTAAGAAAGATATTTATCGGTAGCTATTGTCCAATGGACAGAAGTTACATCGTATTACCCAGTAGTTATTGTCCAATGGATAATAACTTTACCTAATGGATAATAATATAAAGTAAAATCACTATAAAATATCTAAAATATATTAAAATATTTAAAATGTCTAAAAATTTTCATAATATAATAAAATATTCAAAATATAATAAAATATTCAAAATATCTAAAATATCTAAATATAATATAATATTCAAAATATCTCAAAATATCACAAAAATCATAAAACTCATAAAAATCACATGCGTAACACCCACCATAGGGTGTCAGATTTATGTTACTTAATTACCAAATTACCTCTAAGCTCATAAAATGTGGTGTTGTGATAAAAATACGAGTTGTAAATTTCTTCCTCTTTGATGTTGATAAACTAAACTTAGCAGAAAATAAAAAATATTACACATCATTATACATTACAAACGTACTGTCGACCTTATTTATATACAGACCAAGTTCTCAAAGTTGTTAAACATAATTTAAAACTCATATACTGCCCAAGTATAAACTAGACAGCAAAACCCTCAGACGGGTCCTCCTCAGATTCCTCAGCAGGAAGGAATCCAGCACGACGTGAAGTCCTATGGACACGTGTCCGAGCAGACGGCGCAATACTAATTTTCATTGGGACATAATACCTAGTATCCCAATACTATCTGATTGACAGCGGAAATTCGACATATACATATATAGTTACAGAAATGAACGGATCTCCATGAAATTCCTGGCTCATGTTGACCGTCAGATTTCCTTGATATATAAGTCCCCTCTCATTGGGACTAGTCCTCCATGCTCCAGCTCCACCGTGGAACTACAATCTCACGTAACCGAAGAAACTAGGTCTTGATGTCATCCTATCAAAACTCTACTTATTCCATAGGAACCTGCTCTTCTTCACCCTCTTGTTTTATGCCTTGCTCAACGTCTTTACCAAATATAAATACAGTACAAAATAATATACAAAGAGGTGAGATCACCTACGCCAATACCAACATGGTAGCACAGAGATAATACAAACAGCATACCACACAGTTATGTCATACCATAATTACAATCATGCTATCAACATTATCTATCATAATTGATACAATAAATAATAATTACCATCATGCCATTAACATTATTATCATCATCATCATCCAATTATTCCTCAACAAAACAATTGTCATAGTCAATATTCCTCAATTATTATATCATACAGATATAAATGCTCAGATTTATGCATGCGCACATAGACTCAATTTCCTACTCCATGGAGCTAATACTCAGTTCAGAGAAGTTGATCAGAAAGATCTGTCTGTACCAACATGCCTCAGACCACGTGCCACATTTCTCATATGTGTTTGCACATCTAGCATATACACGACAGTCTTTACTAGATCTCGATTAAGAATAGTGTCTCAGTCAGGATCATCAGTGCGTTGCATCAGTCTAACTTACGGTAAGAAGAGCTACCAACCGCCCATGTAAGCAACCCGCACCCCGATGCCCCCAAGGTCAACAAGTGACTAACACTATGCATATCGCACCCACTCAGGAGGTGTACGTTTCTCCTAAGCAAATAGCCTCATATAGTCCATCGGACCTTTCCAATGCATGTTCAATGTACCAATGCCAATCATAGCCAAAATTCATATACAGTGTCCATACACTAGTTCATGCATATAAAATGCACTAATGCCAATCACAGGCAAAATTCATCATTTTCTCATATAGTGTCCATACACTAGTCTAACAGTAATCCTACTGTATTTTCAATCGAAAAATTATATTATTGCATTTTCATAGTCGCGAAACATTTTTATCACGTTTTTCACAATTGCGCAACATTTCTGTTACGTTTTCATAATTTTGCAACATTTCTGTTGCGTTTTTAAATCACATATAGATTTTTCAACGTTTTCATCAATCACGTAAAAATATTCCATCATTTTTAAATCGCGTAGCGATTTTTCAACAATATCTCAAACGCGTAAAAATATTTAAATGCTTTCCAAATCGCATAGAAATATTTTAACGTTTTTCAAATCGCATAGCTTAAAAATCACGTTTTTAAGTTATGTAAATCATTTCTCAACCTTCAAAACTTCCATTTCAACCTTTCTTAAAATAATATGACTTCTCACATTATTTTCCACATTTTCTTACTCAAGAAAATCCTTTTCGCAATATATTTCATAATTTCACCATTTCATTGAATTAAATCAATGTTTCTAACTTTAAAATTTACTAACGCTCTTCAAAACCCAAAGGATGAATTATACGTTAGAAAGTCTCAAGTCACCAACGTATTCTATATAATTCCAAATCAATTATAAAAATTAATCCTCTTTAAAATAAATTGAGGTTCAAACAATTTCAACCTGTCTTTTTCATTCACATACGAAAATTCTATTTTTCAAGTGATAAAACATTCTGATTCTCTTCCCAAATTCTTTGTACTAAACCCAATCCACTTTGAAAATCACTTTGTTTCATCAAAATCAAGGCATTACAAGCTTTCAAAATCGTGGACATGGCCATTGGAACCATCAAAATATTTTTCCTTCTAAATCAACTAAGTTCCATTCTTGTTTTTACACAAACAAAACCATTAAAAATTTCTCACCAAAACCGTGAGCAATTAGTCCCTCAAAACAAGCCTTTTGTTTATTTTCCTTACTTTTCTAAACATCTAATTTTACCATTCATGAAAATATTAATTTGTGAACACCTATTTTGAAATGTTTGGCCGAATTCACCATGTTCTTTGGAACCAAAAATCACTTTCCTTTCCATCATCAAATCATAACATACATATACATATTCAACATATATATATCACAAGCATGCCATAATCAAAGTAATAAATCATACAAATCATACCAAGCATAGGCAAATAATCAAAGCACATAAACATACACAAATAATTACATAACTATGGATATGAATCCTCACATGGATTCACCATCCATCAAATACCAAACGATCTCTCACCACCATACTTGGTTGGTGAGATAGATCTCCTTCTTACCTCTTGAAGAACCTTAAAAAGCTCCTTGCTTTGCACTTTGCACAAGTTTTTCACCAACAAAAGTCTCTTGAACATAAAACAAACACAAGTTTATTAGTATATTAAGCTTGAATAAGAGTAACCATGGATCAAACATGGCTTACAACATGAAAAAGAAGAGAAGAAATGAAGTTTCCTTACACTTCACCTCAAAAACTCTAGAACTTGCTCTTAGAAAAACTCCTTGAAGATGAAAGATTTAGAACTTGGTGTAAACTACAAAGTGTCTTAGAATAAGGTATAGATTCAAGAAATATGGTTGATTGAAATTAAAAAGTGATGGAAGATGGTTCTATGGCGCTTGGCCGAAACTAGCTTGGAGAAGATGGAGAGAAAATTTTTGATGAAGTCTTGGCTTTTTGGAGGAGACAAAGATGAATTATGATAGCAATAATATGGTCTTCAAATCTATCCATGCTCTTAAGCTTCACAAAACTGTCACCCCCCTCTTCATGCACTCCAAATTTGTGACAAATTTCATAGCTACCATTTCAAGCATTTCTAACCATTGATTAGATCAATGGTTAGGATTAATGTAGGTTTTAGGTTTAGGCTTAGATAGAAGACTTAATCTAGGTCATTGGATCTTTCCTCCTTAAAATCCTAGCCATTAGATATATCTCCAAAATGAAGGGTCAAGATTACTCCTTCAAACTTTACATCCAAGGGTCATTAATGGTCCTAGCCACTTTATAAGACTAAATCTCAACCGTTGATTAAATCAAGATCAAATCTCCACCATTGATTAAATCAATGGTGGATATCTAAGCCACTAATGTTAACTACGCAGTATAATATTTATTTTTTTATTTGCTATTGCCCTTCGAATAATATTTTTACTGTATGTTTATCACTCTATAATTAAATACAGTACAAAACATAGTAAAAAAATTTTAAAAATTGTTTTCGAATTCAGGTTTAGTAAGATCCCCCGTTTTCGTCTCAACAGTACGAATTTTTCTGGTTACAGAAAAATTTTCACTTTTCTTGACCCACGTCAGGCACACATACGACCTCCTTGGGCTCACAGACGGCCCACGGATAACACTAAAATAATCAGAGTAATATAAAAATTTCGTAATCACCCACAAAATCATAAAAATTAGAAAATTCATGAATATCAAATCAGATTACGTAAAATAATTAAGACTTAACAGTAATAATTAAATTACGCAAAATTTTCCCCGGCCCGAAAATTATTATTTTCCTGACACGAAGTAAATCACACAAAACGATCAAATGTACTGACAGAATATTCAAAATAATTTTACAGTACATAGAAATCACTAAATAGTAAAATTCTGTTAACTGTCAAAATTACTGTCAACTATTTAGGAAGTTTTTGGGGTGTTACAACATGTACTGAGAAATGTGAAAAATTGGGGCGTTACAACTGCTGTCAGACTCCGAAACTGCTACCCCATTCTTCTTCATTGCCTCCTTCACAATGATAACGAAGGCCGAAATGCACTCTCCTCTATTGGACAGGGCACGACCTTTCATGAGAAGATCATGCCACTAGAACCTTAGCCAGCTTCATGATCACCCCAAAGTTTCTCCCAAAGTAGCTTCAATAGTCCCTCCTGTAACACCCTAAAAATTGCTAGTTTCATGATAAATAGTCATTTTATAATATTTGTGAATTTTTTGAATTTTTGTGGATTTTTTTGGAAACGTTGAATATTTTAATATATTCCTTATTTTGCGTATGCGTTGAGTAGAGTCGGGAAAATGAAATATTTTCCCCAAGGCTAGTAAACCTTGAACTATGGAAACGTCGATGGGGGATCTGACTAAACCCAATGTCGGGCACAGTTTACGAAGTTTATGTTTTTTGATATTTTTATGTGATAAATAAAAATTATTGTACAATTTATTATCCGTTGGATAATAAATACTGAATTCTGTTAACTGTAATATTTGTCTATTGGATAATAGCTTGTATTAAAATACTTGTCATATTTTCAAAAGTGTTAACTTTATATCACATCATGTTGACTTTTGCAAAAATTTAACAAAGCTTCTCAAAGAAGCTTTGTATAAAGCTTCTAGAGAACTTTTTTCTCTCTCTCTCTCATCTCTCCACAGCAATGGGCCAAAATTGGAGCCAAAAAGTTAGCTTTTCACTTTATTATTTTTTCATTCTAATTTTGAATCCTCAAAAAGCTATCACCTTTTTCACTCTTCATCTTTTTCTCTCAAAACTTTTTCTCTTCCTCTTCTCTTCTCCTCTTCCACGGCACCCACACCTTCTTCCTCCTCCATTGTTGCTTAATTTCAAGCAGCCATCTTGCTTGAATGCATTTCTCCCTTGAAGCTTTTCTTTTCTTGTTGAAATCACCTACAAAGAACTCAAATTTCCTCTCTATTTTCTCACCACCCCCACGGTCAAGACTCCATTATTGGCCATCCAAGCTTTTTCACTCAACCAACCTCATTTCCTACATCTTCTCATCATCTAAAACGTTTTCCCTTTTGTAACCATCTCTTGAATCTACCATTTTCATCTTCTTCCATCAAGCTTTAAAGCTTGAAACTTTGAGGTAAAAGTTCATAGCTTTCTCATTTTTCCATTTCATTTTCATGATCCATGGTCACTTTGGTGATCATGGATGTCTTTTTCAAGCTTTGATTGTGATTTTTGTGAGTTTGAATATTTTAGGGCTTTGAGGTGGTGGAGGACGAATTCCCAAAGGAAAAGGAGATTGTTTTCCTTGTTATTTCTCTTGGTAAGAGGGAGACTATCCACTTCAACCTCTATTGGTAGTGGGAAGCTTGTTTGTGTGTTGGTTGTGAGAAACCCATGTTAGGGTTCCTCTCTTGATTATATGGTTTTCTAATGATCTTTGTACTAATTTCCTCTTACGTGGTTTTATTGGTTGTATTTGTGTATGTTGATGATCTTGGATTGATTTTGATGAATTGAAAATATGAAATGGAAGCAAGGGTTCCTTGGTCTCCTTAATGAGGCTCACGGCCATACCCCCTTCAATAGGGTGATCATGGTTAAAATTTTGTAACAAGTTGGAAAGATAATTAATCAAGTGAATAATAATTAATGGAACAATGAAAACTTCAAACCCCTATTTCCCTTGAGGCTCACAGCCTCTTAAGGTGAAAATGCCAAAAATGTAGTGTTAAAGTGGAGACTTGATTAATTAGAAAATTAGAGATTTATTGGAAGCTCATAAAATGGGAAGAATAAAGAATAAGACTTTATCCTATAACTTAGAACAATTTTGGACTTAAGGAAAGAACAAGAGAGTGTGTGAGACTTGGAAAACCTTAGAATAATTTTCTAAGTAAGTATGATTTAATTTAATTAAAGAACTTAACTAATTAAGAGAAATAAAGATTGAATGAGAATTTCAAGAGAATTCCTCTAGGGAAAGATTTCATAAGAAATGTTAAGTTAAAGTGAAATTCCATAATGAACCTTAAAAAGTGTATTGTCACTTTTGAAAACTTGATAATATGTAATTGTGGGTCCATGAGTGGGACCAAGAAGTTATTGATGTTTAACTTGGCCAAATTGTGGCATGTTATAGAAAAGTATATTATTGTTAAATATATATAAATATGCATTGACTCATCATGCATTGTTGAAGTAAGGTTGTATGCCTAGGAATTGAATCACACCTTAGTGCGGGGTGCGAATAAACTAGTGTAGGTCATATCGTTGACCTTGGAGGCATCGCGGTGCGGGTGTCTCACGAATGGATAGTTGGTAACTCCTCTGGGTCATGGGATAGACCGATGCAAACGCACCGATGATCCTGACCGAGACACTGTCTTATATCACGATCTTGTGAGAATGTCGTTGTATAAAGCCTTGTTGCACAAATGATTGATTTTTTTTTCTGGAAAGCACTTGATTTTAAGCTGACGAGATACTGGCATGTCTCCTTAATCATTCTCTCTGATGTTTGTGTCTAGCTCCATGGAGTAGGATTTTTGGTATCGAATGTTGGATTTTGGTACCATGTGTATGTGCATAGTGAGTCAACATATTATTTGACATTTATTTATATGATGATTGAGACAGTTGTCCTATTGATGTTATAACTGTCTGGATTTGTTAAGTTGTTTACTATGTGGATCTTGATGCTGATTATTATTCAGGTTATGCTATGTGGGCGTCTTGCGCCGTTCTATTTCTTTACTGCCATAATTAGTACTGAATGTAGGATGTCTCACCTCTTTTCTGTATTCCTATTATTCTGTATATTTATGCATTTCTCTGAAGGCGTTGGTGAAGAAGGGGAAGTGCACGAATTCCCCGGCTTTTGGCCTGACTTTGATTAGTACCTGTTTGAAACATGACGTCCCGTCCATGTGGCTTTTTGGGGTATGTTAGGTTGACATTTCATGGAGGTCCGGACTGCTGGCACATCAACTTGAGTATGGATCACTGTATCTACCATAGAGACGTGATTGTGTCTCTGGCATGGGGTCGTCATGATCCACCTGTTTTTACTATTAATGCACATTTGTATTTAGAATTTTACTTGCTCATTCGTGATATATGGGATGAACGTTATTACACCCCATAAGAGGATTCATTCTTATCCTCTGCACGAGCCCCTGCTCGTAACTCGGTTGCTCTGATGAGGATTTCCTCTGACAAGGAAAACTCGGAGGAGGATCCAGCCACGATTCCTTCTCGTTAGTTTTAGGGGCTGATGTTGTTGGTAGCCACTGATGGCTACCTGTAAATCTTTTTAGGAGTCTGATGTTTTGTCTTTTTGATGGGCTATATATGTGAAATCATTTTAGGGCATGTAAAGTTTCTGCTTTTTGTATATTTGATGATGTATTTAAACAATTATGATATAAGTATATATATACGTATGATGTATGAATGTGTGGTTTACTTCTCATGTTAACTTCTGCTATAATTATGTCTTATCATTTTCTTACAAAAAAAAAAATTCACCAAATTAATTATACGTTAATAAATGAACAGGCTTACCTACATTTAAATGAACTGGGTCTTAGTTTAGATTTTGTTTTCTGCATTGTGGTCTTAGTGTGACGTTCCTTCCTTAAAAGGGGGTGTTACACCTCCCACTTATCCAAGCATCCTCAGAGGACGAAGCACCTGCTAAGTTCTCAGAAAGGAGGAGGAAGTGTACGCTTTGTTTCTCCGAGGCAGACCACCCAACAAGACAGGTATTACAGATCTCTCTAACGATAGAGCGTAGATCAAACACTCCTTTGTCCGCTTGGAGAGAAAAATACCTGTCGTTAATATGTTGAGAAAGAAAAATACCCAGTAGAAGAAGAATAAGTTACAAGAACAATAAATATTTTTAGAGATTTTGGGAAGAACAAAAGGATGATCTTTGCAAGGGATAAAACCCTTCACACAAAGGCAAAAAATGAAAGGAGAACTACTCTCTGAAAGAAAATCATCTTCACAGAAAGATACAAGGAAAATACAACGAAGGGAATGTCAACTTCAGTGCAAACATTCCCTATTTATAGAGAAAATGAAGCACTCTGATTGGCCCCAAGGAAGGCGAAACTGAATGCATAAGATAAGCCACATTTTAATGCTCCGCGTTTCAAATTGGACATAAAGAAAGAGTGCAGTTGGGAAACAACATGAAACTGATAAAGGGTCTTTAATTCCCACTAAAGTTAAGGTAGCAGTTTCCTAAGAAAGCCCAGTACTGTTGCAAAGTGTGTAAAAATACAAAAAGCCCTGTGAAACCATGCACGGGTGAAAAGGACACACCTCAAATGACGTGATAGTGGTATATACCAACCATGGAGGTACTCCACAGTAATGGACCTCGGCCCTTATGGATTCCCATATCTATTGTGTGCCGCGGATTTTGTCCAAATTTGGTATCTTGACACTTAATTGTTCCACTTAAGCGTTAAGCTGAGGGCAACTGTTCTGGCCCGTGATCCGAGATCCCATCCAGTATGATCGACTCGGCATACGTACCACCAAACTCCGCCATCAATACCCCAGCTAGGCCATCCGACCATAGACTTCACCAGTGGGTCATAACAACAATCATTAGATCTACGCAGATTCTAATAACTGTCAATCATGATCTTATGAATGTGGGGCCCATAACTACCTGCAACAGTGGATGGTCACTACTGTGACATCCCGATATTTCAGGAATTTACCTCAACGATCGTGGAAGGGCACCTTCCGTCAGGCCACAATCCTAAAAATACATGCACCCCACGCAGATTGCATGAGGACTCTACTAATGCTCTATAAATATCAGGTTAAATCATCCTAATTGAGATGAATCATATTATTGCATAAACCTTACTTGTGTGCCGCTTGACTTGAGCGTTGGAGTTCCTTTTGCATTTACCCACCCTCTGGTTCAATACGCTTAGTGGCAGCTGCACAAAGAGAAAACCACTGTACATACTTATCTAAGGTACCTCTCTAATTCT
The DNA here is from genome assembly GCA_029884605.1 of Ormosia emarginata. NCBI lineage: Eukaryota > Viridiplantae > Streptophyta > Magnoliopsida > Fabales > Fabaceae > Ormosia > Ormosia emarginata. The sequence continues at coordinate 34,746,678 of JAQQTP010000088.1, forward strand.
ACATCAGAACATGTGTATATCAATTCAGTTATATTCTTTTTAGTACCTTGATAGCATGATGCGCTAATAAAAGGGAGGATGCTTTGATTGTTGATGGATTTCTTTTATAAGGGAAAGAAAGGAATTTCCAGTTAGACATTTTTCAAAGACATCGAAACATTTATCAGTAATGTAAGCATTATTATTTTAATATATATAATTGACTGAAAAAAAAATGAAGTTTTAATAGTACCTAGATAAGAGTCTTGTATTCAAACTGGAGGTTATTTGCCTTCCTCATTTCTTATACTATATAAAAGTAACATCATTTCCATTGCCTGGACTTTGTTTGGAGGAAGCTGAAAGTTCAATGACATTGTTTAAGAAAACTAATATCATATTAAAATAAACAAAATAAAGAGAGTTGGTTAAACCAAAAATAAAAATAAAAATGAGGAACTAACTGCTTGTTATATAGCTAAAAGTGGAATTCTATTTGAAGATGTTCCCATCATGACAGAGGTGAACAAATTGATTGGAGAAACATTGCATTCTATTTCACCAATAAATGGTTTAAAGCATATTTCTTAATAACAGTAACGTAGTAATTATTGACATGTTATAGCAGTTACAAACCGAAAAAAAAAAGTTTACTAAATAATCTAAAATAAAAAATTAAGTGGAAAAATATAAGCATTTGATTGATATTTACCACTGAAGATTTTCAAAATATGAAGATTGCCTAAGATTCCCCTTTTAAAAGTCCACATCAATAATATTTATAATCTACTTAACATTAACAAGTCCATAATTAGTAATAATATTTACAACTGAGACAAAAATAACTTCTTTTAATTCATGAACTTATAGAATTATAAGAAATTAAAGAAGATAGCAAGAAAAATAAAATACTAACTCTTTTCAATTGAAGAGTGGGGAGACTTAAGAGAAGCGAATGAGTTAATAACATAATACTTGCTACTTGGAGAGTTAAAGTTCTCTAAATTATCTGTTACTGAATTCAAGGATATCTACAGGCATTTAGTGGAGGAAATAAGACAAATATAATACATTTCCAGATTTATTAACTGACCTGGATTCTCTTTATTTGCTCTCTGTTGGAGTCCAGCCCATCATTTTCTATTTGGAAAATTTGGAAACCACAAATGTTGTGGTGCATTCTCAACCACAAATGTTGTGGTGCATTCTCAACCACATATTTTGTGGTGCTTTGAGAACTATACATTTGTGGTGCATTGTTAGCCACAAATTTAAATGGAAGCTTGGCTATAAATAGCCTTGAAGCAAAACCTTGAAGTGCAATTCAAGAAGATAGAGAGTGAAGAGGCAAGTTGTTTGAGTGCAGAGTATTTTCTCTGAGTGAGAAATAGAGAGTTTGAGTAATTCCTATTTGTTTGTGAGTGCCATTATAATTTTTGTATCACTTGAAAGAGAGTAGAGTGTGTGTGAGGATACTTGTAATTATCTTTATTATAGTGGAATATTTCTCGGAACTTGTCCCGTGGTTTTTCCCTCAAACATTGGAGGGTTTTCCATGTTAAAATTGGTGTCTCTAGTATTTATTCATTCTGCTTGTAATTTCATAGTACGTATTTATTACGTGGTGGGAAAAGGTGATCCTGAGAAGCATCCGCTGCATATCAAATCTCTGATCAATTTTCCCAACAAGTGGTATCAAGAGCTGTTGGTTACGATAGTGTCAGATTCTTCAGGAACTTCTTAGTATGCTCTGTGGTTGCAACATTGATTGATCTTCCACATCAGAAAAGAATTGTTCTTGGTTTATTTGGCGTGAAGCACTCTACTTATACACCTGATTGTACTATGTCAGAATTGTCATAGCGTGGAAGTGCATGTCTAGGAAAAGTTCTGACTAAGGAAAGATTTGGTATTTAAGTGTGTCCTTTTGTGACTCACCTCTCTTTCGGGAACTTACGGTGTACTTGTTCACATACTGGCATTATTCGATATACGTTATAATTCTTGGTGAATAAGTGGAAGTTTGATGGAAATCAGTACAGGCAGAATGATTAGTATGAACGGGACCAACTATCACATATGGAAGGGAAAAATGAAAGATCTTCTTTATGTGAAGAGTTGGCATCTACCGGTGTTTGCTACACTAAAGCCGGAATCAAAAACCGACGAAGAATGGGAATTTGAGCATGCCCAAGTATGTGGTTTTATTCGGCAATGGGTGGATGACAATGTGCTCAATCATATTTGTGATGAGACGCATGCAAGATCGTTGTGGGAGAAACTTGAATCTCTATATGCTAGGAAGACCTAAGCAACAACAAACTCTTCTTGATCAAGAAGATGATGAATTTACAATACAAAGAGGATAGGACTATCTCGATCACTTAAGTGATTTTCAAGGAGTTTTACAAGAATCGTCCTCTATGGGTGTAAAGTTTGATGATGAGATTCAAGCACTTTGGCTACTTGGAACTCTACCAGACTCTTGGGAGACATTCAGAATGTCCCTTTGCAACTCCGCTCCTAATGGTGTGGTGACAATGGAACTTGTCAAAGGAGCTGTTTTGAATGAAGAGATGAGGAGAAGATCTCAAGCCTCGTCTTCACAATCAAGTTCTTGTTGCAGAAGATAAGGGAGAAGTAAAAATAAAGGTTCGAGAGGTAGAAGTAAAAGCCGAAGCAAGTCAAAGTCCAATTACAAAGACGTGGAGTGTCACTATTGTGGCAAGCTGGGACACATTCAAAAGAAGTGCTTCCTCTTTAAGAAAGATAAGAAAAAGGGCAAAGTTAAAGACAATCAGAAAGACAATGATCACAACGATACAGTTGCTGCAGTCGACCTTGTCATTGTTTGTGATGAGGAGGTAATTAATTTTGCTGTCAAGAGACAAGTTGGGTCATTGATGTGGAGCTTCCTTACATGTTACATCAAGGAAGGAATTATTCTCATCTTATACACCCGGAAATTTTGGGGTGTTGAAGATGGGTAATGATGGTTTTTCAAAGGTTGCTGGCATGGGAGACATCCACTTGGAAACTAATACTAGAACACAACTGTTTCTTAAGGATGTTAGGCATGTGCCTGATATCCGCTTTAATTTGATCTCGGTGAAGAAGCTTGACGATGAGGGCTATTGTAACACCTTTGGTAATGGACAGTGGAAGCTTACTAAAGGTTCATTGATTGTGGCCTGAGGAGAGAAGAATCTTAGCTTGTATTTGACACAAGCTAAGATTGGTGGTGACTCCGTCAATGTGGTGGATGATGAAAAGACAACCGAGTTGTGGCACAAGAGACTTAGCCACATAAGTGAGAAGGGACTAAACTGCTTGGCCAAGAAGAAACTATTGTCAGGTATAAAGAACGCAAGTTTGAAGAAATGTGCGCATTGTATGGCTGGAAAGCAGAACAGAGTTGTCTTCAAAAGTCACTCTCCTTCAAGGAAGTCAGATTTGCTAGAGCTAGTGCATTCTGATGTTTGCGGTCCCTTGAAGTTAAAGTCTTTTAGTGGTGGACTTTACTTTGTGACGTTTATTGATGATCATTCAAGCAAACTTTGGGTTTATGTTCTAAAAACCAAAGATCAGGTGTTTGATGTTTTCAAGCAATTCCATGTATCAGTTGAAAGGGAAACTGGTAAGAAGTTGAAGTGTATTCGCACTGATAATGGTGGTGAATACAGTGGTCCTTTTGATGAGTACTGTAGAATGATGGGTATTAGACATCAGAAAACACCTCCAAAGACTCCACAATTAAATGGTCTGGCTGAAAGGATGAATCGAACTTTAATTGAGAGAGTTAGATGTTTGCTTTCAGAAGCAAAATTGCCAAAATCTTTTTGGGGGGAGGCATTGCTCACATCAGTACATGTCATCAATCTGTCTCCAGCAGTGGCTCTGAATGGTGATGTCCCTGACAGAGTTTGGTATGGCAGAGAAGTTTCTTATGATCACTTACGGGTTTTTGGATGTAAGGCTTTTGTTCACATTCCAAAAGACGAGAGATCAAAGCTTGATGCTAAGACACGACAGTGCATCTTTATCGGTTATGGTCTTGATGAATTTGGCTACAGGTTGTATGATCCGATTGAGAAGAAACTCATTCAGAGCCGCGATGTAGTATTCATTGAAGATCAAACCATTAACGACATTGAAAAAGCTAAGAAGGAAGTGTCTAATAGCAGTGAAGGCTTGGTTGATCTAGATTCGGTTCCTAATTTGAATTTGCACGATCCAGCTTGATAATGGTACTCAAGGTGATGAACAAAGCGCTAACCAACCAAGGGCGTTGATGCTTCTACGATGATGTTGGAGAAGATGATGAGGTTATGAGGGGGGAGCAGCCCCTTCACCTCGCGCCGAGAAGATCAAAGAGAGAACGACGACCTTCTACCGGGTAATTCGAGTATATCCTTCTCACCGATGAGGGGAGCCAGAAAATTTTGATGAAGTTCAAACTCATAAGGATAAAAGTGGATAAGAGCCATGCGGGATGAGATCAATTCCTTGCAGAAAAATGACACTTATGAGCTTGTGGAACTTCCCTAGAAGGCAAGAAGGCTTTGAAAAACAAATGGGTGTTCAAGCTTAAGAGAGATTGTAACAAGCTAGTAAAATATAAAGCTCGCTTAGTTATGAAAGGCTTTGGACAACGAGGGATTGATTTTGATGAGATTTTCTCCTAGGTTGTCAAAATCACTCAATCGAACCATCTTGGGTTTAAATGACTAGCTTGGATCTAGAGCTTGAGCAACTTGATGTGAAGCTGCATTTCTCCATGGTGATTTGGAGGAAGAAATCTACATGGTTCAACCGAAGGGTTTGAGAAGAATGGGAAGGAACATATGATTTGCAAATTGAAGAAAAGCTTATATGGGTGAAGCAAGCTCGAGACAATGGTATAAAAAGTTTGACACTTTCATGATAAGTCACGAATATACGTAATAATGCAGATCATTGTGTGTATTTCAAAACTTTCCCGGATGGCGATTCATTATTCTTCTCGCTATACGTAGATGATATGTTGATAGTGGGGCAAACAGGGGTGATGATTGGCAATTTGAAAAAGGAGTTGTCAAAAGCATTTGATATGAAAGATCTAGGACTGCAAGGCAAATTTCGGGAATGCAGATTTTGCGAGACCGAAAAGCAAAGAAGCTTTGGTTATCACAAGAAAAATATGTGGAGCGAGTCTTAGAAAGATTCAACATAGAGTGCGAAACCGGTTAGCACACCGTTGGCTAGTCACTTTAAACTCGAAGGAGTTGTCCCACAAGTCAAAAAGAAAAAGAAGACATGGCTAGAATTCCTTACTCATTCGGAAGTCTAATGTACGCCATGGTTTGTACACGTCCGGATATCGCTTATTGTAGGAGTTGAGGTTTCTTTCCAACCCAGGTAAAGACCATTGGGAAGTGTGAAGTGGATCTTGAGATATCTAAGACGTGCTTTGATGAGTCTAAACCAATTTTGAAGGGATACACCGATGCGAGATATGGCGGGTGATCTTGACAAAGAGAAAATCCACTTCGGGATTTTTATTCACTTTTGTGGGGAGTCTGTATCATGGCGGTCTAAATTGCGAAGTGTGTTGCTTTATCTACAATCAAGCAGAGTATATTGCTCTTAACCAGGTAAAGAAATGCTTTGGCTAACTAGATTCCTTCAACAATTGGGAGTGAAGCAAGAAAATACGGTGATTTCTTGATGACGGTCGAGTGCTCTAGATTTGAGCAAAAATACTATGTATCACTCGCGTGACGAAGCACATTGATGTGAGATATCATTGGTTGCGATTGGCAGTGGGAGAAAAGCAATTTCTATTAGAGAAGATCCACACTGATAAAAATCCTGCTGATATGATGACAAAAGTTGTAGCTCGGGAGAAGCTTCAACTAAATGCACTCTATTTGATCATTCTCTTTCCCCTTGGGCTGGAGGGGGAGAATTGTTGGAGTCCAGCCCATCATTTTCTATTTGGAAAATTTGGAAACCACAAATGTTGTGGTGCATTCTCAACCACAAATGTTGTGGTGCATTCTCAACCACATATTTTGTGGTGCTTTGAGAACCATACATTTGTGGTGCATTGTTAGCCACAAATTTAAATGGAAGCTTGGCTATAAATAGCCTTGAAGTGCAATTCAAGAAGATAGAGAGTGAAGAGGCAAGTTGTTTGAGTGCAGAGTATTTTCTCTGAGTGAGAAATAGAGAGTTTGAGTAATTCCTATTTGTTTGTGAGTGTGGGTATACACTGGGAAATACTGGGTTTCATCTCTAAAGGTCTCATTGAGTGCCATTATAATTTTTGTATCACTTGAAAGAGAGTAGAGTGTGTGTGAGGATACTTGTAATTATCTTTATTATAGTGGAATATTTCTCGGAACTTGTCCCGTGATTTTTCCCTCAAACATTGGAGGGTTTTCCACGTTAAAATTGGTGTCTCTTGTATTTATTCATTCTGCTTGTAATTTCATAGTACGTATTTATTACGTGGTGGGAAAAGGTGATCCTGAGAAGCATCTGCTGCATATCAAATCTCTGATCAATTTTCCCAACACTCTCATCCTTCTTTATCTAACAATCCTTCTCCTGTTCTCCCTTGCACTGTTTCATTGTCTAGTCTCGCATGAATAGACTCGGAGATAAGTAAAGATGTAGAAAAATATACATATACATAATATAAAATATAATAGAGGATATTTCAACAGGCAACAGAAAAAATAAATGTAAAAAAAGTTATTAATTACTGCTCCACGTTAACTACTATCACACGCTTTATTTCAATAAAAAGTCTAAAAGATCTATGACCTGTTGCTATCAACAGCCCATCATCATTATCATTTGAAGAGTTGCATTGGGATTTACGTGAATGTGATGTAGAGCTAGAAACCAGGTTGACCCGTCCCAACCCATGGCAGGTCAGTCCTAAAATAAGTTAGTTTATTTTAAAAAATAAATTAAAAAATGAGTTAGAATAACCAATTCATCTTATTTTAAGATGAATTGGTGACCTTTAAAAAAATGTTTAAAAAATTTATAAAAATTCATAAAATAAAAAAATTATAATTTATATCAAACCCATAAAAATGCTACAAATAAAAATAATTTCAAGTCCAATGTTCCATGCTTCCATAACACATTCCATAACTCAATGGCCCAAGCCATAAAATAACTCCAATTGTCTAACACTCCATAACCATAACAAGCCATAAAATTACAAGTCCACAAAGAAACACAATTGCACAAAGCAAAAGCAAGCATCTAAGACCAAGAATACATAAACAAGTAAATCAAATCATCTTCGACATTAAGAACATTTGATGCTCTCTAGGAAAAAGATGGCTCCACTATTGAGGTATTAGCATTAGCATCACCAACATCCTCATCTACAATTCACAATCCAAAAAAGAAAATAAATAATTAACAAATGACAAAGATTCAAAAGAAAATAATAATTGCAATATTGTTACTATGTTAGACATTCAAATTAAAGAAATTAATATCATTAACAAAATCATGCAACCAACTAGGGATACAAATCAAAGCTTGGACATTTTGTGGTAAGAGACTGCTTCTATACTTGTTTAAAACACATGCACCAATACTGAATGCAGATTCAGATGCCATAGCAGTAATGAGAATGCTTAATAAGTCACGAGCCACTATAGATAGATCTGGAAAGCGGTTGTTAGTGTCCCTCCACCATTGTAATATATCTAACTCTGCATAAAAATCAAAATCCAAATTTGGCTCATCCAAATAAATATCAAGTTGTGACCTTCTGACTATAGATGTAAGTTGATGATTGTGCATTTTCAATTCCTATCACATTTGACAAGTGGAATACATGAAAAAAAAAATAATATCAAGTTATAAAAAAGTGCATAAAAAGAAAATAATTTATCAATTCAAAATATACATATACTTACAGCAAACATCCTTTTATTTCTTTCCTTGTGTTCCTTCGGTAAACTTGAAGATTGAGTAGGGGCAGTACTTTGCACATTGGAAGTGGAGACTATAACACCCCAAAAATTCATCTTTTATTTATTTCAGTTAACGCTTAATTTTTTTTATTGATTTTATTGACTTTTATTGACTTTTATAATTTTTTTATCATTTTTAGGAATTTTTGTGGAATTCTGATATTTTTTACTATTTGTGGGCTTGGAGCAGACCTGAAAAGATAAAAAAAAAATTGGAATCAGAAATTTTGAACTGTTAATGTGGGGCCGGGGGATCTTACTAAACCCGAAACCGGAAACAATTTTCAAAATTTTCTTTTACTGTATATTTTTCTATTTTATTTATTGGACAATAAAAAAAGAGTAGCTATTGTCCATTAGTTAATATCTACCGATAAATATCGTAGGAAAACTTCAAGACTAAGCAAGGTTCTAGTCAACTAAAATGGTAATGACAACTTTATTAGGAACCAATAGGAAGCAAGCTTAGAGGTAAAGGTTTTGGCTATCTACCCTTGATCTAATCAATGGTGGTGGTGAGTCTCACAAAGTGGCTAATGTAACACTCCAAATTTCATTTATTTCGTGATAAATATTTATTTTATAATATTTGTGATTTTTTGAATTTTTTTTGGATTTTTCTGAAATCGTGGAATATTTTAATATATTCTTCGTTTTATGTGCACATTGAGCAGACTCTGGAAAACGACTATAGCGCTTCGAAAGTTGAAAAATTTTATGACGAATGTTTATTTTATAATATTTGTGTTTTTTTAGAATTTTTCAGAAAATGTCGAATATTTTAGTATATTTCTCGTTTTGCGTGCCCACGGGAGGAGAACCGAAGAAATGAGATATTTTCTCCGAGAACCTTGAACTATGGAAACGTCGACGGGGGATCTTACTAAACCCGAGGCCGGACACAATTCACGAGGTTTCACATTTTTCGAAAAAAAATTTACAGATAAAATAATAAGACGCTGTGTAAAATTCATCTGTCAGATGAATTAATACTGACTTCTGTCGACTGTGTCTATTATCCATTGGATAATAGCATATAATAAAAATCTTATCACCTTATCTAAATGTAATCTACTTTATGTCATAATAAATCTACTTTAATTCAAATATAATGCTATTTTAATCAAGCTTCTAGAAACTTTGACCTAAAATGACCTAACTACCCACCCTTATTTTATGAATGGACCAAATCATCCTCTCTCTCTCTCTCTAAGGGCTACGGTGGCAGCCCATTATGGGAGCCTAAAGTGACTAAAATTTCTATCACTCACTCACACACATCCTAACCCTAATTCATTTTCAACCTTCCGCTCTCTCTCTTCTCTTTCTTCTTCTCTACTTTGCTCTCCCTTCTCTCTAGAAACTCCATAGCCATCCGAAAATTCCAGCTCCTTCTACACTTGATTCCTTCACCTTTTCTCTTCATCAATCACATTTCCTTACTCTCCATCATCATCTCTACCACTTTCATTCACAAAGTTTCACCAAAATCTTCCTTTTTATCTTCCTCTCCATTTCGGGTTGTCTCTTCCACCCACGCCATTTTCGTTTTCTTGCTTCACAAATCCCACTCTTAGCGCTTCTCTTCACCATTCTAAGTCTTTTTCCTTTCATACCCTACATCAAAATCCATCATCTTCACCATCCTTCTTCAAGATCAAAGTTTGAGACTTTGAGGTAAAAATCACAACTTTCTCCTCTTCTCTTCTCCTATTCTTGTTCCAAGACCATTTTCATGGTCAAGGATGCTTTTCTTTTCAAGTTATGGTGTTGATTCTTTGAGCTTGTTTTCTAGGGTTTTGAGGAGCCAAAACCGAAATCACAAGGAGCACTTTGGAGGCCATTTTCGTGCTCTCCTCTTTGGTAAGAGGGAGATCACTCTATTCAACCTATAATGGTGGTTGGAAACCTGTTCATTTAAGGATTTGTGAGAAACCCTAATATAGGTTACTCTTTTAATTTTGTTGTCTTCTATTTAGTTCTTTACATTTCTATGACTTTCTTTAATTTTTGTATGGATTTGATTCTTGATAATGTTGTAATAATTCTAATGGGTTGGAATTAATGGAATTGAGACAAAAGCCCCTTGCTTTATGCAAGGAGGCTCACGGCCAAGTCCCCATTGGTGGGGTGGGGATGCTTAAAATTTTTGTAACCTAATTGATTGGTGATAATTGAGTGGACAAGGACTAATGGAAAAAAAATGAAAACTTGGACCCTAACCCTATGATGGCTCACGGCCATGGGGAGGAAGAATGGTGAAAAATTGTGACTTGGATGAGGAATTACTAAATTGGACATTAGAAAGTAATTAGGGATCCATAATTTGTAAGAACAATTAATCAAAGACTTAATTTGGTAACTTAGAAAATTTTAATTAAGAGGAAGACCATGAGTGTGTGAGTTGGAGGAATTGAGATAAACATATTAAGTAAACTATAATTAAGATTAAGGGGAAATGTGAATTTATCAAAGTGTTAAGAATTGAATAGAAAACATAAAAGAATTTTCTTAAAGATAAAGATTCATTTTGGAAAAGTAATTAGGGTAAGTATAATAATAATGTCATTAAAAAGTAATTAAGGTAAGTTATAATGATAAAGCTATTAAAAGGTAATTAAGGTAATTACATAAGTTACAATACTAATACTATTAAAAGGCAATTAAGATAAACCATAATAATAATGTCACTCAACGACAATTAAAGTAATTACATAATCATAGTAATGTCATTAGAGATGTAATCAAAGTAAAAAGTCAATCATAATCCTATGAGTAACGTTAATTAAAGCGAGACATTAAGACGAACGCTATATCGTTATAGGTCCAAAATCGGGACCTAAACCTCATTGATAATTGATTGAGCCATATGTGTCATAATCCAGAATGTTGCGCTTTTATTAATAATGCATGACTATTTATTGATGAGGAAGTACATTATTGCAAATATTCACATGAGGATGCATGGAGTCATCATGCATTAAATAGTTGCTCAGTCTATGACTGTTAAAAGGCTCTGTTGCCTAGGAGTTGAATTACACCTTAGTGCGGGTGCGAATAGACAAGTGTAGGCCTTCGTTGACCTTGGGGACGTTGGGGTGTGGATATTCCATCATGTGACCAGTTGGTAGCTCTTCTGCATCGTGGGATAGACCAATGCAACACACCGACGATCCGGACCGAGACACTGTCCTATGATCACGTTCTTGTGAGAATGCCACTATATAAAGCCTTGACGCGCAAAATATTATTTTTATCAGAAGCACTTATTTTTACGGCTGACGAGATACTAGCACGTCTCCTTGATCATTCACTCCAACGTTTATGTCTAGCTCCATGGAGTAGGAATTTGTCAGTACCCAATGTGGGATCTTGTTATCATATGCATATGTATTTTGAGTCACATATTTTCTGTCATGTACTCATATGCCGACTAAATTGCTATTTTGTATTCATATATATATTTGTGATTTTATCGATGCTGTAATTGTTGGAAATTATTATTAAATTGCCCTATGCCTGGATTTTATGCTGTTTATTACCCTGTTGTATTCTGTGGGCGCTTTACGCCATTTAGTTTCTTGCTGCTATTACTGGTAATGAATGACGAGTATCTCACCTCTTTATTGTATATTCTGCTATCCTGTATTTTTGTATGATTTACTGAAGACATTCGTGAAGAAGAGAAGAAAACTTCTGAGTTTTCTGGCTTCTGGCCCTATCTTGACTGAAAACTGAAGCTGCCAAGGATGTCGTATCGCCCCCGTGGATTTTTTGGCTATGTGCGGATCAACTTTCATGGTGGTCCTGATTGCTGGCACATCAACGTGCAGACTGATCATTGTGTATACCATGGCGAATTGACTGTGTCCTTGGCATGGGGACATTATGATGCTTCTATTTTGATTTTCATGCCTTTGTATGGCTGGAATTTTACCTGCCCGTGAGGGACATGTGGGCTGATATGTATTACACCCCGCAAGAGGATTCCTTTTTGTCTACTACTCGAGCTCCTGCCCATTGCTCTATCGTTCCGATGGAGGTTTCCTCGGATGAAGAGGATCCTGAGGAGGACCCGGCTACGGTTCCTTCTCGTCAGTCCTAGGGGCTAAGTTATTGGTAGCTACTGATGGCTAACCAGTTATTTTTTTTGGGAAGCCTGATGTCTGTACATATTGGGGTATATTTGTATCTCTTGGGGTGGGTACATATTTTGTTTCTTTTGATATATTTTGGAAATGTAATTAAACAGGCTTATAGTTCTAGTACAATGTTTGTAATTATCCATATTGTGTTTGATTGTATGTTTTATTCCACGCTGATTTCACTTCGATCATTTTGACAGATGTTTCATTTAAAAAGGAACTTTTAATTTTTAATTCATTTAACGCTATATATTCATGAACAGGTATATACGTATATTAATGGAAATTTTAACCGGACTCATTTTAAAATAAATCAAAAAAAATATGTCTAAAATTTTTGAATTTATTTATCTGTCGTTTTACTATAGTGCGATGTTCCCTCTTCTTACCCGTTATGACTATGAAAAAGGGGCGTTACAGCTAAGACTCTTGGTGGCCAATGGGTGGAAAACTTGCTAGCTAAGCTTGGTGGCTAGGATGAACTTGGACATTCCCTTGGTGTCTAGGGGGGGCTCACAACCAAATGTCTTTTGGTGGGCATTCTATGCTAAAAATCTCACTTGTTCATCTTTTGTTCATTTCTATCAAGAAACAAGAAAACCCAAAAGCTAAACAAAAACGCTTTCCTTTTCTCTCCACTCAAACCCCACAGCCAAGCATCAGTAAACACCATTCTTGTGGCGTCCCGGGGCCGACGAGGGTGGGGAGTGGTCGTCGGTGCTAATTGAAAGCATCAATAAGCATCTCCTGGCAGTGCTTCTAGGCGAAGGTGTTGGGAATTTGCGGATCAAAAGTCTCGCAGCGGAATAACAGAATTCCCTCACAGGATCCATGCGAAAAATCCATAATCCGAGTTTTTAAATTTTTTTACCTCTTGAAGCGTGATAGACACAAGCGAGGTGAATCACCAACACCGTAATAGCGACGATGTTTCTGCGGTATCCACACGAACAAACTTGCAAAAGGAGTCACGCCTCTGTTTTCGTAGTGCTAGCTGCGAAGAGAGGAGAAGAAAACCTCACTATCTCTCACTCACTTTCTGTAGGTGCGGCTAGGGTTGTGATGTAACCTTGTAGCAGCCCCCTTAGCAGTATTATTTATAACAAAGGCTACCTTAAGTGAGTGTGAGCAGTAGTAAGGTAAGTGGTGCAACCCTAAACCCATCTGTCATGAGTTAGGCCCACAGTTGAATCCGAGTCTAACTTGGCGATTACTCCAATTTAGTCTGTTTCTAAGTGTGCGACCCTAGTTCTCATGACGTTGGTAGTAATATTAAAATCTCATTTTAATATTACAAACGAGGAGAGGTATCTAGCAACACATGCTTACCCAAGTAATGAGAATGTCAGTGATTTGACATAACCTATCTGTGACCAATGTTTCCGTGTAGTTTAGTCCCTTTGTCCAGATATCCAGATTGAACACAAGGCATGGAATGTGTCACCCTTGTTTAGTTCAATCTTCAGTTTCCTGATTCCCGAGTAGACATAGTAATAACAAATAAGATCAATATCTCATATTGACTTATTTGAGCATGGCCATGCATTTCGTAGTCTCACTCAATCAGGGGGCCCGAAGATATCGCTCCTGTTATGTAGGAGGGACAAATCCCATCTAGGTCACTCACATCCCTCCACATGTATTGCGGCATGTCTAATAACCAACGTTATAATCATCTTGTTACAGATGACGTTTGATGGCATTAAAACACACAACTCCTCATGTAGGAATCGTAGTGATTTCAGGTCAAAGGACCACATACACCATTATCACTATGAGAATCGCTTATGACACTCACGTAACGATCCACGTAGCGTTCATGGCGGGTCTGTCCAATACATCATTACTCTAATATGTATCCATGTGTAGACTTGATATCTCATATCCATGACCCGTGAGATGTGGTCATCGGCCTATGCACATACTAGCCTCAATGTATTATTGTTGTCCTAATTAACAATAATACTTGACTAGGGACATTTAAGAATAGTGTTTTATCAATAGGATCTCACGATCAAGTCATCCACTTGATGTCCTATGGTATCAAACTTACTATTCTAAGGACTTTATTATGTCTACCAAAAAGAACACAATAAATGAAATGCCTCATATAAAATAACATAATATAATGTATGTAAATACAAACAAAATGTATTGGCCACTAGGGCATACACCAACAGAAGGGTCCCATGAATGAACTGAATATGCATTGGAGTGAGAGGGATTCAGAGACTATGCAGGTATGAGACTACATAGTTGAGGATAACTTAAAGGAATTGATTAAGCATAACCATATCAACAAATTGCAACTTCTTTTCGGGAGCCTAGAACATAAGAACTTCATGGTTAAATGTGTTTGACCTGGAGCAATTGTGGGATGGGTGACCTCCTGGGAAGTTTCCTAGGATGCGTGTGAGTGAGGACAAAGCACGCTGAAAAGACCCGTGTTGGTTTCTGAAGACACTCGTCAATCCTGCAGGCACTCTCGGGATGTTACAGATGGTATCAGAGACGGGACCTCTCCCAGTATGGTGTGGTTCGGGGACGAACCAAGCAGAAGTTGGTGGGCATGTGGCGTCCCTGGGCCAACGAGGGTGGGGAGTGGTAGCTAGTGCTAATTGAAAGCATCAATAAACGTCTCCTGGCAGTGCTTCTAGGTGAAGGGTCCCATGAATGAACTGAATACACACTAGAATGAGAGGGATTCAGAGACTATGCAGGTATGAGACTGCATAGTTGAGGATGACTTAAAGGAATTGATTAGGCATAGTCATATCAACAAGTTGCAACTTCTTTTCGGGATCCTAGAACATAAGAACTCCATGGTTAAGCGTGCTTGACCTAGAGCAATTGTGGGATGGGTGACCTCCTGGGAAGTTTCCTAGGATACGTGTGAGTGAGAACAAAGCATGCTAAAAAGACCCGTGTTGGTTTGTGGAGACACTCGTCAATCCTGCAGGCAGTCCCGAGATGTTATAATCGCCACTTCAATAATTTAAGCTAACTTCATTTCTTGAATCCTTACATCAATTTAAGAAACTTTATAGTTAAGGCCAAGTCCTAATTCATTCATCTTTAAGGACTTTCTCCAAAGACTAAGTTCTAGGGTTTCAAGGTGAAAATCATGAAATCTTCACTACTTGTCTCGTTTTCATGATCTAGACCATACTTTGATCCATGGTCTTCTTATTCAAGCTTTAGGTACTAATATACTTGTGTTTTTTTTTGTTTTTAAGAACCTCTTGGTAGTGAAGGACTAGTTCAAGAAGAAAAGCAAGGAGCTTTGGAGACATCACCAAAAGGTAAGAGGGAGATTAACCTCATCAATCATGTGTTGGTGGTGAGGAGTGGATTTGTGTGTGGTGAAAAATCCATAAGTATTTATTCACTTATTTGTTTAAGGCTTTCCATATTTATGATTGCTTGGTGATTGGTATGCTTATTGCTTTGATAATATGGTTAAGTACGTGTTTATGATGCATGATGATTTGTGTATGTAATAAGATGTGATTTACACAACAAAGGAAAGTATGTTGGTTCCAAAGAGCCATGGAGGCACACGACCTCAAAATCATTTTTGGGAGCAAATGATTCTAAGTTATTTTACAAATCATGGATTAGATGATTTAGAAATAAAAAAAATAGGATTAAAGGTTTTTAAAATTAAAAATGAAATAGGAAGTGATTAAATGATTGATTTTTTTGAAGAACAAAATGATTTGTGGCCAATATGCCAAGAATTAGTAGATTAGAACAAAAAGTATTTCTAAATATAATATTGAACAGATTAAAATAGCAAAGGAATTTAATTAAGGATTTTTGAGATATAAAATGAAGAAAAGCTTATTTTTGGAATTAATTAAATTAGTGGATTTAGTTTATAAATGAGAAATAAATTGGTGACTTGAAGTTTACTAATGTATACCTCACCCGTTGGGTTTTGAAGTGCGTTAGGAAATTTTAAACTAGAACAATTGATTTAAATCAATGAAAAAGTAATTTTGTGGGAAATAATAGAAAATTTACGTAAAGGATTTCTTAAGTGAGAAAACATGAAAAATGAAATTAGAAATTGTATTAATTTTTGGAAAGTCCAAAATGATGTTTAGAATATTGAGAAATATTTTACGCAGTTGAAAAATGATGAAAAATACTTTATGCGACTCAAAAATGTGATTTTTATGCTACGCGATTTCAAAAATGTTGAAAAATCGCTACGAGATTTGGAAAATATTTAAATATTTTTATGAGATTGAGAAACGTCATAAAATGGTTACGCGATTTGAAAACGTAACAAAAGTGCTACGTGATTGTGAAAACGCAATACAAGTATTGCGTAAATGAGAAATATAGTAAAGTTGTTGTAAGGCTAATGTATTGGACTCAGATGCATCAGTGATATTATGTAATTGTATGAGCGATTTTATAATATCATTGATCTTATGATATTAGACAATTGTATGGACAATTGTTCTAATCTCATTTGGGAATAATCTAGTGATGAAATTGAGTTATACATTGAGTTATCATGCATTGAACAATATATAGCCCGTGGCTATTATGGCTTTTGTTACCTAGGAGTGAATGAGAATCAAATAGTGAGATCTATGATGGATCTTAGGGGACTGTAAGGCGTGGTGATTCATAGTGATAATTGTTCACCTTATACACCTCTGGCTATGATGAACCGTTGCAACGCATTACACGCCTGATAACACTATCTCATTTCATGCTTGGCATAGACTGTCATTGAGGCTGGCAGATCTTCTGGGCCTTTCATCTCTGAAATTGTGATTAGCTCCATGGAGTAGGAATTGGTTCAGTATGCATACACATGGTTAGTACATATATTGTTATGGCATGGTCAATGTTCATACATTGTGACATAATCATTTCATATATATTGATGATATATGTTATGATAAAATTATTACTATTTATTTTACTGTGGTATATGTTTACTGGAATTGTTTATGAATTGATAACATGAATATAATTGTGATATCTGTATGTATGGATGACTTTGTCATTCATATCATTCTTGCTACCATACCAGTATTGATGAATAGGATCTCATCTCTTTGCTGTATTATTTTATTGTATTTGTATTGTTAAAATTTGTATAGTAGAAGTGAGCTTCTTAGACTTGACTGGAGGCAATATTTTGAGTTCGGTGATGGCATCAAGGAGTGATCTTCCCAGTTTCAATAATGTGCAGTTTTGCGAAGGAACAGATATCTGGCGCATCGAGATGGATGCGGAACGGAATAAGTATGTTTAGTTTTCTCGTTAGTGTTATTATCATGCTATTAAGTAGGACCCGTCATGGGGTTTGCTACTGTTTCTTTTGAGTCTATAAGTTTTATGTTTACTGAATAATTGTTAAATATTATGTGGTGTCTGTTATGTGAGTCTTAATCAATTCAATATTTTTTTAAATATTACCTACAATTTTGGTAAATTTATTTTTTCAGCAAGAAAGAAGTTTTAGACCGTATTTTAAATAATCAAATCTTTTATAATTTAATTTAGTCTTCTTTTGTTGAGTTGGAAAATGTGGCACTTGAAGGAGGGTGTTACATTAGTTGGTATCAAAGCACGGTTAAAGTCTTTTGGGGTTTTGAGGTTAGGTTTGTCTTATTTTTATTGTGTGTTTCTCTCTGTTTGTTTCCGAAAGGAGACAATATTGCTTGAAATGGTTACTTTGGTATCCATTGTATGTTAAATTGTTTGTCTTTGAAGAAAGGAGATGGTTCATGGTAGACGTGGACATATGGAAGCAATATGTAATGCTGACGATATAGCTTCCACTGTTGAAGCAATACGGAGAACGACTGATGTCATTGTACGACAAAATCGAAGTCTCATTCAACAACAGGAACTGGAAGTCAAGGTTTAGAATCTGTTAGAGGAGAGTCAGTTTTGAGGTAACTTTGAACTACCTAGATTCCAAAGGAGGAATAATAGAAAGGTTAATCAGTTTAAACAGAAAATGTATTTGAAATCACCGGGAAGTCAACAACATCAGCAGCTGTGTAGAGGAAGTGCTGGTAACAGTAAACCCAGTCAGAAGGCGACACCTTTACAAGTGTGTATGAAGTGTGGAAAGAGTCACACAACAAAGCACTGTACGATCAAAGGAGTGGTCTGTTTCAAGTGCAAAAAATCCGGACACATTTCTAGGAATTGTACTTCACCAAAGACAAAACCTTCTGTTCATAATAAATGTATTTCAAAATCTCACGTAAAAGGAAGAATCGATAAACCAAGTGGAGCGAAAGCATCCCAGACTGAAGACTTAAACAAGAGAGATTGTGCCATAGGAAGTGATCCTTTAATTATGCTATATAATTCTGGAGGTAACTTATTTCTTTATGGTATATGACTATATGGGTCAATTAGAGTTATCTGTGTCTTCATTATCTTTTGACCTAGTTATCTCTACTCTATTACAAAAACTTCTTGTTGAATATTCAAGTTGTTTAAACTATCCTATGTATATCAAAGATTGAATCTTTTCTGTTGAATTGATTTTGTTTATCTTTTTTTTAAATAGATATAATCTTAAAAATGGATTGGTTATTTTCCAACCATATCCTTTTAGATTGTTCCAATAAGACTATTTTTCGGATACATTATGGGCATTATGAGTATCTTGTGCTGTCGTTCAGAGGGACAAATGCTCTAGTCATATTCATGGATTACATGAATAGGATCTTTTGTCCATATCTAGACAGATTTGTCATTGTCTTTATTGACGCCATTATGATCTATTCTCGAAATATGGAGGAGTAAGCTGAATATCTCAATATAGTTCTCCAGATTTTGAAGGAGAATAGGCTATACGCAAAGTTATCCAAATATGAATTCTGGTTGAGTGAAGTACAATTTTTGGGCCACGTGATTTCAAAAGAAGGAATTGAAGTAGATGCATCAAAAGTTAAAATAGTTCTTGAATGGGAAAGACTGAAGGCTGTATCAGAGATCCATAGTTTTATCGGGTTAGCTGGTTACTATCGCTAGTTTATTGAGGGGTTTTCCAATATAGTGGGACATCTTACCCAGCTTACATTGAAGAATCAACCTTTCACATGGATTGATGCATGCGAGGAAAGTTTTCAAGAGTTGAAAAGACGATTGATTACTTCACCAGTGTTGATTCTACCTGATCCTTATGAACATTTTGAAGTATATTGTGATGCTTCATATTAAGGATTGGGTTGTGTACTTATGCAAAATTGGAAGGTTGTAGCATATGCTTCAAGGAAATTAAAGGTATACAAGAGGAATTATCCCAGTCACGATTTAGAGTTGGCAGCTGTGGTGTTTGCATTGAAAGTGTGGAGACATTTTCTATATGGAGCAACTTTCAATGTCTTCAGTGATCATAAAAGCTTGAAGTATCTATTTGACCGAAAAGAGTTGAACATGAGGCAGAGGCATTGGCTAGAATTTCTGAAGGATTGTGATTTTCAGTTACAGTATCATCCCAGGAAGACTAATGTCATAGCGGATGCTTTAAGTAGAAAAATGCTTAGTGCTTCTATTATGATGATCAAGGAGAGTGAATTGATAGAAGAATTTCGGAATATGCGGTTGTCTGTGAAGTTGACGCCGAGAAAGATGTATTTGAACATGATCACAATCTCAAATAGTTGAAATCTGAGAGAGACAAAATGATGACCAATATTTGCAAGAAGCGAAGGAAGCAATTAAACAAGGCGCAGTGTTAGAATTTAAAGAAGGAACATATAGAATTTTGAAATTCAAAGGAAGGATTTGTGTGCCCAACGATCAAGGACTTGGGAGATTGATTTTGGATGAAGCTCATAGGAGTAAGCTGAGTATGCATCCCGGAACCACAAAAATGTATCATGACTTAAAGCGACTATATTGGTGGAAGGGGATGAAGAGAGACGTCGCTGAGTATGTATCATCCTGCTTAGTCTGTCAGAAGGCTAAGGTTGAACATCAAAGATCTTCTAGAATGTTGCAACCTTTGTCTATTCTTGAATGGAAATTGGATGATATAGCAATAGACTTTGTGACTGGACTACCAAAGACTAGAAGAGGTCATGATTCTATTTGGGTAGTTATTGATCGGCTTACGAAGTTGGCACACTTTTTGCCAATTAATATCAAATACTCAATGTAAAGATTGACTCAGGTATACATCGGTGAGATTATTAGGCTGCATGGTGTACCTTCTAATATTATTTCGGATCGAGACTCGAGGTTCATATTCAGATTTTAGAAAAGTTCGCAAGAGGCAGTGGGGACGAAACTTCATTTAAGTTCTGCTTATCATCTACAAACGGATGATCAGTCGGAAAGAACGATTCAGTTATTAGAAGATTTATTGAGGGTGTGTGTTTTGGAACAAACTAGAAGTTGTGATGAATTCTTACCACTGATAGATTTCACCTACAACAACAGTTTTTATTCAAGTATAGGGATGGCACCCTATGAGGCACTGTATGGAAGACAATGTTGAACACCATTATGTTGGTACCAGGATGGAGAAAGTTTTGCTTTAGGACCTAGGCTTGTGCAATAAACGATAAATAAAGTTAAGATGATTTAGGAGAAGATGTGAATCACTCAGAGTTGGCAGAAAAGCTATGTAGACAAAAGAATAAGGCCTCTTGAGTTTGAAGAGGGGGAACATGTATTTCTGAGAGTTACACCCACAGCTGGAGTCGGACAGGTTATCAAGTCGAGAAAGCTCACTCCAAAGTTTATCAAGCTATATTAGATTCTTTGTCGGATAGGTCCGGTAGCCTACCAGATAGTGTTACCGTCTTTTTTGTAAAATCTCCACAGTGTTTTTCATGTGTCGCAATTGTGAAAGTACATTCCTCATCCCAATCATGTCATAGAACTGGATACAGTACAACTAAAGGAGAATTTAACTTATGAAACACTTCCTATCAAGATCGAGGATCAAAGGATAAAGCAACTTAGAGGTAAAGAGATTTTGTTGGTTAAAGTAGTCTGGAGTGACGTAAGTGGAGAAGCAACATGGGAGTTGGAGGACAAATTAAAAGAATAGCATCCATATTTGTTTTAATATATGTTTAAGTTTCGAGGACGAAACTTCTTTTTAGAGAGGGAGAGTTGTAACACCCCGAAAATTCATCTTTTATTTATTGCAATTAACGCTTAATTATTTTTACTGATTTTATTGACTTTTATTGAGTTTTATAATTTTTATGATTTTTAGGAATTTCTGTGGAATTCTGATATTTTTTACTGTTTGTAGGCTCGGGGCAGACCGGAAAAAAGAAAAAAAATTTGGAGCTGAAAAATTTTGGACTATTAATGCGGGATTGGGGGATCTTACTAAACTCGAAATCGAAAACAACTTTTAAAATTTTCTTTTACTGTATATTTTTCTATTTTATTTATTGGACAATAAAAATACAGTAGCTATTGTCCATTGGTTAATATCTATCGAAAAATATATTAGGAAAACTTCAAGACTAAGCAAGGTTCTAGTCAACTAAAATGGTTATGACAACTTTATTAGGAACCAATAGGAAGCAAGCTTAGAGGTGAAGGTTTTGGCTATCTACCCTTGATCTAATCAATGGTGGTGGTGAGTCTCACAAAGTGGCTAAGACTCTTGGTGGCCAATGGGTGGAAAACTTGCTAGCTAAGCTTGGTAGCTAGGATGAACTTGGACACTCCCTTGGTGTCTAGGGGGCTCACGGCCAAATGTTTTTTGGTGGGCATTCTATGCTAAAAATCTCAATTGTTCATCTTTTGTTCATTTCTATCAAGAAACAAGAAAAACCAAACGCTAAACAAAAACTCTCTCCTTTTCTCTCCACTCAAACCCCACGGCCAAGCATCACTAAACACCATCCCCACTTCAATAATTCCAGCCAACTTCATTTCTTGAATCCTTACATCAATTTAAGAAACTTTGTAGTTAAGGCCAAGTCCTAATTCATTCAACTTCAAGGACTTTCTCCAAAGCCTAAGTTCTAGGGTTTCAAGGTGAAGATCATGAAATCTTCACTACTTGTTTCATTTTCATGATCTAGACCATACTTTGATCCATGGTCTTCTTATTCAAGCTTTAGGTACTAATATACTTGTGTTTTTTTTTTTGTTTTTAAGAACCTCTTGGTTGTGAAGGACTAGATCAAGAAGAAAAGCAAGGAGCTTTGGAGGCATCACCAAAAGGTAAGAGGGAGATTAACCTCATCAACCATGTGTTGGTGGTGAGGAGTGGATTTGTGTGTGGTGAAAATCCATAAAGATTTAGTCAGTTATTTGTTTAAGGCTTTCCTTATTTATGATTGCTTGATGATTGGTATGCTTATTGCTTCAATAATATACTTAAGTATGTGTTTATGATGCATGATGATTTGTGTATATAATAAGATGTGATTTACATGACAAAAGAAAGTATGTTGGTTCCAAAGAGCCATGGAGGCATACAGCCTCAAAATCATTTTTGGGAACAAAAGATTCTAAATTATTTTACTATCATGGATTAGATGATTTAGAAATCAATAAAATTAGATTAAAGGTTTTTAAAATTAAAAATGAAATAGGAAGTGATTAAATGATTAATATTTTGGAAGAACAAAATGATTTGTGGCCAATATGCCAATAATTAGTAGATTAGAACAAAAAGTATTTCTAAATATAATAATGAATGGATTAAAATAGCAAAGGATTTAAATTAAGGAATTTTGAGATATAAAAGTAAGAAAAGCTTATTTTTGGAATTAATTAAATTAGTGGATTTAGTTTATAAATGAGAAATAAATTGGTGACTTGAAGTTTACTAACGTATAGCTCACCCGTGGGTTTAGAAGCGCGTTAGGAAATTTTAAAGTAGAACAATTTATTTAAATCAATGAAAAAATAATTTTGTGGGAAATAGTTGAAAA
Source organism: Ormosia emarginata (assembly GCA_029884605.1). Taxonomy (NCBI): domain Eukaryota; kingdom Viridiplantae; phylum Streptophyta; class Magnoliopsida; order Fabales; family Fabaceae; genus Ormosia; species Ormosia emarginata. The sequence goes on from JAQQTP010000088.1 coordinate 34,769,697, forward strand.
TTTACAAAAAGGATTTCTTAAGTGAGAAAACGTGAAAAATGATGTTAGAAATTGTATTAATTTTTGAAAAGTCCAAAATGATATTTAGAATATTGAGAAATATTTTACACAGTTGAAAAATGATGAAAAATACTTTTCGCGACTCAAAAATGTGATTTTAAGTTACGCGATTTCAAAAATGTTAAAAAATCGCTATGCAATTTGAAAAACGTTTAAATATTTTTACGCGATTTGAAAATATAACAAAAGTGTTACACGATTGTGAAAACGTGATAAAAGTATTATGTAAATGAGAAATGCACTAAAGTTGATGTAAGGCTGATGTACTGGACCTGGATGTATCGATGATATTATGTAATTGTATGAGCGGTTTTATAATATCATTGATCTTATGATATTAGATAATTATATGGGCGGTTGTTCTAATCTCATTTGGGAACAGTCTAGTGATGAAATTGAGTTATGCATTGAGTTATCATGCATTGAACAGTATATAGCAGGTGGCTATTATGGCTTTTATTGCGTATGAGTGAATGAGAATCGAATAGTGAGATCTATGATGGATTTTAGGGGATCGTAAGGCAAGGTGATTCATAGTGATAATTGTTCACCTTATACACCTCTGGCCATAATGAGCCGTTGCAATGCATTACGCGCCCGACAACGCTATCTCTTTTCACGCTTGGCGTATACTATCATTGAGGTTGGTAGATCTTTTGGGCCATTCATCTATGAAATTATGATTAGCTCCATGGAGTAGGAATTGGTTTAGTATGCATATACATTTTCAGTATACATATTGTTGTGGCATGGTCAATGTTCATACATTGTGCTGTAATCATTTCATATATATTGATGATATTTGTTATGATAAAATTGTTACTACTTATTTTACTGTGGCATATGTTTATTGGAATTGTTTATGAATTGATAACATGAATATAATTGTGATATCTGTATGTATGGAATGACTTTGTCATTCGTATCATTCTTGCTACCATACTAGTATTGATGAAGGGGATCTCACCTCTTTGTTGTACTGTTTTGTTGTGTTTGTATTATTAAAATTTGTATAGTAGACGAAGCGAGCTTCTTAGACTTGACTAGAGGCAATATTCTAAGTTCAATGATGGCATCGAGGGGTAATCTTCCCAGTTTCGACAGTGTGTAGTTTTGCAAAGGAACAAATATCTAGCGCATCGAGATGGATGCAAAACAGAATAAGTATGTTGAGTTTTCTTGTTAGTGTTATTACCATGCTATTAAGTAGGACCCGTCATGGGGTTTGCTACTATTTCTTTTGTGTCTGTGAGTTTTATGTTTACTAAATAATTGTTAAATATTATGTGGTGTCTGTTATGTGAGTCTTAATCAATTCAATATATTTTTTTAAATATTACCTACAATTTTGGTAAATTTATATTTTTAGCAAGAAAGAAGTTTTAAACAGTATTTTAAATAATCAAATCTTTTATAATTTAATTCAGTCTTCTTTTATTGAGTCAGAAAATATGGCACCCGAAGGAGGGTATTACGGAGACATTGTTACTCGAATTTGAATACTTCTCGAAGAACATGTACAACTTTCTCCTCACATGTTCTAGTTTGTGGTCACAAGTATCTTCATCAGTTCTTGAGTAACAATAACTCAATGAAGTAAACTTAATGCATGAGTCAAAAACCACTCCAAGTGCTAGCACAATACTATACTCTTCATAATATTTCTCAAACTTCTTCATCATCTTTTTTCCCATGCTTCTCATAACCTCATCTTCATTGCTTAGACTATCTTTAAGAACACATTGAATTTCACAAACTTGCAAAAAATACAAGTTGGAAGTAGGGTAGGATGTCCAAAAATAAAATTGGTAGTATCATAAAATGATAACAAGAACTCATAAATCTTTTCTCCTCTTTTCTACTCATCAACCAAAGGGCAATGTTTATAATTATCATCTTTTGTTCTAAAAATACCAAATGTCTGTTAGTATTTGAGAACACTTTCAAGCATCATATAAGTTGAATTCCATCTTATAGGAACATCTAGACGCAATCCCTTCTTGATGTCAATAGACTTAAGACCAAGTTGAGCAACACATTCTTGAAATTTTCTCATTCTACCCTCTGATCCCTTCACATATTTGACACTCTCTCTAATTTTATGCAAGGCATCACTAGCTACTTTCAATCCTTCTTGAACAATGAGATTTAAAATGTGTGCAGAACAACGCATATGAAAAAACTCCCTATCACATAACAACCAATCACTCGTAGCAAGGTTATTTTTCAAAATGTCTTGTATATTGTCATTGGTCTTAAAGGGTTTCAGAGAATAATTCTGATATATTTATTCGTCACTCAAGGACGTATATTTATATACAAGAATTTGTAAGCTTATGATGAATTCTTTCCATAATTACAAGGAAAAATATGGAAAGAATAATTATACAAATATGATTTACATTATATAGGCTTATGTTAACAACTACTTACCTATAATAGAGCTAAATTATAAGAAATAAATATATTCTAATACAATAATAAATCTGTTCCTAATAACAAAAATAAGGAAATAGATCAAATTTGTCCTAAGAGATCATCTATGATACTCTAAAATATTTCAAGATACAATAAAGATATTTTGAGATATTTTTCAAATATTCTAATACTCTCCCTTAAGCTAAAGCTTCCTAAGCTTGAGCTTGTAACAATTAAATAATTTGATAGTGAGATAGTGTCTGGGACAAACAGAGATGGAACCAATGCATCTATGACAAAGAGTAGGGCTAGGCAGTTTCCTCCATTAAGCCCAAAATGGTATTGAATTGCCTGTGTATTTCCTCAACTATCTTCAGAGTAGCACTTCCCACACTTTTCATTGTCATGGCAGAAAACCAGTAAGGAAGTATTGTACCCATAATTAAACCAATAAAAACCTTTGAAGATAGCACATTAATAGTTGAAATAGTAGTCCGGCTCACAAAGGCACCAAAGAGGGCCAAAGACACAAGGGTAGCAGAACTAAGGCTTTTTTACCAAACTGCCATTAATGGCAAAATTATTTACCAAAATGCCACTCTTTTGAAACTATATACAAAAATGTCACCCTTTTGTATAGTATGACATTTTGTTTAGATAACGCCTAAGTGTTTGGAGTTGTCCACTAGATAACACCATCTAAGTTGGTACTTTCATGTAGATAATGTCAAAGCATTTGGAGTTATCCGCTAGATAACACTAAACGCCAAACGTTTTGGAGTTATCTACGCAGATAGGAAAAAAAATAAAAAATGTCACACTGGATAAAAGGGTGACATTTATATTGATTGCAATGATATATGTTATATTTATTTCTTAGTCGGACAATGCAGAGCAGAAGTTTGGTTGGACTACTAACCCTACATCGGGTTTCAGTGTGGGAGCCCTTCGAGAGTCTGTTGAGTAGATCTTACATTCATTGCAGGAGGCCGAGTCATGTGCTGACTTGTAGAAATGAAGTCCTTTGGATATTTAAGTCGTGGCCGAGTACTCGCTAACCCAGTTCTCCTTCTACATCGCATACCCTGTTCATTGGACTTCTCGGGTGGCCCTGGAATATCATATGTTCCTGGAGCTGGAGAAAGTTGTTCCATTGTAATGTGATCATGTTCCTGCAATGAATGTAAGATTCGCTCAATAGATTCTCAAAGGGTCGCCATACTGAAACCCAATGTAACGTTAGTAGTCCAACCAAAATGTCGTTCTACAATGTCTAACTAAGAAACAAATATAACATATGTCATTACAATCAATGCAAAATGTCACCTTTTTGTCAAGTGTGACATTTTTTATTTTTATTTTTACTTACGTATATAACGCCAAAGTGTTTAGAGTTATCCACTAGATAACGCCATCCATGTTGACACTTTCACATAGATAACGCCAAAGCGTGTGGAGTTATCCACTAGATAACGTTAAATGCTTTGGAGTTATCTACTAGACAACGCCAAACACTTAGGAGTTATCTACTTATATTCAATGGAAAAAGAACGACATGACAAATGATAGCAATATATTTTACATATTTTACAACCCTCTCACTTGGCTTCTTAAGGTTCAATTAGGTTTAATTAAGTTAGTTTTGTCACATTTTATGATATTGAGCTTAATTGGATCATTGAAGAAATTATTTGAATTGGCCTTAATTTGCTTGATTGCGTCTTTTAGTAAACTACCTATAATTTAAGTTACAAATGTCTAATTGATGTGATTCTGGTCTTGTTGGAAAGCTAATACGATTCTCTGCAACTTTCATGAAGACCTCAAGAGCCAAATCACACGTTTGGATAATTTAAATTAGAGTTGAAGTAAGATCTAGAGTTCTGAACCTGATAGCTTGACCTATACGAACTCATTAGACCATACCTTGAGCTATAAGAGATATTTTGGACTAAAACTAGTGCCATTTGAAAGTTAAGACCCAAATCTACAACTTTCATGAATAACACAAGAGTCAGATCGGATGTCGTGGAGGTTATATTGGGCTTGGAAGTCAGAATAGAGGAGCTGTAGTTGGGCCTGAACAGTGTGTAGTGATTGGGCCATATCTCGGGCCGTAGGTGGTTCTAAGAGCTGAAATTTACCAGAAGATAGTTAAGACCCTTGTTTACAACTTTCATGAAGACCATTTTGCTCAATTCTAACGGCTTCTATGAGATAAGCACCAAATCATTTGGTGTTAGTGGGGAGACAAGGATCCAAATAATTTTCCACTCACATATCATCATCAAACAACTCTTTTGGCATTTACTTATCATCAAACCACTCCATTGTCATTTTGTACTCCTCAAGCTCTATAAAAAGAAGCATTGGCTGATCATTTGATCATTTGTGTGACACCCTGAAAATTAATAATTTCATGATAGATAGTCGTTTTATAATATTTATGATTTTTGTAAATTTTTTTGAATTTTTCTAGAGACGTGGAATAGTTTAATATTATTCTTCATTTTTCGTGCACGTTGAGCTGAGCCGAGAAAATGAGATATTTTTTCGAGAACCTTCAGTTGTGGAAATGTCGACAGGGGATATTACTAAACCCGAGGCTAGACATGATTTACGAGGTTTCATATTTTTTGAGATTTTTATCTGATAAATAAAAATCACAGAATAATTTTATTATCCGTTAGACAATAAATACCAGTTTTTGTTAACTATAACTTATATCCACTGATAATAAATCTGATACAGTGTTAGTCATATTTTAGAAAACACATTAATGACATCACAATGGTGACATCATCACCATGATATCACTTTGACTTTTCAAAAAAGTGGAGACTTGGCTTGTTGGAGAAGCTTGGAGGAAGCTTCCTAGAAATTTCCTATTAGCTTGTTGTAGAAGCCATATTTTCCTCTCTCCTCCTCACCACCACACAATTTTGGGGGCTCTTTGTAGCCACTCATTTTATTCCATTCACTTACACAAAATACACCTAAGTCATATTTCATTCCATTTCAAGTTTTACTATCACTTTCTCTCTCTATTTTCTCTCTTCATATTTTCCTCTCAAGCTCTCTCTTCCTCTTCTCTTCTCTTTCTTCCACGGCACCCACACCATCCTTCCCCTGTAACACCCTCCTCAGGACATCACATTTCTGACTCCCAACTCATAATCTGAAAAGAAGTTCATAAAAGGTTTGAGTTATAAACGTGGTTTTAAAATTTCTTCTTTACTGAAACATAAACTTACTGAAATTCATAAGTATTACTGAAAATATATTTATTGAGTAATATACAATATTGACACCAATTAATATTTAACAATTTAAAGGGAAATATAAAACTAACAGTCTCTTTTTTTTTTAACAATAGCCAACCCCATCATGGGTCCTACTTAATAGCACGGTACAACACTAACGAGAAAACTTAACATACTTATTCCTTTTTGTATCCATCTTGATGCATCAGATATCTGCTCCTTGTTAACACTGCACACCAACGAGTCCTGAATGACCACTCCTCCATGTTGTCACCAAAACTCAGAATATCTACCACCCGTTATGTCTAAGACAACTTGTTCCTTCTACAGTATAATTTTAACAATACAGACACAGCAAGACAACATAGCAAAGAGGTGAGATCACCTACACCAATACCAACATGGCAGCATAGAGATAACACAAACAACAATATCATACAGGGATATCATACCAGACTTCCAATAATATATTCAATATTAATCAACTATCATCATCCAATCATATATCAATCCAAACATTGTTCAATATACACAATAATGTCGTCAACATCATTTACCATCATCATCATCCAGTATTATTCAACAGTTCAGTTATTCCTTGATTTATATATCACGCTGATATAAATGTACACATATAATGCATGTGCATTTAGACTTAATGTTCCTACTCTATGGAGCTAAAACTCAGGTTGGAGAAATGATCAAAAAGATCTGTCGGTACCAAGTACCTCAGACCACGTGCTATAATTCTCATTTTTGTACATCTAGCACATACACGACAGTCTTTATCAGAACTTGATTAAGAATAATGTCTCGGTCAGGATCATCGATGTGTCGCGTTGATCTAACCCACGGCTACAGTAGTGCTACTCACTGCCCACTGTAGGCAACCCGCACCCAGATGCCCCCAAGGTCAACCAGTGACTTACACTACGCATATTGCACACACTCAAGAGGTGTACGTTTCTCCTAGGCAGTTAGCCATACTTCAGTCCATCGGACCATTCCAATGCATGTGTAATGCACCAAATACCAAATCATAGATAGAATACCAATTACAGGTTTAACTCATAATTTTTTTCAAAATATATTTTATATAATGCACTAATATCTCAGTGTAAGTCCAACCAAAAGAGCCATACTTTTCAATTTCATTTGTTCAATTTAAATCATATGCTTCAACGCATATTTTTCCAATACGTAGAGTGCCCCAAATACCAAATACAGGCATCTCTTTCCAATGCATATAAAATGCATCAAAAGCCAATCGTAGGCAAAACTCGTCATTTTCTCACACAATGTTCATACACTGTTTTGGCAGTAATCATCATGTTATCATGTTTTCATAGTCATAAAATACTTTTGCCGTATTTTCACAATTGCATAACATTTCTGTTACGTTTTCACAATTCAAAAACGTTTCTGTTATATTTTCATAATACCATAACACTTCTTTTACATTTTCACAATACCGTAACACTTTTGTTACGTTTTTAAAATTCCAAAACGTTTTTATTACGTTTTCACAATACCGTAACACTATCATATGTATATTATGTTACGTTTACAAAATTTCGTAACATTTCTATTACGTTTTCAAAACGCGCAACTCAAATATCTCTTGCACTCTTGAAATCTTCAAAATGTTTTTTCCAAGTCCTTCAACCAATTCTCAAATACAAAACAAAGCACACATTTGCACTTTTAAATCACATAATAATTTTTTTCAACATTTTTCTCAATTGCGTAAAAATATACGTTTCTCAAATCATATAGTATTTTTCCACTGTTTCAAAATCGCGTATCTTAAAAATCATTCTTTTAAGTCGCGTAAATCATTTTCCATCATTCTCAAAATATTTAAAACACTTTCTAAAATGTGGACATGACTATTGAAACCATCAAATATTTTTCCTTCTAAATTGATATGGTTTTACACAAACAAAACCATTAAAAATTCTTTAACAAAATTGTAAGACTCATAGTATTTGAAATCAAATCATTTGTTCATTTTCATTTAAAACTCATATTTAGTAAAACACTTAGAAAATTTTTACATAAAATAAATCAATAAAAATCCTTCTAAAACCGTGTTCATGTACTCTTTGAAAAATAAACCCTTTGTTTATTTTACTTATTTTTCTAAACATCTCATTTCATCATTCATGAAAATATTAATTTGTAAACACCTATCTTAAGGTGTCTTGGCGGAATAATTAAAAAATTCTCAAATGTTCTAGGGACCCAAAAATTAATTTCCGTATTCTTGAAAAATTTCAGCTTTTCTTTCTACCGCCACATAAACCCTTATTTTGGAAGCTAAAAACCGTAGCCTCCCCTTGGCCTTTGGAGCCAAAATTTCTTGTTCCATCATAATATATTCCACATATTCTCATCATGTATATTATAAGCATACCATATTCTCATCAAGCATATTATAAGAATACCATATAGGCAATAAAATCATGCAAAACATACAAATCACAAATAAAATAATCAAAGCACATAACCACCCACAAATAATTACATGACAATGATATGAATCCTCACATGGATTCACCATCCATCAAATATAAGACCATCTCTCACCACCATACTTGGTTGGTGAGATGGATCTCCCTCTTACCTCTTGAAGATCTTCAAAAGCTCCTTGTTTTGCTTCTCTTTCCAAGTCCTTCACCACCAAGGGCTTCTCAAATACAAAACAAAGCACACATAATTATTACATACAAGACTTGAATAAGAAAACTATGGATTAGAATCATGGTTAGAACTTTGAAAATCAAAAGAAAAGTGAAGATTAGTAAACTTCACCATTAGAGCTTCAATCTTTAGCTTGAAGAATAAGGTTGAAGATGAATGATTTAGAGAAAGTCTCCAACATGAAAATTGCTTAGAATGGCCTTCTTAGGAAGAGAGAATGGAAAGAATTGTTTTTAGTCTTTGGTAGAAAATGAAGATAGAAATGAAAACTCTCCCCACCTAGTAGTTGCCGTGGAGTGCATAAAGAGAAAGGTAATATTGTGTGTGTAGCTTTTTGTTTTTCTTTGATAAGAATAAAAGAAAAGTTTATAGGAAAGATTAAGTGTAGAAATTATCTTGCATTATTCATTGCATGACAAAAGGTGAGTAGGAGAAAAATGAATCAATTATGGGTAGTTTGTCTCCAAAAAGGAGTGCATGGCCATATGCTTCAAATGGAGAAAGCCACCAATATTGACTTATCTTACTTTGTTGTATAATATAAATAATGGAACATGAATTAATAGAATCATTTTGTGATAAGTTAATTACATATTAATCTTAACATGAACTTCGCATGATGTTTATGATGAATCAAATTGGCCCAAGATTATGCTATTTTGTTATTTGTTTCTCTTGTTGTAGTTTTTTTACTTTGCATGGCCATAGGTGTTTCTAAAGAAAAGATGGCCATTTTTTTTGACTCGGTCTCACTTTGTTTTCACTTGAATTGTATCCTAATATCACAAAGTGAATTATTTGGTCTCCTAAATAATTGCATGACCGTAGCCTTACTTGGAAAGTGAAGAGTGAATTATTTTTTTTTTTGAGTGATAGTCAAGTTACTAGAATAATTGAAAGAAAATGTGATAAAGTGAGATAGGAAATGCATGAAATAATTTTGGCCCCCTTCCTCCTATGCATTGCCATAGAGTGAAGAGAGAAAAGAGTGAATTATTTGAGCAAATAATTGGTACTAAATTATTGAGAAATTTTCCAAGTGATAGTAACAAACTTGGACCATTGGATCTTCTTCCTCCTTTAAAAAGACAAATCTAAAATTTTTCTCAAAATTCAAATGAAACGTATTTTCAATGTTAGGAACGTTTTAAAGATTTGTAAAATTCTTGCCTACATCATGGTTTTGAAAAATGACACACTATAAGCTTCTTTTATGAATGTTTAACACATGAAACCAAACAATTTGTGCAAACAATTTGCAATGGCGAGTTTCTTGATAAAGAACCTGAAAAAGCTTTAGATTATTTAAATCATTTGGCTGAAAATTCTCAATCTTGGCATGATACTAATCCTTTTGCAAATTCAATTAGATATAACCTTGCATATGCTAGTAAAGAAAAATATCATCTTTGTTAAGAAGAAGATCTAAATGCTAGGTACTCCAGTTTGGCTAGAAAGGTTGAATCCATGGAATTAGGGAAAGTAAAAGAAGTCAAATATGTACAAAATGAAGAAATTTGTGGCATTTGTGATGACTTAGGACATTCGACAAATGAATGTCCAAAGATACCTATTTTTAAAGAAGTTATGCATGAGCAAGTAAATGTAATGAACAATTTTAAAAAGTCATTTACTTCTTTTTTAGATTCATACAATCTGGGATGGAAAAATCACCTGAACTTCAGTTGGAGGAATAATAATCAAGCACAGTTTATGCAACCACTGCCTCCTCAGGAATAACAGGACTCTCAAAATTTTCAAGGATATGCACCTAATGTCCCACCATATAGGAAAAACCTTGAAGGAACACTGCATGTATTCATAAAAAAGCAAGAAGCCATTAATAAATAAAACACTCAAATCATGATTGATATAAATGAAACTCTTGCTAAATTTGATTCTACACTTACCATTCATGAGAAAAGAAAATTTCCTTCTCAACCTCAACCGAATCTCAAGGGTCAGTACATTTTAAATGAGGGTAGTTCAGAAAACCAACAAATAGATCAAGTCAAGTCAGTGATAACTCTTAAGAGTGAAAAAGTTGTTGAAAAACAAATTCTTGATCCTTATGAGAGAGATGATGAAACAATCCCCCAAGATAAGGAAGAGGTTGATAAGCTATTTAGCCAAAATGAGACCAAACTCTCGTCTCCTCCACCCCCATTTCCTCAAGCATTAAGCAATTCAAGGAAATTGAACCACCGCACTAAAATTTTCAAAATTTTTAAATAACTGAAGGTCAATATTCTATTGTTAGATGCTATCAAACAGATTCATTCTTATGCCAAATTTTTGAAAGACTTATGCATTGTTAAAAAAAATTAAATGTGAAAAAGAATGCCTTTTTGACTGAACAGGTAAGTCCCATTATTCAGAGCAATAATGTTTTGAAACCTAAAGACCTTGGTTGTCCTACGGTTTTATGCATTATTAGAGAACATAAAATTGAACAAGCTTTACTTGATCTTGGTGCTAGTGTTAATTTGCTTCCATATTCAGTTTATCAATAACTCAACCTGGGTGAGTTAAAACTAACTTCTATAATTATTCTACTTGCTGATAGATCAATTAAAATTCCAAAAGGAATAGTAGAAGATGTGTTGGTACAAGTTGATAAATTCATATATCCTATGGATTTTATTGTCTTAGAAACTGAACATATGGTTAATAGTTGCAAGTCAATTCATGTTATTTTAGGTCGCCCATTTTTAGCAACATCTAATACTTTAATAAATTGCAGAAATGGAGTAACGAAGCTTGTTAGGAATTATGGATACATCACGCAGCGGAAAAATAAAATTCCCACTAAGGATCCATGCGAAAAAGCTATAATCCGAGTTTTTAAAAAGTTTACCTCTTGAAGCATAATCAAAACAACTGACGTGAATCACCCACATTGTAACAACGATGATGTCTCTGCGGTATCTACACGAACAAAATCATGAATGTCCAATGTCCACAAATAGGAGTCACGCCTCTCTCACACAGTGCTAGCTGCGACGAGAAGAAAAGAAACTTGACACTCTCTCACTCACTATTTCTGTCAAGTGCAGCCAGGGATTGTAATGCATGCCTTGACAACCCCTTAGCAGCGTTATTTATAATAACACACTGCCTTAAGTGAGTGAAAGTAGCAACAAGGTAAGTTGTGCAACCCTATACTCATTTGTTATGAGTCCGGCCCACAATTGAATCCAAGTCCAACTTGGATCCTAATTACTCAAATTTAGTATGCTCTTTGTGTGCGACCCTGCAGGCTCTCGTAACGTTAGCAGTAATATTAAAACCCCATTTTAATATTATAAGCAGTGAGCAATACCTAACAACACATTGCTGCCACCCAAGTAATGAGAATGTCAGTGATTTGACATAACCTTTCAGTGACCAATGTTTCCGTGTAGTTTAGTCCTTTTGTCCAGATATCTAGATTAAACACAAGGCATGGAATGTGTCACCCTTGTATAGTTCAATCCTTCATTTCATGATACCCAAGTAGACTTAATAACAACAAATGAGATCAATATCTCATATTGACTTATTTATGCATGGTCATGCATTTCACAGTCTCACTCAATCAGGGGCCCCGAAAGATATCGTTCCTGTTATGTAGGAGGGACAAATCCCATCTAAGTCACTCACATCCCTCCGCATGATTTGTTGTATGTCCAATAGCCAACTTTATAATCACCTTATTACAGATGACGTTTGACAACATTAAAACACGACTCCTCATGTAGGAATCGTAGTGGTTTCAAGCCAAAGAACCACATACACCATTATCACTATGAGAATCGCTTATGACACTCACGTAATGATCCATGTAGCGTTCTCATGGCGGGTCTATCCAGTACATTATTACTCTAATATGTACCCATGTGAAGCCTTGATATGTCATATCCATGACTCGTGAGATGTGGCCATCAGTCTATGCACATACTAGTCTCAATGCATTATTGTTGTCCTAATTAACAATAATACTTAACCAGGGACATTTAAGAATAGTATTTTATCTAATAGGATCTCACAATCAAGTCATCCACTTAATGTCCTATGGCATCAAACTTACTATTCTAAGGACTTTATTATGTTTATAAAAAAAGAACACAACAAATGAAATGTCTCATATATTAAAAAATAACATAATACAATGTATGTAAATACAGACAAAATTTATCGGCCTCTAGGGCATACACCAACAAAGCTAACATTTGGAAACATGACATTAGAGCTTAATGTTTTCAACATATGCAAGCAACCACATGAAGTCCATCATGAAAATGAGGAAGCTGACGGGATTGAGGCCATTGTAGATGATCATCTTCTTAAAGGGAGTTCTTCTGACCCATTAAAAGTTTGTTCAATTAATTCATTTGATTTAGGTACGCAAGTAGATGATGATATTTCTGAAATATGCTCTTTGCTTGATTGTACACAAGTAATGGAATACAAGGGATGGAAGTCGAGATTCGAAGAGCTAAAACTAATGAATGATAATGCCCATGGAGAAATACTCACACTAGAACTAAAGTCATTACCTGCTAGGTTGAAGTATACATTTTTGGGGGAAGAACAAAGCTTTCTAGTGGTAATTTCCTTGACCTTTTTTGGAGAACAAGAAGGTATGTTGATTGAAGTACTTGAAAGGCATAAAAGTGCAATTGCATGGACATTAAAGGATATAAAAGGCATTAATCCATTAATTTGTACACATAGAATACATTTAGAGGATAATGCTAAAACATCACAGCAACCTCAAAGAAGATTAAATCTACACATGAAAGAGGTAGTTAGAGTTGAAGTTCTTAAATTACTTGATGTTAGAATTATCTATCCTATCTCCGATAGCTAGTGGATAAACCCTACATAAGTTGTGCCTAAGAAATCTAGAATAACAGTGGTTGAAAATGAAAAAGATGAATCAATACCGATACGAGTCTCATCCAGTTGGTGTATGTGTATCGATTTTAGAAAATTAAATGCAGCCACTAGGAAAGATCATTTCCCCATGACATTCCTTGATCAAATTCTAGAAAGAGTAGCAGGACATCTCTACTACTATTTTCTTGAAGATTATTCGGGGTATAATCAAATATCAATTGTATTAGAGGATCAAGAAAAGACAACTTTTACGTGCCTCTTTGGCACTTTTGCATATAGAAGAATGTCTTTTGACTTTTGTAATGCTACGACAACTTTTCAAAGATGCATGCTAAGTATTTTTAGTGACATGATTGAGCATTATTTAGAGGTTTTCATGGATGACCTAATAGTTTTTAGAAATTCTTTTGCAAATTGTGTTGATAATTTGGATAAAGTTCTTAAAAGATGCAAAGAAAAAAGATTTGTTTTAAACTGGGAAAAATGTTATTACATAGTTACCTCAAGAATCGTGTTAGGTTATGTGATATCTTCTAAAGTAATTGAAGTTGATAGGGCCAAAGTTGAATTAATTGCTAATTTGCCTTCCCCAAAAATAGTCAGAGAAGTTCGTTCCTTTTTAGGACATACAGGATTCTATCGAAGATTCATTAAGGACTTTAGTACCATATCTAGACCATTATACAATCTTATGATAAAAGATGCACCATTTGATTAGACTCAAGAATGTCAAAAACCTTTTGAAAATTTATTTGGTCTTCTGACATCTGCTCCTATCATGCAATCCCCTGACTGGTCTTTACCTTTTGAGTTGATGTATGATGCTAATGATTTTGTTGTTGACGCTATTTTAGGCCAAAGAAAGGAAAGTAAGCCTTATGTGATTTGTTACGCAAGTAGAACTTTAAATAATGCATAAATGAATTACACCACTACTGAAAAAGAACTACTTGTTGTAATTTTTGCATTGGATAAATATTGAGCTTACTTAATTTGTTCTTCTACTATTGTTTTCACTGATCATGTTGTTGTTAGATATTTAATGTCTAAGCAGGATATCAAACCTAGATTAATAAGGTGGATCTTGTTGCTTCAAGAATTCAACATCACATGAAAAAGATAAGAAATGAGCCGAAAATGTTAATGCAGATCATTTGTCCAGACTTACAACAGACTCACCTTTTGATAACACACTTATCAATTATTCTTTTCCTGATGAATTTTTATTTTCTATCAATTCCATGTCTTTCTTTGCTAACATAGTCAATTTTCTTGTAACAAGAGGTCACACCAAGATAGAAAAAAGTTTTTTACAGAGGTGTGTTACCAAGTGGTCTCAATACTCAAGAGGGGGGTGAATTGAGTATGTAAAATATTTTCGTAAATCTTTTGCAAAACGTTTGATTATCAATTTTCGTTGAAGGTATTGGATGATTGAAGTGAATAGATAAATGAGATTGAATACTTCACTCACAAATTAAATAAGCTAAGATGAATAACATTCAAGTAACCATATAAAATAAATGTACAAATGTAAAGAGATGAGTTTAGAAGATCAAACACAAGGTTTATCCTGGTTCAGCCACCAATCCACTTGTGGCCTACGTCCAGTCCTCAAGCAACTGCTAGAGATTTTCCACTATATCTTCAAGCTTCAATAGGTGCTTGATAACCTTTACAAACTAGAGCACTCACCACACCTTGGGATACCTCACCCTTTGTGCTTGAGCCTCAAAACAAGGATACCTCATCCTTTACAACCTTTGAGGGATGCTTGACCTTCTTTACACCTTTGAAGGATACCTCACCTTCTTTTCAACAAGGGATACCACACCCTTTTTCACTAGAGGGATACCTCACCCTCTTTACAAGATGAACAAAGTGTTTAAATGATAGAAACTCTCTCAAAGAGTAGATAATACAAATTGAAGAGCTATGGTATTTAGGATTCACACAAGTTAAAGCTCAAAATAGAGTTTTCAAAGAGATGATCAGAAAACTCGTTATAAATGCTCTAAGATGATTTTCAGAAAGTTTTCCAACTGTTAATCAATGCCCAACAACTTTCATTTATAGCCCAAAAGAGTTTAGAGATGTTAGAAGTGGTTGAGGGCATTAAATGCCATTGAAAGAGCCATTGGAGAAGTGTTCTGGAAGTGTCCATAATCTGTTATGGTATTTCCATATTCGATTATGGCTTTTTAGAAAGATTTCCAACATTTCTGACTTACAAAATAACCTATTATGGGTTTACTCATATTCGAATATGAAGGGGTTATATCCTGTTATGAAAATGCTCATAACCTATTATAAGATATGCCATATTCGAATATGGATTTTTAAGGAGCAATTGTCACGTATGGAAACCCAAATAATCAATTACAAGATAAGCTATATTCGGTTATGCATATTCTCATATTCGGTTATAGCATTCTAGTTTTGAAAGCTAACTTTAAATGGTCATAACTTCTTCATTTCTCATCTGTTTTAAACAAATGACCAGTCATTGGAAAGGTATTTGAGTATATTTTCATATGAAATAAGTTTCAAAACAAAAAAAAAAATAGTTTGGAAGTTATGATCAAAAGAGTGACCAAAGGTCAGCTTTGCAAAATACAAACTTGACTATTTTTCATGGATTTGAACTACCACCAAGACTAGCTTTTCATAACTTGTTTGTTAAGCATTTAGTATGTGAAAACCATTTGTAAAGATTTAAAAACATGTTTGAGCTTAGTGTGATTCCCAAATACCTTTACACAAGATCTAAGTCCTATAAGATAATCTTGAAGATCCTTGGACTTGATCATTGCACTTCCATTTCTTGTCCTTGTTTGTTATCATCAAAACCATTGCTTTAGCCAATGCCAATTACATTCTCCCCCTTTTTGATGATGACAAACAACCATTGAGAAAAGGTTAGTTCAAATAAATTGAAATTCACAAAAGGTGTTAAATAAAACTTACTCCCCCTTTGTTTTTCAAGAAGTGACAAGTTCAGAGTTTGCACAGCTCCCCCTTGATATTTGAATCCTAGAATCATTGAATTTATACCTTTTGTTTACCTTGACTCTTCTCAATGACACAACTTCTCCCCCTTTTGTCATGATCAAAAAGATATGCAATATATAGATTTTGACAAAGAGAAGTAATACAAAACCATTGCCGATAACAAATATTCAATAAGTACATTAGCAACAAGATAATCATCAAAACATAAATGGATTACCACAAAATGTCATCAACATCATAAAGAGCATAAACCAACCATAAATAGAGTTATATAGCATGTCTCATGATAATAGCTAAATAGAGCAAGACAGAATTACATTTATAGCAAACCTATTGATAGGGTAAAAGGGTCCAAACTCAAGTCCCATGATCCTCCGGAAATCGTCGTTCAAGTCTGTCCAAATGATCTTCCATGGCACTGAGACAATCATAAAGTGCTGTGGTGCTATTTTCTTGATAAGCTTGGAGATTTGTTAGCCTTGCCTCAATTCTCTCATTCTGAGATTCAATATTGTGAACAATAACGAGAAAATGATCCTCATTGGTTGCAGGAGCATCCTCCAAGGGAGCATGAGAACCTTCACCCGGTGCTGCTTCTTGTCCTCTTCCATAAACCCAGTCACCATCAATTTTTCTGATTTGCATGCGGTTGAATGAAGCTTTCCCAAACTTGTGGTGGCCAGTAATTTCAATTACAGAAGCTTCATGGAGATTGTTATGATCCAGAATTTTTGTAACAGCCAAGGCATAGGGAAGATCCATCATTTGTTTAACCTTTGCTTTCTTCATGTAGTACATTATGTAAAGGGCCAATTGATATGGATTTGTTCTTTAATGGCCCACATTAAGAATACATCTTCTTCCTCAACCAAGGCATAATTGCCAGCCCTTGGGACAAGAATATGAACTAAAACAAAGTGAAGAAGACGGTCTTGAGATTTTAATAAACCAGCATTGAAGTTTCTTTTAGTTGGAAAAGGGACTCCTGGTTGAAGCATTCCCTTAATGGCGGTTTTCTTATCAAAGTTTTCCCATTGTGAGTGATTTTCAATCAGCAAACCTTTCCCCAGAGAAATTTAAGTCAAACAAAGTAGACCATTGTCCAGGGGTGACAATTATTCTTTTTCCTTTAACTTCAGATACTAATTGGACTCCAACAATGCTCAGATTACAGAAGAAAACTTTAATAGCTTTAGTGTAAAAACACTTACTTGGAGTAGAGACAAAGGTTTTCAGATTCTGGAACTCCAAGAGATCTATGAGGAAACTGAATCCCACTTTGACAAAGAATTCCCAGTCCATATACTTGGGCTGTGTGAGGTTTCTGCCATGAAACTCTAGTTGAAACTTCTTCTTTTGAGCTGGATGAGAGAGGAACCTCCCAAGGTCAAGGTCACGTGAATAATCTGATTCATCAGTGTGTGAAGGTGGTTCCTTAGGCACATTAGGATTTTTTGTGCGTGAACGTTTAGGAACATGGGAGGAGCTACTTGCCATGGGCAACAATGGTTGTAGGGCTCGGTTTGAGGAGAGAGAAAATAGGAGGAAAGGTGAGAAAATGGAAGAAAATGGGGCTTTTGATCAGTGAAAGTTGAAGGAATGTGAGGGATATGGAGTTTTAATGGTGGATTTTGGGTGGATTTAAGGTGGGAGATGTGTTTGAGGGAGTGAGTAGGAGTGGGTGGTAGAGGAGAAAGAGAGCTATGGAGGAAAGTGGGGTGCGTGGGGAAGAAGAGGGGAGGTGATGGAGGCTACGGTTTTGGCTAAAAGGAAGGCCAATAACCAAATATGAGTGAGGCCTTATTCGGTTATGGTGGAAATGGGAGTCCATTAAGAAAGCCCATAACCGAATATGAGTATGGTCATATTCGGTTATATGTGAATTTCCAGAGGGCCAAGCAATTGCTCCAAACAAAGGTAATGAGCCATAACCGAATATGAGTATGGCCATATTCAGTTATATGTGAATTCCAAAGAGCCAAGCAGAACGTTCCAAAACAAAATTGATGAGCCATAACTGAATATGAGCATTCATATAATAGATTATTTGGACTTGACAGAGGGCCATACGCATGAGCATCTCTTCATAATAGATTATGAAGGACCATATTTGATTATTTCCACTTGACAGAGACCAAAACCAACATGCCAGAGCACCTCCAATTACTAGTGACAGATTATACCACTTGTTATTTTCAAGATAGAATCAGAGCAAGCCTTCAAAAATTCAACAATTCAGGACCATCACATTTGCCTTTCCCTGTTAAACTAGAAAAGTTCTTCTGAAGTGCATCCCTTAAAAAATCAATTAGCTTAAACCATTCTTAAGCAGTCACTAGACTTAGCCATGTTTCCATTACTTCAAAGCATCTTAAATATATCCCAAAACAGATCTTGCTTATGCCAGGATCCAGTTTCTTCATTAAAAACTTGAGATTGAGGATTGGGAGGACTTGAGCATGGATCAAGTACCTGCAAAACAAACTTAGGGGAAACTCCGACGCTCAAGTTAGTATAGGATTCAGAAACAATTTTTAAGCAAGAATATTATGTAATATAGCAGATTATGCAGCAATTATGCAGATTATGCAGCAGAGGCCAGTTTATGCAGCAGGGTTATATTTCAAATATGAATGCAGGATTGATCCAAAATTCCAAGATAAAAAGTATCTAACACAAGCATTCATTCAAATGCATGATTGATCAATTATTCCTAATTCTCTTCTTATATATGCACTTTAGGGCAAACAATGATCATATTAGGAATGTTATGTCAAGTACAAAGATGTTATCATTAAACATGCTATTTCAAACAAGAAGTGTACTTATCTAGGATATTAACACATGTAAAGATATTTTCAAGATATAAAGCTAGAAAAGAACATCTTTAAAGCAAGTTAAAGTATAGAACAAGTCTCCACTTATCCAAATGTTGCAAGTCCAAGCTTCTTGGAGACAATGGATAGAACTTGGAGTGTTTTCTGATCTTGTGCTTGCAACAACCACTTTTGATATTCCAGAGTCCATTCTTGGCCTTCAAGCACACCTACAACACACTTCAATTTTTGGCTTTTGGTACCCAAATTCTCTTGGGTCCTTGTGTGTTAGTGTTAGACAATGTGCCTTTAGGGACCCAAGCCATTTTAGTTCCAACCTTTGTGTTGATTTTCTTCCTCACATTACATGTCGATGCACTATGCCCTTTCTTGCCACAATGAAAACACTTTATAAAAGGACTTGTTGATGTACTTGTGGGAATAAAGAAATTTTTGTAAAGTTTTTGTTGATTTTTGGGATTGTACCCTAAACCAGCCTTTTGAAACACACATCTTTGTTTCCCAAGCAATATGTTCAAATTATCTCTTCCAAGGGTAAATTTTGCAAGAGTATTTTTCAAGTCTTCAATTTCCTTTTCAAAAATTTTGCATGATGAGCAAGAAAATGATGTAAATGCATTATCAAGAGAAGAACATGTCATGCATGAAGAATTTGCATCAATAAGACCAAGAGTTTCATTTTCAATTTTAAGCTCCTCAGTTTCTTTATTTAAAATACAGATCTTGATTCCAAAAGAGGAAATTGCTTTCTTGGATGATGAGACAATTTTTGCAAGCCTCATAGATTCATTATGCAATTCTTCAAATGCATCTTGCAATTCATCATAGGAAGGAGAAAAATTAGATTCAAAATTTGAGGATGTTACCTCCATGTCGTCTTACTCTTTCTCTTCTCCTCTAGCCATGAAACATAGATTGGCTTTCTCATTATCCGAACTATCGGTTGAATCCATGTCATTATCATCCC
Source organism: Ormosia emarginata (assembly GCA_029884605.1). Classification (NCBI taxonomy): domain Eukaryota; kingdom Viridiplantae; phylum Streptophyta; class Magnoliopsida; order Fabales; family Fabaceae; genus Ormosia; species Ormosia emarginata. The sequence goes on from JAQQTP010000088.1 coordinate 34,789,838, forward strand.
AAGCTATGTAGGCTCTTCTTTCTTTCTTTTCCTTTGAGTACTTCTTTTCATACTTCTCCACTTTCCTTTGATAGATTGGGCACTCCATCTTCATGTGTCCCAATTCTCCACATTCATAGCATTTAGGAGTGGTTGAGGTTCCTTCCCATTTGTGATAGGCATTCTTTAAGGGAAAGGGAGGTCTTCTTTGAGCTCCATTCTTTTTGAAGAATCTTCTAAACTTCTTTACTAGAAGGCTAAGATTCTCCTCATTAAACTCCAAGTCATCTCCATCATCTTCATCATCATCATCATTAATCATGGAGGAGGTGGCCTTTAGAGCAATTCCTTTCTTTTCCTTCTTGTCATGCTTCTCATTTTGATTGAGCCTATTCAGCTCCAACTCATGCTCTTGTAGCTTTCCAAAAAGTGTGGCTAAGGTCATAGTTGCTAGATTTCTTGATTCCGAGATAACCGTCACTTTAGGTTGCCAATCCCTGCTCAAACATCTTAAGACCTTGTTAATAAGATCTTCATTAGAAAATGTCTTTCCTAATGAAGCTAAATGATTAACAATATGTGTAAAGCGCTTTTGCATTTCTTGAATGTTTTCACCATGGTTCATTCTAAAAAGCTCATATTCATGGGTGAGAGTATTTATCCTTAATCTTTTCACTTCACTAGTACCCTCATGAGTTACTTGTAAGGTGTCCCACATTTCTTGGGCAGATTTACAATTTGAGACTCTAAAGAACTCATCATACCCCAAAGTAGTGGTAATGATGTTTTTGGCTCTCAAATTATATTGGACCTTCTTTTTATCATCATCCGTCTATTGACTTCTTGGTGTATTAATTTTCACACCATTTACAACTTGTGTGGGGACAAAAGGACCATTTTCAACAGCATCCCACACATCTAAGTCAATAGCTTCAATAAAAATTTTTATTCTTTCTTTCCAATAAGCATACCCATCCCCATTGAAAAATGGAGGTCTATAAAGAGAAGAACTATCAGAAAAACCATTTGAAGAGGCCATCACTTTCTCTTGAAGCTGCTAAGCTCTTTACACAAGAGCCTAGCTCTGATACCACTTGTTACCAAGTGGCCTCAATACTCAAGAGGGGGGTGAATTGAGTATATAAAATATTTTCGTAAATCTTTCACAAAACGTTTGATTATCAATTTTTGTTGAAGCTATTGGATGATTGAAGTGAATAGATAAATGAGATTGAATACTTCGCTCACAAATTAAATAAGCTAAGATGAATAACATTCAAGTAACCATATAAAATAAATACACAAATGTAAAGAGATGAGTTTAGAAGATCAAACACAAGGTTTATCCTGGTTCAGCCACTAATCCACTTGTGGCCTACATCCAGTCCTCAAGCAATCGCTAGAGATTTTCCACTATATCTTCAAGCTTCAACAAGTTCTTGACAACCTTTACAAACTAGAGCACTCACCATACCTTGGGATACCTCACCCTTTGTGCCTTGGGATACCTCACCCTTTACAACCTTTGAGGATGCACCCTCTTTATACCTTTGAAGGAGCCTTCTTTTCAACAAGGGATACCTCACCCTTTTTCACTAGAGGATACCTCACCCTCTTTACAAGATGAACAAAGTGGATAAAAACTCTCTCAAAGAGTAGATAATACACCCTATGGTATTTACAGTTGAACCAAAATAGGGTTTTCAAAGAGATGATCGAGAAAACTCGGATGCCTCACCCTTTCATTTACACCAAAAGAGTTTGAACGGATACCTGCCAGCCTTCTTTTCAACAAGGGATATGGCCTCACCCGATTTTTCACTAGAGGGATACCTCACCCGACTTTACAAGATAACAAAGTGTTTTCATATGAATATGAAGGGGAATACATGAAAATTTTACAATAAATCATTTGAATATTTAATGAAAAAATATGATATTACTAAGCTATATTCGGTTAAATTGCCGGTTATAGCCCGGTTTTGAAACTATGGTCATAACCTCATTTCTCATCCGTTTTAAACAAGTGACAATTGGACAAATAAAATTAGCGGCAAATCATATGAAATACGGAGATTCAAAACAAAAACAAAATTTTGGAAAAAATAATAAACCTAAATCAAAGATTGGTCTTTAAGACTAAACAATTTAGTATGTGAAAACCATTTTAAAGATTTAAAAATATGTTTGAGCTTAGTGTGATTCCCAAATACTTTCAAAACATTTTTAAGGCATGCTAATCTTGAAGATCCTTGGACTTAATCATTGCACTTCCATTTCTTGTCCTTGTTTGTTATCATCAAAACCATTGCAGATGATTATGTCTCAAAATGGATTGAGACAATTCCATGTTGACACAATGATCATAAAACTGTTCTTAAATTTTTAAAAGAAAATGTCTTGAGTCGATTTTGAATCCCTCGAGCTATCATCAGTGATGGGGGAATACATTTTTGCAATAAATCATTTGAATATTTAATGAAAAAATATGATATTACTCACAAAATTGCCACCCTTTACTACCCTCAGACAAGTGGACAAATAAAATTAGCAAATACGGAGATTAAACAAATTTTGAAAAAAATAATAAACCTAAATCGTAAAGATTGGTCTTTAAGACTAAACAATGCACTTTGAGCTTACCGTACTACTTTCAAAACAATTTTAGGCATGCACCCTATTGGTTAGTCTATGAAAAACCTTATCACGTGCATGTAGAACTGGAGCATAAAGCATTTTGGGTCATTAAAGCTTTCAATTTAAATCTTGATGATGCTTGCATGTTATGCAAATTGCAAATAAATGAACTTGAGGAATTGAAAAATGATGCATATGAAAACTCAAAAATTTATAAAGATAGAATAAAATCTTTTCATGACAAATCAATTTTGAGAAAATCTTTAGAAATTAGTCAAAAAGTTCTGCTTTATAATTCTCGTCTTCACCTATTCCCTGGAAAATTGAGATCTAGGTGGACTGGTAATGTGTTTAAGGTCAATGGACAAAGACTTAAACCATTTTTGGAAAACCAAGTTGTTGAGGTAGAATTCATTTCCCATTCTATTCCTTATTATGAGAAGAATTTATTCTAATTTTGTTACTTTCTTTTTGTAGTTCTTTGTGTTCTCGGTTAAGTGGCGGATAATGATACTTAGTGACTCTCAAGTTGGTTTGTTGTTCAGTTTCCCATAATAACTTATTCCTTCTCCTTTAAAATAGATGTCATTCTCTCAAACTTGAGAAAATATTTTTCTTCCCTCCCTCAAAATGCTCTAACAAAAATTTACAATGCTAGATGTGAAAGATTGAGACTGTTAATGCACAAGAGTATGTCAGAAGATGTACGCTAGATAATTGAAGTAAAGGTTCGTTTAGCAGGTGAGCCTTTAATTTCATTTGACTCATACATGCCAGGTCTTGGTAGAAGTTCGTATTCCAAAAGGAGAAGAGCAAAAAGGTTACAAGTCTGTCATAAATGTGCACGATGGAATTGTAACAAGCGATGTCATTCTTTGGGGATGGTTTCCACAAACAGAGTAGATAAAATTTTCTTCATTAAGAATGGACTGAGTAAGGAGTCATTAGATGATATCTTATTGACTCTTGATACGCATTCTTATGGATATGTGCATCGTGAACTTCTTAACAAGTGGAATCTTTTCAAGGACGAACAAAAATATTACAATCTTGGGAATCTGACTCTAAAAGATTCTGTTTGCCAATTTATAAGAAAAATGGATGGGAAGCTTATCCTCGACTCATAGAAGGCGTTTAAGCCGTTTCTGGACGTAAAATTAGAAGAAGATGTGAGTCATAACCATAACAACATGTACATATTATCTTCTTCTTCTTCTTCTTCATCTTTTTCAAAAAAACAAAAAGGGTGAAACTTCAGTTGTACTTGGTACATAGACTCAAGAGGACATCTTCACATGACAGTATATAAATAAGGTTAGTGTGTCATACTCTGTAGAGAGCCACATGCTATATTTTCAGTTATTGGAACCAAGGCTCTGTAGTGCTGATGGATAGATAGAAGCGTCCCATCTTTGTAGTGCATGTAAAACTGTTACTAAGCCATATACTTACTTTAATCAGTAGGCCTCTATGGTGAGTTCTGACTGGCTGCGGTCAGGTACCATCTTCTTAGAATACAGGCCTTTAATTATGTTTGTAGGAAGATAGAGGGCTGCTATTCTGTAAGAAGGGCGGAAAGGACTCAAAAGTTCTTGTTTCCAGTTTCGACAATCCTTGTGGAGTTCTTATATTGCACTGGTGACACGCAATTCAAAGATATGTCATTACTGCATTGATGATGACAGTATAAGGATACACCATGAAAACTTTACATAAAGGTATGTCATCATTTGTTATTATATTTCTTTTATTTTTATATGATTTTGTTATATTTTAGTTTTGAACAGACGATCCTTTAAGTAGGGTCCTTCAGGGGTTTCTAGACTTCTTTACCCTGATGGTTTTCTTGAAGTTAAAACAAAAAACAAAAAAATAAAAACAAACAAAAAAAATAAAAAAATAAAAAAATAAAAAAATAAAAAAAATGTTTCTTAATTTTAAACTTTTCTGACAATAGTCAGCCTACCCATATAGGTCCTATCATTACCTTTTCCATTCTTTTCCGTATTTAAACACTTCATTTTCTCTACTTTTCTCCAACTCATAATCATTCAAAGGGAGGGTGAGTATAAAAATGGGACCTTCTATTCGTAATCTTAAAAATATTTATGTATATAGTAGGTCTAGGTATAGGAAGGGTTTAGAGTTTGTAAATATAGCAAGCATTCTTGGTCGAATACTTGCTGCAAGGAATATTCATGTTGTATATGGGGGAGGTTGCTGTGGGTTAATGGGAGTTGTATCACTTTCTGCATTTCTAGGAGGCAGTCAGGTTTTAGGTATCATTCCTAGAGCCTTGACTCAAAAGAACATTGTTGGAAAGATAATTGGAGAGGAACTTCAAGTATCATCTATGCATGAATGAATGAAGACAATGCTTGACAACTCTTATGTATTCATTGCCTTACTAGGTGGTTTTGGTACTTTGGAAGAAGTGTTTTAAATTGTCTCTTGGGCCCAACTGAACATCCACCATAAACTCATAGGTTTGTTGAATGTTAATAATTTTTTTGTAGTTTGTTATCTTTTCTTGACCATGCTATGAAATAGAAATTTATCACACCTTCGGCAAGACTACTTCTTATCTCTGCTTCCATTATTGATGAGTTGATTGATAAATTAGAAGCTTTTGTTTATAAACCTAATCCAGCAATAGCTCAGACAGATTGGTCAGAAGGAAGCGGTGAGGGAAGCAGCATAAAAAGAAAGCCATATCTGACACTTCATCTATAACTTTCCTTTACCTTGGTTTTATTTATCATACTTTGTTTCTGTATAAATTTGTGTCAGATCTCTCTTTTCAATAATTGCTACAACAAGTATTATCTTCTATCCTTTACTCATCTATATTTTAACATTGCGAACAATGTTGTGATCTGGTTGGGGGGAAGGATACTTGATCAAAAAAAAAATTGGAAGTATGATATGATTGTCAACAACTTACTAAACTAATTAAGGATGACAGAGTAAGGAGTAATTTTACTCTTGATAAGCATCTTAATTGAGGAAAGTATGTTTATTGATATGATTGTCAGAAACCTACTCATAGTAAAACCAATTAAGGATGGCAGAGTAAGAAGTAAATCTTAGTTAATGAAGTAATTATTTTGTGTAGAAGTAGCAAATGGATTCTTGAATCATAGCGTAAATTGTCTTCTTTCTTAAAAATCACATGCTTGGATATGAATGTTGAAATAGTGGATTGAGAATGATAGAAATATGCCTTGTGAGATTTTGAGCCTATTGATGAATGGATTGAACATTTGTGTCATTCTCTTCTTTCTTTTGTGATTTTCACTCATGAAATTGTTACTCTAGAACTTGCTTTGATTCTTTTTTAGGTTACATTTTCACATGCATACATAAACATGATTGATGCATTTTTCTTGAAATAGCTACTTTAACCAAATAGCCAACCTTGCATATTTTCCTTTGCTTAACTCCTTTGAGCTTATTTGGCTATTCCATGTTTCTAGCTCATTATATGCCTTAAATGAAAAACCATGTCCTTACCCGACCTTAGGGAATAAGAGAACATTAGCTTTGTCATAGGATGAGTTCTTGAACAAGTGTGGGGGTGTGTGTGCAAAATGGTTGGTGAAAAAGGAAAGAGTAGTTAATTAAAAATGTGTATATTCATCTTTAAAAAAAAACAAATGTGTAAAGAAGGGCCAACAAGGTAAAAAGGGAAGAGAAAAGAATTTGTATAAGGAATTTGTATTAGGTGGAGTTATGATGAACATTCATGCTTGTTAATTGAACTCAGCTGTCACACTCTTTTATTCTCTTTGGTTTTTAACTTATCAAATCCATATTACCACTTTCCTTTACCTTGACCCCATTACAGCCTTGAATAAAGTCCTTATGATTTGCATGTGCATGTGTTCTGAGTAGTGGAGAAGTAGAAGATAAGCAAGCTTATGGTGGTGCAATTTTTCATGGGTTGAATTGAGTGAAATACCTACCTTTTTAATGCTTGAAGGATTGAGACTGAATCCTGTAAGGATCTATCATTCTTGATTCATTCTTTTCAACTGAAGTTTTCTTGTTTGTTGGTTTAAGATGTGAAGAAATGTTACCTCATTAATGTTTTGATTCCTTGAATCTTTGGTTGCTCTTCTTGATTCATTGAGTCTTTTAGAGTTTTTACATTTTGAGTTTGTGTCGTTTTTCTTTGTTTCCTAGTTTTTGTCTTATGTGTTTTGCCCAAGAGAGCAAAAGTTAAGTGTAAGAAAATTTGATAGCAACATATTTTATACATTTTACAACCCTCTCACTAGGCTTCTTAAGGTCCAATTAGGCTTAATTAAGTTAGTTTTGTCACATTTTATGATATTAAACTTAATTGAATCATCGAAGAAATTATTACTTGAATTGGCCTTAATTTGCTTGATTGTATCTTTCAGTAAACGAGCTATAATTTGAGTTACAAATATCTAATTGATGTAATTCTGATCTTGTTGGAAAGCTAAGACAATTGTCTACAACTTTCATGAAGACCTTAAGAGCCAAATCACACGTTTGGCTACTTTAAATTGGAGTTGAAGTAAGATCTAGAGTTCTGAACCTGACAGCTTGACCTAAGCAAACTCATCAGACCATAGCTTGAGCTATAGAAGATATTTTGGACTAAAATTAGTTCCATTTTAAAGTTAAGACCCAAATATACAACTTTCATGAATAACACAAGAGTCAGATTGGATGTCTTGAAGGTCATATTGGGCTTAGAAGTCAAAATAGAGGAGCTATAATTAGGCCTGAATAATGTACAGTGATTGGGCTATATCTTGGGTTGCAAGTGGTTCTAGGAGTTGAAATTTTACCAGAAGATAGTTAAGACCCTTGTCTACAACTTTCATGAAGACCATTTTGCTCAGTTTTGATGGTATCCATAAGATAAGCACCGAATCATTTGGTGCTAGTGGAGAGACAAGGATCAAAATAATTTTCCACTCACTTATCATCATCAAACAACTCCTTTGGCATTTACTTATCATCATCAAACCACTCCATTATCATTTTGTACTCCTCAAGCTCTATAAAAGGGAGCATTGGCTGATCATTTGATCATCTTGGCTTAGAGATCAAGGTTATGCTATTATGTTATTTGTTTCTCTTATTGTAATTTTCTTTGTTTTAAATTGAAGTTATGTTCATATTTTTCTTCTTATTTTTTTTCTTATTCATGAGTAACTAATTTTCATTTTGCTTGGGTAAAAGGGTGAAGTTTTTGGTAATAAATTAAGGTTTGATTAATTTCTCTCTTGTACTTAAATGATGTATTATCAAGTAGTCATTATATGTGTTGTATTTTATTTTCAATCAATTTAGAAACCCTTCTTGTAAAGTGGAGATCTTAATTCACTGTAGATAAGAGGTTGGCACAATGAATTCTTGAGCCCATTTTTAAGTGTTGGTGTTAGTGGATAATTAAAGGAATCATAATATAATTACATATATAATCTTAAATGAACTTTGAATGTTGTATTTTCCGATTGGAACCTCCATTATGTGTGGATTTCAATTGAGTTATAAAAAAAATAATCTTGTCTTTAATTTATTACCAAAAGTGGATCTCTTAGCCTAAGTGAATCCTTTTTCATTTGTGAACAACTTTTATCATCTTTATTTTTGTGACAAAACTTTTCCTTATCTCGAAGAATTTTTCTTCATTAATTCCCTATGGATCGACCTCGGACTCTCAAGAATTTATTAATTGAAACAACTTATAGTTGGGTTTGTAACTTTTAATTGGCATCAACAAACACCCGCAATGTAGCAAAAGCCACTATGAAGATTCCCACATACTTATATTTAGCAGGAAAAGATCGACATGACAAACACTAGTAGTGAAGTATATGTAGAGATGGATTTATTTTCATTCTCCCCCTCAATAAAAGGCAGCGGTAGTAATGAAGGATGATTGAAACCCAACAATGAAGGCTGGTCTAATTAGCAATGAAGGCTGATTGCAGTAAAAATAATAAAGGTTCTGAGATCAGGAGCACAATCAATAACTCGAGACTTGAAGAGAACACATCAAGACTAAAATGGAGAAGTTGGGAGAAAACAAAGATAAGGAAAACAGGAAAACTAGATATGGGTTTAAAGGTCATGAATAACGATTCTAATGAGTTTCATGAACTCTACATAGCAGAAAAAAGAAACTCTCTTCAAGGTAGATATCATGGCTTTGATACCATTTTAAAAGGTTTCAGATAATAATTCTAATATATTTATTCGTCACCCTAGGATGTATATTTATATACAAGGATTTGTAAGCCTGTGCTGAATTCTTTCCATAATTACAGGAGAAAATATGAAAAGAATAATTGTACAGATATGATTTACATTGTATAGGCTTATGTCAATAACTACTTACCTAGAATAGAGCTAAATTATAGGAAATAAATATGTCCTAATACAAGAATAAATTTTTCCTAATAATGGAAAAAAGGAAATATATCAAATATGTTCTAAGAGATCATCTATGATACTCTAAAATATTTCAAGATACAATAAATATATTTTGAGATATTTTTCAAATATTCTAACAATTGCCGGATGAGTTATCTAAAGTAAGAGAAAAAAATATTTTTCTCTATTCCCCAATCCTTAAAAAAATCAAAAATCTTTGAAGCCAACTCAAATCTGGTGTGAGTAGGAGGCATGTGACAAAAATTGAGAATTTTGCTATTTAACTTCTAATTTGTATCAATAAAATGAGCGGTTAAACATATATATCCCTCTATTGTACAAGTTGTCCATAAATCAGAAGTTAAACATATATAACCCTCTCTCATGTGAATATTTAAGACATCGACTTTTGCAGTATTCTTAGAAAGAGTATTTGCATCGAGATTCAAGTACTTCATCCAACTCCTAATCTTCTTATACTCAACAAAGTTAAATGAGAAATCATGTTCAATGATTGTAGCAACACACATCTCATGTGATACCATTTGATCTATCTTTTGATACTTTAATTTTCCTTGCATATCTATCATCATTTGACCAACATCTTCAAATTTAGTCTATTTACACTTTGAGATGTAATGATTTTAAAGATGATCTCCTATACAATTTACCCTCAACCTTATACTTTTTTTTTTAACAAGCCTTACACTTTGCCTTTTCTATTTCATCATCACGCACTCCTATCTTTGTGAAAAACTTCTAACAATCTGATGTTGATGATTCAGCCTTTTTCATAGTAGGTTCACTAGAATCAGATTCTTCTATAGTAAGATCTAAATTTTCAACATCAAGAAGGTTATTGAAAGATTCCATTTTATGTTTTCAAAAAAGCACTCAAATAAAACCACTATAAAACATATTTGCAACAAAAAAAATGAAAATGAATCCTATTCCCAACACCAGCACACAGATGAGCACCATCAATTAATCTATAACCAACAATCATTAAGAAGACAATCCAGCACACACATGAAGAAGCCAGAAATCTAGCACATAATCCAACACACAACACAATCTTTCCAATTAGTTAATGAGCACAGAAATACAAATACAATCCAGCACACAAATACACCATCATCAGTCCATAAACTTGATCAAAGTTAAGGTTAAGACTCTAGTTTCATAATACGTGATGTTGATGAGAAAAGCAAACTCTAATCCAACAAGGAAGCAAGCTAGCAACACGACAACACCAAATGGTCCAAATCCACCAAATATTGCACTACATCAATTAGGGTTGCAACAAATTAGGAAAATTAGAAAAAAAAAAAAAAATTGAAGGTTTAGAACTGAAGAGATGAAAATTGAAAAAAAAATGAGATCTAAAAAAATTAAAAATTAAAATCAAAAGTGTGGGGATGGATAGTCATTTGCCAAAACTTGGAATTGGAAGGAAGAAAATAATCAGAGATAAAGATTGAAAAAAAATGAGAACCAAAAAATTAAAAAAAAAATATGGAAGAAAACTGAGTGAACAAGTGAGCACCTATAGAGAGAGAGGCAGTGATGGCGAGCTAGTGACGAAGAGAGGAGAGCAGTGACAACGATCTAGTGAAAAAGTGAGGAGACCAACGACGGAGAGAGAGTGTGCGATAGAGAGACAAGAGAGGCAAGAGGTAGCGAGCGTCGAGAGATGGAGAGAGACAACGAGGCAGCGAGCAGTGGACGGAGGCTATCAAGTCGATGAAGCTCGAGCTGCCGAGGTGGAAGATAGACGGCAGCGCAACAACAGGATGAGAGAAATGGAGAGTAAGAGTCTGATATTCTAATTTAGGAATTTGGTTTGATTAGGAAAGAGTAAGACTTTAACTAAAGTAAAGTGTAACACTTAAAAGAAAAAAAAAAGAAAAGAATCAACCCGATAGACTAACCCATGTTCAACCCAGCCAGCCTGCAGGTTTGGTGGGCCAAGTTAAGAGGGTTGAAACATATAACCCAACCCGTCATCTTTTTGTAGGTTGGTGAGCTGACCCAACGGGTCAAACCCATTTTTTCAACTCTAATGTGATATGAAAAGAAAGCCTATTCTCCCATGGATGAGGTTATTTATTGGTACTTTATTTACATTTCCTTTTATTTGAGTATAATTTTATTTTATATTTTTTTTAAAATATTTAAAAACAATTATAGCATTAACTATTCATACATTATCACATCATTAAAAATGTTTGACTTTCATAATAATTACTTAAAAATTCACATATGTAATAATATATGATTGGTTAATAGTGTAAAAAAATTTACACTGATAATACATCATGTAACACCCTCTAGTCTATATAGTACTCTTTGACTAGTCATAAGAGGACTAGATAGACTAAATTTTGTCACAGTTTCCTAGTTTCTTAACGTGGCTTAAGCTAACATTTTTTTTACCATATTGTATTTCAAGTTTATTTCCTTCTTATAGCTTGTTGAGGGTTATTTAGCTGTTTTAGTGAGATAGGCTTAAAGCCTATAAAGCGCTTATTTTATTATAACATTACTCTGTTATTTCTTATTGCTTTTTGGGAGTTCCTCTTGGTGGGACTCCTTAATAATTATTTGATTACACGTGAATCAAGAGTACTATACAAGAGTCTATTCAATTATTCAAAATACATTCTGAATGACTTATACATCATATGTATCCATATCATAGGTACTAACAGTACAATTCCTAATATAATCCAAATAAATTAGAACTGAACTAACGCAAAATCTTAGGGCCTTCTCAAAGCAGATAGAGTATCCCAATGTCAGACAACCATAATCCTCAAGACTAAGTTGCCACCAACTCAGTACCTAGAATATCATGGAATTTATGAATGGGATAAGAATTATAAGAATTCCCAGTAATTCTAACAAACATGTGTCATTGTAATAGTTCCAGCTGCTTAGGAAATTTATAGGAATCTTATAGAAAACTTTCAAGATATTCTTAGAAATGTGGCAGAAGCCAAAACATATTTTTATTCTTAAGGTAGACGTTCATTTTATCAGTAATAATAATATACAAACTTTATAGTAGAGTCATAACAGAAATATCAAAGATTTCAAAAAAAAAAAAAGCAAACAAAGCATAAACCAAAGTATACAAACATCTCAGAACAATGGTAGACATAAGTAGAATATTAGCATTGTATTGTAGTTAATAACAGAACATTACTAGATGCTTTACAAGTCATGCATATGCCTTTTAGTGCTCATTTAATTTATTTGTCTTTCAAAAGCTAATTCTTAATCTCATATATAAGTAGGGAGGGAATTATTCATCCTCGACCTACACAGATTCTTATCATAAATAGGGAGGGAATGTTACATCCTCATACTGAGTGATAGTCTACTTATTAGGCATGAACTCATCCTAAATGTGATAGCTACTTCGTCACACATTCCTATCCCTAGCAAAATGGCTTTGCCTATAATTTACTCAACACAAGGGAATAGCAACATAAGGATCACCCCTCGTATGAGGATCATTTCCAACATTTATTAATTTATGAGCACTTAAGGATGCACATATTCTTGGCCACTTAGATCATGTAGATAGCATCCATGCGTCCTATACCACATATCACTTTACATGATCTAAGGACGTAGCAAACAACAGGCACACTTTCATGAATGTAAACACTCATATGCATAATGTCTTATGAGAAACATAAGTGAAGTCATCATAACATAAGTTGGCTTGTAAGATATCTAATCATTTCATAAGCCTGCTCAGAGGCCCATAACATGGACTATTTCTCTTTCATCCATTCTACCAGTAATCTAATCCAAATATTAGGACTTCATATACATCTCATGAGCATTCAAGGATGCACATAATTCAATCAATCTCTTTCTTAACTCATCTTTAACATTTATATGAGCAGAATTTCTGAGTGCATTATAAAACATATCAAGAGTATGCTAGTTACCAATTCACATTAGGGAAATTCTTTCCCATTATCATCCGGCCCACAACAATATTGATACCATAAAGATTCTCATATTTTCCAAACAACTTAGAATGCAAAATGACATATTTTCATCCCTTAATGTTTAGTCTGTTACACTTATTTGGTGCCTAAATGTACTCATTATTCTTATATTTTGATTTAGAATTCAAATGGAGGCATTAAGTGCAAAATAAAGCTAATTGGGTGATTTTAGATAATTTTGATATCACTTCGTAATATGGGCATTGAGGTGATTCAAGATGTTATGGAAAGCCAAGAAAAAACTCTACAACTTTCATGTTTTGAGTTTTGAGAGATACTGTAACACCCCAAATTTCCTAAATAGTTGAGTACAATTTTGACAGATTAATGCAATTCTCTTGTTTAGTAATTTACGTATCTTGTAAAATTATTTTGAATATTCTGTCAGTACATTTAATCATTTGAAGTGATTTACTCTGTGTCAAGAAAATAATAATTTTCGGCCTGGGGAAAATCTTTATGTATTTATTTCTCTTGATTGTTAATTATTTTTAACAATCTGACTTGATTTTCATACATTTTATAATATTTGTGATTTTTATGGATGATTATGAAATTTTTATATTTCTCTGATTTTTTTTGGGCTGTTTGTGGGTCCAGGTGGCCTTACGTGGTCCCAGGTAGGTCCCAAAAATTAAAAAATTTTCTACGCATAGAAAAATTTGTACTGTTGAGACAAAGTCAAGGGATCTTACTAAACCTGAATCTGGAAACAGTTTTAGAAAAATTCTTTTATTGTGCATTGTACTGTATTTAATTATCGGGATATAAAAATACAGTAAATATATTCTTTCATGGGGTTATAGCAGATAAAAATAAATATATACTGTTAAGTCAATATTAGTGGTTGTGACAACTTTTTGACGGACCAATAGGAAGCAAGCTTAATGTTTAAGATTTTGAAATCAACAGTGGATTTAATCAACGGTGTAGAATCGGTTTAATAAAATGGCTATAACCATTTATAACCATTAGATGAAGAATTAATTAAGGGCAGAGATTTAGTCTTACAAAGTGGCTAGGACCTTTTGTGATCATTGGATTTGGATTTAATAAACGGTGGAGATAGATCATTTATGACCATTGGATGTGGATTTAATCAATGCTGGAGATTTGGTCTTCTAAAATGGCTATGACTAATTATGACCCTTGGATTTAAAGTATGAAGGAGTAATCTTGACCCTTCATTTTTGGAGATACATCTAATGGCTAGGATTTCAAGGAGGAAAGATCTAATGGCCTAGATTAAGTCTTCTAACCTAAAGCTAAACCGAGAATCTACATTAATCCTAACCATTGATCTAATCAATGGTTAAGGTTGCTCTAAAAGGTGGCTAGCAATAATGGTCACTCAAGGAGAGTGCATGTAGAGGAGGGGACGGTTTTTGTGCTTGTTTAGGAGATAAAGCAAAGTTGAAGACCATTATTAGTTGTCTTCATCACTTATTGATCATTCTTGATCATTTCCTTCAAGCAAGCTCTTCAAAATTTTCTCTCCTTCCTTCTCCAAGCTAGTTTCGGCCAAGCACCATAGAACCACCTTCCATCACTCTTTAATTTCATACAACCTTATTTCTTGAATCCTTACCTTATTCTAAGCAACTTTCATGTTGGAGACTTTCTCTAAATCTTTCATCTTCAAGGAGTTTTTCCAAGAGCAAAGTTATAGGGTATTTGAGGTGAAGTGTAAGGAAACTTCATTTCTTCTCTCTTTTTCATGTTCTAAGCCATGTTTGATCCATGGTTCCTCTTGTTCAAGCTTGATATGCTAAAAATATATGTTTTGTTGTATGTTTAAGAAACTTTTGGTGGTGAAGGACATGGGAAAAGAAGCAAACCAAGGAGCTTTTGAGGTTCTTCAAGAGGTAAGAGGGAGATCCATCTCACCAACCAAGTATAGTGGTGAGAGATAGTTTTGTATTTGATGGATGGTGAATCCATGTGAGGATTCATATCCAAGGTCATGTAGTTATTTATGGGTGTTTATGTGTTTGATTTATTTGTTCATGCTTTGTATGATTCGCATGATATATTGCTTTTGATTATGGCATGCTTGTGGTATTTATGATGAAATATGTATATGTATGCCATGATTTGATGATGAAAAAGAAAACAATTTTGGTTCCAAAGAACCATAGAGGCACACGGCCTCAAGGGTGATTTTTGAGTAAAAAGATTCTAAGTATTTTACAAATCATGAATTTTAAATGAAAAGAGCAATGAGTTGTTGATTTTAAGGATTTGCAAAGAAAGTGAACATGAAAATGAACAAATGAATGGGTTTTAAGGACAATGAGTCTCATGGGTTTTGTGAAGAATTTTTAATAGTTTTGTTGGTGTAAAACCATATTAACTTAGAAGGAAAAATATTTGATGGTTTCAATGGCCAAGTACCGTGGTTTTGAAGGCTTATGAATGCCTTGATTTTATGAAACAAAGTGATTTTCAAAGTGGAAACACAATTGGGTTTAGTACAAGGAATTTGGAAAGGGAATCAGAGTGTTTTATCACTTGAGAAATGGAAATTTCATATGTGAATGGAAAAGAGAGGTTGAAAGTGTTTGAACCTCAATTAATTTTGAAGAGAATTGATTTTAGAATTGATTTGAGAAAAATGGAGAATATAATAGTGATTTGATATTTTCTAATCTATAACTCAACCTTTGGGTTTTGAAGTGTGATGAGGAATTTTAAAGATTTGAAATCGTTGATTTACATCAATGGAAATGGTGAAATTGTGGAATTTATTATGAAAAGGATTTTCTTGAGTAAGAAAATGAGGAAAATAATATGAGAAGTCATATTATTTTGAGGAAAGGATTTCTTAAAGGAGAAATGTGAAAAATGATTTTGGAAATGATATTGATTTGTTT
Source organism: Ormosia emarginata (assembly GCA_029884605.1). Lineage (NCBI taxonomy): Eukaryota > Viridiplantae > Streptophyta > Magnoliopsida > Fabales > Fabaceae > Ormosia > Ormosia emarginata. The sequence goes on from JAQQTP010000088.1 coordinate 34,805,772, forward strand.
GAAAGTCCAAAATAATATTTGGAATATTGAGGAATATTTTACGTGATTATAAAATGGTGAAAAATGATTTACGTAGCTTAAAACTGTGATTTTTAAGCTACGCGATTTCAAAAAGTTAAAATATTTCTATGCGATTTGGAAAGCGATTAAATATTTCAAAAATGATGGAAAATGGTTTACACGACTTAAAAGAATGATTTTTAAGTTACGCGATTGTGAAAAATGATGGAAAATCGCTACGCGATTTGAGTAACATGTAAATATTTTTACGTGATTGAGAAAACATTGAAAAATCAATATGTAATTTGAAAACGTAGCAGAAATGTTGCGTGATTATAAAAACATGACGAAAGTGTTTTGTGACTATGAAAACGTGATAACATGATTTCACTATTGAATATACAGTATGATTACTATTGAACCAGCGTATGGACACTGTATGAAAAAATGACGAGTTTTGCCTATGAATGACATTTGGTGCATTGAACATGCATTGGAAATGATGAATTTTGCCTGTGATTGGCATTGATGCATTGATTATGCATTGGAAAGATATGCAATGAAGCATATGATGAAATTGAAAAATATGCATTGAGGCATATTATGATTTTGAATTGAACAAAAATTAATAGCTGATGCTATTGTGACCCTTGTGGTTGAAGAGGGAATGAGAATTGATAGTGAGGTCTATGATGGATCTTGGGGGCGTCAAGGCGCGACGGTCGACCAGTGGATATTTGTCTGTGGGCTAAGGCTGGACCATATGCCACTTGGCGATGCAGTCCGTTGCAACGCATTGACGATACCCGACAATAACACGATTCTTTTCAACGACTGGGAGATTGTCTGTGGGCTAAGCTGGGCATTGTCTGTGGGCTAAGGCTGGGCATTGTCTATGGGCTAAGGCTGGGCAATTGTCTGTGGGTTTATGCTGGGTAATTAACCAGAGCATTCTTCTCGAAATTGTGAAAACCTCCATGGAGTAGGACATTGAGTCTATGTGCACATGCATAACATATGCCTCATTATTGTGTATTGGTTATGAAAATTGAACTGTTGAATACCTGGATAATGTTGAGAGCATTATCGTAAATATTAAATATTTATATCTGTGTGATATGATAATTGAGGAATATTGGATGATGATGATGATGATAATAATGTTGATGGCATGATTATAATTATTGTATCTGTGTGATGATAATAATGTTGATGGCATGATTGTAATTATGGTATGATATATCTGTATGATATGTTGTTTGTGTTATCTCTATGCTACCATGTTGGTATTGGCGTAGGTGATCTCACCTCTTTGTTATATTGTTTTGTTGTGTCTGTATTATTAAAAATTATATAGTAGATGGAACGAGAATCTTAGACGTGACTGGAGGCGAATATTCTGAGATTGATGATAACATGGAGGGGTGACCATCCCAGATTCGTTGGTGTGCAGTTTTGATGAGGAACAAATATATGATGCATCAAGATAAATACAAGACGGAATAAGTATGTTGAGTTTTTACCGTTAGTGTTTTACCGTGCTATTGAGTAGGACCCGTCATAGGGTTTACTACTGTTTAAAATTGAGTCTATAAGTTTTATATTTATTGAATAATTGTTAAATATTAATTAGTGTCGATATTGTATATTAATAAGTTTAAATCTATCTTTCAGTATTATCTATAAATTCCGGTAAATTTATGTTTCAACAAGAAGAAATTTTAAAACCCACTTTTTATAACTCAAATCTTTTATGAACTGATTTTTAGATTATAAGTTGGTAGTTGGAAATATGATGCCCTACGGGGGGTGTTACATTAGTTGGTATCAGAGCACGATTTGAGTGTTTTGGGGTTTGTGGTTAGGTCTATTTTGCTTGTGTTATGTTCTCTGTGTTTTTGATTTCCGAAAGGAAACAATGTTGTTTGAAATGGTTACATCTGGTATCCATTTTATTTTGATTCGTCCATCTTTGAAGAAAGGAAATGGCTCGTGGTAGATGTACATATGTGGAAGCGAAATGTGAAACTAACATTATGGTTGCAGTTATGGGAGCAATGCAGAGGACAACTAACGTGATAGTACCACAGGAATAGAGGATCGCTGAATAACAGAAATTGGAAGTTGAGGTTCAGGATCTGATAAAAGAGAATCAGTCTTGAAATATAAGATTTAGTAATTTTGGAACCTGGTATTTCTCCTTAGGAATAATAGGAAGGTAAATTGATTTCAGCGGAAAACGTATTTAAGACCATTGGGAAATCAGCAGGAGCAGCAAACGTGCGGAGGAAATGTATGTAACAATAAACCCAGTTGGACCGTGACGTCTTTATTATTATGTAAGAGATGTGGAAAAGAGGGCACTTAACGAAGGATTGTACGTCCAAGGAAATAATTTGTTTTAAGTGTGGGAAGTTTGGACACATCTTCAGATATTGTGTTCCATTGAAAATGAAGTTTTCTGTTAGTAAAATCTTAGGTAGTAGGAGGAGTCGATACATCGAATGGAACGGGAGTGTTCCAAGCTGAAGACCTAAACAAAAGAGACTATGCTATAGAAGGTGATTCTTTAACCATGTTGTATATTTCTAGGAGCAATCTATTCTTTATGACATATGATTATGTGGATCAATTATATGTTGGAGTTATCTGTGTCTTCGTGATTTTCTGACTTGTTTATTTTTGTTTCTATTCTTAGCCTATTGAGCTACTCAAGGTATTCAAATTATTGTTATAGATCAAAACTTTGTGTTAGTTTGATCTGTTTATCTCTTTCATAAATAGATGTGATCTTTGAAACGGATTGGTTATTTTCTAACCATATCCTATGAGATTGTCTCAATAAAGTGGTAGTATTCCAGAAAACTCATTTTTTAAAATCGGGTTATATCAAATTCTTTGTTGGATATATCCGGTAACATATCAGATAGTTTTGCTATCTTTCATAACATTTTTCATGTATTGAAAATGCAAGGAAGAATATTTTGCAAGAAAGGATATTCCTATTTATATCCATGTCATAGTATCAGAGTGACGCAGCGGAAGCGTGGTGGATCCTTCAAAGGTTGAAACAGTTTTTTAGTGGGAAAAGTCAAAGACTATGGAAATCCTGGAAAATTTCTAGATCGTAGGACTTCTCACCTAGCTTATCAGAAAGAATTAAGTGTTTGTATGGACTGATGCATACAAGGAGAATTTTTAGGAGTTGAAATATGTTTGAGTACTTCTCTGGTATTAGTTTTGTCTAATCTCAGTGAACCATTGGAGGTGTACTGTGATACATTATATCGGAGTTTAAGATATGTGTTTATGCAGAATAAAAGAGTTGTAGTGTATGTTTCAAGGAAATTGAAGTTACATGAGAAAAACTATTCTACGCATGAATGGGGGTTGGTAGCCGCTGAGTTTATATTAGAAGTATGGAGATACTTTCTTTATGGAGTAACATTCAATATCTTCAGTAATTATAAGAGTCTGAGATATCTGCTTGATCAGGAGAAATTGATCGCTAGACAAAGAGATTTTCATTAGTTAGAATAATATGAAATGATGTAAGCGAAGATGCAATGTGAGAACTGGAAAATAAGAAAAAGAGCATTATCCATATTTATTCTGAGGGTGTGAAATCAAGTTTATCAAATTTCGAGGACGAAATTTTTTTTTAGAGGTGGAGTATTGTAACACCCCAAATTTCCTAAATAGTTTGATAATTTTTGAAGCTAATGTAATTTTCTTGTTTAGTAATTTCTGTATACTATAAAATTATTTTGAATATTCCGTCAGTACATTTAATCATTTTAAGTGATTTACTCTGTGTCAAGAAAATAATAATTTTCGGATCGGGAAAAATCTTTATGTATTTATTTCTCTTGATTGTTAATTATTTTTTACAATCTGACATGATTTTCATACGTTTTCTAATATTTGTGATTTTTGTGGATGATTATGAAATTTTTATATTTTTTTTTTTTTTGTTGTTTGTGGGCCTAGGTGGCCTTGCGTGGGCCTAGGTGAGTCCCGAAAAGTGAAAATTTTTCTACGCACAGAAAAATTTATACTGTTGAGATAGAGACAGGGGATCTTTCATGGGATTGTACTATATTTAATTATCGGACGATAAAAATACAGTAAATATATTCTTTCATAGGATTATAACAGATAAAAATAAATATTATACTGTTAAGTCAACATTAGTGGTTGTGACAACTTTTTGATGGACCAATAGGAAGCAAGCTTAATGTTTAAGATTGTGATATCAACCGTAGATCTAATCAACGGTGTAGAATCGATATAATAAAAAGGCTATGACCATTTATAACAATTAAATGAAGAATTAATCAAGAGTAGAGATTTAGTCTTACAAAGTGGCTAGGACCTTTTGTGATCGTTGGATTTGGATTTAATCAATGGTGGAGATAGATCATTTATGACCATTGGTTGTGGATTTAATCAATGGTGGAGATTTGGTCTTCTAAAATGGCTATGACAAATTATGACCCTTGGATTTAAAGTATGAAGGAGTAATCTTGACCCTTCATTTTTGGAGATGCATCTAATGGCTAGGATTTCAAGGAGGAAAGATCTAATGGCCTAGATTAAGTCTTCTAACCTAAAGCTAAACGTAGAATCTACATTAATCCTAACCATTGATCTAATCAATGGTTAAGGTTGCTCTAAAAGGTGGCTAGCAATAATGGTCACTCAAGGAGAGTGTATGTAGAGGGAGGACGGTTTTTGTGCTTGTTTAGGAGCTAAAGCAAAGTTGAAGACCATTATTAGTTGTCTTGGTCACTTATTGATCATTCTTGATCATTTCTTCAAGCAAGCTCTTCAAAATTTTCTCTCCTTCCTTCTCCAAGCTAGTTTCGGCCAAGCACCATAGAACCACCTTCCATCACTCTTTAATTTCATACAACCTTATTTCTTGAATCCTTACCTTATTCTAAGCAACTTTCATGTTGGAGACTTTCTCTAAATCTTTCATCTTTAAGGAGTTTTTCCAAGGGCAAAGTTATAGGGTATTTGAGGTAAAGTGTAAGGAAACTTCATTTTTTCTCTCTTTTTCATGTTCCAAGCTATGTTTGATCCATGGTTCCTCTTGTTCAAGCTTGATATGCTAATAAATATATGTTTTGTTGTGTGTTTAAGAAACTTTTGGTGGTGAAGGACTTGGGAAAAGAAGCAAACCAAGGAGCTTTTGAGGTTCTTCAAGAGGTAAGAGGGAGATCCATCTCACGAACCAAGTATGGTGGTGAGAGATGGTGTTGTATTTGATGGATGATGAATCCATGTGAGGATTCATAACCAAGGTCATGTAGTTATTTATGGGTATTTATGTGTTTGATTTATTTGTTCATGCTTTGTATGATTCGCATGATATATTGCTTTTGATTATAGCATGCTTGTGGTATTTATGATGAAATATGTATATGTATGCCATGATTTGATGATGAAAAGGAAAACAATTTTGGTTCCAAAGAACCATAGAGGCACACGGCCTCAAGGGTGATTTTTGAGTAAAAAGATTCTAAGTATTTTACAAATCATGAATTTTAAATGAAAAGAGCAATGAGTTGTTGATTTTAAGGATTTGCAAAGAAAGTGAACATGAAAATGAACAAATGAATGGGTTTTAAGGTCAATGAGTCTCATGGGTTGTGTGAAGAATTTTTAATGATTTTGTTTGTGTAAAACCATATTTAGCTGTTTTAGTGAGATAGGCTTAAAGCCTATAAAGCGCTTATTTTATTATAACATTACTCTGTTATTTCTTATTGCTTTTTGGGAGTTCCTCTTGGTGGGACTCCTTAATAATTATTTGATTACACGTGAATCAAGAGTACCATACAAGAGTCTATTCAATTATTCAAAATACATTCTGAATGACTTATACATCATATGTATCCATATCATAGGTACTAATAGTACAATTCCTAATATAATCCAAATAAATTAGAACTGAACTAACGCAAAATCTTAGGGCCTTCTCAAAGCAGATAGAGTATCCCAATGTCAGACAACCATAATCCTCAAGACTAAGTTGCCACCGACTCAGTACCTAGAATATCATGGAATTTATGAATGGGATAATAATTATAAGAATTCTCAGTAATTCTAACAAACATGTGTCATCGTAATAGTTCCAGCTGCTTAGGAAATTTACACGAATCTTATAGAAAACTTTCAAGATATTCTTAGAAATGTGGCAGAAGCCAAAACATATTTTTATTCTTAAGGTAGACGTTCATTTTATCAGTAATAATAATATACAAACTTTATAGTAGAGTCATAACAGAAATATCAAAGATTTCAAAAAAAAAAGCAAACAAAGCATAAACAAAAGTATACAAACATCTCAGAACAATGGTAGACATAAGTAGAATATTAGCATTGTATTGTAGTTAATAACAAAACATTACTAGATGCTTTTACAAGTCATGCATATGCCTTTTAGTGCTCATTTAATTTATTTGTCTTTCAAAAGCTAATTCTTAATCTCATATATAAGTAGGGAGGAAATTATTCATCCTCGACCTACACGGATTCTTATCATAAGTAGGGAGGGAATGTTACATCCTCATACTAAGTGATAGTCTACTTATTAGGCATGAACTCATCCTAAATGTGATAGCTACTTCGTCACACATTCCTATCCCTAGCAAAATGGCTTTGCCTATAATTTACTCAACACAAGGGAATAGCAACATAAGGATCACCCCTCGTATGAGGATCATTTCCAACATTTATTAATTTATGAGCACTTAAGGATGCACATATTCTTGGCCACTTAGATCATGTAGATAGCATCCATGCGTCCTATACCACATATCACTTTACATGATCTAAGGACGTAGCAAACAACAGGCACACTTTCATGAATGTAAACACTCATATGCATAATATCTTATGAGAAACATAAGTGAAGTCATCATAACATAAGTTGGCTTGTAAGATATCTAATCATTTCATAAGCCTGCTCAGAGGCCCATAACATGGACTATTTCTCTTTCATCCATTCTACCAGTAATCTAATCCAAATATTAGGACTTCATATACATCTCATGAGCATTCAAGGATGCATATAGTTCAATCAATCTCTTTCTTAACTCATCTTTAACATTTATATGAGCAGAATTTCTGAGTGCATTATAAAACATATCAAGAGTATGCTAGTTACCAATTCACAATAGGGAAATTCTTTCCCATTATCATCCGGCCCACAACAATATTGATACTATAAAGATTCTCATATTTTCCAAACAACTTAGAATGCAAAATGACATGTTTTCATCCCTTAATATTTAGTCTTTTACACTTATTTGGTGCCTAAATGTACTCATTATTCTTATATTTTGATTTAGAATGCAAATGGAGGCATTAAGTGCAAAATAAAGCTAATTGGGTGATTTTAGATAATTTTGATATCACTTCGTAATATGGGCATTGAGGTGATTCAAGATGTTATGGAAAGCCAAGAAAAAACTCTACAACTTTCATGTTTTGAGTTTTGAGAGATACTGTAACACCCCAAATTTCCTAAATAGTTGACAGTAATTTTGACAGTTAACAGAATTCTGCTGTTTAGTACTTTTTGTGTACTGTAAAATTATTTTGAATATTCCATCAGTACATTTAATCGTTTTAAGTGATTTACTCCGTGTCAAGAAAATAATAATTTTCGGGCCGGGGAAAATCTTTATGTATTTATTTCTCTTGATTGTTAATTAGTTTTTTACAATCTGACTTGATTTTCATACGTTTTCTAATATTTGTGATTTTTGTGGATGATTATGAAATTTTTATATTTCTCTGATTTTTTTTGGGTTGTTTGTGGGCCCAGGTGGCCTTGCGTGGGCCTAGGCGAGTCCCGAAAAGTGAAAATTTTTCTACGCATAGAAAAATTTATACTATTGAGACAGAGACAGGGGATCGTACTAAACCTGAATCCGAAAACAATTTTAAAAAATTTCTTTTACTGTATATTGTACTGTATTTAATTATCAGGCGATAAAAATACAGTAAATATATTCTTTCGTGGGGTTATAGCAGATAAAAATAAATATTATACTTTTAAATCAACATTAGTGGTTGTGACAACTTTTTGACGGACCAATAGAAAGCAAGCTTAATGTTTAAGATTTTGATATCAACCGTAGATTTAATCAACAGTGTAGAATCGGTATAATAAAATGGCTATGAACATTTATAATCATTAGATGAAGAATTAATCAAGGGTAAAGATTTTGTCTTACAAAGTGGCTAGGACCTTTTGTGATCGTTGGATTAGGATTTAATCAATGGTGGAGATAGATCATTTATGACCATTGGATATGGATATAATCAATGGTGGAGATTTAGTCTTCTAAAATGGCTATGACTAACTATGACCTTGGATTTAAAGTATGAAGGAGTAATCTTGACCCTTCATTTTTGGAGATGCATCTAATGGCTAGGATTTCAAGGAGGAAAGATCTAATGGCCTAGATTAAGTCTTCTAACTTAAAGCTAAACGTAGAATCTACATTAATCCTAACCATTGATCTAATCAATGGTCAAGGTTGCTCTAAACGGTGGCTAGCAATAATGGTCACTCAAGGAGAGTGCATGTAGAGGGGGGACAGTTTTTGTGCTTGTTTAGGAGCTAAAGCAAAGTTGAAGACCATTATTAGTTGTCTTGGTCACTTATTGATTATTCTTGATCATTTCTTCAAGCAAGCTCTTCAAAATTTTCTCTCCTTCCTTCTCTAAGCTAGTTTCGGCCAAGCACCATAGAACCACCTTCCATCACTCTTTAATTTCATACAACCTTATTTCTTAAATCCTTACCTTATTCTAAGCAACTTTCATGTTGGAGACTTTCTCTAAATCTTTCATCTTTAAGGAGTTTTTCCAAGGGCAAAGTTATAGGGTATTTGAGGTGAAGTGTAAGGAAACTTCATTTTTTCTCTCTTTTTCATGTTCTAAGCTATGTTTGATCCATGGTTCCTCTTGTTCAAGCTTGATATGCTAATAAATATATGTTTTATTGTGTGTTTAAGAAACTTTTGGTGGTGAAGGACTTGGGAAAAGAAGCAAACCAAGGAGCTTTTGAGGTTCTTCAAGAGGTAAGAGGGAGATCCATCTCACCAACCAAGTATGGTGGTGAGAGATGGTTTTGTATTTGATGGATAGTGAATCCATGTGAGGATTCATAACCAAGGTCATGTAGTTATTTATGGGTGTTTATGTGTTTGATTTATTTGTTCATGCTTTGTATGATTCGCATGATATATTGCTTTTGATTATGGCACGCTTGTGGTATTTATGATGAAATATGTATATGTATGCCATGATTTAATGATGAAAAGGAAAACAATTTTGGTTCCAAAGAACCATAGAGGCACACGGCCTCAAGGGTGATTTTTGAGTAAAAAGATTCTAAGTATTTTACAAATCATGAATTTTAAATGAAAAGAGCAATGAGTTGTTGATTTTAAGGATTTGCAAAGAAAGTGAACATGAAAATGAACAAATGAATGGGTTTTAAGGACAATGAGTCTCATGGGTTTTGTGAAGAATTTTTAATGGTTTTGTTGGTGTAAAACCATATTAACTTAGAAGGAAAAATATTTGATGGTTTCAATGGCCAAGTACCATGGTTTTGATGGCTTGTGAATGCCTTGATTTTATGAAACAAAGTGATTTTCAAAGTGGAAATACAATTGGGTTTAGTACAAGGTATTTGAAAAGGGAATCAGAGTGTTTTATCACTTGAGAAATGGAAATTTCGTATGTGAATGGAAAAGAGAGGTTGAAAGTGTTTGAACCTCAATTTATTTTGAAGAGAATTGATTTGAGAAAAATGGAGAATATAATAGTGATTTGATATTTTTTAATCTATAACTCAACCTTTGGGTTTTGAAGTGTGATGAGGAATTTTAAAGATTTGAAAGCGTTGATTTACATCAATGGAAATGGTGAAATTGTGGAATTTATTATGAAAAGGATTTTCTTGAGTAAGAAAATGAGGAAAATAATATGAGAAGTCATATTATTTTGAGGAAAGGATTTCTTAAAGGAGAAATGTGAAAAATGATGTTGGAAATGATATTGATTTGTTTGAAAGTCCAAAATAATGTTTGGAATATTGAGGATTATTTTACGTGATTGTAAAATGGTTAAAAATAATTTACGTAACTTAAAACCGTGATTTTTAAGCTACGCGATTTGAAAAAGTTAAAGTATTTCTACGCAATTTGAAAAGCGTTTAAATATTTCAAAAATGATGGAAAATGGTTTACGCGACTTAAAAGAATGATTTTTAAGTTACGCGATTGTGAAAAAGGGTGGAAAATCGCTACGCGATTTGAGTAACATGTAAATATTTTTACGTGATTGAGAAAACGTTGAAAAATCAATACGTAATTTGAAAATGTAGCAAAAATGTTGCGTGATTGTAAAAACATGATGAAAGTGTTTTGTGACTATGAAAACGCGATAACGTAATTTCGCTATTGAATATACAGTATGATTACTATTGAACCAGTGTATGGACACTATATGAAAAAATGACGAGTTTGCCTATGAATGACATTTGGTGCATTGAACATGCATTGGAAATGATGAATTTTGCCAGTGATTGGCATTGGTGCATTGATTATGCATTGGAAAGATATACAATGAAGCATATGATGAAATTGAAAAATATGCATTGAGGCATATTATGATTTTGAATTGAACAAAAATTAATAGCTGATGCTATTATGACCCTTGTGGTTGAAGAGGGAATGAGAATTGATAGTGAGGTCTGTGATGGATCTTAGGGGCATCAAGGCGCGGCGGTCGACCAGTGGATATTTGTCTGTGGGCTAAGGCTGGACCATATGCCACTTGGCGATGCAGTCCATTGCAATGCATTGACGATACCCGACAATAACACGATTCTTTTTGACTACTAGGAGATTGTCTGTGGGCTAAGCTGGGCATTGTTTGTGGGCTAAGGCTGGGCAATTGTCTATGGGTTTATGTTAGGTAATTAACCAGAGCATTCTTCTTGAAATTGTGAAAACCTTCATGGAGTAGGACATTGAGTCTATGTGCACATGCATAACTTATGCCTCATTATTGAGTATTGGTTATGAAAATTGAACTGTTGAATACCTGGATAATGTTGAGAGCATTATCGTAAATATTGAATATTTATATCTGTGTGATACAATAATTGAGGAATATTGGATGATGATGATAATAATGTCGATGGCATGATTATAATTATTGTATCTGTGTGATGACAATAATGTTGATGGTATGATTGTAATTATAGTATGATATATCTGTATGATATGTTGTTTGTGTTATCTCTATACTACCATGTTGGTATTGGCGTAGGTGATCTCACCTCTTTGTTATATTGTTTTGTTGTGTCTGTATTATTAAAAATTATATAGTAGATGGAACGAGATTCTTAGACGTGACTAGAGACGAATATTCTGAGATTGATGATAACATGGAGGGGTGACCATCTCAGATTCGTTGGTGTGCAATTTTGATGAGGAACAAATATATCATGCATCGAGATAAATACAAGACGGAATAAGTATGTTGAGTTTTTACCGTTAGTATTTTACCGTGCAATTGAGTAGGACCCGTCATAGGGTTTACTACTGTTTAAAATTGATTCTATAAGTTTTATATTTATTGAATAATTGTTAAATATTAATTGGTGTCAATATTGTATATTAATAAGTTGAAATCTATTTTTCAGTATTATCTATAAATTCCGATAAATTTATGTTTCAGCAAGAAGAAATTTTAAAACCCACTTTTTATAACTCAAACCTTTTATGAACTAATTTTCAGATTATAAGTTGGTAGTTGGAAAAGTGATGCCCTACAGGGGGGTGATACATTAGTTAGTATCAGAGCACGTTTGAGTCTTTTGGGGTTTGTGGTTAGGTCTATTTTGCTTGTGTTGTGTTCTCCGTGTTTTTGATTTCCGAAAGGAAACAATATTGTTTGAAATGGTTACATCTGGTATCCATTTTATTTTGATTCATCCGTCTTTGAAGAAAGGAAATGGCTCGTGGTAGATGTACATATGTGGAAGTGGAACGTGAAACTAACATGATGGTTGCAGTTATGGGAGCAATGCAGAGGACAACTGACGTGATAGTACCACAGGAATAGAGGATCGCTGAATAACAGAAATTGGAAGTTGAGGTTCAGGATCTGATAAAAGAGAATCAGTCTTGAAATATAAGATTTAGTGATTTTGGAACCTGGTATTTCTCCTTAGGAATAATATGAAGGTAAATTGATTTCAGCGGAAAATGTATTTACGACCATTGGGAAATCAGTAGAAGCAGCAAATGTGCGGCGGAAATGTTTGTAATAGTAATCCCAGTTGTACCGTGACGTCTTTATTATTATGTAAGAGATGTGGAAAAGAGGGCATTTAACGAAGTATTGTACGTCCAAGGAAATAATTTGTTTTAATTGCGGGAAGTTTGGACACAACTTCAGATATTGTGTTCCATTGAAAATGAAGTTTTCTGTTAGTAAAATCTCAGGTAGTAGGGGGAGTCGATACGTCGAATGGAACGGGAGTGTTTCGAGCTGAAGACCTAAACAAAAGAGACTGTGCTGCAGAAGGTGATTCTTTAACCATGTTGTATATTTTTGGGAGCAATCTATTCTTTATGACACATGATTGTGTGGATCAATTATATGTTGGAGTTATCTGTGTCTTCGTGATTTTCTAATTATTGTTATATATCAAAACTTTGTGATAGTTTGATCTGTTTATCTCTTTCATAAATAGATGTGATCTTTGAAACGGATTGGTTATTTTCTAACCATATCCTATGAGATTATCTCAATAAAGTGTTAGTATTCCAGAAAACTCATTTTTTAAAATCGGGTTATATCAAATTCTTTGTTGGATATATTCGGTAACATATCAGATAGTTTTGCTATCTTTCATAACATTTTTCATGTATTGAAAATGCAAGGAAGAATATTTTGCAAGAAAGGATATTCCTATTTATATCCATGTCATAGTATCAGAGTGACGCAGCGGAAGCGTGGTGGATCCTTCAAAGGTTGAAACAGTTTTTTAGTGGGAAAAGTCAAAGACTATGGAAATCCTGGAAAATTTCTAGATCCTAGGACTTCTCACCTAGCTTATTAGAAAGAATTAAGTGTCTGTATGGACTGATGCACACAAGGAGAATTTTTAGGAGTTGAAATATGTTTGAGTACTTCTTTGGTATTAGTTTTGTCTAATCTCAGTGAACCATTGGAGGTGTACTGTGATACGTTATATCAGAGTTTAAGATATGTGTTTAAGCATAATAAAAGAGTTGTAGTGTATGTTTCAAGGAAATTGAAGTTACATGAGAAAAACTATTCTACGCATGAATGGGGGTTGGTAGCCGTTGAGTTTATATTAGAAGTATGGAGATACTTTCTTTATGGAGTAACATCTAATATCTTCAGTAATTATAAGAGTCTGAGATATCTGCTTGATCAGGAGAAATTGATCGCTAGACAAAGAGATTTTTATTGGTTAGAATAATATGAAGTGATGTAAGCAAAGATGCAATGTGAGAACTAGAAAATAAGATAAAGAGCATGATCCATATTTATTATGAGGGTGTGAAATCAGGTTTATCAAATTTCGAGGACGAAATTTCTTTTTAGAGGTGGAGTATTGTAATACCCCAAATTTCCTAAATAGTTAACAGTAATTTTGATAGTTAACAGAATTTTACTGTTTAGTAATTTCTGTGTACTATATTGAATATTCCGTCAGTACATTTAATCGTTTTAAGTGATTTACTCTGTGTCAAGAAAATAATAATTTTCGGGCCGGGGAAAATCTTTATGTATTTATTTCTCTTGATTGTTAATTATTTTTTACAATCTGACTTGATTTTCATACGTTTTCTAATATTTGTGATTTTTGTGGATGATTATGAAATTTTTATATTCCTCTAATTTTTTTTGGGTTGTTTGTGGGCCCAGGTGGCCTTGCGTGGGCCTAGGTGAGTCCCGAAAAGTGAAAATTTTTCTGCGCATAGAAAAATTTATACTATTGAGACAGAGACAGGGGATCTTACTAAACCTGAATCCGAAAATAATTTTAGAAAATTTCTTTTACTGTATATTGTACTGTATTTAATTATCGGGCGATAAAAATACAGTAAATATATTCTTTCGTGGGGTTATAGCAGATAAAAATAAATATTATACTGTTAAGTCAACATTAGTGGTTGTGACAACTTTTTGACGGACCAATAGGAAGCAAGCTTAATGTTTAAGATTTTGATATCAACCGTAGATTTAATCAACGGTGTAGAATCGATATAATGAAATGGTTATGACCATTTATAACCATTAGATGAAGAATTAATCAAGGATAGAGATTTAGTCTTACAAAGTGGCTAGGACCTTTTGTAACACCCCAAAATTTGATTTTTCTACTATCGGTATTCATTTCATAATATTTGTGATTTTCTGGAATTTTTCTGCATTTTTTGGAGAACACAAAATATTTTAAGATTATTCCTCGTTGTACGTATGTGCTGAGAGGAACCGGAGAAATGAGATATTTTCTCCGAGAACCTTGAACTATGGAAACATCGACGGGGGATCTTACTAAACCCGAGGCCGGACAGAATTTACAAGGTTTCACATTTTTCAAAAAAATTTAACAGATGAAATAATAAAACACTGCGAAGAATTTGTTTGTCAGATTTGTTAATGTTGACTTCTGCCAACTATAATTACGTCTAATAAATAATAACACGTAATAAAAATATTATCATATTATTCAAAAAATTACCTTGTGTCAAACCCCTTTTTAGCCTTATTTTCAAGAGAGAAAAAAAAAGAAGAAAAGAATTTAGTTAATTAAAACCCCTTGTAGGAAGTTTCTAAGAAGCTTCCTATTTGACACATTTTTCTCTCTCCTTTCTCCCCTCTTCTACGGCAGAAGCTATGAGGGAAGCCCAAGTAATTCCTCTCCTCTTCCTAATATTACACTCTCATTTTTCTAAACCCCAAATACCTATTTCTCCATTTCCTCTCTTCTTCTTTTTCTTCTCCACCGTGCAACCACTCCTGGAGGCAGTCATCCTTTGCTTGCTTCATCATCAAGGATTATTGCTTTCTTACACCATTCCAAGTCCTCTTTTGTTGCCATCTCTTGGTTCTTCTTCTGCTTCTTCTGCTTCTTACTACTTCTGCTTCTTCTGCTTCTTCTACTTCTTCTTCTTCTTCTTCTTCTTCCGTTTTTCTTCCACCATTGAATCTAAAGCTTGGAACTTTAAGGTAAAGCCTTCAACTTTCTTCCATTTCTCTTGCTATTTTCGTTTCTCTTGGCCACCTTGGTGACCAAGAGCCTATTTTTCATGGTTTGAGTGGACATTGTGGTGATCACTCACATTGGAGTTTTCTTGAAGGGGGAAAACGAAAATCTAGGGCAAGAAGGAGTGGCACATTGTGTTGTCTTCCAAATAGGTAAGAGGGAGATGATCCTCTTCAACTAATCGTGGTAGTAAGGGAATGTCTTGTATGTGTGTTGTTATTGTTTACTGAATCCATGTACAAAGTTCTCTCATTTTTATGTTGTTCTTCATGATAGTGCATTTTGTTGGGTTTGCATGATTTATTGATGCCTCTTGCATGATTTGAAGATATATTTGAGTAACTAGTTGATTAAATATGATAATGATTGGTTTGGTTTGAGTTAAAGGACCTGGAGAACTCTATTTTCTGTAAGATTACGCGTGGTAATCGATTACACGAGGCTTGTAATCGATTACCAAGCTCTTAAGGGTATGAAATTGTGATTCTGGAAATCTGGTAATCGATTACGTCTTGTGTGTAATTGAATACAGAGATTCTGTCTAGCTTGGCGATTACAAGAGTGGTGTAATCGATTACCAAGCCTCGATGTCACGGCAGTGGTGCTTCGAAGTCACATAATCGATTACAACTCGTGGGTAATCGATTACGGAGGTTCTGTCCAATTGGTAATCGATTACCAGGGCTGTGTAATCGATTACCAGGGCCTTGAAGTTACGAATCGTGATTCTGGAAATCACGTAATCGATGACAATGAGATTGTAATCGATTATAGGGATTCTGTTCCGCTGGTAATTGATTACCAGGGTGATGTAATCGATTACCAAGACCCAAAAATGAGATTTTTGAGCTGGAAATGATTGAGATTATGGTTCTTTGTCCTTTGTAACTCAAACATAACCTAAGAACCCTGGATTCAAGGATTGTACTTTACTTAAATGTGATAGGAATACGTATTCATACCGATAGAGAAGAAATGATTTTGAAAATAGAATTCTTGGATCCATGACGTGGAAATTATGGTATGTGTGAAATAAGGAACATATATTGATACTGAAAATTATTGATGTAAGTGTGATTTCCCTATATAGGTTATGCGCTTATTGATTTAGTACTCAATGAGATAAGATTGATGATATGCCATTAAGGCAACGTTTTAATAAATGTGTTGTTGATATGTCATGTTGGACATTGATTAATGCTTATGTGCCATTGAGGCAATACTTATGTTGAATGCATCATTGATGAACATACATGATTGGACATTGTGTCATCATGCATGTGTGTTGTCCGTTGGACATTGTTGAGAAGGCCGTGTTGCCTAGGAGTTTGAATAACACCTTTGTGCGGGTGCGAGTAGACTAAGCGTAGGTGTCATATGTTGTTGACCCTGGGGGCATTGGGGTGTGGGTGTCTCACAATAGACAGTGGTAGCTCCACTGGGGCCGTGGGATAGACCAATGCGACACACCAACGATCCTGCCTGAGACGTTATCCTATATCACGATCAACTATTGAGGTACCATGTATAAGCCATTGCGCAAACAATTTTATGAAAGAAAGCACACTATATTTTAAGGCTACTGAGATACTGGTATTACTCCTTGATCATTCACTCCGAAAATGTTTACGTCTAGCTCCATGGAGTATGAACTTTGGTACCCTTGTTGCATTGTGAGTTGTCAGTCACATTGTCCATTGAGCATTTATGATTGGATGATGTGTTTACTATTATGACTGTGATATTATTTGACTCTTGATAATGCTAATGTTGCTAGCTGGCTATGGATAATGTTAACTATTGTTCTTTGCTGCTTTACTCTCATTAATTGCTTTCGGGTATTAGTATACTTGTATGTATTAACTGTGTCTTATGCGGGTGTTCGACGCCGTTTATTTTCTTGTTGCCATGTTGGTGCTGAAAGATAGAAATCTCACCTCTTTCGGTAATTTCTCTATTTTGTATTTTGGTTGGATCATGTGCTCTCGAGAAGACGCTCGTGAGGAGGACAAGGAAACCATTGAGTTTCAGGGTTTCTGGCCTTATCTCGATTGAGATCGAAGTTGTTGAGGATGTCATTTTGACTCCATGGACATTTTGGCTACGTACGGATCAACTTTCTTGGATGTCCGGACTGCTGGCATATCAACGTGCAGACTGATCGATGTGTATACCATGGTGATGTGATGGTGTCCTTAGCGTGAAGACGTTATGACGCTCCTATTCTGGATTTTCATGCTTTTGTATGGCTAGAGTTCTATATGCCCGTGAGGGACATGTGGGGTAAAATGTATTATACCCCTCGTGAGGATTCCTTTTTGTCTACTGCCCGGGCTCCTGCCCGCTGTTCTGTCGTCCCGATGGATGTCTCGTCGGACGACGAGGACCATGCGGAGGATCCATCTACGGTTCCTTCTCGTTCCAGGCAGTCTTAGGGTTGGTTTTAATTGATGGCTACTGATTGCTGTCCGTTTATTTTGAGGGAGCCTGACGTACTACTAGATTAGTGGGTATATATTTGTATCTCTTGGGGTAGGTATACATTTTGCTTTTTTGTATATTTTTGAAAATGTAATTTAAACAGGCTTGTATTTCTGGTACAAAGTATGTAATTATTCGTATTGTGAATGGTCGTATGTTTCATTCCATGTTGATTTCTCTTTGACATTTTTTACAGAAGTTTTATATGAAAGAGGAACTTTTAATTTTAACTCAATCACGCGATATATTTACAAACAGGTGTATATGTACATTAAATGGAAGTTTTAATCGGATTCATGTTAGAGAAAAAAAAAGTTTAAACTTTCCGTAATCATTTGTGTGTCGTTTCACTATAGTGCGACGTTCCTTCTTCTTACCCATTATGACTAAGGGAGGAAAAGGGGCGTTACACTGTCTTGGAATCAGAGCTCCCGGTTATGTTTCTTTGGGTCGTGTGGTTTTGGACCGTCTTGTTTTGTCTTTGTGTCATTCTCTCGTGATTTCTTGTTTGGTATTCAAATGAATACATCTGACTTTCTCTGTGTTTTGCGTAGTCTAATCCGAGAAGAAACAATGGCTCGTTGGGGTGATATGGCTGCTGTCATAGAGGCAATATAGAAGATGGCTGAGGCAATGCTGCAACAGAACCAGCAAACAACTCAACAACAGGCTAGAGCTGCATAACAGCTAGAAGCTACGGCGGATGTTCAGAACTTAGAGGGATTTCGTCGTGCTAACCCTCCGCAGTTCAAAGGGGAGTTTGATCCGGAGAAAGCTACATTGTGGATCCAAGAGTTGGAGAAAATATTTACGGGTATGAATTGTGCTGATGATAGGAAGGTGACCTATGCCGCATACATGCTGATGGGAGACGTTGAACATTGGTGGACGGGAGAACAAAGGCTACTGCAAGCCGCGAACAGAGTGATAACTTAGGAAGTGTTCAAAGAAAGGTTCTTGAACAAGTATTTTCCTGAAAGTGCTAGGCACGCAAAAGAAATGGAATTTCTGAGGTTGCGACAGGGAGGTATGACATTGAGCAAATACGCCGCCAAGTTTGAGAACTTGTCCAGATTTTTGACCTATTTTCAACTTCAACCCGATGAAACTTGGAAGTGTCGGAAGTTTGAGGAAGGCCTGAGGCATGATGTGAAGAAAATTGTTATAGCCTTAAAGATTTCTCAGTTTTCTGAGCTACTTGACACTTGCTACCGATTGGAAAGTGTGGAACAAGAACATGAGGCGAGAAACAGAAACTTTGGGCCCGTTTGATCCCAAAGAGGAGGTGGTGGTAATGCAAGTCGTTATCAAAAGAAGCCTTATTCCAGACCTTCTGGAAGCCAACAACCACAAAAATTTCAAGGAGGAAGCCCAACTAGAAGCCCTGGAAGGATGGGTCAGAATGCTACAACTACTTCGAGATGTATGAAATGTGGGAAGGAGCATTTCACAAGAGACTGCATAATCAAAGGATTTATTTGCTTTCGGTGCGGGAAACCTAGTCACGTTTCTCGAGACTGTAACCAAACCAAGACGGAACCATCCGTCAATGTTGCTAAGACTTCTAAACTACAAGTTGGAGGCAGAGTCTACACCCTGAGTGGTGCTGAGGCCTCTGAATCCGAGGATCCGATACAAGGAGAAGGTATCATTGAAGGTAATCTTTTAATTGTACTGTATGACTCTGGTGCTACTCATTCTTTCATTTCACATGATTGTGTGAAAAGACTTGGATTGCTTGTGTCTTCTTTACCTTTCGATTTGACTATTTCGACACCTACTGCAAAACCTGTCGTCACTACTAAGGTGTGTCTAGGTCGTCCTTTAATCGTGGAAGGTCGAATCTTTTCTGTCGATTTGATCTGTTTACCATTATCCCAACTAGACGTGATATTAGGAATGGACTGGCTATTTGCCAACCATGTCCTGTTAGATTGTTCTAGAAAAATAATAGTTTTCCCTTTGGATGAGGATTCTTGATTTTTGACCGCTAACCTAGTGAAAGCTTTTCTGAAAGAAGGAGCTCGAGGATACATGCTGTTATCTTCTTTGAAAGTTGAGAGTGAAGTTGATGTGGATGCTATCTCTATTGTACGGGAATTTCCTGAGGTTTTCCTTGATGATGTACCTGGTTTGCCACTGGAACGAGAGGTCGAGTTTGCTATCGACTTGGTACCAGGAGCCGGTCTTATTTCCATAGCACCTTACCGTATAGCACCAGCAGAGCTCGTGGAACTTAAGAAGCAGTTGGAAGAACTTCTGGAAAAACAATTCGTGAGACCCAGTGTGTCACCCTGGGGAGCACCTGTATTGTTGGTCAAGAAGAAAGATGGGACTTCAAGATTGTGTGTGGATTACCGTCAGTTGAACGAGGTTACGATCAAGAACAAGTATCCATTGCTAAGGATAGATGACTTGATGGACCAACTGAAAGGAGCAGCTGTGTTTTCCAAGATCGATCTATGATCGGGTTATCACCAAATCAGAGTGAAAGTGGAAGATATTCCCAAGACGGCTTTTCGTACTCGTTATGGTCATTATGAGTACCTGGTGATGCCTTTTGGTGTGACAAATGCACCTGCGATATTTATGGACTACATGAATAGGATCTTTCGTCCTTACTTGGACAAATTCGTTGTTGTTTTCATCGACGATATCCTGATCTACTCACAAAGTTGCGAGGACCATGCTGAGCACCTCAGCATAGTTCTCCAGATTTTGAAGGAAAAAGAGCTACATGCGAAACTATCCAAGTGCGAGTTTTGGCTAGAAGAAGTGAAGTTCTTGGGTCATGTAATTACAAAGGAAAGAATTGCAGTGGATCCTTCGAAGGTAGAAGCCGTACTACAGTGGGAAAGACCAACGGCAGTGACGGAAATCTGAAGCTTCATTGGATTAGCTGGATACTACCGGAGGTTTATTGAGGGATTTTCCAAAATTGCTGGACCGCTCACTCAACTCACCAAGAAAGACCAAGCTTTTGAATGGACAGATTCCTGTGAAGGAAGTTTCCAAGAGATAAAAAGAAAGCTGACTACGTCACCAGTGCTAGTCTTATCGAATCCTCGCGAACCATTTGAAGTGTACTGTGATGCTTCGTATCAAGGTTTGGGGTACGTTCTCATGCAAAACGGAGGAGTGGTAGCTTACGCCTCAAGACAATTGCGAATATACGAGAAGAACTACCCAACACATGATCTAGAGTTAGCTGCAGTGGTGTTTGCATTGAAGATATGGAGACATTATTTGTATGGAGCCACATTCAACGTCTTCAGTGACCACAAAAGTTTGAAGTACCTGTACGATCAGAAAGAGCTGAACATGAGGCAATGAAGATGGCTAGAATTTTTGAAAGACTACGACTTCCAACTTCAGTATCATCCTGGAAAGGCGAACGTGGTGGCCGATGCTTTGAGTAGGAAGACGATTAGTGTTTCTACTATGATGATTAGAGAAAAGGACTTGATAGAGCAATTCAGAGATATATGGTCATTTGTGGAGTTAACACCGGGTAAAATCTGTATGAATAGGATCACTATCTCGAACGACCTGATGGATGATATTCGAGAGAAACAAAAGATTGATAAATTCCTGCAAGAAGAAAGAGAACTGATGAGGCAGGGTGGTGTATCAACATTGAAGGAAGGAAGCGATGGGATTCTGAGATTCCAGGGAAGGGTCTGTGTGCCTAAAGATGGAGAACTCAGAAAGTACATACTTGAACATACTCATTCGAGTCAGTTGAGCCTGCATCCCGGAATGACCAAAATGTATCAAGACTTGAGGAAGTTATTTTGGTGGCATGGAATGAAAAGAGATATCGCTAGATGCGTGTCGTCTTGTTTGGTTTGCCAGAAAACAAAGATTGAGCACTAAAGACCAGCTGGATTACTACAACCTTTAACTATTCCTGAATGGAAATGGGATAGTATCGCCATGGATTTTGTTGTCGGGTTACCAAGAACTAGGAAAGGATGTGACTCAATATGGGTAATAGTGGATCGACTTACGAAGTCAGCTCACTTTCTGCCAATCAACATAAGATATCCATTGGAGAAGTTGACTCAGATATACATTGGTGAAATTGTCAGACTTCACGGGATACCCACGAGTATTATTTCCGATAGAGACCCGAGGTTTACCTCGAAGTTTTGGCAAAGTCTTCAAGAGGCTATGGGAACAAAGTTGCGGTTAAGTTCCGCCTACCATCCGCAAACTGGTGGTCAATCAGAAAGAACAATTCAGTCGTCAGAAGATCTGTTGAGAGCCTGTGCCATAGAGCAAATTGGAGGTTGGGATGAAATCTTATCATTGGTGGAATTCACCTACAATAACAGTTACCATTCAAGTATAGGGATGGCGCCCTATGAGGCTCTATATGGGCGGAGGTGTCGGACGCCTCTGTGCTAGTATCAAGACGGAGAACGGCTTACCGTTGGACCTGAACTCATTCAGCAGACAACTGAGAAGGTTAAAATGATTCAGGAGAAAATAAAAATGGCTCAGAGTCGGCAGAAGAGTTATGCGGACAAAAGAAGGAAACCTCTTGAGTTCGAAGAAGGAGAGCATGTCTTCTTGAAAGCCACACCTACGACTGGTGTCGGTTGTGTTCTCAAGTCTAGAAAACTCACTCCAAAATTCCTTGGACCTTACTAAATTCTTTGTCGGATAGGTCCTGTTGCTTACCAAATAGCTTTACCCCCTTTTCTTTCAAATCTTCATAATGTCTTTCATGTGTCACAACTCAGAAAATATATTCCAAATCCCAATCATGTCATAGCACCTGATTCCGTACAATTAAAGGAAAACTTGACTTATGAGACAACTCCTGTAAGGATTAAGGATAGGAGGACAAAGCAACTCAGAGGAAAGGACATTGCACTAGTGAAGGTAATCTGGAACGAAGAACCTGGAGATGTGATGTGGGAGCTGGAGAACAAGATGAAGGAGCAATATCCCGAATTGTTTTAAGGTATGAAAAATTTTGAGGACGAAATTCTTATTTGTTGGGGAGAGTTGTAACACCCCAAAATTTGATTTTTCTACTATCGGTATTCATTTCATAATATTTGTGATTTTTTAGAATTTTTCTGAATTTTTTGGAGAACACGAAATATTTTAAGATTATTCCTCGTTGTACGTATGTGCTGAGCGGAACCGGGGAAATGAGATATTTTTTCCAAGAACCTTGAACTATGGAAACATCGACGGGGGATCTTACTAAACCCGAGGCCGAACACAGTTTACAAGGTTTCACATTTTTTGAGAAATTTTAACAAATGAAATAATAAAACACTGCGAAGAATTTGTCTGTCAGATTTGTTAATGCTGACTTCTGCCAACTATAATTACGTCCAAAAAATAATAACACGTAATAAAAATCTTATCACATTATTCAAAAAATTACCTTGTGTCAAACCCCTTTTTAGCCTTATTTTCAAGAGAGAAAAAAAAAGAAGAAAATAATTTAGTTATTTAAAACCCCTTGTAGGAAGTTTCTAAGAAGCTTCCTATTTGACACATTTTTCTCTCTCCTTTCTCCACTCTTCTACGACAGAAGCTATGAGGGAAGCCCAAGTAATTCCTCTCCTCTTCCTAATATTACACTCTCATTTTCTAAACCCCAAATACCCATTTCTCCATTTCCTCTCTTCTTCTTTTCTTCTCCACCGTGCAACCACTCCTCGGAGGCGGTCATCCTTTGCTTGCTTCATCATCAAGGATTCTTGCTTTCTTACACCATTCCAAGTCCTCTTTTGTTGCCATCTCTTGGTTCTTCTTCTTCTTCTTCTTCTTCTTCTTCTTCTTCTTCTTCTTCCGTTTTTCTTCCACCATTGAAGCTAAAGCTTGGAGCTTTAAGGTAAAGCCTTCAACTTTCTTCCATTTCTCTTGCTATTTTCGTTTCTCTTGGCCACCTTGGTGACCAAGAACCTATTTTTCATGGTTTGAGTGCACATTGTGGTGATCACTCACATTGGAGTTTTCTTGACGGGGGAAAACGAAAATCTAGGGCAAGAAGGAGTGGCACATTGTGTTGTCTTCCAAATAGGTAAGAGGGAGATGATCCTCTTCAACCAATCTTGGTAGTAAGGGAATGTCTTGTATGTGTGTTGTTATTATTTACTGAATCCATGTACAAAGTTCTCTCATTTTTATGTTGTTCTTCAAGATAGTGCATTTTGTTGGGTTTGTATGATTTATTGATGCCTCTTGCATGATTTGAAGATATATTTGAGTAACTAGTTGATTAAATATGATAATGATTGGTTTGGTTTGAGTTAAAGGACCTGGAGAACTCTATTTTCTGCAAGATTACGCGTGGTAATCGATTACACGAGGCTTGTAATCGATTACCAAGCTCTTAAGGGTATGAAATCATTATTCTGGAAATCTGGTAATCGATTACGTCTTGTGTGTAATCGATTACAGAGATTCTGTCTAGCTTGTAATCGATTACAAGAGTGGTGTAATCGATTACCAAGCCTCTGATGTCACGAAGTGGTACTTTTGGGAGTCACGTAATCGATTACAACTCGTGGGTAATCGATTACAGAGGTTCTGTCCAATTGGTAATCGATTACTAGGGTTGGGTAATCGATTACCAGGGCCTTGAAGTTACGAATCGTGGTTCTGGAAATCACGTAATCGATTACAATGAGATTGTAATTGATTATAGGGATTCATTCATTGTGTCGATTACCATGGTGATGTAATCGACACAAGACCCAAAAATGAGATTTTTGAGCTGGAAATGATTGAGATTATGGTTCTTTGTCCTTTGTAACTCAAACATAACCTAAGAACCCTGGATTCAAGGATTGTACTTTACTTAAATGTGATAGGAATACGTATTCATACCGATAGAGAAGAAATGATTTTGAAAATGGAATTCTTGGATCCATGACATGGAAATTGTGGTATGTGTGAAATAAGGAACATATATTGATACCTGAAAATTATTGATGTAAGTGTGATTTCCCTATGTGGGTTATGCGCTTATTGATTTAGTACTCAATGAGATAAGATTGATGATATGCCATTGAGGCAATGTTTTAATAAATGTGTTGTTGATATGTCATGTTGGACATTGATTAATGCTTATGTGCCATTGAGGCAATACTTATGTTGAATGCATCATTGATGAACATACATGATTGGACATTGTGTCATCATGCATATGTGTTGTCCGTTGGACATTGTTGAGAAGGCCGTGTTGCCTAGGAGTTTGAATAACACCTTTGTGCGGGTGCAAGTAGACTAAGCGTAGGTGTCATATGTTGTTGACCCTGGGAGCGTTGGGGTGTGGGTGTTTCACAATAGACAGTGGTAGCTCCACTGGGGCCGTGGGATAGACCAATGCGACACACCAACGATCCTGCCTGAGACGCTGTCCTATATCGCGATCAACTGTTGAGGTACCATGTATAAGCCATTGCGCAAACAATTTTATGAAAGAAATCACACTATATTTTAAGGCTACTGAGATACTGGTATTACTCCTTGATCATTCACTCCGAAAATGTTTACATCTAGCTCCATGGAGTAGGAACTTTGGTACCCTTATTGCATTGTGAGTTGTCAGTCATATGGTCTATTGAGCATTTATGATTGGATGATGTGTTTACTATTACGACTGTGATATTATTTGACTCTTGGTAATGCTAATGTTGTTAGCTGGCTATGGATAATGTTAACTATTGTTCTTTGCTGCTTTACTCTCATTAATTGCTTTCGGGTATTAGTATACTTGTATGTATTAACTGTGTCTTCTGTGGGCGTTCGACGCCGTTTATTTTCTTGCTGCCATGTTGGTACTGAAAGTTAGAAATCTCACCTCTTTCGGTAATTTCTCTATTTTGTATTTTGGTTGGATCGTGTGCTCTCAAGAAGACGCTCGTGAGGAGGACAAGGAAACCACTGAGTTTCAGGGTTTCTGGCCTTATCTCGACTGAGATCGAAGTTGTTGAGGATGTCATTTCGACTCCGTGGACTTTTTGGCTACGTGCGGATCAACATTCTTAGAGGTCCGGACTACTGGCATATCAACGTGCAGACTGATCGATGTGTATACCGCGGCGATGTGATGGTGTCCTTAGCGTGGAGACGTTATGGCGCTCCTATTCTAGATTTTCATGCTTTTGTATGGCTACAGTTCTATATGCCCGTGAGGGACATGTGGGGTGAAATATATTATACCCCTCGTGAGGATTCCTTTTTGTCTACTGCCCGGGCTCCTGCCCGCTATTCTGTCATCCCGATGGATGTCTCGTCGGACGACGAGGACCCTGAGGAGGATCCATCTACGGTTCCTTCTCGTTCCAGGCAGTCTTAGGGTTGGTTTTAATTGATGGCTACTGATGGCTGTCCGTTTATTTTGAGGGAGCCTGACGTACTACTGGATTAGTGGGTATATATTTGTATCTCTTGGGGTAGGTACACATTTTGCTTTTTTGTATATTTTTGGAAATGTAATTTAAATAGGCTTGTATTTCTGGTACAAAGTATGTAATTATCCATATTGTGAATGGTCGTATGTTTCATTCCACGTTGATTTCTCTTTGACATTTTTGACAGAAGTTTTATATGAAAGAGGAACTTTTAATTTTAACTCAATCACGTGATATATTTACAAACAGGTGTATATGTACATTAAATGGAAGTTTTAACCAGATTCATGTTAGAGAAAACAAATGTTCAAACTTTCCGTAATCATTTGTATGTCGTTTCACTAGAGTGCAACGTTCCTTCTCCTTACCCATTATGACTAAGGGAGGAAAAGAGGCATCACACCTTTTGTGATCGTTGGACTTGGATTTAATCAATGGTGGAGATAGATCATTTATGACCATTGGATGTGGATTTAATCAATGGTGGAGATTTGGTCTTCTAAAATGGCTATGACTAATTATGACCCTTGGATTTAAAGTATGAAGGAGTAATCTTGACCCTTCATTTTTGGAGATGCATCTAATGGCTAGGATTTCAAGGAGGAAAAATCTAATGGTTTAGATTAAGTCTTCTAACCTAAAGCTAAACGTAGAATCTACATTAATCCTAACCATTGATCTAATCAATGGTTAAGGTTGCTCTAAAAGGTGGCTAGCAATAATGGTCACTCAAGGAGAGTGCATGTAGAGGGGGGACGGTTTTTGTGCTTGTTTAGGAGCTAAAGCAAAGTTGAAGACCATTATTAGTTGTCTTGGTCACTTATTGATCATTCTTGATCATTTCTTCAAGCAAGCTCTTCAAAATTTTCTCTCCTTCCTTATCCAAGCTAGTTTCGGCCAAGCACCATAGAACCACCTTCCATTACTCTTTAATTTCATACAACCTTATTTCTTGAATCCTTACCTTATTCTAAGCAACTTTCATGTTGGAGACTTTCTCTAAATCTTTCATCTTTAAGGAGTTTTTCCAAGGGCAAAGTTATAGGGTATTTGAGGTGAAGTGTAAGGAAACTTCATTTCTTCTCTCTTTTTCATGTTCTAAGCTATGTTTGATCCATGGTTCCTCTTGTTCAAGCTTGATATGCTAATAAATATATGTTTTATTGTGTGTTTAAGAAACTTTTGGTGGTGAAGGACTTGGGAAAAGAAGCAAACCAAGGAGCTTTTGAGATTCTTCAAGAGGTAAGAGGGAGATCCATCTCACCAACCAAGTATGGTGGTGAGAGATGGTTTTGTATTTGATGGATGGTGAATCCATGTGAGGATTCATATCTAAGGTCATGTAGTTATTTATGGGTGTTTATATGTTTAATTTATTTGTTCATGCTTTGTATAATTCGCATGATATATTGCTTTTGATTATGGCATGCTTGTGGTATTTATGATGAAATATGTATATGTATGCCATGATTTGATGATGAAAAGGAAAACAATTTTGGTTCCAAAGAACCATAGAGGCACACGGCCTCAAGGGTGATTTTTGAGTAAAAAGATTCTAAGTATTTTACAAATCATGAATTTTAAATGAAAAGAGCAATAAGTTGTTGATTTTAAGGATTTGCAAAGAAAGTGAACATGAAAATGAACAAATGAATGGGTTTTGAGGACAATGAGTCTCATGGGTTTTGTGAAGAATTTTTAATGGTTTTGTTTGTGTAAAACCATATTAACTTAGAAGAAAAAATATTTGATGGTTTCAATGGCCAAGTACCACGGTTTTGAAGGCTTGTGAATGCCTTGATTTTATGAAACAAAGTGATTTTCAAAGTGGAAATACAATTGGGTTTAGTACAAGGAATTTGGAAAGGGAATCAGAGTGTTTTATCACTTGAGAAATGGAAATTTCGTATGTGAATAAAAAAGAGAGGTTGAAAGTGTTTGAACCTCAATTTATTTTGAAGAATGATTTTAGAATTGATTTGAGAAAAATGGAGAATATAATAGTGATTTGATATTTTTTAATCTATAACTCAACCTTTGGGTTTTGAAGTGTGATGAGGAATTTTAAAGATTTGAAAGCGTTGATTTACATCAATGGAAATGGTGAAATTGTGGAATTTATTATGAAAAGGATTTTCTTGAGTAAGAAAATGAGGAAAATAATATGAGAAGTCATATTATTTTGAGGAAAGGATTTCTTAAAGGAGAAATGTGAAAAATGATGTTGGAAAAGATATTGATTTGTTTGAAAGTCCAAAATAATGTTTGAAATATTGAAGAATATTTGACGTGATTGTAAAATGGTTAAAAATGATTTACGTAACTTAAAATCGTGATTTTTAAGCTACGCGATTTGAAAAAGTTAAAATATTTCTACGCGATTTGGAAAGCATTTAAATATTTCAAAAATGATGGAAAATAGTTTATGCGACCTGAAAGAATGATTTTTAAGTTACGTGATTGTGAAAAATAGTGGAAAATCGCTACGCGATTTGAGTAACATGTAAATATTTTTATGTCATTCAGAAAACGTTGAAAAATCAATACGTAATTTGAAAACGTAGCAGAAATGTTGCGCGATTGTAAAAACATGACGAAAGTGTTTTGTGACTATGAAAACGCGATAACATGATTTCGCTATTGAATATACATTATGATTACTGTTGAACCAGTGTATGGACACTGTATGAAAAAATGACGAGTTTTGCCTATGAATGGCATTTGGTGCATTGAACATGCATTGAAAATTATGAATTTTGCTTGTGATTGGCATTGGTGCATTGATTATGCATTGGAAAGATATGCAATGAAGCATATGATGAAATTGAAAAATATACATTGAGGCATATTATGATTTTGAATTGAACAAAAATTAATAGCTGATGCTATTGTGACCCTTGTGGCTGAAGAGGGAATGAGAATTGATAGTGAGGTCTATGATGGATCTTGGGGGCGTCAAGGTGCAGCAGTCGACCAGTGGATATTTGTCTGTGGGCTAAGGCTGGACCATATACCACTTGGCGATGCAGTCCGTTACAACGCATTGACGATACCAAACAATAACACGATTCTTTTCGACGACTGGGAGATTGTCTGTGGGCTAAGCTGGGCAATTGTCTGTGGGTTTATGCTGGGTAATTAACCAGAGCATTCTTCTCGAAATTGTGAAAACCTCCATGGAGTAGGACATTGAGTCTATGTGCACATGCATAACATATGCCTTATTATTGAGTATTGGTTATGAAAATTGAACTGTTGAATACCTAGATAATGTTGAGAGCATTATCGTAAATATTGAATATTTATATCTGTGTGATATAATAATTGAGAAATATTGGATGATGATGATAATGTTAATAATATTGATGGCATGATTATAATTATTGTATCTGTGTGATGACAATAATGTTGATGGCATGATTGTAATTATGGTATGATATATTTGTATGATATGTTGTTTGTGTTATCTCTATGCTACCATGTTGGTATTAGCGTAGGTGATCTCACCTCTTTGTTATATTATTTTGTTGTGTCTGTATTATTAAAAATTATATAGTAGATGGAACGAGATTCTTAGACGTGACTGGAGACGAATATTCTGAGATTGATGATAACATGGAGGGGTGACCATCCCAGATTCGTTGGTGTGCAGTTTTGATGAGGAACAAATATATGATGCATCAAGATAAATACAAGATGGAATAAGTATGTTGAGTTTTTACCGTTAGTGTTTTACCGTGCTATTGAGTAGGACCGTCATAGGGTTTACTACAGTTTAAAATTGAGTCTATAAGTTTTATGTTTATTGAATAATTGTTAAATATTAATTGGTATCAATATTGTATATTAATAAGTTTAAATCTATTTTTCAGTATTATCTATAAATTCTGGTAAATTTATGTTTCAGCAAGAAGAAATTTTAAAACCCACTTTTTATAACTCAAACCTTTTATGAACTGATTTTCAGATTATAAGTTGGTAGTTGGAAATATGATGCCCTACGGGGGGTGTTACATTAGTTGGTATCAGAGCACGATTTGAGTCTTTTGGAGCTTGTGGTTAGGTCTATTTTGCTTGTGTTGTGTTCTCTGTGTTTTTATTTTCGAAAGGAAACAATGTTGTTTGAAATGGTTACATCTGGTATCCATTTTATTTTGATTTGTCCGTCTTCGAAGAAAGCAAATGGCTCGTGGTAGATGTACATATGTGGAAGCGGAACGTGAAACTAACATTATGGTTGCAGTTATGGGAGCAATGCAGAGGACAACTGACGTGATAGTACCACAGGAATATAGGATCGCTGAATAACAAAAATTGGAAGTTGAGGTTCAGGATCTGATAAAAGAGAATAAGTCTTGAAATATAAGATTTAGTAATTTTGGAACCTGGTATTTCTCCTTAGGAATAATAGGAAGGCAAATTGATTTCAGCGGAAAACGTATTTACGACCATTGGGAAATCAGCAGAAGCAGCAAACGTGTGGAGGAAATGTTTGTAACAGTAAAACCAGTTGGACCGTGACGTCTTTATTATTATGTAAGAGATGTGGAAAAGAGGGCACTTAACGAAGGATTGTACGTCCAAGGAAATAATTTGTTTTAAGTGCGGGAAGTTTGGACACATCTTCAGATATTGTGTTCCATTGAAAATGAAGTTTTCTATTAGTAAAATCTCAGGTAGTAGGGGGAGTCGATACGTCGAATGGAACGGGAGTGTTCCGAGCTGAAGACCTAAACAAAAGAGACTGTGCTGCAGAAGGTGATTCTTTAACCATGTTGTATATTTCTAGGAGCAATCTATTCTTTGTGACAAATGATTGTGTGGATCAATTATATGTTGGAGTTATCTGTGTCTTCGTGATTTTCTGACTTGTTTATTTCTGTTTCTATTCTTAGCCTATTGAGCTACTCAAGGTATTCAAATTATTGTTATAGATCAAAACTTTGTGTTTGTTTGATCTGTTTATCTCTTTCATAAATAGATGTGATCTTTGAAACGGATTGGTTATTTTCTAACCATATCCTATAAGATTGTCTCAATAAAGTGTTAGTATTTCTGAAAACTCATTTTTTAAAATCGGGTTATATCAAGTTCTTTGTTGGATATAACCGGTAACATATCAGATAGTTTTGCTATCTTTCATAACGTTTTTCATGTATTGAAAATGCAAGGAAGAATATTTTGCAAGAAAGGATATTCCTATTTATATCCATGTCATAGTATCAGAGTGACGCAGCGGAAGCGTGGTGAATCCTTCAAAGGTTGAAATAGTTTTTTAGTGGGAAAAGTCAAAGACTATGGAAATCCTGGAAAATTTCTAGATTGTAGGACTTCTCACCTAACTTATTAGAAAGAATTAAGTGTTTGTATGGACTGATGCACACAAGGAGAATTTTTAGGAGTTGAAATATGTTTGAGTACTTATCTGGTATTAGTTTTGTCTAATCTCAGTGAACCATTGGAGGTGTACTGTGATACGTTATATCGGAGTTTAAGATATGTGTTTATGCATAATAAAAGAGTTGTAGCGTATGTTTCAAGGAAATTGAAGTTACATGAGAAAAACTATTCTACGCATGAATGGGGGTTGGTAGCTGCTAAGTTTATATTTGAAGTATGGAGATACTTTCTTTATGGTGTAACATCCAATATCTTCAGTAATTATACGAGTCTGAGATATCTGCTTGATCAGGAGAAATTGATCGCTAGACAAAGAGATTTTCATTGGTTAGAATAATACGAAATGATGTAAGCGAAGATGCAATGTGAGAACTGGAAAATAAGATAAAGAGCATTATCCATATTTATTCTGAGGGTGTGAAATCAGGTTTATCAAATTTCGAGGATGAAATTTCTTTTTAGAGGTGGAGTATTGTAACACCCCAAATTTCCTAAATAGTTGACAGTAATTTTGATAGTTAACAGAATTCTACTGTTTAGTAATTTCTATGTACTATAGAATTATTTTGAATATTTCGTCAGTACATTTAATCATTTTAATTGATTTACTCCGTGTCAAGAAAATAATAATTTTCGAGTCGGGAAAAATCTTTATGTATTTATTTCTCTTGATTGTTAATTATTTTTAACAATCTGACTTGATTTTCATACGTTTTCTAATATTTGTGATTTTTGTGGATGATTATGAAATTTTTATATTTTTCTAATTTTTTTTGGGTTGTTTGTGGGCCCAGGTGGCCTTTCGTGGGCCTAGGTGGGTCCCGAAAAGTGAAAATTTTTCTACGCATAGAAAATTTATATTGTTGAGACAGAGACAGGGGATCTTACTAAACCTGAATCCGGAAATAATTTTAGAAAATTTCTTTTACTATATATTGTACTGTATTTAATTATCGGGCGATAAAAATATTGTAAATATATTCTTTCGTGGGGTTATAGCAGATAAAAATAAATATTATACTTTTAAATCAACATTAGTGGTTGTGACAACTTTTTGGCGGACCAATAGGAAGCAAGCTTAATGTTTAAGATTTTGATATCAACTGTGGATTTAATCAACGGTGTAGAATCGATCTAATAAAATGGCTATGACCATTTATGACCATTAGATGAAGAATTAATCAAGGGTAGAGATTTAGTCTTACAAAGTGGCTAGGACCTTTTATGATCGTTGGATTTGGATTTAATCAATGGTGGAGATAGATCACATTTATGACTATTGGATGTGGATTTAATCAATGGTGGAAATTTGGTCTTCTAAAATGGCTATGACTAATTATGACCCTTGGATTTTAAGTATGAAGGAGTAATCTTGACCCTTCATTTTTGGAGATGCATCTAATGGCTAGGATTTCAAGGAGGAAAGATCTAATGGCCTAGATTAAGTCTTCTAACCTAAAGCTAAACGTAGAATCTACATTAATCCTAACCATTGATCTAATCAATGGTTAAGGTTGCTCTAAAAGATGGCTAGCAATAATGGTCACTCAAGGAGAGTGCATCTAGAGGGGGGGACAGTTTTTGTGCTTGTTTAGGAGCTAAAGCAAAGTTGAAGACCATTATTAGTTGTCTTGGTCGCTTATTGATCATTCTTGATCATTTCCTTCAAGCAAGCTCTTCAAAATTTTCTCTCCTTCCTTCTCCAAGCTAGTTTCGGCCAAGCACCATAGAACCACCTTCCATCACTCTTTAATTTCATACAACCTTATTTCTTTAATCCTTACCTTATTCTAAGCAACTTTCATGTTGGAGACTTTCTCTAAATCTTTCATCTTCAAGGAGTTTTTCCAAGGGCAAAGTTATAGGGTATTTGAGGTGAAGTGTAAGGAAACTTCATTTCTTCTCTCTTTTTCATGTTCTAAGCTATGTTTGATCCATGGTTCCTCTTGTTCAAGCTTGATATGCTAATAAATATATGTTTTGTTGTGTGTTTAAGAAACTTTTGGTGGTGAAGGACTTGGGAAAAGAAGCAAACCAAGGAGCTTTTGAGGTTCTTCAAGAGGTAAGAGGGAGATCCATCTCACCAACCAAGTATGATGGTGAGAGATGGTTTTGTATTTGATGGATGGTGAATCCATGTGAGGATTCATATCTATGGTCATGTAGTTATTTATGGGTGTTTATGTGTTTGATTTATTTGTTCATGCTTTGTATGATTCGCATGATTTATTGCTTTTGATTATGGCATGCTTGTGGTATTTATGATGAAATATGTATACGTATGCCATGATTTGATGATGAAAAGGAAAACAATTTTGGTTCGAAAGAACCATAGAGGCACACGGCCTCAAGGGTGATTTTTGAGTAAAAAGATTCTAAGTATTTTACAAATCATGAATTTTAAATGAAAAGAGCAATGAGTTGTTGATTTTAAGGATTTACAAAGAAAGTGAACATGAAAATGAACAAATGAATGGGTTTTAAGGACAATGAGTCTCATGGGTTTTGTGAAGAATTTTTAATGGTTTTATTTGTGTAAAACCATATTGACTTAGAAGGAAAAATATTTGATGGTTTCAATGGCCAAGTACCACGGTTTTGAAGGCTTGTGAATGCCTTGATTTTATGAAACAAAGTGATTTTCAACGTGGAAATACAATTGGGTTTAGTACAAGGAATTTGGAAAGGGAATTAGAGTGTTTTATCACTTGAGAAATGAAAATTTCGTATGTGAATGGAAAAGAGAGGTTGAAAGTGTTTAAACCTCAATTTATTTTGAAGAGAATTGATTTTAGAATTGATTTGAGAAAAATGGAGAATATAATATTAATTTGATATTTTCTAATCTATAACTCAACCTTTGGGTTTTGAAGTGTGATGAGGAATTTTAAAGATTTGAAAGCGTTGATTTACATCAATGGAAATGGTGAAATTGTGGAATTTATTATGAAAAGGATTTTCTTGAGTAAGAAAATGAGGAAAATAATATGAGAAGTCATATTATTTTGAGGAAAGGATTTCTTAAAGGAGAAATGTGAAAAATGATGTTGGAAATGATATTGATTTGTTTGAAAGTCCAAAATAATGTTTGGAATATTGAGGAATATTTTACGTGATTGTAAAATGGTGAAAAATGATTTACGTAACTTTAAAACGTGATTTTTAAGCTACGCGATTTGAAAAAGTTAAAATATTTCTACGTGATTTGGAAAGCGTTTAAATATTTTGAAAATGATGGAAAATGGTTTACGCGACTTAAAAGAATGATTTTTAAGTTACGCGATTGTGAAAAATGGTGGAAAATCGCTACGCGATTTGAGTAACGTGTAAATATTTTTACGTGATTGAGAAAATGTTGAAAAATCAATACGTAATTTGAAAATGTAACAGAAATGTTGCGCGATTGTAAAAACATGACAAAAGTGTTTTGTGACTATGAAAACGCGATAACATGATTTTGCTATTGAATATACAATATGATTACTGTTGAACCAGTGTGTAACACCCCAAAATTTCTAATCTCTTAAATAGTAATTAATACAGATTAATGTAATTTTCTTGTTTAGTAATTTACAATACCTTTGTAAAATTATTTTGTTTATTCCGTCACAGTATTTGATCGTTTTGAGTGATTTACTCGTGTCGGAAAATAAAAATTTTCGGTTTGGGAAAACGTTACGTAATTTAATTTTTACCGTTAGGTAATTAATTTACGTAATCGATTTGATATTTGTGCATTTTATAATTTTTGTGATTTTTGTGGATGATTATGAATTTTTTTTGTATGTGGGCTCAGATGGTCCTATGTGGGCCCAGGTAGTATACACGTGGGCCCAGGTGGGTCCCACAAAGTGAAAAATTTTTCTACGCATAGAAAAATTTGTCTTGTTTAGACGGAGACAGGGGATCTTACTAAACCTGAATCAGGAAACAGCTTTTTAGAAAATTTTATTGTCTTTGTGTTTTATATTGTATTTAATTATCGGATGATAAAAATACAAGTAAAAATATTATTTGTAGAATACAAGACTAAATATTATATTGCGTAGTCAACAAAGAGAGCTTGACTTGATTTATACCCTTGGATGAGAATACTTAGTTTGAATATTAACCATTGATTTAATCAAAGGTTAAGAAACAAACTTAATAAAGAAAGCCTTGGATAATAACCATTGATTTAATCAATGGTGTGAGAATAAGCTTAGTTAGGAAGGCTTTGATATCAACCATAGATGTAATCAAAGGTGTAGAATTGGTCTTGAAAAAAAATGACAAAGACCATTTATAACCATTGGATTTAGATTAAATCAAGGGTGGAGATTTAATCTTAAAAAGTAACAAAGACCATTTATGACCATTGGATGAAGAATTAATCAATGGTGGAAATTTGGTCTTCTAAAGTAGCAAAGACTAATTAGAACCCTTGGATTTAAAGTTGAAGAAGCAATCTTGACCATTAATTTTGGAAACACATCTAATGGTTAGAATTTAAAGGAGAAAAATCCAATTATTTTTAGATTAAGTCTTCTAACCTACCTAAATCTACCTAAATCCTAACCATTGAATTAATCAATGGCTAGAAATGCTTCAAATGGTGGCAAATAATGAAGACAACTTTATTGAATGCATTATGAAGAGAAGGTGATGGTTTTGGAGTGTTTAGAAGACAAAGAGACAAGCTTTATGTCGTTTTTTTGCATGTCTTGGTCAAGTTAGACATCATAATGGCTTACTTTTGATTTTTTTGCACTCAAGAAGAATGCAAGAAGGGGGACTACGAATTTGGTGCTGCATGAAGGAGTTTGGAAGACCATAATTGCATGCTTTAGTCATTATTGTCTTCCTTGGTCTTCATTGATTCATTTTCAAGAAGGAAACTTAGAAAATTTTCTCTCCATCTCCTTTCTTCTCTAGATTTTGGCCAAGCCCTCCAAGAGCACCTTCCATCACTCAAAAATTTCATCCAACTTGATTTTCTAAACCTAAACATCATTCTAAGAACATCTCTAGTTATGAGTTTTTCCAAAATCATTCATCTTGATCTTCAAATTCAAGCTTCAAGTTTCTATCAAAAATCAAAAATTTCATCTTTGTGCTTCAAGAGAAACCATTCGGTTATCTACCCTAAAATCACCATCCAATCTCTTTTAATTTCATCCAACTTTAGATCTTGAATCTCCATGATATTCTAAGCAACTTTCATGTTGGAGATTTTCTCTAAATCATTCATCTTCAACCTTGTTCTTCAAGCTAAAGATTGAAGCTTTAATGGTGAAATTTGGTACTCTTCACTTTTCTTTTGATTTTCAAGGTTCTAACCATGATTCTAATCCATGGTTTTCTTATTCAAGTCTTGTATATTAATTATTTGTGTGTTTTATTTTGTATTTGAGAAGCCCTTGGTGGTGAAGGACTTGGAAAAAGAAGCGGATCAAGAACCTTTGGAGGATCTTCAAGAGGTAAGAGGAGATCCATCTCACCAACCAAGCATGGTGGTGAGAGATGGTATTTTATTTGATGGATGTGGAATCCATGTGAGGATTCATATCCATGGTCATGTAATTAATTTGTGGGTGTTTATGAGCTTTGATTAATTTTCTATGCTTGATATGCTTTGCATGATTTTATAGCTTTGATGATATGCTTGATATGCTATACATGCTTTTATGGTTTTGATGGTATGCTTATATTATTTATGATGAAATATATATGTATATGCCATGACTTGATGGTGAAAAGGAAATTGGTTTTTGGCTCCAATAGCCAAGGAAGAGCTACGGTTTTGATGCCCTTGATTAGGGTTCATTGTTGAAAAATTTCAAGAACAAAAGAATTGATTTTTGAGTACTTAGAACATGGTGGATTTGAACAAGACACCTCAAAATAGGTGTTTACAAATTAATATTTTCATGGAAGAATAAAATTGGATTGATTTGAAGAGTATGGAAAATAAACAAAGGAATTGTTTTTCAAGAGAACAAGAATACGATTTTTGAAGAATTTTTATTGATTTATTTTGTGTAAAAGATCCTAAGTATTTTTCTAAACATGAGTTTTGAAATGAAACGGACGAACGTTGATTTGAAGGATTTGCAAAGAAAGTGAAAAAGGATTTGTAAAGAAAGTAAAAGCGAATTTGAACAAATGGGTTTGGTTTTTATGACCATAAGACTTACGGTTTTGAAAACAAAATTTTAATGGTTTTGTTTGTGTAAAATCCTATCAACTTAGAAAGAAAGAATGTTTTCATGATTTCAATAGTCATGCCCACGTTTTTGAAGGTTTGTAATGTCTTGATTTTATGAACAAGTTTCCAAAATGAAACAAAAGAGAATTTCAAAGTAATTTGATACAATAAATTTGGAAAGGGAATCGAGTGTTTATCACTTGAGAAAATCAAGTTTTTGTAAACAAAAATGTTTTCAAACTTCAATTTATTTTGAAGAAGGTTGTGTTTAGAATTGATTTGGAAAAAAATGAAAAAAATATAATAATTTAACGTCTTATAACATATGAATCATTCTTTGGGATTTTGGAGAGTGATTTTGTGAAATATATTTTGGAAAGGTTTTCTTAAAAGAGAAAATGTGAAAAATGACATTGGAAACGATATTGAGTTTTTGAAAGTCCAAAATAATATTTGGAATATTGAGGTATATTTTACGTAGTTTTCAAAATGACGTTTGGAATATTAAAGAATGTTTTGCGTATTGGAAAAATAATGAAATTATGGTGAAAAACGTAAACGTGATTTTTAAGCTACACGATTTGAAAAATGTTTAAGTATTCCTACGTGACTTAAAAAAAAAATGTTTTAATATTTCTCACGTGAGTTGGTGTATGTTTAAATATTTTACGTGATTTGAAATACCGTTGAAAATCACTACATTGATTGAACAACAATAGAATATTTTTACGTGATTGTGAAAATAACGAAAAATCATTATGTGATTTGAAAAGTGTTTTAAATATTTTGAAAATGAAAGAAAATGATTTACGTGACACGTGGACGTAAAAGAAAGATTTTTAAGTTACGTAATTTTGAAACAGTGGAAAAATATTATGGGATTTGATAAACGTATATTTTTACGTGTTTAAGAAAAACGTTGAAAAATTAGTACGTGATTTAAAAGTGCAATGAAGAGTTAAAGCATTTTGAAAACGTAATGAAGTGTTACG
Organism: Ormosia emarginata; assembly: GCA_029884605.1. Classification (NCBI taxonomy): domain Eukaryota; kingdom Viridiplantae; phylum Streptophyta; class Magnoliopsida; order Fabales; family Fabaceae; genus Ormosia; species Ormosia emarginata. Next base: position 34,844,568 of record JAQQTP010000088.1, read on the forward strand.
GTATTGTGAAAATATAACAAAAACGTTTTAGAATTTTGAAAGCGTAATGAAGTGTTACGATATTTGAAAACGTAACAAATACATTTTTTGAAATTGTGAAAACGTAACGGAAATGTTGCGCAATTTTGTAAAGACACGGCGAAAGTATTTTATAACTATGAAAATGTGATAACATGATTTCATCATTGAAAATACGAGTATGATTCTTGTTGAAGCTTGTGATTGGTATTATACTGTGATTGGTAATTGGTGCATTATACATGCATTGGAATGGTCCGATGAGAATTTGGATATGGCTGATTGCCTAGGAGAAACACACCTCTTGAGTGGGTGCGATATGCGTAGTGTAGGTCACTTTGGTTGACCTTGGGGGCATCGGGTGCGGGTTGCCTACAATGGACAAGTGAGTCGCTCATCAGTAACCGTAGGTTAGACCGACGCGACACACCGATGATCTGGACCGAGACACTATTCTTAATCAAGATCGATAAAGGCATCGTGTATATGCTAGATGTGCAAAAATCAAAATGAGGATTATAGCACGTGGTCCGAGGCATGAGGTACCGATGATTCTTTTCGATCATTTCTCCGACCCGAGTTTAGCTCCATGGAGTAGGAAATCGAGTCTTGTGTACATGCATAAACTGAACATTTATATCGTGTGAAATATATTAATTGAGGAATATTGGCTATGACAATTATTTTGAATACTTGGATGATGATGATGATAATCTTTGAAGGCATTATCATAATTGTTGTTTATGATAATTGAATTGATATCGATTGGATGATGATAGTTGATTAATGTTGATAGCATGATTTTAATATTGTATACGTGTAGTAACCATAATGATGATAGCATGATTGTAATTATGATAAGCGTATGATATTGTTGTTTGTGTTATCTACTGTCTTTGCCAGGTTGAGTACTTGGTGTAGGTGATCTCACCTCTTTGTTATGTTGTTTTTGCTATGTCTCGTATTATTAAAATTATACAAGTAGAAGGAACGAGTTGTCTTAGACATAGCGGGTGACAAATACCTCTACGTTTGGAGACAACATCGAGAGAATGACCTTGCCGACAAAGTGTTGAAATGGAAAAGATGTTTGAGGACAAGGAACGGACATAGAACAAATGTCGATGCTTCAAGATGGACATTCCGATGGACACTCGAGATTGGGGACAACAATAAGGAGTGGACATTCATGACTTGTTGGAGAGCAAAGTGTTGACAAGGAGTAGAGTTCGATGTATCAAGTTTGATACGGGAGAAGGAACAAGTATGTTAAGTTTTCATTGTTAGTGTTACCGTGCTATTAAGTAGGAACCGTAATGGGTTTGCTCTTGTGGAAAAAGAAAGAACAAAAGAGTCTCCAATTTATATTTCTCTTTAAATTGTGTGTCAATATTGAATAATGAGTAGTTGAAATATGATTACCTAATATTTTCGGTAAATTTACGTGTCAAGTAAAGAAAGAAATTTTTAAAACCATATTTTTATAATTCAAACTTGTGTGAACTTCTTTTCGGATTATGAGTCGGGAGTCGGAAAATGTGATGCCCTAGAGAGGGTGTTACATTAGTTGGTATCGAGCTTAAGGTTTAAGTGTCAGAGCACGGTTTGAGTCTTTTGGGGGTTTGTGGTTAGGTCTGTTTTGCTTGTGTTGTGTTCTCTGTGTGTTTGTTTTCCGAAAGGAAAACAAAATAAAATTGTATAAAATGGATATCAGATCCATTTTAGTTTAATTTATTCGTTTCTGAAGAAAGGAAACAAAATAAGTTGTATAAAATGGATATCAGATCCATTTATTTTGATTCGTCCATCGTTGAAGGAAGGACAATGACTCGTAATAGATGTACGCGTCTGGAAGCGAAAAGCAATGGTGGTGATATGACTACAACTTTGGAAGTAAAATAAATAGTGGCTGAAGCAATTATACAGCAAACTCAGAAGATTGTTCAGCAGCAAGAATTGATAGCTGAAGCTAAGATTTTGTTAGAGTTGAATCAATCTCAGAATAAGAGACCCTGTAACGTTGGACCTTTTTGGTTACGAAAAAGGAGAAATTGTAAGGTCAAGCGATTCCAACAGAAAACGTACTTGCAATCTCCAGGAAGCCAACAACAACAACAATCTCATAGTGGATGTACATGTGTGGAAGCAAAATGTGATATAATAATGTGGTTACAGCTATAGAAACAAAGCGAAAGACAACTGAAGTGACAAGTACAGCAGGAATAGAGGAATGGCTCGGGATAGTTATACGTATGTGGAAGTGGAACATGTTACTAGTAATGCAGCTGCAACTGCAGGAACTAAGGGAGCGTAATGTAGTTGCGGGAGCTACAGAGCAACGGGAGCAATGTGGAAAGACGATTTGCATGAACAAAGGACCGTTGTTCGGTGGAAACTAGAAGTTGAAGTTCAGGATCGATGAAAGAGAATCGGTCTTGGAATATAAGATTTTGTAATTTTGGAACCTGGTATTTTCTTAGGGATATTGGGAAAGTAATTGATTTCAATGGGAAATGAAATTACGACCATTGAGAAACGAGAACCAGGAAGTGAAGTGGAAAGGGCACTTAATGAAAGATTGGATGTTCAAGGAAACACTTTGTTTTAAGTGTGGAAAGTTTGGACACATTTCCATAAATTATATTCCATTGAAAATAGAATTTTACGTTAGTAAAATCTTGGATAGTAGAGAGAATTGAGACGTTGAATGGAACGAGAATGTTACGAACGAAGGATTTAAACAAGGGAGATTTTGTTATTGGAGCTAATCCTATAGACTATATTGAATATTTCTATGAATAACCTAATCTTTATGGCATATGATTGAGTAGATCAATTATATGTTAGAGTTATTCGCAAACCTCTGATTTGTTTACTTCTGTACCTATTCTTAGCCGATCGAGCTATTCAAATTATTCAAAATTGTTGTTGTGGGTCAAATATTTGTGTGAATTTGATCTGTTTACCTCTTTCATAAATAGATGTGATCTTTGAAAATGGATTGGTTATTTTCCAACCATATCTTATGAGATTATCTCAGTAAAATGCTAGTATTCCAGAAAAACTCATATCAGGCAAAATCAAATTCTTGTTGGATATGTCTAGTAACATATCAGATAATTTCGCTACCTTTTCTTTCTGAACCTCCATAATTTCCTTTCATGTATTGCAATTGTAAGACAGGAAAAGAAAGAAGGAATATATTGCAAGAAAGGATATTCCTATCTATAACCGTGTCGTAGTATCAGAATGGTGCAAGTGAAGCGTGGTGGATTCTTCGAAAGTTGAAACTATTTCTTCAAGGAAAAAAAAAATCAAAAACGACGGAAATCCATAGTACTGTGATGCGTTATATTAGTGCGTTACATTAGTTGGTTACATTAGTTAGTAAGCAGACTGTTGGATTAAGAATTAGTTGGTTGAAAGGAGAATTCAGCTAGAGAGACATTTCTGTTACAAGCAAAATCTAGAATATATATAGTGATACGAGAATAAGAAAATTTTAAGTAAGACATTACATTAGTTGGAAAATATATTAGTTGGAAATTATCTAAGAAAAACTATTCTAGGCATGAATGAAGATTGATAACCGCTGTATTGGTATCAGAAATATGGAAAATACTTTCTTTTTGGAGTAACATTCAACATCTTTAGCAACTAAGAATTTGAGATATCCATTTGAACTGGAGAAGTTGAACGTCAAGCAAAAAAAAAAAAAGTTTTGTTGGCTAGAATAGTATGTAAAGACGTTAAGGAAGATGCAACATGAGGACTGGAGAAAAGCTAAAAGAGTAATGTTCACATCCTTAGATGTGAAATCACGTTCATCAAATTTCGAGGACGAAATTTCTTTTTAGAGGGGGAGTAATGTAACACCCCAAAATTTCTAATCTCTTAAATAGTAATTCGATGATTAATGTAATTTTACTTGTTTAGTAATTTTCTGTAATTGTAAAATTATTTTGTTTATTCCGTCAGCGTATTTGATCGTTTTGAGTGATTTACTCCGTGTCAGGAAAATAAAAATTTTCGGGCTGGGAAAAACGTTACGTAATTTAATTTTTACCGTTAGGTAATTAATTTACGTAATCTGATTTGATATTTGTGCATTTTATAATTTTTGTGATTTTTGTGGATGATTATGAATTTTTTTACTGTATGTGGGCTCAGATGGTCCTATGTGGGCCCAGGTAGCCATACGTGGGCCCAGTGGGTCCCACAAAGTGAAAAATTTTTCTACGCATAGAAAAATTTGTCTTGTTTAGACGGAGACAGGGGATCTTACTAAACCCTGAATCAGGAAACAGTTTTAGAAAATTTTATTGTCTTTGTGTTTTTATCTTGTATTTAATTATCGGATGATAAAAATACGATAAAAATATTATTTGTAGAATACAAGACTAAATATTATATTGCGTAGTCAACAAAGAGAGCTTGACTTGATTTATACCCTTGGATGAGAATACTTAGTTTGAATATTAACCATTGATTTAATCAAAGGTTAAGAAACAAACTTAATAAAGCTTGGATAATAACCATTGATTTAATCAATGGTGTGAGAATAAGCTTAGTTAGGAAGGCTTTGATATCAACCATAGATGTAATCAAAGGTGTAGAATTGGTCTTGAAAAATGACAAAGACCATTTATAACCATTGGATTTAGATTAAATCAAGGGTGGAGATTTAATCTTAAAAAGTAACAAAGACCATTTATGACCATTGGATGAAGAATTAATCAATGGTGGAAATTTGGTCTTCTAAAGTAGCAAAGACTAATTAGAACCCTTGGATTTAAAGTTGAAGAAGCAATCTTGACCATTAATTTTGGAAACACATCTAATGGTTAGAATTTAAAGGAGAAAAATCCAATGGCTAGATTAAGTCTTCTAACCTACCTAAATCTACCTAAATCCTAACCATTGAATTAATCAATGGCTAGAAATGCTTCAAATGGTGGCAAATAATGAAGACAACTTTATTGAATGCATTATGAAGAGAAGGTGATGGTTTTGGAGTGTTTAGAAACAAAGAGACAAGCTTTATGTCATTTTTGCATGTCTTGGTCAAGTTAGACATCATAATGGCTTACTTTTGATTTTTTACTTGCACTCAAGAAGAATGCAAGAAGGGGGACTACGAATTTGGTGCTGCATGAAGGAGTTTGGAAGACCATAATTGCATGCTTTAGTCATTATTGTCTTCCTTGGTCTTCATTGATTCATTTTCAAGAAGGAAACTTAGAAAATTTTCTCTCCATCTCCTTTCTTCTCTAGATTTTGGCCAAGCCCTCCAAGAGCACCTTCCATCACTCAAAAATTTCATCCAACTTGATTTTCTAAACCTAAACATCATTCTAAGAACATCTCTAGTTATGAGTTTTTCCAAAATCATTCATCTTGATCTTCAAATTCAAGCTTCAAGTTTCTATCAAAAATCAAAAATTTCATCTTTGTGCTTCAAGAGAAACCATTCGGTTATCTACCCTAAAATCACCATCCAATCTCTTTTAATTTCATCCAACTTTAGATCTTGAATCTCCATGATATTCTAAGCAACTTTCATGTTGGAGATTTTCTCTAAATCATTCATCTTCAACCTTGTTCTTCAAGCTAAAGATTGAAGCTTTAATGAGTGAAATTTGGTACTCTTCACTTTTCTTTTGATTTTCAAGGTTCTAACCATGATTCTAATCCATGGTTTTCTTATTCAAGTCTTGTATATTAATTATTTGTGTGTTTTATTTTGTATTTGAGAAGCCCTTGGTGGTGAAGGACTTGGAAAAAGAAGCGAGATCAAGAACCTTTGGAGGATCTTCAAGAGGTAAGAGGAGATCCATCTCACCAACCAAGCATGGTGGTGAGAGATGGTATTTTATTTGATGGATGTGGAATCCATGTGAGGATTCATATCCATGGTCATGTAATTAATTTGTGGGTGTTTATGAGCTTTGATTAATTTTCTATGCTTGATATGCTTTGCATGATTTTATAGCTTTGATGATATGCTTGATATGCTATACATGCTTTTATGGTTTTGATGGTATGCTTATATTATTTATGATGAAATATATATGTATATGCCATGACTTGATGGTGAAAAGGAAATTGGTTTTTGGCTCCAATAGCCAAGGAAGAGCTACGGTTTTGATGCCCTTGATTAGGGTTCATGTTGAAAAATTTCAAGAACAAAAGAATTGATTTTTGAGTACTTAGAACATGGTGGATTTGAACAAGACACCTCAAAATAGGTGTTTACAAATTAATATTTTCATGGAAGAATAAAATTGGATTGATTTGAAGAGTATGGAAAATAAACAAAGGAATTGTTTTTCAAGAGAACAAGAATACGATTTTTGAAGAATTTTTATTGATTTATTTTGTGTAAAAAGATCCTAAGTATTTTTCTAAACATGAGTTTTGAAATGAAGCGGAATAACGTTGATTTGAAGGATTTGCAAAGAAAGTGAAAAAGGATTTGTAAAGAAAGTAAAAGCGAATTTGAACAAATGGGTTTGGTTTTTATGACCATAAGACTTACGGTTTTGAAAACAAAATTTTAATGGTTTTGTTTGTGTAAAATCCTATCAACTTAGAAAGAAAGAATGTTTTCATGATTTCAATAGTCATGCCCACGTTTTTGAAGGTTTGTAATGTCTTGATTTTATGAACAAGTTTCCAAAATGAAACAAAGAGAATTTCAAAGTAATTTGATACAATAAATTTGGAAAGGGAATCGAGTGTTTATCACTTGAGAAAATCAAGTTTTTGTAAACAAAAATGTTTTCAAACTTCAATTTATTTTGAAGAAGGTTGTGTTTAGAATTGATTTGGAAAAAATGAAAAAAATATAATAATTTAACGTCTTATAACATATGAATCATTCTTTGGGATTTTGGAGAGTGATTTTGTGAAATATATTTTGGAAAGGTTTTCTTAAAAGAGAAAATGTGAAAAATGACATTGGAAGCGATATTGAGTTTTTGAAAGTCCAAAATAATATTTGGAATATTGAGGTATATTTTACGTAGTTTTCAAAATGGCGTTTGGAATATTAAAGAATGTTTTGCGTATTGGAAAAATAATGAAATTATGGTGAAAAAAAAGCGTGATTTTTAAGCTACGATTTGAAAAATGTTTAAGTATTCCTACGTGACTTAAAAAAAAATGTTTTAATATTTCTACGTGAGTTGGTGTATGTTTAAATATTTTACGTGATTTGAAATACCGTTGAAAATCACTACGTGATTGAACAACAATAGAATATTTTTACGTGATTGTGAAAATAACGAAAAATCATTATGTGATTTGAAAAGTGTTTTAAATATTTTGAAAATGAAAGAAAATGATTTACGTGACACGTGACGTAAAAGAAAGATTTTTAAGTTACGTAATTTTGAAAGCAGTGGAAAAATATTATGGGATTTGATAAGCGTATATTTTTACGTGTTTAAGAAAAACGTTGAAAAATTAGTACGTGATTTAAAAGTGCAACGAGAAGAGTTGCAAGCATTTTGAAAGCGTGAAGTGTTACGGTATTGTGAAAATATAACAAAAACGTTTTAGAATTTTGAAAGCGTAATGAAGTGTTACGATATTTGAAAGCGTAACAAATACATTTTTTGAAATTGTGAAAGCGTAAGCTTGAAATGTTGCGCAATTTTGTAAAGACACGGCGAAAGTATTTTATAACTATGAAAATGTGATAACATGATTTCAACATTGAAAATCTGATATGATTCTTGTTGAAGCTTGTGATTGGTATTATACTGTGATTGGTAATTGGTGCATTATACATGCATTGGAATGGTCCGATGAGAATTTGGATATGGTGATTGCCTAGGAGAAACACACCTCTTGAGTGGGTGCGATATGCGTAGTGTAGGTCACTTTGGTTGACCTTGGGGGCATCGGGGTGCGGGTTGCCTACAATGGACGGTGAGTCGCTCTCTTGTAACCGTAGGTTAGACCGACGCGACACACCGATGATCTGACCGAGACACTATTCTTAATCAAGATCGATAAAGACTGTCGTGTATATGCTAGATGTGCAAAAATCAAAATGAGGATTATAGCACGTGGTGCGAGGCATGAGGTACCGATGATTCTTTTCGATCATTTCTCCGACTGAGTTTAGCTCCATGGAGTAGGAAATCGAGTCTTGTGTACATGCATAAACCTGAACATTTATATCTGTGTGAAATATATTAATTGAGGAATATTGGCTATGACAATTATTTTGAATACTTGGATGATGATGATGATAATGCTGAAGGCATTATCATAATTGTTGTTTATGATAATTGAATTGATATCGATTGGATGATGATAGTTGATTAATGTTGATAGCATGATTTTAATATTGTATACGTGTAGTAACCATAATGATGATAGCATGATTGTAATTATGATAAGCGTATGATATTGTTGTTTGTGTTATCTACTGTCTTTTGCCAGGTTAGTCTTGGTGTAGGTGATCTCACCTCTTTGTTATGTTGTTTTTGCTATGTACGTATTATTAAAATTATACGGTAGAAGGAACGAGTTGTCTTAGACATAGCGGGTGACAAATACCTCTACGTTTGGAGACAACATCGAGAGAATGACCTTTGGCGACGGTGTTGAAATGGAAAAGATGTTTGAGGACAAGGAGCGGACATAGAACAAATGTCGATGCTTCAAGATGGACATTCCGATGGACACTCGAGATTGGGGACAACAATAAGGAGTGGACATTCATGACTTGTTGGAGAGCGGTGTTGACAAGGAGTAGAGTTCGATGTATCAAGTTTGATACGGGAGAAGGAACAAGTATGTTAAGTTTTCATTGTTAGTGTTACAGGTGCTATTAAGTAGGAAGCAGTAATGGGTTTGCTTCTTGTGGAAAAAGAAAGAACAAAAGAGTCTGTCAATTTATATTTCTCTTTAAATTGTGTGTCAATATTGAATAATGAGTAGTTGAAATATGATTACCTAATATTTTCAGTAAATTTACGTGTCAGTAAAGAAAGAAATTTTTAAAACCATATTTTTATAATTCAAACTTGTGTGAACTTCTTTTCAGATTATGAGTCGGGAGTCGGAAAATGTGATGCCCTAGAGAGGGTGTTACATTAGTTGGTATCAGAGCTTAAGGTTTAAGTGTCAGAGCACGGTTTGAGTCTTTTGGGGGTTTGTGGTTAGGTCTGTTTTGCTTGTGTTGTGTTCTCTGTGTGTTTGTTTTCCGAAAGGAAAACAAAATAAAATTGTATAAAATGGATATCAGATCCATTTTAGTTTAATTTATTCGTTTCTGAAGAAAGGAAACAAAATAAGTTGTATAAAATGGATATCAGATCCATTTATTTTGATTCGTCCATCGTTGAAGGAAGGACAATGACTCGTAATAGATGTACGCGTCTGGAAGCGAAAAGCAATGGTGGTGATATGACTACAACTTTGGAAGTAAAATAAATAGTGGCTGAAGCAATTATACAGCAAACTCAGAAGATTGTTCAGCAGCAAGAATTGATAGCTGAAGCTAAGATTTTGTTAGAGTTGAATCAATCTCAGAATAAGAGACCCTGTAACGTTGGACCTTTTTGGTTACGAAAAAGGAGAAATTGTAAGGTCAAGCGATTCCAACAGAAAACGTACTTGCAATCTCCAGGAAGCCAACAACAACAACAATCTCATAGTGGATGTACATGTGTGGAAGCAAAATGTGATATAATAATGTGGTTGACTATAGAAACAAAGCGAAAGACAATCGAAGTGACAAGTACAGCGGGAATAGAGGAATGGCTCGGGATAGTTATACGTATGTGGAAGTGGAACATGTTACTAGTAATGTGCAAGCTGCGGGAACTAAGGGAGCGTAATGTAGTTGCGGGAGCTACGGGAGCAACGGGAGCAATGTGGAAAGCATTGCATGAACAAAGGACCGTTGTTCGGTGGAAACTAGAAGTTGAAGTTCGGGATCGATGAAAGAGAATCGGTCTTGGAATATAAGATTTTGTAATTTTGGAACCTGGTATTTTCTTAGGGATATTGGGAAAGTAATTGATTTCAATGGGAAATGAAATTACGACCATTGAGAAACCGAGAACAGGAAGTGAAGTGGAAAGGGCACTTAATGAAAGATTGGATGTTCAAGGAAACACTTTGTTTTAAGTGTGGAAAGTTTGGACACATTTCCATAAATTATATTCCATTGAAAATAGAATTTTCTCGTTAGTAAAATCTTGGATAGTAGAGAGAATTGAGACGTTGAATGGAACGAGAATGTTCTGAACGAAGGATTTAAACAAGGGAGATTTTGTTATTGGAGCTAATCCTATAGACTATACTGAATATTTCTATGAATAACCTAATCTTTATGGCATATGATTGAGTAGATCAATTATATGTTAGAGTTATTCGCAAACCTCTGATTTGTTTACTTCTGTACCTATTCTTAGCCGATCGAGCTATTCAAATTATTCAAAATTGTTGTTGTGGGTCAAATATTTGTGTGAATTTGATCTGTTTACCTCTTTCATAAATAGATGTGATCTTTGAAAATGGATTGGTTATTTTCCAACCATATCTTATGAGATTATCTCAGTAAAATGCTAGTATTCCAGAAAAACTCATATCAGGCAAAATCAAATTCTTGTTGGATATGTCTAGTAACATATCAGATAATTTCGCTACCTTTTCTTTCTGAACCTCCATAATTTCCTTTCATGTATTGCAATTGTAAGACAGGAAAAGAAAGAAGGAATATATTGCAAGAAAGGATATTCCTATCTATAACCGTGTCGTAGTATCAGAATGGTGCAGCGGAAGCGTGGTGGATTCTTCGAAAGTTGAAACTATTTCTTCAAGGAAAAAAAAATCAAAAACAGTAACGGAAATCCATAGTACTGTGATGCGTTATATTAGTGCGTTACATTAGTTGGTTACATTAGTTAGTAAGCAGACTGTTGGATTAAGAATTAGTTGGTTGAAAGGAGAATTCAGCTAGAGAGACATTTCCTGTTACAAGCAAAATCTAGAATATATATAGTGATACGAGAATAAGAAAATTTTAAGTAAGACATTACATTAGTTGGAAAATATATTAGTTGGAAATTATCTAAGAAAAACTATTCTAGGCATGAATGAAGATTGATAACCGCTTGTATTGGTATCGAAATATGGAAAATACTTTCTTTTTGGAGTAACATTCAACATCTTTAGCAACTAAGAATTTGAGATATCCATTTGAACTGGAGAAGTTGAACGTCAACAAAAAAAAAAAAAAAAAAAAGTTTTGTTGGCTAGAATAGTATGTAAAGACGTTAAGGAAGATGCAACATGAGAATTTGGAGAAAAGCTAAAGAGTAATGTTCACATCCTTAGATGTGAAATCACGTTCATCAAATTTCGAGGACGAAATTTCTTTTTAGAGGGGAGTAATGTAACACCCCAAAATTTCTAATCTCTTAAATAGTAATTGACGGATTATGCAATTTTCTTGTTTAGTAATTTACGTGTCTTTGTAAAATTATTTTGTTTATTCCGTCAGCGTATTTGATCGTTTTGAGTGATTTACTCGTGTCGGGAAAATAAAATTTTTGGTTTGGGAAAAACGTTACGTAATTTAATTTTTACCGTTAGGTAATTAATTTACGTAATCGATTTGATATTTGTGCATTTTATAATTTTTGTGATTTTTGTGGATGATTATGAATTTTTTTTTGTATGTGGGCTCGGATGGTCCTATGTGGGCCCAGGTATTATACGTGGGCCCAGGTGGGTCCCACAAAGTGAAAAATTTTTCTACGCATAGAAAAATTTGTACTGTTTAGACGGAGACAGGGGATCTTACTAAACCTGAATCCGGAAACAGTTTTAGAAAATTTTATTGTCTTTGTGTTTTATACTGTATTTAATTATCGGATGATAAAAATACAGTAAAAATATTATTTGTAGAATACAAGACTAAATATTATATTGCGTAGTCAACAAAGAGAGCTTGACTTGATTTATACCCTTGGATGAGAATACTTAGTTTGAATATTAACCATTGATTTAATCAAAGGTTAAGAAACAAACTTAATAAAAAGCCTTGGATAATAACCATTGATTTAATCAATGGTGTGAGAAATGCTTAGTTAGGAAGGCTTTGATATCAACCATAGATGTAATCAAAGGTGTAGAATTGGTCTTGAAAAATGACAAAGACCATTTATAACCATTGGATTTAGATTAAATCAAGGGTGGAGATTTAATCTTAAAAAGTAACAAAGACCATTTATGACCATTGGATGAAGAATTAATCAATGGTGGAAATTTGGTCTTCTAAAGTAACAAAGACTAATTAGAACCCTTGGATTTAAAGTTGAAGAAGCAATCTTGACCATTAATTTTGGAAACACATCTAATGGTTAGAATTTAAAGGAGAAAAATCCAATGGCCTAGATTAAGTCTTCTAACCTACCTAAATCTACCTAAATCCTAACCATTGAATTAATCAATGGCTAGAAATGCTTCAAATGGTGGCAAATAATGAAGACAACTTTATTGAATGCATTATGAAGAGAAGGTGATGGTTTTGGAGTGTTTAGAAGACAAAGAGCAAGCTTTATGTCATTTTTGCATGTCTTGGTCAAGTTAGACATCATAATGGCTTACTTTTGATTTTTTTGCACTCAAGAAGAATGCAAGAAGGGGGACTACGAATTTGGTGCTGCATGAAGGAGTTTGGAAGACCATAATTGCATGCTTTAGTCATTATTGTCTTCCTTGGTCTTCATTGATTCATTTTCAAGAAGGAAACTTAGAAAATTTTCTCTCCATCTCCTTTCTTCTCTAGATTTTGGCCAAGCCCTCCAAGAGCACCTTCCATCACTCAAAAATTTCATCCAACTTGATTTTCTAAACCTAAACATCATTCTAAGAACATCTCTAGTTATGAGTTTTTCCAAAATCATTCATCTTGATCTTCAAATTCAAGCTTCAAGTTTCTATCAAAAATCAAAAATTTCATCTTTGTGCTTCAAGAGAAACCATTCGGTTATCTACCCTAAAATCACCATCCAATCTCTTTTAATTTCATCCAACTTTAGATCTTGAATCTCCATGATATTCTAAGCAACTTTCATGTTGGAGATTTTCTCTAAATCATTCATCTTCAACCTTGTTCTTCAAGCTAAAGATTGAAGCTTTAATGGTGAAATTTGGTACTCTTCACTTTTCTTTTGATTTTCAAGGTTCTAACCATGATTCTAATCCATGGTTTTCTTATTCAAGTCTTGTATATTAATTATTTGTGTGTTTTATTTTGTATTTGAGAAGCCCTTGGTGGTGAAGGACTTGGAAAAAGAAGCGAGATCAAGAACCTTTGGAGGATCTTCAAGAGGTAAGAGGAGATCCATCTCACCAACCAAGCATGGTGGTGAGAGATGGTATTTTATTTGATGGATGTGGAATCCATGTGAGGATTCATATCCATGGTCATGTAATTAATTTGTGGGTGTTTATGAGCTTTGATTAATTTTCTATGCTTGATATGCTTTGCATGATTTTATAGCTTTGATGATATGCTTGATATGCTATACATGCTTTTATGGTTTTGATGGTATGCTTATATTATTTATGATGAAATATATATATATGCCATGACTTGATGGTGAAAAGGAAATTGGTTTTTGGCTCCAATAGCCAAGGAAGAGCTACGGTTTTGATGCCCTTGATTAGGGTTCATGTTGAAAAATTTCAAGAACAAAAGAATTGATTTTTGAGTACTTAGAACATGGTGGATTTGAACAAGACACCTCAAAATAGGTGTTTACAAATTAATATTTTCATGGAAGAATAAAATTGGATTGATTTGAAGAGTATGGAAAATAAACAAAGGAATTGTTTTTCAAGAGAACAAGAATACGATTTTTGAAGAATTTTTATTGATTTATTTTGTGTAAAAAGATCCTAAGTATTTTTCTAAACATGAGTTTTGAAATGAAACGGACGAACGTTGATTTGAAGGATTTGCAAAGAAAGTGAAAAAGGATTTGTAAAGAAAGTAAAAACAAATTTGAACAAATGGGTTTGGTTTTTATGACCATAAGACTTACGGTTTTGAAAACAAAATTTTAATGGTTTTGTTTGTGTAAAATCCTATCAACTTAGAAAGAAAGAATGTTTTCATGATTTCAATAGTAAATGCCACGTTTTTGAAGGTTTGTAATGTCTTGATTTTATGAACAAGTTTCCAAAATGAAACAAAAGAGAATTTCAAAGTAATTTGATACAATAAATTTGGAAAGGGAATCGAGTGTTTATCACTTGAGAAAATCAAGTTTTTGTAAACAAAAATGTTTTCAAACTTCAATTTATTTTGAAGAAGGTTGTGTTTAGAATTGATTTGGAAAAAAATGAAAAAAATATAATAATTTAACGTCTTATAACATATGAATCATTCTTTGGGATTTTGGAGAGTGATTTTGTGAAATATATTTTGGAAAGGTTTTCTTAAAAGAGAAAATGTGAAAAATGACATTGGAAAGCGATATTGAGTTTTTGAAAGTCCAAAATAATATTTGGAATATTGAGGTATATTTTACGTAGTTTTCAAAATGGCGTTTGGAATATTAAAGAATGTTTTGCGTATTGGAAAAATAATGAAATTATGGTGAAAAACGTAAACGTGATTTTTAAGCTACACGATTTGAAAAATGTTTAAGTATTCCTACGTGACTTAAAAAAATGTTTTAATATTTCTACGTGAGTTGGTGTATGTTTAAATATTTTACGTGATTTGAAATACCGTTGAAAATCACTACGTGATTGAACAACAATAGAATATTTTTACGTGATTGTGAAAATAACGAAAAATCATTATGTGATTTGAAAAGTGTTTTAAATATTTTGAAAATGAAAGAAAATGATTTACGTGACACGTGACGTAAAAAGAAAGATTTTTAAGTTACGTAATTTTGAAAGCAGTGGAAAAATATTATGGGATTTGATAAACGTATATTTTTACGTGTTTAAGAAAAACGTTGAAAAATTAGTACGTGATTTAAAAGTCTGTGAAGAGTTATGAGCATTTTGAAAACGTAATGAAGTGTTACGGTATTGTGAAAATATAACAAAACGTTTTAGAATTTTGAAACGTAAATGAAGTGTTACGATATTTGAAAACGTAACAAATACATTTTTTTGAAATTGTGAAAGCGTAACGAAATGTTGCGCAATTTTGTAAAGACACGGCGAAAGTATTTTATAACTATGAAAATGTGATAACATGATTTCATTGTTGAAAATACGATTATGATTCTTGTTGAAGCTTGTGATTGGTATTATACTGTGATTGGTAATTGGTGCATTATACATGCATTGGAATGGTCCGATGAGGATTTGGATATGGCTGATTGCCTAGGAGAAACACACCTCTTGAGTGGGTGCGATATGCGTAGTGTAGGTCACTTGGTTGACCTTGGGGGCATCGGGGTGCGGGTTGCCTACAATGGACGGTGAGTCGCTCTCATCAGAACCGTAGGTTAGACCGACGCGACACACCGATGATCTGACCGAGACACTATTCTTAATCAAGATCGATAAAGGCATCGTGTATATGCTAGATGTGCAAAAATCAAAATGAGGATTATAGCACGTGGTGCGAGGCATGAGGTACCGAATGATTCTTTTCGATCATTTCTCCGACCTGAGTTTAGCTCCATGGAGTAGGAAATCGAGTCTTGTGTACATGCATAAACCGAACATTTATATCTCGTGTGAAATATATTAATTGAGGAATATTGGCTATGACAATTATTTTGAATACTTGGATGATGATGATGATAATCTTTGAAGGCATTATCATAATTGTTGTTTATGATAATTGAATTGATATCGATTGGATGATGATAGTTGATTAATGTTGATAGCATGATTTTAATATTGTATACGTGTAGTAACCATAATGATGATAGCATGATTGTAATTATGATAAGCGTATGATATTGTTGTTTGTGTTATCTCTGTCTTTGCCAGGTTGAGTACTTGGTGTAGGTGATCTCACCTCTTTGTTATGTTGTTTTTGCTATGTACGTATTATTAAAATTATACAAGAGAAGGAACGAGTTGTCTTAGACATAGCGGGTGACAAATACCTCTACGTTTGGAGACAACATCGAGAGAATGACCTTGCCGAAACGGTGTTGAAATGGAAAAGATGTTTGAGGACAAGGAACGGACATAGAACAAATGTCCGATGCTTCAAGATGGACATTCCGATGGACACTCACGAGATTGGGGACAACAATAAGGAGTGGACATTCATGACTTGTTGGAGAGCAAAGTGTTGACAAGGAGTAGAGTTCGATGTATCAAGTTTGATACGGGAGAAGGAACAAGTATGTTAAGTTTTCATTGTTAGTGTTACACCGCTTATTAAGTAGGAGCAGTAATGGGTTTGCTCTTGTGGAAAAAGAAAGAACAAAAAGAGTCTGTCAATTTATATTTCTCTTTAAATTGTGTGTCAATATTGAATAATGAGTAGTTGAAATATGATTACCTAATATTTTCGAGTAAATTTACGTGTCGGTAAAGAAAGAAATTTTTAAAACCATATTTTTATAATTCAAACTTGTGTGAACTTCTTTTCGGATTATGAGTCGGGAGTCGGAAAATGTGATGCCCTAGAGAGGGTGTTACATTAGTTGGTATCGAGCTTAAGGTTTAAGTGTCGAGCACGGTTTGAGTCTTTTGGGGGTTTGTGGTTAGGTCTGTTTTGCTTGTGTTGTGTTCTCTGTGTGTTTGTTTTCCGAAAGGAAAACAAAATAAAATTGTATAAAATGGATATCGGATCCATTTTAGTTTAATTTATTCGTTTCAAGAAAGGAAACAAAATAAGTTGTATAAAATGGATATCGATCCATTTATTTTGATTAGTCCATCGTTGAAGGAAGGACAATGACTCGTAATAGATGTACGCGTCTGGAAGCGAAAAGCAATGGTGGTGATATGACTACAACTTTGGAAGTAAAATAAATAGTGGCTGAAGCAATTATACAGCAAACTCAGAAGATTGTTCAGCAGCAAGAATTGATAGCTGAAGCTAAGATTTTGTTAGAGTTGAATCAATCTCAGAATAAGAGACCCTGTAACGTTGGACCTTTTTGGTTACGAAAAAGGAGAAATTGTAAGGTCAAGCGATTCCAACAGAAAACGTACTTGCAATCTCCAGGAAGCCAACAACAACAACAATCTCATAGTGGATGTACATGTGTGGAAGCAAAATGTGATATAATAATGTGGTTACAGCTATAGAAACAAAGCGAAAGACAACTGAAGTGACAAGTACAGCAGGAATAGAGGAATGGCTCGGGATAGTTATACGTATGTGGAAGTGGAACATGTTACTAGTAATGCAGCTGCAACTGCAGGAACTAAGGGAGCGTAATGTAGTTGCAGGAGCTACAGGAGCAACGGGAGCAATGTGGAAAGACGATTGCATGAACAAAGGACCGTTGTTCAGTGGAAACTAGAAGTTGAAGTTCAGGATCTGATGAAAGAGAATCGGTCTTGGAATATAAGATTTTGTAATTTTGGAACCTGGTATTTTCTTAGGGATATTGGGAAAGTAATTGATTTCAATGGGAAATGAAATTACGACCATTGAGAAACCAGAACAGGAAGTGAAGTGGAAAGGGGCACTTAATGAAAGATTGGATGTTCAAGGAAACACTTTGTTTTAAGTGTGGAAAGTTTGGACACATTTCCATAAATTATATTCCATTGAAAATAGAATTTTCTGTTAGTAAAATCTTGGATAGTAGAGAGAATTGAGACGTTGAATGGAACGAGAATGTTCTGAACGAAGGATTTAAACAAGGGAGATTTTGTTATTGGAGCTAATCCTATAGACTATCTTGAATATTTCTATGAATAACCTAATCTTTATGGCATATGATTGAGTAGATCAATTATATGTTAGAGTTATTCGCAAACCTCTCGATTTGTTTACTTCTGTACCTATTCTTAGCCGATCGAGCTATTCAAATTATTCAAAATTGTTGTTGTGGGTCAAATATTTGTGTGAATTTGATCTGTTTACCTCTTTCATAAATAGATGTGATCTTTGAAAATGGATTGGTTATTTTCCAACCATATCTTATGAGATTATCTCAGTAAAATGCTAGTATTCCGAGAAAAACTCATATCGTGCAAAATCAAATTCTTGTTGGATATGTCTAGTAACATATCGATAATTTCGCTACCTTTTCTTTCGAACCTCCATAATTTCCTTTCATGTATTGCAATTGTAAGACAGAAAAGAAAGAAGGAATATATTGCAAGAAAGGATATTCCTATCTATAACCGTGTCGTAGTATCGAATGGTGCAATGAAGCGTGGTGGATTCTTCGAAAGTTGAAACTATTTCTTCAAGGAAAAAAAAATCAAAAAAAGTAACGGAAATCCATAGTATTGTGATGCGTTATATTAGTGCGTTACATTAGTTGGTTACATTAGTTAGTAAGCAGACTGTTGGATTAAGAATTAGTTGGTTGAAAGGAGAATTCAGCTAGAGAGACATTTCCTGTTACAAGCAAAATCTAGAATATATATAGTGATACGAGAATAAGAAAATTTTAAGTAAGACATTACATTAGTTGGAAAATATATTAGTTGGAAATTATCTAAGAAAAACTATTCTAGGCATGAATGAAGATTGATAACCATTTGTATTGGTATCGAAATATGGAAAATACTTTCTTTTTGGAGTAACATTCAACATCTTTAGCAACTAAGAATTTGAGATATCCATTTGAGCTGGAGAAGTTGAACGTCAAAAAAAAAAAAAAAAAAAAAGTTTTGTTGGCTAGAATAGTATGTAAAGACGTTAAGGAAGATGCAATATGAGGATTTGGAGAAAAGCTAAAGAGTAATGTTCACATCCTTAGATGTGAAATCACGTTCATCAAATTTCGAGGACGAAATTTCTTTTAGAGGGGAGTAATGTAACACCCCAAAATTTCTAATCTCTTAAATAGTAATTAAATGCAATGTAATTTTCTTGTTTAGTAATTTCGTGCATCTTTGTAAAATTATTTTGTTTATTCCGTCAGGCGTATTTGATCGTTTTGAGTGATTTACTCCGTGTCGGGAAAATAAAAATTTTTTTGGGAAAAAACGTTACGTAATTTAATTTTTACCGTTAGGTAATTAATTTACGTAATCGATTTGATATTTGTGCATTTTATAATTTTTGTGATTTTTGTGGATGATTATGAATTTTTTTTTTACACTGTATGTGGGCTCGGATGGTCCTATGTGGGCCCTGTATATACGTGGGCCCAGGTGGGTCCCACAAAGTGAAAAATTTTTCTACGCATAGAAAAATTTGTACTGTTTAGACGGAGACAGGGGATCTTACTAAACCTGAATCCGGAAACAGTTTTAGAAAATTTTATTGTGCTGTGTTTTGTACTGTATTTAATTATCGGATGATAAAAATACAGTAAAAATATTATTTGTAGAATACAAGACTAAATATTATATTGCGTAGTCAACAAAGAGAGCTTGACTTGATTTATACCCTTGGATGAGAATACTTAGTTTGAATATTAACCATTGATTTAATCAAAGGTTAAGAAACAAACTTAATAAAGAGTTCTTGGATAATAACCATTGATTTAATCAATGGTGTGAGAATAAGCTTAGTTAGGAAGGCTTTGATATCAACCATAGATGTAATCAAAGGTGTAGAATTGGTCTTGAAAAATGACAAAGACCATTTATAACCATTGGATTTAGATTAAATCAAGGGTGGAGATTTAATCTTAAAAAGTAACAAAGACCATTTATGACCATTGGATGAAGAATTAATCAATGGTGGAAATTTGGTCTTCTAAAGTAGCAAAGACTAATTAGAACCCTTGGATTTAAAGTTGAAGAAGCAATCTTGACCATTAATTTTGGAAACACATCTAATGGTTAGAATTTAAAGGAGAAAAATCCAATGGCCTAGATTAAGTCTTCTAACCTACCTAAATCTACCTAAATCCTAACCATTGAATTAATCAATGGCTAGAAATGCTTCAAATGGTGGCAAATAATGAAGACAACTTTATTGAATGCATTATGAAGAGAAGGTGATGGTTTTGGAGTGTTTAGAAGACAAAGAGACAAGCTTTATGTCATTTTTGCATGTCTTGGTCAAGTTAGACATCATAATGGCTTACTTTTGATTTTTTTGCACTCAAGAAGAATGCAAGAAGGGGGACTACGAATTTGGTGCTGCATGAAGGAGTTTGGAAGACCATAATTGCATGCTTTAGTCATTATTGTCTTCCTTGGTCTTCATTGATTCATTTTCAAGAAGGAAACTTAGAAAATTTTCTCTCCATCTCCTTTCTTCTCTAGATTTTGGCCAAGCCCTCCAAGAGCACCTTCCATCACTCAAAAATTTCATCCAACTTGATTTTCTAAACCTAAACATCATTCTAAGAACATCTCTAGTTATGAGTTTTTCCAAAATCATTCATCTTGATCTTCAAATTCAAGCTTCAAGTTTCTATCAAAAATCAAAAATTTCATCTTTGTGCTTCAAGAGAAACCATTCGGTTATCTACCCTAAAATCACCATCCAATCTCTTTTAATTTCATCCAACTTTAGATCTTGAATCTCCATGATATTCTAAGCAACTTTCATGTTGGAGATTTTCTCTAAATCATTCATCTTCAACCTTGTTCTTCAAGCTAAAGATTGAAGCTTTAATGGTGAAATTTGGTACTCTTCACTTTTCTTTTGATTTTCAAGGTTCTAACCATGATTCTAATCCATGGTTTTCTTATTCAAGTCTTGTATATTAATTATTTGTGTGTTTTATTTTGTATTTGAGAAGCCCTTGGTGGTGAAGGACTTGGAAAAAGAAGCAGATCAAGAACCTTTGGAGGATCTTCAAGAGGTAAGAGGAGATCCATCTCACCAACCAAGCATGGTGGTGAGAGATGGTATTTTATTTGATGGATGTGGAATCCATGTGAGGATTCATATCCATGGTCATGTAATTAATTTGTGGGTGTTTATGAGCTTTGATTAATTTTCTATGCTTGATATGCTTTGCATGATTTTATAGCTTTGATGATATGCTTGATATGCTATACATGCTTTTATGGTTTTGATGGTATGCTTATATTATTTATGATGAAATATATATGTATATGCCATGACTTGATGGTGAAAAGGAAATTGGTTTTTGGCTCCAATAGCCAAGGAAGAGCTACGGTTTTGATGCCCTTGATTAGGGTTCATGTTGAAAAATTTCAAGAACAAAAGAATTGATTTTTGAGTACTTAGAACATGGTGGATTTGAACAAGACACCTCAAAATAGGTGTTTACAAATTAATATTTTCATGGAAGAATAAAATTGGATTGATTTGAAGAGTATGGAAAATAAACAAAGGAATTGTTTTTCAAGAGAACAAGAATACGATTTTTGAAGAATTTTTATTGATTTATTTTGTGTAAAAAGATCCTAAGTATTTTTCTAAACATGAGTTTTGAAATGAAACGGACGAACGTTGATTTGAAGGATTTGCAAAGAAAGTGAAAAAGGATTTGTAAAGAAAGTAAAAGCGAATTTGAACAAATGGGTTTGGTTTTTATGACCATAAGACTTACGGTTTTGAAAACAAAATTTTAATGGTTTTGTTTGTGTAAAATCCTATCAACTTAGAAAGAAAGAATGTTTTCATGATTTCAATAGTCATGCCCACGTTTTTGAAGGTTTGTAATGTCTTGATTTTATGAACAAGTTTCCAAAATGAAACAAAAGAGAATTTCAAAGTAATTTGATACAATAAATTTGGAAAGGGAATCGAGTGTTTATCACTTGAGAAAATCAAGTTTTTGTAAACAAAAATGTTTTCAAACTTCAATTTATTTTGAAGAAGGTTGTGTTTAGAATTGATTTGGAAAAAAATGAAAAAAATATAATAATTTAACGTCTTATAACATATGAATCATTCTTTGGGATTTTGGAGAGTGATTTTGTGAAATATATTTTGGAAAGGTTTTCTTAAAAGAGAAAATGTGAAAAATGACATTGGAAACGATATTGAGTTTTTGAAAGTCCAAAATAATATTTGGAATATTGAGGTATATTTTACGTAGTTTTCAAAATGACGTTTGGAATATTAAAGAATGTTTTGCGTATTGGAAAAATAATGAAATTATGGTGAAAAACGTAAACGTGATTTTTAAGCTACACGATTTGAAAAATGTTTAAGTATTCCTACGTGACTTAAAAAAAATGTTTTAATATTTCTACGTGAGTTGGTGTATGTTTAAATATTTTACGTGATTTGAAATACCGTTGAAAATCACTACGTGATTGAACAACAATAGAATATTTTTACGTGATTGTGAAAATAACGAAAAATCATTATGTGATTTGAAAAGTGTTTTAAATATTTTGAAAATGAAAGAAAATGATTTACGTGACACGTGGACGTAAAAGAAAGATTTTTAAGTTACGTAATTTTGAAACAAAGTGGAAAAATATTATGGGATTTGATAAACGTATATTTTTACGTGTTTAAGAAAAACGTTGAAAAATTAGTACGTGATTTAAAAGTGCAAAGAAGAGTTCAAAGCATTTTGAAAACGTAATGAAGTGTTACGGTATTGTGAAAATATAACAAAAAGCGTTTTAGAATTTTGAAAACGTAATGAAGTGTTACGATATTTGAAAACGTAACAAATACATTTTTTTGAAATTGTGAAAACGTAACGGAAATGTTGCGCAATTTTGTAAAGACACGGCGAAAGTATTTTATAACTATGAAAATGTGATAACATGATTTCACTGTTGAAAATACAGTATGATTACTGTTGAAGCTTGTGATTGGTATTATACCTGTGATTGGTAATTGGTGCATTATACATGCATTGGAATGGTCCGATGAGGACTGGATATGGCTGATTGCCTAGGAGAAACACACCTCTTGAGTGGGTGCGATATGCGTAGTGTAGGTCACTGGTTGACCTTGGGGGCATCGGGGTGCGGGTTGCCTACAATGGACAGTGAGTCGCTCTACTGTAACCGTAGGTTAGACCGACGCGACACACCGATGATCCTGACCGAGACACTATTCTTAATCAAGATCGATAAAGACTGTGTCGTGTATATGCTAGATGTGCAAAAATCAAAATGAGGATTATAGCACGTGGTCGAGGCATGAAGTGAGGTACCGACATGATTCTTTTCGATCATTTCTCCGACCGAGTTTAGCTCCATGGAGTAGGAAATCGAGTCTTGTGTACATGCATAAACCGAACATTTATATCTCGTGTGAAATATATTAATTGAGGAATATTGGCTATGACAATTATTTTGAATACTTGGATGATGATGATGATAATCTTTGAAGGCATTATCATAATTGTTGTTTATGATAATTGAATTGATATCGATTGGATGATGATAGTTGATTAATGTTGATAGCATGATTTTAATATTGTATCGTGTAGTAACCATAATGATGATAGCATGATTGTAATTATGATAACCGTATGATATTGTTGTTTGTGTTATCTCTGTCTTTGCCAGGTTAGTACTTGGTGTAGGTGATCTCACCTCTTTGTTATGTTGTTTTTGCTATGTCGTATTATTAAAATTATACAAGTAGAAGGAACGAGTTGTCTTAGACATAGCGGGTGACAAATACCTCTACGTTTGGAGACAACATCGAGAGAATGACCTTGCGAAGACGGTGTTGAAATGGAAAAGATGTTTGAGGACAAGGAACGGACATAGAACAAATGTCCGATGCTTCAAGATGGACATTCCGATGGACACTCGAGATTGGGGACAACAATAAGGAGTGGACATTCATGACTTGTTGGAGAGCAAAGTGTTGACAAGGAGTAGAGTTCGATGTATCAAGTTTGATACGGGAGAAGGAACAAGTATGTTAAGTTTTCATTGTTAGTGTTACAGGTGCTATTAAGTAGGAATAGTAATGGGTTTGCTCTCTTGTGGAAAAAGAAAGAACAAAAGAGTCTGTCAATTTATATTTCTCTTTAAATTGTGTGTCAATATTGAATAATGAGTAGTTGAAATATGATTACCTAATATTTTCGATAAATTTACGTGTCCAGTAAAGAAAGAAATTTTTAAAACCATATTTTTATAATTCAAACTTGTGTGAACTTCTTTTCAGATTATGAGTCGGGAGTCGGAAAATGTGATGCCCTAGAGAGGGTGTTACATTAGTTGGTATCAGAGCTTAAGGTTTAAGTGTCAGAGCACGGTTTGAGTCTTTTGGGGGTTTGTGGTTAGGTCTGTTTTGCTTGTGTTGTGTTCTCTGTGTGTTTGTTTTAGAAAGGAAAACAAAATAAAATTGTATAAAATGGATATCGATCCATTTTAGTTTAATTTATTCGTTTCGAAGAAAGGAAACAAAATAAGTTGTATAAAATGGATATCGATCCATTTATTTTGATTCGTCCATCGTTGAAGGAAGGACAATGACTCGTAATAGATGTACGCGTCTGGGAAGCGAAAAGCAATGGTGGTGATATGACTACAACTTTGGAAGTAAAATAAATAGTGGTGAAGCAATTATACAAAGAAACTCGAGAAGATTGTTCAAGAAGAAGAATTGATAGTGAAGCTAAGATTTTGTTAGAGTTGAATCAATCTCGAATAAGAGACTCAGTAACGTTGGACCTTTTTGGTTACGAAAAAGGAGAAATTGTAAGGTCAAGCGATTCCAACGTAAAACGTACTTGCAATCTCCAGGAAGCCAACAACAACAACAATCTCATAGTGGATGTACATGTGTGGAAGCAAAATGTGATATAATAATGTGGTTGGTTACTATAGAAACAAAGCGAAAGACAAGCGAAGTGACAAGTACAGCGAGGAATAGAGGAATGGCTCGGGATAGTTATACGTATGTGGAAGTGGAACATGTTACTAGTAATGCAGCTGCAATCTGCGGGAACTAAGGGAGCGTAATGTAGTTGCGGGAGCTACGGGAGCAACGGGAGCAATGTGGAAAGACGACCGCATGAACAAAGGACCGTTGTTCGGTGGAAACTAGAAGTTGAAGTTCAGGATCGATGAAAGAGAATCGGTCTTGGAATATAAGATTTTGTAATTTTGGAACCTGGTATTTTCTTAGGGATATTGGGAAAGTAATTGATTTCAATGGGAAATGAAATTACGACCATTGAGAAACCAGAACCAGGAAGTGAAGTGGAAAGGGCACTTAATGAAAGATTGGATGTTCAAGGAAACACTTTGTTTTAAGTGTGGAAAGTTTGGACACATTTCCATAAATTATATTCCATTGAAAATAGAATTTTCTGTTAGTAAAATCTTGGATAGTAGAGAGAATTGAGACGTTGAATGGAACGAGAATGTTCTGAACGAAGGATTTAAACAAGGGAGATTTTGTTATTGGAGCTAATCCTATAGACTATACTGAATATTTCTATGAATAACCTAATCTTTATGGCATATGATTGAGTAGATCAATTATATGTTAGAGTTATTCGCAAACCTCTGATTTGTTTACTTCGTACCTATTCTTAGCCGATCGAGCTATTCAAATTATTCAAAATTGTTGTTGTGGGTCAAATATTTGTGTGAATTTGATCTGTTTACCTCTTTCATAAATAGATGTGATCTTTGAAAATGGATTGGTTATTTTCCAACCATATCTTATGAGATTATCTCAGTAAAATGCTAGTATTCCGAGAAAAACTCATATCGGCAAAATCAAATTCTTGTTGGATATGTCTAGTAACATATCAGATAATTTCGCTACCTTTTCTTTCTCGAACCTCCATAATTTCCTTTCATGTATTGCAATTGTAAGACAGGAAAAGAAAGAAGGAATATATTGCAAGAAAGGATATTCCTATCTATAACCGTGTCGTAGTATCAGAATGGTGCAGCGGAAGCGTGGTGGATTCTTCGAAAGTTGAAACTATTTCTTCAAGGAAAAAAAAATCAAAAACAGTAACGGAAATCCATAGTACTGTGATGCGTTATATTAGTGCGTTACATTAGTTGGTTACATTAGTTAGTAAGCAGACTGTTGGATTAAGAATTAGTTGGTTGAAAGGAGAATTCAGCTAGAGAGACATTTCCTGTTACAAGCAAAATCTAGAATATATATAGTGATACGAGAATAAGAAAATTTTAAGTAAGACATTACATTAGTTGGAAAATATATTAGTTGGAAATTATCTAAGAAAAACTATTCTAGGCATGAATGAAGATTGATAACCGCTGTATTGGTATCAGAAATATGGAAAATACTTTCTTTTTGGAGTAACATTCAACATCTTTAGCAACTAAGAATTTGAGATATCCATTTGAACTGGAGAAGTTGAACGTCAAGCAAAAAAAAAAAAAAGTTTTGTTGGCTAGAATAGTATGTAAAGACGTTAAGGAAGATGCAACATGAGGACTGGAGAAAAGCTAAAAGAGTAATGTTCACATCCTTAGATGTGAAATCACGTTCATCAAATTTCGAGGACGAAATTTCTTTTTAGAGGGGGAGTAATGTAACACCCCAAAATTTCTAATCTCTTAAATAGTAATTCTGACAGTTAACAGAATTTTACTGTTTAGTAATTTCTGTGCACTGTAAAATTATTTTGTTTATTCCGTCAGCGTATTTGATCGTTTTGAGTGATTTACTCGTGTCGGGAAAATAAAAATTTTCGGTTGGGAAAAACGTTACGTAATTTAATTTTTACCGTTAGGTAATTAATTTACGTAATCGATTTGATATTTGTGCATTTTATAATTTTTGTGATTTTTGTGGATGATTATGAATTTTTTTCTGTATGTGGGCTCAGATGGTCCTATGTGGGCCCAGGTAGCCATACGTGGGCCCAGGTGGGTCCCACAAAGTGAAAAATTTTTCTACGCATAGAAAAATTTGTACTGTTTAGACGGAGACAGGGGATCTTACTAAACTGAATCCAGGAAACAGCTTTTAGAAAATTTTATTGTCCTGTGTTTTGTATTGTATTTAATTATCGGATGATAAAAATACAGTAAAAATATTATTTGTAGAATACAAGACTAAATATTATATTGCGTAGTCAACAAAGAGAGCTTGACTTGATTTATACCCTTGGATGAGAATACTTAGTTTGAATATTAACCATTGATTTAATCAAAGGTTAAGAAACAAACTTAATAAAGAAGCTTGGATAATAACCATTGATTTAATCAATGGTGTGAGAATAAGCTTAGTTAGGAAGGCTTTGATATCAACCATAGATGTAATCAAAGGTGTAGAATTGGTCTTGAAAAATGACAAAGACCATTTATAACCATTGGATTTAGATTAAATCAAGGGTGGAGATTTAATCTTAAAAAGTAACAAAGACCATTTATGACCATTGGATGAAGAATTAATCAATGGTGGAAATTTGGTCTTCTAAAGTAGCAAAGACTAATTAGAACCCTTGGATTTAAAGTTGAAGAAGCAATCTTGACCATTAATTTTGGAAACACATCTAATGGTTAGAATTTAAAGGAGAAAAATCCAATGGCTTAGATTAAGTCTTCTAACCTACCTAAATCTACCTAAATCCTAACCATTGAATTAATCAATGGCTAGAAATGCTTCAAATGGTGGCAAATAATGAAGACAACTTTATTGAATGCATTATGAAGAGAAGGTGATGGTTTTGGAGTGTTTAGAAGACAAAGAGACAAGCTTTATGTCATTTTTGCATGTCTTGGTCAAGTTAGACATCATAATGGCTTACTTTTGATTTTTTTGCACTCAAGAAGAATGCAAGAAGGGGGACTACGAATTTGGTGCTGCATGAAGGAGTTTGGAAGACCATAATTGCATGCTTTAGTCATTATTGTCTTCCTTGGTCTTCATTGATTCATTTTCAAGAAGGAAACTTAGAAAATTTTCTCTCCATCTCCTTTCTTCTCTAGATTTTGGCCAAGCCCTCCAAGAGCACCTTCCATCACTCAAAAATTTCATCCAACTTGATTTTCTAAACCTAAACATCATTCTAAGAACATCTCTAGTTATGAGTTTTTCCAAAATCATTCATCTTGATCTTCAAATTCAAGCTTCAAGTTTCTATCAAAAATCAAAAATTTCATCTTTGTGCTTCAAGAGAAACCATTCGGTTATCTACCCTAAAATCACCATCCAATCTCTTTTAATTTCATCCAACTTTAGATCTTGAATCTCCATGATATTCTAAGCAACTTTCATGTTGGAGATTTTCTCTAAATCATTCATCTTCAACCTTGTTCTTCAAGCTAAAGATTGAAGCTTTAATGGTGAAATTTGGTACTCTTCACTTTTCTTTTGATTTTCAAGGTTCTAACCATGATTCTAATCCATGGTTTTCTTATTCAAGTCTTGTATATTAATTATTTGTGTGTTTTATTTTGTATTTGAGAAGCCCTTGGTGGTGAAGGACTTGGAAAAAGAAGCAGATCAAGAACCTTTGGAGGATCTTCAAGAGGTAAGAGGGAGATCCATCTCACCAACCAAGCATGGTGGTGAGAGATGGTATTTTATTTGATGGATGTGGAATCCATGTGAGGATTCATATCCATGGTCATGTAATTAATTTGTGGGTGTTTATGAGCTTTGATTAATTTTCTATGCTTGATATGCTTTGCATGATTTTATAGCTTTGATGATATGCTTGATATGCTATACATGCTTTTATGGTTTTGATGGTATGCTTATATTATTTATGATGAAATATATATGTATATGCCATGACTTGATGGTGAAAAGGAAATTGGTTTTTGGCTCCAATAGCCAAGGAAGAGCTACGGTTTTGATGCCCTTGATTAGGGTTCATGTTGAAAAATTTCAAGAACAAAAGAATTGATTTTTGAGTACTTAGAACATGGTGGATTTGAACAAGACACCTCAAAATAGGTGTTTACAAATTAATATTTTCATGGAAGAATAAAATTGGATTGATTTGAAGAGTATGGAAAATAAACAAAGGAATTGTTTTTCAAGAGAACAAGAA
Source organism: Ormosia emarginata (assembly GCA_029884605.1). Taxonomy (NCBI): domain Eukaryota; kingdom Viridiplantae; phylum Streptophyta; class Magnoliopsida; order Fabales; family Fabaceae; genus Ormosia; species Ormosia emarginata. The sequence goes on from JAQQTP010000088.1 coordinate 34,873,595, forward strand.
TACGATTTTTGAAGAATTTTTATTGATTTATTTTGTGTAAAAAGATCCTAAGTATTTTTCTAAACATGAGTTTTGAAATGAAACGGACGAACGTTGATTTGAAGGATTTGCAAAGAAAGTGAAAAAGGATTTGTAAAGAAAGTAAAAACGAATTTGAACAAATGGGTTTGGTTTTTATGACCATAAGACTTACGGTTTTGAAAACAAAATTTTAATGGTTTTGTTTGTGTAAAATCCTATCAACTTAGAAAGAAAGAATGTTTTCATGATTTCAATAGTCACGCGTTTTTGAAGGTTTGTAATGTCTTGATTTTATGAACAAGTTTCCAAAATGAAACAAAAGAGAATTTCAAAGTAATTTGATACAATAAATTTGGAAAGGGAATCGAGTGTTTATCACTTGAGAAAATCAAGTTTTTGTAAACAAAAATGTTTTCAAACTTCAATTTATTTTGAAGAAGGTTGTGTTTAGAATTGATTTGGAAAAAAATGAAAAAAATATAATAATTTAACGTCTTATAACATATGAATCATTCTTTGGGATTTTGGAGAGTGATTTTGTGAAATATATTTTGGAAAGGTTTTCTTAAAAGAGAAAATGTGAAAAATGACATTGGAAACGATATTGAGTTTTTGAAAGTCCAAAATAATATTTGGAATATTGAGGTATATTTTACGTAGTTTTCAAAATGACGTTTGGAATATTAAAGAATGTTTTGCGTATTGGAAAAATAATGAAATTATGGTGAAAAACGTAAACGTGATTTTTAAGCTACACGATTTGAAAAATGTTTAAGTATTCCTACGTGACTTAAAAAAAATGTTTTAATATTTCTACGTGAGTTGGTGTATGTTTAAATATTTTACGTGATTTGAAATACCGTTGAAAATCACTACGTGATTGAACAACAATAGAATATTTTTACGTGATTGTGAAAATAACGAAAAATCATTATGTGATTTGAAAAGTGTTTAAAATATTTTGAAAATGAAAGAAAATGATTTACGTGACACGTGACGTAAAAGAAAGATTTTTAAGTTACGTAATTTTGAAACAGTGGAAAAATATTATGGGATTTGATAAACGTATATTTTTACGTGTTTAAGAAAAACGTTGAAAAATTAGTACGTGATTTAAAAGTGCAACAGAAGAGTTGCAGCATTTTGAAAACGTAATGAAGTGTTACGGTATTGTGAAAATATAACAAAACGTTTTAGAATTTTGAAAACGTAATGAAGTGTTACGATATTTGAAAACGTAACAAATACATTTTTTTGAAATTGTGAAAACGTAACGGAAATGTTGCGCAATTTTGTAAAGACACGGCGAAAGTATTTTATAACTATGAAAATGTGATAACATGATTTCACTGTTGAAAATACAGTATGATTACTGTTGAAGCTTGTGATTGGTATTATACCGTGATTGGTAATTGGTGCATTATACATGCATTGGAATGGTCCGATGAGAATTTGGATATGGCTGATTGCCTAGGAGAAACACACCTCTTGAGTGGGTGCGATATGCGTAGTGTAGGTCACCGGTTGACCTTGGGGGCATCGGGTGCGGGTTGCCTACAATGGACAAGTGAGTCGCTCTCTTGTAACCGTAGGTTAGACCGACGCGACACACCGATGATCTCGACCGAGACACTATTCTTAATCAAGATCTTGATTAAGACTGTCGTGTATATGCTAGATGTGCAAAAATCAAAATGAGGATTATAGCACGTGGTCTGAGGCATGAGGTACCGACAGATTCTTTTCGATCATTTCTCCGACCGAGTTTAGCTCCATGGAGTAGGAAATCGAGTCTTGTGTACATGCATAAACCGAACATTTATATCTCGTGTGAAATATATTAATTGAGGAATATTGGCTATGACAATTATTTTGAATACTTGATGATGATGATGATAATAATCTTTGAAGGCATTATCATAATTGTTGTTTATGATAATTGAATTGATATCGATTGGATGATGATAGTTGATTAATGTTGATAGCATGATTTTAATATTGTATCTCGTGTAGTAACCATAATGATGATAGCATGATTGTAATTATGATAACCGTATGATATTGTTGTTTGTGTTATCTCTGTCTGCAAAGTGGGTTAGTACCTGGTGTAGGTGATCTCACCTCTTTGTTATGTTGTTTTTGCTATGTCCGTATTATTAAAATTATACAAGAGAAGGAACGAGTTGTCTTAGACATAGCGGGTGACAAATACCTCTACGTTTGGAGACAACATCGAGAATGACCTTGCCGACAAGTGTTGAAATGGAAAAGATGTTTGAGGACAAGGAACGGACATAGAACAAATGTCCGATGCTTCAAGATGGACATTCCGATGGACACTCGAGATTGGGGACAACAATAAGGAGTGGACATTCATGACTTGTTGGAGAGCAAAGTGTTGACAAGGAGTAGAGTTCGATGTATCAAGTTTGATGGGAGAAGGAACAAGTATGTTAAGTTTTCATTGTTAGTGTTACACCGTGCTATTAAGTAGGAACCGTAATGGGTTTGCTACTGTGGAAAAAGAAAGAACAAAAGAGTCTGTCAATTTATATTTCTCTTTAAATTGTGTGTCAATATTGAATAATGAGTAGTTGAAATATGATTACCTAATATTTTCAGTAAATTTACGTGTCAGTAAAGAAAGAAATTTTTAAAACCATATTTTTATAATTCAAACTTGTGTGAACTTCTTTTCAGATTATGAGTCGGGAGTCGGAAAATGTGATGCCCTAGAGAGGGTGTTACACAGTGTATGGACACTGTATGAAAAAATGACGAGTTTTGCTTGTGAATGGCATTTGGTGCATTGAACATGCATTGGAAATGATGAATTTTGCCTGTGATTGGCATTGGTGCATTGATTATGCATTGGAAAGATATGCAATGAAGCATATGATGAAATTGAAAAATATGCATTGAGGCATATTATGATTTTGCATTGAACAAAAATTAATAGTTGATGCTATTATGACCCTTGTGGTTGAAGAGGGAATGAGAATTGATAGTGAGGTCTATGATGAATCTTAGGGGCATCAAGGGGCAGCGGTCGACCAGTGGATATTTGTCTGTGGGCTAAGGCTGGACCATATGCCGCTTGGCGATGCAGTCCGTTGCAATGCATTGACGATACCTGACAATAAGACGATTCTTTTCGACGACTGGGAGATTGTCTGTGGGCTAAGCTGGGCATTGTCTGTGGGCTAAGGCTGGGCAATTGTCTATGGGTTTATGCTGGGCAATTAACTAGAGCATTCTTCTCGAAATTGTGAAAACCTCCATGGAGTAGGACATTGAGTCTATGTGCACATGCATAACTTATGCCTCATTATTAACTATTGGTTATGAAAATTGAACTGTTGAATACCTGGATAATATTGAGAGCATTATCGTAAATATTGAATATTTATATCTATGTGATACAATAATTGAGGAATATTGGATGTTGATGATGATGATAATAATGTTGATGGCATGATTGTAATTATTTTATCTATGTGATGACAATAATGTTGATGGCATGATTGTAATTATGGTATGATATATCTGTATGATATGTTGTTTGTGTTATCTCTATGCTACCATGTTGGTATTAGCGTAGGTGATCTCACCTCTTTGTTATATTGTTTTGTTGTGTCTGTATTATTAAAAATTATATAGTAGATGGAACGAGATTCTTAGACGTGATTGGAGACGAATATTCTGAGATTGATGATAACATGGAGGGGTGACCACCCCAGATTCGTTGGTGTGCTGTTTTGATGAGTAACAAATATATGATGCATCAAGATAAATACAAGACGAAATAAGTATGTTGAGTTTTTACTGTTAGTGTTTTACCGTGCTATTGAGTTGGACCTGTCATAGGGTTTACTACTATTTAAAATTGAGTCTGTAAGTTTTATATTTATTGAATAATTGTTAAATATTAATTGGTGTCAGTATTGTATATTAATATGTTTAAATCTGTTTTTCAGTATTATCTATAAATTCCGGTAAATTTATGTTTCAGCAAGAAGAAATTTTAAAACCCACTTTTTATAACTCAAACATTTTATGAACTGATTTTTAGATTATAAGTTGGTAGTTGGAAATGTGATGCCCTACGAGGGGGTGTTACAGATACTGGCTGCATCAAGGTCATAATCGGGCTATAAATTTCTGCACCCACATTGTTGATGTTCTGGGACATTCTGGGACATTTCTTAGCTTACAATTCTAATACATAAGTCTGACGTGATTTATTTTAGAAAATTTTCAGATCTGATGCATGAAAATTCTAACTAAAAACACCAATTTCTTAATTATATTAGGATTCTATTTTACTTTTAATATTTTCCTTAATTAGTTAGATTTGGATATTGTTATTTATGATAACATTTAGAATATCTTAAGGAGATTTGGTAGGCTTGAAAAGTTAATAAATAACGAGTAAAAATGGGGCAAAAATCATTAGATTTCTCACAGGCTGCTCCCCCCTCTTCTCACTTTTCTCCTTCAAGTTTTATCCATGGCCCTACATGTCTAAATTTTTAATTGGTTGAAGGAAACAGAAGTCTCAGAATCAATAAAACTATGAGATCTAATTTATTTTTATTGTTTAATTTATACTTTGAGTATCAAATGCTCTTATGTAATTATTTTCATGTTTGTTTCATTTAATTACTAGGAGGTCTACTAGTTTATTATTCGTTGCAATCTACTGCTAGATTAGATGTCAAATCTGTAATTGTTTGATCCGTCTAATTTGTGAAGCAACTAAAATTTAATGATTTGTTGCTTCAGAGATTATTAGATCTTAGGAAGAACGCTTGACTAAATTAAATGTAACCGTTTGTGCTTGTGTTGTTGAATTTCATCAATCTCTCTAATTCTTAAAGCTACTACTAGATTAAACCTTTAGCGCTTGTGTTGGGATGTTTAGTAGTTAGGATTATTTAGATCGCTTGTTTTCTAACTAATGACGACTAAGGAGAGATAAGAAAATAGTTCCAATAGTGAATATTAAAAGTGTGATTTGATATGATGATTAGTTGTAAAATTTTGATGGTGGATGTTAACTTAGATCAAGGTTTGTTCTTTTGATTATTTTCGATACTTTAATTATAATTGTTCCTTAGTTATTTTTCTTAAAATTATTTTCGTTGTACTCTAACCCCCCATCCACGTTCACGTAGTATAAAACTAGGCTAGATACTCTCCACAGGAACGATCCTTACTTGCACTACTACATGTATTTTTTAGAGTATACATTTATTTTTGGTTGCTTGCGATAGCACACCAAATTTTTGCATTGTTGCTAGGGAGTGATTCTAGTTTATTTTTGTACTTCTTTGTGATCCTTATTTCGTTCTTGAAATTTTCAAAAAAAAATTGTGAGTTTCCTTGATTATTTATGATTGTTACTCGATCTTCTAATCAAAGTGATTTGCAGTGCGATCCAGAAATAGAGAGAACTTTGCGTAAGTTAAGGAGGAAAGCTCGGAGAAATTCTAAAGAGAAAGATCAAGCTGCTAGTGATTTTGATTTAGAAGAGGAGGAAGTCATGGCTGAAAATCAAACTATGAAAGTGCTTTCTGCCCCTGATTTGAATCAACAACCCTTATGCATAATGTTCCCTACTTTAGATGTTGATACTACTATTGAATTAAAATCTAGACTAATACATCTCTTGCCCACTTTCATGGCCTTGTAGGTGAAGATCCCCATAAGCATCTAAAGGAGTTTCATATGGTATGCACGAGTATGGAACCCACGGGGTGACTGAAGCACAAATTAAATTAAGAGCTTTTTATTTTCTTTGAAGGATTGGCTCTATTATCTACCCTCTGGGAGTATTATCATGTGGAACAAGATGAAGAGGTTGTTTTTAGAGAAATATTTTCCAACTTCAAGGGTAGCCAACATTCAAAAAGAAATTTGTGGTGTAAGGCAGCACAATGGAGAGTCCCTACACGAATACTGGGAACATTTCAAGAAATTATGTGCAAGCTACCCCCATCATCAAATTAGTAAGCAGCTACTTATTTAGTATTTCTATGAGGGCCTTCTACGGACTAATAGGAACATGATTGATGCTGCTAGTGAAGGAGCTTTGGTGGATAAAACTCTTGAGCCTGTGAGAAACTTAATTGCAAATATAGCGGCCAATTCTCAACAATTTAGCACTAGGGTTGACCCTTCATCTAAGCATGTTAATCAGGTAAATATTTCTTCCCTTGAACAACAAATTGTGAGTCTAACTTTCCTTATTCATCAAATGGCTATAGGTAATATGCAAACGGTGAAGGCTTGTGAGATTTGTTCGGTAGTAAGGCATCCAACTAATATGTGCCCAATTATTCAAGAAGAGATTATTGAGCAAGTGAATGTGGCGGGTGGTTTACCTAGATAACCGCAAAGGAAATATGATCCCTATTCGAGCACGTATAATCTGGGATGAAGGGTTTACCCTTATTTTAGCTATGGGAATCCACAAGTAAATAAACTCGTGACTCAAGACTACACAAGTTTCTAACAATATAAGCAGTCATACCCCCTCTAGACAATAATCGAGCCAACCTTCTACTTCTGGTATATCTTTAGAAGATATTGTTAAGTCTCTTTCCACTTATACTTTGCAATTTCAACAAGAGATGAAACAATTTCAACAAGATGTGAGGGTCAATATTCAAAGTTTGGACAATTAGATGGGCCAAATGGAAATTACAATTAGTCAGCTAGAGGCGAAAAGCTCGAGAAAATTACCCTCTCAAAAGGTACTAAACCCAAGAGAAAATGCAAGTGCAATCGTTTTGAGAAGTGGTAAAGAAGTTGAGATTCCAGTAAAGGCAGCTCCTGCATCATCGAAGTAAGAAAAGGAGAAAAGCATCGTTGCAGATAGAAATGTTCCTAATGATGATGACGTCCTTAAGCGTAAGTTTATGCTTTTTTCTTATTATAAACTAGTACTTCTTTTTCCTCAAGCTTTAGTAGAATCTTGAAAAGATGAACAAAATAAAGATTTACATGAGACTTTTTGTAGATGTGAGATAAATATTCCACTTCTAGATGCTATTAACCAAATACCTCGTTATGCTAAATTCCTGAAAGAATTGTGTACAATTAAGAAGAAACAGAAACTTAAAGGATGTGACAAGATGAGAGATAGGGAGAGTGTTTCTACAGTTATTCAAAGAAAACTCTTTGCAAAGTGCAAAGATCTAGGTATGTTTACTATCCCTTGTGTGATAGGTAATGTTGGATTTGAAAAGGCCATGATAGATTTAGGAGCTTCTATCAATGTCATGACATATTCTATATATACTTCTTTAAAACTTATACTTTTGAATAAAACTGGTGTTGTGATTCAATTGGCTGATGGATCTAATGCATATCCTAAGGGTGTAGTTGAGGATGTTCTTGTGCAAGTTAATGATTTGGTTTTCCCTGCAGATTTGTATGTGCCTGATATGGAGAATGGTGATTAAACTACTCCTATTTTGTTAGGAAGATCATTCTTAAAGGCAACCAAGACTAAGATAGATGTTTATAATGACAAACTTACCATGGAATTTGATGATGAAATTGTTAAGTTTAATATTTATGATGCCATGAAATATCTTGGTGATGATAATCTTGTTTATTCTATTGATGTGATTGATTCTTTAGCATAGGAAGTTTTTGAACTTGATGGAAAAGATGGATTGGAAGTTGCATTAGGAAGCCTCTTGAGAAAGAGAATGAAAAGTTAGCCTTGAGTATTGATTTGCAAGAAATTTGTTGCAGTGTTAAATGATTTTCCTAATTTATAGTAGTCAGGTAACGTTCTTTATATTGCATTATCAGTTTCTAACAAGAGGCCTTTACTCTCTGTTTTATAGGCTCCCATTTCAGATTTAAAGCATCTCCCTAGTCATCTCAAGTACGTGTTCCTTGGAGATAGAGGAATATTACTAGTGATCATCTCTAGTAAACTTAGTGCACCGCAGGAAGAAAAGCTTGTGCAGGTCCTTAAGGAGCATAAGATAGCTATTGGTTGGACAATTGTGGATATTAAATGAATTAACCCATCTACATGCATGTATCGTATCTTACTTAAAGAGGAAGCAAAACCTTCTTGTCAACCACAAAGAAGATTGAACCCGCCCATGATGGATGTAGTGAAGAAAGAGATCCTTAAACTTCTTGAAGTTGGAGTGATTTATCCTATTTCGAATAGCAATTAGGTTAGCCCAGTTCAAGTGATTCCTAAAAATACTGGAATAACTGTTATGAAAAATCAAAATGATGAGTTAGTTCCTACTCCTGTTCAGAATGGGTGGCGGGTTTGCATAGATTATAGAAAATTAAATGCTGTAACCAGCAAGGACCACTTCCCTTTACCTTTTATTGATCAAATGAAAGGTTTGCTAATCATTCTTACTAATGTTTTCTTGATGGTTATTCAGTTTATTTTCATATTGCAATTGCTTCAGAGGATCAAGAAAAGATTTTACATGCCCATACGGGACTTTTGCATATCGTCCATGCCCTTTGGTCTTTGCAACACTCCAACCACTTTCCAAAGGTGTATGGTTAGCATATTTTCATATTACATTGATTATATCATAGAAGTCTTTACAGATGATTACATAATATATAGAGACTCCTTTAAAAATTGTTTGCATAATCTTACACTTGTTCTTCAAAGATGCATAGAAACTGACCTGCACAAGATTACAATTTATCCTCATTAAAATTTATAATTTCTTTATACATAAAATTTACAACCATTAATCACTTAAATTTATACTCATTATAAAGATTACAATTTCTCTTAGTTTCCCTTCTTCACCTGCGCAAAGTTCTCTCTATTTTTGGATCACTTAAGTTTCAACAAGAGCAAGCAAATTAAATTCAAATTCTTTCCTTCATATTTCAACCATCATGGTCAAGATTACAATTCCTCATTTAAACTTCAAGTTCATACTACTCTTGAATCCCTACCATCATTTAGTCATAAATAAGAAGAAATGATACAAGAAAACCCATGAACCTTTTATTCCCCATGGAACCAGGATGTTCATCCCCAACAAGTCCCACATACAGCCCCATAAAAATCAAATCTAGCATCATCAAGTCAAGATTCAAGGAGCAATAGAGGAGGAAAACAAAAATAAGATGCAAGGACCCCTACCTAGGCTCCCTAGTGTGTGGTGGAATTAGAGAGAAAAAAATGATGAACTTGGCTTGATGGTGCAACTCTTAGCACCGATGGAAAGAGATTAAGGATACACAATTTTCCTAACTAGAACAAGTTTGAATATGATAATAGCCTAACAATATGTATTTTTAATATTAAAATTAAGTTTTATTATACATGAATACAAGTAATTTTAGTGATTTTGTGACTTATTAGACCCATAGTGTAAGAAAAAAAAACATAAATTGGAAAGAAAGAAGAGACGTATAGAAGCGTGAGAGATTGGACTCAAAATTAGAGATAAAAGGAGAATTGCAGGCGACGCGAGTAGGGGATGTAATGGTTTGGATTTTTAGGGAATAAATCTGAGAACAATCCTGAGCTCAGAGCAGGGATTCTAATGGAGGAATGGAACCCAGTGCGGGGAGTCAATGAGTGTGTGTAGAGAGAATTGTAGAGGTAAGAGAAATTGTTTTACTGAAATGATGAGATGATCCTTGCATTGGGCACCTGGCCCTACTAATAAGCATGGTAGTTACACAATTGCCAACAACAAATGGAATATTCTAACAACCTACCACTACTGCAAGCCACCTCAGCTTGTCATAACAGAAAGCATACGCACCTATTTCGCATTACATCATCTCGTAACATGAAGATTCCTAACTTGGACATAAAAGGAAAATACATAAAATGAAAATACTAAAGTAGCAAAAGCAAATATAAACCATAAACTAAACTGGTAATTGTTAATAATATGCAATTACTGTAACAATACCCTCCCCTTCAAGCACACCCTTGACCTCAATGGTGAAAATTAGGAAATTATTGAAGAAGGTCATAGTAGAATTCCCATGTAGCTTGATCACTAGGCAAATTCTTCCACTTGACCAACACCTTTGTAGCTGCTATGCGTCCCCTTTTCACCATTTTTCTGTCTAAAATTGCTTCTGGTTCCCCTCTTGGTGAAACCACGTCCTGGAAGTGAGGTAATGGATGAGCAGGGCTGTTAGCAGGATCCCTGTAAGGTTTAAGCTAAGATACATGAAAGACAATGTGTATTCAGCAGAAGAAGGTAATTCCAACTGATAAACACTCTTCCCAATGCGATCAAGCACCTTAAAAGGGCCATAAAACTTAGGAAGGAGCTTGTGAAAGGAGTTGTTGCACATGGAATATTGCCTGTAAGGCTGTAGCTTAAGATATACAAAATCACCAATGGTAAAATTCATGTCACTCCTATGTTTGTTGGCTTGTTGGGATATGCGGTTCTGGGCATGCAACAAATGAAATTGCAGAAGCTTAATGACCACCTCTCTTGCATTCAAAGTCCTGTCTACAGAGACATTAGAAGATTCTCCTAGAAGATAGGGAAGGTGAATAGGAGGTGATTGGCCATAAACCACTTCATATGGAGTAGTTTGAATAGAAGTGTGGAAGTTGGTATTGTACCACCATTCAGCTAAAGAGAGCTATTGAGACCATGAAGAAGGCTTCTCAAAACTCATACATCTAAGATAAGTCTTAATACATTTATTAATAATCTCACTTTGGCCATCCGATTGAGGGTGGTAAGCAGTAGATTTGTTCAATGCTACTCCTTGAAGTTGGAATAAGTCACTCCAAACCTTGCTAAGGAAAATAGGATCTCTATCACTAGTAATTGTAATAGGCATGCCATGCAACTTGAAAATGTTGTTCAAGAAGACTTGTGCAATATCAAGGGCTGTATAAGGGTGGGACAAGGGTAAAAAGTGAGCATACTTGCTCAATCTATCCACAACCACCAAGGTGACTTGCTTGCCATAAGAGAAAAGTAAGCACTCAATAAAATCCATACTAATTTCATCTCAAATCCTATTAGGAATTGGTAGAGGCTACAATAAGCCAGGGTATGCTGCCAAATCTGGTTTGTACCTTTGGTATACATCACAATTCCTCATATATTGTTGAATTTCTTTAGTCATGCCCTTCCAAAAGAATAGGGACTTCACCCTAGCTGCTGTCACATCTCTGCTAGAGTGACCACCCAAAGGAGAATCATGCAACCACTTCAAGATAGTGCTCTTGAGTTCTAAATTATCACCAATGACTAGTTTCCTTTTTCTTCTCAACTCATCCCTATGCTAGGTAAACTTAGGGTGAGAGTTAATATTCTACTGCAGCTCTTTAATCAGCACCTGAATCTTAGAATCATGATGCCAGGAAGTTTTTATTTGCTCTAGTAAACCTTCCTGAGCATTGTCCAACATCAAAGGTAAAAGTTCAGCCCTAGATTTCCCAAACAATGCATCAGCTGCTATATTATCCACCCCTTCTTTATATTGAATCTCAAAATCGAATCCCATGAGCTTAGACATCCAGACCTGCTAAAATAGGGTAGTGAGCCTTTGTTCCAAAACAAACTTGATACTTTTCTAGTCTGTTTTGATAACAAAAGGCCCATGAGACAAGTAGATGCCCCATTTTTGGATTGCATACACAATAGCAAGTAATTCTCTCTCATAAATATACATAGCTTGTTGTTTAAGGCCTAGAGACTTACTGATGTAAGCAATTGGATGCTTATCCTGCATCAGTACAACACCAATTCCCTTCCCTGAAGCATCAGTCTCTACTACAAAGAGCTTGGAAAAGTTGGGAAGTGCAAGAATAGGTGTTGTAGTCAAGGCCTGTTTCAGAGTTTGAAAAGCAGAAAGAGAAGCACCAGACCAATTAAAATTGTCTTTCTTCAACATGTCAGTCAGTGGCTTAGCAATTTTGCCAAAGTTTTGTACAAACCTCCTATAATATCTTGCTAATCTAAGAAAGGCCCTCAATTGCTTGATGTTCTGTGCTTGTGGCCAGTCTGCCACTGCCTGCACTTTAGAGGGGTCAATGGATACACCCTCTTTAGTAATGAAGTGACCAAGGTACTCTACTTTTGGAGTGGCAAAGTTGCATTTATCCTGATTGAGAAATAGCTTATGTTCTCTAATAATTTAGAATACAATCTCTAGATGGGTTGCATGATCAGTGACATTAGGGCTATAAATTAGAATGTTATCAAAGAAGGTGATTACAAATCTTCTTAGAAATGGGTGAAAGATGTGATTCATGAGAGCTTGGAAGGATGCAGGGGCATTGGTAAGCCCAAATGGCATCACCAAATACTCAAAATGGCTAGCATGAGTTTTAAATGTTGTTTTGTACTCCTCACCAACCTCTAATCTTAATTGATGATAGTCGGATTTCAAATCAAGCTTAGAAAAAATTGTAGAACCACCCAACTCATCCATCAAGTCCTCAATTAGGGGAATAAGGAACCTATCTTTAATGGTATGTTGGTTGAGTCTCCTGTAGTCAACACACAACCTACAGGAACCATCTTTCTTTCTCACTAGCATTGCAGGAGATGCAAATGAACTATTATTATGTTGAATTACTCCTTGCTGAAGCGTGTCTTCAACCAACTTGTCAACAATATCTTTCTGGATAATTGAGTATCTGTAAGGCCTCAAATTAAAGGGGTCGGTTCCTTCCTTCAAGGGAATTCTATGGTCAAAACCTGGTCGGGTTGGAGGTAACTCTTTCGGGTCCTCAAAAATTTCAACATACTTGTCAATAATTTTCTCAATTGCTAAGGGTACCTTGTGCAATGTTTTATTAGGGATGTGCATTTGGCAAGTAGGCATCTCCAAATGATTGTTGAATTGGTCCATATAGAGGAAGCACATGCGAGTTCCCCGTTGAATTGCTTGAGAAAAAGACTTGCTGTTAATGAGTTTAACACTCGCAAGCTTAGCTCCCCAGAGTACAAACTTCTTTCCTTTAATTGAAAACTCCATTTGTAGCTTGGAGAAATCCCACAATATTGGTCCTAAGGATGTTAACCATTGTATGCCTAATATTAAATCATAGCACCCCAATGAAAAAACTATCACATCAGCAGTGAAGGTTGTCTATTGTAACTGCCAGCTAAATCCCTTACAAATGAAAGGAGCTTCCAACCTAGTGCCACCCCCTACTGTTACAGCCATTGATGAAATTTTTTCCAGTTTACAACCCAATTTCTTGGCCACTTCCAGGTCCAAAAAATTATGTGTACTGCCACTGTCAAGTAAAATTTGCAACATCTTCTTATTATGCACGCCAGTGACTCTCATTGTATGATAACTTGATATACCTATCATTGCATTCAGGGATAATTGAGGGGTCTCAGTTGTTGAACTATCCACACACACTACTCCAAGATCTTCAACTGAGTCAGATTCTTCTCCAATTGATTCCTCCTCATCTAATTCCATCACCAAGAGTGGAGATCTTTTATGCTTCAATTAGTGCCCAGGTGTAAAGGGCTCATCACAGAACATACAAAGGCCCTTAGCCCTTCTATCAGCCATTTCTGGATTTGGTTTGCTGGGTTACTAGCAAAAGGGCATTTAGGTGTAAGGTTCATAGGTTTGACAACTGGGAAATTGGTGCGATTACCAAACTTATTCACAGAGAGTTTTGAGGCCTCATGCAATTTAGCTAAACTAGTAGCATGAGAAATTGAAGTAGGACTAAACATACGCACATGCATTTGAGTGCTATGTTCCAAACTAGCCAAAAAAATGCTCAATGAATGTTCAGGGGGTAATGATACTTGGGTCAGGGCTAGCTCAAATTCATCCACATAGTCTTGGACCTTGTTGGTTTGCTTCACTTGAATCAATGGTGAGAGGGGATCATCACAGTCTTCTCCAAAACGCAGAGTTACATCAGTATATACTGAGGCCAACTCGGATAAATGTCAAATTTGGAGCGCATGTAGTTCAGGTGCCAATGAAGATCACTACCATCCAGGTGAATGGAAGCCAAATGAACTTTTGATTCAGGTGGTGTTCCGTCCAAGGAAAAGAATTGTTCACACTTATAGAGCCACTCTTTCACCTTCTTTCCGTCGAACCGTGGGAACTCAATCTTACAAATGCATGTTGGGTATTGATTCTGGGTCGCATGGTTGGTTCACTGATTATTTCCATCATGACCCAAAGTTTCAACACAATTCTTGACACGGGGTTAGCCGGAATTGTTCGCTGAAAAGTCGTCGTTCAGGTGCTGCGATGATTGATTCCACAACAAATTACGAATCTCGTCAAGGCTTGCACTCACCTGGTCAAACTTGGTTTGGGTCACAGCCTGCGCGTCATCAAGCTTCTTGGAGAAAGCTTGCTCGAGTTCAACCATGGAGACTTGGCTGCGGGTAGCGTTGGACATCTTCAAAGCCTCAGGATGAAGCTTTGATACCAATTGTAATGGTTTGGATTTTCAGGGAATAAATCTGAGAACAATCCTGAGCTCAGAGCAAGGATTCCAATAGAGGAATGGAACTCGGTGTAGGGAGTCAATGAGTGTGTGCAGAGAGAATTGTAGAGGTAAGAGAAATTGTTTTACTGAAATGATGAGGTGATCCTTGTATTATCCACGCGGCCCTACTAATAAGCATGGTAGTTACACAATTGCTAACAACAAATGGAATATTCTAATAACCTACCACTACTACAAGCCACCTTAGCTTGTCATAACAGAAAGCATACTCACCTATTTCGCATTGCATCATCTTATAACATGAAGATTCCTAACTTAGGCATAAAAGGAAAATACTAAAGTAGCAAAAGCAAATATAAACCATAAACTAAATTGGTAATTGTTAACAATATGCAATTACTATAACAGGGGAACTGGAGAAGAAAAGCAAAAAAGAATAGAAACGTATTCAAAGTGAAAGAAAAGAAAAGAACGAGAGCTGTAGTGAAGAGAGAAAGAATTGGTGCAACACAGCATGGGGGAGACGACGTAACAGGAGGAGAAAATTTTTATCTTTATAGATTTATCTTCTCTCATTGTGTTTGATACTTTTATTATGAGTAGTTAATTTTATTTTCTTGAATTAAGATGAAACTTTAATTTTTGTTTTAAATAATTTAACTTTATTTGAAATATTTTTCTTTATTTTATAATTGCACAATATTAATAATTATTGATATTTAATTGTTATTTAATTTAATTTTTATTAATTATCTTGTAATCAATTAGTAAATTTAAATTGATATCTTTTAACCACATGCCTAATTCTTGTAACCTTAGGTGTGGGTTGTGCAATAGTATTTATTGCTTTTGTGATCTAAGAATTGAATAATTCATATTATGTTAAATAGTTTATGTCATAATTTGAATAGACCATGTTATTTTAGATGAATTATGTCATTAATTAGATTTCAATAATCTTTAGTAGTGATCAAAGTTTGTAGCCATAGACACTATATAGAACAAGATTAATTTTCATTTAAGTTAAATTTATCTTTGCATGGTTAATGGTGGATTCGAGATCCTAGAATTGTTCTTTTCTTGCATTTTAATTTGATTCGTTTTATTTAGATTTATAATTTAATTTTAGTTTTAGTTCAGCACGTAATTTATATTCTAAGTTTAATTAAAAAAATAAAAAATCTCTTTTCTTTTTACTTTAAATTAATTTAGGCAAATATTAAATTTTAATTAATCTTGTCATTCCTTGTAAATACTACACTCTTATATTTACCAAATATTATATTAATCTTTTGCACTTATAAATAAAGAATAATTTTATTACTTAAAAATTCTCCATCTGAATGACCACTCCATGATATCCTTGCAAAGCCTCAAAGTTTCACCAAGGTCTCCTTCTCATTGCCATCCGTTGCCCTTTCTCTCTTTTATATTATTTCTTTCCTTCCTTTCCTTTCTTTCTTTATTTCATTTCTCTCTTTTTCCTTCCAACCTCCTTTCTCCATCTCCTTTCCTTCTTTATATTCTTTTTTTTCTTTCTTTCTTTCATTTCTTTCTTTATTTCCTTTCCGCAGCCCAACTCCTTCTTTCTCTTCTTTCTTAAGTTTTCTTTCTTTTTTTTATTATTCCTTTCCTTTCCACCGTCTAACTCTTAGGCTATGTTTAGAAAGATGGCAAGGGAGGGAGTGGCAAGGAATGGCATGGCAAGGCAATTTTGTGTGTGTGTGTAAATCTTCTGGTATCCGGAAGCTACATTAGGCCCCGACTAATCCAGAGTTGAGCCAAGTCGAACTACAAAGGTGTAAAGCTCTCCAAGCGTTGATTTTTTTTATTCACAAGACTCAAATTCGAGACCTTGCTTAAGGGGAACAAGTGTCAAACTACTTAAACGAACCAAATGTTGGTGACATGGCAAGATTTAATTACATCCCTCTCTCTCTCTCTTTTTATTTCTTTTCTTTATTTTGTTTCTTTCTATTACTTAGCTTGTAGAATAAGTGTAAATGTGTGTGTGAGTGTGGATAAGTAAGTGAGTGGCGGTTAAAGAGTCCTTAAGGTCTAGGAAGTTGTATTTTAAAGAGTTAAGCCTTAAGTGAATAGGATTTAAGCAAAGTTTAGTAATTTTAAGTTATATAATTATGACTCATGCACATCCTAGATCACACCAGGATTCTTTAAAATCCCCAATATACCTATTAAAATTACAATGGTGAGCTCTAAGTTCATCATATTACGTGTAATTTAATTATTTAAAAACTAATTCATTTTTAAAATATTCGTTATTATTCTAAATTCTTTAAATGAATAAGATTGATGCTAAATGCTTCTTTACCATGTGTGTAATTTTATTGGTCTAATTTTAATCATTTAAATATTATTGTTATATCTAAACAATCTTTATATTAATCTAATTATATTGCTAAATACTAATTAATATCATTAGATATTCTAATGAGTGAAGCTAATTATTTACTTAATTAATTAGGTAATTTACTAATTAATCTTTAATTGGCTTAATATCTATTTTATTAAACTCTCCATTACTAAAAAAAGTCCATTTATATCTTAATAATTATAAATAATCTTATTTATAATTATTTTAGCCAATTCTTTGTTTATTCTTAATTATATCATATTCTAATTAATTATCTTAATTAATCATATGTGATAATTTGCTCACTAAGTTATTTGCCTACAAGCACAAATATCGCAGATACTTACATAAAATCATAACGGTAGTTGCTAAGCAGCTTTTTACAAGTAGGCTGAAAGGGAGGATGTTACACATCAAAATTAAACTATTTATAAAAATATAAATGATTAATAAGAAGTGTGAATAGGTTATTAGAGGATAAGACTCTTTTAAAGTGAGCTTGTGTTTAAAGTAAAGTTGTACGATTCTGACAAGCCTGACTGGTTCGACCGAAAACCCTGTGACTCGCTTTCTGTGCTGGTCTGATTCTTAGTCACAACAGGTTTTCTCGACAATTTAATCAAACACAGTCAAACTTAGGTAACCCAATAACTCGTCCTGACAGGTTGACCCGAGTTTCTATTTTTTCTTAAAAAAAATAATTTAGGGTTCAAATAGAAAGCTTTTAGAATTTGAATATGGTTCCTTGAAAACTCTTTTGATAAAATGTATTTTGCCATTAGACCATGTGCACTTGTTGAGTAATGTTCTTAAATTTTTAATTTATATTATTATTTAATAAATTCAATTTTAAAAAATCAAAACTAGATAATTATCATTACTAATTTAATTACATCATTAGTACTTTTTTTATATTGACGTATTTTTCATGTAATATTTTTTTTTTATATAAAGTACTTTTTAATAGCATTTTTTAAAAGAAATATTTATTATTTATTTACGTTTTCCAATTCAACTACTTAACCTATAGTTGAACTGTTAACCTGTTGACTTAACCTTTTAACTGAGTTAACCTCTAATGAGTTATACAACTATAATATAAAATGAACAAATAAAATTATATATAATTTTATTTATTTAATTAATTAAAATTATAATACACTTTAAATTAAATAAATATATTTTTACTTATTTTATATATAAACTCATTTTAAATTATTTTTTTTAATTTAGAGTGTCAATAATCTTACCGCTCTCTTATTCTTCTTTAACTGCACAGAGAAAATCAAGTTAAATTTAATCCTTGCTGACTCAATCAAACGATGATTAAAAACCTGCATAACAAAATATTTTAATAAATATCTGAAGATCTGTCCACATTATGTCAATGAGAGAGAAATTTTTTATTGGTCCTTTTTAGAGAGCAGAGCGTCATCTTCATAAATGGGTCAATTTAAAATTACTAAAATGACTTTTACGAAATAACTTTGTAGTAGAAATATTAGTATTTTATTAGTTTCACGAGTAATTTAAAATTACCAAATTACCCATATTTTAAGCGAGAAAATCGACACCTATTTTTTTTGGTAAAAAGTTCTGATTTAGTATATGCATAGATAGAGAGATATAGAATAGAATATATAGAAGGGACAACATGCACAATTGAGGTGGAACCAGAGAAGCTTTCTCTGGAGTATTCTTGTGTTTGGCTTGTGCAAACATATAATATATATAAAATAATAATATTAAAAAGATGATATAATATATGTTATTTTTAATAACTATTATGTAATATATTATGTAATATTTAATTAGGAAATGAAACTTTGTAATAAAAAATATTTTTTTTATATTTTGGTTCATTAGTAAATCAGTTAAAATTTATAATTAATTTTATATTCAATTTTAAATTACAGGTAATCAAAAATAATTATTTTTCTATATTAATTTCATATTTAATTTGTTTCAATTGATAATTTTTCATTTATTATTCTTTGTAGAATATTTTGATTTGTTAAGTTTAATTGATTTACTTTAATTAGTTTAATTTTATTTTCAATTTATTATTATGTTAATGCTTGATTTTACTTATTTGCAATAAACTTTAGATAGTCAAATTTGATAATTATTGAAATGAAATTCATATTTGAATAGGAAGAGAATATTTTCAATAAAAGTCGAAATTCTTTTCTTATTTTGACTCATTAGTAAATCAATCAAAATCTATAATTAATTTTATGTTCAATTTCAAATTTTAGGTAGTCAAAAACAATTATTTTTCTATACAAAACTACTATTATACCTTTTTACTACTAATTCGATTCACACTCTTTTAAATAGTTCATCTTTTGATGGTGTAACATCCTAATACAGATATCCAGATATATCCTAGATAGACAGAGATATATAAAGATAACCAGTACTAGAGACGTCACTTCTATATTACACACTAACATATATCTATAATCACAACTGAATAATTATAGAAAGCCTTGAGAGATTGCGGAAAAACTTAAACTCATGCATAAACTTATACAAACTTAGCCACCTGAGGGCTATTTATAATACATATAACATAAAACTTACAGAACAAATATAAACTTATTACATAAGTTCTGTTTACTTAAAGCAATAAAAACTACTCTAGTCTTCATACTTTATCTTCTCATCCTTAGTAGGGTTTGCACCTCTGTACCTGAGCCTTTACTTGCATCTGAGTCTGCATCTGAGCCTGCATCGGTACCTGCATCTGAGCCTGCATCTGGATTTACATAGAATTGCAACTGGGGTGAGAATTAACATTCTCAGTAAAAGCAATTCTAATACCAGTTCTCTATAACATTGTATATAACAAATATATAACAAATGCTATAATTCTAACTTAGGAGCTTTCTCCCCTTTTCTCATAACTATTTCTATCTTAGGAGCTTTCTTCTCTTTTCTTATAACTTAAGAGTTTCCTCCTCTTTTCTCTTAACTTAGGAGTTTCCTCCTCTTTTCTTATAACTTAGGAGTTTCCTCCTCTTTTCTCATAACTGCACACTTTCTTATAGTGTGATATCAACCGATAGCCTACACACTGTTAATACATACAATGCCCATACAGCTGTACATACCAACAGTGATGGACAATGCCCATACAACTGTCCGTGAATGCAATGATAATGATATGTAGTATGAATATGTCTAAGGAATCCTAAAAGCATGTGAATGAAATGCAAATGCAAAAGTCTATTCTAAGAACAAGGAAGTTTGCTAGGAACTAGTCAGTGTATCATCTAGTGGTAATTAGAGGGAAAACTCATCCTCACATTATACATATCCTGGCACACTGAGAAATTCGGGTTTCATCCTTGCTCAAAGAGCGTCTTTGGATTTCCCACTTATCTCCTTTGGCCTTGGCACTATCGAGACATCAAGGTTATGTCCTTCTCAAAAGTCCTTCGGACACCTATCTATCTTCTTTTTGCCTCCATGAATGAACATCAAAGGATATCCACCAGATCGATACTACTTAACTAATTCATAAACTTTTATTCATACTTATATACTTAGTTCCTCTTTGATCTAAGCATATTCTACTAATAACTTTGGCTTTTTATGTTTACCCTTTGCAATGAGGAGAATTTGTAACCTCAATACTATATGTAACCTTAGCACTTGGTTAGGAATACTTGTCCCCTAAGGAACTTCTCTGATTCCTTACATTCTCAGGTAAACATCACCAGTTCATTTCTCATACTCGTACCTAAATGCCACCTCATCACTCCTATCTCTTAAGTGATCTCTAATGCAACACTATGTTACTGAGGTGTAAGGTACTTACCTATGGCAACCACTAGTCTTAGTTGCACTAAGGTTCTTTCTCTTCACATACATACTAGCTTAACTGACTAGTGTGTGAAAAGCTTAGTGTTATGTCTAACTCTTACATAAACACCATCTTACTTTCCTATAGACTCAACTCATCTTAGTGAAAGAGTCTATCTTAACTAATGCCTCAACTATCCTTACTTAAGGACATAATGAGCATCTCTCTAAAATTTTGCATAATTAACTCAACTTTGACTAAAGTGAGTAATTCATGCATCTAACTTTCCTTTCTATCACACTTCTGGTAGTAGCTTATACTACACTTGTGTGCTAATATACATATTCTAGCTGTATCTAGCTTTCCCTTCTATCACACGTCTGGTAGTAGCTTATACTACACTTGTGCGCTTAAGGTTCCAGATACCTCTTTAACTATTCCAAACTCATGGAATGTTTAAGAACTTAACTTCCACACTTTGGTTAATATCTAAGGAAGTAAATTCTCTTTATCTTGCATTTCTAACTCATCTTTACTAATACATGAGTTATTGCACATTTCTGCTCGACCTTATGATTATGACATCTTCTTAGTCATATATCATCTTATTGTGTATTTAACAATGCACCAAGTCTCACTTAACTAGAGACTTAGTACCTAAACGTTCCCTCTTTGGAACCAATACACAATCTTGTCTCCACTCAAGTAACTCTAATGCAAGAGTGGTTCTTACTTGCAACTCTTTGTTACCTAAGGTTCTAGGTACCTTCCTAAGGTAATCCATTATTCTTGGATCTCCTAAGGTTCATACCTTTCTCATTCTCTACTAGAGTGCATACTAATACACTTGTCTTCATTGCACCATCTCATCACATCTTAAGTAATATCTAATGCAACACTAAGTTGCCTAAGGTGCAATGTCATTACTTAAAGCAAACCTTTCCTTTAGGATGCTTAAAAGCCTATGCTTTCTCATTCTTAATAGGTAAGTATTTTTCACTTGAAAATACCCCCAATTGTGCCTTAACACACTTTAGGAAACATATATAAATGATCCGCTTTACTTTAGAACTTCAAAACGTCCAAAAATAACATTTTGGAGTTTCAGGGTCTCACGCCGCGGCATGGCGTCTGCACGCCGCGGCGCCCTGTTCTCGAGTGCTCTGTTTCGTGGTCTCGCGCCGCAGCATGCACCTTCTACGCTGCGGCGTTCTTAGCAAAATACCCCTCACGCTGCGGCGTGACATACCCACACCGCAGCGCTGATAGCAGAACAATAGTTCTGCAGAATACGGTTTCTGCATAATTGGTTCAAAAACCAATTTCTAATCCTTTTCTCATGGATTCTAAGTGATTTCTAGCATTAATCTATGCCCTTTACTTTGTTGTAACTCTTTTACAACCTATAAATTCTCGTAGAGCATAAATCTAAGTCCAGAATCACATAACACCAACTATTTCTACAAATCCATTTTCTATGGATTCTATGGTTATTCTTAAGCCATAAATGGTCATCTAGTATTCTCTAGACTTAAACTATCCTAACCTAGTCCTTGGAATCAAGAACCAAGTTAAGAACATGGATTTGGCTATCCAAACCACTATTTCCATTCAATACCCCAAACTATATTCAAAGAAATCAAAGAGGGAGTAATGAATAGAAATCCCCTTACCTCTTGAAGACTTGAAGCCTTGAATCTTGAAGCTTGATCTTCTTCCTCTCCTTCTTCCCTTCTTCCCCTTTCTCCTTCTTCTTCTCCCCTTTTCTTTCTTTTCTTTTCTGGTTTTCGGTTCTGCCGAGGGAGAAGGGAGATATAAGGGGGTGGGACGTGGAGGTAATTACGGGAAAAGATTAACTTAAGTTTCTACACCGAAACTTATATCTGCTATGGACACCCGAATTATACTAATTCGAGTTTCCCTGCTTCTAACAACTTTAGAATAAATCATAAGATTCATCTAAATTGTTGTTTCATAATTCTCATCATTTTCTATATCTGCTAGGGATCAATCTGACATTAAAAGCACAACCTGTATGCCTAAAAATACCAAACTGACTCCGATTCTCTTGAAACTTTTACCACATCTTACTTGGCTTATTTGTGACCTAGAAATAAACTCTCTATGTTTATTTCTCTTAACTTAGCAACTTATGCTATTATCTGAGTCATTTTAAGCCACTTTACAACTTCTATGTTGCAACTAAGTGCCTAAATGAACTCAGATTGTCACAAAACTTTACTGACATGCTAAACAAGTCAAATGCTACCTTCGGTAACCATTTACCAGTCTAACATGTACTTAAGGGTATTACAGATAGAGCCTTGGGTTCATCTATTTTTGGATTTTATATTGCAGCCCAAAATTTCTCTCTTGTTCGATATAATCTTCCACTGCAAACTATCGCTCCTCATTTCCCCTGCACTCAATGGTGCACAGTAAGTTATAGTAAATGTTACAAGTTATGTCATTTTTGCATTCCCCACCAACTCTTTTTTCTTTCAAATTTATACATTGCTAATCTACCAAGTAAAATCTTGTCTTTCACACAACTTGATCTAGTTATGTATCGATCCACGAGCACTTAGAGAAGCCTTGCAAAGTATGAGAGATTAGAAAAAGAATCTGTTACCAATCACACAACTTAATCAAGTCTTTCACACAACTTGCTCTTTAGCTTCTTTCATCTTCGCTAGAAAAATTTTGATGTAAAGATTTAGAAGATGATGATGATTCACGCGAGAACCCTTGAGTAATTGCCCCTTCTTTTTTCTTGTTTTATTTTCTGTATAGTTTAATTTTTAACTTGCTTGATTTGCTAATTTTAATTCATTATTGTATAAAGTAATTTTTTATTTGCTTCATTTTCTTGATAGTTTAATCATCAATTGGAATCTTCACTAATATAGTAACATTAGGTAATTATTGTACAAATATTTAGGATAATTAACTCAAATATTTCCTTCTTATTTTAGTTGTGTAAATTAACACGATCTTTCTACATAAATAGATAATGTATATATTTCATTATATATCTTTCATGTTATTTCTTTTGATAATATTGATGATTATTAAAATAAAAAATAACTTTTACTTAATTTGATTAAAACAAGTAAAGTGCTTCACTCATAGCTAATAACATTAAAAAATTATTAATCAAATTCGTTAGTCTACAAATTTTGTATAAATAAGTTTGTAATATCCTAAATATATTCAAAAATATTTTTATTTAAGTTTGAAATATGATAAAAAAATATTAATAATAATAATATAATAACAAATCCTAAGAAAATATGAAAATTCTTGAATTGTTCAACAATTTGTATTAGTTATTTTTAATTAAATCAATATATTAATTTAGTTACCTCCTATTTCACTTTCATAAAATTTAGAAAATGAAGATGATTCATGTAAAAACCTCTGAGTAATTGTCCCTTCTTCTTTTTGGTTTTATTTTCTGTGTAGTTTAATTTTTGATTTGCATGATTTGCTAATTTTAATTCATCATTGTATGAAGAAATTTTTTATTTGCTTCATTTGTTTTATAGTTTAATCATCAATTGGAATCTTCACTAATATAGTGACATTAGGCAATTATTGTATAAATATTTGGGATAATTAACCCAAATATTTCCTTCCTATTTTAGTTGTGTAAATTAACTTGATCCTTCTACATAAATATATAATATATATCTTTCATTATATATCTTTAAGGTTATTTCTTTTGATAATATTGATGATTTTTAAAATAAAAATAACTCTTATTTAATATGATTAAAATGAGTAAAGTGCTTTAGCCATAGCTAATAACATTTAAAAATTACTAATCAAATTCATTAGTCCACAAAATTTGCATAAATAGGCTTGTAATGTCCTAAATATATTAAAAAATATTTTTATTTAAGTCTAAAATATAATAACAAAACTTAATAATAATAATAATAATAATAATAATAATAATAATAATATAATAACAAATCTTAAGGAAATATGAAAATTTTTGAATTGTTCAACAATTTGTATTAATTATTTTTAATTAAATTAATATATTAATTTAGTTATATTCTATTTCACTTTTTTGCATCTCTTATTTAAATAACATACCAATACACTTAAATCCCTCATTCTCTACTGCTTTCACTCTCTTTTTAACTGTTGATTTTAGAAACTTCACATGCAAGGTTCTTACTCACTACTTGATATAAAGATTCACCAAGTGTTAAAAGTTCTTAGAAAAACTTAAGGTTTTCAATTACACTAAAAATATAAATATATAAAAAATAAATTTACATGTATTTAACCAAGATGTGAATGAAGTTAATGAAATCCTACTCGAAAAAATATAACTTAATTTTTATTCAATCATATGTGTATCACATAATAAAAGTTATTATATCAAGAATAAACATGCAATATACAAAAATAATTAGTAGAACAATTAAGCATTGAATTATTTAATATTAGATAATAGATAATTTTGTCTATATAATTTTTTTTTGTATAAATGACTATATATTTCATTTAATAAAACTATTTTATTATATTTATCTTTATACCATTGATATGTGATTAAAAATAACATAACCAATGTTCCAAATTCTATATTTTTTTTTCAAATTTTGTTTATTATATCACATTTGACTATTATTTTCTAAAATTATTAAATATTTTTATTAGTTGTTAAATTTATTAAATCATTTCTAATGCATTGTACGGGTACAAATAAAGTAAGACAACAAAGTCACTCTATCTCTGGTGTTACTTTAACATTGTGATAATAAAGTTAGACATACTTGTAACATCCTCCCTGATTGTAACACCCCAAATTTTAACTATTTGACAGTAATAACAAAATTCTACTATTTTGTGATTTCTGTGCTGTAAAATTATTTTAATAATTTCGTGATTGTATTTGATTGTTTTGTGTGATTTACTTCAGGATAGGAAAATAATAATTTTTTGGCTAGGGAAAATCTTTACATATTTATTAGGAGCTGGAGGATCTTACTAAACCCAATTCCAAGATATGCGTGTCATAATCTTTTAATTTTTAGAATTTATTTGTGAAATAAAAATATTTTATATTTTTATTATTATTTTATTATTCATAACTATTGACTTATGAGTAGTAGCTTCTGTCTAGTAGACAATAGGAATCAGTAAAGTCTTGAGACTTACTGATGGTGAACCAATAAGAATGAAGTCAACATTAGTGGCTTGACATATTCTAAGCCAATAGAAGATGGTCAAATTTAGTGGTTGAACTAGTTAGTTATAAACTAGTAAATCTAACTAAGTTAGCTTAAATTTAACTATATTATTCTAAAAACTTAGGAAGTAATCAAATGGAGACAAACTTAGTTACTAACCATTACGATTCTTAGTTACTCTTAGTTACAAGAAGATTCTACAATGTTCAAGAATTAATGACTATCACCTAAGTAACTAGATAGTTGGCTAATGAACTAAGTAAGCTAACTAGGTTTGCCTAAGCTTAACAAGGTAACTAAATGAAGCGAAACTTGGTTAGTGTTTTCCATTAGGCTTCCACGACCATTTGGTCTCCAAGGAAGGTTCAAGACTCAAAATTTTTAAGCTTATCACTATGTTAAATATCCTAGCCTCCATAAAGATCTAGATAGTAAACAAAAACTTACCATTCACTCCCTACACTCCCATGACTAACAAAGAAATAAGAGACCAAATTCATTTGATCTTCATCATTCCTACCACTTAAGCTTTTCTCTCCATTCTCTCTCTTCCAAGAACATACAAAAACTCCATTTTCTCTTCTTTGAGGAGCTCTCGGCAGCCACACTCAAGACCAACATACAACCTTCCATAATTTTATCTAATCCCATTCTTAAACCTAAACACTATTCTAAACATCTTTCATGTTGCAAGTTTCTTCAAAATCATCCATCTAGTGCTTGAAATCCAAGCTTGAAGTTTCTATCCCACAAGGTAAAGATCCTTGTTCAAGGTGATTCTTAAGTTCTAAAGCCATGATTGATGCATGGTTTTTCTTTTTTCAACCATAGTTTATGACTTTGTAATTTGTTTAAGCTTGATAGGATTTTTTTTTAGAGCTACTTGAAATCCCTAGGGAAGGATCCAAGAAGAGTTTGATCTTCCTTAAGGTAAGAGAGAGATTTATCTCACCAACCAATTATGGTGGGGAGAGATGAAATTATTTGTGATGGATGGTGAATCCATGTGAGGGTTCATATCCTCGGTTGTGTAATTAATTAATTGTAGGTGTTTATGTGCTTTAAATTATTTATTTGTGTTTGTATGCTTTATGTGATTTTTATTGCTTTATGATATGCTTGATTATATGATATGATGATTATATACATGTATGCCATGATTGATGATGGAAAAAAAAATAAATTTTGGTTCCAAAGACCATGAGGCTTACGATCTCAACACCTCAAAATAAGTGTTTCCAAGTTAAGATTTTCATGAATGATAAAATTAGATGCTTAGAAAGGAAAGGAAAATAAAAGATATATTGGTTCCAATGGCCATGTATCCCACAGTTTTGAAGGCTTGGAATGACTTTGTTTTATGTAAAGATATGATTTTAAAGTGGTAATTTAGTTGATTAAGTACAAGGATTTAAGAAATGGAAACAAAACACTTTGTTGTTTGAAAAATAAAGATTTCTTTTATGAAAGGAAAAGAGAGGTTGAAAGTATTTGAACCTCAACTTGTTTTAAAGAGAACTAATTTTTAGAATTGATCTAATTATTATGGTGATTATGTTGGTGACTTGAAATTTACTAACGTATAGCTCACTCATTGGGTTTTTGAGCACGTTAGGAAATTTTAAGTGAGAAAATATGGAAAAGTAAAATAACAAATGATATAAATTTTTAGAAAGGCCAAAATGAGGTTTAGAATGTTGAGAAATATTTTACACAGTTGAAAGATGGTGAAAAATGCTTTATGTAACTTAAAAAAGTAATTTTTAAGCTACGTAATTTAAAAAATGTTGAAAAATCGTTACGCGATTTGAAAAACGTTTAAATATTTTTACGCAATTGAGAAAACGTTGAAAAATCAATTTGCGATTTGAAAATGCGACAAAAATGTTGCACGATTGTGAAAACACAGGAAAATGTTTACGCGAATAAAATACAGTAAAGATATTGTTGGGCCAGTGTGTGGACTCTGTATATGAGATTATGACTTTAGACTGTGACTAGCTTGTATGCATTGAACATGCATTGGAAAAAGTATGATGGACTATGTTAAGGCTAATGGCCTAGGAGAGACTTACACCTCTTGAGTGAGTGTGATATACATAGTGTAGGTCACTTGTTGACCTTGGGGGTGTCGGGATGCGGGTTTTCCACAATGGATAGTTGGTAGCTCTTCTGTACCATGGATCGGACCGATGCAATGCACCGACGATCCGGACTGAGACACTATTCTTAATCAAGATCTGGTAAAAGCTGTCGTGTATATACTAGATGTGCAAACACTTATGAGAGTTGTGGCATGTGGTCTGAGGCATGTTGGTACAGACAGATCTTTTAGATTAATCTCTTCGACTTGAGTTTTAGCTCCATGAAATAGGAAATGAGTCAATGAGCATATGCATAAATTGTGCATATCTGTATATCTTTGAGATATTTTATCTGTCGAATGTTGAGGAATGTTAGATGAAATAATTATGTTTATTATTTATTATACTAGTATTATTGTGTGATATATCTGTATGATATGTTGTATTTGCTGTCTCCATACTACCATGATGGTATTGGCGTAGATAATCTCACCTCTTTGTATGCCTATTTTTGTATTGTATTTATATTTGGTAAAGACGCTGAGCAAGGTATTGAGCAAGAAGGCGGAGAGGAGCAGATTCCTACTGAGGAGGCTGAGTTCTGATTTGATGGCAACCAGATCTAGTTTCTTTGGGTATGTGAGATTGCAGTTTCATGGAGGAGCTGGTGCTTGGCGTATTAGTCCCAATGAGGAGGGACTTATCTATCAGGGACATGTGACAATTAATATGAGTAGGATCTTTCATGGAGATCTTTTTTTTTTCTGTTACTATATATGTACATGTAGAATTTCCATTATTTATTTGGAAATTTTGGGGCGGTTGTTACTATGTCCCATCTGAGATCAGCATTGTATTGTCTGCTCGGACACCTGTCTGTAAGACGACACGTCAACCAGGATTCCTACCTTCTGAGAAATCTGAGGCTGATCCCGAGGAGGACCCATCTGAGGGTTCTGTTGTCTAGGTGTACTTGGTTCAGTATGGTAATGTAGTAATGTTTAAATACTTTTGAGAACTCGGTCTATATATAAATAAGTTTGACAGTACTTATGTGATGTATATGATGTAAATTATTTGTGATGATATTTAATATTTTTATTTTCTGCTAAGTTTATCTTATCGGTATCAAGAAATTTTACAACTCGTATTTTTATTATAAGATAATATTTTATAACTTGGGAGTAATTTGGTAATAATTAATATAAAATGTGATACCCTACGGTGGGTGTTACATTGACCTAATAAATTTTAATTAGTGTTATAGAAGTTCAATAATGTTGGTATATGTACCTGCTAAATTTTAGAAATTTTTTGAAAGAGTTTGAGCGTGATTCTATAACAGAAAAAGTGACTAATAACTCGTATTTTGAGATAAATAGCTAAAATAAAGGAAATAAATATAGGAAAAGGTATTCCCATGATGAAAATAATTAGTATGAGTTGTAGTAAATTTTGAAGTACTAAATGAATTAGTTTGATATTTTTAATGACACTGAGAAAATGTTTAACGGTCAAATAAAATAGCTAGATAGCTTGGAAAATTATGAAACTACTTGGATATGATAAGTGGAATATGGAGAATATTTTGATATGAAAAATAAGTTAAGGCAGATATGTTTGCTTACTTCACAAGTTCAATTTAATTTAAGAGAAATAATGCAGCTTACTCGGTAAATAATAGTGTATGAAAAATTATGAAAATTTAGATATAATAATTTAATTGAGACCTGTGATTTTCTAGAACACTTATGGAGATTTGAAAATGTGGTTTTGAAAGAATAAAGTGTGCATAACAGATATAGAAGTCCCAGCACATTTTCTTTATTTTCTCTCTTCTCCCACCGCCTCTCATTCTCTCTATCTTTCAAGAGATATTTTCTCTCTTCTTTTACCACTCACTCATTCTCGTAGCTCTCTTGGGTAGGTTGGAAAACAACAGCAACAAAAGAAAAGAAAAGGAGAGAAAAAGGAAAAAGAGAAGAAAAGAAGCAAGAAAAGGAAGAAAGAAGGGAAAACAAGAAAGTGAAGTGAAGAACCAAGCTTCAATAGCTTAAGGAAGGAAGGTAAGGGGATTGTTTTCATCTTCTATCCTTCCTATTCTCATCTTAATGCTTTTGAGTAGTATGTATGAGATTGAAAATAGATTTGAATGGTTTTTCATGATTTTGAGCTTTGAAATGGGTTTAAGTTTGAATGAATGATTTGATGATTTTGGTTGGGAATTTATCATGTTGATGGAATGAGATTGTTTGAGAATATTTCTGGATAGTATAATGATATTGTTTGAGATTGAGAATGATTTAGAATCATGGTTTGAAGAGTTGGAAGTTGGTATGAAAACCAACCAAAAACAGGGGCTGAATCTGGGCTCCAGCGCCTAGGTGTTGATTGTTGAGTGCTTGAGCGCCCAGAGGAGCAATGTGCTGCTACATGTTGGGTGCCTGAGCACCCAGCCAATGCTTGAGCGCTGGAAAGCTAGCGCTTGAGTGCTGGCCGCAAAACATAATTTGATTTATGATTTTATCATTTGAGAACTTGATTTCCAATGTATTATAATGGTATTTTATGATATCCTGGATGAAAATAAGTATGTATCATACATGAAAAGTATGAATTACACATGAGTTCATTTGTAAAAGATAAGTATTGATAGAAAATGATACATTGGAATGAATAGTATTTAAATGTAAGTATATAAAGAATTGAACTATATATGACGTAAATTATAGTAAATACTTTGTATGGAATGAGTAATAACTCAAGGATAAGAATAGATATTTAAACATTGGTTACTTCTTAAATGTGAATTTATTGTGTATTTTGGATTGTATAGCTCCTTGAATGTTAAGTGGAGCTAGAACTTGAATTTGTATGGGAATACTATTGTCCACATGAAACTCGAGTTTGAATTGTATATTTGAAAGTTTAAAAATATATTTGTATATTGTGGAATTGAGAATATGCTCTCTTAAATTATTAAGGTTGAGCTAGCATGATATTTTGATTGAATATACTCTGAGCTAGGAATAATCTTGAATGAACTCCGGGTAGGGAGTATTTTGAATAGTTGTGAGATGAGTAAGTAACTTGGATAATGAATAGTGAGTATTTGAATGAGAATGAAATGGTAATGAGAGGATGGACATTCCTTTACTTACCAAGTATATGACAACTGGATATAACCTCGAGTATGAGAGTGTCCCGAATGAATCAGAATAGGATGAAATGGTATTGTGAGGATGGATATTCCCTCACTTACCCAATGAATATGAATATGAATAGAATGAGATACAATCTCGAGTATGAGAGCATCCCGGAATGAATAAGAATGGAATGGTATTATGAGGATGAACATTCCCTCATCTACCAAGAGAATAAGAATGGAATGCGATATAACCTCGAGTACGAGAGTATTCCAAATGAACGAGATATAACATCAAGTATGAGAATATCTCCTTATATGAGAACTGAATATAACCTCGAGTATGAGAGTATCCAGAACGGAATGGGATATAACCTCGAGCAAGAGAGTATCTCGAATGAATGATATATGTATGATTTGTAATAATTGATGAATATAAGATATGATGAAATATATGATTTGTATTGAATGTTGAAAGATGATGAATTAATATTTGTGATATATTACTAGATATGAATAGTAATTGATGTTGTTTGAGTTATTACTTATGAAGAATTTGATGGTATTTAAATGAGTTGTTAATGATATTTTATGGAAGTATTTGGTTGTGCAAATGGTTTTTATAAAGAATAATAAATGAACCTCTATTTCGGGAAGAGAGAGGATTGAATTTGGTAATATATATATATATATAGAGGGAGATCGATTTACATCAGTGTAAGTCTTTTTTGACTTACACTTATTTTTAACTGTTAGATCCACTTTCATCTAATGATTGAGATTATTTCATTAAAAGTAACCATTAGATGAAAGTAGATCTAACGGTTGAAAATGAGTGTAAGTCAAAAAAGACTTATACTGGTGTAAGTTGATCTCCTCATATATATATATATATATATATATATATATATATATATATATATTGATATTTAAAGAAATAATGAGTTTTTCCCTGAAACTGGTTAGAAATATTACAACGACACATTTTTATAAACTATTGAGAATTCTTTGAATTTTCACCCTGCATTTGTTGCATTTTTCATATTATTTCTAAGAACTTCAAAGGTACCAACAGTAAGAAGAGAAGATCAGAGTCTTGAAGAAGGAGTTAGTAGTAGAATCTAGAAAAGAATTGTACATAATTTTTATAGGCATTGCCATGGAGATATACATTGTAGTATTTCTGATATACATTGTAGAATCTTTAATGTGTTTGTATAAAGATTCTTTTGATATATGTATATTAATACACTCAAATCAGACTCATACTTTCATATATGTTGTATTTATTTTTTTACTATCTAGTATAAGTATAAAAGAGACACCACTAGTGCAAGCTACTAAGTCATGATCCTGGGCATGTCTTTGGTACTAGTATTAGGGTGTTACAATACTCATACTAACCAAGGCAGGTAACATAAAAGAAAATTTATCCTTATGCCTTTTCAACGATTAAGTGTAAACTTTTCTTTGAGTCACTTGCTTGTCATCACACACAAACATAAGTAATACAAGTCACCCAATATATCACAAATAAATTCATCATATATAAGTCTATTTTCAAATAAATCATGGCAATTAAGTAAAATTCACAAAACTTAGAGTCATTAAATTTAAATATTAATTCTCCAAGGGACCAAATTTGATTTAAAATTAATTTAATAATTCTTTTAAAAGTTCACATCACAGTCATAGTTTGTCAAGTCCTCATCATCATCCATATTTTGTCAAGTCTTCATCATCATTCATATTTTGTCAAGACTTTATCATGATTCATAGTTTGTACTCGCCTTGATAATGCATTCATTGCACAAATGTCCTTTCATTGCAAAGGTCAATATAAAGGCCATAAAATTACTCCCAAGCCAAGGTAAAGGTAAGAAAGTCCATGTAAATCAAATACATATGTTCATTGTACAATAGTACTTTCCTTGCAAAAGTCATAAAATGTCCTCAAGCCAAGGTAATAATATCTCGATGTAATTAAAAATATTTATTTAACTTAAGTTTTCAATAATAATTTAATTTTTATAGATTATAATATTAGTCTCATGAGAAAGTTAATATTCAAATTATAATAACTTAAATTTCATCAAGTATCATATAAAATTCAAAGTTAAGCACAAAAGCAAATATTATAATTTAACAACATTAAATATGTATAATTAATTTAACAAGAATATCAATATGCATAAAATATTAAAGTAATAAATTAATTACTAATAAAAAATATAATCATACCTAGTACTAACTAACTATGAAGATATTTGATACCATGATTTTATTTTTAAAAGAGAGAGTTTAGTTCCTACCTCGACAAAATCTTCTTTCTTTCTTTCCTACTTTTTCTCTTCCATTCTTTTTTTCTTTTTCTTTCTCTCTCTCCTTTTCATTCTTTATTTCTCTTTCTTTTTCTCTCCCTCGATTTCACTCTTTCTTTTCTCTCTTTCTATTGCTACATTTTTTTGTTTCTTTACTTCACACACCCACCTATTTGACCACTTCTTGTGGTCACTTATTGGTGACATGTTGCACCACATGAATGTGGGGCACGTATCCTTCTTTATTTTTTTTTTAGATATTTATCTTTAGTAATGATGACACTTAGATTTTTTATTAAAATAATAATTAATTCATAAATATCTTTTTATAGATATCTTTTCATAAATATCTCGCTTATAAATATATTTATTAAAATACTTCTAATATCTTCTTATTAGTAACAACTATTGTAGAATAAAACTAAATAGAATATTCAAGTTAAAGAAAATAAAATTTTATTCTTCACAAAAATATTTTATGAAAAATTAGATGTTACATTTCTCCCCTCCTTTTAGGAATTTTGTCCCCAAAATTCACTCATCTGATCGAAATAACTCTGGATAGGATTTCTAGGTGTCATTTTCTAATTCTCCTGTTGTCTCCTCTGGTGACAGTCCTTCCCAGATCACTTTAACTAAATGAGTTTCTTTTCCTCTCTAGTGTTTGACAAATCTGTCCATAATTTATATAGGTTTTGTTCCATAAGTCAAATCATCACTTGCATTGTTTCAGGTTCTATGATGTGTGAAGGGTCAAAATAATATTTTCTAAGTTAGGATACATGAAATACATCATGAAGATTTGAAAGGTTTAGGGGAAGAGCAATTTGATAGGTAACAAGTCTTACTTTTTTAAGGATTTGGAATGGACCAACGAATTTGTAATTCAATTTTTTGAATTTCAGGGTTCTATCAATCCCAATTGTAGGAATGACTTTGAGGAAAACATGTTCCCTTTTTTCAAATTCCAAAAGTCTTCTTCTTTGATCATCATAACTTTTTTGTCAACTCTGAGCAGCAAGTAATTTTTCCTTAATAAATTTGATCTTTTCTATGGTTTGCTGCACTATATTGGGTCCTAATAAACATTTTCCCCCATCTCTGAACAACACAAAGGGGATCTACACTTTCTACTATACAAAGTTTCAAATGGTGTCATTCTTATGCTAGAATGATAACTATTATTATAGACAAACTCTATTAATGGTAAATGGGTATTCCAACTTCCTTGAAATTCTATCACACAAGCTCTAAGCATTTCTTCCAAGGTTTAAATGGTTCTTTCAGTTTGACCATCTGCCTGAGAGTGGTAAGATGTACTAAAATGGAGCTTAGTACCTAAAGCTAGAGTAAGGCTGTAACACCCCAACTTTAGGATAAATGATCGTTATATCCTGATTGTACTGTTTTTTTATTTTTCTGTATGATATAAAATTTATTTGACTGTTTTGAATTCATATATGAGTGTTTTGTGTAATTTGCTCCGGGTCAAGAAAATAATAATTTTCGAGCCGGGAAAATCTTATTTTAATTATTCGAAACTGGGAGATTTTACTAAACCCAATTTTGAATGATATGGTTGTTAATCTTTTAATTTTTAAGATTTAATTGTGTAATAAAATAATTTTATATTATTATAATATTATTTTATTAGTCAGTACAAATAAATGACAATGGACCCAAAAATGTTTATGGGACCCACTTTCGATTTGTAGGACCCACAATTTCTATGCAGGACCCACGTCTAGAGAAAGTAGTCAATGATAATGGCTTGAATTGTTTTAAGCCAATAGAAATTAAGTCAATGATATTGGCTTGACTTAATCTACACCGTTGGATGAGAAGGTTTAAGATTTAATATCAACCGTTGATTTAATCTATGATTGTCATGATAAGCTTCTTAAAGAAGGCTTTGGATATCCACCATTGATCAATTGGATGGTGGAGATTGGTCTTACAAAAATGGTTAGAAGCATTTGTAACCATTGGATGTGAAGAATATAGGGAAGATCTTGACCCTTTATTTTGGAAGATGAATCTAGTGGTTAGAATTTCATGGGAATGAGATCTAATGGCTTAGATTTGATCATATTACTATCTAATATCAACCATTGATATGATCAATGGCTCTTGAAGCTTGGATTATAAGAATGTTAATTAATTAGTAAGGTAACTAATTAATTTGATTAAGTTAGGTTAAGTGTGCTTACAAGCTTAATGGGATTAGTAACTTAATTAATCACCATTAGGGAGGAACATTCAAGAACACATGACAAGGCTTGTGACTAGGCTTATGACAAGGCAAGGGAATTAGCCAATGGAAGACAAGCTTGGTGATCAAGTTTTAATCTTGACCCTTGATGAAGTCTAAGGCTTGGATGGAGTCTTGGAAGGTCAAACAAAGTGGCCACCTTTCTCTCTTGAGTTACACGGCCATGCACCATTAGGAGGGCAAATTTCACTTCATCTTCTATCACTTCACTACACATTCTCTCTTCCAAAAACACAAACCACCATTGATGCACTTTGAAGAGGCCATTCGGCCAAGTACTCTTCTTCACCATCCATCCATCCAAAATTTCTTCTAACCTACTTTTCTAAACCTAAACACTATTCTAAGAACATCTCTAGTTGAGAGTTCTTCCAAAATCCATCATCTAAAGCTTGGAAAATCACTTTGGAGATTTTTCCTAGAAGGTGAAAATCCTTATTTTTCATTTCTAATCTCTTTTTCAAGGTTCTAAGCCATGATTGATCCATGGTTTATGATTTTCTCTTATGGTTTTAACTCTTTAAAATTTTTGTTTAAGATCTTTAGGTGTCTTGAAGGAAAGTCACGAAATCCATAGAAGGAGTGAAAGAGGTTTTTGTCTTCCTTAAAGGTAAGAGGGAGATTCAATCTCATCAACCATGTGTGGTGATGAGAAAATGGACTTGTATGTGTGTGAAGAATGCATAAGGATTCACTTGTGTTGATTGTTTAAATGCTTTCTTACTTGGGTTTTGATATTATTTGTATGCATGTCTATAAGCTTTAAAATATATTGCATGTGTGAAATATTGCATGATTATTACTTAGGATGTGAATAACATGTAAAGGTTTGCATGAGTGTTCCAAAGAGCACATGAAGAGGTTCACGGCCTCAACCAAGAAAAGAGAACCAAAATGTTCTCATCCATTTTCAAAAGGAAGGACTCAATGGAATTAGGTAAATGAATGAATTTCAAAATGTTTTAGAAGAAGAAAAATGATCCAAAGATCAAATGCCAAGACTTTATGAAATTCGGCCAACATGCCTTATAAATGAGTGATCAATCAAAAATTTATTTTCTAAGTGTAAACTTAAGGTTTTACCTAAAAAGAATGCAATTGTAATGGATTTCTAAGGTTTAAAGAAGTAAACCAATTTTTATTAGAAATATGACATAGAAGAAAAATAAATCCAAACCTTTGAAAAATACTTACCTTTGAAATTTAAAGCATAGAGAATTGCTAAAGTGGATTTAGTAAAAATAAACTAAGTAAACGAATTTTTAGAGGAAAAACGTAGAAAATACAATTTTAATAGATTTTATAGACAAAATGCTGTCAAAATTTATTAAAAACAGACAAATAAAATAAAACGTTTCATAATATATTTTATAACATAAGAAAAATTATTCTACGTAGTTTTAAAGTATTAAAAATAGCTTACGTAATTTTAAAACAGAGATTTTAAAGCTTTTCGGTAAAGAAGACAATTTAAAAATCTTACGCGATTGAGAAAAAATGATTTAAAAATACTATGCGATTTTAAAAATAGCAAAATATATTTATGCGATTTAAAAACATTTGTGAAAACGACGAAATTGGGAAAACGTGATAAAATTTCAATGCGATTAATTGGAACAGCAAGTTTTTACTGTCAGGCCAAAGTGGTGGACCCAGACATATTGAGATACGGTACTGTCAAGTGGGACGTACTGTATAATTGAGATTTTTGCCATTGAGGGCATTTACGTAAATATGAGAATATTTTGAGACTAAGGGTAATTTGATAATTATGATTTTATTCATGCATTGAGTTGTGTCAATTTGGTTGATAATTGGTGATTTGATTGACGAGATGAATTACACCGTGTTGTCGGTGTGATAAGCGTAGTGTGGTTCATTTCTTCGTATGGACTTGGAGGCATTAGTGTGCGGAGTATTCCACATGTGGACAGTTGGTCGCTCCTCTGGGCCGTGGTAACTGGCAACACACTAGTGATCTCGACACGCACTATACTTAATCAAGATCTTGTAAAGTCTATTTTAGTACAATGCCTATAGTTACACGATGTTTGGACTGTGTACTACTACACGATGTTGGACAGTGGGCTATAGACACAACGTTAGACAGAGCAATAGTTTGGTTGGGCAGCCTGAGGTACTAATAGATCTTTGCGGGTCATTCTCTCAGATATCTGTGTCTAGCTCCATGGAGTAGGAACGAGTCGTTTTGTATTTGTATCATGCATCTTAACATCATTAACTTTGATATTTTTGTACTATTGTATTAAATTTTCTGTGATACTGTTATATTGAATTTCTGTATTATATTGCATAATTATTTATGATGATTATGGTATGCTTTATTGTATTATGGTATGCTTTGATTATTTGTTATACCTATTGTATTTGACGTTTTCTTATTTGCCATGCTGGTATTGATATATGATTATCTCACCTCTCTATATGTACTGTTTATGTATTTTTAAATTATGTTATAAAGAGTTTGAGGAAGAGGACCAGCCTCTTGATTTTGTATATCTTGAGGAGGAGGAACCACAGCAAGCAGAGGATCAGTTCGACGATTGCGAGCCATCCGATCACCCATACCCATTAGATTGATTTGGAGGATGGCGTTGCCAGGATTTCTTGGGTTCGTGAGACTTGAGTTTCATGGAGGTTCAGAGGCCTGGCGATTGAGAGAGGACAGAGGTTCAGTGGTTTACGTGGGACGTTTGACTGTGTCCCTATGATCGGAGTTTGATGGGGAACCTGCTTTACTACTACTCTGTATTTACACATAGAGTTGCCGCTGTCTATTAGGCGTCACTGGGAAGGGATGTTCCATGCGCCTAGTGAGATTAGCAGTGTGTCGACAGCACGGACTCGTGTCCGTAGAGCGTCGAGACATCCTGGATACCTATCACCTGAAGTGTCATCTGAGAGTGATCCTTCAGAGGGTTAGGAATTTGGGATGTGCACTTGGGCACTTTTTAGATGTTATGTATTATATTAACTCTTTACTGTTTTTGTTTAAATATTTTGTAGTTGTATATTATGTGTGATGACAGTTTATTTATTTTATGTTCCATGTTATTTTTTTTTAGTAATATCCTGTATAAAAAGGAAAAAATTTTACAACCCATATTATTAATGTAACAAATGTTTTAAAACTTGGGTAATATTTTATTTTTTTTATTTCATTGTATCATAAATGTGACATCCCCGCAAGGGTGTTACAAAGGCTACTCAGAATTTTGAGGTAAATCTTGGCTCTCTGTTTGAAACTATGCTAGTTGGTACACCATGTAACTTTATAATTTCCCAAATGTAATCCTGAGCCAACTTGTACAATGGGCAACTGATCCTAATAGGAAAAATGTCTACAAACTTAGTTAACCTGTCAACTATTACCTATGCTGCATCATAACCTGATCGAGTTCTAAGTAATCCTAATACAAAATCCATTGATATATTGTCTCATTTCCATTCAAGGATATTCAAGTGTTGCAGTAATCCACTAGGTTTCTGGTGTTCTATTTTAACTTTTTGGTAAACTAGACATTTCGCTACAAAACTAGCTATGTCTCTTTCCATCTCATTCCACCAAAATAATTTCCTAAGATTTTGATACATTTTGGTTGCACTATGATGCATAGTGTACTTACTGCAATGTGCCTAAGATAAAATCTTCTTTTTCAATTATTCATCATTGGGCACACATAATCTTCCTTCATACATCATAGCCTCTTTTTCATTAACATGAAAATGTTCAAGTTGTTATACTA
The DNA here is from genome assembly GCA_029884605.1 of Ormosia emarginata. Classification (NCBI taxonomy): domain Eukaryota; kingdom Viridiplantae; phylum Streptophyta; class Magnoliopsida; order Fabales; family Fabaceae; genus Ormosia; species Ormosia emarginata. The sequence goes on from JAQQTP010000088.1 coordinate 34,913,055, forward strand.
GAATTCTTATTTTGAGGGACTGCAAAACTCATCATTTTCTTGGGCTTGTCTTACTTGATTTCTTAAATCATACTCTATTCTTAGTTCACTAGCATACAAGCAGTGAGGTTGTAAGGACAGTGAAATCTTCTAGTCCCTGAATTTTTTTAACAACTTTTGTTTCCTTATCATCATCGAGGACACATGCAAGGACTTCCTACTCAAGGCATCGACCACTACATTGACTCTACCAGCATGATATTTCAATTCAAAATCATAGTCCTTTAAGAACTCAATCCATCTACATTGTCTTATATTTAACTCCTTTTGGTCAAAAAGATACTTTAAACTTTTATGATCACTATATACCTCAAACTTGATTCCATAAAGGTAATGCCTCTAAATTTTCAAAGAAAAGACTACTGCTGCTAACTCTAAGTCATGGGTTGGGTAATTTTCTTCATACGGTCTAAGTTGTCTGGATGCTTAGGCCACAACTCTACCGTGTTACATCAAAACACATTCCAAACCCTTCTTAGATGCATCATAATACACTACAAAGTTTTGTTTAGGATCAGGAATTATTAAGACTAGAGTGAAGGTAAGTCTGTTCTTTAGCAACTGAAAACTTGCTTCACAAGTTGAATCCCACTCTAAAGGGTGATTCTTTCTAGTTAACCTAGCTAAAGGTAAAACTAGCTGGGAGAATCCCTTAATGAATATTCTATAATATTCGACCAATCCTAGAAAACTCCTAATCTTAGTAATTGTCTTTGACTTTTCACAATGAACTATTGCATCAACTTTACTAGGCTCCACAGCTACTCCTCCTTGAATAATCACATGACCTAAAAATCTTACTTCACTCAATCAGAATTCACATTTTTCTAACTTGGCATGCAATTGCTTCTCCTTTAGGATCTGTAGCACAGTTCTAAAGTGTTGTTCATGCTCTTTCTTAGTCTTAGAATAGATGAGTAAGTCATTTATAAAGACTACTACAAACTAGTCAAGGTAAAGTCTAAAAATCATATTCATGTAATCCATGAATATTGCAAAAGCATTAGTAAGTCCAAAGGGCATCATAAGGTATTCATAATGCCCATATCTAGTCCTAACGGTTGTCTTGGGTACATCTTTTGGTTTTACTCTTATATGATGATATCCTAATCTCAAGTCTATCTTTGAGAAGACTATGGCTCCTAACAATTGATCTAAAAAGTCATCTATCCCAGTGAGTGGATACTTGTTTTTAATTGTGAATTGGTTTTAGCTTCCTATAATCTACACACAATCTCATGCTCCCATCTTTCTTCTTGACTAATAGAATAGGTGCACCCAATGGTGATACATTGGGCCTGATAAATCCTTTGCCTAACAATTCCTCTATTTTTTTTCTTGAGTTCACTTATATCCAAAGAAGACATCTTATAAGGTACAAAAGATAGAGATCCTGCTCCCAAAACTAGGTCAATAGAAAACTCAATTTCCCTTTCAACTGATAGGTTCACCATCTCTTTGGGAAACACTTTTGGAAATTCTCTTACTATAGGTATACTGTCTATTTCCTTCCTAACCTCTGAATTTGAAAAAAAACAAAAGAAGAAACCCTTGAGCTCATTCTAAGAGATACTTTTATGCTTGAGTGACATTAAGGAATAAGGTATTAGCAGATTTTGGTTCCTGGGGTGGATCATTGGGAAAGTAGGCAAGCTTTCTAGAATAATCTAAGATAATATCATTTATTGACAATTAGTCCATTCCGGTTATGATATCAATATCAATCAAAGGCAAACAAACAAGGTTCAAAGTGAAGCTTTTCCTTCAATTAAAATATGATATTTTAAACAAGCTTGAGAAGTAGAAACTTTCCTCTCTGTGGGAGTTGAAACTAACAGATCTTAAGACAAGGAAGTTATAGGCAAATTTAACTTCTTCACACAATCAATAGATATAAAGGAGTGTGTAACTTCTGAATCAAACAATGCAATTAAAATAGAATTTTTAAGAAAACATTTACCTTAAATCATGTTGGGAGATTGATTTACCTCTTGTCCACTTAGAATGAATACTCTTCCTTTAGTTTGTGCTCTGGGTACAGGGTTGTTCATCATCTTCTTAGTGGTACAATCCTTGGCAATATGTCTTGATTTTTCGCATTGATAACACACATAACAAGGTCTAGAGCTATAAAATTCCGCACAATTATTGCACACAGGTGGAAATCCACCAATCTTACTTGCTTACCCTTTCCGTGGTTTAATCCATTCTTAAGATTATTTTTTCTTTTGAGCCTCTGTCACCCTTTTACTTTTTAGAAAGTTTAAACGCTCTATTTCAAATTCCTTCTCTAGATAGCTTTTTTCTGCTATCATACATTTGTTTACTAGAATGTTATAATCTTTCATTTCCAAGGTAGACACCTTCTCCCTTATTTCAAGCCTCAAACCCAACTCAAATTTTGTGGCTTTCCAGTGGCCATCAGGATTGTTTTTCAAGTAGAAAGAAGATTTGGAAAGCTCTTCAAATTTGGCCAAATATTGTCATATACTCATGTTTAACTATCTAAGTTGTATGAATTCTGCCTCTTTTTTATTTTTCACAATATCATGCAAGTACTTATCAAAGAATGTGACTAAAATTACCTCCCAAGAGATTTTTGTTCCTCTAGATTCTAATAAGTTCCTAGCACCTTTCCACCAGTGCTCTGCCTCCCCTTCAAGCATGTAAGTGGCAAAGACTACTTTTTGGCATCCTATGACTGTAAAAATCTTTTCTACTTACATTACTCATTTTTCGGCTAATGCTGGGTCATAATCCCCATGAAAAGATGACGGTTTGGCCTTTCTAAATTCTGAAAGACCTTGATAATTTAGGTTAGCCATGGGAGCTTACACGATAAAATTTCCACTACCCTCACCTAGATGATTACGGTTGTGATTATTGTTCCTATCTTAAGTTCCCTATATACATTGTAAAATCATGTTGGTTGACTCTGTCTTGACCCTATCAATGTCAACTAATCCTTTCGTGGCTCCTAATATCCCTGTCAGAGTATCATTTTGTAAACTCTGTACCTCTGAAAGTTCTGATGCCATATAGTCCTACGCAACCATGAAAAATCCAATTTTGAGGTGATTAGTCTCAATATTGCAAAGTTAATGTCGTTATAATTCTATATGATATATACAAAATAATAGGAGCAATCATCATGCAGAAACTCAACATACACAAAAATTTAAGACATAGATATAACTATCTAATGCCAAAAATTGACGCCCTGATATAAAAAATGTAACCCTTTCAACAAATATAAAATCTAATAGCAAAATTACTAATTAAGGGTATTATCCTTTATCTCTCTATTCATAAAAATTCAATTTTTGGCTAATTTTCGTATATTTTGAACACTCAATAGATCAGGAGAAATCAGTTGATAAGTTTTTTAGTGGAAACACAAAGTAGAGAAAGATATGAATTTTACAAATAAAAAAAATGTGCTCATAGCAACCAAAATTGAAGAACAGTAATTGAAATCAGTGGACAATGAAATCACAATAGAAATTGTAATCGAAATAAGAGAAAGAAACAAGAGTAAGCAAAGAAACGAAATCAAAAGTATAAGTTCTAATTAAGAAACCCAACAATAGAGTCATGATTTTGCTTACATATATCAGAGTCATTATTTAGCTAAAAATACATATATTTCAAATAACTCTAACATATATATATATATATATATATATATATATATATATATATATATATCCCTCCCTGGGAACTAAAATCCATGCATGGTCTATCTGAATGATGATAATTATAATGCGTCCCATGCTAGTCTAAAAATTCTCAGTAGGAAATTAACAATTATAAAACATTGTGAGTTTCAACTGTATAGAATACACAGAAAATCACATGGCAACTAAAGTATGACAAGAATAAAATTATTCTAGCAGCACAACTAAACAAATGCTAAATAAATCACGCAATATAACATTATATACAAACATCAGCAAGTTCCTCATCACAAGGAATCCACCCTTAAAATTTCCTTTTCTTTTCTTGTCTGCTTGTCTTACATCACATCCGAAGGCCTTCACTTCCATAGGGAATCCACTCTATCTCTAGTGTTACTTTAACATCATGACAACAAAACCAGACATACCCACACTAACTAAGGCAGGTAACATAAATGGAAATACATCCCTCTACCTTCTCAACGATTATGTGCAAACTTTTCCTTGAATCACTTACTTGTCATCATACACAAACATAAGTAATACAAATCACCTAATATATCACAAATAAATTCATCATATACAAGTTTATTTTGAAATAAATCATGACAATTAAGTAAAATTTACAAAACTTAGAGTCATTAAGTTTAAATATCAATTCTTCAAGGGACCAACTTTGATTTAAAATTAATTTAATAATTCTTTTAAAAGTCCACATCATAGTCCATGGTTTGTCAAGTCTTCATCATAATCCATATTTTGTCAAGTCTTCTTCATAGTCCATAGTTTATCCTGATCTTGATAGTGCATCCATTGCACAAAAGTTCTTTCATTGCAAAGGTCTATATAGAGGTCATGAAATTACTCCCAAGCCAAGCTAAATGTAAGAAAGTTTATGTAAATCAAGCACATATGTTCATTGTACAATAGTACTTTCCTTGCAAAAGTCATAAAATGTCCTTAAGCCAAGGTAACAATATCTCGATGTAATTAATAATATTTATTTAGCTTAAGTTTTGAATAATAATTTAGTTTTTATAGATTATAATATTGGTCTCATGAGAGAGTCAATATTTGAATTATAATAACTTTAAATTTCGTGAAGTATCGTAAGAAATTCAAAGCTGAGCACAAAAGCAAATATTATAATTTAATAACATTAAATTTGCATAATTAATTTAACAAGAATAATAATATGCACAAAATATTAAATTAATAAATAAATTACTAATGAAGCATATAATCATACCTATTACTAACTAACTATGAACATATTTGATGTCGCAATTTTATTTTTAAAAGAGAGAGTTCAGTTCCTACCTCTAGCAAAATCTTATTTCTTTCCTACATTTTCTCTTTCCTTATTTCTTCCTATTTCTCTTTCTCTCTCTCCCGTTTCCTTCTTTCTTTCTCTTTCTTTTTCTCTCTCATGGTTTTGTAACACCCCAACTTTTAGATAAATTACAGTTTTGTCCTGATTGTACTATTTTCTATTTTTCTGTGTGTTATGAAATTTATTTGACTGTTTCGTAACTGTATTTGAGTGTTTTGTGTGATTTGCTCCGAGTCAAGAAAATAATAATTTTCGGGCCAGGGAAATCTTATTTTAATTATTCGGAGCTAGGGGATCTTACTAAACCCAAATCTGAGTAATACGTGTACCGACATTTTAATTTTTAGAATTTAAGCGTAGATAAAATAATTTTATATTATTATAATATTATTTTATTAGTCAGTACAGATAAATGGTAATGGACCCAGAAATGACTGTGGGATCCACTTTTGGTTTGTAGGACTCACAATTGCTTTGTGGGACTCACGTTTAGTAAAAGTAGTCAACGTTAGTGGCTTGATTTATTTTAAGCCAATAGGAATTAAGTCAACGAAAAGGGCTTAATGTAACACCCCTTTGGGGATGCCACACATATAAAGAAAAATAAAATAAATAAATAAAATCTACCCAAGTTATAAAACATTCATTACATAATAATATGGGTCGTAAAGTAATTCTTGATAAACAGATTATTAAAAATAAAATATTGTGGAAAACATAAAATAAACAGAACAACACTACTTATAATATACATATGTTCCAAGTTATAAGTTATACAAATAATTTACAACTACAATTACAAATACTTAAACAGAAACAATAAATAAAAACAATAAAAGAGTCAATATATACATCCATATGCAGACGCGCCCAAAAAAAACATCATACATATTCAATCCTCTGAAGGATCACTCTCAACATGAAAATGATCATCAGGAGACAAATATCCAGGATGCCTCGACTCTCGGCGGAAATGTGACCGCGTAGTCAACACAAGTGTCATCTCACTAGGCTCAGTGGATATCCCACCAAAATGACGCCTAATGGATAAGGGTAACTCTAAATGCAGAAACACCGTCGTCGTCATCACTGGCTCGTCGTCAAATCTATGGCGTAGGGTCACCGTCATCCGTCCCGCATACGTCACAGAGTCTCTATCTCCTCTCATGTGCCACGATAGCAATCCACCGTGAAACTCCAGAGTCACGAACCCCAAAAATCTGGGCACCGCCATACCAAAACTAATCAATCCAATGGATATGGATGATCAGATGGTTCTTGATCGTAAAACTGGTCGTCGATTTGCTAATCTTCCTCCTCCTCGGGGTACAAGACCTCAAGAGGCTGTTTCTCTTCTTCTTCCTCAAACTCTTTATCGCATAAAATAAATATACAGGAAACACATACAATAAAGAGGTAAGACAATCTAAAATCACCACAAACATGGCCAATAAGAAGACGACAAACAACATGTACACAGTTCATGCAATATGAAAAGCTATAACATTAATAAGTAACAGAGTAGTGTAAAGATTCAAAAAGATTTAAATATCTCAATAATATAACGTCATAGATAAAATAAAATAAGAAACAAATGATACAATACAACAATAGATAAAACAAATACAAGTAAACAAATAAATCAATATCAATATCAATATAATAAACAAATAAAGACAAAAATAAATAGATAAGACAAAATAAATAAATAGATCCCAAAAAATAAATATAAAACACACCCTACTCCTTGGAGCTAAAAACACACAAAGATATCGAGAGAATGACTCGCAAAAATCTATTAGTACCACGGCTGCCCAACCAACTATTTGCTGTCACACGTTGCGTCTATAGCCCCACGACACAGGAATCCATCATCCAGGCGTGGTGTAGTTCACGATCTCACGTTGTGGCACTACAGGCAAATGTACTACTAGACTTTACAAATCTCGATTAAATATAGTGCGTGTCGAGTCCATTAGTGTGCTATCGGTTTACCACGGCCCAGCGGAGCTACCAACTGTCCACATATGGGATTCCGTACACTAACGTCTCCAAGTCCATTAGAACAATGAACCACACTACGTTTATTGCATCGACAACACAATGCGATTCGTCTCATCAACCAATCCACCAAAAATTTGGCATAAACACAATACATAATTCCAAAAATATGAAATTACGAAAATGCCCTCAAGATAATAATATGCTCTCAATGGCAGAAAAATAGAAAGCCTGTACGGGTTCACATTTTCCCAACGGCGAAAAATCCGAAAAATAAATCACATCCCGACGATAAAATCAATCGCGTAGAAATTTTATCGCGTTTTCACAATCTCGTCGTTTTTATAAACGTTTTGAAATCACGTAAGTATATTTTTTCGTTTTCAAAATCGCGTAGGATTTTTAATACATTTTCTTAATCGCGTAAGATTTTTAAATCATTTTCTTGACCGAATTCCTTAAAAATTACTTGTTTAAATAAAACGAAATAATAAATAATACTTTTAAGCTACGTATAATATTTTCCATACCGTATATCTTGTCTTTTGGACATCTTTTCTATTTTATTTGTCCGTTTTTACTAAAAATTGACATGATATTTTGCTTAGAAAATTATATTAATGGTTTTCTAATTTTTACCGTAAAAATTCTGTTTATTGAATTTTTAAACCATATAATTAATCCTTTTGAAAACTACTAACATGCTTCAAAATAGCATGAGCTATATGTTAGAATTTTTTGAAAGTTCTTGTATTTCATTTCTAATAACAAAATCATTAGTTCTAAGTTCTCAAACTTATTTTTAATTGATTCTTTTCTTTAAAACTCATTTTAGAAAAATTCTTTTAACACATATTGCATCCTTATACTTAGAAAAAGTTTGGATTTAATTTTAGAAACCATGAATACTTGGTTTGGCATGTTGGCGAATTTCCTAAATATTTTGAAATTGATTTCTAAATTATTTCTCATCTTCTAACTATATGTCAAACTTATTGTATTGTCTAAATTTATTTAACCATTGTTTTAGAAAATGGTTTTTGAAATCAACACATTCATTTTAGGCATGTTGGCCGAAAATATTTAGTTTTACCATTTGATTTCTAAATTCATTTTTCATGATCTAAACAACTTGAAACCTTCTTAATTCTCCTAGGTTAATTAAAATTCCTTTTAAGAAAATTAAGAGAACATTTTGGTTCTCCATTTGATTAGTGGCCGTGAGCCTCATGGATGTGTTCTTTGGAACACACATGCATTCCTTGACATGTTATTCACATCCTATACATTATCATGCAATTCTATTCTTTATCATGCAATTTTAACACATGCAATATTATCAAAGCTTATAGACATGCAAATTAAAGCTAATAGACATGTAAAATTATTACAATCACCAAACAAAGAAAGCTACTAACAAACACCACATAACTACTAACAAACACCAAAAATTAATAAATACACATATAATAACCACATCACCACCGAATCCTTATGGATTCTACAAACACCACAAATTACTCCATCTTCTTACCACCACCAAGGGATGATAAGATTAGTCTTCCTCTTACCTTAAGTGAAGACTAAGGATTTGCTTTCACTCCTCCTAGGGTTCGGTTTCCTCCACCAAAGTACCTAGCAACTCAAACGAAAATCTACAAGTTACTAACCATGAAAAAGAACCTAAACCATGGATAAATCATGGCTTAGAACTTTGAAAAAGAAGAGAGAAAAGAAAAACATGAGATTTCATCTTCTAGGTAAAATTTTCAAGATTGGTTTCCAAGCTCCAAATGCAAGAATTTGCAAGAACTCTCAACTAGAGATGTTCTTAGGATTGTGTTTAGGTTTAGAAAAGTGGTTTAGATAGAATTTTGGATGGTTGGATGGTCAAGGAACAAGCTTGGCCGAAAATGGCTTCAAGGAAGCTTCAATGGTGTTTAAGGTTTTTGGAAGAGAGAGAAGAGAGAAAAGCATGAAAGATGAAGTGGTATTTTGGTCTCCTAACCCCACATGGCCGTAGACTTCATGCATGCAAGGTGGCCAAATGGTTGGCTTCATCCAAGCCATGGAATGCATCAAAGGCTAGGATTAAAACTTGCTTAACAAGCTTGTCTCCTATTGGTTGATTATTGATGACTCACAAGCCTAATCACACTGTTCATTAATTACCAGCTTAGTCAGCTAGCTGAGTCAGCTTGTTCTGGAAAGTTCTACTGCTAATGATGATTAATTAAGCTACTTGATCTAACCATTACGCTAATTGTGGGTCCCGCAAAACATTTAGGGTCCATGTCATTTTATTATATTGACTAATAAAATAATATTATAATATTATAAAATTATTTTATTTGTGATCAAATCTAAAAATTAAAAGATTATTTACTGTCTCATTCAGAATCGGGTTTAGTAAGATCCCCCAATTCTAAATAATAAAATAAGATTTCCCCGGCCCGGAAAAATATTATTTTCCTACCTCAGAGCAAATCACACAAAAAGCTCATATAAAATCACAGACAGTAATATTGGACACTAAATCAAGTAGAAAACAATTAAAAACAGCAAAAACAGTACAAACAGCACGTTCGGGACGTAACGGTCATTTTCCCATTTTTTCCCACAACGTAGCTAATCGTCCAAAACGTTCAAATAAAATTACAGACAGTATTAATTGTCTGTATATCATCCAGAAAAATTAAAACAGTAGCTCGGAAAAACTTTTATTTTACCGTCTCGGAACAAATTACGTAAAAAGACCAAATAAAATTTGAGCCTGTATAAACGTATTTGTATTTCATGCAGAAATCGAGAAACAGTAAAATAGGGACACAACGGTCATTCACACAAAAGCTTGAAAAAAAAAGAAACAAGACATTAGAATATTTTCTAAAAATTTAGTGTTACAACTCTCCCAACAAATAAAAATTTCGTCCTCGAAATTATTTGTTCCTCAAAACAAATGAGGATACTGATCCTTCATTTTATCTTCCAGCTCCCAGGTAGTTTCACCAGTCACATCATTCCATATGACCTTCACTAGCTCAATCATTTTCCCTCGAAGCTGCTTTACCTTTCTGTCCTCAATTCTGATAGGTAAAGTTTCATAAGTCAAATTCTCCTTCAGCTGCACTTCATCTGGCTGTATAACATGCGTCGGATCTGGTATATACTTCCGTAACTGAGACACATGAAATACGTCATGCAGATTCGATAGAAACGGCGGCATAGCGATCTGATATGCTACAGGACCTATACGTCGAATAATCTGATACGGTCCAATGAACTTAGAAGTAAGTTTCTTAGACTTAATAACTCTTCCGACACCAGTCGTAGGAGTAACTCTTAGAAACACATGCTCACCCTCCTCAAATTCAAGAGGTCGTCTTCGTTTATCCGCATAACTTTTACGTCATGCGCTTTGCGTCGTTCTCATCTTCTCTTGTATCATCTTTACCTTTTCCGTAGTCTGTTGTACAAGATCTGGTCCAACAGTCATACTTTCCCCATCTTGATACCAACATAACGGTGTCCGACATCGCCTTCCATACAATGCCTCATAAGGTGCCATTCCGATGCTTGAGTGAAAACTATTGTTGTAGGTGAATTCTATCAGAGATAAAAATTCATCCCAACTTCCTCGTTGTTCCAAAACACAAGCACGCAACAGATCCTCCAAAGACTGTATAGTTCTCTCTGTCTGACCATCTGTCTGCGGATAATACGCTGAACTCAGTCGTAACTTAGTTCCCATAGTTTCTTGCAGACTTCGCCAAAACCTTGACGTAAACCTCGGATCTCGTTCAGAAACTATACATGTAGGTACACCATGTAATCTGACAATTTCACTGATGTACAACTGGGTTAATCTTTCCAATGAATACTTAATATTAATTGGTAAGAAATGAGCCGATTTCGTAAGCCTATCAACTATAACCCATATCGAATCATGACCTTTCCTCGTCTTTGGCAAACCAGTAACGAAATCCATCGATATACTATCCCATTTCCATTCGGAATAGATAACGGTTGTAACATTCCGGTGGTCTTTGATGTTCCACTTTTGCCTTTTGACAGACTAGACAAGTTGACACGCACCTAATAACATCACTCTTCAATCCATGCCACCAGAATAACTTCTTCAAGTCCTGGTACATCTTTGTTATGCCTGGATGCATACTCAATAGACTAGTATAGGCATGTTCCACAATATATCGCCTTAGCTCCCGGTCACGAGGAACACAGACTCTACCCCGAAACCTCAGAATTCCATCAGTTCTTTCTTTGAACTTTATTGTCTCGTCTTGCTTTATTTGTTCTCTTATTCCTTGCAAAAATTTATCGGCATTCTGTTTTTCCCTTATGTCTTCCATCAGCTCACTAGAGATAGTAACCATGTTAATACAGATCTTCCCCGGTTTCAACTCAACAAATGACCACACATCTCTAAACTGTTCAATGAGCTCCTTTTCCTTGATCATCAGAGGAGAATAATCGATAATCTTTCTACTTAAGGCATCAGCCACAACATTCGCCTTGCCAGGGTGGTACAACAGTTGAAAATCATAATCTTTCAGGAATTCTAACCATCTCCGCTGCCTCATGTTCAGCTCCTTCGATCATACAAGTACTTCAAGCTCTATGATCACTGAAAATGTTGAACGTTGCTCCATAGAGAAAATGTCTCCATATCTTGAGCAAAAACCACAAGCGGCCAATTCCAAATCGTGCGTTGGATAATTCCTTTCATGAACCTTCAATTGTCGAGAAGCATATGCCACAACGTTTCGATCTTGCATCAACACGCATCCTAGTCCTTGATAAAAAGCGTCGCAATACACATCAAAAGATTTCGTCGAATCGGTAGGATCAACACCAGAGGTGCGAGTTGTTAATCTCTTCTTCAACTCTTGAAAACTGGCTTCACGTTCTTCCGTCCATTCAAAAGCTTGATTTTTCCTCGTAAGCTGCGTAAGTGGTCCAGCAATCTTCGAAAAACCCTCGATAAACCTCCGGTAATATCCAGCAAGTCTAACAAAACTTCGAACTTCTGTTACCGTCTTAGGTCTTTCCCATTGTAAAACAGTCTCCACTTTTGATGGGTCCACCGCAATACCTTCTTTAGAAATTACGTGTCCAAGAAATTGGACTTCTTCCAACCAGAACTCACACTTAGCCAATTTCGCATACAGCTGCTTCTCCCTCAAAATCCGAAGGACAACACCAAGATGTTCAGCATGCTCTTCCTTGGATTGAGAATAGATCAGAATGTCATCGATAAAGACAACAACAAATCTGTCTAAATAAGGACGAAATATCCTATTCATATAATCCATAAATATGGCAGGAGCATTCGTCACCCCGAATGGCATTACCTGATACTCATAATGTCCATATCGAGTTCGAAAAGCAGTTTTCGGCACATCTTCCCCTTTTACACGAATCTGATGATACCCCGATCTCAGATCTATCTTGGAAAATACCACAGCTCCTTTCAACTGATCCATCAAGTCGTCAATTCTTGGAAGCGGATATTTATTCTTGATAGTCACCTTGTTCAGCTAACGATAATCCACACAAAGCCGAGACGTTCCGTCCTTCTTCTTAACCAAAAGCACTGGCGCACCCCATGGTGAAACACTAGGTCGCACAAACTCTTTCTCCAACAGCTCCACCAATTGCTTCTTCAGCTCCTCCAATTCCACTTGGTGACATACGATACGGTGCAATTGAGATAGGACTGTTCTGGTACTAAATCAATTGAGAACTCGATCTCCTCTCGGGTGGCAAACCAGTACGTCATCGGGAAAAACATCGGAAACTCGGCGACAACGGGAATAGTATTCACATCCTTCTCATTCTTAACTTCTAGAGAAGACAATACCATATATCCCTGCGCTCCATCTCTTAACAAAGACTTGACCTTAACAGCAGTTAAGAACCCATACTTTTCTTCCTTAGGAAAAACTATGGTTTTACTTGCACAATCTATAAGAATATGGTTAGAACATAACCAGTCCATCCCTAAAATTACATCTATCTCAACAAGAGGCAAACAAATCAAGTTGACCATAAACAAACGACCCTTCACAACAATAGGACAATCCAAACAAATCTTAGATGTAACAACAGGTTTAGCAGTTGGAGTAGAAACACTCAACTTAACATTCAAAGAAGACACAGGCAACTTCAATCTTTCCACACAATCATATGCAATAAACGAGTGTGTAGCACCAGAGTCATACAACACAGTCAGATGGTTACCTCCAATGTCACCTTCTCCTTGTATAAGATCATCAGATTGAGAAATCTCAGTTCCCTTCATGGTATAAACACGCCCTCCAGATCTCGGTTGAGTACTTCCAGATTTTTGCTGATTAGCTTTAACATACCGAACAACAGGTTTCTTCTCTGGTCGAGTACAATCTTTCGACATATGCCCAGGCTGTCCACAGTTAAAACAGACTGTCCCCTTGATTGTACAATCTGGAGATATATGGCCCTTCTTACCACACTTAAAACACGTTGGCGTAAACACCACCTTCTGCCCAGTTCCACTACCACTTGCATCTCCACTAACCGATGGTCGTTGAGATTGAGTCCCTGTTGGTCTGGAATACGGCTTACGCTGAAACCGATTCGTATTACTACCTCTACCTCTCTGAAACCTTGCCGGCCCAAAGTTCCGATTCCTCTGATCTCTAGATGGCTCCAACTCCTCAAGTCGAGCACAAGCATCCACCAAAGCATGAAACTGAGTCTTTCTCAAGGATACCACTCCTCGTTTCAGTTCCACCCTTAAACCTGATTCAAACTTCCTACATCTCCACACATCATCTTGCCGTGTCTGAGCATAATTTGAGAATTGAGACAAATTCTCAAACTTTGTGGCATACTCATTCACCGTCATATTCCCCTGTCGCAAACCAAAAAATTCCATTTCTTTGGCATGCCTAGCACTCGCAGGAAAATATTTATCCAGAAAAACATTAGAAAACACTTCCCATGTGATTTCAGTCCCTTCAGCTTGCAATACTCGGCGGGTTCCTCTCCACCAATGTTCTGCATCTCCTCTCAGCATGAAAACAGCATAAGTCACCTTCTTATCATCTACGCATCTCATTCCTTCAAAGATCCTCTCCAAATCTTGCATCCACTGACTTGCTTTCTCCGGATCCACCTCGCCTCTAAACTGTGGCGGATTATGACGCCTAAACTCAGCCAAATTTAGGGCATCAACAATAGCATCTTCTTTGTTGAGTGCTTCTCGATTTTCTTCGAGTAATCACTTCACCATCCCGCCGCATAGCCTCAGCAGCCGCAATCATAGGGTCCACATCACGATTCACATTCGCACGTCCTCTACCTCGTCCGGACATCTTCAAATAGAACAAAACAAAATTAGATACATCCTTTTAGATACTTCGAAAGGATATAAATCACTGAGAGAATCACACAAAGACAAACAAAAACAGACCCAACCACAACTCCAAAAGACTCTAACTTGGGGCTCGATACAACTAATGTAACACCCCTTTGGGGATGCCACACATATAAAGAAAAATAAAATAAATAAATAAAATCTACCTAAGTTATAAAACATTCATTACATAATAATATGGGTCGTAAAGTAATTCTTGATAAATAGATTATTAAAAATAAAATATTGCGGAAAACATAAAATAAACAGAACAACACTACTTATAATATACATATGTTCCAAGTTATAAGTTATACAAATAATTTGCAACTACAATTACAAATACTTAAACAGAAACAGTAAATAAAAACAATAAAAGAGTCAATATATACATCCATACGCGAGACGCGCCTTAAAAAAAACATCATGCATATTCAATCCTCGAAGGATCACTCTCAACATGAAAATGATCATCGGGAGACAAATATCCAGGATGCCTCGACTCTCGGCGGAAATGTGACCGCGTAGTCAACACAAGTGTCATCTCACTAGGCTCAGTGGATATCCCACCAAAATGACGCCTAATGGATAAGGGTAACTCTAAATGCAGAAACACCGTCGTCGTCATCACTGGCTCGTCGTCAAATCTATGGCGTGGGGTCACCGTCATCCGTCCCGCATACGTCACAGAGTCTCTATCTCCTCTCATGTGCCACGATAGCGATCCACCGTGAAACTCGAGTCACGAACCCCAAAAATCCGGCACCGCCATACCAAAACTAATCAATCCAATGGATATGGATGATCGAGATGGTTCTTGATCGTAAAGCGGTCGTCGATTTGTCGATCTTCCTCCTCCTCTGGGTACAAGACCTCAAGAGGTGTTCCTCTTCTTCTTCCTCAAACTCTTTATCGCATAAAATAAATATACAGGAAACACATACAATAAAGAGGTAAGACAATCTAAAATCACCACAAACATGGCCAATAAGAAGACGACAAACAACATGTACACAGTTCATGCAATACGAAAAGCTATAACATTAATAAGTAACAGAGTAGTGTAAAGATTCAAAAAGATTTAAATATCCCAACAATATAACGTCATAGATAAAATAAAATAAGAAACAAATGATACAATACAACAATAGATAAAACAAATACAAGTAAACAAATAAATCAATATCAATATCAATATAATAAACAAATAAAGACAAAAATAAATAGATAAGACAAAATAAATAAATAGATCCCAATAAATAAATATAAAACACACCCTACTCCATGGAGCTAAAAACACACAAAGATATCAGAGAGAATGACTCGCAAAAATCTATTAGTACCACGGCTGCCCAACCAACTATTGCGCTGTCACACGTTGCGTCTATAGCCCCACGACACAGGAATCCATCATCCAGGCGTGGTGTAGTTCACGGTCTCACGTTGTGGCACTACAGGCAAATGTACTACTAGACTTTACAAATCTCGATTAAATATAGTGCGTGTCGAGTCCATTAGTGTGCTATCGGTTTACCACGGCCCAGCGGAGCTACCAACTGTCCACATATGGGATTCCGTACACTAACGTCTCCAAGTCCATTAGAACAATGAACCACACTACGTTTATCGCATCGACAACACGATGTGATTCGTCTCATCAACCAATCCACCAAAAATTTGGCATAAACACAATACATAATTCCAAAAATATGAAATTATGAAAATGCCCTCAAGATAATAATATGCCTCAATGGTAGAAAAATAGAAAGGCCTGTACGGGTTCACATTTTCCCGACAGCGAAAAATCCTCAAAAGCCTGTACGGGTTCACATTTTCCCGACAGCGAAAAATAAATACAGTAACGGTCAATCGCGTAGAAATTTTATCGCGTTTTCACAATCTCGTTGTTTTTATAAACGTTTTGAAATTGCGTAAGTACATTTTTCTGTTTTCAAAATCGCGTAGGATTTTTAATACGTTTTCTCAATCGCGTAAGATTTTTAAATCATTTTCTTGACCGAATTCCTTAAAAATTACTATTTAAATAAACAGAAATAATAAATAATACTTTTAAGCTACGTATAATAATTTCCATACCGTATACTATATTTTAGACATCTTTTCTATTTTATTTGTCCGTTTTTACTAAAAATTGACAGTATTTTGCTTAGAAAATTATATTAATGGTTTTCTAATTTTACCGTAAAAATTCTGTTTATTGAATTTTTAAACCATATAATTAATCCTTTTTAAAACTACTAACATGCTTCAAAATACAGCATGAGCTATATGTTAGAATTTTTCGAAAGTTACTGTATTTCATTTCTAATAACAAAATCATTAGTTCTAAGTTCTCAAACTTATTTCTAATTGATTCTTTTCTTTAAAACTCATTTTAGAAAAATTCTTTTTAACACATATTGCGTCCTTATACTTAGAAAAAGTTTGGATTTAATTTTAGAAACCATGAATACTTGGTTTGGCATGTTGGCCGAATTTCCTAAATATTTTGAAATTGATTTCTAAATTATTTCTCATCTTCTAACTATATGTCAAACTTATTGTATTGTCTAAATTCATTTAACCATTGTTTTAGAAAATGGTTTTTGAAATCAACACATTCATTTTAGGCATGTTGGCCGAAAATATTTAGTTTTACCATTTGATTTCTAAATTCATTTTTCATGATCTAAACAACTTGAAACCTTCTTAATTCTCCTAGGTTAAATAAAATTCCTTTTAAGAAAATAAGAGAACATTTTGGTTCTCCATTTGATTAGTGGTCGTGAGCCTCATGGATGTGTTCTTTGGAACACACATGCATTTCCTTGACATGTTATTCACATCCTATACATTATCATGCAATTCTATACTTTATCATGCAATTCTAACACATGCAATATTATCAAAGCTTATAGACATGCAAATTAAAGCTAATAGACATGCAAAATTATTACAATCACCAAACAAAGAAAGCTACTAACAAACACCACATAACTACTAACAAACACCAAAAATTAACAAATACACATATAATGACCACATCACCACCGAATCCTTATGGATTCTACAAACACCACAAATTACTCCATCTTCTTACCACCACCAAGGGATGATAAGATTAGTCTTCCTCTTACCTTAAGTGAAGACTAAGGATTTGCTTTCACTCCTCCTAGGGTTCGGTTTCCTCCACCAAAGTACCTAGCAACTCAAACGAAAATCTACAAGTTACTAACCATAAAAAAGAACCTAAACCATGGATAAATCATGGCTTAGAACTTTGAAAAAGAAGAGAGAAAAGAAAAACATGAGATTTCACCTTCTAGGTAAAATTTTCAAGATTGGTTTCCAAGCTCCAAATGCAAGAATTTGCAAGAACTCTCAACTAGAGATGTTCTTAGGATTGTGTTTAGGTTTAGAAAAGTGGTTTAGATAGAATTTTGGATGGTTGGATGGTCAAGGAACAAGCTTGGCGAAAATGGCTTCAAGGAAGCTTCAATGGAGTTTAGGGTTTTTGAAGAGAGAGAAGAGAGAAAAGCATGAAAGATGAAGTGGTATTTTGGTCTCCTAACCCCACATGGCCGTAGACTTCATGCATGCAAGGTGGCCAAATGGTTGGCTTCATCCAAGCCATGGAATGCATCAAAGGCTAGGATTAAAACTTGCTTAACAAGCTTGTCTCCTATTGGTTGATTATTGATGACTCACAAGCCTAATCACACTGTTCATTAATTACCAGCTTAGTCAGCTAGCTGAGTCAGCTTGTTCTGGAAAGTTCTACTGCTAATGATGATTAATTAAGCTACTGATCTAACCATTCTGCTAATTGTGGGTCCCGCAAAACATTTCCGGGTCCACTGTCATTTTATTATACTGACTAATAAAATAATATTATAATATTATAAAATTATTTTATTTGACAGTCAAATCCTAAAAATTAAAAGATTATTTACTGTCTCATTCAGAATCGGGTTTAGTAAGATCCCCCAATTCTAAATAATAAAATAAGATTTCCTGGCAGGAAAAATATTATTTTCCTGCCTCGGAGCAAATCACACAAAAAGCTCATATAAAATCACAGACAGTAATATTGGACACTAAATCAAGTAGAAAATAATTAAAAACAGCAAAAATAGTACAAACAGCACGTTCGGGACGTAACGATCATTTTCCCATTTTTTCCCACAACGTAGCTAATCGTCCAAAACGTTCAAATAAAATTACAGACAATATTAATTGTCTGTATATCATCCAGAAAAATTAAAACAAGAGTTTCGGAAAAACTTTTATTTTACCGTCTCGGAACAAATTACGTAAAAAGACCAAATAAAATTTGAGCCTGTATAAACGTATTTGTATTTCATGCAGAAATCGAGAAACAGTAAAATAGGGACACAACGGTCATTCAAACAAAAACTTGAAAAACAGCAAACAGTACATTCGGAATATTTTCTAAAAATTGGGGTGTTACACTTAACTTGATTTACATCGTTGGATGAAAAGGTTGAGTTTTGAATATCAACCGTTGATCTAATCTATGGTTGTAAAGAATGAACTTGGTCAGGAAGGCTTGAATACCCACCATTGATTTATTGGATGGTGGAGATTGGTCTTATGAAAATGGTTAGATTCAATTGTGACCATTGGATGTGAAGAATATAGAGAAGATCTTGACCCTTTATTGTTTAAGATGAATCTAATGGCTAGAATTGCATGAAGATAAGATCTAATGGTTTAGATTTGATCATATTAGTACCTAATATCAACCATTGATATGATCAATGGCTCTTGAAACTTGGATTATAAGAAAATTAATTAATTAGTAATGTAACTAATTTTCTTAATTAAGTTAAGTTAAGTGTGCTTAGAGGCTTAATGGGATTAGTAGCTTAATTAATCACCATTAGGTAGGAATATTCAAGAACATGTGACTATGCATGTGACTAGGCTTATGACAAGGCTTGGATTAGCCAATGGAAGACAAGCTTGGTGATCAAGTTTTGATCTCAACCCTTGATGAAGTCTAAGGCTTAGATGGAGTCTTGGACGTCAAACAAAGAGGCCACCTCCTCTTGGAAGTGTTACACGGCCATGCACCCATTTGGAGGGCATTTTCACTTCATTCTTCATCTTTGATATCACACTTTCTCTCTTCTCTCTCTCCAAGAACAAGAACTCACCATTGTTGCTCTTCTTTGAGCCATTCGGCCAAGCACCTTTCTCCACTATCCAACCACCTAAAATTTTATCTAACTCACTTTTCCAAACCTAAACACCATTCTAAGAACATCTCTAGTTGAGAGCTCTTTCAAAATCATTCATCTTAAGCTTGGAAAATAGCTTTGGAGGTTTTTCCTAGAAGGTGAAAATCCTTGTTTTTCATTTCTAACTTCTTTTTCAAGGTTCTAAGCCATGATTTATCCATGATTTATATTTTTCTCCTATAATTATAACTCTTTAAATTTTTGTTTAAGATCTTTAGGTTTTCTTGGAGGTGAACCCGCAATCCCTAGGAGAAGGAGTAGTAGATTTTGTCTTCCTTTAAGGTAAATGGGAGATTACCCTCATCAACCGTGTGTTGGTGGTGAGGAATGGATGAGTTTGTGGTGAAGAATCCATAAGGATTCATTCATTTGATTGTTTATTGTTTTCCCTAATTGTGTTTGATTTTGTGTGCAAGCATGTCTATAGCTTTAATATTTTTGGTATATGTTTTATGATTGCCTTAATATATAGTATGTGTTCATTGATGCATAATTATTACTGTAAGATATGAATAATATGTGAAGAATTGCATGAGTGTTCCAAAGAACACAAAGGGATTCACGGCTCCATCATCCCTAAAGAGGACCAAAATGTTCTCAACCATTTTCTAAAAGAATGATTTAATTGATTTAATTGGATTAATGGATTTTTCAATGATTTAGAGGATTGAAAATAATTTTAAAATGATTTATAAGGACATGTAGAATTTCGGCCAACATGCCATATACCTTTGATCCAAAAATTATTTTCTAACTATGGATTAGATGATCTAATAAAAATAAATTGGATTAAGAATTTTTATAAGAGATTATATGATGAGAAACAATCAAATATGATTTTTAATGCATAGAATGATTTTTGAGCCAATATGCCTACTTATAATGTTTTTAATCCACAATTATTTTAAAAGTGTAGACTAGTTGTTTAAACTAAAAAGAATACATTTGCAATGGATTTTCAAGACTTAAAGAAGTAAACAAATTTTTATTAGAAATATGGTATTAAAGAGAAATAAACAAAACTCTTGAAAAATATTTACTTTTGAATTTTAAAATATGATAGTAATTTTCAAAGTGTATTTTGTAATTGTAAAACTAAACAAAGGGATTTTTTTAAAAGAAAAATGTAGAAAATATATTTTATAGATTTTCTAGACAAAATATTGTCTCAATTTATAAAAAAATGAACGAATAAAGGAAAAAATTTCACAATATATTTATAACGTAAGGAAAATATTCTACGTAGTTTAAAAGTATTAAAAATAGCTTACGTGGTTTTAAAATAATGATTTTAAAGCTTTTCGATCAAGAAAACAATTTAAAAATCTTACGTGATTGAGAAAATGATTTAAAAATAGTACGCAATTTTAAAAACAGTAAAATATATTTACGCGATTTAGAAACATTTGTAAAAACGATGAAATTGTGAAAATGAGATAAAATTTCTACGCGATTGACTAAAATAGCGAGTTTTACTGTCGTGCCAAAGTGGTGGACCCGGACAGATTGAGAAATAGTACAATCAGGTGGGATGTACTATATTTGAGATTTGTTGAGATTGAGGGCATTTTCATAATTATGGTTCATATATATATATATATATGCATTGAGTTGGTATGCATAGTCGATGATTGTGATGGCTTTTGTTGTTTAGGAATGAGCTGAATAATGTGACCCAAGTGGGAGGTCTACTGGGGACGTCAGGGCGCGGTTGTTCATAGTGACCTGTTTGTCACCTTATATGTCTGGCCATGATATCGTTGCAACGCACTGGCGTATTGTCCAGACAAACAATATTTATGTCTCGCGTCTAGCTTAGACTGTCATTATGGGTGGTAGATCTTCTGGACCATTCATATCCGAAACTGTTTAGCTCCATGGAGTAGGAATGTGGTGCATTGTGCATATGCATAGTGTGTATACATATTGTTGTGGCATTGTCGAGGTCCATATCATGGTGACATATTCATTACATATGTATATTATTGATATCTGTTGTTGGTATACTGTTAATGTTTATATTATTGTGATATATGTTTTCTGAACAAAATGATAATTTGTTAATATGATTATACTTGTGATATTTATGTGTATGGAATGACTTTGTCATTCGTATCATTCTTTGCTACCGTACTGGTATTGATGAAAGGGGATCTCACCTCTTTGCTGTATTGTTTGTTTTGTTTTTGTATTGTCAAAATTTGTATAGTAGGTGAAGTAAGCTCTTTAGACTTAACTGGAGACAATGTTCTGAGTTCGGTGACGGCGTCAAGGAGTGATTTTCTTAGTTTTCAACAGTATGCAGTTGGTGGAGAAAACAGAACATGTATGTTGAGTTTTTCTCGTTAGTGTTGTTACCATACTATTAAGTAGGATCCGTCATTGAGTTTTACTATTGTTCCTTGAGTCTGTAATTTATGTTTTAAATGTTGTTTAATATTATATGGTATAATTAACATGTGTATTATTAGTTCAGTCTATTTTCTGTATTACGTATATTTTCGGTAAGTTTATATTATCAGCAAAAAGAGATTTTAACAATCCAAATTTTTGAACTCAAAACCTTTTGTTAAATGATTTTCAAGTTGTAAATATAAGTTTTTAGTCGGAAATGTGATGCTCTACGGAGGGTGTTACATGTGTTTCACTCTTTCTTTTTTTCTCTTTCTATTGCTACGTTTCTTTTTTTTTTTTTTTACTTCACACACCCACTTATTTATAGCTGCTTCTTGTGGCTGTTATTGGTGCTATGTTGCACCATATGAATGTGGTGCACATATCCTTCTTTATTTATTTTTACATATTTATCTTTAGTAATGATGACACATAGATTTTTATATTAAAATAATAACTAATTCATAAATATTTTTTTATAAATATCTTCTCATAACTATCTCGCTTATAAATATATCTATTAAAATACTTCTAATGTGTTCTTATTAGTAACAACTATTGTAGAATTAAACTAAATAGAATATTTAAGTTAAAGAAAATAAAATTTTATTCTTCACAAAAATATTTTATGAAAAATAGAATGTTATAGGATCCTCGCAGGGCAGGGAACACGATACCCGTCCCTATCCCCACACATATATTAGGAGTATTGTTATCCTGTTCCTATTCCTGTGTAAACAATTTCCCGAATTCGGGTCCCAAAATAGGACAGTTCCCACGAAGATCCCTAAATGTAAGGAGATTTTATCATCCCAAAACTGCTTATCAATTTATTTACATAAATTGAATTAATTTATATATAACTTTTAGTCAAGTTAATTTATTAAAATATATTTTATAAAATTATTGGATTAAATTGCTCATTTAGAAGACAAAGATTTTTTTATATTATAAATATTTTTTTCAGGCTTATAGGTTGTTTATAACAATTTATATTTAAATTCTTTAGTATTTATATTTTAGTGAAATTTTTTTATGAAAATATAATAAAAATTATATTTTTTGTAATTTTTTTTAATGAAAAGAAGGTATGCAAAGGCATCACTGAAGGGAAAGGCATCCCAGCTATGCTGGCATCCCATACCCAACCAATCATCTGTAGCATAACAAAAATTATATTAAAAAAAGAAACAAGAATAGAAAAAACATGAGGGGACATCAACCAAACCCATGCAAAAGAGAACAATTATTTAAACCTATAGTGATGGAGATCAAACCTATTACGGTTAAAGTCCTCACTAATATAAACAGGGATTGAATCCCACCAAAAGAAATCCTGGATGGTAAGGCCATAAGAGGCTAATTTATCTACACAAGTATTGCTTTCTCTAAAAATGTGAGAAACTAAAAAATTCATTTGCCCAGTTAAAATTAAGCAATTGTTCCATCGGTTTCTAAGCTTCCAAGGAACTCCTTTTGCATTTTTGAATGCATCAACTACTAATTGAGAGTCACATTTTAACCATAGGTTTTGCTATCATTTTTTAAAGGCCAATTCAATAGCCATCATTGCACCAATTAGCTCTGCATGTAAAGAGTAAAAAATACCAAGATTAGCTGCAAAACAGCTGAGTATAGCAGCTCTATAACCTCTAAAGAGACCCCCACAGGCCGACTAACCCGGGGCCCCTCTAGCTGCCCCATCCGTATTGTATTTAGTCCAATGACAAAAAAGAGGAAACCAGTTCACTTGCTTAATGCTTAGGGCATTGCAAGGATGCCCAACGTCAGAAAAAGCCTTCAGAATGGTGAACTCAGAGATAAAAGAATGCATGGACCCCACTGTAAGATTTCCTGTTAAGGAGGTAGCTGCTATGATCAGATTGATAGCCTAAGAGCAGGAAACAGTCTTATTATCAAATTGAAGCTTACTCCTACAATACCAAATGACCCAAATCACATTGATAACAGTTGCTAGAATGATGTCATGCAACTGAGAGCTCCAGCTTCTGTTGCACACTGATAAAATGGACTCGAATGAGGCAAGATCAATAGAACAATGTATGATGCTACTAAGCCAACTCCATATGTCCTTAGAAAATTTGCATTGCAGGAAAAGATGATTAGAGGATTCATAGTCCATTCTATAGAGGCTGCACATTGAAACCGTAACACAACTTCTAGACCATAAATTATCATCAGTTGGCATTCTATTTTGAAGCAACCTCTAGAGTAAAAAAGATTTAGAGGGGGGATGAATTGATTCCAGAGAACTTTGCACCAAGTGTCAACCTGCTTTCTAGGATTCAGAAACATGAAAGCTTCTTTGAAAGTTAACAACCTTGTATCTGAGTGAGTCCAAACAAGTTGATCAGGCGCAACAAATTTTGGAATGATCTGCTCAATATTCGCAACAATAGTAGGATATTTTGAAACCAGAGAAGAAGGGAGGGACCGTGAGTAATTTTCAATGAAGTTGCCTACTAGAGAGTGAAGAGATTGATGCAAATTAGCAGGAATATTTAAAGAATTCATAATAGTGCTAGGAAGCCATTTATCAGTCCAAAAATTTATATCAAAGCCATTTCCTAGTTGCCAGGTAGTGTTATCCAGAACATTGGGTAAGAATCTTTTTAAGGCGGGCCAAATAGAAGATTTTACATAAGATGATCTATGTCTTTTGTTTTTCATGAACCTAGCTCTAAGAAAGCAAGCCCATTGGCAATTAGAAGAAAGGAAATCCTAACAAAGCTTTAATGCAGCAGCTTCATTGACAACATGAATAGGTCTGATGCCTAGGCCACCTTCTGAAAAAGGAGAGCAAATTTTATTCCAAGCTACAGTCACAACTTTCCTAGAGAGAACATCCCTAGACCAGATAAAATTTCGAGTCCATTTGTCTATGGTTTTTAGCAGAGAAATAGGCCAGGAGTAAACATGGAAACTGTAAATAAGAGAACCATGGATAATAGATTTAACAAGCTAAGTTCTTCCCATAATAGACAGTAAGGACCCTTTCTAGGTTGCTAGCTTAGCTTTAATCTTATCTGCTGTAAGCTACAAATGAAGGAGCTTTTGGCTTACCTTTGAATATAGGAACACCAAGGTAAACAAAAAGAAGTCTCCCAGCAGAAAACCCAATAACAAAAGATATCATAGCTAATCTTTTGGAAGAGACTAATCCAGCATAGAACTTGCACTTGTCAAGACTAATGACTTGACCCGAAGCCTCTCCATAGTCCTTAAATAAAGTCATGATGTTCTACAAGTTCTGCTTAGTCCCTCTGCAAAAAATCACGATGTCATCAATAAAAAGAACATGGCTTGGAGTATGGAAGCCCCTTGGGCTTGACATATGTTGGAGTTTCCCACTTTGTAACAATTTAGATATGCCTCTACTTAGAACCTCTTCAGCAATACAAAAGAGAAGAGGAGACAAAGGATCCCCTTGTCTAACCCCCCTATTGTAGCTGAAGTAACCAACTGAGTGACCAATGATAGAAAAGGATAAATTAGCTGAATGCAGAATAACCTTGATCCAATTACAGAACCTGTCTGCAAAGCCAAATGAACTTAGAACTTTGAGCAAGAAGTCCCAGTCCATTGTATCTAAGGCCTTTTTAATGTCAATCTTCAAAGCTAAATTACCTCCAAAAGCCTTGTTGTCCAGCATGTTAATAGCTTCAGAAGCTATGCAAACACATTTTGTTATTTGCCTCCCCTTTATGAATCCTTTTTTATTTTCAATGATGATTCTAGGAGCCACAACAGCTAATCGATCTGCTAGCACCTTAGTAATGATCTTAAACTGAAAATTAGCCAATGCAATAGGCCTATATTGTTCAATTCTGTCTGCACCACTAAATTTAGGAATTAATACTACCAAATTAGAATTCAAGCCTGGCAGGATCCAACCTTGTATAAAAAATTAGGTAACAGCATTGAAAACATCATCACCAATAAGGTCCCAATAATGTTGAAAGAAGCAACCCCCAAACCCATCAGGACCAGGAGCACCACAAGCATTCATAGAAAAAATAACATTTCTAACTTCCTCCCTAGTTTGAAGATTAGTAAGCATAAGGTTGTCTTCAACAGTGACTAAAAGAGAGATAACAGAATCTATCAAGTCATTTGAGGTACAATTATTTTCAGAAGCAAATAGGTTCTTGTAATAGTGCAGGACATGATGCTCAACGTTGTCCTGCTAATCCAAAATTCGGTCACCCTGCTTAAGCATAGACAACTGCTTGGAAGCATTTCTAATCCTAGTAACTTTGTGGAAGAAGGCAGTATTTCTTTCACCAAAAGAATTCCAATTAAATCGAAACTTCTCCCTTCAGAACTCATCTTGATATTTCAAAGCTTTCTGCAACTCCATTTGAGCTTCTTCAGAAAAACCAAATACATCAGCTTGCAGTTGAATCTAATCAACAACCTTTATGGTTGAATCAACTCTTTGATGAACATCCCCAAAAATGTCTCTATTCCAAGATTTGAGTTCCAACTTTAGAGCGGGTTTGATAGGCATTTGCTTTAGATGCTTTTTTCTTTCTTTGTCTCAACTTTTTCTTCTAAGATATTGACAAAACAACTGTAAATTGCTTTCCTGCATCATTAGCATAAAGATCACCTTGCTGATTAGAATCCAAATTAGTTTCAACCAATTCTTCTTTCTCAATATCTGCCCAAAATTTGGATAAAATCCTAAGATCTTGCTAAACAATTGGGTTATTTGGAGTCTGAATATTAGTACCATTGATTGTAATTGAAGCAAAATTAGTCTCAAGAGAAGGGGAAACATGTTCTGTCTCAGGAGTATTCAAATTTTCTTGAGAAGAATTAGGAGCATAAGATGGAGA
Source organism: Ormosia emarginata (assembly GCA_029884605.1). Lineage (NCBI taxonomy): Eukaryota > Viridiplantae > Streptophyta > Magnoliopsida > Fabales > Fabaceae > Ormosia > Ormosia emarginata. The sequence goes on from JAQQTP010000088.1 coordinate 34,940,042, forward strand.
CCCAAGATGCAGGGATTCATCATAAATCGAGTCTGCATCCTCCTCAATAGTATTATTAACCGATTTAACAATCTCAGAAGAACTTATCTGTTGCAACACATAATTAGAGTTTTCCTTTTGAGGCACATTGATTGCTGTAATCTGTGCATCAACATTGACTATATTTGCAACTACCTTATTTTGCACAGCATTAACATGAACTGGATCCTCAAGAGCAAGCTCTGCAACTTCATTAATTGCATTTTTATTAATCTCAAGATTCACTACATTAACATTAACATTAACTTGGTCCTCAACAACCATTGCTTCATTGGCTTGAACTGTTTCCATTTGTTTAGGAACATAAGAAGTCTCACCCTTAAGATGAGACTGTTCTTTGCGATTCCTGTTGTCAGAAGTGCCTCCTTTCTTTCTACATTGATCAACAGAATGACCAATTGCTTGACAAAAGCTGCAGAAATTAGGAAGCTTCTCATATTCAATACCAATAAAAAAAGCATAGTCATTTCTTTCCACCATAATTTTGTTAGGCAGTTTGCTAATAAGGTCAACATCAACCAAAATCCTTGCAAAATGTCCAAAGACTTTGTTTCTTGTGGCTTCATCCAAAGAGATTGGAGTGGCTATACCACCAGCTATTTCGAACAAGATTTTAGGTCTTCAATACTCCTGTGGCAGATCATGAATTCTGATCCATGATTGGACGTGAGTCTATTTTTGATTGTTGGGACTAAAATCAGGGCACCATTGTGAGAGTCTTAAAAAACCAGGATTTAGGTTCCATGAGCCTACCGCCCAAACGCAATGAAGGTCCTCTGGGGAAGAGAAATTAAACTCGTAATAGTCCTTTCCCAGAGGGATCATTCTCCATGGGCCTATAGGTTTCCACAATTTGGAGAGTTTTTCTCTAAGATCTTGAGTTTTGATAGGAGAATTACCCTTTGCTAATAAGAATCTTCCATGTAAATTGTTCTTACAACCTTCAAGCCCTTTTTGATATTCATCTTCCGAAATCTTTATCGAAATTGAATCACCCTTGATGCAAGGCCTCGGCAGTTGACTTAAAGGTATGCCAAAAGAATTACTCAAAGCTTGAGCAAATGTTCTGTTTTGAGGAGGAGGATAAGGGGGAGAAGAGGAAGGAGGAGAAAAAAGAGAATCAAGAAACTTCCATGGACATATAGGATTGCTTACGGCCGAAGCCATGATATACAAACCCTAACCTACCATGCAGAGACAAACCCTAGCAGAAGAGTTCAACTTTCAGTATCGTTTTTAATAATCAAAGCAACTATTTTTTGTAATTTTAAACTACACTTGTAAATTTTTTTTTCTTGATGACTTACTATATATATTATTTACTAAAATTACACTTTATATAATTATATTTATTTTCATTATTTAATTCTTAATTTATCCTGTGCATTGCATGAATACAAAATTTAGTATAATAATAAAATAAAAGCTTAGACATATTTTTATTTAAGTTATAACTTTGAAATACGTTCAAAAATAATAATTTTTTTAAAAAAATAAACAGAGCAATTCAACAAAGAGCTATGTATGAAAATAGAGGATTATAAATGTTCTAAATAGAGTTCAAAGAGTTACTTGAGTAGGTGGTTGAAGGTGGATATCTCTGTAGCACAACAACAACAGTGGTGGTGCGAGGGGGTTGATACTTGCAAAAGGACTCCGACGCTCAAGTTAGATCATGCACAAGGAAGCCAATGAATAGTATTGAATTGGATGCATACCTTTGAGACCTTGTAGGATATTTATAGGAGCGTCTTAGGTGTTAAGAATCATAATTCAATCTGAATTGAATACTATTATTTAAGATTAGAATCCATAAGAGATTGTGACATTTATAACTAATTTTTCTATTTATGTGGGACGTAATTAATGTTCATATCTATCAAGGATTCTTTAAGAGATTTATGTCTCATAAATAGGCTGATGTACTTATCAAGATAACGCATAATAATATCTGGATACTATTCTGGTGGATCGGGTTGCTTCTGATCAATTAACCCATAACTCAGTCCAAAACAGTTGCCCTCAGCTTAGTGCTTAGTTGAGATAGCTAAGTGTCAAGATATCCAAGTTTAGCAATAGCACACGACACACAGTGGATAAAGGGATTCAAGTCATAATGTTAATGCTGGATCTCATAATTTTTTTCCAAAAGGTCGAGGTCTGTGATGTATCATAGTATCCCTTGGGGTTAATGAGTAAGGTTGGGATCTGGATTGGTGACAACAATATATTTTATTCATTTAATGATCCTCTCACTAGGTATCTTAAAGTTCAATTTGGCTTAGTTGATTTGATTTTTTCACATTTTATGATATTGTGCCTAATTGGATCATTGTGGGAATTATTGCATGAATTGATGTTAATTTGTCTATTAGGCAATGTTCAATATTTTGGCTATAATTAAAGTTTCGACTATCTGA